>CM055871.1:44290111-45540111 GCA_029582165.1 Portulaca oleracea | reverse complement strand
CTAGGTCTACCAACTGTAGGGTCAACTGATGGGTATTTGTATGGGAAGGTTAGGGGTTTTGGCCAACAAGGGGCAGCGATCTGGCTGGTGGGTTCCTTAAGGCCACTGTTAGCCAGCCTGCCAGCGGCGAATGGTTTTCTGGGCATGCTTTCTGGACATGCGAATCTGCTCTTTTTTTCCTTGTGTTCCCCTTCTTATATGTGATATGTCCCAACATTTGCGATTCCACTTTTTCTTATTATAGTGAGTTTCCTTTTCTTGCTTTTTTTAAAAGAAAAGGTTATCGTGGGAGAATATTTGTGCAGATATCTTACTTTATGCATTTTGATTGTGTTTAAGCAACTTTTGTAATTGTACTAATATCAAATATTTTTTTATACGCAACTTTATGACTTAATATTTAGGAAAAATACATTATGACGAGGTAACATGTATTTTAATACTCTTTGATGTGCTGATTGTTATTATAATAATGCCTAAGTACTTATTTGATGTTATATTTAACTTATTGTCAAAAGAAGTTACTTTCAGAATTGTTTTCAAATATTTTGAATAAAATTGCGCCTCGCGTTTGAAAAGCCCACGCCTAGGCACCGGGACATCTTTCCACTTTATGCACCTCGGGCTTTTTTAATGTGAACTTATAAAAATGTAAAACTTCTGCTAATAATTTGCCACTCAGAAATTTCAATTGTAGCTTAGGCTTTTTGGGCCTCATTAGTTTTCTTTTTAAATAGGTATTCCATATGCTGCAGATTTCCTAATTGAAACATCGGTCCCTTTGAAGCTTCATGAAATACCTATATATTCTGCCCCTAGCAGAAATTCCCATGAGAGCATCCACATCTATATAGCAACCCCCTCCCTGCCTCCCACCCCAGCCAAAAATAAATAAATAAGAATTAAAGAAAGGACCTAACTAACATAAATTAATAATATGACAAAACAAGCACTCATACCTCAACTTCAAGCATATTTGATGACAAATGTGAATACAAAAACGGCTGACAAAGGCGTCTGAATCTGGCCTCCCCTTCACACTGAACAAAAACTTCCAAAGCAAATGATGGAGGTGATGTGGCCCTAGAACAGAGGGAAACAATAATGAATAACATATAATCTCACATAGCAAAATGAATGAACATAAAACTACAATGACAACAATTAACATGTGATCACTAGTTAAATGCCGACTTTCAAAGAAAATTTAAAACAAAAAGTTCCAAAGTGAATCGCAACAAACTATATCCTATGTTGCTTCAACTCGCGCACCTTTAGAGAACACTATGACAACAAAACGGCATGGACACCTAACCTTTCATTTTGAGCTAAAAATATCCAATTTTCAGAAAATTGGAAGTATGACCCTGTCATCCACATTGACACCTCACACTTGAACAAGGCTTCCACCCTAGGGTCTCATATTAATGACAACGAAGGATGACACGTTGACACCCATACACAAAACAGGTAATTACAAAAACCATCACATATGATACTTTTTCATTCCTTCACCTTTGCATTAGGGTGCACTATATTAAAACTACCCTTGTCCTCTACAAGTCTCCCACCTTGGTTGGGAGCAATAGATATAGCATAAACCCTAAACTATATTTGCAAAGATGCATTTTCATTTTACCGGACCTTCACTTCATAACAAATAAGTGGCAGCAGGGCATAAGGCATTTTGATTCAGGTTATCACATGGTAGTAAGATACGAAAAAGTTGACAATAGTAACTTTTTTAGGTTCAACTAAAATGGAAGTATTCAAAAGTTAACATTTTCTAAAACGAAAAAAAAAAAAAAGAATGTCACGTTATGAAACCAAAGTAAAAGATTGTACCAATCTTTACTCAGCCTCCCCTGCAACAAATTTGAACATTCTGGAAGTTACTATGGATGTGCATCAGATAAGTGGATTAGACATAAACTACTGAAATGATGGATGATTATTCAAAAAACATATAAACCGGAAAGGTGACTTAATTCTGACATCACTCAAACCACCAGTAAGATAAATCATTTTAGCGAAACCCAACAAGGCCCACTATAAGTCTCCAGAACGTGTCTTCATATCAATTAAAGAACACCCCTCCTCTACAATCTAACCTCTTTTACAATTCAGCTTTTTTTATTGGAATACCAAAAAAAAAAAAAAAACAATCCTTGATTAAAGATGATCTGCTATCAACAAGAAAGGAGCCAGCTAGAGTCAGACTCAGAAGACCACATACCCAAGGAGAGACACAGCTGAAGAGGCCGAGGATGCATTTTGCTCAAGAAACTCACAGGCAGTTATAACAATGGGTTCAGCAAATATCACCTGAAAAGAGAGACAAATGATGTCAAATATTCACACCCAATAAAAAGAACACAACCCCCCCCCCCCCTCTCAAAAAAAAAAAAAAAAGCAGAACAAAAGGAAGATTGGTCAACAAGAAACAAGAAAAGAAAATTCCCAATCGCTGCACCAACACGGTGTTTGTAAATTTATCAGAGAAGAAAGGGACAGCCCATAACGACTAAAATTTGTCATTTCTAATGTAAAACTAAGGAACATCCCCGTGTTATTTCTATGCCCTCCATAACCATTAAACAGAAAAAGAAAAATGAATAAATAAATAAATAAATACGGAGAACTATATGCAGGTACTCTCACATTTGTAAGCCAAGAGAGAACAAAAAAAGGAGGGTTCATGTCTAATATACTGCAATCTATTTGTGCAGAAGTCACAACTAAGCCATTCAAAAAATCAGAATACAAACAAGAAGAAAAACTTTTTTCTTTGATAAAACATGTTTATAATCCAGCTAAGGTAAATATAAACTGAGCCTATCAAGGGTCACATCCTCAAAGAGTTACACTGGCTAAATCCTGTCTGATGACTGATCAGTGATGACTTCTAGTTCTCCCTCCTCTCATACCCAACAATGTGATTCTCATAACCCCCCCCCCCCCCTTTTTTTTTACTATGTATGGTTTGTTCAAAAGCCTTATCCGAAGATGTCACAACCATCTGAGCCCCTCTGGTGGACCTTATTCTCATAAGGAGCCACGCCTACCTAATTTGTGATAAGGTCACTGTTTATATTGTCCAGCAAAATCAAATAAAGCCTCCTATGTTATATCACTGTCGCTTTTTGTATACATATCTCTAAACCAACAGCACCTTGTACTAGATAACAAGGCTCATTGACAACTATATGGGAGAGTTATCCAAGCCAAAGCAGAGACTATATGAATTCGGACTAGTGAATTTGGCAAGCCTAAACAAACTAACATTTAAATGAAAAAAAAAAAAAGAGGCTTATAGGCCTGAGCATTATATAATAAATTTGAGAGTTTCGCTGCTAAAAATTTATGACATGTAACTATATTAAGTTGAGACTACTACTGATGCATTCGTCCTTATGCATCAATGAACATGGTCAAAAGAAATCCATTGCAACCCAACTTTCCATAATTACACTCTCCCTCCTTCCTCCCAGACGTCCATCTCCCTCTCCCTCGCCCTCACATTATTTCACATAAACCCACACATGGTCACCAAGCAACACATAATTAAGCTTCCATCACTACCACAAATCCCTATCTCTCTTCCTTGCTCATATTCTCCATCTCCCATATGCTCACATAAGCGATAAAGATAAGTTAGAATTTAGGAAAAATTAACACAGTTAATTTCTACCATCTAAAGTACCCGACTTTCTATTTCCTCATATTGATAGTGCGAAGCTGTAAATGCATGACCCAAAAGCAAATAAAGAGAGAACAAGCCCGGGGGACCAAAGCTTAAGTATGAGCTGTTAGAATCTGACGCTTTGACGTGCACAGAGCCCATCAGTGTAGAGGCAAAATTTCACCTAACAAACCAGCTCTAGGCCTAATAAGCTTTGGTTAACTTCAAATTCCAACAACAACACATTACCGCCTTTGATCTCAACAAATCTACATCATGCATTCTTTGTTTCCAATGGGTTTCGACTGAGATATATAGAGTCTTAACTATCCCTCCACTGTTCAATTTGAAGATTAATCCCTCTTCGTTCCCATCAAGTAGGACAGTATTATCAACAAATAGCACGCAGCAAGACAATGCACCTCCATGTCCCAGTCCCTCTAGTGACCTCATCTATAACCACAGCAAAAGGGAAAAGCCTTGGAGCATCCAGGGGATATACCCTGAGGTCCTAGACAATCAGTGTTAAATTTTCCACTACTATTGCAGCCTAGGCCTCTAAGTTAGAGTAGCCCCGAGCAACCTCCGAAACAGGTCAGATGTTCATTAGGGCTAAAACCCACATCAATGAACTCAAAAGTTTTAATGTCATCTATACAATGCAAGCCAGAAGACCTTATTTCAAAGCTACATAGCATTAACTTCCAAGTCCAATGACTTGCAATTCCCCATTCTATTATTCCAGGGATTCTAGTAGTCCCGGCAAAAGCTGACCCGACCCGGTTTTACAAACCTGAAATATAACAAACCCGTAATACGGGGCATACCGAACCCAACCCAACCCGCCCGAATTGACGCGTCTAGATCCTATTGCCTTGTCTCTAAGCCAGGACACTGGTATTGCCCTCCTTGTCTAAGCCACAACTAACGCATTCATTCCTATCTATGTTTGTAACCAATTGGAATTGAAAACTGCAGTGAAACTAATAAAAGAGAAATCAAAGGAATAGGGAAATAAAGAAGAAAGCAAGAAAACAGAATGATAGAAAGAGGGCTTACTTCATCAACGTATTCGTCCAATTGAGGATGGACGAAGGTCTGGGCGAAGACGACGTAAGGTTCGGGTCGACCCATCTGGGTGGGAGCGTCGAATGTTCCAATGTGAGAGAGTAAGAGAGAGAGAGGGTTTTAGAGGGGTACTGCAACCCCTTTGTTGGAAGAAGTAACAGTTGAGAGTTTGAGAGTTTCAGAGTTTCAGAGTTGAGAGAAGCGTAGGCCAGGCCTCTCCTCTCTTCCCTCCGCCGCAGTTAAATCCGGCGTAGTGCCGCTCCTCCTAATTCATTGTTTTAACAAACACTGTCTACTGCTTCACCTCTTGCAGGACACGCTAAATTTGGAACAAGAAAAACGAGGGTTGTGTCATCAAAATTGAACACAGATAAATAAAAGAAAATTAGATTCTAATAATCTCTATTTTTGACAATTAAATAATAGGAAAATTGAATTTTAATAATCACTATTTTCATCAATTATACAGCAATAATGTCTACTTTTATTTTAAATTGTGGTGGTTCAAAAAAATTAAAATTAAATTGTAGTGGTACCAAATTCACCTCCATAATTTTTTTATTTTTTTCATTTATGTCTCTTAATGTTTTTTTTATTATTTATGCCCTCGGAAAGGTAATGAAGTGTAATTAGTAAAATAATTTTTAAATTATTTTTTGGAGAATCCGTGTAGTTATTATGATTTTTTTAAAAGGAATAAAAGTGAAAAAAATTTGTTAAAAAATGAAAAAAATGGAAGAGACGCCGTAAATTAATTATAAATTGTGGTAAAGTGTTATACTAAGTTTTGAATCAAATGCAACTCAAAATCTATGATATTTAGGGTATACTCTCGGTGTTGTCCCACCAAAAAAAATTTACCACCGAAATTCAAGATGAAAGTATAAATTATTGTTATATAATTGATGAAAGTAATAATTATTGTTATGCAATTGATGAAAGTAAAGATTATTAGAATGCAATTTAATCTTTATTGTTTCTTTTTTTCTACGTCATGGGTCCCAATAAAATAAAATTGTACTTTTTTGGAATTATCAACGAGTGTACCCTAAATATCGTGGCTTTTGACTTACGTTGATTCACTCAGCAAAACACCCCCCATTATTTTTAGAGAATTTACAACGTTTGTTTCAAATAATTGTTCGGATTCTAAAAACTTGAAAATTCATTTAGTAGCTACAATTAATAACCTTTCTGGGGGCAGAAATGAAAAAATTTGAAAAATATGGAGGTCGATTTGGTAACAATATCCAGTATCAAAAATTCAACATTGCTAGAGATCTCATCCATAGTGGCCGGTAAGAGAATTGAGCCTAACATTCATCTAGACGTTTTATCATAAGCCCTAAGTTGGATAGTCCGGTGAGTAAGCTGGTGAGGTTGAATACCCAGCTTTTGAGTCATCCTCCATGGACAATTGTTTACAGCAGATCCGTTGTCAACTAACACCAATGGCATCACCTTGTTCGAGCAACCAACGGTTAGCTAGATATAAGGCTTTGTTGTGTGCAAAACCTTCTTTAGGAAAGTCCTCATTACTAAAAGTTATGGTATTCTTGCCTAAGATGACAAAAGATGTCACTTCATCGGGTGTGGTTTCAGGTGACACTTCAATCTTACTTAGATCGTTGATTAAAGCTTGCTTATGCCTTTGTGCAGAAGTGAGTAATTGCCAAACAATGATATCCATCTTCAACTTCTTCTATTGCTTCAGCAAAAGGTCATCCTCCGGAATAGGGATCATAATCTCCCTGACCCTTTCCTTCCCTTTGTTTTGAGATTGGATTTGTGAAGGAGTTCCCGAGTGGTTATGACGATTGGACCAAGTAAAAAAGGTGACTCCAGGGGTTTATCATGGTTTGATTTACCTTTAACTCCCCAAAAGTCTTCCTCGTCATCGTCGAAACCCCATAAATTGTGTCCGACATTGTTGTTGTGAGGTTCGTCGTGTACATCCTCCTCATCACTAACCCACAAACCATTCACCCAAAAATACTCAGGAGGAGGACGACTAGCATGAATCGAGTCCCCCTCGTCAAATGCATAAAGATTACATAGTCGTTGGCATTAAAACTGCATTCTGGTATTCAACACGGTCTGTGTTGACCGTACCACGGTCCGTGTTGAATCCATACCTAGTTTTCTGTTATTCTGGAAACCAACACGACCCGTGCTATATGCCCGTGTTAATCATATTCTTTGTGTTTACCTTATATATGACCCTTATACTTGTACCACATGATTTCTCATGCTATATAATCTTCTTATACTCTTGAAATAATCCCAACAATAATGTAACTTTTTCATAATCTTACTCTTTTTCTAATAAATTTATAAAAACAACATACTATATAATAATAATTTTAGTGTATAAAAATAGACAAAAAAGAGTGCATACGTAGTGCCAAAAGTATTATATAAAGATTAGTGTGCAAAATCGTTTGTGCTAATGTGCAAAGGAGCATGTGTTGGTGTGTAAAGAAGTTTGTATTAGTGCGCAAAGGATTCTATACTAGTATGTAAACGCATTTGTGTTAGTTTACAAAGGAATGTATGTTAGTGTGCAAAGGAGCATGTGCTAGTGTGCAAATGAGTCTCTACTAGTGTGCAAATGAGTTTGTACAATTGTGCAAAAGCGTACGTATTAGTGTGTAAAGAAGTACGTGTTAGTGTGCAAAGGAGTGGATGTTGGTGTGCAGAGTCCGTACAAGAGTTTGTAACTGTAAAGGAGTTCGTACAAGTGTTTGTAATTGTATGCAAATGAGTCAATCCCACAAAAAATTAGTGTTTAAAGGAATCTCTAATAGCGTGCAAATGAGTTGACGTTAGTGTGCAAAGAAATCTATCCCACGAAAACTTGGATGCAAAGGAGTATGTGTCAGCAGACAAATGAGTACATACTAGTGTGCGATTGATTACATAATAGTGTGCAAAAAAATATTGTTATAGTATGCAATGCCAGTTTTAGATATACTTCATGTCCAAAAGTATCTTATAGAAAATTAGTTTGCAAAAGAAATTTGTGTTAGTGTACAAAAGAGTCACTGTTAGTGTGCGATTAACTATATGATATGATGGAAAAAAAATATTGTGTGAAACTATGCAATAAATGTTGTCCATGAAAGAACCTCAAAATTAAAGATAATGCACAATTGAGCTTTTTAAGAACATTATAATAGAAAGTAATACCATATAATTTTCTGTAAACTAAACTGATGGAGGTCCATCTCAACCTACATTATTATCTGAGTAAGCAAGGCGGCCAGATAGGACTTTCTCTCCTGAAGTCCAAAACAAGTCCAGTTCCTATTGGGATCTAACTGGGAATTCAGGAGGGATCAAGTCCCTCATCTAGCAGGATTGAGTCAGCAGGTGAATGCAGGTCCTAGGGTAATTTTGTAGCATTAGAAGATAAACATTTGATCACCCAGGGAGCATGTGAAGAAGGTAACTTGGCCTTGGAACCAAAGTTCAATTCATGCAATTGAACCTTGACAAAACCCCAACCTGTGAAATCAAGGTTCATGTTTTCCTAAGGTTACACTAAGCTGTATGTGAAGGCAATGGTATTTAGTGGATTCTATGTATTCCTTGGTCTATTTACTGTCTATGATCAAGGAGTACAGGTGACTAAAATTCCAGGACATTTTCTATGGCAACAACATAGTCCTGGGATTGCTTATGTCCAAGCAACTCTGACAGTTTTGGGATTACTGGTTTTATCAAGGTCATTTGGTCATTTACTTATTAATGATCGAGTTACCACAGTTAAATCCTATTACTGCCAGCACTCAACAACACCTAAGGTTAATTAATAACAATTGGAGAAGTGACTAAGGCAAGAAGAAGCAGCTGCTGGCCCAATCAAAAGCAACCATCAACCATCTCTTGTTTTGTTGTCTTTCTTGTTGTAATATGATGTAATTACATGTAAAATTATCCTTAAACAACTCACTTATGTATGTTAATCAAGTTTAGAAGTAAATTAGAGAATTCTTTCACCCTAGGAAATCTCATTTACTCGAGGAATAGCCAGCTGCTTGCTTAAAGCAACATATATAAGCCAACTCCTTGTAATATCATTCATTATGTGTAAGTTTATGAATCAGTTGAGCTTGGCTCCTGTTGTTTGTGAGTATCTTACAACTCTCAACCATTTCTACTTGTCTGTAACTAAGTTGTGGCAGGCTTAGAAGGTGATAGTATAACTTGATTACATTAGGAGTGGTGTGGTCTGTAGCTTCTAGTGTGATTGAGTACTGCCCTTGTGCATTCTTGCTGTGGTATGAATTGTATCAGCTAGGATCACAAGTTTTATCCTTATTTTTTTATTTGTCTTTCGTTCCTTGATGCTTTTTCATCCCTAAGGAAAGCTTAAATTGAACAAGGAGGTCAGGAGGGCCTCTTGGTGTTGTTCAGATTACTGCACTCTGATTATCTTTGATTTACACATACATCATAAACTATATAGAATACAGTAAAAGATAAGAATAATAATTTTAAAATAAATATTAATAATACTCATATTCTAGTTGCGTACAATACATTAAAATTTGAATGAGGGAAAAAAATTATAATAATATAAAAATTGGGTGGGTAGAAAGTTCAATTTTTTTTATAGTAAAATTCATAAAGCATGAGTAATTAAAAATAAATCTTCGATAACATATAAAAAAATGTGTGAAAAAACAAAAAAACAAAACTAAAAAGAAAAAAGACACGTACTTTGCACTGGGAAGAATCGGACCTCCGACTTCTAAGTTCAACCACGTAGTCAATTCAGTCCACACCAGTAAGCTACTGCAACAATTATTAAGTCCGCACGGTATATACTTGTTGATTTCTTACAATAGTGGGAGTTACATGCTGAAGCATACTCCCGCAAGAGTACGTAATAATTATTACGATTGACCATCCTGTACACCACTACATTTCTCTGTTTCCATTGTTTGCCCGATTGCCCCCCTTTCATCTCTCTTTGTCTGTGCCATCCTTTCCCTCTCTCCCCAATTCAGTCAAAATCAAGCAAACAACATAAGTTTCTTCAGCACAATTTCTACTTAGGTTTGATTTCTTTCTTATTCTTCTCAATCTTTTTTTCTGCTTTTGTTTGGATTTCGTTGAACTGTTTAATCCCTGCCCTGCTTAATTTTGAGCTGAAATTGAGGGTTCTACAGCAACTCCGTCTTCATAAATTGTTTATTCAAGTCAGTCTTTTTTTATTATCGTCTTTGATTTTGATTTTATGTAAGGATATTAATTTGTCAACTTGAGATTGATTAGAATAATGGCATCATCTGTTGTGAATTCTAGTGTTATAGTAGAGTTAGATGACTTGATTTAAGAGTTGAATCATCAAAGAATATGATTCATATGCCTTTTTTTCTTTTTGCTTTTTACTAAAATACTGCTACCTTTGTTCTGCAACATGATGCTTCTCCTTGCCCCATAATTTTGTCCGACCCAGAATAGCCAAGTTATCCGACCCGAGAAAGACCGGGTCTGGACATAGATTTTTCATTCGAATTTTGATTTGGACTTAAATTTTCTTCTTTTTCTATTGTGCGAACCCGATTTTGACCCAGATTTAGCTTCGTCCGAATTGTCCAACCCGAAATAAAACCGGGCCCGGACATGAATTTCTCGTCTGAATTTTGACATTGTCTGAATTTGTCTGACCCGAATTTACCCAAACCCGATTTGTTGCCCGCGCTAAATTGTTTATTCTTTTTTGGGGCTGGGGGCTGTTTTGAACTTTTGCTTGGTTTCTCTAATTCAGTTTTAAAACGCTCCGCTGAATGATTGTCCAAGCAATGGAATGAATTCGATATAGACTTTTCTAGATTTGAGAATAACTTGTCTGCACGATTGTTATTTTTTGTGTAGTGATAGCTCTAATTTATGTGTTTGAAAAGATCTATGATTGCACTTATATGGAAAAAGGAGGAAATTACACGTGAAAGCATCTTTCTGGACAACTATTTTTGCATCTTTGTTATGGCCAAGTTATTCCATTAAGACGAATGCATCATGGTTGTATGTACAATTTAGTTAGCTTTCTATCTGTAGCTGACAAAGAGTTCTTGAATTGCTTTTTAGTCATTAGTATAAACCTACATAAAGCGGTATATTAGCTGCCTAAATTACCAAAAATTTATCAACAGCTTCTAAAAGCTATAACGCACAGGGGAAATGAACCGATCTAATCACCCGCTTACACCTATTCAAAAACATTCTTTGCATAAAAACTGCGAATATGAAAGTTTGATTATGTTAGTAGGTCATCACTCATCAGCATGGTCAAAGAATATGGAACTTTGATTATGTTAGGAGGTCATCAAAAATCTAATTTGTCTTGCTTTTCTATTGATTTTACATGAGAGTTCGCAGATGTTGGACTGAACAGGTTGTATGGGTATTACTTATGGATGTTTTTTTCTGACAAGGAAACAAAGTTTATGCACTTCAAAACTAACTACATCATCAGAATCGTCATCGCCATCAGACCTCCCTGCTACAACTTGGTTTACCTTTTACTGAAAGCCATGTGAATAACTTTTACTATTACTATTTCATCGTTATTTGTTAGGGAAGTGTCCTAAATTCACCTAGTTTCTTGATCTCACAATAATTTGCTTCCTAATTAGACAATGATTGAGGTTTTTTCTTTTTTTTTTTATAATTATACTGGATTTTTTTTAATTGTATTAGATTTAGTAAATTTACTTGGAGAGGAAGTCACAAAGATTTATAGAAAGTTTAGCCCTATAATTCGTGGGTTTTATTCACCTTGGGATGGGTGGCAAGTGCCTTTGACCCCCCAGGAGGAAGGTACCATATTCTTTTACGTCTTCTACTTTAACATTCATCAAATAGAATTCTAAGGATATCACTAGGGTGATTTGTAACCTATTTGATCTCTTCCAAACACTTGAAAGCCTTGAGATGTTTGTATTCTCCTCTATAGTAAATATTGGAGGGCACCTGCTGTTTTTTCCCCCCTCAATTTGGGTTTTCACATGTCTCTCCTTTATCACTATTCTTGCGTCATTATTTTTTAGTGATAGGAAACAATTGTTCTTGCATCATTATAAATTTATAATCCTCGGTTTTGAGAATCATCTTATGTTTTGCTTCCGCTGTTGATATAACTTACACCCTGTACTACCTTTCGTCTTCTAGTCTCTGCTATCTAGTGCTTCATCATGTAGCTGTAAACATAGTCCTCTAAGCTGAGACTTTTTGTCTTTGTTATTTTGTTTATGGTTTACCAGAAGTGGTATGGCAGAACTGGAATATCAAATGATCCTTCTTGTATCAGGCACTTGGGGCTAAACTATGTGTGATACCTGACTGCTCTTTTTCGTGATGAAATCCCATAATTTGTTGTCTCTGTTAGTTGGGAGATGAGATTAGTTCTGTTTCTAGTGCAGTACTGCTCCATCACATGTAAATATGTATACAAAAAGAACATGCCATATGTGACTGCCCCAGTAATCTGACTCCTGAGAGGCTGAGATTCAAAATGTCTGATATCCTAACACATATTTGCTTCGGCAGGAAACCTAATGGAAGACGAGTCTGATTTTATTAAGGTGGAAAAGGAAGACTTACACTGCATTGAAGTTAATGATTTGGAGAGAGAAAAATTTGAAGGCAAAGATGATGATATCAGTGTTTTAGAGGAAGAAACGGAAGAGGAAAAGAGTGCCAAATGGGGACTGGATATACAAGAAAGAGAAGACGCTGGAAAGAATGAGAATGATGCAGATTCTGTGCGAAAAGAGACAGAAAAGAATAAGGAAAATAGAGAAGTTGTGGTGGAATTGAACAATGACAATAAGCAGAAGGCTCCAGAGTTGGAGGATGACAAAGCTGTGAAAGAACTAGAAACACATACTGAGAAGAAAGGTAATGAGGTGAAGAAAACAAAAGAAGTGAAGCACAAGGAAGAGGATGAGCTGGAAGAGGAATCTGAAGATGAAGCACAGAAAGTAGAAGACAAGGACAAGAAATATAAAGGGGAGGAGAAGCCAAAGGCGGTCAAAATTGAGAATGAGAAAGAAGAATCATCGGAAGGACGGGAGAAGGAGAGGGAAATGCATGACGACAAAAAGAAGAAAAAGAAAGACAAAAATGAAGTAGACACAGAGGTTAAGGCTGATTCAGGGGATGCAAAAGACAAGAAAGAAGAGAAGAAGAAAAAGGAAGATGAGAAGAAAGAAAAAAGGGAGAAAGAAAAGATAAACAATAGCAAGGATGGTGAAAAATTTGGGGAAGAATCAGAGGAGAGCGAGGAGAATGAGACAGAAGAGAAGGATGGGGTACCGAAGGAGTCAGCGGTGGAAAAGGAGAAAATAAAAAAGAAAAGCAAGAAGCAGAAAGTGAAGGACAAGAAGGATGAACAATCTGGGGAAGAAACAAAAGTGGAAAAAGATGAGAAAAAAGGAAAGAAAAAGATAAAGAAGAAAGATGAGAAGAAGAATGAGGATGGGAATGATTTTGAGGAAGAATCTGAAGACGTTTTAGAAAAAGAGAAGGCAGTGGGGAAAAAGAAAATGAAGAAAGACAAGAAGCACGATGGTGAAGATGAACCAACTGAAGTAACTGAGGAAAAGAAAGAGAAAAAGAAGAAAGGCAGCAAGGAAGAACCAGAAACATATGACAAGGAGGGAGAAAAGAAGCACAAGAGCAAACATAAGAAGCACAACAAATCTGGGGATGAAACAAAAGAGAAAAAGAATGACAAAAAGGGAAAGAAGAAAGGTGAGAAAAAAGAGGAGGAAGATGACACTGAGAGTGAATCCAAAGAAAAAGAGAAGGCAAAGGGGAAGAAGCATGATAGTGAGGATGAACCAACTGAATTAACTGAGGAGGACGAAGTTAAAGAGAAGAAGAAGAAGAAAGGTGAGGAAGAACCACAAAGAAGTGACAAGGAGGACCAGAAGAAGAAAAAGAAGAAACTTAAGAAGCACCATGGTGAAGAACAAAGCGACGAAACAGAAGAGGAAACGAAAAAGGAGGAGAGCAGAGACAAGAAAAAGCCAAAAGCTCATAAGAAGTGCAAGGGTGAAATAACCTCAAGGGAGATAAAAAGCAAGGAAGAGCTAGAGGAAAGTGACAAGGAGAAACATAAGAAGGGAAAGAAGAAAGATAAGAAACGCAATGGTGAGGATCAGAAAGGTGATGAATCTACTGAAGCTACAGAGGATGAGGGGGATAAGAAAAAGAAGAAAACAGATAAGAAAAAACTGAAGGATGATAAGAAATGCAAGGATGAAATTACATCTAGGGAGATTAAAAGTGGGAAAGAATCAGAGGAAAGTGGCGAGGAAGAGCAGAAGACGAAAAAGAAAAAGAGAGAGAGGAGTGGAAAAGCTAAGGAAGATGAGAAGGTCTTGGATCTTGCGAAGCTAAAAAAGAAGCTAGGAAAGGTTGATGGAAAGATAGAAGCTCTCCTGATTAAAAAAGCTAACCTTCTGAGGTTAATCAAAGAGGCCGAGGAGAAGGATCGTGATCTGGTTGAAAAGGTTAAAGAAGTCAAGCGCACGACTTCCACAGTTAAAGAGGGGCAGACAGAGGATGTGGGGACAAGAAGCAATGAGGATGTTAAGACATGTGATAATGTGGCTAAATCTGCAGTTGAGAATAAATAGATTCACAAGGCAGAGAATGCAAGTCTTGCCCCCTCTGAGAAGAGTACAGATTTGGCTGTAGCTGAAGCTGGAACTCAGGCATAGCGTATAACTGGTTTGGAAGCTAGAAGGTGCAGATATCAGGTAAGATTTAATTTTAAGGATGCAGTGTCTGTTGTATGTTTCAAGTTTATACTGTGTGGCAATGCAAAAAGAATATCTGAGGTTACAGAAAAGAGAAAAAAAAAGGTGGGTAGAATACTTCTGTATTTTTTTTTTGTATATGTACTTTATGATACACATGTATTGTGAATTTATACATATTAACAAATGTCTAATGAAATTAATAAAACTACACTGTTGAGTGTTTATGGAAGATCTTCTTTATACTTCCTCTCCCCTTTTTCTCTTGGTTCATTCATTTTAAGTGACTGTCCTTGTCTAACTAGTGTTTCATCCAAGGTTTTGCACTGTTATTAAATGATGTGTACTTGCTATTTAGTGTTTACTTTGTTGTGATGCCATATTATTTGGTTGTCTCGTCACTTTCTTGAGGTGGGCATTGGTGACTATAATCATTGATGCAGATATCATGTTTTGACTTATTGTTTTCATATGCACTATTTCTTACAATCCTGCGGCCTAATTGCATATCATGTCTACTTGCCTATTAATCTCTCAAAGCACTCTTTCTCATGCTGTCTGTCTGTCCTTCCATCTGTCTGTCTGTCTGTCATCCTTGTATTGGGCTGCTCTAGCATGTCTGCTTGCCAATTCATGTACGCATCAATGACAATCTTACTATCGCATTTCGTAAAATTCTTCTATTTGGATACGAGTGGGTGTTGTGCATCGAAAAGCTATTGTGATGATCTGGATGTAATTTGTGCACTTCATGGCGTTATACCTGAATTGAGAGTCTCATGTTTTGACCATTGTACTATACTGAGACTTAATACTTGAGAATTGTAGGGGAGAAATTTTTTTTTTGACTTCATAAGGGAAGATTAAATATAGATGATATTTCCATTGCTCATAAGGGAGCAGATTAAGCGTACCACATGAACTGTGTTGAAGCATGCTTCTCTTATGTACCCATATCACTTACCTGTGGACTTCACCCCCTCTCCCAACAGAAGAAAACAGGATTTTGATTAAATCAGAAAAATATGGAAACCTAAGTAGCTTTGGTGGGCTCACTGGTTAGACCAAATCCAAAAGGGAATAGTGGATCATAGTATGGATCCCCCACATTCATAGGAAGCTGATCAACAGTCTTGAACCAAGTCCTGGGGAGTTTCCCAGTAAATCCGTAATCACCAAACAGAACATCAGCGACACACTGACCCTCAGTCCCAGGAAGCCATGCAGCCACTAGGGCATCCATCTGAGATAAAAAGGGCTCGATTGCCACCGGTCTGCCAGAGATGACTACAACCACACACTTCAAAACCCCACACACATTCTGTATGGTGTAGTAGCCCGGGTCAGAAATCGTCAAGTTCAGGCTGTCACCAGCCGTCTCAGCATATGGATGTTCCCCCACAACAACCACCGCATAGGAAAAATTATTCAACTTGACATAATCAGCGGTAGGATTCTCTTGGTATACCACTTCTGTCTTTGGATCAACAGTGCTCTTTATGGCTGTCAGGATTGTAGTTCCTGGTAAGTTTGCCCATTCGTTAGTCATTTCATTATGCCTTACAGACTTACCAACCACAATATGCTATCCAAGAAATAGACCTGGTCGAGTTTGAGAAGGTTTGATTTCACTTGGGTATTGTTCAGTTTGTGGATTGTTTTGGTCAGGTCATGCTTGGTTCCACTATCAGTTTGTCCAATAAGCTTGTTAAGTAAATTATTAAAAACTTTGATGGGTTTGTTTTGAGGCAATCTTAGGTTTTCCTAGGGATCAAGCCAAATCACGTGCCTTACATTTGGACTAGCCGAAATTATTCTACAAATAGTAAGTAGGGTACCTTGAGTGACGTTGTTGCCACTGACCCCTTGCCATTGGATGGTCCATCCACCACATTGATAGCCTAGATTATCAGCATGGGATCCGGCCACAAGTATCCTAGTTGCTTTCTTAGGAAGGGGTAGCAGTGGTTGATCAGCAGGGGAACCATTCTTCAACAGGACGAGAGACTTCCTCACTGCTTCTCTTGCCAACTCTCTGTGCTCCTGTTTTTCGTTCAATAAAAGATTACTACTTTTCTACTACAAGAATCAAGTAAGAGAGATTATGACACAATTCACTGATGTACACCTTGTTTCCCAGCTGGTCAATCAAACTTGTATCAGCAAATGGCTTCTCAAATAGACCCATCTGGAACTTAACCCGCAATATCCTTTTCACTGCATCGTCGATTCTGTTCATTGGAATGATGTTGTTTGTCACTTGGTAAGTCAGGTCATCAATGAATTCTGTGAAGTTGTAAGGAACCATGACCTGCAATTTTCATAGTTCAGTTATACTGGTTTTTCCTCTGTATTGTGGTAGAATTCAAGGCTGAGGGACATGGATACGAGGGGACCATGAAATAAATTCATCTAGAATGATAGCATAAAATTGACCCATACTTGGTCACCTAGCCTGAACTCTTGAATCAAGACCCAACAAGCTGAATGAACATTGGATATATAAGCCTATTTTTCTTCCTTTTTCTTCCTTTTCGGCAATACCCATTAGTCATTTTTTTTTTGAGAGTCCCATTAACCATATCTTCACAACAAGTTTGTAGATTCTAAAAATGCTTCAAAATCAGAATATTGCGTTGAGATTGCATTTTATCATTTGAATCAAAAGGGCAATGCTTGTAAGAGACCAATGTAGGAGTCACTAACCATGTCAATACCAGCATGGATCGCAGCCTGAACAGAGTATGAATAGTTAGCATGAGGTGGATAAGTGATCTTGTCAATGCCTTGCCAGTCGGATATGACGAATCCCTAACATTTATGGCATAATGTTCTCAGCCATTCATGAGGAAACTGAAAAGAAATCCACATTTAAGTAATAAGATAGGAGTTTTACCCTGAATTTCAATGTGTTCTTGAGGAAACCAGTTATAAGGTCTCGATTAGCATGCATCTTGACATTGTTCAAGCTCGAAGTAGAGGCCATGACTGTGGATCCACCTTTAATAATTGCATTGTAGAAACCGGGCATGTGAATGCTGAGCAAGTCATGCCAGTCAATTATTGTGTTGTTCTCATTGATTCCTTTGGTTGTGCCACCATCACCCACAAAATGCGTAGCACAGGCTGCAACCTTTTTTCTGAATGGTAAGCATATAGATGCTTAGATGAGCAACACTGGCCTTTATGGATTCTTTCCTTTTTGACAGTAGCTTAGAAATCAAGATATCTCCCAAATAAAGACATTAATTGTCATCTTAGTTAATTCTTAGGCTGCCAAAGAGGTGGTTGTGGCAACCACCCCTATCACCCAACCTTCCCACCAAGGTTCAAGGCTTGATGGAAGCAAAAATTTCCCATTAGGTGAAAATTGTGGGGTTGATGGGCCATACTTGTCATGGGCAGTTGGTACCTTCCCTCCCAGGTCCGTAAAGCTTACTGGTGGTTACCCCTGAGATGGGGGCCAGTTAATGGGCCAAATTTACCCGCAGTTAAAAAACAAAAAAGTTATCTTTTAGGCTGTATTGAATAACAGTGGCCTGTATGGAGGATCGACAAAGTTCAAGCTTGAAAAAAGCAATCCAGCCATCCAAACCAACTTACTGGCAGTCCAGACATGCTGTGGTATGCTGTCCGGTTATGTAGAAGTCTTAGATGCTTTGCAATAATGTCTTTATTGTGAAACAAAGCACCTCTTTCACTAGAATTTAAGCAGAGGAGGCAAAGATTAATCTGTTAGCTGCTGAGCAGGTTTGGGAAATGGGTTTTAGGAGAATTGTTATTGAGTGCAATAATCTCTCCATTAGGCTATTGCAATTTACACGGCCTTACAGTTGTAGTGTGGGAAAGTTTAATTCTATTGTATTATAGTTTTAGGCTAGGATTGGCTACTAGAACTGGACAATTGTGAAAGTGGTATATGTATGAAGCCATTATGGGTTTTGATATTTTCATTATTGATAGTGTGAACTAAGAAGGGAGAGTGGAGATTGTGCATGTTGACTTAGAGATGGACCAGACCAGCATTTTCTTTTCACTTTCCGTTTCACCTTTATCCCCTTTCCTTTTCCCCCTTTAGCAGATGTCGATAGTGCTCCACTCTTTCATACGTAATTAGGGATGTTGTATTTAATTTAGAAGCCTAAATTGTATCAGCAATATTCTAATTATACAGCGGAGGATTCTCTACTTTGTAACCGAGTAGTAGATAGGGAAACAAAGAGTGGGAGGAAAACACTTACGGCCCAACAACGAAGGGAACACCCTTTGGAGCGTTATGGGGGAGATCACCCTGTAAACCGGATATGATTTCAGTCATTTCTTGCACAATTTTAGGGTCTTCGCTGTAACTTTCATAGCACCTTCCCCACCTCGGATCTCTGCACACCTGTTACCGTGAATTTGCTTAAGATTCAAGTTTGTACAATGAGCTGAATTTGATGAAATAAGATCCTAATGATATTGGTTGAACAAGACACATACTGAAATACAAGGTGCAAATGTATAAGGAATGCCAGTAGCTCTAACTTCAAGGGCGGTTGCAGCTCCAATTCTTTTCACCAACTGGGGGTCTCTGCCAATATTATCATTATGTTTGGTCATTTAATGAGTGTAATGAACTGAGATGGTGGCAGAGTTTTGAGTGGTAGTAAATTTGGTTACCTAGTTGCTCCCAAGCCGACGTTGTGAGGGAAAATAGTGGCATTGTAGACATTGTTGTGTCCGTGTAATGCATCAATCCCATAAATCATAGGAATCCCAAGGCGAGTTGAGAGTGCTCCCTCTTGCATTTCATTTACCATGTTGATCCATGTCTCAGCAGATGCATTCTCAACTGGCACGCTTCCTCCTCCACTTACCACACTCCCTTCATTGATCAGTAATTAAAACCTCCATCACATATCAACCAAAAAAAAAAACCTCCATCACATAACTAACACAAACAACAAAACAATGCAAATCTCGGCTGTGGGTCCTAATCTCAAAGGTGTTTGTAAATTTACCTATGAAGTAGTCGTGCATGACTTGTTTGGAAGCATTAGTTCTTTCAATCTGGGTCATCTGGCCAATCTTCTCCTGTAGAGTCATACGCTGCATTAGATCTCTAATCCTGGCACCCAATGGCTGTTTGGGATCCTTGTACTTGAGGTATTCTGCATTTGCCATTGATTCCCGACACAATGATGCCACCAATATTGCTGCTAGAAACAACCATACTCTTCCCATCTTTGCTGCACCTTTTAAGTGGTTCTTTGCCTTTACACTGTCAATTCAACATAATACACTTGAGATTTAGTGGTCAATTCCATTGCTAATGTCAATGAAGTGAGGGGAAAAAAACCAAAGAAAACATCATAGATAGATGACAAAACATTGAAAAGAAAGTTAGATTTTTTAAAAATTGTTTGAGATGTTGGAAAAATTAAGGGTGGTAGGATGGGAATTTACTTGGGCAATCAAGCGAGTCGCAGACGTACCTACTTTCCTTTGGCTTATATATCCACTGTATATAACAACATGATAAAAAACTTGCCTTAGAGGCAAGGTTGTTAAAATCGGGATCCTAACTCGAAACTATGGGGAAGTTAGGATCGAAATTTAGCCCATGTAGGATCGTGGATCGTGTGTAAATTGTAGAATCGTATGGACGATTTTGGACCATAAAATCGTAGAATCGTAAATCAGGATCGGGATTTTAGTAACTATGCTTAGAGGAACTTAGACTCAGACTATTCAGTCAACAGTAGAACTTGTGGCCACAAAAAACCAAGGAGATGTAATTCTCATTGGATAAGTATGATGGGTCCTATGTCATCATTTGAGACCATGTGAAATGGCACCATCTCCATCCTATTTATAAGCTATGAAGAGGCGCTTGGATAGGGTGGATTTGGATAGGCGCACCTTTTTCAAGTGGATAATAACCAACTTAATGATGTGTGAAGATACAACAAATCATTATAACCAAGCAAACTAAATGGTAAGCACCGATTGACACGGACATGGACCGTGTTGAGCTAACACGGCCGGGTCATGCCCAACACGGACCATGTCAACCATGACACGGGCCGTGTCAATGCCATGCCCAGTTTTCTTGCCTTCTGTCTATCCACACGAACCGTGTCAACCTTCCGGTCTTCCGCGCCAAACCTAATTGGGCCTTTTGGGCTCCGGAAATCAGCAAATGACACTCCTTGTACCATAACAATAATCTATGAGATTTCCTCAAAAAAAAAAAAAAAAAACAATAATCTATGAGATTATTGTGCTCACTTAACGAATACTTAGCATGAACAAGAGTATCAAAGTCGCACACACTTGAAATTCTCCAACATGAGATCTCATATCGGCCATATAGATTTGGTTGGAGAATTAATGAAGGTACCCCACATTGTCAAGCCAGAAGGCACAAGAAGCCACTCTTGACACTTGCTAGCTATGCTTACGTCGTGTGTGTCCATGAAATTTAACTTTGAATTTAGTATGATAATATAAGAAAAAACAGAGCCTAAAATATATGATTTCTTAAGTAGCAATAAAACAAACAAAAAAAAAAAAAAAACACATAAGAAACAGGTAGGCATAAAAGACATAACCTCGTAATGATGAAGCAGTGGTAGTTAAAGGGGATGATATGAGGAGCTTACAAGATAGTGGTGGTCTATCTAGTCGACCTACGTGCTTCAATCACAGAAGTTGTATTGACTAGTGAGAGTGACAAAAAGGATTAGATGTCCTTACGCGCAATGACCTATGAATTGGCCATACGTGAACTTCCTTCTGTACATATATATATATATATATATATATATATATATATATATATATATATATATATATACATACATATTAATGAATAGAGGCATACATAGATATCTTTATCCAAGCAATTAGACAAATCTAGGATAACATGACAAGGAAGTAAAATTCGGTCATGTTCGATAAAATTAGCGACTTAGATAGCGGGGAGCGGTTTAGGTAGCGGATGATAATTTTAGGTAACGGATAGAGGCTTAAGTAGTAGATAATCGTATAACTGTTGAAATGAGCGTTTGAAGAAATTGTGTTAAGTAAATTTAGCTGTTGAATTAGGTAATTAGTGTAAATTATTTTGATGGAAAGCTAATTAACGTAAATTTACATAAAAGATATAGATATTTTCAAAGATAGAATTTTGAAAGAGTATTTGTGGACCAAAAACTACAAAAAACTCCGAATTAGTGCTAGCTTACCGAATGTTAACATTGGTCCAATTAAAGTTGTGACTGGGTCAAAACGCTAAACGCTACATCAAACGCTATTGTCGAACACGATGTTAATCAACCAAAAAGCACAGATAATATGCGATGTTCAATTGTTATCCATGTTCAATGTCATGACAAAAAATGTGTAGTGTTCTATGGTTGGTATGACAAATATGGATATCCATATATTTCAGGCAATTTATTTTATGCAAATCTTCATTGTTTATTGGATTTTGTATGGGACTGCCTCACTAAGAAATATTGTTAGGCAATACCTTTCTAATTTTCACATAGATTCGCAAAATTAAATAATACCATCCCATAATAAAATGATATTGATAATTTTAAAATTATGCTTTACTTTCTGCTTCCACCCAAGTTTGTTATGAAATTATCAAAATATCCTTCAGAATGTATCTGCAACTAAAAGGTGAATGTGAATGCATGTTGATAGAGTTCATTTGTCTCCATTAATCAACTCCAAGTGATCATGTTCATCTATTTTGGATTAAGGATACATATGAGTCCATGCATTGTATTCTCGAGGATATTTTGAAATCATGATATCGAATAATATGCAATTTAATTTTCTATAGGCATGAATCTACTCATACATAGCTGATGACTATGAGTGACTTGATGGTTTCTAGCATTTACAGTATGTACATGGTGGAAGAATAAAGTAGTGGTTAGAGGTTCAATTCCTCAGTATACTCGTTGAATTTTAATGTGTACATAGTGAATTTATACATTTTAGCAAATGCCTGCTGAGACGAATAAAGCAATATTGTTTAGTATTCATGGAAGATTTTCATACTTCCTCTCTCCCTTCTTTCTCTTGGTTCATGCGTTTTAAGTGACTGTCCTGGTCTAACTCGTGTTCCATCCAATGTTTTGCGTTGTTATAAAATGTTGTGTGCTTGCTGTTTAGTGTTTACTAAGGAGCCTGGAAACTCTTCTTTGTGATGCTGTATTTTTTGTCTTCTTGTCACTTTCTTGAGGTGGACATCGGAGACTATAATCATTGATTCAGATATCATGCTTTGACTTATTTATCGTTTCCATATGCACCATTTCCTACAATCCTGCAGCCTAATTGTGTATCACGCCTACTTGCTTATTCATCTCTCAAAGCATCTTTCTCACATTGTCCCCATGTCTATCTGTCATAGTTGTTTTCGGCTGTCGTAGCACGTCTTCTTACCAACTGATGTATGCATTGACGACTATCTTACTAATGCATTTCATGAAATTCTTTTACTCGGATGCCGGTGGGGATCATGCATTGAGAAAGCTATTCTAATGATCTGGATGTAACCTGTGCACTTTAGGACATTATTTGGATTAAGAGTGTCATGTGTTGATCATTGTACTACATTGACTACTGAGACCTACTACTTCAGAATTTGGGTGGGGTGGGTGGGGGTGGGGGTGAGGTGGGGGGGGGGGGTGTTTTCGACTTCGTAAGGGATGGTCAAACATAGAAGATACTTCTATTGCTCATAAGGGATAAGATTTAGCAGACTACATGAACTGTATTGAACAACATCCACCTTTTTAGTGTGCTTCTCTTATTTGTCCATATCACTTACCCTTGGACTTCACCCCCTCTCCCAACAGAAGAAAACAGGATTTTGATTAAATCAGAAAAATATGGAAACCTAAGTAGCTTTGGTGGGCTCACTGGTTAGACCAAATCCAAAAGGGAATAGTGGATCATAGTATGGATCCCCCACATTCATAGGAAGCTGATCAACAGTCTTGAACCAAGTCCTGGGGAGTTTCCCAGTAAATCCGTAATCACCAAACAGAACATCAGCGACACCCTGACCCTCAGTCCCAGGAAGCCATGCAGCCACTAGGGCATCCATCTGAGATAAAAAGGGCTCGATTGCCACCGGTCTGCCAGAGATGACTACAACCACACACTTCAAAACCCCACACACATTCTGTATGGTGTAGTAGCCCGGGTCAGAAATCGTCAAGTTCAGGCTGTCACCAGCCGTCTCAGCATATGGATGTTCCCCCACAACAACCACCGCATAGGAAAAATTATTCAACTTGACATAATCAGCGGTAGGATTCTCTTGGTATACCACTTCTGTCTTTGGATCAACAGTGCTCTTTATGGCTGTCAGGATTGTAGTTCCTGATAAGTTTGCCCAGTTGTTAGTCATTTCATTATGCCTTACAGACTTGGTTTACCAACCACAATATGCTATCCAAGAAATAAACCGGGTCGAGTTTGAGAAGGTTGGATTTCACTTGGGTGTGGTTCAGTTTGTGGATTATTTTGGTCAGGTCATATGCTTGGTTCCACTGTCAGTTTGTCCAATAAGCTTGTTAAGTAAATTATTAAAACGTTGATGGGTTTGTTTTGGGGTTTTTTTGGGGATCAAGCCAAATCACGTGCCTTACATTTGGATGTGCAAATATTAAGAAGAGGTACCTTGAGTTAGGTTGTTGCCACTGAGCCCTTGCCACTGAATTGTCCATCCACCGCACTGATAGCCTAGATTATCTGCATGGGATCCAGCCACAAGTATCCTGGACGCTCTCTTTGGCAGGGGTAGCACTGGTTGATCAGCAGGGGCACCATTCTTCAATAGCACGAGCGACTTCCTCACTGCTTCTCTTGCCAATTCTCTGTGCTCCTGTTTTTGTGCAAAAAAGTTTACTAATTTTCTCCTACACTAGTCAAGTAAGAGAGATTACGACATAATTCACTGATGTAAAACACCTTGTTTCCCAGCTGGTCGATCAAACTTGTATCAGCAAATGGCTTCTCGAATAGACCCATCTGAAACTTAACCCGCAAAATCCTTTTCACTGCATCGTCAATTCTGCTCATTGGAATGATGTTGTTTGTCACTTGGTAAGTCAGGTCATCGATGAATTCTGTGAAGTTGTAAGGAACCATGACCTGCAATTTTTTTTTCCCGTAGTTCAGTTATACTGGTTTTTTCTCTGTATTGTGGTAGAATTCAAGGCTGAGGGACATGGATACGAGGGGACCATGAAATATGTTCATCTAGAATGATAGGGTAAAATTGACCCATACTTGGTTACCTAACCTGAACGCTTGAATCAAGACCCAACAAGCTGAACGAACATTGGATATATTAGCCTATTTGACACTGACCCGGTAACACCCATTAGCATGTCTTAACCCACAACTTAAGAGGATACAAGAAAAAGATTCAAAATCATATTGCATTGCGAATTGCATTTCATTTTTTTGAATCAAAGAGCAATGCTTGTAAGAGACCAATGTAGGAGACACTAACCATGTCAATACCAGCTTGGATTGCAGCCTGAACAGAGTATGAGTAGTTGGCGTGAGGTGGGTAGGTGATCCTATCAATGCCTTGCCAGTCGGAGATGACAAATCCCTAACATTTAAAACATATTCTTGTTAGCCATTCAAGAGCAAACTGAAAAGGAAATCCACAATCAAGTGATAAGACAGGAGCTTTACCCGGAACTTCAATGTGTTCTTGAGGAAACCAGTTATAAGGTCTCGATTAGCGTGCATCTTGACATTGTTCACGCTAGAATAAGAGACCATGACGGTGGATACACCTTTGATAATTGCGTTGTAGTAGCCAGGCATGTGAATGCTGAGTAACCCATGCCAGTCAACAATTGTGTTGTTTTCATCGATTCCTTTGGTTGTGCCACCATCACCCACAAAATGCTTAGCGCAGGCTGCAACCTTTTTCCTGAAACGTACACATATAGATGCACAGATGAACATCAGTGGCCTGTATGGATTTTTTTTTCCTATTTGACTGTAGCTTAGAAGTTAGAAATCAAGATATCTCACAAATAAAGACATTAAAACATTGTCATCTTAGTTATCTTTTAGGCTGTATCAATACAATGGCCTGTATGTAGGATAAAAAAAGTCAAAGCTTAAAAGCCATCCGGCCACCCAAACCAACTCACTGGAAGTCTCTGCAGAGGACTTAGCAGTGGTTTTCTGGTGGTTGGCCGTTCATCCAGGACACAAGACAATTGTCCAAGAAAACACAATAGCCCGCATGTCACAGATTTTCTACTAAAAGAACTTGGTGACTGGAATGAGGTAGATAGTACAGCCCCCTCTCCCAAATCAATAGACAAGTGGACCGACTAGTGTAGCTGTGGCTGTCTTCGAGTGCTCAGGAATTGACTCGAGTGTTGTACTGCAATCGTAACTTCTGGTCTGGTAATTAAGATTAAGACATAGTAAATGACCCACAAACCTTCTATGTTGCTTAGGTTTTTCAATTGATTCACCCGAATCAATAGACAAGTTTATCCCAGAAGTGGTGTGGAGGGGGTTTACATACTAGGAGGCCAGCATCAGTCAGCATATCAAGCTAGGATATCTTTTACTTCTGACCTCAAAATATTATTCCAAGGTAAGAACCTGTTTTCATTAGTGTATTCATGTTCTGCTATGTGTCCTGTGCATGATTACTATTCAAAAAAATAGGTGATTTGTCATTTTTTTTTTTTGTTTCCATATCATTTCCAAAGGATCAAATGGACCCTTAAGGTTCAGCATCCAGTCATCCTCCACCAAATGATGATAATGTGCTTAAACTCAGGTTGTGGGTATGTTTGAAAGGCCATAAAGGTGCCAGTTTTCATACTAGTTTGGTGTCTAAATGTTCGCATCATGGTTGTACATATGCATTGCATGCACACAAGCACACTGCCTAGTACTAGTAGTCAACAAGGAAAAACTCCACCTCAAACTCTTGCTTGGGTGCAAATGGGCTTATGTTTACAATTTACATGGCCTTACAGTCATACTGTGGGAAATTCTATTCTGTTATATTCTATTATAGTTTTAGGCTAGGATTGACCACTACTCTGCAGTCATCAATAATTAAAGTTTTACATATTCGAAAGTGATAGTTGCATATAGCCATTATGGGTGCAATTTATTAGGTACACCCGGAGCATGTGCTCCAGAATATGACAATTGTTCACTCATATATATTAGGTTGTTCACTCCCAAATATTTGGAGCACATGCTCCGGGTGCATGTAATATATATGGATGGGTGCATTATGGGATTTGATAGTTTCATTGTGGATAATGTGAAAAAAGAAGGGAGAGTGAGGAATCTACATGTTGACTTAGAGATGGACCAGACCAGCATTTTGCTTTTCCCTTTCCCTTTTACCTTTATACCCTTTTCCACCCTTTAGCAGGTGTGGACCGAGTCAGTAGTGCTCCACTATTTCATATGTAGTTAGGGATGTTGTATTAAGTTAAGAAGCCCTAATTTGTGTCAGCAATATTCTTAATTATGCAGCACAGGATTCTCTACTTTGTAACTGAGTTTCAGATGCAGAAACAAAGAGTGGGAGGAAAACACTTACGGTCCAGCAACAAAGGGAACGCCTTTTGGAGCATTACGAGGGAGATCACCCTGTAAACCGGGTATGATATCAGTCATTTCTTGCACAATTTTAGGGTCTTCGCTGTAACTTTCATAGCACCTTCCCCACCTCGGATCTCTGCACACCTGTTACATTAAGTTGCATAAGATTCAAGTTTGTACAATGAACCAAATTCGATGAAATAACATGCTCATATTGATTGGTTGAGCAAGACACACATACTGCAATACAAGGTGCAAATGCGTAAGGAATGCCGGTAGCTCTAACTTCGAGGGCAGTTGCAGCTCCAATTCTTTTCACCAACTGGGGGTCCCTGCAGTGCCAATATTATCATCATGTTTGGTCATTTAATGACTTTAGATGGAGGCATAGTTTTGAGTAGTAGTAATAAGTTCAGTTACCTAGTTGCTCCCAAGCCAACATTGTGAGGGAAAATAGTGGCATTGTAGACATTGTTGTGTCCATGTACAGCATCAATCCCATAAATCATAGGAATCCCAAGGCGAGTTGAGAGTGCTCCCTCTTGCATTTCATTCACCATTTTGATCCATGTCTCGGCAGATGCCTTCTCTGCTGGCACGCTTCCTCCTCCACTTAACACACTCCCTTCATTAATCAGTAATCACATCACACATACATACATACATACATACATACATCAGATAAAATAACACAAACGACAAAACAGTAGCAAATCTGAAAGGGGGTAGTTGTAAATTTACCGATGAAGTAGTCGTGCATGACTTGTTTGGAAGCATTAGTTCTTTCAATCTGGGTCATCTGCCCAATCTTCTCCTGTAGAGTCATACGTTGCATTAGATCTCTAATCCTGACACCCAATGGCTGTTTGGGATCCTTGTACTTGACGTATTCTGCATTTCCCATTGATCCCCAACACAGTGATAATGCCATCCATATTGCTACTGCAAACAACCATACTCTTCCCATCTTTGCTGCAACCTATGATTGGATGTTCCCTTGCCTTTACACTGTCAATTCAACAGAATACACCTGAGATTTAGTGATCAATTCCACTGCAAATATCAGTAAAATGAGGGAGAAAAAAACAAAAGAAAACGTCATGGGTAGATGATAAAACATTGAAAAGAAAGCATTTTTGACAGTTGTTTGAGATCTCATATCAGCCGTAAAGGTTTGGTTGGAGAATTAATGAAGGTGCCCCACATTGTACAAGAAGTCACACTTGACACTTGCCAGTTATATGTATGTGTGCTTGTGAGATTCATCTTTGAATCAGTGATGATAATATAAGAAAAACCATAGCTTAAAATATATGATTCTTATTTAAAAAGCCCTATAATAAATAAAAAACATATGAAACAAGTAGACATAAAAGGCATAACCTGGTAAAAATGAAGCAGTTGACAAGGATTGCATATAGGGAGATAGAGATGAAGGGTTAAAAGGGAGGGAAAATGAATATATGTATATATATAGAGTTAGAGTTCATGAAACAGTGGTTTGACAGGAACAGGATTCTCTCTACTCCATCCTATGTGTTTCAATCACAGAGGTTGTACTGCCTACTCAGAGTACCAAAAAGGATTAGAATGTCAATGACTCGAGCGTTTTATATATATTAAGAATTGCAATGTTATACTTTAATGATAATATTTTTCATTACGAATCTAATAGTGGTAATTTTATATAGCAACTCATTGTATAGGTTGATAAAATTATGGTCAAAATTTTGAAATTTAACTGCACGATTTTCAAAGACGATAATTAATATGGAACGGAGGGAGTATACATAATAAGTATATAAGTAAAAAAACCTTGTGCACAGTAAGTTTCCAATTGTTTCACATAGATTGGCAAAATTAGATAACAGCATCCCGTAATGCAATTGACATTGAAAATCATGCTTTACTTTCTATTTCCACCCAGATTTGTTTTGAAATTATCAAGATATCCTTCAAGATATATCTGCAATTAAAAGGTGAATGCATGTTGATAGAGTTCATCAACTCCAAGTGATAACATTCATCTATTTTGGATTGATTCAGGACATAATATAAATAGTTGATGCACTATATTCTCAAGGATATCTTGATATCTTTAAAACGAATCTTGGTGAAAATTGGAAAGTAAAGCGTATTTGTAACAATTTTGAAATCATGATATCATGGATTAGTATGTAATTTAATTTTCTATATGCATAAATCTAATCATATATAGTTGATGACTATGAGTGACTGGATGGTAAGACGATGACAATAACAAATTGGTGACTTCCGTCAGTCGTTCTCAATAAAGATTTTCTACCATTTACGATATATACATGCTTATTATGAATAGTTTGGTATATCCCATTCTCAACGAGTTGACATTAGTGATCACTGCGAATAAAAATATAATAAATAATAAAAAAAAAATTCTTTCTAGACCCAATTTTAACTGTTTATGATCGCAGCTCTTACTCGTAGAGAACCAGGAAGTGATCTCTTCAAATATATCTGATGAAATTGGAACAATATAGAGAACTTGGAAGTATGACTTGGGTAATAGAGAAGTCTACTTGACATATACCCCCTCAATTCTCTATTAATTGTCACCTATTTGACTGTTACAATCTCGAATATCACTCTCTAAATGTTAATTTTTGATATAATATTTTATTAACAATTGCAATATTATATTTTTAGGATAATATTTTTCATTACGAATGTAACGATAGTAATTTTATATAACGAGTTATTATATATATTAAGAAATTTATGGCACAGTTATTTAATGTTTGAATGTACAATTTCAAAGAAAAACCACAATTAATGTATTATTCTAGCAAAGTTAGGAACTTAAGTCTCCACTTTACATCATAACTTGTTCAATGACACTCGAGGGGCTATTGAAAAAGGCTAAGATCAATTATGGCTAAATGTATTCATTTTCTTTCAAGTTTTTGAAATAGGAACCAAAAGTCAAGTTGCTCAAGGCAACTGGACTTAAAAAAATTAGGTCTAGACATAGATTTTTCGTCAGAATTTTGATATTGATCGAATTTTCAGACATAAAATCTCTTTTTTTCCGTCCGAATTTTGACATTGACCGAATTCGTCCGACCTGAATTTACACGGACTTGAATTTTTGCCCGCGTTCCTTTTTGCAAATTGTACAAAAACAACTTACTAAAAGTTGCTAAATTCTATCACCCCATACAAAGAGCAATTCTTCCCTGTATTTGAAGTTACTTTCAGCTGCAATCATAAGACAATATGTTGTAAAATGCACAAAGTTTTTACTAAGAAGCTAAACAACATTTCCAAACACTTAAACCCTAGAGTAACCTATCAGCTTGCGAAGGCAACCTTCTAAAGAAATTAATCGCCGGAGACGGAGCTCTATCCCTGAACAAAGGATGTCGTAGGTAATAAAAACCGGATGCCATTGCCACCATCTTCGATGGAATCAAGTACAATATGATAGCCACCACAAAACACAGCCCAACAAATATACCCGTTGCACGCGGATCCTTCCATGTCACGAGTGCTTGCACGCGTTCCCCTTGGGTGGCTATGTCTCCCAGCACGGTTTGCACTCGCGCTCCTAGAGTACGAAGCCTATCATATCTAGACCGCACCATTTCCGGCGGTCTAGTACTTGGCATCACGTCGAATTCCTCATCCAACTCATCGCGGTCAATGTTCTCCGCCAAGGACATCTTGGGGTCAAAATGAGGGAGCATTGTCTTGGATCGGAACCTGTAGTTCCATGCCCCGATTACAAATATGTAGAAGGCCAATGTAGGGATGATGAGGTCCGGGAACCAAACCAACATTACGAGTAGCGCGTGGACAAGTATGGTAGCTGTTGGGTTCTTCCACGTTCGTGTGTCCTCAACCCATCTAACGATGTCTATCACTCCTGCAACGAGGTTTATAATGCGGTACCAATTGGCCCGAACTTTCCTCATGCTGAAGGATTGGGAGTCTGCATCCACCATGTAGAGCACAACCTCGCGTCTTAGGGGTGGTTCGGATCTTGACAAGTGCGCGGCTAGGATCTTAGCAGCCGCGTTTCTTAGCATCTCTTGTTGACCCAATGCTAGAGGTTTAATATGATGCATCAGGGGCAAAAGTGGTTGGGAATACACATGTAATACGTCGAGAGTTGGGGTGCTTCTTACGAATCGAACTGCTAGTTCTATATCACCCATCTTTTTCAAACCGGACGGGGTTAACAAAAGCAAGGGATACATGTTTCTGTACACCCGTCCAGTTTGAAGGGTAGAAATACGGATCCTCACCTTCCCGATCCTCAAGTCTTGGCGGGTGGGATCCAGAGTTTCATCAGGGTCGAAGGCGGATAAAGTGTCGAAAACCCCGAGAGTGATGACAGTACATGGATCGTAAACCTTCCAAGTATATTGCTCATTCCATTTCGGGTCCAAGCTATCGGACACGGTCCGAGTACGGACCCACTTGGGTCCGTACTTGGCAACTGCATACGCGTCCACACACCCTTTACCGTCCACAACCTTGATCGGTACAAGGCTATGACACCCGATGATCCCCAACTCGACTGTCCCAACCGCAGGCTTCCACAGTTGCCTAGCTGTGGGGCGATAATCGCTGCACACGTGAGCTGGTTCGTCCATCACATGGTATCCACCGTCGAAGCAGAGCCTTAACTGGAGCCTTCCTTTACTAATCGGGTTGTCGAAAGTAACCCACTTGGGTGCCACCTTACGATCGTCCACGCGCCTCTCGACGGTCCCAAGGCCCACTTGAGCCGACCCGACAACCATGGGGCCCTTCGGGCCTCGGTGCTCCAACGTCAGAACCAAGAAGCCATCCCCGAAAGGCTCGGCCACAACAAACATCAAGTCCTCGTTCCACGAGGGTGACCCGTTTCGAGCCACGGCCGGCTTAGTCTTCAGCATTTGGAACCCCAGCTGAGCCTTGACTTGAAACACGGGCTCCTTAAATGACGTCGTAACTGGCAGTATGTCCTGAGCCTCGAGCACGGTGGCTCGTAAGTACCACATCTTGGGAGAAAGATAGACCTTAGCCTTTGCATTGACATTACCAGCAGTATCAGTCTTCCAAGCCTCAGGGAAGCTGTCGTCGGCCTGAGTCCCGACCCACGTGGCAAGCATCAAGTCACCCATGTGGGCCCCGCCTCCTTCGAGCCTGTACCACTGCGGGGCCAGCGGGCTGTCGGGTGGGTCCCGGACCGGAATCTCGGAAGTGTCGAAACAGATGCCACCTAACAATTCCCCATTCGGGTCCGGGTCCCAAACGGATATCTCCAATATGGAGGAAGAATCCGGGGAGTCTCGAGCGAAGGCCAAAGTCTGATCCCACTCGAAACAGGAGGTTTTCCGAGCCGGCTTGGAAACCACCCGGTGACCCGTAACCACGATCTTCACCACGGGCGACCCGTTTGTAGGGAGCGCCCGTGCTTTCACCACCCGAACGAACAGGTAGTGCATCTTTTCGACAAGGTCGTATTTGGGCTGTTCCATGGGAAGACTCTCGAACGACGCCGTCGAGATTGATCTTGACAGCGGCGGTGTAGGCGGCAGGGACGGCGGCGGCTGAATTCCCACGCCGTTTCCGGCGACTCGTACCTCCGGGATCATCCCGGAAACTGCAGACGCCGCCGTTTCAATCTCCGGCACTGGCGGCGGAGGTGGCGGAGGAGGCTGATCATCGTGACTGCCCGTTTCATCCGGTAGCTTTTCCGGCTGGTCCTCCGGCGGTGGCGTCAATGGTGGCTCTTCATGCGCCGCCGCTGCTTCCTCTTGCACTCCAGCATTCTCCGCCGGAGCAGGAGCGGTATCCGGCGGAACTTCCTCTTTCTCCTCCTCCGCAACCTTGGCTTCCTCGTTCACCGGCGGCGGATTCTCCGGCGGCGGAGGGGGTGGGGCCTCATCGGAGTAATAAATCTTTAATCCAATCTCACCCTGAATCCAACTGAGAAGATACTTCTTCTCGAGAGGAAAATACATGAGAGCTTCCTCACCCTTCTTGACAAACTGGGTGGAGCTGAGCCTGACCCGACCCAGATGGTTGTGTCTCCGGGTCGGGCCGTAGTTCTTGTCGTGATAGACGTCGAGCTCCAGCATGTCCCCGAATATTTGGGGGGCAGATTCGGATACGGATCCGGGTTTGGGTCCTCCGACATTGAATTCAAGGGTCTCGTTCCAAGTCGGGTTGAGGTCTCGGATCTTCGTCTGGGTCCGTTTACGCTGCCCGTAGTAATCGGCAACCACGTACGGGCTCGAGGTTCCATGGCCGTCTTTTGGGAGGAGGTTCTTGGCGTCGATCACCTCCACGATCAGCTTTTTGACAGTCGCCATGGATGAGCTTGATGAGGTTTTTTTGTATGCTCTGTTTTTTGCTTTTTTGGGGAGGTGGGTTTAAATTGTTTAATGTGGGGATTACTAGTGGGGAGATTGTGATTTGGGGTTGGTCATTTGCATTTGAGAATTGAGAGAGAATTTCAGAATGGCCCAATTGGAGGTGAAATTTGAGGGTATAAAGCAAGGAATTTGAATGTCAGAAACAGAGAAAGCTGAAAGGGAGGGAGGAATATGTGGTATGTGGCCTAATTTTTGGAGCCAAAAATATGGTAAGTCTTAGTATACTTTGTTTTTGTTTTAAGAGTTTTTGAATGAGAATGAGGTGAATAATTAAAGCAAAGTAGTGGGTAGTGGGGAGTAGGATGACGAGGGATGACAGAAACAGAGTAAGAATTAAAAACGAAAGAGAGAGAGAGTGGAAATTGGAGGAGGAAAAAAGTCGAAATAGGCCCTAAAAAAAGGGTAATTAACTTGATGTGGAAGCAGAAACTTTAAGACCATTTTATCTAATTTTCTCCGTAAACTAAGCTTATCTTCAGATTCCTGCCTTCCACTTTTCTTTGTCAAAATCCAACACTGGCAACACATTGATCAGCCTAACAACCAATGCTTACCATGCATCACATATTTTGAGAATCATACCAATTTCATTACTCACTAGCCTTTAACCTACAGACATATTATAATGGACATATTAAATCTTCACTTTATAATTTCTTGTTATGTTTATAACATTATTTACAAGTGGTAGTGCTTTGCTTACCCAAAAAGATAAAATTTACAGACAACTTTCTTCGACAATACAACTTACCTCATGTTTGATGTTATTTTCCCGTGTGTACTTATGGCATTTTGCATAAGTTTTATCACAATCTGTAAATTTTATAGAAAGAAAATTTTAAAATTTCACTGCTACTTTTCAGCAATACAAATACAAGTTAACATAACTAAATCTTTACATACAAATTTGTCATACTGTATAGGAATGTTAGTACAAACATAAACAAAAATTTGAGTACGTTGACATTTTCCCTCCCCTTATCCTTTAGCTTATAGCAGTTGATCCATTCCTTGGATCGAACTCCGTAATCTCCTCACTAGGGTGATCCAGCATACAGTAGCATACTTTTCCATTGAAAAAACATGCAAGGTTAAAAGTTTAGTCAAGAAGATAAGTGTCATGTAATTTAAAGTAATATCTGTTAAGTATAAAATCATTATTAGGTTTGAGATGGTTCCACATGGTATCAAAATCAGACATGAGCAAGATGTCTCGGATTCAAATCTCAGCACCCTCCATATTCATTTGTGCAAGGTGAAGGGTGTCTTTGCAGCATCCACGCTTCAAGCTCAAAGGGCATTTGAGTGAGGGGATGTGTTAGAGTATAAAATCATCACTGGGTCTACAGCCATCAGTTTAAGCTTTTGATTGAGATGATTTGACGAATACCAAGTTATCAATTAAGGTATTTAATTTAATTTAAAATGAACAGAGTGAATGGCTTTAGCTTGTTTGCTTAATTTGGTCCAAGATGATGATTCTGATTATGCAACTTTATGGTTGTATTGGGGGGCTAGCTGGCTCAGTCTCAGCTAGATGTTGATGCAAAATCAAATAAATGTAATGCAAACTTTATGTAAAGACATAGATGTGAATGGCTAACTTTAGTATCACCGACTTGTTTGTTGTCTCCCCTCTCTTTTCCTTTGGTATCTACTTTTTCTTTAATTATATATTTCCCTACCTATCTTTCTCACTTTTCTAAAAACAAATGATAATTGTAAAATAAACAAATGTCAAAAAGGTGGAAACTGGATCCAATTCTTCAGCTTCCTTTTACACACTCAGTCCTTATACAAGAGACCTGTGGGTCCTCAGAAATCATCCCAGGACCGCATACCAGCCCAACCCAACGAGCAAAAAAAAACGGCCCAGGCGGTCCCCAAAACAAATACCAGGACCGGCCCAACAAAAGGAAAACCAAAAAAAAAAGGAAAAACAAGCCCAACCCACCCCAAACACCACGCGCGGCATTCCTCTCTTCCTTCTTCCAGTCTTCCAGTTTGCCATTCCTCTCTTCCTTCTTCCAGTTCGCCATTCCTCTCTTCACCATTACCATTCCTCTCTGACAGTTCGCCATTCCTCTCTGATAGTTCGCCATTTCGTTTCAATTTAATTTTTCTGCTAGTTCCCAAGGTAAATTTCATCCTGATTTTGGCTTAATTTGTGGACTAATAGTAGTGTGCAATTGTTTATCAATAGATATTTGCACTAATTGTGGCCTAATTTTTGCCCTAATTTTGGGCTAATTTTTGAAATTTTATTTCTCGGCCCTAATTTTTCGAATTGTTGTGTTCAACTATTTATGAGTTTGTGTTTATGCCCTAATTTTTTGAATTTTGGTGTCCAACTGTTTATGAGTTGGTGTTGTGTGCAGAAACTGTTTCTAGTTTTTTCGAATTTTGACCTATTTTTAGAATTTTTTCCTGATTTTTTGAATTGTGATGTACAACTGTTTATGAGTTTATATTGGTGTTCAAAACTATGTCTTGGTGTACAAAAATTGTCTCTTCAAAAAGATGATATCAAAAGACCAATAGAATGCCAAAAACTGTTTCGTGTGCAAAAACTGTTTCGTGTGCAAAAGTGTGTTGGTGTGCAAAACTGGATCCTTAAAAACGATGTATAAAGTAGTGTTTGCATAAAAGTCAGTGTGCAAAAACCATTCAGTGTGCAAAAAGGGATCCATAGTGTTTCAAAAACTGATTCTTTGGTGTGCAAAATTGTGTTGGTGTGCAAAAATGGAATTTTAACACCATGCTGAGGTATGCAATGTAAAATATGTATACTTTGTTGGTGTGCAAAAGTGTTATATTGGTGTGCAACTCTTTAAACATATTGTGCAACTGTTTTTACCTGGTGTGCAACTCTTTATACATCGTGTGCAACTCTTTCTGATTCTTTTGATTCTGGAGTGTTGTTGTGCAACTATCCTTTTTTCGTGTGCACCTCGTTATACCCGGTGTGCAACATTTTATACCTGGTGTGCAACTCTTTATACATCGTGTGTAACTCTTTATACATGTTATGTGCAAGTTTTCATAATTGGTTTATTATTGTGCAACTGAATCTTTATACCCGCTGTAACTCTTTACCTGGTGTGTAACTCTTTATACTTGGTGTGCAACTCTTTTTACTTGGTGTATACTTTGTTGTTGTTTAACTCTTATACTTGTTGTCCCAACTGTTTTGTTTAACATTTGATGTTTGATGTAGGAGGCTGAGCCTTCAACTGCAAGAAAAGACAAGGGTAAAGCACCGATGGACTTTGATCAGGATGAGGTATGCAATATGTTGATGTTTGTTGGTGTGCAAAAGTATTCAAAATTAGTCAGTGTGCAATATATTTGAGTAAGTGTGCAGTAAATGTGCAATATATTTGAGTCAGTGTGCAGTAAGTGTGCAAATATTTGAGTCAGTGTGTAAAATAACAACAATCTATGCTGTGTCTGTGTGCAAAATAATGATGGTGCTAATATATCAGCTGTATCTGTGCACAAGTATAGACATATCAACAACAATCTATGCTGTGTCAGTGTGCAAAATTTATAACATAGTTACCTTCAATGGAAGCAAGTGCAGAAGCAGATACAGTAGAAGGGTCAAATGCCCTAGATGCATCGCCATCATCACCATCATTAATCACATCGCTACCTTCAAAAGTAACACATGCAACATCATCACAATTAACATCAACATTGCCTCCATCATCAACATTGACTGAATCATCACCATTGCCTCCATCATCACCATTGAGTCCATCATCACCTTCATCACCATTGAGTCCGTCATCACTACCATCACCATTGATTCCATCATCAACAACAAAATCACCAACATCATCGACATTACCAACATCATCACCCCCATTAAAAACATCATCACCCAAATCAAACTGAATTGAATTTAAATCTGGAATTGGGCCTCCACAATCCATGAAATTGGCAAAACTAAAATCAAAATAAACCCAAAATTCGAATTCAAATACAATTTGGGAACCCTAAATTCGTTCTACAAAATTCCCAATTTTGAGAACCCTAAATTCGTTCTTTAATAAACTGGGGAAGGATTTGGGGAAGGATTTGGGGGCGAGTGAAGGATTTGGGGGCGAGCAGCGAGTGGGGGCGACAGACGGCGCTACCAGGTCCTGGGAGGAGATCTGAACACCGTATACCAGGTCCTGGGATGAGATCTGAGCACCGCATACCAGGTCTTGGGGGGAGATCTGAGGACCTGAGGGTCTTTCTAATAATTTTCGTTACACACTTGATTGAACTTAGGTGTTGGGAAATGCCATCTACTGACAATTTTAGTGATGCTATGCTATTGTGCTCTGTAGCACATATATTGCATTACACAAATCTTTACATCTCTTGCGTTCACATATATACACCTTTTCTTTGTTCTGGATGTTAACAGAAAGAAAGGTTTTCAAGTTCAGAAAATGTCCTTTTTTTCTTGCTAGGATTAGTCACGACCATAGTTATTAAAATCCTGATCTTCAGTTTGGGTGGTACAAGTAAGAAAGGGGTGTTGAGTGGTCTAATCTAAGGCATCAATCTCTGAATAACCAAGTAGTAAAAGCAATAGAGTTGCCAAAGAAAGCTTCTCAAAGCTGGGCTGGTAGAGAAATGGATTCTCAAACAAGGCATGGTTAAGAAAGCATACATGTTTGGGTAGTAGATGAAGATGAAGCCATGGGTACCCAAGAATTGAGAGTGTATGACAAACTATAACAAGGAGCTTCCACTGTGATCCAACCCGGTCCTGACATTTTTGGGGCCCTGGGCATAATAGTATATCAATTTGTAAATTGGGGCATTTTTTAAAAATGTGTCATCATTTCAACTAAACAACGATACTACGAATTTAGTCAAAACGTGTGTTTGCGAAAGACTAATTCCTCTTCCATGAAATTGATGTAAAATGTAGCTCCTCTATGCCCATGAATACATGATAAAGAGAATTTGTTGTTTGAGTCTGCATAAATAAAAATATAGTAACAGTTTTATCTAAAAAATATTTTTGAACATTCACATAGTGTCAATTTGATAAAAAGAAAACAAGCAAATATTGACAACCACAATGATACTTAATTAGTATCTCCTATTGCTATACTCACTATCTCAAGCGAAGCAATTAATAGAATAAGTATAGCAACTAAATCCATTATCAAGCCACTTCTATGTTTTCTGATAAATAACGGTGAATACCCAAAGTTTACTAACTGAAAATAAGTGTCCCACGTCACCAAAAAATATGCTACAGCACAGGTCGTACAACACCTATCTCCATAGTCCATTCCAATCAAAAAAAAAAAAGAGAGGAGGAGACTACCCTATTTCCATTTGAGTAGTAAGTTAACAAAGTATAGCAATTTGAGACAATATAGCAATGAAATAATAAGATGTACTGTTTGCATACTCAATAGGTGTGCTTTGGCCTAAGTCTATAGTTATAGTTTTCTTTCCTTGAACTTAGGGCCTCCTTGTCAACCACAAAAAAAAATTTATATCAATAACCAAACAACCAAATTCACCCAAACACATTTTCTTCATAACACTCGTGCAAATAGCTAACCAATATCTAATCACTAATTTTGTGAAACATGACCTAATTAATTATACTTACATATAACAATAATAATTACTAGTATATCTTAAGTTTTTTTTTTGTTGCTTTTGATGGAAATATATTGATGAGTGAAAGAAAAGCACAACCCAACGACACATAATAATAGGAACAAGAATTAATGAAATAAAATGTAATTAATCTAGATGAGGTCAGAAGAAATAATGAGGTCCTCTTTGGGCCCCCACTGCCCACCTACCTTACTCTTCCTCCTATTTGATTCCGCGCAGTAGTTTTCAATTGGGCCCCCATGACACATAGTAATTCTCAGTTGGGGGCCTTTAGTTGAGACAATTTTTTCTTAAATATCTTGGGCCCTGGGCGGTCGACCCTCCCGCCTCCCCTCAGGACCGGCCCTGCGGATTCAATCCTTACTGTCTCCCATCCAAAGCCTCAATTAGTAGCTATCTTCTTTCTTTACTCACTTTGATACCGTTGATGACGGATTTGTCCTCAGCAAATAGTTAACGTTTACCATAATGTCAGTATGGGTACCCAAGAATTAAGACACGTATAATAAGCATATAAGACATATGTAGACGAACTAAATGTTTAAAAAGGGTGAATTTGTTTTATGTTGAAACCGCCGAAGAATAAAGACGTTCTTTTATCCCGTTGAATTATAACATTAATATACCTTTAATACACGACTATTCATTTTCAAATAAGGAAAATAAGAATCATTGACATAAAATTATAACAATTACATAAAACTTTATCAATGTTCTCGAATAGCAAGGTACCACATAATTTACAAATCTTTCACGTACTGCAGATTTGTAAAAAGCCATCATTAATATACACAAATAACTGTCCATAATTTTAAACATCACCTAATAAAACATTTAACACAAATTCACTTAAGAATAGTCCTGTTTAGAATAGATTCAGATTAGGATAGAACATGGGGGACATGTAAGGGGGTTTTCTTTTGTTTGTACAAGCTCAATTTACTATCAATAACCTTGTTTTGGAGGTGAATACAACCATAAATAAGTAACGAGTTCACATCTGCAGGTGTATCCACTATCCAGAAGCATAAAGCAAAGAAAGGTACACAAAAGTTACACACATGCGTCATACATATATGATACATTTTCGCCAACACTCAGTCGTGAGTTAATTCAATTCATTGTCAAGTGCACAACCAACACAAGATTTCTAGTCAGCGTCAGCAGTAAAATCGGGCTCAGGAGGTTTCGGAAGCTTGACGATTTCGCGGGTAGCCTTGGCGAGGCGATTCCTATAGACCCCACGAAGAGCGTTGGCTGCAAACCTGGAAGCAAGAAGAGTAGCCCCGAGGCTGTAATTGCCGCCTCCACCAGCAGCAGCATTCTTCAATGCCTGTGCCTGGCTTGATTCCTCGGCCTCTTCCTCCTCTTTCAAGCGCTGCTCCATGAGTTTCCTCTTGAGGTAACGACGCCAGGCAGCCTGTATGAATCGGGCCGCCCACGTCCTCCACTGCTGTGAGTAGAACCGGAACGTGTGCTGGACTTGACGGCTGTGGAGCCTCCTGAACTGGCTCGCTACAAACTTGAGTTCCTCGGCTTCCAGGGCAAACGCCTCCACTTCGGTCAAGGCTCTGACTGTTCGAGTGGATGATGGGAGGTTGGACCCGGATTTCGGGTCTAATGCCCAAGTTAGGAGCTCGTCCCCACAAAAGTCACCCTCTTTTAGCAAGCTGCGGTTCAGAAACCCACTTCGGCCGCCGTCGGTTGTTTCACTCTCAAGGCGCCCACGTATGATAAAGAGCATTTCATCCACTGGGTCACCTTCCCGCAGGATGTAAGTGTTTTCTGTGTATAAACTCGGCTTCAGACGCTCGCATATGGCGTCCAGTAACCTCTCATCCATGTTCTCAAATAAAGGCACCTACAGATGACCCAAATCAAAATTTTGTCAGCACAATCTGTCCAACTCCCACACCCCGTTGAATAATTTCTCTGTAAAATTTGAGGAAACATGCTGCAATTGGTTTCATAAACAGCAAGGCGCTTCTATAACTTTCAAATTATTCTTGCAATGAAGTTGTTTTCATCACAGGGTTAACATTTCCAGGACTTCCACTTGTGTTGAAAGCAGGAAAGGAAATGCAAATGCATCTGCAAAACAGCTCTTATTGAGAAGGATGTAGGAGATTACCCTTCTGACTAATGCCAGACAGAGATGACGCTTGATGTCCCTCCTAAGATCCTTGGGTAGACTGCGAACCAAGGTCTCCTCATCGACCCCACGTGTCTCAAGCCATTTGTACTGATCATAACGCCTAACACGTTCCCTGAGTTCCTGCGGGAGCAAGCGATGGTGCATCCATTGCTCTGAATCACGCCTTTTTACTCTCATTTCTTCAAGTCGAATAGTGAGAGACTGGAGATAAGTCTGCAAGAATGGATAAATCCTAATGTTTTAGCGTAGTATATTAGTACATACAAATATCTATGCACGGATGTCTAGACATTCTAATAGATTCATTATCCAGTCTCCACATATTGTAGTTTCACTCAAGATTCCTGTTACAAAATAATAGAATAAAAACACAGAGAGCTGCCAGGAAAGACAAAAAATAGTTTTGAGAATTCATATAATATTTGCATCCAAGGGACCGAGAGCGCTTAATCTAAGGCTACAAAAACAGAGATGGGTCACCTAGCTCTAATAGACATGGACCTTTTTTTAATTGTATTCTTGTGGTTCCAAAAACGTAAAAATTGTATTCAGGTGGAACACCCCCGGAGTCAAGGGGCGATGACTCGGTGGAAATATGACGTGGAGAAGAGAGGAGAATTCCGGCAATCTCCCTCATAAGTTAAGCCATTCACAACATTTGAATACTTGACTGAATTTCACGAGGTAGCAAGGGTAAAGAGGACAAGATGCCTTCAACACGAGTTCTTAACAAGATTTCCAGGATAGAGGAACCCATGAGATGTCGAATTGCAAGAAATAAGAATAACATACCTGCATATTTCCAATCAAAAGTGCGAAAAGAATAAGCCCGAATATAGCCAATGCAATGGAAAATATGACCTCCCATGGGTAAGTGCTAGTTTCAAGCCCCTGCCCTAGTGTGCTGCACAAGAAAATTACATAAAACTGGAGTCATTGAACTTAGATGCCAAAGACAATTTCCAAACCTAGCTAATATTTCACCATAAAAGTATACATCCATCAAACAGTTCACCGTTCAAGCGTGCAAATACTTGTTTTCACCTTCGCTATAGAACGCTAAGAAAAATGTTTCGCAAGAAGCATCATGCATTCATGCCCAACAGATAGACCACTGCAGACATTGTCTTCACCCATGATGTACTCTGAACTTCCCTTTTCACCCCTGTGGGCATTAACTACTGCTAATAATGCATAGTCCAGTAACCTAAATTGTTAATTGTCCAGGGAAAATCCACAATTTGATATTTAGAAAGCTCAAGGGCAATACCTTTGTAACGAAATGAGGAAAAACAGACGACTCCCAGAGAGTTGGAAAAAAAAAAAAAGAATAAGTAAAGCAATTATAATGTGAAGTAACCCCCTCTGTTTCCTTCACTTCTGGACTAAACTCTAGCCCCTCCCCCCCCCCCCCCCAAAAAAAAGGCCATAAGCTCTACTTGTCACTAGATCTCTTCCAATCAGTCAAACTTCCTCTCTCCTGTTGCAATCGGCTCTGCTCCTGCTGCTCTCTCTCATGTAAGTCTCTTCTTCCTTCCTCTCTCATGTGAGACTCTTCTTCCTTCTTCCTCTCGCTCAAATTTCTAGCCCTGTGCTTCTTTTTTTTTTTTTTTCAGTTTTTGGGTGCTGGCTTTCTCTCCTTCCTCTTCCTCTGTGGAACTTCTGTCTCTTTTATTTTCTTCATTTTCGGGCTTTTGCTGCTCTGGGCTTTCTTAGGAGCACCTAGCGTGCGAAAAGTGCATCCCTTCACTTCAAAACCTGCAGCCCTGACCCCAGGGCACCTCTTTGCACTTCAGGCTTTTTCAATCTAATGCTAGGGAGAGCTTTGAAGTTGATTGTTGAAGGTCTCACAATCAATAATCCATCAAGAACCACCATGTCAGTGGAAGGAGGATTCTTCTCCATAAATGTCGATCTCAAATGGTAGCAAAAGCAAAGGATAAACAGCAAAGCTACAAGCAATTTTGGTCTTCAGAATGCAGTCAGCCCACAACAGATGCTCTGGACATCCACATTGGAAGATGAAAACTACAAGAGGTCTAGAATTTCTATTTTGCAAATAACAAAGCAATAATCAATTTCTGATATTTCATTCAAACTTTAGATGTTTGGCCCTCAGATGGAGATAGAAGACCAACCATTCATATAGGATGATCTGAATATTCCATATATATGATCTCTGATATAAACAACAAAGGTACGATAAACCCTCACCTCCCTTTTTATACGGCCCCCGTCTTAGTGGATGCATTCTTCAACTAGTCCCAATAATCAAAATATGTATAGAAGGATACCAAGGTGATGTCACCCATTTACAAAAGGATGCTTTTTCATTCTGCTTAAGCCTCCCCTTGGTATTCTTTACTACATATTTGGATTACTGGGACTACTTGAAAAATGTGTCCACTACAAGATGAGGGATGTATAAAAGGAAAGGTGGCGAGTGAAAAATGATTATGGGAAAAATCAACAGAGTCCAAGAACTTTTATTTTGCAAAATAAAGAATGGTCAGGAACTAAAAGGAACTATGCTTCTGTTGCAGGTAAAGGGCCTAGAATACATGTGAAAGGTACATGTAGTGAGAAAGAAGGCAGCTCTCTTTGCAACGAAAAATACTATTGGGGAGGAATTAGTGCGAAAGCAGCATACTAAAATTAATAGAGGTTAGCAAGACCACAGTCTCATGATTCAGATACAGCCACTGTGGGCCAGAAAGACACCGGCTTGTGATATGGTATTGACACTGGGCATTTCTAAGCACACAGTTCGGGTCAAGATACATGGTAAGGAATAAGGATCTATCTATCAGCATAAAGAAAAAGGAAGACAAAATTATGCACTCAAATTTGGGAACATAAAACAAGTGGAACATACTATATTCATGGACAAGGAGGATGGCAAAAATCTTCAAATATGATTTCAGTTTAAATAGGGAAAAGCTTCAAAGATTCTGCCATGTTTTTTACAGAAAGAATAATAGCAGCAGTTTTCCGTTTAGAAAAATAGCCAAGGTTAAGTGACTGGAGTAATTAAAAATAAAAAATAAAAAAAATAAAAAACAGCAGTGAATTTATTTTGTGTGTGTGTGTGTGTAGGGGAGGGGAGGGGGTCTTAGGACAGGGTTCCTCACAAATGCTTAGCCTTTCTAGTACCTTTTCCAGCTTCCCTCTCTTTCAGGAGCAAAGTTCCACAGCGTTCATATTGTATATAATAAAGCTTTTCTTATTCAGAATGGTGAATACCTCTTATCTATGATAACTCTTTAAAAGAATATGCTCTGAAATAGTCCCTCATTTTCCCTATTACTATTTCACATCACTTCCTCGCAATTCTGTTTGATTCATGTACAAAACTAAAGTAAGGTATGCCGCATGGCCCTCCAAATACTGAGAAGGAAGCTACATCGCTCACACAATAAGGGCCAACAAAGACGACACATGGCTACCAGTGACACTCCTGGATAGCCTAGGTCAGAACAAAGAACACTAATTACCATGCAAAGTTAGCCTCATTTAGACTTTGCCGTTACCAGTCTGTAATGCAAATCATTTGATAAAAGTTCCTGGAAACAGCCAAAAAAACTTGTGCTAAATATATAAGTTTCAGCAACCAGGTAGTGGCAAAGAGAATCCAATCCAGAAAAGGGGGGCTGGATAGGCAGTAGAAATGTTTTTTCCAGAACTTTTTAAGACTTCGAAAACAATAAAATTTGGGCATCAAGAATTTGCATTAAGAATACATCCTACTTTAAAAGCTTAATAATGAACTACGGAGCAGGAAATCAGAGCAAATTCTAATCAAGCATGCAAGGAAAACATGAATTAATAACATTCTTGATCGAAATTACCTTAAATTCTGCAGCCCCCACCATAAACAGTAACAGTACTTTGACACAAAGCTCTTAGATGAGAAAATGTTAGATGATATGGCCTGTTTAAAGATTCCAAAGTCAAATGTTCCACTATCACTGCAAGTTCCATTCAGAGCTGCATCACGTACAGTGGCCCAACCATCATAACCTTTCATCTGCTGATTACCACAGTAAAGAAAACTTGTACTGCATTTAGCCTTATAGTTATCATCTTTACAGACATTCTGCCAACAAGCATCATTACGTTCAATACCTAACAGATACCAGAATGCCCCAACAATCTGCAGCAATACAATTAAGAACTCATGTTAGTCTGAAACGCTGAACACAAATGCATATAATGGCAATACAGGAAGGGCAAGCAGGACCATCAATCAAATCAGAAACAATTTGTGTCAGAAAATTCTCAAATCTAACAAAATAAAATGAAAAACTAACTCAACCGAGTCGGACAATTCCTTTCAGAACGAAGAAAAGACCATACAATTTACTCCATCCAATAACAAAATAAAATGAAAAACAAAATAAAATATTTTTACTACTGAAAATTCTTAATCCTTAAAATAATGATTTTGCATTCAAAAAAGCCATACTTTTGGGAAACAATAACTGGCAATAGAGCTTTCTCCCTCACTTCCCAAGCACCTTTTCACTCATCCCTACCCTCGATGGGCAAGCAGAAGTAAAAGTGCCTTGAGGTAAGCCTTCATGTGAAAACAGGTAGAACAGACAAAGCAGATTGATGCAGTTATCATATCAAATTCTAGACACCTTAAAGAGTCACTTTAGGTGTGCAACAAACGGAAATGAGAGGGTTTTGATCTAGGGCCCAATACTCCAGTAACTATTCAATTTAAGACAAGGCTAATACTCCCACCCCACACACAAAAAAAAATGCAGGCCAAAAGGGAAAAAGAGGAGAGAACTGTAGAGCAAGGAATTTCTTAGAGCCCAAGTTAATAGCATCCTGGAAACATGAAGTGTTACAAAGCTACATTTCTGACACAAGACGGTTTCAAATGGAGCAGAAGCTTACATGGCTACAAAGCATGTAGAGTAGCAGATAGTACGCAGCACCAGCCCATGCAGTCTCAGCAAAGACACCCGAAGTCCTTTTTAATTCAGAATGCAAGGGTATGATCCTCACAAATCTTGGGATATACTGGAACAAGACTATGTAAAGCAAGGCCTGCTTAGTACCAAAGACATCCGAGCCTCTAGATCTCTGTAGGTACCTCCAAATGACAATCTGCAAAAAGGTGAATTTACAAAAGAAAATGAGAAATCTTTTAACATGCTTAGGATCCTAGGGCTCAGCAACATAATTGCACCTAAAGCTGTACTCTTATAAACTCAGAACTCACAACAGAAAGAAAGTGAACAGATCACACAACTTCAATAACAAACTGTTCATTCAGTCTACCGATTCTCTGGTTAGCCAACCAGCTGAATCAAAGCCTCAAAGCAAGACACAATGATACACACACAAATTTGTGTTTCGAATTTATTAAGCAATCAAAAGATCATATTAAAAGGATACAAAAGGGGACATCACCCATGCAAAAGGGGGAAATATAAGAATCATCATACCTCACCCTCATTAATCATATTATTATCTAAATAAAATAATTAACAGTTAAGCATTGTACTCCAATTGTACAAAATTCTCAAAAACTGAAGTTCAAACTTATGATAAGACATATCCTTTCCGTCCCAATCCATTTCCCTCCAACTACTCTAAGTCTCCAACACACGGACAAGAGAATCATCTGCCAAATACCAGGAACCCAACTGTTCTTCATCCTCCTTTTCTATGTGGCCAAAACATCTTTGAAGATCGTCTATTGAACCCAGCTAACCCACATAAATACTTGCAACATATAACAAAACTAGGTCAGGTGCAAGCAGTTGAAAAGTATAGGACAAGCTGGTCTCATTAAGAATCAACAAAACTATATCAATGAACCCTGGTACATTGACCATATAGAACTGTTAAAATATGTCGAATACATCTATCCTTGATTTTCTTTTTTTCATTACTCAGAGAAAACAAACTTTGAGAAAGATAGCATAACCAACTTTTGGAACCTTGAAGGTTACAAACAGGGCTGTAAAAGAGGTGAGACGGCTCCACGAGCGCTCAGGCTCACCTCGGTCAAAGCTCGATTCGACCAAAGCTCACCTCAGATGTCTATCGCAGAGCAGGGTAAATTAAGCTCGTTTAAATATTTTAGATCGGAAGTAGACTATGATCCCTGAATATAGGTAGACTTCAAAATAATTTAAATGTCTAAAATTTTGTATTAGAGCATAAATTTGATAAATGTTCATTAGTTTCTAGTCAAGTTGCATAGAACACAACTGCTCATGTTTATGTTCACTCTATTACACCCTTTTTTTATCAAAAAAAAAAGTTATTTTCTATTTAACTTGCATAAATATCTAGAACTCACTTGATTTTTTCTATGAATTTGGAAAACCTTAATAAAAAAGAAATGAAATGAACACTGAGCCGAGCGAGCTCAAGCCCAAGAAATATGAACCAACCCAGATCCGAGCATAGAGTTTGCAGGCTCAGCAAGCTTGGAGACGAGCCAGAGCCTACATTTTTTTGATTGAGCCCCAGTCTAGCTGGCTCAGCTCGTTTACACCCAAGTTAGAAAGCGCAAAGATAAATGATACACCATTGCAACTTCCAAAGCTTACTAATACACGACAGCAAACACCCATCTACTAAAATAATACACAGTTGCAGCTTCTAAAGCCTCCTAAAACTTCCCACACTATCATCTACCTACATGAGCACTCCACCACCTTCCAATTACTATAGCACTCACATTAATAAATCATAACTAAAATAATAATAATAAGTACAAATAATAACAATGATGACGACGACAACGACAATGAAAAAATAGTAGTAGCAGTAGTAGTAGTAGTAGCTGCAGCAGTAGTGGTGGTGCTAGTAATGATGATGATGATGATGATGATGACGACGACAATGATGATGATGATGATGATGATGACGAAGACGATGATGATAGTTATTATTATTATTATTATTATTATTATTATTATTATTATTATTACTATTAATAATAATAATAATAATAATAATAATGTGAGATACTCATAGTACAAAAGTTAAATTCTGGTAACTTTTGGTAATTTTTGGTAACTTTTGTCAAATTTACTCGAACATATCAAAATCTTTTTTTTTTTTTGTTTTTTAATTTGGGTAAATTTTGGTAAGTTTTGGTTAATTTTGATAAATTTAGGTAAAAACTGGTAAATTTATTTTAACAATGAATTTGACAAGCCTTAGTATGAAATAGATGATAGATGAAACTAATGTACAAAGAAGGGATGACGAAAAAAAACAAAATAACTAATGGAACTAAGCGCAAGATTGCAGCAACATTTGAACCTGTGCAGTTCACCCTCTAAACCACTTGAGCTGGACTTCCTACTTGAAAATTTTTCAGCAAAACCTAATATACAGTATTATGGCCAGGGACATGGCCCCAACACAACTTTGTCCCTCTTACTGTGAAATACTATGATAATGCAACTGCTATAAAGTAATTTATTTTCATCCATGAACCACATTGAACACTTCCTTGATATTTTAGACGTTTTTACATGAATCTTTTTTAGCATAATTTGCTATATAATCAATGCATAAAACCGACCACGACTGGTCATTCAAAAGCCCAAATAAAGTTACATGTGCGTTGCACGAATTGCCAAATGTTAGCTCAATGAAAATGCATACAAAGAGCTAGTGTCTAAAACAGAATTGTTACTTATCGATTATATTTATTTTTCCAAAAAAAATGATACTCATCACTCATCAGTACACACTTTTACTTTTTAATTTTGAACAAATTCAACTAATTGTTTAGTAGAATGACACTTACTTTGACATGGTATGCCCAACAACCACACATTACAGATACATTATGACAACAGCCAAAAGTCACTAAAATAGCATTCAAACCTGTGGCAAGGGCAACACTGCCAGGAAATCAATGATGAAATTGCCTCGCAAGTAGCGCTTCGCAATCTGTGCAGGATCAATGACAAGCTCGCCTCGTCCAAAAACTCGGGATGATGGAGCAATATATGCAGTTCGGAATTGCAGAGCCATATGGAGAAGGTAAAATATATCTATAATAGTCCGCACTGTAGTGGCTGCAATTGCTAACTTTCGGTCTATACCCAGACATTTTGATGATGGATTAACAATCGGGAGGTAGAAGAAAAACGGATCCACAAAAACCGCCAAAATACATGATACCATGAAGAGCCTATTGCAATATTGAAGGAATCTATCTTGTGGGTCAAAGATCTTTTTCTCAGATACTTTAAGATCCTCAGGAAATACTGCCCGAGAAACCCCAAACCTAAGGGATCTACCAATTGATTTGAGACCCTCGGACCCTTTCATCATTCCTCTCTTAAAGGAATTAGATGGGGTATTGATAGCAGGTTTAGCACAGTTTAGCTTCTCAATTCCGAATCGACCCTTCTTCACACCATTAGAGTCAGAAGACACTCTGGAATCCAAATCATCCAACCTGGGGAAGGGTGGGGGGAAGCAGCACCATGTTAGCTCCTACTTTTTTCACACAAATAGAAATCAAATACTACCGAAAATTCTTCTACTCAGTAATCAAAGTTAAAGACAAACTGCAAAGGAACTCACTTTCCATCATGCTTACCTGATGAATACTGTTGTATTACATATGAAAATAGCAATAAGATTCCACACAAAGGACAAAAATATCCTATGGTTTTGCGTTTAAGGTAAATCACAAAGATCTCGCTGTCTTCCCATATCAAGTCCTAGAAGCTTTCAAAAAAGAATTCCAAATTATGAGAATATTAGAGGTCAAATTCCTATAGGTTGTCAACATCTGAGCTTTCAACAGTAATCATTTTTGCCCTTGAACGCATTGTATTATTGCCGGTGATGCCTACAAAGTACATGACCAGGGACTGCAAATATGGTCACACTTGGCATCTCGCCCATCTTGACCAATCCAAAAAACCTAAAGGAACACAATAGCCTGGGCCTGGAGCCCTAACAGTGCAGCACCTTACTGCTGGGGAGTGCATTAGTGTAAACCTTCTTGCCATAGGACATTGCTCACAACCACATAAGTAGAACTATATCAGAATCAGTAGTTCAGTACTATTGATATATCAAACCTCCACCACCTACATCTTTGGAAGCCAGTAAACTAGGTGAACCATTAGAACAGTGATGAAGCCTAATCATGTAACTTGTGAATCAGCCACCAAATCTACAAGAGCAACCTCAATAGCTCTTTATGTTGCTTAAAACAAGGACAAGGTGGGGGGATCATAACATAAGTTTGAAACTTGACTTAGGAATAAGAATCTAATTCTGAAACCCTTACCTTTGGATGAATACCCTAAAATTGTCACTATATGTACATGTTGATGGGTAGCATGTGAAAACTTTGCCATTAAAGATGAACCAGATAAAGAAACATTACCCAAGCAATCAAGTCAACAATAAGTAGACCACTGCATTAGATATTGTAGTTTTGCAGCATCCACATTCTGCATTACATTAGATCAAGGTAAAAGCTTTGTGCAATAAAGCTTTGAGGAGAAAGAGAGGGGGGGGAGGTCTGTATGAATGTCAGATATTTTGTTTCCCTATGTTGCCTACATTGCAAATACTAGATCTAACAAAACCCCAACTCCGTGAAATATACACTGCATTATAAAATTTGATTCTGTCCAGCTAGGTAGGAAAATCAATAATAACCAAGTGCAAGAGTTTCTACTAGCTTTTGAGATGGGAAGATTTTTGTGGTTTCTATCGCAGAATATGTTTGCTGGGGAAAAAAATAACAATATTGATCATACTTGAGCTATTTCCTCTAACATATTTGCAATCAAGTAGTTTAATTAGCATCTTCTTAAGTAAATACTAATCAATATTTCAACGAAACAATTAAGCCATGATTAAGAAATGGTTTGTTTTTGTTCTTACTTTTAATGGAAACCAAACCTTGAAATATTCATAGAAGATGGATTGGATTAGTCTCACAACATAGAGCACAATATACAATATAATTATATTTGCACAATCTGTTGTATGCACGCCTAGCTAAACATATGTATCTTATCATTCAAGAATGTAAATCGAGTCAAACAAAAGCGAACAAGATGATGACAGACATAGAGAATGGCTACCTTACAAACTTGTCCTTCTGACCATACCCACAATCGAACATCATTTGCTGTCAAATACATGTACAACTGCAATCAAACACACCATGTGAAATCAGAGACAGATAACCCAATACTCATCTGATGCAACAGTTCTCAACACACCCGACAATATTTTCGAAACCTAACACAAAAAGCTCACCCTAACAAAACTCCCATAACTATGCTACATCCCTGCCCAAACAGTGTCCAGAAATGCCCAATCTGCACAGATAATTTGTTGAAGATGACCCTCCGAATTGAGGAATCAACGGAGAAGCAAGGATTGTGTCAACTCTTTCAATTACAGTCCCTCTCAGAAGAAAACGCCTAACTTGTCTAAAATCATACCATTTCAACCCCCAATTTTGGGGCCACAAATCTGAAAGCAGTAAAACAAGTGCAGGACTTGTAGTCAACCAACGAAGATCGGTTGCTTTGAATCGGATCCTTCAGGATCGGCGAATTGGGGACGACCCAGAAGAACAAAAAACCCAAACTGATAGAAAAATTGAAAATAAGAAAGAATAGAAAGAGAAGGAGGAGATAGATACCTAGGTTAATCGGTAATATACACAGAGTGTTGGTCGAAATTGAGAGAGACCCAAGTTGCGAAACCTTGAATTTGTGGTGCCCAGTTGACTAAAAAGTAAAAAAGTCGTGGGGTAGATGAAGAGATAAGAGTGACTGGAACAGAGAGAGAGAGAGAGAGAGAGAGAAAGAGGCGTCAATGGGAACTCATGGTCATGGGAAGAAGAAGAAGAAGGGAAGTGGATAGCAACGCCGACGGCCGGCGCGTGGACTTCGTAAGCACTATCTATGGCTATAGCTATGTTTCCCCGATTTCTTCGTGCTTTCCCTCTTTACTCTCTACTTTTTCATTGTTTCCTTTGTTGATCTTCAACCCGTGAATGAAACGGACTTCGGTTGGGGGTTGATGGTTGACACTTGATACTCGATTTTTTGGGGGTGCTTGCATTTAATTTATTAGGCCTTGTGTTAAGTTGCGTATAGAGGTAGTTGTTCACTCATTTGTTCCCTTTTATTCTCTAATAAAGTTAAGATTGATCTACACTGTTCAAATGTATGTAATATATATTGGTTGTTCGATTATTGATGGATCAATAATTGAATAAATAGGCATTTACCCGCGTCCACCCCCTATTTGATCCACTTGTCATCTACATACTATCTCACTCGCATCCAATGGATTTGTAACTATACATGAACTGGTTGATAAATGGGTATTGAGTGGTACGTATCACAAAATAATTATGTTTTAAATTTCTCTCTATCTCTCTCTCTTTATATATATATATATGTGTGTCTGTAAGATTATTAGCCAAAATGACATGTTTAAGTCTTTTACATAAAAACAGTATCAAATAATAATTATTTAAATTTCAATACATGCAACTTAAAATTACAAAATACATATTAAAAAATAAATGGATAATGGGTCGAGCAATAGTTCAGGCGGACATTCATAAGAATCCTAACAGTCCAAGTTGATTATCTATTACCCTTTTATTTCATCCATCTAGCTGAGTTTTTTCTTTTATCTAGGTCAGGTGAAGTGGATATTTGTGGATGTGGGTGAAATTATTATGTCTAATAAGTGCCCGGTAGATTATTATTAGCTAACTTTGAAAAAGTAAGTCTCCATTACTACAAATTATGAAATCATAAGGGCTCTTTCTTTTCGCAATAGGCTTTATTCCCCTCAAATTAATCGTGGCAATGAAATGCATGCAATCAAACTTTGAAAACTCTAACTGTTAAATTCTGAACATGTTAATTCACTGTGTGAAACTTATTGGTCATTGTTCTACCTAAAACTGGTTGGTCCACTCTTTAGGGAAACTTTATGTTTGCTTTTACTAAGTGAAGGGCTAGATTCGAGAGATATGATTTACAAGTAGGATTCATTGAGTTGGGACTGGGTCTTAGGATTTGGCCAATAGGTGATATCATTGTTGCGGGTTGGTGCACGAAACCAGCCTTACACGTTGTGTTGAGCGCTTCATGTAGAAATGCAAATGGGTTGGACTCTTATTAAGAGGTTCCTCGGGAGAGCAAGTTAAATCAACGAGGATAGTGCGACTTCACTTGATCTAAATGAGGCGCCCCTTGTCAGGGCAGTTAGTGGCTTGGGGTGCCAGGAGCTTTGTTTGTTGACTCAGTGTGCCTCTTGTTTCGCTCGGATGTACTTTCTTACAAAAAAGGTCCCCTTAGCAAACCAAGGGGAACCCCTTCTACACTCAAGTAAGGGTGTTGCACATGTGGGCCATGGATTCATCAATTGAAACTCAAAGCAATAAGAAGATTTTAGTGAGAGAGTTGATATAGAACTCATATCTCTTGCCATGTCAATGAAAAGCAGAGGGTATTTATAGAGAAATACTTAGACTTAAGGGGTATAACTTCATTAGGGAAAGGGTATGATTGTCTCTTCGCCCATGTAAAAATGAGTGTGGGCCTTGATTATAGTTGTTAGGCCTTGATTGTGGTTGTTGGGGCTAGCCCCGTTGATTGGAGTTTTGGACACGAACTTGAGCTTGGAGTGTCTGGAGTGGGCTACTTTATTAGGAAATTGATCTGCTAAGCATTGAACTGTTGTGAATTTTCCAAATGCAATTTTTACCTGTAACGCCCCAACCTTAATCACAAGATTAAGACTATACTTTAGAACCCCAAACCTGTGATTAGCGCAGCGGAACACCTTAGGTCGAGGCATTACCGCCGTCCCCACTCAGGACAAGGCACATACACAAAACCACAATATAACAATCCACCATAAACTGTACTTAACTCCATACAACACAACTGCTAAACTTAAAGTACAAATACATTATTCAACCTTTAATTAAACATATCGTATAGACCTTTCACAACCGAGTGACCTTTAATGCTCTTGAGTAACCTTGAATACCGATCTTCGATCGCCTTTAGAGAACTACCTGCATGCAGACAACTTGCTCCTGCTTAACCTCGTCTTTATCCTGGGAGCTCGGACCGCCTAAAACAAAACATTGAAATACATTCGCAAAGTGAGTGGGGAAACACTCAGTACGTAAACCTCCAACACGTCAAACCGTTCGAAAACGGTTTTTAGTGCCGGCATTTAAAATCATTTTGAAAACGGGAAGGGGACACAAGAATGCTAAACCATGGAATACTTTAAGCTATAAAGTTTCTATGCATATGTTGTGCTTAACATTGAAAAGTTTTCATACTATAGGACGTGGTATCCCTTTTAGATCGATGCCGAAGCACCTCACGCACGTACGCCCAAACCGATCTCGAGTTTGGATGGGTGACTGCTAGGCAGTCGACACTGGCCAGGTCAAGATTACTCCGATAGGAGCCTGTAAAATGCTAGACTTCACTCTAGCTACTGTAGAATAGGTGTCGGGACCACTTATAAAACAATAAAATCATTAGAACATATAACTATGCAATAAAACTGTACTTGACTTTTAATAGAAGCAAGAGTTGGACAATTTGCGTACCTTAAGACGCTAAAACTTTGGCGGCGCGGCTCGGCTTGGAGATGGCCTTAGAAACTTTGTCAACCAATGTAAGCATACATAAAAAAATGAAGAACCGAATAAGGTTCTAAATTAGAATCATGAGTTTGGGAAACTTGGTAATTATAAATAAAATACTTTAGGAATAAAATTTCAGGTTGTAGCACAATAAAGTTTATAGCATAACTTGAGTTAGGAAAATCGAAACGAAGTAAAAGAGTACATCTCGGAATAGGGAAAATCATGATCTTTAACTTTGTCAACTGGCCCAAAGGCTAGAAATGGAAGGAAGAGCCCGAAAAATGGCCCGGACAGAAGCAGTACATATATAACCTTAGAAATTTCCGGGTCGGAAAGCATGAGAATAATAACGTAGAATATGGTTCAATTGAAAGGGCTTGAATCCAATACAATAAGCTTGAATCGATGATGAATCGGGTAATTAGAACTTGAAAGCTATGATAAGCACGAGGAGTTAAACATGCCGTGATAATATGATAGCAATTGAGCGGTAAAGCAGTGCGATCAACATATTCGGATGCGATAAGACAAGCTTGGATCAATGATTTAAGCAATAAAGATGGAATGGACTTTAAACTTGGAAGCTACTAAGCTAAAAGAACTCTTAGCTAGCTTAAGACATTGAATATCATACCATAGAAAGATGGGGAAACAAAATACTTTAACAAACTCATTAGCTTTTGGGAAGCCATCCTTAAGACTCACTTAAGACTCCAATATAGTACTTTTGGCCTTAAACACAAATAACTCTAAAATGAAAACTTATAACCATGACACATTTATGCTTAGGACCCCTTATTGGGTTGATTTGAGGCCCAAAAGACACACATTTTCATAAACCAAATTGGGCAGAATGTTATCCCGGGCAGCCCTGCTTCCCGGGCTCGTAACTCACACTCTCGAAATCCGATGACTATGAACCATACCTTCCCGGAAAGCTTGCAATGTGGCCTAAAACTTTTATGTTTGTCACTAAAACCAATAAAGTCTCCAAAGGGACGAAAAATGGCCAACAAATCAGACATGCACTTAAGAATTCTGGGCAGAGGTCAGATTGCAACCCTTCAATGGAAACCCCATATCTTTTAATCCCGACATCGTATGGACGCATATGATACATTTCCGGAAAGCTCAGAATGTTAGCTAAAACTTTCATGTTTACCACAAAGACTAAAGAAGTCTCCAAAGGTCCGAAAATCAGCCCTCAAAACACTGACTCAGAAATCGAATATAAAAACGTGAGGTTACGGTTTTGGTCGTAACTCGGGCTATACATGTCGGAAACTCGAAATTCCAAAGCCTACGGTTTGCTAACACTTTAGGCTATCAAATGGAGTAGAAATCTGGGCAAAAATCCCACTTTTATCCTGCTGTAAATTTCCAGAATTCAAACAGAACTTGTATTTACCGAAAATTCCGGTTTTTAACTTGATTTTTCACTCTTAATCATATCAAAACATAACCACATCCCATATAACCTTAATCCATCATACTTCCAGAATATAGACCTTGATAATTAACTCATCTTAGACCTTAAGACTCACATGCATGAACATATAAACATCATCCACCATGAATATACTCAAGAAACCTCAAGAACACTTCCAAAAATCACATGCATGTATTCCAAAATCAAACCTTAACTTAATCAATACAATTATATACTTGATTTCAAGATAAAAGAGAGTAAAAAGAGTAGAAATCACAAAGAAAACATAAATAAACATAGATTTTCAGATTAGGGTATAAAGAATTGAAATTGGGGGTTTTTGAGAGGTTACCTTTGAGTTAAAAATTGGAGAAAACACAAGAGGGAAGAAGAGGGGTGGCGGCGGCCACCTTGGACGGCGGCTGGGCACCTCGCCGGTGCCGGAAACAGCCCAGCAGCGGGCTGGGGCTGCTGTGGGCTCGGCCAGCAGAAGCAAAGGGGGAAATAGAGGGGGATGGGTGTCTAATTGGAGAAAATAAAATGACTTGTAATGAAACCCCTCCCCTAACTAATATCAATTATACTCCCTCTACCCTCACTAAAATCTGAATTTGTACACTAAGAACAGAAATTGTAATTGTAGTAATCTTAAATAATTAGTTTGTAAACAATAAAATCAATTGGTAATAATTGGGTTAACATAAAATAACACTTGGATGTAGAAAATCCAAATAAATGAAACATCAATATTACTTGTACTTTAAATGAAATAAATATACCCCAAATAAATTAAAGTTTGGGTAATAAAATATAAACGTTACGAGGTCGATTAATTAGACCCCCTTTAGGTTAATAAATAGCGTAAACGGTAAAACCCGGTACCAATTAACTTAACGATTAAATAACTTTATAACATAAATCGTATAACCTGAAATACTTTAACTCATTGAATGAACATGTAAAGTGAAATTTTTAAGCCGATAATTCGGCATCTTGGCCATCTCCTGCACGAGACACGACACCGATAACAATACATAAATAAATAAATCAATAAATAAATAAGTAACGGTAAACGCGGAAAAAAAATTTAGAACGCGATTTGCGTAACTACTGTGCTTTATATATAATTAAACGTGATTTTGGGGTGGGTTGTTACATCCTCCCCCCCTTAAAAGAAGTTTCGTCCCCGAAACTTGCTGTTGGTTCCATTGTGTTTGATATTCCTTAAAAGATGTGTGGGTGGCTTCCCTTCATGTCTTCCTTGGTTTCCCCAGAGGTTTCCGAGGTGTCTTGAGTTGCCCAAAGTGCTTTAACTAAGGGACTTTCCTTTGAGTGACGTCTTTTGATTCCGTGTTCAAAAATTTTGGATCGATTGTTGTTCGACGATGAGACCTTCCTTTTTCAATAGGGGTTCTTTTTCAGAACTGCGGGTTGGGCCCGTTACATATTTCCGGAGTTGGAGAAACGTGAAACGTCACGCCTATATTTTGGATTAAAAGGTACATCTAAACAATATGTCATTGGATTGATCTCCTCCACAACGGAGTAAGACCCTACTATAGCAAGGGCTTAACCTCCCCCTAGATATTGAAACTCCGAATCCCCTTGAGTTGAATCACTTTAAAGGAAACACGGTTTCCAATTGAAGTTCGAGCGGTTTCATATACATTGTCTACTTTGGTCGATCTTGACATGTGGTGGACGACTCGATCTTATGTCTTGCGTCTGGATTAATTAGGATCTGTGACTCTGACTTTAACTATTCCACCCTGTGCCTACATCATGGGTGCGACATTACCTTTCATGAGGTGCTTCAGAAGGGTCATTCGAATGGTAGACCACTATCTGCTACTATAGGGAAACGCCATAAACGAGAGAAATTCCTCCTGATTTCCTTGAAAACCTAAAATGCAGCGCGTAGCATATCTTTACAATTTGGTTTACTCTGTCTGTCTGGCCATCGCTTTCTAGATGGTAGAGGCTACTACCATTGGTCTTAGCACCAAAATCGTGATTGAAGTCGCGTATCTCATTCGGATACTATGCCCTTTTGGAATCCTATGCAACCTTACAACTTCTTGTACGCAATTATTGGCCAGTTTACTTTGACTTTCCTCCTTCATAGATAGAAATGACATGCGCCGACTTTGTCAGGCGATCCACAATTACTTAGATAACTTGTAGGGCGCTCCAAAATCACGATTGATAACACGTATCCCCATCGGGTACCATGCCCCTCGGAATTCCATATAATCTGACAATCTTTTGTGTGTGGATATCCGTTAACTTATCTATTTCCCATCCTTCACGGATAGGAGCGAACTGTGCCAACTTGGTAAGGCGATCCGTAATGACTCAAATGTCCTTTCTTCTAGAAGCTGTGAGGGGTAATCCCATGATATCATCCATAGAAATTGATTCCCATTCCCACGTGGGACCTTTTAAGGGTCTAGATCTACCTGATGCTCTTTAACATTCCTTGACCCTTTTTGACATGATGACATTGATCCCCATAGCTGGCTATACCTCCCTTCACGTTAGGTCACCAAAGGTGCCCTTTTAAACCTCTATACATTTTTGTACCTTCAGGGTATACCGGGTACAACATATTGTGGCCTCCTTTCAAAAGCTTAAGCCTTAAGCTTCCCTTATCAGTATACATAGTTTATTTCGAAACCTTAGGGTTTTGCTTGCATGGCTTAAAAATCCAGGTATTCCTTTCGTGGATGTAAAACCCCGAAAAAAATTCAACGATGTTGCCCGTGACGTCGTTAATAAAATAGGTTGACTTCGTTATTTACTGTTGTTCATATGTGTTTATTTATGCTAACGCTTGAGCTCGTAGGACCGTTGAGGGGCTAACAAGGGTAGAATAGTATTTTTCCGCTGGTTAATATTATTATGTGATTAATTACGTGAATATTATTTGCTATGTGATTATATGATTATTAGTATTAATATTATTATTACTATTACTAGTATTATTGGGTTTTTAGAAAAATCAGTTTTATTTGTTTTAAATGAATTTGAGTTAGGATTAGTTGGGTTAATTTGGGCCTAATTATGGGTAGTATATAACATCTCTCCTTCCTCTCTCAAACCCTAATCCCTCAAACCCTAAACCCTCCCCTCTCCTTTCTCTCTCCCTGCTCCCTCTCTGCGCCCAACAGCCACCCTCGACCACCACGCTCGCCGCCTACCACCACCCTCCACCACGCCCAGCCACCCAAAACCACCACCGCGACCCCCCTCTCCTTCCCTTTCTCCTTCTCTCTCTCGGGCTCCCTTTCTCCTTTCCCTGCTCGACCGCCCTGACCGCGCCTTGTGGCGACCACCACCAGACGACCGCAGACCACCGTAGTCGTCGTCGCCGCCACCGAGGAAAAAAAGCCGTCTTTATTCGAACCCCGACGCCGACCTCGACCTCACCCCCGACACCACCAACACCACCATACGCGACCACCGACGCCGCCTCGACCGTCGCACCACCCTCTCGTCGTCGCCTCCGCCGGCGCAACCACCGACCGCCGCCTGCTCTGCAGCCCAGAACCACCGAGACCCTACGTAAACCCTAACCCTAACCCTAACCTAGTTTTGTTTAATCTGATTCTTGTTTTTCTTTTCTTTTTCCTTTTTCTTTTCTTGTTTTTATTATTAATCTTTTATTTAATTGTAATTTTTATTGTTATTAATATTCATTTTTATAATTATTGTATTGTTAGTGTGTAATTAGGAAAATTAATTGTAATTATTTTCTTGTTGTAATTTTGTGTAATTTTTTTCTAATTGTTATGTGTAATTTTATGTTATAAATTGTAAATAGTTTTTAGGTTGTAATAGTTAATTGTTAAGGTTAAATTATTTTATTGTTCTTTAATTTATAAATCATGTTAGGTTAGATCACAATGTTATTATACGCACGAATTCGATAACTAAATTATCTAGGTTAAATTCTTGACTAATAAATTAAGTTGGTCAATTTAGATTCAATCTTCATTAGTATTTCGTTTCTTGTTTAATACTCGTTTAATAAGTTAGGTTGAGATGATTGTTTATTAGTTCTTGGTTCTTGTTTTAATCTTGTTTAAAAGAAATTAGTTTGTTTAGGATTCTTGTTTTATAGTTTAAATATTTATTTGTCCTTTGTTTTCTTTTAAAGGTTATTCATGTTTAAGTGGTTAAATAAATTAGTTAACCTAATAAAAGTAAAATTCTTGTTTAGTAATTCATGAGTCTTGTTTGAGTTTAGTAAAAGAATTAGTTGTTAGGGTTCTCGACTAGTAATTACATGTATATTGTACTTTATGTTGTATTTCCTTAAGTTCTTCTTGATTCTTGAAAGTAAATTAGAGTCCTTGTTTTGGTTAAGCTAAAAATTACATGTTCTTTAAATTCCTTGTTTCTTGATTAAAGAAAATCATATGTTTAACCACCCTTAAGGTTTCTTGAAATTCTTGAATTTTGTTATAATTTTTTACTTGTTAATGGTCCATGATGGTCTTTAGATTCTTGATTAAGTAATTCATGTTTAGTATTAATATTCTTGTGTGACTTTGAATAAATTAGAATTTATTAAAGTGTCTTCCATGTTTCCTAAATTAGGTTTAATGTTGCGAGTTTAATTGTTGGACCTAAGTTAAGATGGACTCCATATCTTAGACCCTAGCTACTGTTTCGAGTCCAAATTAGAACCCCGAGACCGATTGGTAAAAGTTAGAACCGAAATAACTAATTAATTAATAACCGTTAACGGGACAGTTTTTCTAGTGCCTAAAGATCGGGTTGCCACGATTAGTATAGTTGTCTTTTGACCGAACCCTTTTAACTGGAGGTTCTATTAGATGTTAGGAACCATAGGAATTTTACGGATCGAACGTTTGTTTTGTATAACCCGAGTTATAACCGTTTTACTAAAACCTGTCAGTTCTGGACCAATTAGAAAGATGGAAGTTTTTGAAGTCCTTCGAGACTGAGTTGGGCTTAGTCATCAACATATAAATTTTAGTAGACATCCTGAGGTTTCCGAAAAATCCGGAACCAGACCCATAGGATGTCGGGAAGTCGAGTTGTGACCCATTTTATGTGAATGTTATAATCTGTCCCCTGTTTGTTTCTTTTTATAAGAATTGTTAAGTGAAAATAATATGTGATCTTGTTATGTGTTTTCTTGGAGGTGTAAAGTGTAATTTCATAAATGATAGGAACCTAAGTGTTCCTAGGGGATGGGTTAGGTAGTTAATAGTTACTACTAACTTCGTTAGAGCGCGTTTTGATTAGACAATTATTTTTTATTCTAGGCCCGAGTTAGTGCGAGACGTTAGTGAGCTCAAGTGTGCCCTTCGTTACTACTATCTTGTGAAGTATTCAGGTAATTGTCTATGCTCTAATCCCCACCGGGATGCTCTTTAAATGTGTTTTGATGTTTTATAATCTATTTTTGAGAATTGCATCCCGAAAGGGGACTTTTGTGGAAATACGACCATCTGTTTTGATAATCTTTTGTTTCGATTGTGATCTTGGTTTGTTTGAGTTGAGAAATTGGATGGTCTTTTATTCGAAGTTTTGTTAATGGTTTTGATAACTTGGGATGGTTTGACTTGAGAGTCGTGAGTTGAGTTTGAATATTGTATAAATAATTCAAGTGGAAACGTTAAGCGGGTTTCGGGGGATAACCTGTTGTGCAGGCGTAACAACCTGCAGGGTTATGGACCAGGAGATCGGGGCTTCCTTCCCTGATATAGAATAGTATTTTTATGCCTTTGGTGGGCGAATGTTTGATATGCCTTTGGTGGGCGAATGTTATTATGCCTTTGGTGGGCGAATGTCTCGATATGCCTTTGGTGGCGAATGTTATAATGCCTTTGGTGGCGATTGTTTGATGCCTTTGGTGGGCAAATGTTACTTTAAGGGATTTGGTATCCGCCCGCAAATTAAAATATGGATTGGATGGGTTGAGGAAAGCATATGGGATTAAAGATTTCTAAAGCGTTTGATTCGATCCTCTCCCCAAAATGAATTGAAATGAACTTAAAGCTGTTTTAAACGTTAGGGGTAGACATTATTGAGATTTCACCCTCATTTTCTGAAATGTTTTGATTTCAGGTGAAGAGCTAAATGCTGGGGACGGGAATTAGAAGTGAGGACGACGAGTTTAGAAGTCCTTGAACCTTTTATATTGTTTTCGTTATGAATTCTTAAAGTTTGTTGAGTTGTTAGTAGTTGTTAGTTAGCGAGACGGATGTGTTTTCCTTTCGCCTTGTATTCCTTCGGGATACAGCGTGCCTTAAACTAAATTTTGAAGTCTTCCGCTAAGTTTTGTGCATTAACGTTAGTTTGACTTTGACTTTTCTATAATTGAATTTCGGGCGTTCTGAATGGTATCGAGCTGCAGGTTGCGACACAGTAGCTCCTAAGTGTCCCTTAGGTTTAGTTAGACCTTAGAATGCTACGTTCGGAGTGATGAGTGTAGGATGGGGGTATGGAATGTTTGTCTGTTACTTGGATTTCTTATATGTTGTAAGTCTGTGCTTGATTATTATATTTTTCATATGTTGGAATGTATATCGTCACCTTTGCTATGAGCATGAGACTTTAGCTCCTCTAAAAGACTTTAAAACCCGAGGTGGGTAAAGAATATAACCCCGAGGAGGGCTTGGAAGCAGAAGAAGGCCTTCGATGAGAATTTGGAGGCTGAAAGAAGATTTGACATACGAGGAACAGTCGCCGGAGATTATAGGTTGCAGAGAGAATCAACCTCAAAGAAAGACCGAACTTTTAGTAGAACGGTATATGCGACAACTGAAACCATCTATGAAGCCGTGGAGGATAAAGGATCGAGGCATCCACACCTTTCATCACAGAAGTTGCTCTGAGTTTCGAGGACGAAACTCTTTTAAAGTGGGTAATGATGTAAAATCCCGAGTTTTTTTGGTTAACGCGACCGTTAGTTCCGTTTGACAGAGCGTTGGTGTTGAGTTTAAGTTTCGAGGACGAAACTTCTTTTAAGAAGGTAATGATGTAAAACCCCGAAAAAAATCCAACGATGTTGACCGTGACGTCGTTAATAAAATAGGTTGACTTCGTTATTTACTGTTGTTCATATGTGTTTATTTATGCTAACGCTTGAGCTCGTAGGACCGTTGAGGGGCTAACAAGGGTAGAATAGTATTTTTCCGCTGGTTAATATTATTATGTGATTAATTACGTGAATATTATTTGCTATGTGATTATATGATTATTAGTATTAATATTATTATTACTATTACTAGTATTATTGGGTTTTTAGAAAAATCAGTTTTATTTGTTTTAAATGGGCTTAGTTAGGATTAGTTGGGTTAATTTGGACCTAATTATGGGTAGTATATAACATCTCTCCTTCCTCTCTCAAACCCTAATCCCTCAAACCCTAAACCCTCCCCTCTCCTTTCTCTCTCCCTGCTCCCTCTCTGCGCCCAATGCCCACCTCGACCACCACGCCGCGCCAACCACCACCTCCACCACGCCCAGCCACCCAAAACCACCACCGCGACCCCCTCTCCTTCCCTTTCTCCTTCTCTCTCTCGGGCTCCCTTTCTCCTTTCCTGCTCGTAGCCCCAAACCGACGCCAGTGGCGACCACCAGACGACCGCCGCAGGACCACCGTAGTCGTCGTCGCACGCCCAGCCGAGGAAAAAAAAAGCCGCCTGCTGTTCGAACCCCGACGCCGACCTCGACCTCACCCCCGACACCACCAACACCACCATACGCGACCACCGACGCCGCCTCGACCGTCGCACTACCCTCTCGTCGTCGCCTCCGCCGGCGCAACCACCGACCGCCGCCTGCTCTGCAACCCAGAACCACCGAGACCCTACGTAAACCCTAACCCTAACCCTAACCTAGTTTTGTTTAATCTGATTCTTGTTTTTCTTTTCTTTTTCCTTTTTCTTTTCTTGTTTTTATTATTATTAATCTGTTTTATTTAATTGTAATTTTTATTGTTATTAATATTCTGTTTTTATAATTATTGTATTGTTAGTGTGTAATTAGGAAAATTAATTGTAATTATTTTCTTGTTGTAATTTTGTGTAATTTTTTTCTAATTGTTATGTGTAATTTTATGTTATAAATTGTAAATAGTTTTTAGGTTGTAATAGTTAATTGTTAAGGTTAAATTATTTTATTGTTCTTTAATTTATAAATCATGTTAGGTTAGATCACAATGTTATTATACGCACGAATTCGATAACTAAATTATCTAGGTTAAATTCTTGACTAATAAATTAAGTTGGTCAATTTAGATTCAATCTTCATTAGTATTTCGTTTCTTGTTTAATACTCGTTTAATAAGTTAGGTTGAGATGATTGTTTATTAGTTCTTGGTTCTTGTTTTAATCTTGTTTAAAAGAAATTAGTTTGTTTAGGATTCTTGTTTTATAGTTTAAATATTTATTTGTCCTTTGTTTTCTTTTAAAGGTTATTCATGTTTAAGTGGTTAAATAAATTAGTTAACCTAATAAAAGTACAATTCTTGTTTAGTAATTCATGAGTCTTGTTTGAGTTTAGTAAAAGAATTAGTTGTTAGGGTTCTCGACTAGTAATTACATGTATATTGTACTTTATGTTGTATTTCCTTAAGTTCTTCTTGATTCTTGAAAGTAAATTAGAGTCCTTGTTTTGGTTAAGCTAAAAATTACATGTTCTTTAAATTCCTTGTTTCTTGATTAAAGAAAATCATATGTTTAACCACCCTTAAGGTTTCTTGAAATTCTTGAATTTTGTTATAATTTTTTACTTGTTAATGGTCCATGATGGTCTTTAGATTCTTGATTAAGTAATTCATGTTTAGTATTAATATTCTTGTGTGACTTTGAATAAATTAGAATTTATTAAAGTGTCTTCCATGTTTCCTAAATTAGGTTTAATGTTGCGAGTTTAATTGTTGGACCTAAGTTAAGATGGACTCCATATCTTAGACCCTAGCTACTGTTTCGAGTCCAAATTAGAACCCCGAGACCGATTGGTAAAAGTTAGAACCGAAATAACTAATTAATTAATAACCGTTAACGGGACAGTTTTGCTAGTGCCTAAAGATCGGGTTGCCACGATTAGTATAGTTGTCTTTTGACCGAACCCTTTTAACTGGAGGTTCTCTTAGATGTTAGGAACCATAGGAATTTTACGGATCGAACGTTTGTTTTGTATAACCCGAGTTATAACCGTTTTACTAAAACCTGTCAGTTCTGGACCAATTAGAAAGATGGAAGTTTTTGAAGTCCTTCGAGACTGAGTTGGGCTTAGTCATCAGCATAGAAGTTTTAGTAGACATCCTGAGGTTTCCGAAAAATCCGGAACCAGACCCATAGGATGTCGGGAAGTCGAGTTGTGACCCATTTTATGTGAATGTTATAATCTGTCCCCTGTTTGTTTCTTTTTATAAGAATTGTTAAGTGAAAATAATATGTGATCTTGTTATGTGTTTTCTTGGAGGTGTAAAGTGTAATTTCATAAATGATAGGAACCTAAGTGTTCCTAGGGGATGGGTTAGGTAGTTAATAGTTACTACTAACTTCGTTAGAGCGCGTTTTGATTAGACAATTATTTTTTATTCTAGGCCCGAGTTAGTGCGAGACGTTAGTGAGCTCAAGTGTGCCCTTCGTTACTACTATCTTGTGAAGTATTCAGGTAATTGTCTATGCTCTAATCCCCACCGGGATGCTCTTTAAATGTGTTTTGATGTTTTATAATCTATTTTTGAGAATTGCATCCCGAAAGGGGACTTTTGTGGAAATACGACCATCTGTTTTGATAATCTTTTGTTTCGATTGTGATCTTGGTTTGTTTGAGTTGAGAAATTGGATGGTCTTTTATTCGAAGTTTTGTTAATGGTTTTGATAACTTGGGATGGTTTGACTTGAGAGTCGTGAGTTGAGTTTGAATATTGTATAAATAATTCAAGTGGAAACGTTAAGCTTTCGGGGATAACCTGTTGTGCAGGCGTAACAACCTGCAGGGTTATGGACCAGGAGATCGGGGCTTCCTTCCCTGATATAGAATAGTATTTTTATGCCTTTGGTGGGCGAATGTTTCGATATGCCTTTGGTGGGCGAATGTTATTATGCCTTTGGTGGGCGAATGTCTCGATATGCCTTTGGTGGGCGAATGTTATAATGCCTTTGGTGGGCGATTGTTTGATGCCTTTGGTGGGCAAATGTTACTTTAAGGGATTTGGTATCCCGCCCGCAAATTAAAATATGGATTGGATGGGTTGAGGAAACAGTATGGGATTAAAGATTTCTAAAACGTTTGATTCGATCCCTCTCCCCAAAATGAATTGAAATGAACTTAAACTGTTTTAAACGTTAGGGGTAGACATTATTGAGATTTCACCCTCATTTTCTGAAATGTTTTGATTTCAGGTGAAGAGCTAAATGCTGGGGACGGGAATTAGAAGTGAGGACGACGAGTTTAGAAGTCCTTGAACCTTTTATATTGTTTTCGTTATGAATTCTTAAAGTTTGTTGAGTTGTTAGTAGTTGCCGTTAGCAGACAGATGTGTTTTCCTTTCTCGCCTTGTATTCCTTCGGGGATACGGCAGTAACGCCCAAACTAAATTTTGAAGTCTTCCGCTAAGTTTTGTCTGTTAACGTTAGTTTGACTTTGACTTTTCTATAATTGAATTTCCGGGGCGTTACAGCTAGATTATTCGTAATCCTCTTGGGTCCTGGGGCATTTATTCGTTCTATCTTGGTTCTCTCCAAGATAGACGGTTGTAGGGACAATGCTCCCTCCCTATTCAGTTCTTGCCGCGTTTATGGACGACTTACAAGACGAGTCCACACCCTATGCTAAGCCTTTCTGCTTGAAGCATTTGCTATCGAAATTGCCTTACTGGAGTGACGTTGGCATCCAAGTCATAATCCTTAATGAGTTCAACCGCCTTCGTCGCCTTAGATTCAACTCTCCCTGAGGATATATATTTGAAACTCCTGTCATCCGTAAAGATGGCATTAGAGACCCCATAAAGGTAAAACTCCCAATTTTTCAGCGCAACACCACTGTTGCGAACTTTAAGTCATGCATTGGGTAATTCTCGTAGCTGACTTTAATTGCTGTGACGCATAGGCTGACACCTTGTCGTTCCATATTAGTACACATCCCAACCCCTAATAAATCGCATTGCTATATGCTACATACTCCTTTCCTTCCTCGGGAAGGGATAACATTGGGGCGGTTGTTAGATTTTCCTTGAACACTTAAAAGGTTTCTTTGTACTTGCCGGTCCATTCAAACCGTGTTGACTTCTTGAGGAGGTTGGTCTCTGGAAGAGCTATTTTAGAAAGATTCGGAACAATCCCCCATAATATTCGGCCATAACTAAGAAACTTCGAACTTTGGTAACCGTAGTGGGTCTTGCCAAACTCTTCATGGCGCATACTTTGTTAGAGTCCAATCAGATTTCTTCATGGATCACTATATGTTTCCCAAAATCTTATTTTTCTGAATCAGAGTTCACATTTTGAAAATTTTCACATACAGTCTTTACTCCCTTACTGATTGAAACGCTACTATCAAACGATTCACATGTTCTTTTCGGCCTTTCGAGGATATCAAAACATCATCGTTAAACATCACTACAACTTAACCACATAAGGTTTGAACGCTCGGTTCATCCGATCCATAAATACTGTTAAATATTCGTAAGTCCCAAAAGGGCATTTTCGTAACTCATAGCGCCCACATTTTGTTTTAAAGGTAGTTTTAGGAGTATTCTGGGCCTAACTTTGAGTGGTTGGTATCTTAACCTTAACCAATCTCAGATGACACTCTTGCCCCTTGGGGTTAGTCGAACAGTCTATTGATTCTTGGGAGGGGTATTTGTCCTCGTTCGTTCTCAACTTTCAGTAGTCAAAGTATAATCTTCTTTATCATGCTCATATAAGACTTTGTCATTGTATTCGTCGGTCATAGGTATGCTACCTGTTCATTCTTTCCATATGTTTCCATGATATCGTATCTCATCCTAAGATTACGGTCCTCATCATGACAAGCACCTTACCCTGGTCATTCATACAACCTTGAACTCATTTCTCTTGGTATCCCTTCCCAAGGCAAGTCCAAAACACTGGGTTTTTATCTCTGTTAATTAACTGAGCACTCTCTTCCCATTATAAATTACAGGGCAAGAACCTTTTCTTTCTCAGATATATCCATATGGCTTTTATGTCCTTTGGAAGAAGAGCTAATCTTCCTTCAAGCGTTCTATATTCGTCAACTCATGAACCTCTCATCGTAAGAAGCCTTGACCCAAAGGTCCCTAACATTTCTTAAACAACGATTTCTCTACCTTTCCCATCTTACCTCAGGTTTCACATAATTCCGTGCAATCTAACATTTCTCCACTTCGCTTTTCCTCCCTTTATTAACTTCCATCAAGGCATCTATTTCTTATGAAAGACACCAATAGGCATGGAGGAAACGCGATAATAGGAAGGTGCCATCAATTAAGAGGTAAGAACATGAATTTTGGAAAACAACAACAAAGCAAAGGTTTACATTGGTAGACTTAAGGCTTTAAGACGACGTGGAGGAATAGAGGTATTCTTTAACCCAACTACGCATGTATATCGATTAAGAAAATTGAGATCAACAAGAGATAGCATAATTGCCAAAGATGATGATTACAATGATTTCCTGAACAAGGAAGTTTATAAGTACCTCGAAATGAGCTTGAATTGGGGGAGAAAGCTATCAGGATCGGTCTTCTGATTCCTGAATTAAAACAATTAAAGTTTGGGAAGTATGAATGCTTTGTGGTAACTTTCCGGAACATTAGAGCATAAGTTATTGATTCTAAACAAGGTACAACGTTTGTGGAAATTAAGCTTTGAAAGGAGTGTTCAGCTTCATGATAGAACGTGACCATCACCTGGAAAAGATAAATCTTAACGAGTAAGAAGGGTCGTGTGAATCTAATGAAGTTTATCTTTGGAGACATAACGAGTCGACAACAGTCAAGGGTAGATAATGGTCCTGAAGGAATCATTCATGAATCGGCAATGAGCCACTAAAGGCAGGTCATTGAATGTCTTAACACACTGAACTGATAACAACGATAGGATATGATAAAGATTCTTGAGAATAAGCAAGGATAGGTAACGAGAAGCTTGGGTTTTAACATTGCAATGAGAAGGTAAACTTTATTAGGAGGATGTCCAATGAGAGCAAGAATTAAAATTTAAACTTGAACGATGAACTTAAAGTATAAAAGTCATGCAGAAAAGATTGGGTCCTCGCGATGGTTGTTCGTTAATAGCTATCCTCCAGAAGCAACTTCTCTTATCCTAGTGGCGGAATGAGTATGTGCACAGGCGTAGTTATTCCTGTGTTAGACTAAGGACCTTGTAGTTCAAGGTGATTTCCCCCTTTGAGACATATTCCAACATTACTACGAGTATACCCTCATTCCACATAACTTATTGTCATCACCACTTTATAACTTGTTCTGTATATATCTTCGGTTGGTAGTCAATTGCATTCTCACAAGGCTTTCCTCGCCTCACCTAGCTATAAAATCCACAAGCAGGTTCGTATAATAAGGAAATTCCAAATAATTTTCCACGGCCCTATAATGACATAAGTTCACCGCCCTACAGACTATCACAAGCACTTGCTAGTTAAAACCCTTCAACGTATGATACTAATGTAAATATCCTAGAATATGAGGATGCCCCTTCCACTTGTCCTTAGGGTACCCCTTTTCAACCATATCCAAACTATATTTTGACACAAAACAAATTCTAAGGTCCCCAAAATTATTTCCAATGCGGTGTGATTACGTGCTCAATGTAGTCGAGTTGAAGCACCAGCGTATCGACCGGTTCTCTGACGACGGCGCATAGCGGAGGTAACGTCTTACATCGTCCCACGGACTCTTGTGGGGAGGGGGCAATAAGCACCAACTTGGCACTCATCATCTGCGATACTCAAATAGCGGATTAGCCGCACAATGGATGTCAGGCGGTTTGACCTCTTGAGATGAACTTGGGCGTTGGTCTTGTGCTCCGTAACATTGTGAAGAGGTTGGGAAAAGTCACGCTTGTGATCCATCTATGCCCTATGTTCTATGTAACATCGATAAAAGCTTTAATAACTTTGACATTGATAGACTTTGTTGAAAGAATTAAACGAATGAGAATTAAGGCAGGTCAGAGACTCAACCAACTGAACCTTACTTATCTTAAAAGGAACTCTTGTTCCATCTCATGATTCTTTGTGACCTTACTTACTATCCTTGGATCATGCTGAACATTTGTATCATCTAAACATCTTTAATCATTTCACTCTACACTTAGGCAAGGCTTTTAGCCCTCATTTGAGCTTTACATCAATTCCACTTGGAATTGGACTTATAAATTCTCATGACGACTAAAGTCTCCTTTAAGGACTATTTCAATGTGCTTCGTGTCCACAACGGCCCTCATACACATAACATGCTTTACTCATGCCAAACTTTTAAGTTAAACACAACCTGTAATTAGGTTTTCTTAAACTTGCTACTAAACTTTTCAAATTCTGCGAAATTTTTACAAAGACTTCCTATAAATTGGACTATCCCAAATTTTACATAGTCTTCAAACCTGAAAGGGAAAACACTTACTTTTCATATACTCATCTAGAGCTTCAAGCTCAACATCCATCCCAACCATTTCACATATTTCACACTCAATCCATAAAGGACTCATACACCTATAAGGGACACATATGTCACCACACTTAGCATCCATACTTCACAAATGCCTATCACAATCGCTGAAATTTCTATATCCTCAAATCCTTCTTATAACTCCGCCGATACCACAATCAGAACGCCCCAACCTTAATCACAAGATTAAGACTATACTTTAGAACCCCAAACCTGTGATTAGCGCAGCGGAACACCTTAGGTCGAGGCATTACCGCCGTCCCCACTCGGGACAAGGCACATACACAAAACCACAATATAACAATCCACCATAAATCAGACTTAACTCCATACAACACAATTGCTAAACTTAAAGTACAAATACATTATTCAACCTTTAATTAAACATATCGTATAGACCTTTCACAACCGAGTGACCTTTAATGCTCTTGAGTAACCTTGAATACCGATCTTGATCGCTTTAGAGAACTACCTGCATGCACAACTTGCTCGCTTAACCTCGTCTTTATCACGGGAGCTCGGACCGCCTAAAACAAAACATTGAAATACATTCGCAAAGTGAGTGGGAAACACTCAAGACGTAAACCTCCAACACGCCAAACCGCTCAAAAGCGGTTTTTAGTGCCGCATTTAAAATCATTTTGAAAACGGGAAGGGGACACAAGAATGCTAAACCATGGAATACTTTAAGCTATAAAGTTTCTATGCATATGTTGTGCTTAACATTGAAAAGTTTTCATACTATAGGACGTGGTATCCCTTTTAGATCGATGCCAAGCACCACGCACGCACGCCAAACCGATCTCGAGTTTGGATGGGTGATCGCTAGGCGATGCGACATCTGGCAGTCAAGATTACTCCGATAGGAGCCTGTAAAATGCTAGACTTCACTCTAGCTACTGTAGAATAGGTGTCGGGACCACTTATAAAACAATAAAATCATTAGAACATATAACTATGCAATAAAACTGTACTTGACTTTTAATAGAAGCAAGAGTTGGACAATTTGCGTACCTTAAGACGCTAAAACTTTGGCGGCGCGGCTCGGCTTGGAGATGGCCTTAGAAACTTTGTCAACCAATGTAAGCATACATAAAAAAATGAAGAACCGAATAAGGTTCTAAATTAGAATCATGAGTTTGGGAAACTTGGTAATTATAAATAAAATACTTTAGGAATAAAATTTCAGGTTGTAGCACAATAAAGTTTATAGCATAACTTGAGTTAGGAAAATCGAAACGAAGTAAAAGAGTACATCTCGGAATAGGGAAAATCATGATCTTTAACTTTGTCAACTGGCCCAAAGGCTAGAAATGGAAGGAAGAGCCCGAAAAATGGCCCGGACAGAAGCAGTACATATATAACCTTAGAAATTTCCGGGTCGGAAAGCATGAGAATAATAACGTAGAATATGGTTCAATTGAAAGGGCTTGAATCCAATACAATAAGCTTGAATCGATGATGAATCGGGTAATTAGAACTTGAAAGCTATGATAAGCACGAGGGAGTTAAACATGCCGTGATAATATGATAGCAATTGAACGGTAAAACAGGGTGCGATCAACATATTCGGATGCGATAAGACAAGCTTGGATCAATGATTTAAGCAATAAAGATGGAATGGACTTTAAACTTGGAAGCTACTAAGCTAAAAGAACTCTTAGCTAGCTTAAGACATTGAATATCATACCATAGAAAGATGGGGAAACAAAATACTTTAACAAACTCATTAGCTTTTGGGAAGCCATCCTTAAGACTCACTTAAGACTCCAATATAGTACTTTTGGCCTTAAACACAAATAACTCTAAAATGAAAACTTATAACCATGACACATTTATGCTTAGGACCCCTTATTGGGTTGATTTGAGGCCCAAAAGACACACATTTTCATAAACCAAATTGGGCAGAATGTTATCCCGGGCAGCCCTGCTTCCCGGGCTCGTAACTCACTCTCGAAATCCGATGACTATGAACCATACCTTCCCGGAAAGCTTGCAATGTGGCCTAAAACTCTTATGTTTGTCACTAAAACCAATAAAGTCTCCAAAGGGACGAAAAATGGCCAACAAATCAGACATGCACTTAAGAATTCTGGGCAGAGGTCAGATTGCAACCCTTCAATGGAAACCCCATATCTTTTAATCCCGACATCGTATGGACGCATATGATACATTTCCGGAAAGCTCAGAATGTTAGCTAAAACTTTCATGTTTACCACAAAGACTAAAGAAGTCTCCAAAGGTCCGAAAATCAGCCCTCAAAACACTGACTCAGAAATCGAATATAAAAACGTGAGGTTACGGTTTTGGTCGTAACTCGGGCTATACATGTCGGAAACTCGAAATTCCAAAGCCTACGGTTTGCTAACACTTTAGGCTATCAAATGGAGTAGAAATCTGGGCAAAAATCCCACTTTTATCCTGCTGTAAATTTCCAGAATTCAAACAGAACTTGTATTTACCGAAAATTCCGGTTTTTAACTTGATTTTTCACTCTTAATCATATCAAAACATAACCACATCCCATATAACCTTATTCCAACATACTTCCAGAATATAGACCTTGATAATTAACTCATCTTAGACCTTAAGACTCACATGCATGAACATATAAACATCATCCACCATGAATATACTCAAGAAACCTCAAGAACACTTCCAAAAATCACATGCATGTATTCCAAAATCAAACCTTAACTTAATCAATACAATTATATACTTGATTTCAAGATAAAAGAGAGTAAAAAGAGTAGAAATCACAAAGAAAACATAAATAAACATAGATTTTCAGATTAGGGTATAAAGAATTGAAATTGGGGGTTTTTGAGAGGTTACCTTTGAGTTAAAAATTGGAGAAAACACAAGAGGAAGAAGAAGAGGGTGGCGGCCACCTTGGGCCAGCGGCTGGGCACCTGCCGGTGCGAAACAGCCCAGCAGCGGGCTGGGGCTGCTGTGGCTCGGCCAGCAGAAGCAAAGGGGAAATAGAGGGGATGGGTGTCTAATTGGAGAAAATAAAATGACTTGTAATGAAACCCTCCCTAACTAATATCAATTATACTCACTATACCATCACTAAAATATGAATTTGTACACTAAGAACAGAAATTGTAATTGTAGTAATCTTAAATAATTAGTTTGTAAACAATAAAATCAATTGGTAATAATTGGGTTAACATAAAATAACACTTGGATGTAGAAAATCCAAATAAATGAAACATCAATATTACTTGTACTTTAAATGAAATAAATATACCCCAAATAAATTAAAGTTTGGGTAATAAAATATAAACGTTACGAGGTCGATTAATTAGACCCCCTTTAGGTTAATAAATAGCGTAAACGGTAAAACCCGGTACCAATTAACTTAACGATTAAATAACTTTATAACATAAATCGTATAACCTGAAATACTTTAACTCATTGAATGAACATGTAAAGTGAAATTTTTAAGCCGATAATTCGGCATCTTGGCCATCTCCTGCACGAGACACGACACCGATAACAATACATAAATAAATAAATCAATAAATAAATAAGTAACGGTAAACGCGGAAAAAAAATTTAGAACGCGATTTGCGTAACTACTGTGCTTTATATATAATTAAACGTGATTTTGGGGTGGGTTGTTACATTACCCTGAAATAGTAAGCTCCTCACGTTCTCTATTCGTTGGAAGTCAAGCGAGGGATGTGGAGTTTTGTTTGTCTTCTCAAAGTGTCATGCGACCTGAAGAAACTCAAGCCCAGATTGAGGACCTCATCACAGCAACTGCCGAGGACCTCCAGCACCGGCACTACGATTTTGTTTGAAAGATCAACCAAGCTATTTCAGGGAAGTATCAATTATATCTCAATCTTATACCTTCCCTCTATTCTGAGATATGATTGTAACAATCTTCATTTCCTTTTTCAGATATCAAATGAAAAGGAAAGAAAATATGGCAAGGAAATGGAATCTTGTGGAAGATAGAAGATCATCTCAGAAAAGGAAACAAATCCCAGCAAACCGTTGCACTCAAAGATCTAAATCCAACTTGTGAAGATAGTTGCCAAACCAGAATCAACGCAAGCTGGAACGAATCAAGTGCAAAGGAAAGTAGCTGAAGAAAGTCGTTGAGGAATCAAGTATAAATAAGAGAACTCTTTCTCTTCACAACTAGTGGATTTCAAAGCAAGTAAATCTGAGTAGGAACTTTGTGTAAGAAAGTTCTGAGTGTAGGAATATCTTGTTGATATTCTGAGTGTAGTCATTCTTTGTAAGTGGTGAGTTTGTGTGTAACCAGTGAGGGCACTGGTGAGGACCTCCAGGGTCGAGAAATTGAAGTGAGGAAGAAGCCTCACGTTGCAACACTTTTTTGTCTGTAACTGCCTCCTATGTGAGGCCTCAAGAACAGAAGACATTTGCAAGGTCTTCTGTCCCAGTAAGCTGTTTTGAGGACCTCACAGTCTTCTTATCAGCTAAGTTAATATTTACATAACCCTAATCACCCCCCCTCTAGGGTTATTTCACGACCTACACACTTCGTGCGATCGAATTTGTTGCTCCACCCTGTGAGGCGAGCCTACCCACCTTCCTTTTCACCCTCTATAAATACAGGAGCCATAGTATCGAAGGTCATCCCGTGCAATTAGTAGGAAAGCATATTAGTGGCATTTTACCATGGAAGGAGCCCCACATTGAATTTGTTACACATCGTGATGATTTCCAAATATGAATGCTCGATGGTCCCTGACTACATGAAGATTTCTAGGATTGTTGAGGCATTTGATCACAAACGGATGGGTTATATATGGCACGGTTAGCATGTCGTGGTGATCGAAAAGGTGGAGCAGCTCCCCTTTGCGAGCAACAAAGAGGTGTGGCATCAGCGGGGTCCCTCGAGAGTCAAGAGGAGGAAGTGGATCGCTTTGGTGGAGTGTTTAAAGAATTTGAAATAGGTTTTTAAGGAGACTGTTGAATAAAACGATATACTTCAATACAAGACAAGCACAGGAAAGAATATTCTTTCAAAACCGGTTTCACCGCCCATGTTTCCTGAAGCGACATTTTGTTTCTGTCTTCATTGAACTAAGCATTTAATTTACTTTTAACACACAAAATGTAGACTTTAAATGGTTTAAACTTGGAATTCTTTGACATGAAACTAGTACAATTATAAAAACTTTATTAGTTGCTGAATAAAAAAAGCCTCATCATAAAACATGACTGTTTCATTAAATACCATTTTATGCAAAATAAATGTAATTATCTACAAACATTGGATGCATCTTTAATGAAGCATGTACTGTACTTGATGCATTTAATCCTCATGTCATACTAACATGATGAACAATGGTGAATATAAACACTTAAGCACTCTCAAGAGATTCAAAATGAGCAAGTTAAAACCAAGAGAGAATACTTCTGGCAATATCTCACGTCTAAGAGGTCATCGTCCCCTTGTATGATCTCTATGGCTAGCTTCCTCTGTGTCCCATAGCCCCTGCATCTTCCAATGTGAGGTGAAATATCGTTCCTTGTAACTCTTTTTTATTTATCCCCATAGAGAACAACTTAGATAGAACCTTTGAGATAAATATTGCCTAATTGTTGTATTACTTACCATTTAAAAAAAAGCAAAAAAAAAAAAAAAAGAAGCAATAGACACCCTTAGTTTCCCTTGTATTGTCAAGTTTTGTAACTTCAAATTTTAAAATTCTCAACTTGGAGGATTGTCAACACAACCTTATATTAAAAACAAAATTCGAAATATTATCATAAACAATCCTCAAAGTTGGAGATTTTAAGAGTGAATATTAAGGGGCATACAACAAGGACATGCATGAGAATTAGTCACTATAACGACTACCCTAAGCAGTCACACCTCCTGAGTCTTGACAAGCCGCAGCAATCCTCAAACCTCACGCTGCCCTGTTATTCCATCCTATTTTTTTTTTCTGAAAATCCAAACTAAACCCTTAATTTTTTTTTTTAAAAAAAAGGCAGCTATTTGTACAATAACATTCTTCTAGCTAACTTATTCTTCTTTTTTTTTTTTTCTTTTTTTAGATTTTCAAGTTTGTGTAGTTCCCACCTGAGCTGGGTGGGAAGCCTAAGTGAATGTACACAGATTCTGTACAATCGAAGAGGAAATGGAATCGGGTCTGGAAATGAAACCCTAAGCTAACCGGGAAAGTGAAGGAGATATACAAGGCGTAGGTGTAGAGGCTAGGAATGGTGCTTTACAATCCGGACAGAGCTGTAGAATCGCTTGAGATCCTTGATCGCCTTCTCTTCGATCTGAATGGAGCGGATCGATGATGGAGATTCCACCTCTGGTTTGAACCACCTGCTTTGTGTGCTCGAGTCTGACGGTGAACCCTGACCAGTCGACACTGAAAATCCAGCCGTCCTTGTCTTAGGACTGTGTGCTATTACTGAATGCTGTTTTCCCTGTTTTCATGGATTACCCCATGCACAAACACAGAATCAGTCCTCGTCCAAACTGCCAAACAATGAAAAAATAATCCAGCAACACAACCTACCACATGGTCCGGGAGACATGCAGTAGAGGGCCTTGAAACAGGTAATAACCTCTCATTTTCAGACAGCTGGAAGTAAAGCTATTTTTTGGACATTCAGGTACTATGATGGATTCAAACAAAATGTTTAACTGAACTATAAGTGCTGTCGAACAATTAATACAAAGGTTTGCTGACAACCACCTCCAAATACTACAGAGATTAGCTCATGTATGTATGCCCTGGTCTTTGAGAGTACTGGACATTGATTGAATTGGGTTAGGCTTGGTGCTAATGCATACAAATTCTAGACATAAACAGTTGCTTTCATGAACCTAATAGAGCCTAAAGAGATCTCCATTTTTCGTCTCATGGCCATCTTGTCCCTATCTCTTCCAATAGATGTATGATATACACAGAACTTCCAAGTACTAACAGCCTTGTGCATGACAGTAAAGAATACCAAACATTCACCACAAGATCTTAAAGACCATCTTTTGATAATAATCCAAAGAACTTAGGCTATTTTACACTCCATCAAAAGAGGTTGCCATCTTATTTCAGGCCACCATAGAAGAAACTGCAAGCCTATAATTGAAACGTATACTAATATAAAAGAAATTTCACTGACATGATCCCAAGTCCATTGAATCTACACAATCAAACACCAAGTACCCTTTTTTTAGGGGAGGGGGTGAGGTGGACCGAAATGGAAAACACTTCAGGAAGAGAAGAAAATATCAGGGCATGAATAATTAGTACCTGTTGCATTTGGATGTCCCTGAGAGAAGGACGAGAAATATGAGGTGGGGTCCCGGAAGAAGCCCACGGCGGTGTGTTCTTGTCTCCATCAGGAAGTTGCAACGAGGACACTGGCACCACAGGTATGGGCTTCGAAGTCATAAAAGAACTCAAGGACAATTTACTGCTACTTTTATCCTCAGAAAGCTGTTCTGTCTTATCTTTGCTTTTAGCAGGGAGGCTCCCCTTGTATTTGCTTTGCTCAACTTGGATTGCACGTAAAGAGGAAGATGCCATCGAAACCTTAGCACCACCCCATGCCGGACCTTCAACTTTTGGTGGCGGTGGTGGAGTTATTACTACCTCCTTTGAAGGCTTGTCAAGTCCACCGCTTAGAAACATGGAGAGTCCACCTTTCCTGTTCTTCTTCTTAGTTGCCACTGGCAGTGAAGCTTTACTCTTCACCATATCTGGAGTATCTTTCTTTTCAGAGATGGGACACTCTTCAATGACTGCTTCTTCATGTTCATCTTTCACCTATTAATGCACAACTTCAAATCAGGTGTCATCCAGTACCATTAACACGCAGAAACATACACGTACAGCACTCTACACCAAAATGAAATCATCTTTTTCTTCGATGGGTAAGTTACACACACACAACCTTGGGAGAATCAAACTTTGATCTTTCTCCAAAAGTTTTCAAAGCTTACAGTTTAACTGAAACAAGTTACCCAAGAACTACGAAAAACTACCAGTAGACAACGATTAATAAAGCAATCACCACCAAAACTCTTTGTAGACCCAGTCAGACTGAACCTTGAATAGTTTTTGTTATCCCAGGCCACAGCCTTTTAAACAAAATAATCCTTGACAAATACAATGTATCCCCATATTTCATGAATGCCTGAAAATTATTTTAAATGTCCATAGTCAATCTTCAAGGATCCTCATTGCCTCAGAAAGGAAGAGAAAAATCCCGAGGGAAACCAACTTTGCACAACAAAAATAGCATCTTAAGCACATGCATAAATAATCCTTTTGTTTCTGTTGGGCGGGGATCGTTTACTGAGTTATTGTTGTCATGGTAGAGCTTTCATTAAGCAGATTAAGAATTGTCACGTAGTTCTACACAGATGTTAAAGTTCCCGGTTTTCAGTAAAATCAAATTATGAAACATTAACAAACAGATTACCTTCTCCTCCATAAGCTTAGAGTCCTTGGTGTCCAAGATAGGATTCAAAGGGGCTGACTCTACGGCAGTACCAGAACCATCTTTCAGAGACTGAAATCCCTTCGGTTTGCTCTTTTTCTTTTGCTTCTTGGACAACTCCCCCTTCTTATTACCCTTTGCATCAGATGAAACTGAAGAAGACGTTTTTGCTATTGCTGTTGTCTCAATAGAAACACCAAGCTCAGCAAGCAAACTCTCCAGAGCGGGTCTTGTCTGAAGCTTGGCAATCTGCTGGTCATCAAGGACATGACCCTTGGACTGCTTCTCTTCAAGAACCTCAATTTGTTGCAACTTTTTACGAAGGATTCTAACTTTCTTGCACATTTCTTGATTGGCATTATCCATGCATTGCATGAAGCTATCTGATCTCTGGCTATCTGAAGTGGCCACAGTGTGGTTATCTCTGCTCCTTGGAGGCTCGACATCACTAAACTCCTCTTCGCTGTGAATGACAGCAGGAAAAGTTGCTGTAGGAGTTGGAAGTTGGCGATAACTCCAAGATTCAGATGATCTAACATCAAGCAGCTTCTCAATATGAACTAAAATATCAGGTGAGGCAGTAGCGACAGCGTTCGATGATACTGTAAGAATATAGTCAAGATTGCGAATGACGATCTCCTGCAGATCCATTTTTCATGTCAAATAATAAATTACACACAGTTGACAGCAATTTCAGGGAACCTTAGAAAACTTTGACTTGTATAAGAACCAACTTCAGGTCATTCTCCTTGTATCATGAAACAATAAGTGTTGATCTGTTGGACTACAGAGGACTGAAGGCCCACACTCAACTATTGCAAAACAAAATCATCAGATAATGACATTCTAACAGAATTGTCTCACTTCCGATTCCCTTTATTTTTCAGGGCAAGGACAAGAGATGTGAAATGTATTGTTGACTTCGAAGTGAAAGCATCAATAACACTACATTAAAGGTCAAAATGACAACTTTATTTTCACTGCAGTGAAAACAATACATCCATTTGAGAAATGGATCTAGTCAAGTCATATTTTAGGGTCGCCACACCACCATACTAGGCGTCTATGACTAGTTTAAATTTCAAAGGTATCAAGTATACCTCACAATGCCTCCGAAGATCATCTGCTCCCAATGAATCTGCAATTTCAAGTAGCTGCAAAGCATTTCGGGGATCTACCAGGCAATCAGCAGCCACTTTCTCACAAAGGCTCTTTAAACTGGGGACCTGCTTATCCCCAACATTCTCATTTTGCAAAGAGGATGAAGTGTTGTCAGACACCGTATCATTGAACATAAAGCCATCATCTAACTCTCCTAGTTCATCATGAACCTTAACATTTGGCTTTTGGGAGCCCTTGGTGAAAGTGATGGGATAGGCAGGATGATAAACAGAACCAACAATCAGTAGATGCGTTTCACCAACTGAAACTTTAGTAGCCCTTTTGGAACCGTGCAGCCTAGAAACAGCCGGTGTCTTATCCTTACCATTCTTTCCATCCCACATATAAATGTCACCCGTAGATGTAACTGCAGCACTCCAATACTTTCCAGCAGCAATATCAACTATTTTCCTTCCATTCAAAAAATATAACTGCAAATGGAAAATATAAAAGTTGACACATAAAATACTAATATTTAATGTAGCAAAAGGGTGTCTCTTTTGGGTTTTGTAGATAAAATAAGGCTTGACAATATGAAGGCATTTTAGTGCTAAGCATTTCTTTTGTATAGGGGTGACACTCTCTTTGTGTCTAATTAATATATGCTTCGATTGCTCATAAAAAAATGTGAAAAATGGGTGTCAAATAACCAAATGCATTAGTATCAATATCAACCTGCTGACATTTGAGATCAGGGTCAGAGGAAACCCAGTAAAACAGGGTCCCATCATCGGTCAAAGCCAGGCTGTGGACCGCTCCTGCAGCTATACCCACCACATGAAGCCGTTCCCATCTGTGAAACTTCAACAATGAATTCCCACTTTTCTTCAAGTTTCTGGCGATAACTACACGTCTTGGTGTAACAAGTCTGTGGCCCCAGGTGAACACCTATAACCCGGAATAAATTATTACGACACCGCTAGAAATACCACCAAACACAAAACAATGCAACATCTATACCTCTCCATCTGCTCCAAGAACAATGGTATGATACTTGGCAGCCGACACTCCAGTAAAGACCCTCCCTTTCAAATATTCAACCAATCTAGGGGTATTGTTGGAACTTGAGTTTGATGTACCATAACCAAGTTGGCCTTCCTTGTTGCAGCCCCATGTGAAGACTTCACCACTGTCAGAAACTACTGCAGTATGCTTATTAGCTGCAGCAACTGCAACTATCTTTGCCTTCAGAGAGCTGACCCTTCGTGGTGTAGGTTGAGTGTCAACAGAAGCATAGCCAAGTTGGCCCTCTGCAAATATCATTCCAGAAATAAATAAATAAATAAATAAACAAATAACACAAATTATTTGACGAAGTAACTGTTAAAATTGCCAACCCATTAAGAAACAGAAAGCTGTGTTCTGATTGTGATGTAATTTGAGAATCAATCTAAGAAATGAAGCAGATTTCCCTTAGTGACCATTTTTTACAATACAAACAGTATTTTTACCTCTATTGGATCCCCAAGTAAAAACTTCCCCACTTTCTGTAGCGATGACTGTGTGGTGTTTAGCAGCAGCAACTGCCATGACCCGTCGAGATCCAAGACCCACAGTCACTTGTCTTGGTGTAATAACCGCTGCCTGACCACTGTAACAAGAAAAGCAGAAACATAATTCACTTCAGCACCTTAAGTTACTGCACATTGAACGCTCGTCTCCAACAGGGTGAAAAGCACAAGGCACCCTACGAAAGAATAGAAAGTAAGGCTGCAAGTGTACTTATGGGATCACTGTTCATTTCTAACAATCTCTAAGACTTGCACACATATTCAATTTCTTTCAACCCGTATACAAGGAAAAATACAACATCCTTGTCAAATATGTTCACACTCATCAAATGGATATATGTTGCAACGTAAATAAACTAAATAAGGCAAACCTATGCACACCCATGGAGAATACATTTGGCATTCTGTTGCAAAAGCGCACAAATTTACTAATTGCCTTACTTTATACCTGGAATCCATTAGGAAAGACTAAGAAGGGAATAACACTTGAACACTTGGAAGGAAATAACACTTGAAGGCTGTAATGGGCCTTAATTTTCCTGCCCTCCCTACTGACCTAGAACAAAAAGAGTAAGGGAATTTTTTTTTTCTTTAAACGCGTTCTTCCAATCTTGTCTTGATAAACACCGCAAGGGAAATGATATTTTCCTCACTTTTCTTTCCCTCCGCTACTTATTCCCTTGCCTTTCCCTTTCTTTCTGATTATGTTACCAAATTTCAATCGACCTGATAGTTGTCATTATAAAACTTCATCCCACAGAAATAACAAGAAAAACCAAAAAGGGGAACCAAGTGTATGGACCTGTGGATGTCAAATTCAGGGTGTCCAAGGCGGCCACCCCTTCCAAATCCCCAGGTATAGAGTTCTCCTCGACTAGTAACTGCCACACTATGAAACTTTGATGCAGAAATCAACTTGATGAATGATCCATGAAGGGCATCAACTTTGCAAGGTAATTTTTGTATGTGCGCATTTCCAGTTCCAAGTTGATAATTTGTACCACTTCCCCAGCTAAAGATCTCAGTAGTGACTATCCAAACAACATAGAACAATTTAGTCTCCAAATGGGTAAATATTGACAAACACACAACACGACTGAATCTCGAATGACAATAACCAACAAAAACCAGTCTAGTGGTGACCACCTGAAGCACGGTCGTCACCCAGAATCTGCACGACAGGACCCGAGAGCAGATCAACGGGTGTTCGTGATTTGGAGTCCTCTATTGTGAGAGAAGCGCCAGACTGGATGAGAACACTGGCCACAGCAAGGTGACCAAAATGCAAAGCTCTGTGGAGACTACTCCATCCTGATTCACCATCCTGGCATCGTGCCGGTGTAATGAAACACAGTAAGCATCTCATTATTCCATAGGTTGGCTCCATGCCAAGAAAATGAAAGGACGAACAAACGTACAAGGAGAAATAGAAGCTAACAGGCATCAATCATTCTCTAGAAAAAACATACTTCTCAGTTTTGAAACAACAATTGAGCCCAAATTGAATATAGCATATATTTGTCATGCATATCAAACCCAAGACAAAGATATAAATATCAATCAGGATCACATGAATAAGCATCGAAGGAAACATTCTGCTTAGAGCTTTATTCAACTATGTATGCAGCAATACCACTTTCAGAGAGGCACAATTTAGATAGGATCTGAAATTCAGAGGGAGGAATAACGGATGGGGGCAAGTTGAGAAACAGAAATAGATAACGATTACACACCCGAGCATCAGGGTCAGCACCAGCTGCAAGGAGCCTCCTAACAATAGGAATGTGATTTCTCCAAGTAGCAATGTGAAGTGGAGTAAGGCCAAATGCATTCCTTGAGTTGATATTACCACCATTCTTCTTAAGTTGTGCCAAAGCTGATTCAACCTCAGCCAAGGAGCCTTCTCCCACAACAGCCCAGAGGTCTTTCTGGCTTCCACCCATTAAAGACTTGCGACCATGAACCTGAGGACTAAGTTTTTGCCCTTGGGGTGAACCTGATCCCTCCATCAACATCATTTGATGAGAAAGACCCTTTGCTATCACACAGTTTCTGAAATTTGAGTCTAATGTAGTTCAAATAAGAGTAGTTCACCAATTAGGAAGAAGACCTTAATAATCTAAACCAGTTATACAACAACAGCTAGTGAGTAGCGAGGAAGTAACAAGGGGCTCAGTTCCCGACCAATTTGCTGCTACTGGTCAATCATTATAACTTTTTTTTAAAAAATGAATTGCTTGCTAAAGTATCAAAAAAGCTCCGCCATAGCTAAGACAACATGAGGAACGAAAATCTCTATGCCATTTTTTGAAAAAGCTGTAACTTTCGTCTTCACTGCAACAAACTTAACCAAACATTGATTTTTAAACCCTTGAAGAGTTGAAGAATATCACCAGAGTAGGCAAGTCTGCATGTAAAATCAATCTTCTGGTTTAGCATACTTCAAATACAGAAGAAAGAAGAAACCCCATAATAAAGTTAAACACGTCATCAGAAATCATGCAAACAAGAGACTATACAATATACATAGACGACTACGATGGAAACACATTCAAACTAGGATTCAGACAAAATTTATAATTGTATTCTTGGGGACACGACCCCATTAAAAATTCAGATTAACAATCCCAATCATCAATCATAATGATGACATCAGCTATAATTCAGTGGGAACTAACTCTTTGTCCAAACTTCAGCCAAAGGTCACAAATTTCTATGACTATGCACCAGACTTCTCCCAGAATGGAACATATGCTGGCTAAATTCTAACCCAAATAAAGACCTGATGTGATCAACTCAAAGAACTGAATGAAATCCCATAATTGGCTCAATGTGAAGTGCCATTGTTTAGATCAGTACTCAAAATAAATCCCAGCAGCTGGAATAGCAAAGAACAACCCACCAACAAAAAAATAAACAGAACATAGCGAATAACTTCACGCAAGATCAAAAAATTGTACAAAATCGACGAGAACTGCCATCAACACAATAAATCAAATCCAAAATTTCACAAACCAGATCAGAAATCATAGAAATCACGATCTACCCATTTCAAAATAAACCAAACCCAATTCAGAAACCCACAAATTGTCAAGGAATCGGATACAATAAGAAAAAGAGGGGTGGGGTAAAATGTGCTTAGAAAGCAAGAGTTCCAACCAAACCCACCAAACAAAAATGGTTAAGACACCAAAACCAAACACGTTGAAAACAACTTCACAAAAAACAACCCATTCAAGATTGAGCAAAAGGGGATATGATTATACAAACCTGATGAGATTTGGAGGGAGCAAGAGATAGAAGAGTGAAATCGGTGCAAAGTATAGAATTTCTGGGCAATATGGTGTGTAACTTGTGGTGTCAGTATGTAAGAATGTTGTGTCTGATAAATAAGGGGATGAATGTACGTTTTGCCACGAAGAGAAAACGAGACCCGGAATATGCCGTGGACACCCAAGAGCATAAACGGAGAAACCTGAGAGAGAGAAAGAGAGCAGAGAAGGGTAAAATGGGAAATGGCCGAGAGATGAGAGAAAATCAAAGAAAGTGGAGATGGAATTTCATGGACAGGAATGCCCTCAACCATTTGAACAATTGACGTGCACGACGGTAGGGTAGGGTGGGGTTTGAATGAATCTTTGCGTAAGATTGGTTATGTTATGCTGTGTGTGCGGTCACATTTTCCTTTTTCTTTTTGGTTTTGTTTTTCTTTTTGGACTTTTCAAGCAATGTGTGTGTGTGGCTTTCAATTCTTACGTGTTGCTTTGCATGCAAATTAGCAAAAAATTCACAACCTAGGGTTGGTTTTTGGAACGTACAATTAGGTAGAGGGTGAATCTAAGTTTCGAAAAAATTTAATAAATTTGGATGAGTTTTTATAAGTTGAATTTCTTTTTAGGAAATAATATTGTGGAGTCAAAATCATGTGGATTGATATATATATTATTCATTACTCCATCTGTTCTTTTTTATCTGTCATTTACAGTTTTCAGTGTCAATTTTTAATCAGTAATTTCTAATATAAATGTTTCACAAAAAAATATAATATTATACTTTTTTAATAGCATTTTTTATTACGAATCTAATGACATCAATTTCGTATGATAAATCATTATACAAATTAAAATATTAATGGTTAAAGTTTTTGACATAATTTCTAAGGTGACTGATAAAAACAAACAGAGGGAGTGTCATACTAGGAGGAGGTCCATGGGTAGGAAGGGGTGATGATGGTCATCAAATTAAATATCTATAAAGTGTATCTCATAGAGTAAGTTGGATTTTCCTTGAGACACTTCTTATCATAATGGGTTTCAATAAAAGTTGGATTTAGACGGCCGTAAATTTTGTGTATTCGGTTATTTACAATATTATGGTGAATTGGCAACTGACTAGTCAAGTCACCCCTTCTAGGACCGCTTATGGGAATGCTAAAAGAATGTCTTTCCATCTCATAATAGCCATTTTGAGGCTAATCTCCCTTTTGGAAATTTTGGGAATCGAGAAAAATTTCTATGAGAAAGTTTCTGGTTTAGGACGACAAGGGTGATTCCTCAAGGTCATTCCTAGGCTTCGAAAGATAAGACTGTATTTGATACAGTCCACATACTCATTTGATCTCGATTGGATCGAGATAGGATTAGATCCCCCAGAGGCCATAGCCCAACAGTAGTATTAGAGTCGCAGATAGCATATCGCAGTTTTTACTGGTTTTCTCTTTAATATGATTCAATTGTTGAATTCATGCTAGGTTGCTAGAATTTTATTTATGTCCTTCGTCTTGATGGATACGATCTGTTAGGGTGCTTCCATGCTAGAATTAATTATTAATCTGGCATGTTGCAATTATTAACCTGGATTGTTATTGTAATAATCTTGTTTATTTGATAAACCTTGGTTATGATTGATTGTTGGGTTTAGCTGTTTGTTGAAATTTCCTTAGGATCACTTGGGGCTTACCAGTATAAGCTGAGGAAGGTCATATATTAAATAAGAACTAATTAGGTTTTTACCCCTTTAAGTTTTGAGAAAGTAGGATTTTACCCCCCAAGTTTCGGAAATTAGGTTTACACTACCTCAACTTTAAACTAAGTAATAAATTCCCCCCTTACCTTTATATAAAATATTAAATGCATCCTTTTCAGATGAAGTTAGTGTTTAGATTAATGTGAACTGGCCAAATGTCCTCCATTTAAAAGTCCATTTGCACACGTGACAAATTAAACCCATCCCACCCTTCCTCATCTTCGTTCAATATCGGAGTTTTCATTCTTTGATTCATCCAGTGTTTCGAGTAGGGCAACCTTAACGACGATGAAAAGAGAGGCGACACTTTGTTATTCTTTTTGGGAGGGGTAAATATGTCTTTTAATTTGTTACCTTTAATTAGGGTCATCTCAAACTTTTTACACCCTTCTAAGGGGTGGTTTTATCTTCCACCGGAAAAGGGGTAAAATAATTATGAGTTTAAACTTGAGGTAGAGTAAACCTAATTTCCAAAACCTTAAGGGTAAAATCCTACTTTCTTAAAACAAGAAGGGATAAAAACCTAATTAGTTCTATTAAATAAGCCAATTTGAATAAATTTAATATATGATTCTCAATAATAATTAAATTTATTGACTACCAATCTTTCAAATGTTAGCATACATCTCACGAACACCGCAGTTATATTTGTTATTATCCAATACACTCCAAGTCCAAGTATATTAACATCAAAAAACGCTTGGAAAAAAAAAATGCAGAAATAATCTTCTATCAATCCAGTTCTCATAAAATTCGACGATAATTTTCAACGGAGCATACACAATACATGCACTCAATGACGTAAACATCCGTCTGCTCACTGTCTAGGGTGGCCATTGAACAAACCCAGAAGGCACAAGGAAATAATTCGACAAAATCAACCAATCAAATTTGCATTATACAGTCTACAAATCAACAAATAGCAATCCATATGATATGTCACGTAGCAACTGATAACAGACATTACTGGCTGTACGTACTAAACTGACATTACAGGTAGCTAGAATACCCGGGTCCACGTTTACAGACATACAAGCTCATTCCGGCAGTTTTACCAGACGAAAGAAATTATAAAGATACATACTCCTTGATAAGAACACTCTTAAGCTGCATGGCCACAATGCGTGGAGACATACAAGCTCATTCCGGCAGTTTCACCAGACGAAAGAAATTATAAGGATACACATCCCGGGTTCAGATTGTCATCACTTGAAATGACGTACCATGCGGCATCATCAGCATGATTTTGGATGCTCGCTTGCGTTTGGCCCAGGATTATTGTTATGCAGCAATAGGATCCTGCAAAAAGTTGGAACCGAAATGAAATCTACAAGCAATGGCAAGTCTGTGTTTAATTATCAGACATAAAGAGCCAAAAGAAGTTCTGCTTAACTTGAACTGTCTAAATCTTATTTCAACTGGTGTTTTGGATGAGCCTACCTTCACCTGACTTATCATGGAGTTATCATAACTCAACCATCCATCCCATAATTGGCCCAACCATAATTATTAAAATCTCGATCCTTATTTGCGATCCTATGATTTTATGATCCAAAATCCTCGATGAGATTCTACTATCTACATTACGATCCACGATCCTAACTACCCCATAGATCCGAGTTAGGATCCCGATTTTAACAACTTTGGGCCCAACCCAAACAAACCAGCCTGACTATATTCTGATCGATGTCAATGTTAATTGTTTATCATCCCAAGAAATGGTGCACGGATGAACTGGATTGACTTCATATTTATGAGGCCATAGTCTGACATACACAAAACTTGGTGACTAGTTACCCTAATCTGAAACAAAAGCAATTCAGCTGGTCTAGCTCAAACAATCAAAACAGGACAAATCAGGTCCAACATGGTCTAAAAGCTTACCAGAACTAAATCCAGACCCAATCCAAAAATCCCTAGAGCATGTCTAGGTTCATATGATGAGAGAAACAAGCAAGAGCAGAGCTATAATTAAAGGTAACCTCACGAAATTTGATGTTTGTGCTTTCAAAGATGATAACATTGCTGAAAGCACTGAACTTGGTTATATTCCAAAAAAACAGAAACTATGTGAAGAGCAAACCTTAGAAGTAAGATTTGAGACAGCCATGTGGAACCTTTCTCTTGTTTTTGTACCAGCAACATGCCCGGCTTTCGCTACTTTGCTAAAAGCACCATTCAACCATGCTGCTCCAACTGTAACATACCTATCAAGAGCCACAAATTACATCAGTATGACTGATTGGTATAATCCCCTCTATCACCAATCAATACACCCCATGCTAAATGACCCAAAATTTTGCAGAAGTGTATGGAGTGTCCAAAACAACAACAAAGCTCCCCGTTCTTTTATGCGGCTAGCAGGCTGCGGTGCCACACCACAATCTACTACAACCCACCACAATCTACTTTTTCTAATTTAATTTATCTTTTTATTAAAAGTTAAACTTTCTATATTCTACCACAACCCACCACAATTTCCCCAATCCACCACAACTTTTCCCAACACACCACAATCCACCACATTTCCTCCACACCGCACTGCAGCCAGCCGTATAAAAGAATGAGGTAGTTGACAATAGTACCTGCTGGACTTGACAGCTGTCCCTGTATTATTTAATTTCCTCTCAGCAGCAAGTATGGCTGCCATTGTTTTGTCAGAGACATGAAGCCTTTGATCCACAGACTTAACTTTCTCATTGACCACTGAAATTCCAACTGTGAGTTTCTCTGTCAGCCCAACTCTCTTGTCAAATGACAGGACTTTAGCCGATGCACTAGCTCTCAATTGATGTTTCTCATCAAAAGCTTTAGCTTTGTTCACAGCATCTTGTCTGATGGCGGAGCCTTTAGCTATCATGTTGGAAACAACTTCTTGAGCTTTACTAACATAAACTTTTCCATTGGATAAGCCAGCTTTAGCCTGCCACACCATGACACAAGAAGGGTTAACTGGGGAGAAGGCGCCACCACAAAGTTTATTTGGCCTGAGGCCATTTTCAACAGTAACTCTGCTAAAAACCAACTCTGCCTTTGCTTGTAAGATTCATATGTCATGTTTTAATACTTATTATTATATGTTAAGCCAAATTGAAATAAACAAATACTTTCAAAATAATAAATAATTCCCCACGTGCCATTTTATGTTTTTGATGTTATTAAATAGTTCAAGATCCTCTTTCATCTGGAACCAAGTCAAGAGACAGTATGTTCTCTAATAATAATTTGCTATTTAATTAGCAGTTCAATTGTGGTTTACAGCCTCATCTAGTTATCCCCATCCAAAAAATGCTTATATAATCCAGTATTCTCATCAGTCACCGTTAAATCGCATCGCAGATTCATACAGCTTTAAAAAATTGAGGTTAATAAAGACATGAAACACCTTCAGAAACAAGTCACTGCTTGTCATTCAAGTATTACTCATGAATTTAAGCCTAAAACCTACTGCGCAGACTAGTATACAACAAGACTACCAGTAATATTGGTAATTTTGGTACTGGTTTTAAATACAAGTATTATCCATCCTGAAATCAACAAAAAAAAGGGGTTCCTTCTTCATTACCTTCCATTAAAATGATCTAGCCCACTAAAGAAAAACAAGATGAAACTACTAAAGGAGAAGACCAAAATGGAGAGTTGTAAGAATCTCAACTTGTACCAGCTTCAAGAAATGTTTTTAAAAAAAAAAATAAGATGATGTAGATTTAATAACATTACTTCTATTATAGTTGAGGTATATAAACCTACATGAGGAGGAGATTGATGAGACTGATGAAACTCTAATTTTTCTGATAGGAAATAAGATATATTAACAATAGGATGAAAAGATCATATGCTTATGAAGCATCCTATAAAGTTATGCTAATGAAGCATCCTACAAAGTTATCTACAACCAAAATAAAGGCTATCCACCAAATCCACTACATCAAAAGGCGAAGAGCTAAACTTCCCAATAACCCAAAAGTAGAGAGACTTCATAAAGCTATCTTCAAGCGCTGAACAGGAGTTTCAACTGCTTCAAAAACTCTTTGGTTCCTTTCTCTCCAAATAGTCTAAAAAATCACATGAGGAATAACCATGACTCTTCTTCTTCGGTTTCCTACCAAAGGCACCCTCCCAAGCAAGAAGATGGCTTCTAACAAAATGGCTAAATCTCCAGGGACCTAGCAAAGGTGCAATGTAGCAATAGATGATCTGGTGATGAAACTGATGAAACCAATAATGTTTTAGTAGGATAGAAAATCTATCAGCAAATGAACCTAAATATAGAGGACATACTTGTAGATGAAATTAAAGAAAATTTTGGAAAATTAATAGACGAAAATAAGAGGGGAAAGGAAGTGGGACCTATTGAAAAGATTAATGAAGAAGGTTCACATGGTCCCATTACCTCAAAGTTTCAGCCAATCCAGCTAAGATAATACCACAAAATAATTTGGCAGAAGAACTAAACCTTTCAATTTTAGACATATAAACCAACCTCTTAATAAAGAAGTAGGTCTCACAGCAACAAGTCATTGCCTATATGCTTAATTTAGATGGAGTTCATAATAGAGAGGAAATATCAAACATTGGACGAGGGGAATGTGTAGCATCCTTAATCTAAATGTCAATTAGACTTCTGAAAACATTCTATAGAACATAGTCTTTCAGGTGGCAAATTGGTACGGCTCCAATTCTCAAGAATCTAAAAGAACATTAAGAAAAATTATGAGAATATCATAGCTAACTTGTCAACATCAAATTATGGATGAGATACCTAAATCACTATATTCATACATTCACTCATTTTGATTACAGAATTGGATATAATGAATCAATGATACAAGCATAACAATGTTTTACGATAAATTGTCATACCCTATATATTCCATCATTTAAAAGAAGCTCAAAGAGTGGCTAGAAAGGAACCCAACACAAAGAGATACCCTCAGTGCAAGATGAATATTCACCAGAAGATGGATATCAATGAATAACTTAGCATTCATAAGCATCAAACCATAATGAAGACCACAAAGAAGGTTCTGCTAGAATACTCCACATAAATGGAGACCCTTGAACAAAGATGAAGGAAAATAAGTTCAAAGAAAAATACTTTTAATAAACACATACGAGAAAAACTCAAGAGAAAACAACTCACAAACAAAACATCCCCAGAGAAGAGAAGATTCATTGGGAAAGATGTTTATTGCCCTCCAAGCAAAAGCAACGACAAATATTTGGCTTGTAGTAAAAGTTGATCTTAATGCTAACATGTAACAAGAGTACAAACAAGAAAGCTTATAAGTTTCTAGGAAGTTTAAGAAGTCTTGAGTATGACAAGAAAACTAAAGAAGAAGTATAAACAACATTAAGAACAAGGGAGTTGTTGAAATAGACAATGAATATGATTTCTACCATCAAGAATATAGTAATATGATAGAAAGCATTCAATACAGTCTTGTAGAGTAACAAATGGAAGCTTTTGTGATTGATGAACTAAGAGCAACAATTCTTGATAGAGGAACTATGGGAAAGAATTCATGATAAAGCAATGGTCATGACTCTCATCCAACTGAACCGAGAAAGGCATGCTTAGGTTAATGAAGTATGGTAATCAATAGCTAATAAAACATGTTATGACATGGATAATACAAATTTGATAAGTGTATATACTTGTTCGATAATCAACCAGCACAAGACAAGAATCTATTAATGGATATTCGGGGTTGTGGAAGGTGATAACGTGATGTGGAGGTTATTCGTTAATGCTGCAAACACAGCCACAAGATTAGTAGTAACAGCACACTATACATTCGCAACTCCACCCCCTCTTCTTCCTCCCCAAACTTCATTTGAGTCATTTGACCCTGTTAATTGGTTCAATGAAGTACTGCATAACAAAACCAGCTACTGTAAAATACTCGAATATCTTCTCCAGAACATCAGGAATATACAGAAAGTTTCATATCATACAAGCTTATATCTCACGTGACAACAATATAGCCATTGTAAGGCCTTCCAGCTTATAGCCTTACGGCAAGAAAGGCATGTATGGCAAATGCCAATTGGTAGGTTCAGACAATAGCGAGACTGCATAGTATTACTGCGAGTCAGTCAGAGGGGCAACATGCAATCCTTTTCAGGACCATGCTTACCTCAGTATCAGTTGATGTGTCTTCACAATGAGTTTGGCTGATTGCATTCTCCACCACTCTTACTTCCTGAAGAAACAGCAATCCACAATGAGGAATAGATACTAACGACTCAAAACACAAGAGTATCAGTTGAGTAAAATTACCGTATCAGGGTTAACAACATAATTTTCTGCAAGTGTTATAGTCACAATGCGGTCCACTAGAGTTGCACCCTGCATAGTGATTAGATATAGTAAAAGACTGAGTTTAAATGCCAATGGGGAGTAAAGCAAGAATGAATGAGATGACAATAATGTGCATCAAAGGTACGCATGTGTCTCCCATTAGGAAAACAACCACATTGTGATGTAGAAATATGCAAAATGTACAGCATTGGCAAATTTGAAGGCAATACAAATTCACAATTACTTCAATAGTTTTCAGATTGAACTATAGTGCTATTTGCACCAACCTTGCGGCCACTTTCTTGAACCAATCAGACAAGTCCTTTCTAAGTAAATTTCCTCAGTTTAAATTGCAACAGAATGAAGCAAAATGCCTGTTCTAAACCGTGTTTTTTCTATGAAGTGGTAAGCTGTCAATGATCTAAATTCTATAATAAAATTGAATAGGTGCCTTTACATTTCAAAGGTACGGCTGCCACATCTGACAACCCTGTGACAAGCCAAGCTGGAATACAAGGGGTAAGAATATTGTCGTGTTTGTCAATTACATGTCTTACACAATTTTTTCAGAATCTTATCAGGACTTCATATTTGCAGGGTTGAACGCCCATAACTTCTTAGGACTTGTTCAACAATAGAAAGTTGCAAGTTGCAAGTGTAGTGTGACCAGCAAAACAGGATCTTGGGATGCATTGAATCAACTTTATAGAAGGCTTGCAGTGGGGGGATTGGAAAGCCATTCACCACAATCCTTTTAAAAGCCATTAGGGCTAAGGACAGAAATAGCAACTGTCACTTAACAAGATGTGCAAGGCAAACAGAACAGATCAATCAATAAACACAGTCAGGGACGTCGTTAGTTGATATAAAAGTGATTTTATTCTAAGCTGGTAATTGGTACAAATTAGTAGCAAGACTGTGCAGCATAAGAACTTAAACAAAGGTAAGACCAGTATACGACCATTCTACAGTGACAAAAGTTACAAAATGCTACCGCTTCTGTTCATTTCAGTTGGATAGCTTACCATAGAAGAGGTTCTAAACTCAAAGTTAGTTGTTTCACTTAAGTGGCAAATTATACAGCCTACGTCTAGCTCTTCGTTATATTGAGATTGTCATGTATCATCTTAATGCAAAATGGCATCAGCATACGCCATAGTCCACATTTAGAAATCAGATATACTACGTATATAGGATCAGAGGACTTGATGCAAAGCAAGAATCCTACAAATGGACGACAAACATGCGACATAGTCCACATCTAAAAAAAAAAGAATAACAAAAAATTCCCATCATCTCAATAATTGAGAAGATAAAGTTTAAACTAGCTGAGGAAAACATACAGTTCCCAATATCCTATCTGCATCGATGCGTGAATGAAAAACAGAAACAAAAATGCAAAACCAATAATTTAATCATTCCATTGAAAGTACTTAAAATTAAAGGTTCATCGTGCCCTGTTTTAGGCCTCCGTCATACACAAGCAATTTAGTGAAAACATAAAATAAAATAAAATAAATAAAATCCGTGTCTGGTCTCGCTGGCTACTAGGCTTCAGCTTCATGTTAAAATTGCATATCAGCTCGTATATCTCTGAGTTCCCAAAAGAAAACATCACAGTACTTGAGCTATATACACTCAAATCAACCAAAACTTATGCAACTCGACTTTGTGGACAGCTTTTAACCCACCTTCCAGGTCCCCAAACAGTGTCAACTCCCAAACATCAGTGCCTCATCAACCCCCCCCCCCCCCCTTTTTCTTTGTAGTAGGGTGGGGTGACTGTAGATGGAGCATGGAGGAAAGCATTACATGTCAGATGTGCTTGATACCATCAACATCCAAAATATCATCCTGGATTCCCATTGTCTCCATGACAACCCTACTACACAACAACGCTCAAACGGATATAGGACCTTCCCATTGTTAATTTGCAGCAATAGCCCAGTTCCACCATTCAGTGGAAAGTTCAACAAATACTTAATTACCTTGCCTCATATGCTTCAATAAAATGATAATTGAGCATTGCAACATGTAAAATGAGCTTCAAGCCATTGCCATGGCGATACATGCTTATGGGTGGATGTGAGAATGTCAAAAAACCCTATTTCGACCATCAGCATGACTCAATACCATCCCAAGCTTCTATAAAAGAAAATTAAAAAAAGCATCATCCCAAGTATTATAACATAGTTGCTTGTTTAGAACCACATATTTCCTGAGGGATGAACAGGACCACAAGTGACTTGAAATGCCATGAGGTTAATTGTGGACTCTAGCTTTCCCCAAAAGCTTCTGACATTATATACCCAAACAAACCATAGATCAGCAACCTCACTCCTACGATGTAAAAGTTGTAAAAATTGTGTTTATTAGATAAGAGAAAAGTAATGCAAAGAAGACCAATAGCAATGGTGGGGGAGATATCGTGCTAAAGAAATGGGAAACTAAACCATTACAAAATGATCCTATTAGGCTAAATATTTAAAATGGAGACCCCAAATATCTTCATCTCCTATTGCATCTGTCCAAGAAGGACTAACACCAGCCTACATCGTAAGGACGTTAGCAGTAAAGACAATCCTTATATGCCTGGAAGTGTTTGTCACCAACCAGTCACCTGACAAAATGACTTGGAAGCCATACTACTGCTTTCTTCTTCCATAGTCTACAAAGAAAAGTTTTAGGATATCTTTCATCACAGCTAGACAATACATGGCTACCAAAAAGTTCTGTCCGCAAATGGAGCAGAAATTCACAAAGGAACAAGGTCACAGACAGTTCAGATTGCAACTAAAACACCAGACAGTGACATCCTGCACAGCCCCCCGCCCCCCCCAAAAAAAAAAAAAAAGCAAAACAAAAGCAGCCTCCTCTGAAGCATTGGAAGTACACATTGTTTCCTTCACAAAATTTATATTATATTTGTAGTTCATGGTATTCCTCTTTAACCAGGATAAACCCAAAAGGTAATTTCACAACACAATAAATTAATGAAACCTCAAAAGATACTTGTAGATTGCCATTGGTTTAGAAGAGCGTTGTCAAATTGAGTTGGCCTCACAATGGTTAAGTTGATTTTACTAAGGAGCTGCTTTTAAGAGTTTCTATGGATGGTTTTAAAAGTCCATAAGAGAGGTGATTAGAGAATATCTAAAGCACCTAGGTTTATTGGAAGACATGGCACTATATAGGGTAGTTTGGAGGGCTAGCATTAAAGTGATGGGGTGAGCTTTGCTAGTAAGATGATGTGATTTGTCCTATTGGATTATGTTATCCGGGTACAATTAGCTATTCTTCAATTGCTTGGCCTTAGAGCGCACATGTATGCATCTCTTTACTTCTACAAGCCTCTTGATTTCTTGATCTTTCAATTGGTTTTCCAAAGGTTTGCCAATGTTTTTTTTCCCTGAAAGGCTTTTTGTGGGTCAACGGGGATCAACCTCTTCATGAATTCCAGTTCATGGGGAGGACACTACCCACATCTTGATCCCCTAGCCGCACCAAACATGTTTTGCCCCAGGACTATTATGATGATGATGATGATGATGACAGTTTCAAAACTTTAAGTTACACCCTTAGTGGATGTTTCAAAGCATGACTCTAAATAAAAGATTTTGGGCTCAATAGAAAAGTTTTCAAACCTCCAAACAAATTTCAAGGTTTTGTAGAAATTCTAAAAGCTTTGTACGAAGACCCCACAACTCAACAAATTTGATGTAGCTTTATATTGAAGAATTCCAAGAACCACAAGCTCAAATCCATGGGAGTTAAAAGTAGGCTTCATTTGCATCAAAATTTGAGCAAATACTGAAATTCAATTATCTCGGCATCCGAATCAAATTCCATACTTCCTAAATAACATAATCCCCTTATTGACAAGAATTCACACTTGCTGAGCAAATTCATATTTCCATATATGCAGCTACTAATCAAGCAAGCATTTAAATGCTATTTACCAGGAAACTTCCCAAACAATAATGTGCAGTCAAGTCAACCCAACAAGAACTTAAGCTCTAAGTCACTGACGCAACCACAATTTACTGCCCCTTAAAATTAGTTAAGTGTAGTAGTAACTAAAATGAAACCTCAAATAAAAATTGCTATGGAAAGCTAGTAAATGCATCTGGAAATAAGCAATACTTAAACAACACGACATTACCGAAAGCAACAAGGCAATTTCAAGCGCTCGCTCATGCTGAAATGTAACAAATGCTGTCCTTGAGTTTGCAGATTCACTGTACCCATGAATTGATGAAGACATAAATAAAAACCCATCAATCAAAATCAATTTTAAAGCTAAAACAAAGTAACCCAGAAACAGTAAAGTGAAATTAACCGCAACCGACATTTTTTTTTTTTTTTTACTGAAAGAGAAAGGAATTAAGCGGAAGGCAGAAGAAAGAGAAGGAGCAGGAGCAAACCGTCGGATCTCAATGTGGTCTATTTCACCAGAAAAGGAGAAGAAGTCGTGAATTTCTCTGTGAGTAGCTAGATCTGATAAATTGCCGACTTTAACTGTCTTACTCTGATGAAGAAAGAGGGAAGAAATGGAGAAATCAGCAATTAAGATTAAGAAGAAAGAGGAATAAGGAAAGTATGAGCAATAGAGAGAGGATAATCGTTTGAATTTGCAGTTACCTGCATTATGGGCAAACTAAGAGAAATTTGGCAGAAGTTGCTTTTTGTCAGCCAAAAATCTCTCTAAGACAGATTGTCTGCTGGTGTTTGCGTATCCAGTATATCCAGCTCTTCTTGCTCATCAAATTGGAGGTTGGGCGTTGCTTTTTAAAGGAAGAGACAACTCAGCAGATGACAACGGCGAAGCTGTATTTATATTGTGATTGGGTGTGTATGGCCGCCGGTTATGTCGCTTTACGTATGTATGTATGCCTTGATTGCCTTCTATTTTTATTTATTTATTTAATATTATTTTGATGTGTTTGGTTGGGGCAAAATTATTTGAACAAAAAATTGTTCATTAAATTTTAATATTTGTTTGGTCAAGTAAATGATGTAATAAATACTAATTTTTATTTATTTATTATTATATATATATATATATGATATAAGAAATATACAAAAAGTAAAAAAAAAACTAATACACACTAAAGTAAATTAATATTTATACATATCTTCTATGGGTGTGAAACACTTATATACATATTTTAAAAAGTTGTAAAAAAAAGGATTTGCAAAGAAAGTAAGAAAGATTACTGGCAAACATTTTTTTCCTAAATTTAAAATCTGTGTAAAGAAGAATATTAAGTATTTTATGCGGAAGATGGAAATAATTGAAAGAAGAAAGGAAAATAATAATTGGAAAAAGAAAGACATTATCAAAATATCAACAGGTTTCAAACCGGTGATGTGCAATATAATTAGGGCGCTACTGACCAACAAGTTAGAAGCTTTTTTATTAAAACATTTTGCTAGGGCTGATAGTTAGCATAAACTTGGATGACAATAGTAACAATGCGAGTTGTACTCCCGCGGGAGTACCATCTAACATCTGCCATTATTATGGGGTTTCCCCTCTTGTTCCTGAAGTTGTTGTCCACAAATGATCCACATATATCTATCCCTTCATTTCATCGCTCCATTACATAATTAGCCAACTAAAAATTAATTCAGTCCTAGGTCAATTGTTATGGGTCTTTCTCCACCTTCCTCATCCGAGCCAAGAAACTCTCAAAACTCAAGGCCATGGAGGTGGAGAAAGGCCCCGAGATTTTTTCAATCACAATGGTGGAAAATGGTACTATTCGAGGGAACCATGAAACTTAATGTTTAATAATCGCAACAATCACAATAATCCAAAATTAAGTAGAAATTGAAGAGATCTTGAGTGACCATGAGGCCCCCTAGGAAGAGCTCAGTATCGGTGCAAATAAGTGGGGTATATCGACTTTTTATCTTCAATCACAATGGTGTAAAAGGGTACTAGTGTTTGAGCATGGAGAGAAGAGGCAAGGAAGAAGAGGAAGGTGTTCAGCCAATCGCACGATCATGCAAATCGCCCGCATAATTATGCCAATTGAGGAAGCAGCCCAGTTCTTTTGACATGTCAGGGTGTCAATCGTGCAACATCTCGCACGATTGTGCAACTTTGCCAGGAGTTCGGGCACAATCGTGCGGGAAGACTACACAATCATGCCAAGTGTGCACCCTTCAAGGATTTGGGAAAGATTGAAGATGGCACGATCATGCCATATCTACCTGCTTGGGCATTTTTGGGTTTGCTGGGGAAGTGATCGACAATGACACGATCGTGCCATCCATTGGTTACGATCGTGCCACCTGTTGTTTGGATGATTTTGGGCTTTTTCTAATTTCTTTTTGTTATCTTTAATCCCTCTTATAATGACCCTTGTACCCTCATTAATGTACAACTGAACGCCCCTAAGTTAGGTCATTTTATTTGGGCAAATCATAGTGGGATGTCTAGCTCTTGGGTAATGATTAGCTTTATCCCAAGTTCATATCAATGGTGATTTATAGTGTTTCAAGTTATTTGTTGCTGTGTTTATCAAGTATACAAGTTGATTTTGCAAGTTTCCTCCACACACTTCAAGTTTTTAATCATCTCTTTTGGGTATCTTATTGAACCAAGTCAAGCAAGCCTCAATCCTTATCTTCCACCATTGCCAATACGTTCCATCTGGCATCGAGCATCCAAGTTTTGCTATTGATTGAGGTATTATCATATTGATTGAATTTTTGGTTTTGAGTTTATCATTTTGGGGATTTTCCACCGAATGGTGAAATTAGGCTATTGCACAAGTCTCCGACAATACACATCGTCAAATCTCAATTCCATGAGCAAACCTACTTATCCATCACTTAACAATACTTGTAGGTTTTCCCTGTGTAATTATTTGGATAGATAAAATAGAGAAACATAAAGATATAGATAGACATGATGGAGGTACAAGAACATCACTATTATTTCTTTGAACTAACCAGTCAAGTAGTTTTGATTTTGGGTTAGACAAAACCTACTAATTTATAGCTTTTATTTATATTTGATTTATTTAACGGTCTGTTTGGTATATAATGGGAATGAGGTCTTGCTCTTTTACTTGATAGAATTATTCTTACCTTACCTTACCTAACCTTATCTTATCTTACCATCCAAAAGAACAAGACTCTACTTTTAAATAATTTATATTTAATTTTTTTATTCTACTCACAAAATTTACTATAAAATAATAAAAAAATAGGTGATGTAATATTTACTATCTCCACTACTTTCCTAAAAGTGAGAATTCACAATGACAATAAAAAACCAGCCACGGAAAGTGAGAACTCACGATGACAATGAAAACGTGAACTCATACAGGGAATATGAACGAGACTGTGTTAATGGTTTTTCAACTTTCTTGTTCTCAACCTCATTGTTTGTTATATGATAATCCAAAACAATGATATTGGAATTAAGTATATATTGCACTTATAGCTAGTTGTTGCTAATCATGACAACTATCATAAGTAAAATAAATATTGCTCGTACATGTGTCAAATTTTATCTGGACCGTTATCTTTTTTATTTAATATAAATTGTAAAATATATATTTTAAAAGTTTAGTTTATTTTAAAAATTTTTAAATGTAATATTTTTCTAAGTATGCTTGTTTACTAGTCAAAAGCTTAAGATATTTAAATTTTAAAAGTTTCGTAAAAGTTTTTTAATTAAAAAATATTTTATAATATTGTACTAAATAAAAAAAAATGAATGACAAAGATAAAAAGATACTATGAATATGTAACAGTGACTATGTAAAAGTAAGGATGACAAAGGGTCATGAACTCGACCTAAGCCCGCTCGGATCCGCCCCATTTAGGCGGGGTTGGATCCAAAAAAATTGGACCCGTTGGGTCCGGGTCGGTCCAGGTCGGTCCGGGTCCACTAAAAAATTTGGCGGGTTCGGGTCTAGGCACGGACCTGTAGACTATATATATATATATATATATATATATATATATATATATATATATATATATATATTCTTAGAGTTGTATGGTACAATAATCACGAATTTTATGTTTTTCTTTTTTTGCAGTTTAAGTTGTATAGTTGCATTCTTAGAGTTACATTGACTTTTTTGTAATGTTTTTTTGTTGAATTTCGCTCATAGCCTCGTACATTGACTAGATGTTTTTATTGTGTTGAAAATATGTGTATTTAAATAGAATAATTATTATTATACAATTGTGCACGTATAAAATTAACCTGAAAAATTGATAAATTCAGTAAAAAAATACATAATAGTGTTGAACCCAATAAGGACCTGCTATGGATCTGTGGACCCACGGACCCGACGAGTATGGGTCTAGGTCCAAATTTTTGAGACCCACCGGATTTCGGGGCGGGTTTGGGTCCAAAAAAATTTGGCGGGTCTGAATCCGGGTCCAGCTGAACCCACCCTAGACCCGACCCATTGCCATCCCCGTGTAACAGTGACTTGTAAAAGATAAAGATATTTTATCACTACTTTCCTTAATAGATATGAAAGTTACCAACTTATTTAGAGTTTACTAAATAATTGTGTCACATAACTCTAAATTTTTGTAAGTTTTGCCACTAAACTTTCAAATTTGTCAAATGTGTCACTCAACTTCTAAAATTTGTTAAATATGACACTTAACTTCCAAAATTTGTCAAATATGTCACTTAACTTCTAAAATTTGTCACAAAATGTCATATGGAGTAGGAGGTCAAGATTAAGTTTTGTGACATTTTTGACAAATTTTAGAAATTAAGTAACATATTTGACAAATTTTAGGAGTTGGGTGACACATTTGACAAATGTAAAAGTTCAATGACAAAACTAACAAAAACAAAGAATAATGTGGAACAAATACCATTTCAAAAAATCACTTGGAGATACCCCAATATTTGGGAAACTATTTTCCGGTACCCCAACTTTTCAAAATTCATTTTGAGGTACCTTTAATTGTGGGTTAGTAATTATCTGGTGCTTTTCTGGCCATCAATTTTATTAAGTGACCAAAATAACCTTATTTTTCTTCTTCAAGGGTATTTCTTCAAAAATGGAAGAATAAGAGTATTTCGGTCACTTAACTAAATTGATGACCGGAAAAATACCTAATAATTACTAATCCAGAAACTAAGGGTACCCCAAAATGAATTTTAAAAAGTTGGGATCTAAAAAATATTTCACCAAAAGTTAGGGTACTTCCGAGTAATTTTTTGATATCATTCAACTCAACTTATTTATTTTGATCCAACTATCCAACCCCTTGCAAGTTGCAACAAACGTACCCAAAGTCACTTAAACAACTTTTGCACACATACTTCGACTTCCACTCCGGTCCATGCCGAAAAAAGGCCAAAACCAAAAACAGAAACTCATTCCCGAAATAGATATCTAAAAATAAAAATAGGAAAATAAGGTCCAAAGCCAATAAATGCAGTTTGCCTGGTTTCTTCTGTAGGAATGGTAGTAATGGTACTGGGGTCATTCACTTGGTCACTCTGTAGTCTCCACCTGAACTCAACAACTTCAACTTTCCGGCGAGAACAATGCCTCCCCTACGCCGCACCACCGCCCGGAAATCAGTCATGCCGCTGCCATTGCCGGCCGTGAAATTCTCCGCTTCAAATTCTCGGCATCTTGGTGGAGAATCCCTCACCACTTCAAACAACGCCTCCTTTGTCTCTCAACTAGAAAAAGCACTTGCTGATCGTGTCTCGCCGTCGCCGGCGCCGGAAAGTTCCTCCGTTTCCTGCGCCGCCGCCGGGGCGTCTCCCGACGACGTCACAATGGAAGCTCGACCTAAAGAGGAGGCTGGTTCGGTGCCATCCTCGGCTGAAATGGAGGATTTGCTAGGTGATGGTAAGGTTGATTATGGAGTTTTTGAGCATCGGCTGGGTAATGCGGTTGATGATCGCGTCAAGAAGTTCGTTGTTGATGATAATGGAGGCAGAGAGAAGACGATGGTTAAGAAGAAGGTGAAAGTTGTGAAGAAGATCAAGAGGAAAGTCATCAAGAAGGTTCCAAAGGAAAGAATCGGTGGTCAGGTTGGTGATTTGGTGGAAAATTTGAACCCTAATCCGACAATTCCGAGTGTTGCAGAGGATACGGACATCAAGAAGAAGGATGGTTGGGATACACAAGTTAGAAAGGTTGTCTTGACTGATGTTGATGAAAATGGGGGTCATTGTTGGTTGGATAACGGTACAGATGTTGAGGAAGGGGAATGTGTGTATGAAGATGGGGAATTGGGTGCTGCTGGTCATGATCAAGGGGAAGAAGAGCAGGAGAAAGGGGAGATACTTGTTGGTGGGTTTGATGAAGATGCCAAGGAAGAAGACATTAGAAAGATGTTTGCTAGGGCTGGTGAGATTGTGGAATTGAGACTTGTCAAGGACAACAACACTGGGAAGAATAATGGGTGTGCCTTTGTTCTTTATGCAACAATGGAGGAAGCTGAAAAGGCTCAGCAAATGTTCCCCAATGTGAAGGTACTTCTGCTCATACCATCTCTTCCTTGCTTGATTCACTTTCATTTATAACGACTTTATCATGTGTAGATGTGTTTGGAAATGTTCTCTTGTTATTTGCCGTGGACGTTTAGAAACATTTATTTTTTAAATGTTGTGATCTCCTTCTCCCTTTTGAGTTTCTAGGAGCGGATGTTATATCGTAGTCCCGAGATAAAACTCTACTCCCATGGGAGTATACAACAATTTTCGTTCTAGAAGATGATACTATGCTTTATTTATTTACAATCATCACCTACTGATTGAATCCACCTGAGACAATAAAAAGGTGGAAGATACTGAGCAAATTCTAAATGGAGTTGGGAATGTTCAAGTTCTTGCAGAACAAAAGTCAATATCCTGGAATTGCCTTTTGATCTTTGAAAACATAGTCTATTTGATGTTGCCTTAGTGCAAAGCAAAGAAGCTTAGAAGCAACTTTGCTGATTGCAGGATTTGAGTGCTCATGATTGTCTGCAAAATTAGATGACTTGCAAGTCTAAATTTATGAACTGAAGGCATTTGTGGATATTTCACAGTTTTGCATCTGAAATGTTGACTATTGGATGTTAAATCAAAACATAAACTAGGGTGGGTTCTCTTGAGAGGGGAGTGGGCAGGTTTTAACAAGTAGACGGGCTTATGTATAAGACTAAAAATTGTAAAGAAGCTTCAAGAAGAGAGGCGGGGTATGCCTGTATTTAGTGGCTCTAGTCTTGGATGCTATATCCCAAAAATTTCGTAAGTGAAGATGTAACGTGTTGATAGTTTTGCTATTTGATAATAAGGAGGGTGGAAGGTGAAAAGTCCCACATTGGTAGTGGAAGGGACTTTTCACTAGTTTATAAAGTTTAGTACTACTTGGGCTTATAATTAGCTATTGGGCTACTATGGAGCTAGTGGTGGTACTAAGGTCCGCATTGAACCGCACACGCGCACGCGCGCGCGTGTGTCGGTTGGCGGCTTATTAGACGGCACTTAGCACTATAATTTTCATTATAATTTTCATTTTAATTATTTATTTAATTTATTTAAATAAATAAAATCAGTTATATATCCAGATTTTTCTGGATATTATAGGGCAGTTATTGAATTAATTAATTAAATTAATTAATTCTAATAACTGCAAGCCAAACTGCCTAAACCACCCTATCTTCTTCACGTATAATTCACAGAGAGAATAAGGGAACTTCTCAGTTTTGCTCTTCTGAGATCTTCACAAGGCTTGATTACTTCTGGAGGGATATTTGCTAATCTTGAGAGCATCTGAGTGATAGAGGGCAAATAATTCCTTAAAGATAGTGAATTACATTCACGTTCAAGCCTTTTCTTCTCAAAATTTATCAACATAACGTATATAGCTAATTAAAGTATTTCCAAAGTTGTTGAGCTAGAAGGCAGAAATCAGGCTAGATCTTCTCTGTCATGTTACTATGTCAGTGAAAAGAGGCTACTATCACAGATTCAAGAACCCAAAGTCTTGAGCCAAGAATTTGTGCTTTGTCTATGGTGAAAGATGGGTGTTGTGGCAACTGCTGCTGATTAGAAGTTTGATGCGTAGTGAAATTTGAGTAATCTCTTATGGAGATGCCTCAAAAAGGGCCCGAGTACTTGTTCATGATGTCCTTGAATGCATTTAGTCTATGCAGCCTAAAAGATCAAAAAGAGGAAAGAATAAAAATAAGATATACTTCATCTCATGATGTCTCAGTTTTGGATTTTCAGCTGTTCATCATGATAGTTGTTCAATTCAATGTACTTTGCTTTTCTTACATTTATACTAAAATACGTGGACGTCGTTCTTTCAGTAAGGTACTCAGCTTCCCAACTAGGGTGAATGGGTGATCATTGTGGGGAAAAGGGAATAGTTTTCAAGATTTCACACAACTTAGAGAATGTTCTGTCATCTTTTTTGTTTTAGGTAAACATAGGTTCCCAAATACTTGGCACAAGTTTAAGTCTGTAACACCCATAAAAATGAAATGAACTTGCTAGTTGCCTTTGGTGCTCAATCATGAATTTGTTATAATTTATGTGAATGGTTGCCTCACTCTGCAACAGGTCCTCAGTGAAATATCGTGAAACCTTGTCGAAGTGATTATGCACATGCTATGTTTGCTTTTATGCCTCTTTACAATCCCTGCTTACAGAAGCAGCAGTTCTTTAGTATGTTCAAGTAGGAGAATCCTGGGGGGATATTTACTTCAGAACATGTATGTCGAATACCTTTAATTTAGCTTGTTCTAACGAATCTAAGCATTGGTCGACAATTGTCCAAATTTGGCCATTTCAGCCTCTAACACAGCATTAAAATGTGAAAGGATAAAAGAATTGTATTGGAAATAATCTTCAGTAAGAACAGGATTTGATCAGAAGAAATCTTTGACATTTTGTGGAAGTACAGGTGTGTAAAATTTGTGGGTAAATAGGGCTTTACCCAAATTTACGGAAACTTACTTAAATTTATCAAAACTTAAAAAAAAATAAAAATTTTAATTTCAGTAAGCTAAGGTAAATTTATAGTTTCTCCAAAATTTACCAAAAGTTGTCAAAACTTAACTTTTACCCAACATCCATTTACCGACGAAGTTATGCAAATGACGTAGTTATCAGATCTTCATTAAATGTGCATGTTTGCTATGGGATCACAGTAATTCTGTAAATGCATTCTAGATGCCTGTGGTGGGATGTTACTTTCCTGAAGTTATGCAACCTTATTTTAATCTAAGCATAAAGTAAAACATTTTGGTGCTATATGGTTTCTGACTATGTTCCTATTTGAAATGTTTTACTTTTAGATTTGCGGCAAGCAGTGTGGTGCAATTTGTGTCGAGAAAAATGACTCAATATTTCTTGGTGGGTAAGAAGGAAAGATTCATGCCTTTTAGCTTCCTTTGTATGCATGAAGTCAACCTTGTTATCCCAATCGTAACTCATTCTTTCTTGGCAGCAGATATTGGGAGACAAAAGCTACCTCAAGACATGAAGGGGGAGTTTAGGCATGTCCAGGGGCATGAATCGTCCAAGGTTGCCTGGGAGACCTTAGCGGAAGTCACAGAGAAGAAGCTTGGCCCTGTGAGTGCATTCTCATGCTTGTTCTTTTAGTTTTCCTTGGACCGACTCTTAGGGCACTTTATTTTTCTTGTAAAAATGCCAAAAGACATTGGGTGCTCACACCAACATTGCTCAACCCTCAACTCCGAGCATCACGTTGGTTGATTCCATTGATGGTTCAAGGACGAAGAAGATAATAGGAGACACATCTGGTTTCGCAAGTTCATCTGAGGGCAAGAGGGAAGCTGAATACGATCCTAGGCCCCCACCTCCTAAAAGGAGCCAATCTGTCACTCCTGTGCCTCAAATATCTAGTGAGCCGATCTGCAAGGACAAATCTCAGCAAATCCAGGAGCTAAATGGCCAGCGTGCTATCTCCTGTCCCTCCTCTACTGAGCAGAGCTCCAAGATAATTGGCAAGAAGGATATCCATGCCAGCCGATCGAATCATTTAGTTGGAGAAAGAAGCGAGGCCTCTACATTGAAGGTAATCTTGTTCGCTCTTTTTTATAATTGCCATTTATTAATATGGCTTCTTGATTAACTGATTGCCTTTTGTAGGCTCCTGCTCCTGCTCCTGCACTTGTTTTCAATGACTACTCGGCTCTTTCTCCCACCGCTCTCAAGGCAAGGGTGGTCTCGCTAGAGAAGCAGAGGTTGGATGCCCTGACTAGGGCCATCAAGGCCAAGGAGGCTAAGACCGAGGTGGAAAAATCCAGGGAGGCATTAAAAGAGCAACTTCAGGAAACGAAGCACAAAATTAAGGCCCTCAAGAGGAATCACAAGTATGAGATCAAGGACCTCAAAAGAAAGCACAGGGCTGCCCTCAGGAAGGCTGAGGACCGGTCCTTTAAGAAGGGGAAGAGGTATCAATTGGAGGTGATGAAGGAGGCTTTAGCATTTTTTGATGCAAAGTTCAGGTTTGAGGATTTCATCCCTTGCTTGCAGTGCATCGAGGAGGATCGGAAGAAAAGCTTGGAGGCTGCTGCACGACAGGTGCGCTTGGAAGCTGAGCAATTCGCGTCTCAGCCCCTTCGTGGCAAGGTAGTTGATGGACAACAAGGCTTAGAAGAGGAAGGGCAGGAACAACTGATTCACCATTAGGGGTTTGGTTCTTCTGTAAATAATTGTTGTAAATAGTTTTTCGATTTTGGGCATATGTCCATTTTTGTGGATCTTAGTGAAAAGGTTGAGATGCCTTGAGCAAGTGATGGATGACTAATTTCCTGGGTTTGAGCACTGTGATGGGATTTCTTCCTTGTTCTTGCACAAGAGTTGACACAAATTCCTGGATTACCAGGTGATGCTATTGGGATGACTAATCTCTGTTACGATGTTTTCCTAAATTCAAATTTTGGAGTACGTCAATGTCTAGAGTTTCTAAACTTTAGGATTGAACCTCGATCTTTTATTAGGATGAATCTTTCACAATCTTAGAATTTCCCCTGCTCTCAAGATCCCCCACTTGATATCACATTTCAATTAAGTGTTCGGGGAGTTGATCTCTCAACTCCTAATGCTCACCCTAATAAAGCAGGGACAAAGGGAACCCAAGAGGTGCCAAGAGGGACGAGCCAACATTGGAAGTGGTGACGGTGACCGGTGGAGTATTAGACGAGATCGTGAGTTGTGGAGTTTATGGATTGGAGCCCAAGGGGCTGTAAGAGGCGACCACGAGTAGAGTAGAGTACCATAGGGGGAGGCGAAGGCCGGAGGGTTGTAGCGAGATGAAGAAGGCCAAAGAACAGTCACAACGGTGAAAAAAATGATGGTTGCACGGTTGAGACTACAAAAATACTGGGTGGTTGAAACAAAAAAAATAAAAACATAAAACACAATTGATGCAATTTATATACACTAGATGCACCCGGAGCATGTGCTCCAGATATTTGCGAGTGAACAATCATGTGAATCAGAGTGAATAATCATAATAATCAGAGTGAACAATCTAATACATGTGGGTGAACAATTGTAAAATCTGGAGTACATGCTCCAGAAGCACCTAATAAATTGCACAATTGATGGAACGACGCAAGCGGCTTGGGTTTAACAACCAAAAATGGAGGGCGATGACTGGAGGGGCATGTCAAACGTCGGAGGGTCACCAGTGGCCAGGAAACGAGCACTGGGTGCTAGGAGAAAAGATTTGGAGGACTGACGAACTGTGCTAAGAATTTCACGAAAATTGAGTAATTTTTGTTCCTCTCTTATTTGTTTTTGAAGGAAAAAAATTAACAACAATAATAAGAAGAAAATTAATCTTGAATCCTAGGTCTTAATACCATGTAGAAATAATTGAGGTCATTCACCAGAATATGTATAATATAGTTAGATATAAGGTGTCTGATTACATTGAGATTCTATCCTCTATTACTAACCCTTCAATCTTAATCACCATCCACCCTTTCTAACCCACCTTTTGCAACATTTCAATATATTATCTACTTCATTTGCTCCATTGGATGTATTATCTCCTGCACCATGATAATATTATCCCCAATTCCATCTCCCAATGACAAGTCTAACTAGGTTGTCTCATAGGGTGAAAAAGAGTCAAGCCAACTCGTGAGTCTTGGCAAGCCGATTAGGCTTGACTCGGGCTCTAGCTCATGACCTAGGCAAACAAGTCAAGCCACAAAGTAGCTCTACTCGTTAGGCTTGACAAGTCTACTAAGTTCATGTGTATGTATTATATTGTTACCATTCATAGGCCAATTTTAGATTACCTTATATATATATATATATATATATATATATATATATATATATATATATATATATCGAAAATGATAAAATCAAACTTTAGAAAATCCTAGAGAGGGGACAAGCTATCACATGATATTGTATTAGTTTATTAGCATTGCGTTGCACCATGACCAAATCAAAGTGAAGCATGTCACATCTTCATAATCAAATTAAATCATTTTGCAAATTATTTAGTACTTAGAATTTAAACGTTTATTATTTGTCATAAGGACCAAACTACAAGCTAAGCTAGACCTACGAGCATTGGCAAACCAAGCCTAAATCAAACATATTCAAGCTCGACAAACCACAAGTCAAGCTCAAGCTAACCCAAAAGGTAAAAACCCAAGTCTTAAGCCTTGCATGCTCGTGATCAACTTGACTCATTTCCACCCATAGCTGTGTAAGAGAAATCTTAACCCATCTTTTCCAAATGATTTGAATGATACTTTTATTTCTTCGAGGTGGTGGTGGTTGGTTGGGGGGGGGGGGGGGGGAGGACACCGATCAAAATAAGACTTGCGCGTAGTTCAGGTCGAATTGGAAGCCACATAGCCCTCGATCTAGACCTGATCCAACTTGGGCTTCGAGTGAAGGTTCCTTGAACCTGACCCTACAGGTGGCGGACCGAGCCTCATAAGGTTAGCCGATCCTAAAACCTAACATTTAATATTTATCATTTTGTCTATTTTCATTTAAAATAATCTTCAACTTTTAAATTTTCAACATACATATCTATGAAAATAATGCCAAATTGCAAATTCGAAACAAAAGAAAAAGAAAAAGAAAAATCCAACATCAACTATTTATATTATTACAAACGCCAAACATTCCAATTATTTCCTTAATGAAATTATGTTATGTAATTATTTATCCAGACGTCGAATCGGGTCGGATCTGACCTGAACCTAATTAGGTCAGGGCTCCGAAGTTTTCCAGTCAAGTCGGATTGACCAAACATTGAATCAGGGCCAGGACAGGAGAGTACCCAACTCATTGATTAGGTCTATTCAGGATTCACCATGTCTCCCTATTATGCTGAAAGAAAAAGGTATGCAACCCACAAGGCCCTTGAGTTTTAAGAGCTTTTAGAGATGCCATTGACATTGAAGTTTTCTTCATTTCATTGTTCGTCAAGAGCACCTTTAAATACAACGCTAAAGTGTGTTTGCGTCCATGAATAGGCTGAGAATGAAACGGTTGAGATCAAATGCAGATCAAGTTCCCAACTTCCAATAGCCATTTTCCTTAATTCCTTCATTCTTCTTTTTTTTTCCCCAGGGGGTCTTAAAGATCAAGAAATAGACATCTCTCACATAGGTAGTTTGGTTTATGTCGATTGAACATTTTACACGAATATTAACTTACCATTAGGAGCCCCGAGGCTCAGATAGGTTGGACCATATCATATACAAGCTGTCCAGGTAACTAAGTATTCAGTTCTGGCAGCCGAGCATACCCTGTGTTTCATCCAAAAAGTCTTTCATCTGAGAGTTAAGACTGTCCGGTGATATTCAGTCATTACCCTGGACATTCTTGCGGGTCACAGCGATCCATTTCTCATTTTCACGTACAACAGTGGCGTCAGGAGGAAATGTGATATTGGATGCCCTGGGGTACGCCTTGATAATCTTCTGGGATGATGGCGTGTCAGAATCCCCCCATGGCTCAACATTTGTGCAACCAACAGGACCATTGATTGAGCACTGTGATTCTTGGCTGCTTCTGTCATCAGCAAGATCGACGATGTTTTCAATGGATGCAGATCCAGTAGACCTCTGATTTGCACCTACCAGATATGCAGAACAATGGGTTATTTGATTATTTCCAGTTAAACTCAATAGCATTAAGTTATTTTTGTTTTTATTGCAAAGAAAAATTAAGAAATATTCTTGTTCAGAGCACCAATGGAAGTGCAAAGATTCAAGCATAAAAGCTGCTTGTGCATCTAAGCTAACACAAGTCTAGACTTCACAAATTGGACCAAGACCCAATTGCACAACAAAAGCTGCATGTGCATCTAAGCTGACACAAGTCTAGACTTCAAAAATTGGACCAAGACCCAATTGCACAACCAAACCAGATTCATATACGGCATCCGATGTCAACCTAAGCCGGAATGGGAAAGAAAACACTAGCTATAAGTACCTGATTGACCATGATTTATTGAATTTTCTTACTACAAAAAGAACTACAATATACAGTATTCACATACACTCCCTCCTTTTATGAACACCAACATTTATTTTTATGAAATATAGGCAGATTTCTTATGAAAATTGAAAATGAAAATATGAAAACTATCAAAGAGATGGTAGCGAAGTTGGCTATTAGTCTGTTACCTGCATCTTCTAAGCTTCCTGCCAAGGATCAAACCTTGGTGGAAGGGAATGGCTGAACAAATGTTTAATGAACCATAGGAAAACTGTTTACCAAAACTAGACTAATCTTAAGAAAGGGACTATAGAGTATTCCTAAGGTCAATTGCAATGCAAGTTCCACACAGAACTTTAGGTGGGGGCAGACACCTTCACAACCACCAAATACTAATCTTTTGGAACTCATTCCATCCCGTTTCCCCACAATGCAGGGAAGTTCAACATGGAACTCCAAATAATATACTTTTCATGTACCCACTTCACAACTTTTTTTCCAGCAAAGAAAAACGAAAAACTAATTTTAGAAACACAGAAAAGGGGACCAATGCCATGGGGAGAACGGGCACACATGTCGAATAAGCTCCCCCATTCTGCCTATGCTCTAAGTATCAATGAAAAGAGTCTCCCAAATAAAATTCAACAGGACTGACTGAACCAAATACATTGACCTGAAGCAACCAAACTCCAGAATAATGCAGCAAAAATGAATATCTAATGCTAAGGTTATTGAGAAACTTGAAAGTATCAGTGTGTACATTTGTTCCTTAATCTGCCATAAAGTCAATGCATTTGATTCACTCTTACTCTGTGTTTGCTAAGATAAATACCACAAGCTTTACCTAGTGACAATCAATCAATAGATTCAGGCTAAGTTCAAACAAGAGGTGCACAAAAGCAGGAAGGGTCCTAATGCCCAAAGTGCAGGCTTCAAGGCAAAGGCGTGGGGTTCTTGGATGGAGCGTGCACTTTTACTCATGCGTAAAAATCATTCTTAATCCATTATGTTTGACAATAAGTATATGCCTTCAAAGAAGCGACTACACATTATTACAGCTATGAAACATACCAGAGAGAGAGAGAGAGAGAGAGAGAGGGAGAAATAAGAGGGGTCGATGCCCTATGTGCAAAAAGTATGTGCTTTCCATAGTAAGGTGCAACAATTTGCGCTTCGGTCTTTTGTGCACCTAGGCAATCCCATAGAGTGTTATTTTAAACCAAGGATTCAAGTTTTAAAAGTCAACACTTTAACTAGGCACCATCAGCAAAATATAAAAAAAATGTCAAGGTTGACAATAATTAGCTATAAAAGGTCAACACAGATTTTCAAGTACAAAGAAAACAGGGGGCAATGCAGAGATGGAGGAAAATCATCAGCTGTGAGGAGAGCTTAATAAAGGGATTCAACACTCTCGTAGTCCATGTTAGAAACATGAGATCAAGCAAAGCAAACATGAATGGTACCATCAGCATGGAAGCTCAAAAAGGTCCCTATAGATCTCACAAGTTAATTGTGATATCCAAATGCTGCCACACATTAACATTTAACCACATTGCTATTTTGGAGATATAGAACATAATCCACTGCACATGCCTTCCCTTCAGTATGCTCTCTTTTCGCAGTTTGATTGTGCGTATTCATATGAGTGGGGAATGATTAACCACATTTTAACGTCCAATTAAGCCATAAAAATAAACTAGAATTATTTATTTGGTGGTAGACTGGCAGAGATGACCATTTGACGTTAAACTCTATGTTATGTTCATTTGCTGGGGTCCGAAATGGGTATATGCATGCAACATAATAAACTATATCAGCAGATCATCTCTTTGTGAAATTGTCTGTGCCCAATTGCAACTTCACTTTGGAGTCTATCCCTTTCTTTAATGGGGCTAAGTTGGGTCCAACTGAACTGACCAGTATGAACGATATCTGTTCGTGCTTTGAGGAGAAGGAAGAACAAACGTTGAGTTTGCAGAGTTTGGAATTTGGATCCTTAGACTGTTTGGTAGGCCACGTGGAAGGAGAGAAACCAACGAATATTTGATGACGAAGCTTTGTCACTTCATGATTTCAAGCTCTATTATATTGTGGTAAGGGGTGACAGAGGTTTAAATGTTTCATTTTATGGCCAACTTTCCTTTTGATCCCTATCATTATACATAAAGAAAAACAAATAAAAACAAAATATCTATATCATGAGGTTTAAATTTTTTGGACTTTATTGGTAATATTATGGCCGACTTCCCTTTTGTTCGCTATCTTTATTTCTTTTGAATACTTATATAAAAGAAAAACAAATAAAAATAAAATATCTATACAGCGTTACTTGAAAGCTAACTTGTCGAAGTTTGTATACATCAGAAATCAGAGTACTCATATCCTGATGTAAGATCATTAAACACTAGTCACATATCGCTCCGAAAGCTCACGGGAAGTTAAATGTTTACCTGTAATATGCATAGAACACAATCCAAGTACGCTATCCTGAAAAAAGACAACTGTTTATGCTCAAAGAAATTATGTGTCTTTACCTTTCTTGCAGTTCAATTTCGAATCTGGACTCTTCATTTGTAATGACTCGACCGTTACTATTGATTGTAGCTTGGGAGATGATGAATGAGATGCACCCTTAACATGGGATCCTAAGGAAGAAGGCTCAGACTTCTCTTTCACTTGGCCTACACACCAAAAGGAGAGAGAGATACAGAGAGAACCATATCCCATTAGAAGCTTTGTATTTACTTATTTCTTCGCCAAAAGAGATAAGTCGACCAATAAATCAAAAGGATAAAACAGTATGCAAGATCCAGAAAACAGCAAAGAAGTGGCAGAGTTAGAAAACCACGTCAAACAACATCTATCCTGGAAGAAGAAAAGCATCCTTAACAGCAAGCAAGAAAGAAGTTAAACTGGAATAATTGGAGGTATAAACCCCAGCTAAACAGCATGTTTTCCCAATTTGAGCCACCTGCTGACAAGCACCTAGCTGAGTTGATTCTTAGGCAAGTCAAAATGTGATTTGCAGCCAGACCAGACACTGGTCCTATATCCTGATTGAACCACTCAAACCAGCCGCATTGGCTTGCCAAGGTTCTGGTTAAGTTTCCCCACAGCCTTACAACAACCTCAAGCATACTTAAACTATGAAACACAAGGTACAGAAATAATGATTGAACAAACTCAAGCATACTTAAACTATGAGCAGCATTGCATAATTCACATATAACCAGCAATTCTATACACAGGTAACAGAATCAGTAGCACACAGCAACTCAGAGTACTTGTCTCTATTACAGGATTCATCACCAGAGAGTTATATGTAAGGTAACCCATACCAAACAGTCTCAATTCATTGTGCTCACATCACAGTGGTATTTTGTGTAAAATATTTGCAATCATTACACATTGGACGATTCTATTGTAAAATAGGAATGATGAAAAGTCAATTTTGAATGATAAATGTCTTACGTTCTTTTAGAGCTGTGTAAGCAACCTTTGCTGCATTCATCTCTGCCAGCTTTTTGGTCTTTGCTTCTTCTCCCGCAAATGACTCGTTATTAATTTCAACAGTAGACACAAACATTGGCATATGCGAAGGGCCCGTCCAAGTAGTATTGTACTCAGGCAAACAGGAATATTCTTTCTGTGTCAATTCTTGTAGAAGATTCTTGAAAACAGCAGGATCTTCCTGAATATATGTGTGGTGGTGAATTGGGAAACCAGTAATGAAAACATCAATATTGTATGCAAAAATACGGCCAAAAGACAATTACAGATTCTGGAGAGCAACCTCTTGGATTCCATCAGATGATAACGACATTAATGCAATTTTTGCAGCAGCATTTTCAGCATCCTTAACAGTGCTAAAATACTCAGGAGAGACATATGTTTTCTCTTGAAGAGTGACCTTAGATCTAAACCGACACGCATGAGGAGGGCCTTCACGCTCACAACTGTATACAGGTAGAGGAATATTTCTCTTTTGGGCATAGATTTGTAGTTGATTTTTGTATAAATGAGCCATTTCTGTCAACAAGAAGATCTAAGTCAAATAAGGTTTCAAACTGAGCAATTATAATGCCATAATAATATTTAAATGAGCACACGATCAGTTAAATGCATATGAAGGGAGGTGAGAAATGAGAAAGGAAATACACATAACGCAATGGAAGTGAAGGACGTAAAACCCAGCATAATCAGAAGGTTACTGGAGACAATTCCATCATAGAATTATCGCATCAAATATCTTACCAGATTTCACCAACTTGATGCAGCTGTATTTGGCAGATTAACCTAATCTACATAGATCATTCATGGACTTGAAAAGGGTACGGATTCAAGAAAGAAAACAATTTCTCCCAATTTGGATTCTGCAGAAGTAAGCAAGGTCTTGGGAGATGTAAACCGTAGGCAACTTGACCCTAGCTTCTTATGTTGGCATTTAGGCCAATTCAAGGAGACCAGCAAAATATTCAAGTCAGAAGCATTGTATTTTGACGCCTTCTACAAAACATTAGGTCGGCACAAGTAAAATAAAAGAAAATGAATTAAAAGAAAAGAAAAAGTATAGACAAGTGTCGAAAATATTGTAAATTCATAACTCGCAGGATAAAGAACAAAAGCTGTCAATGAAAAGATATTAGGTATCAGAATTCAGAGGTAGAACCATCCAAATATTGTTTTCCATGATTTTTGAATAGCAAATCTAGCAACAGTTTGTAATCCTAATCCTAGACCTCAGAAGGCTGTATCTTAATCCATGTTTCTTGTTCTAAACAAGTTGTAAATAGGCTAATCTAGGCTGAGAAGAACATGATCAAATCAGATCTGATTATTCTTCTGGCACATGTATTGATCATTAGAACAAATCAGAAAAGACAAGACAAACCCTAATCTAGATGCGGGGTTACAGATGAAAACTTGAGTTGAAGAGGGAAGGGCGATGTGAAGGAGAATGTGTGTTTCACACCTTGGCTTGATAACAAAAACCTATGCAAAGGAAGTGCTTCTTCAAAACAAATCAGAAAAGGCTTAGCAAAACCCGACTTTAACGATGGGGTTACTAATGAAACTTAGGTTGAATAGGGCAAAGGCAATGTGAAGGAGAATGTTATTGCACACCTTGATTTGATTGAAACGAACCTGCACAAGTTAGGGAGTGCTCCTTGAACACCACCTCTTAAGTGTAACACGACTAAAATAAAAAAAATAAAAACCTACCACATTTTCAAGGATCTCAAATCTTCAACCATAAATTTCCATATCTAAATGATATGGAAACAGGATTAGAAAATTTAGGAATAATAAAATTTAGTACATTTGTTGATATCGGATCAACATTCATTTACAACAGCCAAAACATGCAATTTCTATAGAGGTTAAATGAATCTTTCCAGAAGTCACGCAGCAATGACAAAGTTCCTTAGTCTCTTGCCACCAAACTCTTGATGCGCACGTTATCACATCAAGTCAATCAAGGGACGATACAAAGCAACACAAAGAGTAAAGGGGGCATTGAAATAACAAATGAGGAAGAGATGGGAGAACTAAACAGGAAAAGGAGGAAGAAAGAAATGTGGGTAAGTTCAGGGGAAAGAGGATGAAAAGGAGTCCTTGTTATTAGTTAACCCAATAACAGTAAACCAAAAAACTCTTTCCACGCCATAAAGCAATCAGGATTAGCATAAATATGGTATGTTAGATTTAATCAGAGAGCAAGGTACACTTCCATCCATTAAAAGAATTTATGCATCTTGCTCCTCACTTAGGAAAATCTGGACAAAACTATATTTGCACATGTCCTTTCCTGAAACATCCAAAATCCAAATAACATGCAAGGAATAGCAGCTGGATACCAGACAAGTACTTGTCTTTGTTGTATTCTTAAAGGAAGAGGCGATTCATGTGCTATAAAATGTGATTTCAACTCTTGACATCTATACATGAAATCACAAAATAAAATCAATGATGCGATGAAACAAAAGAAAACTAAAATAGCTTAGCTCACCTTTCAAGTTGTTATCCACCCTTTTGGGGGAATTTAATCCACCCACTGAAGCAACCTGTACTGTTTCATTTGTTCTGGGCTGCTGAACAACACTTGAAGCAGGTGTCACTGGCAACTTAGAAACTCCATTCAAACAACCTGCAAAGCCATGACAAACTTTTTGGACCTATCGCTATTTCATGAAATCAAAGTAACTTTAACAGAAAATTCACAAGAAAACATCACTGATGTAAATTTTCTGTGAGAAAAAGCTAACAAGGAAAAAAAATATATACAGACAATAGATACCAAACAATTACTGCAAAGTGTCTCCCTCAACCGTCAAATCCCTCCCAACGAAGTAAAAAATGTCCACAACTCCTAACAAAACACAACAACGGTCCATGACCCAATGCAAATCCAATTTTACGAATGGCAAACATAAACAACCTTATTTGTTGTCTCTTAAGTTGCAAGTTAGGAGACATAAATGCTTTTAAGGAAAAAATCCACACGCGCAATGTAGGTATATCCATAAGCCAAGTATAGTTTCAACATTTTCAGGAACTTCTAGTGATTGCTATTGAAAACTAAATTAATCTAGAAAAATCCTAGTTAAATGTCTAGAATAATCCTAGATCGAATAGTTCTATTACTAAAAGAAACATTGCAGGGGAAAAAATTTAGAAAGAAGTATTCATTGAATATGAAAAGATGCATGGATGTACATGGAATTAGGATAATAGGATTCATTGTACTTAGTGGAGATGTCAACTATAAATGCCCATGTAATTCAAATCAATCAATTCAATCAAACGATTCAATCAAGCAATTCAAAGAAAACAACAATCCAATCTTCCTACATCTTCTTATTCCTTCAGCAATTTCAACATAATCAAATATATTATCAATCCTTCCTTCTATAATCCACTAGTGGTATCAAAGCCATCTCAAATTCATCTCCCCACCATCCATTCCAAAAACTCATTCTATCACACAGAAAGTTTCTCTTCCCAAAATTAAACATGGCCTCCAATCAATCTTCAACCACAACATTCAACTATCTTCCAAATTTGAGGCCGCCCATCTTTAATTGGGATAATTATCAAATGTGGAGTATTCAAATGAAAACCTTCCTAATGGCTCATGGTGTTGAAGTGTAGCGGAGAAGGAGTATGAAAAACCTCCTAAGAGTGGAGAAGATGATTAAAAAAAAGGGGAAGATAGCATGGGACGATAATAAGGAGGAGTACAGTGAAAATGAGAAGAAGGATATTGTTGCGCTTGCATATATCCACCAGGTCATCACTCCAATTTTTTCTTGCATAATGGTTGCCACAACAACCAATGAAGCGTTGAGAACTCTAAGTGGAACATATAGAGGCTCCGCAAAAGTAAAATATTTATCGAAGTCCAAACTCTATAGAGAGAGTTGACAACATTTTAATGAAAGAAGAGACTATTGAAGTATTTTCACTCGTGTCTCCAATATAATCAACCAAATTAACCAATATGAAGACATGGCTGAAAATAGAAAGGTGGACCAAAAGGTATTGCGAAGTCTTCCAGCGAAATTCCACCATATAGTTGTTGCCATTGAAGAGTCGAAAGACTTATCAACACTCACTCTAACAGAGTTGATGGGTTCCCTTCAAGCACTTGAACAGAAGATGAATAGATTTAATAATCCACTAGAACAAGCATTTCAAGCCAAATTAAAATTTACTGGCAATGGAGAAAACAAGAAACAAAGTGACTTTGATCGGAAATCCAAAGAAAGAAAGGGGTCATCAAATAATCGAGGTCGTGGAAGAGCAAATTATAAAAACCGAAGTAGTCATGTGATGCATTATCCTGAAGATAGGGAAAAAGAGGGGGAAATATAATTGGAGAGAAAGGAGAGTCAATTTCATTCACCAAAAGATGGTTACACATATACAATTGTTTGCTTAAGTATCTGGCTAGACCCCCCAAGCTCCCCGCCAGATCATCAGAGAAATGGCCCCAGCTGTAACTTCCCGAAAACAACCTAACAGCTCAACAATTCTCATAACAAACACGAGTCACTCAAGTGCTCTTTTATTTACAAACATGCATAAACCTGATACTTGTATCATCATAATAAGAATTCCAATTCATACTGTAGATTGTGCAAAATGAGCAACCACAATACCAATGATCGTCGGTACACGTGTAAAAAATGCACTTGGCATTTTCCATCACATACGTGGTTGTCGAAACTGGTACGTGATGAACCGGATTTTGCAGAAAAACGTGACTCTGTTGGATCAACCGAAAATGTCTTCTACTCTTGCCTTAAAAACAAGGGAAAAAGATATATGGTATGTTGATAGCGATTGCTCAAATCATATAACTGCAGATAAGAACTCATTTGCCCATTTTGAAGGAGTGAAATCAAATGTCATGCTTGGTGACGGAAGCACATAAGAGGTTATCGGCAAAGGAATGATTGTTGTCAAGACTCGAAATGGATCAACCAAATACATCCAAGATGCCTTATACGTCCCTGGTCCAACCCAAAACCTTCTAAGTGTAGGCATCTCTTGGAGAAAGGATATTTAGTAAATTTCGACAACAATAAGTGCATTATATTTGACAAAAAGAATGATCAGGCGCTAGCTTCAGTTTCTATGCTCTGTAATAGAATCTTTCCTTTGAAAATGCCCGTAGAGCAAAAGGAAACGTTAAGCTCAATGATGGAAAACTCAACATCATGGCATCAAAGATATGACCATCTAAATCTTGTTAGCCTTAAAGTTTTGCAATGGAAAAATATGGTAATTGGTCTACCCTCAATGGACATTAGACAAAATATTTGTGAAGGTTGTATTATGGGGATAATGCATAGATTTCCATTCATTTATACTTCATGGAGGGCCAAGCCTCCATTACAACTTATCCATGCAGACAGTCGGGACCCAACTCCACATCTCATCATGGGAGGAAAAAGATATTTCCTACTATTCACCGATGATTAACACCCGCATGATGTGGGTGTACTTCCATGAACAGAAGTCACAAGTATTCTCTTATTTCCTCCAATTCAAAGCCCACACTGAAAAGCAAAGCGGGCATAATCTAAAAGTTCTTCGAACGGATCGTGGAAGAGAATTCAACTGGGAAGAATTTGATAATTTATGCAAGCAACAAGGCATCAAATGAGAACTAACAGTGAGGCGAACACCACAACAAAATGGTGTTGCAGAAAGAAGAATAGAACAATTGTGAAATGGCTCGTAGCTTGTTGCAAAGCAAGGATCTATCCAAGCATTGCTGGGCTGAGGTAGTCAACACTGCAGTCTACATACTCAATCGGTCTCCCACAAAGGCAGCCCTTGGACAAAACTCCATATGAAGCATGGTTCAAAAGAAAGCCAAGGGTGAATCACTTCAAAGTATACGGGTGTATAGCCTATTTCATATATCCCAAACGGAAATCGGGAAAAGCTTGATGAAAAGGAGAAAAGTGCATCTTCATCGACCAATTCAATTCAATATCCATGTAATCCAATCCAATCAAATCATTCAATCAAACGATTCAATCAAGCAATTCAAAGAAAACAACAACCCTATCTTCCTACATCTTCTTATTCCTTTAGCTATTTCAACATAATCAAATATATAGTCAATCCCTCCTTCCATAACCCAACAATTGCCTTCACTTGGAGTTACCAACAACATATGTGGTCATGACAATGTGATCATCTTTTCATATCTAACAAAACGGTAACAAATTTAGATCCGTTAAATCAACACATATCCTACAATAGTATCTTGGAAATAAACTATCATAAGCCCAATTTTTTCACATTCCAGCATCTTAACATACATGCAGGTTGCACTATATCACAAAGGCCACAAGAGAAACCCCAAAGTCCAAGCTGGGATGCCATCATGCAGCAATTCTTATCAAAGTGCTACTTTCCAATTTGAAAAAGATGCCATGCAGCAGAAATGGTCATGTAAATTTTCATTTACAATCCAAATACACCAAAGCAAGCTACGAATAGTGATTACCCCAAATGTAGGAAATAAAGAGTTTACTTGGATGCACCGGAGCACTTTCCAGGTACAACACAAAACAACAAACCCCACACACACAAATCTTCCTTGGGGGGGGGGGTCATTCATTTGGGTGAAATCGCCATAATCCAAAGATTTTTGGAAAATGAGATGGAAATTAAGAAAATTAATGAGAGAATTTACAAGTGATTAAGATTTTTGGCCCTAAACTTAGAAAATTGAAAGAGACCAGAATAGCACATAGTGTGATTCAGCGTAATACATTGAGAAAACAAAAAAACGAAAAAAGGGAGAATATACCAGTGAGTTGATCGTAAGCGAGCTTGGCGACCTGATTTTGAGCTTCCTTAGAAGACTTGAAGGAGTGAGAAGTGGAGTATGTAGAGCCATTGACAATGACAGATGCCTTAAACTGAGGGCAATGATCAAAACCCTCTTTAATGGTGGAATACAGAGGTAGATTCCAGGCCTTAGCCTGACAATATTCTTGCAACTTGGACTTGTACATTCTCTCCTCTTACTCTCAATGTCGAATGTAGGGAGAAATCAGCTACGACGAGAAATGAAACGACGGAGCTACTGTTGTGTCGCTGCAGTCCCGATTCCAGGACAGAGAAACGGACGGATGACGCCTCAAATCACAAATAAAATTTTTCTGATAACCCCTGAACTCTCCCGAGCGAGCGCTGTAAAAAATTCGAGCCCCAGGGGCTCCGTTCTTTTATATGGTTGGCTGCCATGTGATGCGGTTTAGAGTGCGGTGGAATATAGAAAGTTTAACTTTTAATTATAAAATAAATTAAATTAGAAAAAGTAGATTATGGTGTGTTGTAATAGATTACAGTGGGTTATGGTGGAATATGGAAAGTTGTGGTGTCGTGTGGCACTGCAGCCTACTAGTCACATGAAAGAACGGGGCCTGAGGCCCTATTCTTTTATATGACTGGCTGCGGTGTGGTGGAATTGTAGTGGGTGTGATGGAATTGTGGTAGATTGTGATGGTTCGTGGTAAGTTGTGATGATTTTTGTTTTTAATAATTGTAAATTGTGTTGGTAGATGTGAAAAAATAATTGGAAATAGTGAAATTTTAACATTTTAATAAAGAAATAATAATCTCATATTTTGCAAATTGATGGCGATAATCCCTACTTTCAGTTTGTACTCTAGTGGTCCAAAAAAAAAATTGGATTATAGTGGGACATCATCGAGAATATACCCTCAATATCATAGATTTTGTATTGCATTTGATTTAAAACTTTGTATAACACTTTACCATGATTTTTAATGAATTTACGGCGTTTCTCCCAATTTTTTTCAATCTTTTTGCTATTTTTTACAATTTTTATCACTTTTATTTCTTTTAAAAAATCATAATAATTATTCGGAGTCTTAAAAAATAATTTAAAAAATGTTTTAGAAACTACAATTCATTACTTTTCTAGGGGCAGGAACAAAAAAATAAAAACAACATGAGGTAGAAATTAAAAAATTAAAAAGAATGTGGAGGTGGATTTGGTACTTACAATACAATTTTTTTTTGGACCACCAGAATACAAACTGAAAGTAGAGATTATCGTCATTCAATTTGTAAAATATGAGATTATTGTAATTCAATATATATATATATATATATAGGAAAATTGAATTCTAATAATCCCTACTTTCACCAATTGGACAATGGTGGACCGTACTTTCACTTTGTATTCTGGTGGTAAAAAAAAATAAAATTGGATTGTAGTGGGATATTTTCGAGGGAATCATAGATTTTGTGTTGCATTTGATTCAAAACTTAGTATAACACTTTACAATGATTTTTAATGAATTTACAGTATTTCTCCCAATTTTTTTTCATTTTTTTACGATTTTTTCACTTTTATTATTTTTAAAAAATCATAATAATTATTCGGAGTCTCAAAAAAATAATTAAAAAATGTTTTAGAAACTACAATTCATTAACTTTCTAGGGAAGCGAAAAAACAAAAACAATATAGTGTAGGAATGAAAAAATAAGAAGAATGTGGAGGTGGATTTGGTACCACTACAATCCAATTTTTTTTTTTTGGACCACCGTAATACAATGTGAAAGATTACCCACCATTGTCTAATTGGTGAAAGTATGGATTATTAGAATCCAATTATAATATATATATATATATATATATATATATATATATATATATATATATATATATATATATATAATTTTACAATCATAAAAAAACAATGAATAACTAAATTAAATAATTTTACATAATTTGTTAATGGTTTTGATATCCTTTCAATATCAGTTATTATATATATACCGTTTTACGATTATAACTTTCACACCCAGATAAATTACTAAAAGATAGCAAGACATCTATGAATTGTTTACACATATATATCTACGGGAACTACCAATTTTACAATAGTCTTATATATATCTCAAAGTTTTGAATATATCTCAAGTTAATCCTGCCATGTAGTCTGTTCTGCATCCCACAAAACTTTCTAGTTCTCCTCATGAATTGAAAGACAGTTCAGTTCAATTGCACTATCAGTCGCAATGTCTAAAAGAGGTTGCAAATTCTTCATAAGCTCTTAAAGTCAAGATGCTCGACCAAGATAACATGAAGTCACCTATCAAGACAGGACAAGATATGTTTGGTAAAATCAACCATTGTAGTAGTGGTTAGTTAATTCACAGGCCGGAATACTCATCGGAGTATTATCCATTACGAGACTATTTTTCCTTTCACATACTTGTCTCATCTTGGAGTTTCTGGAGCTCCCTATGTATCCATCATGCAAAGCGAGTGAGGAAGGATCCTTTTGACGTGAGATGTCACGAGTGATGAGTGAGTACTAGTTATAGGAGGTGCACACCCTATATTTCGGGTCAGATCCTATTTTTGTCGTCACCCGTGAAGCCTGAGTCACGAATTATATATGGTAGCCCTTTGAAAGCGTATAGAGTTCTTTTGGTTATCTGAGCCTTAACCATATACTTTCGAGCCTGTTTTGTGCCTTTTTCTAGACATAATTTTTTTGAAAAAACTAAGCATATATTTCAAGTGGTGAGAGGGATCTAACCAAGCACGTTTTTGGATAAATATGAAAACTTAAGACAACAAATCCTTACCAATTTGATCGAGTAGAAAGCTCGAGGAAGACATATTAACAAGATTCAAGTAGGATATAATATTATAGGATAATTGGATTCTAATAATCCCTACTTTCACCAATTGGACAATGGTGGACCGTACTTACATTTTGTATTCTGGTGGTCAAAAAAAAAAATTGGATTGTAGTGGTACCAAATCTACCTCCACATTCTTCTTATTTTTTTCATTCCTACACTATATTGTTTTTTTTTTCGTTCCTGCCCCTAGAAAGTTAATGAATTGTAGTTTCTAAAACATTTTTTAATTATTTTTTTGAGACTCCGAATAATTATTATGATTTTTTAAAAATAATAAAAGTGAAAAAATCGTAAAAAAATGAAAAAAAATTGGGAGAAATACTGTAAATTCATTAAAAATCATTGTAAAGTGTTATACTAAGTTTTGAATCAAATGCAACACAAAATCTATGATTCCCTCGAAAATATCCCACTACAATCCAATTTTATTTTTTTTTTACCACCAGAATACAAAGTGAAAGTACGGTCCACCATTGTCCAATTGGTGAAAGTAGGGATTATTAGAATCCAATTTTCCTAATATTATATAAATTACTTAGATAATCTAATATAAAAGTGTTACTGAAAATTTTCTATTTAATTAATGTAGTTATTTATGTAGAGTAACATAATTTCAGAAAAAGAGAAAACAAAGGAAAATTAGAGGACAGAGATGCAATTGTTTAAAAATGTTCTACTTTAAGACATGAACACCACATATAGTAACGAATACCGCAATCAATGCATCTTGATTCATTTTGTCTGAATAGAAAATAGCAATATTAGAAATGACAACATTTACCCTTTTCTAAGTACAAGCCCACTTTACTTCCCTACAAATATTGCATTCTTACATGCAACCTTACTGCATCACAAGATAGAAGTGAAGGTGATACAAAAATACAAATAAGAATGTCAGGGATAATACACAAGATAGAAGAGAAGTTGGGTTTAGGTGACCACAACGATGATGAAGATGACAAGAAGAAGAAGAAGGAGAAAGATCACCATGACGACCACCATGATAAGAAGGAAGGAGGGTTGAAGGAAAAGATATTTGGCCATGATGATCATCACAAAAAGGATCACTATGATGACCATCATCGAAAGGACCATAAAGATGATCATCATAAGAAAGATGATGATCATGATGGTGAAAAGAAGAAGAAAAAGAAGAAAAAGAAGAAGAAGGGAGATGGCCATGGAAGTGATCATAGTCACAGCGGCAGTGGTAGCGGTAGCGGCAGTGGCAGCGACAGTGATTAATTTGATGTGACCATTGGAATGAGTCCTCTATATGTCTTAAAGGTATAAAATTATGTGCTAGTTATATCAAACGTGCTTTTGAAGGTGTATGAAAAATTGAATTGTTAAGTCAAGTTGTTTATGATTATTGAGTCTTATAACCTATGTAAAAATTCAAAATATGAAAAATAGTTATAGAAAGAATTTTTAAAAAATCAACGAGTTTATTTATTAAAATTTCATAACATAGCATTTATCAGTCCAATTTTGAATACTATTCACATTTTATCGGATGATTAGTTCTTAAATGAAAATTTAAGTAGTTTGTAAATTAGAAAGATCTTAATCAAGATACTTTCAAACATATTGAATTACACATAAATTTCTCTAGAATATTATCTGAAACATATGCATTTACACTTGCATTATTATAAAGTTCTATATATATGGGTATTTAAAACTGTCAAAGAGTATATAAAACTTTCTAATTACTCCCTCCGTCCCATGTCCATAGTCTTTTCTAGGTAATGGACAATTTTAAAGGTCGGAAGATCACTTAATGCACTATTTTAAGTTGATTTTAGAGGAGAAAACAATTTAATACTATTAATAGTTAAATGAACAATAATTTTGGGACAACCATGAAAGGAAATATGGACTTTAGATATGGGATGGATGGAGTATATGTACATCAACGTGGAAAGTCACCATATGCATATTAAACCATTTGAAAATGATATGAGTCTTAGGTTTAGACACCATTTAAGTTTGTTGTCTTGGTGTCAAACGTATATATTTATATAGTAAGCTAAGAAAAAGATATAATTGATTTACGTAACTATAATATCACATCAATTGTATAAAATTATATTTTTATCTAAAATTTTTTACTATAGAAAAAAGTGTCTATAGTATACCTAGTAGATGAGATTGATTTGATAGTGTGTTATTTATAATTGTTAGCATAGTCAATGCATTCCAAACTTTTTATAATTTATAATTAATGGTATCTAAAAAAAAAAATTGGTATAAAAAACAATAATAATAAATATTAATTTCATAAAAAACAAGATTCTTAAATGGTACTGTCTTGCACCAAGACACATGTCATTTTTGATTCAATTAAATGAATCAATACTAACTATAACCTCCAAGATAATATAATCAATTAATATGATGTAAGGAAAATTGTACAAAATTTATAATAACGTTAGTACCCAAAATTAATGTTTTAAAGAAAATTATCATTCATACTATGTTGTATCATATCATATTATAAGATTGGATTTGTCAAAATTGATGCGATAATATTCTTGGCTGCTAAATTTGATTAATATAGATGTACATAAATGTCGATGTGATTTATGTTTTTCTTTTTTCTTTTTTTTCTTTTTTTTTTGGATGGCCAATATTTTTTCTTCTCGAAGAGATTAGAGAATTAGAATCTTTAACGTCAACTTGGATAGATGGGAAAGCAGTTGGAGTTTCTGTAACCAGTTGGGTTTAGTTTGGCTATCCTGAGAATTTTCAACAAGTTAGCGTGAAACGATGAAAGTCGGTTGAAAGAGGTGAATTGTTGGGCTTAAGGGTTATTGGTGATGAGGAGACAAACATTTGAAGTATTACAAACAAATCTAAAATCTCAAAGAAAGCTAAGGAACAAGGGAAAATAATAAATGTATGGTTACATAATCTTTATATTTTGTTAGTTCGTAGGATGATGATTCTGCTGCTTGTTTTTTATTTGATTTCAAGTTAAAAATTAAGGGGATCTGTTTTCTTAGTATAAAGTGTTCTAAGTTGTTGGATGTTTATTCACCAATTATGCTCTCTGGAGATTATCTTAAATGGTATTTTAGATGTAAGGGGGCATATTTATTGGTGTTTGTCTAAGATCATTTGGTCTTATATGTGTCACTATGTCTTTTGACGACTAACATGTACATGACAATTGAAGGTTTTAATGTTGAATAAGTGTAAGATTGAGTACATAAAATGCTGATTTGGTGGAGTAGACAACAATGGGAAAATACTTGTTGCCATTGATGGCACTACATGGTTCAAAAGTTTAATTATTTGACCTTTATTATTCAAAATAAAAGAGATGTTGACGAGGACATTTCTCTAAGAGTTAGGTACGATGGATGAATGGGAATAAGGCGTATGGGGTGGTGAGCTATGGGAGCATCTCAACTGAGAATATTTGTTTTAACTATCATTATTATATATTTCAAGTGTTGGTCAATCAAGAATTCTCATATTTAGAGGCTTATGGTAGTAGAGATAAGGATGATTAGGTGAATGTCATGATACATTAGATTAGAGATATAAGAAACATAGTGATGCCAAATAGAGTATGTTTTACAACTCATAATTCTTTTGTTATTACTCTAAATTATGTGACCAGTATGTGGTGTATGTTTGTAATTTAAGCTATTGATTTTGAAATATGTGTTGTTTAGGCTATTATCACTATTTTGGAAGCAATGGAGAAAAGATAGAGATTTGGGTTTTGAAAAGATTTCTAAATTTAGGGTCAACTAGAACCAAATATATGTAAATTACAAAATTTAGGAGTGAGATTACTATATTCGACCCTTTCATACCCCGCCTAGGCGGAATTTCAAAGTATTGGTTTTCGAACTTAATATTTATAGCAAAACCAAGAAGCTCTATGATAATATTCTAGTTGCAATCAATTGTTTCGGAACCAAGCAATATCAATAAGAAAAAGGAAATAAATTATTTATTTTCAAAACTTGAGTTTGAATTGAATTAGGGCACTATCCCAACAGTTTTCTTTCCCAAAACACAACATACATGCATGAACCAACTAGCAGAGGGAGAAAGTGAGGTTTCCACAGAAGAAGAGGAGGAGAAGATGAAAATAATTCAATTATGATGACGAAGATTTTGAAACTGCAGATGTTATGAGCAATTCTTATCTTCTATAATTAAAAGATGGTTTGAGGAATGCTCATTTATTACGAGTGTAGTGCACTACTAACTAGCACGACAAAAATTTATCGTATTTCAATCATTATTTGAGATAAATTGGTACCCATGTTTAACAAAAGTTTTTTTAAGGTTTAAAATATTTTTCAAGATTTTTTGTTGTTGGTCACATAGAATCAATGTTTCCAGAACCAATGATATTTGTGAGATAATATTGGCTTAGGAGTGAATCTTCTTAGACCTTACAAAAGTGGAACCACATTAAGAGGTTTTGCTTTCTCAATTACAAATATCTGATTACCTTAAAGAAACATATTATACTTAAAGAGTGAGATTTTTTTCCCCTTTTTTTAATTTTCTATGTGATTGGTATTTGGTGAATGATTACCACATTCAGATGTTAATAAGTAAAATTATTTTTTGATTGTTTTCAGGACTTTCTGCAATGGAGAATAACCAAAAAGTAGTTCAAGACTGATGGCATATTATTAACTAGTTGTTATCTCTATTCTTTAGCATTATTAGAAGAAAAGAACAACTACTTTAAAATTTATGTTCTTTTCTCTTGTTCTTTCCCTTTTCTATTTTTTGCATTTTTATCCACTTTGACTTTGTAGACTGGCTACTAGCATGATCAGTGGTTTCTTTATATTGTGTAAGGTATTTTATAATAAAGGTCTCATACTTCTGAAATACAGAATTTCATATCATAGATTTAAGCTTAACTATATTATAGGCTAACATCATCTTTACTTCCTCTGTCCTAAAAATTATATATGGTTAACTTTAGATGTCAATGTTTGTAAATATCCACTTATTCGTGACATAAAATTATGGTAAGTTGTAATGAGAATTATTTTTCATAGCCTAATTTGATCCCATAACTCGTTGACTTAGTCTTTAGTGTAACCACGAGGCTTATCATCAGTTTCCCATCTTCAACATATCCGAGTGGGACTGTGGGAGCTTAGCAAAATGAGGCTTCCTTTCTTTTAGGGGGACATTGCATTACAATGAGGGTAACTGCAAACAAACAGTAGTTTCGGCACATAAATCATGACACGTTTGTGAAAAAGGCACTTGCAATCAAAATAGTTAGCACATATTATCTAATCCGGTGCTTGATCTATAGTATATCTCACTCCTCTGTAAACAAGGGGCTTACCACATCATGAGCATTCAAGGATACTACTAAGAAATCCCGGTCAACCCTAATTAACATGGGGAATTTCTGTATAAAAAGACAAACCTCACATTAACTCAAGAAGCTCCCCTGCCACCACACAAGATCCGAACTAGAATACGAGGGCTTGGTCTTTCGAGTAGCAACCAACAAACAAATAAAAATTCTATCATCGATGTATGAACACCTGTGAAGGACTTAATTCCCTTTCATGGAGAATTTTAACATAAGCACCATGTTAAACGGGTATACTCCTAAAGAAATAATCCTTAAGAATTTGAGGAACATCCATGCTACCTAATAAGCATCATCTGAAATATGTCGACCTCCGTTTGAGAGTAGCTCTCGGCAAATAAAGGATAGATCAAGAATAACTATTCCATCGATCATTAGACTTTTAGATATGTTGTTATAATTATGGAAATTGTACAACAAACTATATATCATTACAATTTCCATATTTGTTCTTTTCTCAGCATGCAAATACAAAGATAATATATTATCTATGTCATTCGTCTAGATTCCAAGCTCATTTTTTGATGCTAGTGATTTTAAGCCTAGCTTTCGTGGCTTTCATAGATTGATTGAAGAATCTGGAACTACGGTCCCCATTGACAAGCCAAGCTTTGCAATTGATAGTGTCTCACATTTTAGCGTTAAAAACGTGGAGTTTTTCTCGCTGCTTAATTAAGCGATAGTGTCAATTGGTTAATCTAGCATTATTTGGGTTATTGACAAGGTGGTATTCAACCGCATGCAGTTGATCTGAGTTTTTAAATGGGGGTCGTAGTAGCTTCTTGGCTACCACCTCTTTGGTATCCATAATTTAATATATCTTATGCTTGCAAAACTTCTATGATATAGAAAACTAATGTTTATATTTTTTTTATTGTTAGTTCATTTGTTTGATATTTTAATAGAACAGTATTGAGATATGTTGTTGTACACATTATATGAGATGTATTGTACTTATATTATTTCTAGAGCACATGCTAATGCAGGTATAAAACGGCTTTGCATCTTTAGGTCCTGTTTGACAAATTAACATTTTAGATAGCAAATAACGATGTATATAGCGGATGCCGGATAGTGTTCCAGGCAACGGATAATGATTTTAGTGGCGGATAGCGGATGAATGTTCAACTGAGAATTGTATTCGTTAAATTTAACGATTGAGTTAGCGGATTAATGTGAAATGACATAAATCGATATGAATAATTTCCACATATGATTTTTTTAAAGGATACTTTGGACCAAAAAACGTGATACGCTACTCCAAATGCTAAACCATTAACTTTATTAACGTTTCAGAAAATGTAATTTAATACGCTAAGAAGCGTTTGTAGTTGTTATCGCTTAGTTACCGCTTGACTTTAGTTCGCTTTGTTAATTGCTTTTTGTCAGCTGTTTGTATTAGTTGTTTGTATAAAAAAGTGTTTGGTAGAGTTAGATGTTTGCAGGATGGCTTTTTCTCCTAATTTCCAATTCTACCCTTAGCTTTATTTTAGTGTTTTTTAACATTATGATTTTTTAAAATTTATTTTTAGGTTTTACCGTCCATATAATAATTCATTTTTAGGTTTAACATTATGATTTATATTCATTTTTGTTTTTTTTTAAATCCCAATGTACTTTTACAATTTAATGTAGATATTTTATAATTTATTTGTAGAAATTACATAATTGTAAACAATAGGTATATGTATAATCAATTAATAGGAAAAGTACATTAACTAGGAGATTTTGAATTCAAGTATCATCATACATAAATTAACTATGTGAAATACCTGATAATTAACTTGGAGAAATGTAGCGTGCTTGGAGAAGGCAGACAACGAAGCATACGCTTTTTTGTGTTGTGGTGAATTGAAGTGAGGGATGAAAGAACAATTAAAAGAACTAAACCTAAATTATTTTATTTGATGGCAATTTTTTGTAATTTTGTGAATTAATTGGTCAATATGGTAATTTAAAATATAAAAAGCCAAAAGCTATTTACAAAAAGCTACTCATAGTAGCTTTTTACAATTTGGCTTTTTGGGGGCAAAAAGCTAGTATAATCCACCAATTTACCAAACACTCCAAATTGACATATTGTTTAGTCAAACAGCCAAAAATCCTCCAAAAAGCCATTTTCTCCAAAAAGCCAACCAAAAAGTCGGGAACCAAACGCCCCCTAAATGTTACACAAGACGCTAAATACTACTCAAAATACTAGCTTAATATATTAAAATTTTTAACTTGGTCAAATTGTCAAATATTATCTCAAATACTACTGCCAAATACAGTCTCAGAACAATTGAGATTAGATTAAAATAGTCTCTTTAAAAAAATTATTTTACTTGTGTATAATGTGGTTAGAAGCTTAATATATACTATAAGCAAAGGGCTTTTATTCCCCCACCAAACACACCTCAAAAGTGAGATTTTTGTTTTCAAAAGTAATCAACATTAATATTAAAAGTAAAGCAATGATTAGAGGGGACTTCTTTTCTTTCTTTTAAAAGTTCTGGGTTGGTGCCTAATAAAAAATCAGAATAGCAGGATAAAGAGATTTTTTTTCACATTTGAAATCAAGATGACTAGTTTTTAGTATACTTTTATTTTTCTTTACATTGATAAGTTGATTTATTCTCTAGCCCTCTTTACAAATATGTCCAACAAGCTAATGGATGAGAAAGGGATAAACCCAGCACCAAATTAGGTCCAATGCTGCCTTAATATTGAAAACAAACCCATAGAAGCACCGAAAATGTAACTCCTATCTTGAGAATTAAGTGTGTTGACTAAAATTTAAACCTTGATATCTGATGAGGGATAGTTAAAATAGGAATCATTGATCAATCGTATCAAAGAGAGTAAAGATTCCATATATATATATATATATATATATACCCACACACACACTAATTGATTGGGCAAGGCACGGGCTAAATCTGTATAATTTTTGATTTTTAAAACTTTGAAACTATCTCAAAATGATATGAATTTTGGGATATATAAGATAAATTTTAGGTATCTTAATTTAGCATAAAATTATATTATTATATATCAAATTGAAAAAAATAATATGATTCAATTGTATAAATATAATACTATATATAAATTTTTATTCATTTTGTTTATATTTATAAAAAAATGCTTAAAATATGTCTAAGGAATGAGTTGATTCGATAAAAATATTAAAAAAGTTAAAATAATATTAAATTTAATGTTATAATATTTTATACTATAATAGTGTATGTTTATTGATGCGTAATCCTATATAATAGTGTATATTTATTGATTATGTTTATTTATAATGTTTATATTTTAAAAAAGAAGCTTAAACTATGTATAAGGAATGAATTTTTAAATAATAGTGTATATTTATTGGTTATAAGCGCATAGTATTAATCGATTACTTTAGCAAATATAATCCCGTTTTTTTCCGCGGTCGGTTGGTTGCGGATCCACACCGCATCACACTTTTCAAATTTCGACCATAATTCACCACAACATACCATTTCTCTTTTCATTAGAACTTAAACTTTTCACCACAATTCACTATAACAATCCACCTACTATAATTTATTTTTTCCAATTTCAAATTAAAATACCATTTCTCTTTCCTAATTTTTTACCTTAAAAATACCAATTTATTTTTTCCAATTTCAAATTAAAATATACCAATCCACTAACCATAATTTCCACCACAATCCTCCATACTTTTCAAAATTTCACCACACTGCACCACAACCAATTGCATGAAAGAACGGAGACTAATTATATTGCCTTGATTAAAAAATATAAATTTTATGGATAATTTTATATTTGTGAAAAGTTATAAGCTAAAAATAATTTTTATATAAATTTTGAATGGTAAGAAACCTTTCCTTTTTAACAACTTAAAAATATATAATTATACTAACTTTTAGGAAAATAGAACTATAATTTAAAACTTAATATCTTTATTATTTGTATACAGTACATTTATCAATTTCCTTTGAGAATAAAGAAAAAATAGTTTTAATTTTATTTTGTAACAAAAATAAAATATTTATTTAAAAATTTTAAAAATAAACTAAAATTTTAAAAATATATTTTACAGTTTATGTTAAATAAAAAATCTACAGTCAAGATAAAACTTAATACATGTACAAGTAAAATTTATTTTACTTACTATAATTATTATGGTTATAACCACTATAAATGTATTTACTCTCTCAGTTCCATATTAATTGACGCTTTGATTAAATTTTGACCATTAATTAATCACAAATTACAATGAGTTACAATATAAAATTACCGTCATTAGAAATGTATTTTACTAAAAACTACATTGGGGATAATTGTATATTGTAAAAATTTAATCAAAGTGTCAATTGTTACGGAACGGAGGGAGTATATTACTACCTCTGTCCCATATTGTTTGTCCATCCAACTATATTTAAAAGTCTAATGGAAATGGGAAATGGGGTGAAAAATGTGTAATGTATCAGAATTGTCCTTACTTTTCTCATGTGAAGAAAAATAAAAAAGAAACAAAAGAATATTTATTAGGGGTATAATAGAAATTACAATCATTGAAATTATAAAATGGACAAACATTTTGAGACAAGGGAGTTAGATAGATGGATAAACAATTTGGGACGGAGGTAGTATTAAAGATTGTTGGTGATAAATGATAGCCGACAGATATGATTGTAAATTGGGGGAGGAAATTAATGAAATAAAGAAAAAGGAAAAAGAAAAAGGTGATGGAAAAAATTGATGGCCAGATCTGGGCATATGGGGAGCAGTAGCAGGGTAGCAGTGGTGTGTACACGCCACTATTATTATCACTCACTCACACTCACAGACTCACTCACCCACACATACACCAACCCCCCAAAAATTGTGTATCCCAACACCAATCCCCAATCCCTCTTTCTATAAATATCCAAACTACTCCCTTCCATTTCTCTCGCCTTCTTCTTTCTCTCTCCCCCACCGACTCAACTTTCTTCTCTCTCTCCTTCCTCAAGGTACGCTCCTCCAATGGTGTTCATCGCCTTCTCTCTCCTTCTTTCATGTCTTCGTTTGTTTACTTTTATTTTCATTTCACGTCGTTTTTCTGCTCTCTGATTCATTTTCTAGTTCTTTTCATTAATCATCCTGCTGGTGAGTGTATTCATTAATCATTTAGATCGTGTCTCATCTGAGATTTAATTGGTTTTGATGTGATCTTTCTGGATTGTGGATGTGAGTTAGGTTGTGTATTTGACCGCGATTTGGTATCAAGTGTTTAAAATGTGATCGTCATTGTATCTGTGTTTGTATCGTGTAGATCTGTAGGAATTAACGGCGACTGTGTTGTTATTGACCTAATTCAACTGAATCCATCGTTTCATTTATTGATATTAAGTATATTGTGATAGATCTCTGCTTTAATACTGTTGTTTTTGTCTTTGCAATCCATCTGATTACTGTGTTTAGCATTTAAAGCATGCTCTGCTGGCCAAAACCTTCTCAATTAGTTGATTTGATTTTGTTTTCCTTTTTTTTAATATAATTCATAATGGTTGTGTAGATCCATTATTCAATACTGGTGAAGCGATTTTTGTCCCTGTAGGGATCCTATTTTATAGGAGAATCTTTTATTTCCGTTCAATGAGCTTAACTACCCTCCCAACCTGAATTATTGAATCACCTAACCTTGACCTCTATGTGGTCTGTCGTTACTTAATTTGTGGATACCCCAAACGATCTACACAATGCACTACTTTGACATTACCTGGGATGGCAGAGTTTCTTAAAGTTAATAACACAATGGTGATATTTTAATAGATAGATCTGAACCCCTTTTATATGGATGATAAAAATATGGCAATACATTCCCCCTTTATCTTAGAATTTACTTTGGTTTATAGATCTGTACCATTTATTAGGAAAGAAAATTATGGCATCACCGACAGTGTCAAACACTTGTTTTTTTCATTTCTTTAAATCCCCCCCCCCCCCCCCAATTCGGACAGTGTCAAAACTTGTTGGGTGAACACACTCACGGCACTTTATTGTTCTCATTTAAAAACAACACTTTCTGAGGCTACAAGCATATAACAAATTGAAAGAACTTATTTGATTATTTGATAGTATATATATTCCTCATCACAAAACAAATTCAAGCACATATTAAGTAGAATTTATATTTTCTCATCATGTTTCGGATGCATCATACCCATTATTTTTTTAAAGTGATGTGTCAGTGTCGGCATCTGGGTTTTGTTGTGTCTGTCCCACGTATAATGGTATATGCTTCTTTACTTGGATTCTTGGATTTTGATTTGAATCATTGAAGTTTTGGCGATGCGTCTTTCCAATTTGGAAGTGGGATAAAGCAAAAAAAAAAAAAAAAAGAGTTGGGCTATTGGGTATGTTGGAAGATAACATTGCCAGGTTTGAGCAATTACATTATAACTGAGAATGGCACTAAATTTTGTTTGTCCATTTTTTGATCTACAGCACAATGGCATCACACATTGTTGGATATCCCCGCATGGGGCCCAAGAGAGAGCTCAAATTTGCCTTGGAGTCTTTCTGGGATGGAAAGAGCAGTGCTGAGGACTTGAAAAAGGTTGCTGCCGATCTCAGGTCATCCATCTGGAAGCAAATGGCTGACGCTGGTATCAAGTACATTCCCAGCAACACTTTCTCATACTACGACCAGGTCCTTGACACCACTGCCATGCTCGGTGCTGTTCCTCCAAGGTATGGGTGGAATGGTGGAGAGATTGGCTTTGATGTCTACTTCTCAATGGCCAGAGGAAATGCCTCTGTCCCCGCCATGGAAATGACCAAGTGGTTCGACACCAACTAGTAAGTGAAAGTGATGGCTCACCTATTCTTATATGATCAAGTTGTATAAATTGTTATTGTTGATAATTATGATTTACTGATGTTGAAATGTTGATTTGTGACAGCCACTACATTGTCCCTGAGTTGGGACCAGAGGTTAACTTCTCTTACTCTTCTCACAAGGCTGTGGATGAATACAAGGAGGCCAAGGCGGTATGTGTCACAAGTCTCTTATGTCTTGTATTCTATTTGCTTATTTGTTTACAGAAAAAGTGAGCTAGGATAAAATCTGATTCTTTGTCTAATGCATTGCAAACAGCTCGGAGTAGACACTGTCCCAGTTCTCGTTGGACCAGTCTCATATTTGTTGTTGTCGAAGCCTGCCAAGGGTGTTGACAAGTCTTTCTCCCTTCTCTCTCTTCTTCCCAAGATCCTCCCTATTTACAAGTAAGATTTGAAAATATCCTTGTTCTATTTGCATGTGTTGAATGAATGCAAGTTGGTGATTCAAAGCTGCCTGGTTTATTTATTTATTTATTTTTTTTGCAGGGAAGTTGTGACTGAACTCAAGGCAGCTGGTGCTTCTTGGATTCAATTCGATGAGCCCCTCCTCGTGATGGATCTTGATGCTCATAAACTAGAAGCCTTCTCAGCTGCTTACTCTGAATTGGAATCTACCCTGTCGGGATTGAATGTCGTTGTTGAGACTTACTTTGCTGATGTCACCCCTGAGGCATACAAGACCCTTACCTCTTTGAAGGGAGTCACTGGTTATGGGTTTGATTTGGTTCGGGGAACAAAGACCTTGGATTTGATCAAGAGTGGATTCCCCTCAGGCAAATACCTTTTCGCTGGAGTAGTTGATGGAAGGAATATTTGGGCCAATGATCTTGCTGCTTCCCTTTCTACACTCCAGGCTCTTGAGGGTGTTGTTGGAAAAGGTAGTTAATCTTGCCAGCATTTCAGCAAAAGAAAAGAATGCTGATCTTTTGTAAAGAAACTTTACTTACATAGTAGTTCTGTGCTTGCAGACAAGCTTGTTGTCTCCACCTCCTGCTCACTTCTTCACACTGCTGTTGACCTTGCTAACGAGACTAAGCTCGATGCCGAAATCAAGTCATGGCTTGCATTTGCTGCCCAGAAAATTGTTGAAGTTAATGCTTTGGCCAAGGCATTGGCTGGTCAGAAGGATGAGGTACCTTTTATATCACCCTTTTAAAGTGTTTTGGGGGGGGGGGGGGTTGATTGAGTCTAAATTTGTGCAAGCTCCTCTTTTATGATGCAAAATTACAACTGACATTGGTCTTTCCCTATCAGGCCTTCTTCTCTGCCAATGCTGCTGCTCAGGCTTCAAGGAAGTCCTCCCCAAGAGTGACAAACGAAGCTGTTCAGAAGTCGGTAAGTACAAGTGCATCTGTGCATGTTTTCTGCTTCTATTTTGTGAATTCAGTACAGAATGTATGGGTCATTGTTATTGATCATTGTATGGCTCATTGTTATTGATCATTGTGTGGTTCGATGCAATCAGGCTGCTGCTTTGAAGGGATCAGACCACCGCCGTGCAACCAATGTTAGTGCTAGACTTGATGCTCAGCAGAAGAAACTTAACCTTCCTATCCTCCCCACCACCACCATTGGGTCTTTCCCACAGACTGTGGAGCTTAGGAGGGTCCGTCGTGAATACAAGGCCAACAAGTAAGTACTTTTATTATCTGTTTACAAGTGCCTTGGTTTCTTTTTTTCTTTTTTTTCATCAAAGCTAATCTCTTTAATTGCTTCTTAGGATCTCTGAGGAGGAGTATGTCAACTCCATCAAGGAGGAAATCCGCAAGGTCGTCCAGCTCCAGGAAGAACTTGACATTGATGTCCTTGTGCACGGAGAGCCTGAGGTGCGTGGCTGTCCATTAGCTAGCCTAAATTCATCATACCTTTATTTTTTTTTAAAAAGTCTGGGTTCTAAACTTGTTGTTTTTTGTGGCTTCCTATTGTAGAGGAATGATATGGTTGAGTACTTCGGAGAGCAATTGTCAGGTTTTGCCTTCACTGTGAATGGTTGGGTACAATCTTACGGATCTCGCTGTGTCAAGCCACCAATCATCTACGGTGATGTGAGCCGCCCTAAGCCAATGACCGTCTTCTGGTCATCCACAGCTCAGAGCATGACTTCCCGTCCCATGAAGGGTATGCTCACTGGGCCTGTTACCATCCTCAACTGGTCGTTCGTCAGAAATGATCAGCCCAGGTAATACTATCTGCAAGACAAAATGTTAAATTGTATTGCTTGCTGGGATGATACTAATGTGTCGCTGTACATTTACTGTTTAGGCATGAGACATGCTACCAGATTGCTTTGGCCATTAAGGATGAGGTCGAGGACCTTGAGAAGGCCGGTATCAATGTCATCCAAATTGATGAGGCTGCTTTGAGAGAAGGTCTGCCCCTCAGGAAGTCCGAACATGACTTCTACTTGAAGTGGGCTGTTCACTCTTTCCGTATCACCAATGTTGGTGTCCAGGACTCTACCCAGGTAACTCCTCGCCATGAAGCCTATCTGTATAAACTTGTAACGGTTAGATAGTTAACCGACTTATGGATGGGTATGTGCAGATCCACACCCACATGTGCTACTCCAACTTCAACGACATCATCCATTCCATCATTGACATGGATGCTGATGTCATCACAATTGAGAACTCTCGTTCTGATGAGAAGCTGTTGTCAGTGTTCCGTGAGGGAGTTAAGTACGGTGCTGGAATTGGTCCGGGTGTGTACGACATCCACTCTCCAAGAATACCATCAACTGAGGAGATTGCTGACCGCATTAGGAAGATGCTTGCAGTGTTGGAGTCCAACATCTTGTGGGTGAACCCAGACTGTGGTCTCAAGACCCGTAAGTACACTGAGGTCAAGCCTGCTCTTGCTAACGTGGTTGCTGCCGCCAAGCAGCTCCGCCAAGAGCTTGCCAGTGCCAAGTGAGCAAATTTGTCAAGCTTTACCAAGTTTTGTGTACTTGGTCAGGTTTAAGGGAGGGTACAATTCATATTGAGATTGTGTTGCAATTCCTGAATAACTATGAGTGAGCTGGATTAGATATTTAGTTGAGGGTTTTGGGGTTCCTTGGCCCCTTGGGGAGCCTGGAGCCATTTAGTTTTGTTTTCTGGTTTATGGATTTTGGAAGTTTTCTTTTTGTCCTTAAGTGCATGTTCTGTTAAGTATGTTGCTATCAAGTATCAAGTAAGCAGAATTGGTGGTTGTCCTCTACTTTTCGCCTTCAAATCCCATCCACATTTTTTCCCTCTTAAAGCAGTGGCTTGTCTCGTCCCAAATGCATTAAGGCTTCACTAGTATTGTATTAGTATATTTAAATCATTTGACCGCGTGAAAGAATGGTTTTGAGCTTTGATGAAAGTGTTTCTAATTACTAGACGTGACTGTATTTTGAGGGATGTGATTAAACTCCATTTGACTAACTTTTGTGTTAGACTGACTACTAAAGAATTCTTTAAATCCTATATAATCAATTCAGATTAAAAATTCTTTAGAGGCCAAAAACATTAAGAATTCTGCTTATGATAGCAAGAATTTCTATTTCCATAGTTGTGCTATTGCAATCAAATTTATTAATACGCCAAAAACATTAAGAATTCTGCTTATGATAGCAAGAATTTCTATTTCCATAGTTGTGTTATTGCAATCAAATTTATTAATACTTCCATTGCAATATTTGTAGAGGCTTTCTCCTTTTTCGATTTTGAGTACTGCACTCCAATACTCATTGTTAACTTTGCTACATATGTGATAAAATCTGATGCATAACTGAGACATCCTGAAAATCTTTTTAGTTGTTTCCTATTCTCAATTTTTTCAGGGAACTTTTCTATTTCTTTATAGGATGTGTTTTTATAGAATAATTTATCTAACTTTAATTTGTAACTCAAGGAATTGAATTTCTTGTTTAGTGTAGGCACACTTACTTTTTCCATGGACAATTCCATGATCAATACATTTTTGGGTTATTGATCCATAATTTCTAGGGGTTCCTCACATCGGAGATAACAACAATGGAGTGTCCAAGCTCATTTTTTCTCAAACCGAGTTCGTTCACTTTTCGGATCTCAAATCGGTCGTTTAAGGAACAAAAGAGAAAACAAGGTGGGAGTTGGTTGCGTCCAGTCCAGCGTTGGCCGCACTTCACAACCATTCTCCATCCCACCTCTCTGTTGGAGATGCTGGTCGCGCCCCGCCTGTCGCTGGCCACGCCTAGACATTTTCCGCAACATTTCCACTGCTCCCCCCCTCTTTTGTTAGGCGTTCTTTTAATGGTTTCAGTACCTGCGGGATTATTAACAGTTCCTTTTTTGGAGAATGTTAATAAATTCCAAAATCCCCAAACCAAATACGACGAGTAGTGGGGTCCTATGTTTTCTTCTCCTTTCCCCTACCCTATTTAAACCCTCTCCCCCTCATTTGTAAGTAACTTTTGAACATTTAATCTCTCTCAAATGAAAACTCTCATGGGTAATGAAAATCCTTCCCCCAAAATCTTCATTCTTGCTTTATCCATTTCAATGGCGGTACTAGTGGAACGTTCTCTTTAGAGGCTGTGTGGTGTTTTCTTTATTACAATCTTAGTGAGTTCCTTGGGTCTCTCTTTAGGTGTTGGTGGTTCTCTTTTATACCGACTCACATAAAAATCCAAAAATTGTAATTTTATGGACAAAAAATAGACCGATTAGCATTAAATTCAATTTAGAACTAGGTTTCCAATGCTATCTTTTCTGTATTTACTGTCTAGGCCAGAATATGAACAATCCTCATCTCAAACTTACAATATGAACAAAAATGTGTTGCCTTTTCCTTTCACTTTTCCTACACTTATTTTTATTCAAATGAAGTTAAAATATATGTGATTATACTTGAGTAAATAAACCCAACATTAGTGTTATTCTTTTGTGTGCTCGAATTATTTTACCCCATTTTATCTTACTTTATCCTATTTATTCGACACATTTTATCTATCTTTATCCCTATTATTCTACCAATCAACCAACTTTAAAAAAAAAAAAAAAACATTGTCATTATATAATGAACACTCGTCAAAGATATGCTGTGATGTGATGTGGATTGTTTAATAACTTGTTTGATTTACTTATTATTGGATTATTGCTAGTACTCCACTAGCAACAACCCAACAACCACAACACCTATTGACTTTCTTCGAAAACAAAAAGAAAAAAAAAAGAAGAAGAAAAAGCCAACACCTACTGACAATTTTGAGGTGAGTAGGTAACTCCACCCTCACCAACCCCATCGCTAGGCCACTAAGAATGAAGCACCGCCTCATTCAACCCTTTTTCGATCAATAATGATTTATATTTATATTATTTTCTAATGATATAATATTAACAACATCCAATAATAGTGGAAGATCTAGATAATTTTACGAGGCGTATCCAATTAATATTAACTACATAGTAGCATTCATTTGGGAATGATGTCATTTAAATATTTTCTTTACAATTTTTTAATTTGTTTACAATTAGTTTGTAAAAATAATAAGTTAGACCAAAAACAAGGGGAAATAGTGGGCTTCAAAAAAAAATAATAGTGACAAACTAGCTTAAAAGAAGTTGATTTGGAAAGTAAGTTCAAAAACAAATTTCCTAACTCCTTTTAAAAAATTAGTGTAGATTCTAGACTTAATTTAAAAAAATCAAATTTTAGTCTAAATTTAATGAGTACAAGGCTCTAATAATGACAAACATTAGGCAAATATTGTAAATGTTAATCGAAAAAAATTAATGTAAAACTTATAATTTTTGTGGGTAATTAGTTTGTCCGCTTGAATTATCTTTTGCCATTAACATCATCAATATCATTCAAAGTTCTCTTATTCAAATCATAATATGACATTCTTATAATGTCAAAACTTTCAAAAAAAACTTTTAAAAAACGAGAGCTTATGTGAATTAGTTGGGTAAGTGATGGGTATGTAAAAATCACATATATTTATCTAAAGTTATGTCAAAGCTTATCTAAGTTTATCTATACCTATCTTTAGTAAATTTATCTATACCTATCTTGGAGGGGTGTTCATGATTTTTTGGCCCATTATGTGAGCCTTCCAATTATATTAATAGTATCATATTCAACCCCTCCCAAAATTACATTCAGAGAGATTTTTTTTAAAAATTAAAAGTGTCCATGGACTCAGTTAGCATGTGTATGGAAAAATGACGTGACCAATGGAAACAATGACTTTTCGATTAATGACAGTCTATACTTTTCGATGAACAACATGTAGACCAGTGTGGTACATTATTATTCTGTTATCAGATATTACTAATATTATAGTATGAAAAAATAAGATAAAAATATAGGTTGACATAGACCAAAAATTCTTTTTCCCACTTAAATTAAGCAGTGGCTTGCCTTGTCCCCATTTATGGGATTTGGCAAATGCATCAAGGCTTCACAAATATTCAGATACTCTAGTCCATCTCTTTCGTAATAGCTGTTATTTTAGTTAAATTTTCTATTTCATGATACTTGTCATTTGATAATTTTAATGTAATTGTTGTTAATTAATTATTTTTCAGTAACTTTTCTAACACAAAAATAAGAAAAAAATATGTATATGAATTAATATTAATATTTCATAATTTCTTTTTTTTTTATACAAACCAATCCTCCTTTCCTTCCTTCCTGTGAATAACTTTTGCACGTCTGGCCACTTTTTTTGGTGAGACGAGCGAGAGTAATGTTTCCGGCCATTAAAAACATTCTATACTAGGTAGTGCCACTTGATCCACGCAAGCATTGTCGTCAACGATTTGTTATCAGGAAGTTTACAGGGGTGTGAAATATAAGATCAAACAAAACTCTCGCCTTTGATCACTTTCAGTTTTTCTTCCTTTTGTTTGATTAGGATTTTAAGATAAATATTTTTCAAGGAAAAAGGAAATATTTTCATATTGAATAATTAGACTTTCAATTTTACTAAATCCTCATTTACTGATGATGATATATTTTTGTGATGATACGGTGTGGTGCGGTGGAATTTGTCAATTTGAAATAGTGTGGTGAAGTGTGGTTGGTTGTCGTGAGTTGTGATGAGAGTTGTCTTAGGTGAGGGAAGTGAAGTGAATGTAAAAAGTAGAGGAGAGAGAAAAGTAAGAAGATATTTTGATAATGATTGTGGTAAAGTGTGATGGAGTGTGGTGAAGTATGCTAGAATATTGAGTAGTGCGGTGTGGTGCGGTTCCGCTACCACATGCACAAAAGAACGAGGCCTTAAATATTTTAGGATGATTGATTAATAAGCAACATGATGATCATGTAATAGAATTAACTACTCCCTCCGTCCCTTTTTAAGTGTCAAAAAAACTAACTTTACAAAATCAATGTGATTTGGAAATAGAGTGAAAAAGTTATGTATGGACAAATATACCCCTCATTAAAGAAAGAGAGTAATAAATGAGAATTTAGGTAAATTAAAAATCTCATTCATTAATGAAGGGTAATATGGATATTTTAGTTATTAGAAATGCAAAATTGACAAATAATAATGAACAAGGTAGTGAAATTGACACTCATTAAGGGACAGAGGGAGTATTATCAAACTAAAACTCTAAAATTTGAACCATTATAGTAATGGCTATTTAAAAATTTTAGGATGAGTAATAAATTAGCATGACAATGACTCAATACAGGTTGACTGACTTTACACTTTTTTTTTTTAAGGAAAGACGGACTATACACATTAAAAAGGTGGCTAATAAAATTTTGAGTGATATGGTTTTGAGCATGAGTTATGATGAAACAGACTCATTTTTTTAAAAAAAAACTACTACTTTTTGAATGAGTTGACATGAGTAGAAAGTCACAATATAGTGACTTTTAAATGTACAAAGTTTTTTTTTTGACCGCTTGAAATATGCAAAATTATTAGTAATAGTTACGGATATCCAAAAAACCTCTCATGAAGAGTTGTATTATTAAATATGATGGGGGAGTTTTAGATGCGTTGTTTTTCAATCTTTTATGTCAGGATGTTAGTTCATACATCTTATCTCATTATTTGCCTATAAAAGCATTAACTACAACTCTATTACCACCACAATAAAAAGGATTAACAATATATTTCTATTAGGTGTGTCAACTAGAGAGAAATACTGAGAGAGAATAGTTTCACTTATATTTTTCAAAGAGTTCCACCGTTGTAATTCCTAACGAGATTGTGAGCTGAAAGTTTGAAAGATTTGTGTTGTAATCTCCAGTGCTAGATCGTATCATTCCCTGTGATAGTGATCGTTTTTGCACTCCTCCCTTCTCATAGTAGATTATTTTCTGATTGCCGACGTCCGTGGGTTTTTCATTGAGTTCTTCGGTTGCCCACGTAAATCTTGGTTTTTCTCCGAGTTCTTCGGTTTTTCTCCGTCATCTTCCTATTTGCTTCCGCTATTATTTGCAACTTGCAGGTTAACCAACTCTGAATTTCTTTTCAAGTGGTATCAGAGCACTGGTTGAGATGACTTTAGTTATGAAGAGTGAGATTCCAAAATATGATGGAGCGAGGAGTTTTACGATGTGGAGGCTGCAGATGAAGGCAATCCTCGTACATCACAATTTATGGGATGTGATTGTGTACCCTGACACGAAGTCTGATACATCGATGTCTGATGAAGAGTTTGCAGCACTACATAAGGAGATTAAAGGTGGTTTAAGTGCAAGAGAGTGAAAGAAGATGAAAGATAAGACACTAACGGATATACAACTGTGTTTGGAGGAACATATTCAGAGAGAGGTTATGGAGATTGACAAACCGAGAGTGCTCTAGGCCAAACTGAAGGAGTTGTGTATGTCAAAGAGCCTAGCCAACAAATACCGCATGATGTAAAAGCTCTACAGGCTGAAAATCCCTACAAGTACTTCTATGCGAGCACATCTGGCTGAATTTGATTCTATTATTACTAAGTTAAAGTCAATGGATGTGAAAAATACTGATGAGGAAAAGGCTTTACATTTAGTTTTGTCTCTATCTGCGTCACATAAACGAGATCATGTTGTATGGTAATCGTGGTGTCCTTAAGCTTAGTGATGTCAAAGCTAGTCTGCTGTCTAAGGAGACGATGGATAAAAGTGATGATGAGGCCAGCGAGGCCTTGAATGTAAGGGGAAGGGGCAATGAACGCAAGGAAAATGAGTCTAGAGGGAAGTCTAAACACCTTTCTAAGTCTAGGAATCCTCACAAAAACAAAAAGTGCAATTATTGTGGCAAAAAGGGTCATGTGGAGAGTGCTTGTTAGGCTAAGGAGAGAGACTAGAGACAGGGTAGTAAAGACAACCGGACTAAACTTGGTACTGCAAACGTAGTTGAATCTGAGTCAGAAGCAGAAGGTTTATAATGGATGATGACTTGGTCACTAGCTACCTCTGGTAGAGTGGCGAGAGATGAGTGGGTTATTCTACTCCTAATCCCTTAAGTAACACCGCGTGATAAAACTGCGGAGTTTTTCTGGGGTGTACATCCGTCCAAGGCATCTTGAATGGAGGTTGAGAAAGCTCCCTCATCGTTGTTTCATGTTTGAAGCAACTTGGACGGAAGTTGGGAAAACTCTCTCATTGTGATAACACATCCTAGGCATCTTGGCCGGAGTTTGAAAAAAATTTCTCATCGTTATTGCTGGTCCAAAGCATCTAGGTCGGAGGTTGAGAAAACTCCCTTGACGTGATTACCTTTTCGATACATCTTGGCTGGATACATAGTTATTAAAATCTCAATCCTGATTTACGATCCTACGATTTTATGGTCCAAAATCGTCGAAACGATTCTACAATTTACGGACGATCCACGATCCTACATGGGCTAAATTCCAATCCTAACTTCCCCATAGTTTCGAGTTAGGATCCCGATTTTAACAATCTTGGCTGGATATTGAGAAAACTCCCTACTGTGATAGCTCGCCTGAGACAGTCTTGATAGGGGTTGAGAAACTCCTTTGCCGCGATGGGTTGGGGCATCTTGGTTAGAGATCGAGGAACGCTCTCTCCACGATAGTCTGCTCAAGGCATCCTGGCTTCGCAATAGCCAGCTCAAGGTATCTTGGCTAGAATGTTAGCTCGCTTGAGACTAAAAGGTTGGAGGTCGTGGAGCTGCCTCAGTGTGATAGCACGCTCGAGGCATTTTGGTGGAGGTTGATGAACTTCATTGCTATGATAGCTCACTTGAGGCATCATGGTTGGAGGTCGAGGAAATCCCTTGGCACAATAGCCCACTCGAGACATCTTGGCCGAAGGGTAAGATGCTCCATCGCCTCAACATACCCATGATGGAAGACAAACATTCCCTACTGATGAAGGCAAGTTTTCCATTGGACTTGGCGATAAAAGACCAACATGCTTGTAGATGGGGGACAAAGATACCTGTCAGTGAAGGCAACTTGCTTGTCCGTAGAAGACAGACTTACTCGTCGATGTAGGACAAAGTATGCCCATCGATGGAAGACAAACATACCTACTGACAAAAGGCAACTTAGTTGTTGATGGAAGATGAACATACCTGTCGACGGAGGACCAATAAGCCTATAGACAAAAGACAAACATGTCCTCCATTAAAGGAAAATTTCCCCATTGTCGGAAGACAAATATGGTCGTCTAAGAGGACCAACATGTTCGACAATGGAAGGCAAAGGTACCCATTCATTTGTTCGTCCAAAAAATACGACTTGTCCATCCGACCAATTGTTGGCTCAACGACTTGTTCATGTATAAAGAGGCGAATCATTTGTTCCAAAGGTACTACTTATTTGATCAACAACATGCTGCTCGAAAGTTATGTAATGTCTATCGGCCAATTGTCTAACTTGCTTGAAAATCAGTACTTTTTCGACAAAGTAAATTTTTGGCAAAGTATCGAAAGACAATTGTTAATGTTTTACCTCACTAGGTTGTCGGGTTTAGAAATTTCAAACTCGTGTCTAAATATAATCGATTCATGTTTTAATTGTTCGTGTTTTTTTTTTAAATTATGTGAAAAATGAGCAAATATGAATGCATAAGAAAGCCAATCTTAGATTTTGTTTACAGTCTAGATTTATCTTAACCTCATTCTAGTTAATTTGTTACATTTATTGGAAATATATTTTTTTAACCTTAACATGACCCAAATATATATTAGCGGGAATTGGAACTGGGAGTGGGAAATGACGTTAAATCTCATTCCCAGCCCCAGTATTGATTGAGACTTTAATTTTAGTCCCACTTTCGATTCCATTCTTACGGAGAATGGAATTTGGGGACCAGGACGGGATCGTGATTCCTGTAATCTTTGCTGACCCCTAGATAGACAACACAAGAGATATATGGCTGTAATTTGCGGGTGGAAATAAAAAAAGAAAAGGGAAAAGGAAAAGAAAGAAAAGGAAAAAGAAAAGGGTGGTTGGTAAAATTGATTGATGGCCAGATCTGGGTACATATGAGGAGCAACAGTAGCAGACTAGCAGTGGTGTACACCAACCCCCAATTGTGTGTACCTGTACCAATCCCCAATCTCCCTTTCTATAAATATCCAAACTGCTCCCTTTCATTTCGCTCGCCTTCTCCTTTCTCTCTATTCTCCCTTGCCTGTTGCATCACCTCGTCTTCTCTCTCGCTCCTTCCATACTTCCTCAAGGTACGGACCTCCAATGCTTTCTCTCTCCCATTTTAATGGCGTTGATTGCGTTCCCCTCACCCTTTCATGTCTTCGTTTCTTGTCGTCTTTCTGGTTTCTAATTCATATTCTTGTTTTGTCATTAATCACCTTACTGGTGAGTCATCCTGATCCATCCAGCAAAACTTTTATTTGTCATCTTATTTTGTGGTTACAATCATTCAGATTGTCTCCGATCTAAGCTTACTTGCTTTAGATGTGATCATTTTGGATTATGTATGTGAGTTACGTTGTGTATTTGATACTGAATTTGGTATCAGCGCTTTAGGATTTGATAATTATTTGAGGTTGAGGAATTGCATTTGTGTTTATATCCAGTAGATCTGTAGGCATTAATGGTGACTGTGTGAATACTGAACCTAATTTGACTGAAATCATCGTATCATTTATTAATATTGAGTATATAGCGATAGATCTCTGTTTTAATAGGGATGTTTTTGTCATTGCAACCCATGTGATACTGTTTTTAGCATTTAAAGCATGCTCTGCCGACAAAAAACCTCCTGGATTAGTAGATTTGATTTTGTTTTCCTTTTTTCTTTAATATAATGTTTACTTGTGGAGATGCATAATTTACAATGGTTGTGTGGATTCATTATTCAATAATGATGGAGCAATTTTTGTCCCTTTAAGAATCCTAGTTTGTAGGATCGTCTTTTATTTGTGCTCAAAGAGCTTGGCTAACCTACCAAGCTTGATCTGTCCGTAGTTACTTCAATTCTTGGGTACCCCAAACGATCTACACAATGCACTACATAGACTTTTCCTTTGGTGCAGAGTCTCTTAAAGTAAATAGAATGTAGCTGGTTAAATTGAGGGTATTGGGTCACGTCAACTTCAGTATTCAATGGTGATATTTTTTTTGGATAGATCTGAACCACCTATGGTTGAAAGCGATATGGCAACACTTTCCCCCTTTGAACAGTTGATCATTCCTTTTTATTGAGTATGAATAATCTTGTAATAAGTTAAAGGAGCAACTTAGAATTTACTTCAGTTGGTAGATCTGAACCATTTATTGAGTATGAAAAGTATGGCAACAGTGACACTTCCAGACACTTGTTGGATGAGCATAGTATGGGCACTTTGTTGTTATCATTCAAAAACAACCCTTTCTGAGGCTACTAACATATAACAAATTGTAATCGCATATTTGATAGAATATATATATATATATATATTCCTTGTTATAGAACAACTTTCAAGTACATATTAATAGAATATATGTTTTCTCGTCATGTTTACATTGTGCTCATATCCATTGTTTCTTAAATCATGTGTTCGTGTGGTCGTCTGTGTTGTGTTGTGCCCATCTCAAGTATAAGGGTCTATGCTTCGTTGTTTCTAGCCTTTTCGACTCTGGTTTGAAAAGCATTGATTTTTCGGTGATAAATCTTTCTTATTTGGGAATGGGATAAAGCAAAACCAATTTCGGGTATTGGGTGTGCTGGAATTATAAGATTGCTAGGAGCTAACAATTACATGATATTGTTGATAACTGATAATGGCGCTAACTCTTGTTTGTACGATTTCTAATCTACAGCACAATGGCATCACACATTGTTGGATACCCCCGCATGGGGCCAAAGAGAGAGCTCAAATTTGCCTTGGAGTCTTTCTGGGATGGAAAGAGCAGTGCTGAGGACTTGAAAAAGGTTGCTGCCGATCTCAGGTCATCCATCTGGAAGCAAATGGCTGATGCTGGTATCAAGTACATTCCCAGCAACACTTTCTCTTACTACGACCAGGTCCTTGACACCACTGCCATGCTCGGTGCTGTTCCTCCAAGGTATGGGTGGAATGGTGGAGAGATTGGTTTTGATGTCTACTTCTCAATGGCCAGAGGAAATGCCTCTGTCCCCGCTATGGAAATGACCAAGTGGTTCGACACCAACTAGTAAGTGAAAGTGATGGCTCACCCTTTCATATATGATCAAGTTGTATAAATTATTATTGTTGATAATTATGATTTACTGATGTTGAAACGTCGGTTTGTGACAGCCACTACATTGTCCCTGAGTTGGGACCAGAGGTGAACTTCTCTTACGCTTCTCACAAGGCTGTGGATGAATACAAGGAGGCCAAGGCGGTATGTGTCACAAGTCTCTTATGTCTTGTATTCTATTTGCTTATTTGTTTACAGAAAAAAATCTGATTCTTTGTCTAATGCATTGCAAACAGCTCGGAGTAGACACTGTCCCAGTTCTTGTTGGACCAGTCTCATATTTGTTGTTGTCGAAGCCTGCCAAGGGTGTTGACAAATCTTTCTCCCTTCTCTCTCTTCTTCCTAAGATACTCCCTATTTACAAGTAAGATATGGAAATATCTTTGTTCTATTTGCATGTGTTGAATGAATGCGAGTTGGTGACTCAAAGCTGCCTGGTTTTTTTGCAGGGAAGTTGTGACTGAACTCAAGGGAGCTGGCGCTTCATGGATTCAATTCGATGAGCCCCTCCTCGTGATGGATCTTGATGCTCATAAACTAGAAGCCTTCTCAGCTGCTTACTCTGAATTGGAATCTACCCTGTCAGGATTGAATGTCGTTGTTGAGACTTACTTTGCTGATGTCACCCCTGAGGCATACAAGACCCTTACCTCTTTGAAGGGAGTCACTGGTTATGGGTTTGATTTGGTTCGTGGAACAAAGACCTTGGATTTGATCAAGAGTGGATTCCCCTCAGGCAAATACCTTTTCGCTGGAGTAGTTGATGGAAGGAACATCTGGGCCAACGATCTTGCTGCTTCCCTTTCTACACTCCAGGCTCTTGAGGGTGTTGTTGGAAAAGGTAGTTAATCTTGCCAGCATTTCAGCAAAAGAAAACAATGCTGATCTTTTGTAAAGAAATTTTACTTACACAATAGTTTTTTGCTTGCAGACAAGCTTGTTGTCTCCACCTCCTGCTCACTTCTTCACACTGCTGTTGACCTTGCTAACGAGACTAAGCTCGATGCGGAAATCAAGTCATGGCTTGCATTTGCTGCCCAGAAAATTGTTGAAGTTAACGCTTTGGCCAAGGCATTGGCTGGTCAGAAGGATGAGGTACCTTATATATCACCCTTTTGGGGGGGGATGATTGAGTCTAGATTTGTGCAAACTCCTCTTTTATGATGCAAAATTTGAACTGACATTGGCCTTTCCCTATCAGGCCTTCTTCTCTGCCAATGCTGCTGCTCAGGCTTCAAGGAAGTCCTCCCCAAGAGTGACAAACGAAGCTGTTCAGAAGGCGGTAAGTACAAGTGAATCTGTGCATGTTTTGTGCTTTTATTTTGTGATTACGGTAGAGAATGCATGGCTCGTTGTTATTGATCATTGTGTGGTTCGATGGAATCAGGCTGCTGCTTTGAAGGGGTCAGACCACCGCCGTGCAACCAATGTTAGTGCTAGACTTGATGCTCAGCAGAAGAAACTTAACCTTCCTATCCTTCCCACAACCACCATTGGGTCTTTCCCACAGACTTTGGAGCTTAGGAGGGTCCGCCGTGAATACAAGGCCAACAAGTAAGTACTTTTATCATCTGTTTACAAGTGCTTTGGTTTCTTTTTTTCTTTCTTTTGTTCATTTTTGCTCATCAATGCTAATATCTTTAATTGCTTCCTAGGATCTCTGAGGAGGAGTATGTCAACTCCATCAGGGAGGAAATCCGCAAGGTTGTCCAGATCCAGGAAGAACTTGACATTGATGTGCTGGTGCACGGAGAGCCTGAAGTGAGTTGCTGTCCATCAGCTAAAATTCATCATACCTTTTTTTTTTTAAAAAAAAAAATCTGGGTTCTAACTTGTCATTTTTTCGGCTTCCCATTGTAGAGGAATGATATGGTTGAGTACTTCGGAGAGCAATTGTCAGGTTTTGCCTTCACTGTGAATGGTTGGGTACAATCTTATGGATCTCGCTGTGTCAAGCCACCAATCATCTACGGTGATGTGAGCCGCCCTAAGCCAATGACCGTCTTCTGGTCATCCACAGCTCAGAGCATGACTTCCCGTCCCATGAAGGGTATGCTCACTGGGCCTGTTACCATCCTCAACTGGTCGTTCGTCAGAAATGATCAGCCCAGGTATGCTGTTGTAATACTATCTGCGGGAGCATTTGTCAAATTCTATCAGTCAGTGGGATGATACTAATGTTGACAATTGCCCCTGTACATTTATTGTTTAGGCATGAGACATGCTACCAGATTGCTTTGGCCATTAAGGATGAGGTCGAGGACCTTGAGAAGGCCGGTATCAATGTTATCCAGATTGATGAGGCTGCTTTGAGAGAAGGTCTACCCCTCAGGAAGTCCGAACATGACTTCTACTTGAAGTGGGCTGTCCACTCTTTCCGTATCACCAATGTTGGAGTCCAGGACTCTACCCAGGTAACTCCTCGCCATGAAGCCTATGTATGTATATGAACTTGTATGGGATATATATAGGTAATTGACTTATGGATGGGGTATGTGCAGATCCACACCCACATGTGCTACTCCAACTTCAATGACATCATCCATTCCATCATTGACATGGATGCTGATGTCATCACAATTGAGAACTCTCGTTCTGACGAGAAGCTGTTGTCAGTGTTCCGTGAGGGAGTTAAGTACGGTGCTGGAATTGGTCCTGGTGTGTACGACATCCACTCTCCAAGAATACCATCAACTGAGGAGATTGCTGACCGCATTAGGAAGATGCTTGCAGTGTTGGAGTCCAACATCTTGTGGGTGAACCCAGACTGTGGTCTTAAGACCCGTAAGTACACCGAGGTCAAGCCTGCTCTCTCTAACATGGTTGCTGCTGCCAAGCAGCTCCGCCAAGAGCTTGCCGGTGCCAAGTGAGCAAATTTGTTAAGGTTTTACCAAGTTTTATACTTGGCCAGGTTTAAGGGTGGTATAATTCATACTGAGATCGTCTTTCGATTCCTGAATAACCATTAGTGAGGCTTGATTAGATAATTAGTTGCGGGTTTTAGCATTCCTTGCTCCCTTGGGGAGACATTTAGTTTTGTTTTCTGGTTTCTGCATTTCGAAAATTTCCTGTGTCCTTGATTTCAAGTTCTGTTAAATATGTTGCTGCCAATTAAGCAGAACTAGTGTTTGTACTCTACCTTTCGGGGTTGTAGCATTGTCGCCTTTCCCATCCACATTTTTTTAGCAATGTCTTGTCCCATCCCATTTAATCACGAATGGACTGAGGCCACTGGACTGACCCAGTAAGGTAGATGGTTTTACTCGGTTCAGGCTAATGGTTTTTTGGACGCACTGCCTGGGGAAATGGGCCAAAAAGAGAGCAACACCATCTGGCTTTGCTCAATTTCTATCCCATTTTCTCTTTTGGTTGGCTTCATGGTGTCGTCTCGGGAGAGATGTCGCTTTAGCTAATCAGACATAAGAGAGTCACAAAGATGAATCATGCAAGTTAGGATAAAAAAAAGTAGTCGTTAGTTGATTTAAGGAAATCAACGGACCAAAAAGAAAGCGATAAAAACTCTGACATGCAAACCCGAATTCCGAGCTTGCGGTAAAGTTATGAGTCCAAGAATTAAAGAACTCTCAGGTCGCATGTCATGAATACACACTCTACTAGAATCAATATTGAAATGGAAAAGAGTGGGGAGAAGTTTAAAAAAGTTTCACAATATCATATTCATGTCAAGTGAATGTAATGACTATTTACAAAATATTGTACAAAGGGATCACAATGGGATTACATGATTATAAAATGATAAATGAATGATCTAAGTTTGCTTAAACACAAAGCATGTAAGAAGTTTGGTGATTGGAGAAAACTGTAGTTAATACGTCAGAATTCTTTCGCTATCGATGTCACGCTAATATCGGAACTTTGTGTGAGAATGATGAGGAAAGAGAGTGAGATTTCTTGGATGATTTTTAGATTACCCCAAATGGTGGAATGGAGGGGGATATTTATATGAATGGGGGTGTGCAAAAGATGGAAGGATCAAACATGATCCATCATTTTTGTCCCCAATCTCCCTTCAAAAGTCGTCTAACTTTTGACTTTGCATGGGTCAAAGGCGTCAAGGCGTGTATTGTGGGATCTTGGTTAGCTGTGATGATGCGACAATGAGGAAGCCAGATGGCTTTTGAGGTCTCCTCACACTGATTGGTGACGTGGCAGTGTACGCAGGCCGTATTTGGGCCGAGTAAAGCTAGGCGGCTTTTGAGAGCTCTTATGGGCTTTCGTTGCACTTGGGTTCGACTTGTGGAATTGGAGTAAGGCCAGACGACTTTTGAATTTTCTGGATGCTTTTGGGCCTTGGCAGGGATTATAGGTCGTTGAGCCTTGCTTGGAAACGAGGCATGACCGTTTGGTCTTGCTTTGAGGTTAGTTCATGTTTAAACAACCATACCACTTTCATTCGTACTCCGATTGAGGCTATTCAAAAAGTGTTGGAAAGTTTATGATGTGTACTTTACCCTCATAAAAAGAAATAAGGCCAATGAGACTTGTGAAAAAAAATGGAATTCAAAAGAGTACATATATGTGGACATGAGGGGAAATGAAAGTTTTTGTGATGAGTTGCTGAGGTAATTAAAAAGTGAGCAAGGCCAGATGACCTTCCTCATTTTCTTGTCCTTTTGCTTCTCTTTTTGGGCCTTGTCACTTTTGGGTCCAACTACTTGGATTTGAAGCAAGGCCAAGTGGCCTTACTTTGTTTTTAGCCCAGTTTTTGCTCATTTTGGGTTTTTTTGGCCTAATCTTGCAATGAGGTATTTGCGTTGCTCCCGGTTATACTTGTGCACTTGTCCTGGTACAAAATATGATGTTTACAACTGTATCTCGTGCACTTGCAGCGTATAAATTAGATGTTTAGAGCCTCTCTCTAGAATTCTTTGAGAGAGTGTAGTAGTCATTATCCAAACCACATGGGAAGTTTTATAACTACTCCTTGAACTTTTGGGAGTGCACATTTATAAAATGTCCATAGATCTTATTGTTGCATGTGGGTCATACATCTAAGATGCAACTTCAAGGTATTTTGATTTGTAACAAAATGTTAGTTAAAACAATGAAATAATTCATAAAATAATGAAATAATGTCCATAAATAGACTGAACAATACTCCTAAACTCTACCGCAATGTTCATAAAGCTTGTGAAAAATATTTATAAAAATGCAATACAATGCTCATAAAAAATTTATAAATACAAAACATGCTAATAATAACAATAAAAAGTTGAAAAGTATGGTTATATTACAATGCTCATAAAACTCCACAGTAATGTTGATAAAAACACGAATATAATGTTCAAAAAATATATCATACAATGCTCTTAAACTCTATTGCAATATATACTACATGCACCCAGAGCATGTGCTTGATAAGTGCTTCTTGTATATATGAGAACTTGGTTGTTTTGATGAGAATTTGGGGAATATTTGATTTGATTACGTTATTTTATACTCGAATTTCCCATATTACACTTGGATTGGAGTTTGGTGAGTTTTGTAGGGAATTTGTGAAGAATCGATGTAAACCGAGCCCAAAAAGCAAGTGTAGATCCAAGTTATGAGCTTAAAGGACCAAGAAGTGAGATGTTGGATCACCCAAGGCCCAAACAATGGCCCAAAGTACTCCTAGGCCTGAAAAAGACAGTGGCACGGGTGGTGTCTACAGTGGCACGGGTAGTGCCTATGACCAGAACGTGAAGAATTGTGTGCAGTGAAGCGATATGGGTAGTGCCTAGGGGGGCACGGTCCGTGTCACTATGAGCACGGTCCGTGTTACCCCTGGCACGGTCCGTGTCACCCCTGGCACGGTCCGTGCCTCTCCTGTCTTTTCATTTTCGGCGGTTTTGAGTTGATATTTGCCTATATTATGCTTATTTCCGGCGGAGTTTAGAGAGAATCATCGACCATCATGCATTTCATGCCCTAATCATATCATTCATCATCCATATTCCATTCCATCATTGAAGATTGAGAGAAGATTGAAGATCGAGGAGCAACTTGAACATACTTTGAAGTGGAGGAGCAAAAGTCCTCCATTGTTGATTCCTAGCAAGTTTGTTCTTCACTTGGGTTTATTTCTCATTCTCTCATAGATTTTCATATGCTTTCTAGAATAGATTTCAATTGCTTTGTAGTTTTAAACATGAATTGTGAGTAGTTCTTTTAGTTTAGGGGATGAACCTTTGAAGTTGCTTGATGAATTGACTTTGTTGGATTGAATTATCATGAATTTAGTTTGTTTCAATCTATTTGGTCTTTGAATTGAATTGTTATTGCTTTTGCTTGATCACCAATTGCATGTTAATAGGTTGTTGAATGAAGTACCGAAAGGAGAAGTTTGATTACCCGAAAACCTAGATTGAACTAGTTAAAATTATCTAGACGTAGAAGTTTTAACTAGGGTTCTTGAGATAATTAGATCTTTAACCTTGACTAAATCGAAATAACCACGAAAGTAGGTGCTTGGTTAGTCTTGGCAATTCGCTCTAGTGGCAAAATCTCATTGCGAAGTATTCTATGCGATTATCGAACCTTGATTGTGCAAATTAATGAAATGAGAGTTCAATCCACATCATTGATTCGTTATTTGACTTAGGTTTCATCCCCTGAACGTCTTTTTCCCTTGATTAAATCAGAAAAGTTTGTGTGAATATTCGTTTGTTTAGACCTTGATTGTGATTAGAGTTAGATTTAGTTGATTCAAAACAAAAACCGGATCGACTTAGCGATCAACTAGGAGGCTAGTTCAGTGCGTTGAAGGGAAAAGTCCCTGTGGGAACGATCTTGATTTATGCTACAATTTCACCCGTGCACTTGCGGCCTATCAGTGCTCCAGATAGTTGCGAGTGAACAATCATATGAATCAGAGTGAACAATCATAATAATCAGAGTGAACAATCTAATACATATGGGTGAACAATTGTAGAATCTGGAGCACTTACTCCTGGAGCACCTAATAATATATTACATGCACCCGGAGCATGTGTTCCAGATACTTGCGAGTGAACAATCATATGAATCAGAGTGAACAATCATAACAATTAGAATGAACAACCTAATACATATGGGTGAACAATTATAAAATTTGAAGCACGTGCTCCGGAAGCACCTAATAAATTGCACTAATACGATGGTCATAATTCTTAAACTCTATTGTACTACTCATAAACTTCATAAAAATACGCTATAATGCTCATAAAACCATATAGAGGTAGAAATGCTAATAGTGACAATAAGAGAATAAAACATGATGTTTCTAAAACACACATTAAATATTAAATAATTAATATTACATATTCAATATAAGGAAAAAAAATACAAAAAATGGAAACATAAAAAAATAATAAACCAAAAATAAACAAAATAAAAAGTACAAATGGACTAGACTAGGAAACTCTAAAGAGTACAATAATGACTGAACCAGATGGGATAGGTTTAGGTTAAAACAAAAGAAAATCTCAATGACATGTTCATGAGGTAGTCAACATCTTTAAACTTTCTATATATTTGGAAAAATCAAGAAGCTAAGTATGTTATTCTGTATATATATGCTACGTTACTCGGACTCGGGTATGCATGTCCATGTCGGACATGGATACGGGTGTCGAACTCTGTTATTTTAAAGAAATTTTATACATTTTCATTGTAATTTGAAGTATCGAATGTTATACCCTTGTCTAGATATTAAGGGTCCGACACGGATATAGCATAGAAAATGACGAGTCGGAGTAACATAGTATATATATCTACGTTGATGCAGAAAGTAAATAATTTAGGGATTCAAGTGATTGACGGAAGAAAGTGAGGCAATGTCTTCTTCCACAGAATCATTGATGTAGATAGTATTAGTAGGTGTCTTGTGAATGTTATTTGCAACATTACGACGCTTCATTTCCTTCTCCAAATGCAAACAGTAGCTCTCGAAAATTGGTGAACTAACCATGACTTCGAAATCCAACAAGAAAAGCAACTCCAACTCCAACTTGTTTAGCTCTGCGTTGCTCACCCCTCCCACTCTTGCATAATAAGCATTGTTGTATTGTCTGTAAATTAATAGTAAAGTAATCACTCACAAATGCTTTCAAAAGGATATCATACCCGATTCTTTTATATGGTTGGTTGCGGTGTGGTAATGGTGTGGTGCGGTGAAAATTGAAAAAGTGTGGTGAGTTGTGGTGAAAGTTTAGATAAGTGGGGTAGGTTAAGACATAGAATGTGAAAAGTTAAGGAGAACGGGACCTAAAATTACACACAGTCTAACTTGTCAAATTCACGACCGAATATATGTGATTTTGACAGTTAGCCTCCCTGATTTTTTGTAATTAATCTAATTAACCTACACTTTTCACAATTAATTTCTACCATCTAAAAATTTGAAGGCTATAATTTTCAAAGAAAAAAGATAATGTGTGATGGATTTGCCCTCATTTAATGTCATCATGATACATTTAGAGGTGGAAGAACTAATCTGACACGATTACCGATCTGAATCTAACACGATATTAGGCGGGTTTATGTAGGAATTTTCACATCGTTTAATTAAATGGGTTAGGTTCAAGTCAGGGTTTCCGACAACATGTATAATATGCAGTGTAAACTCAACTTCAAAGTTAAAGATTGCATTCAACTAGATATGCAAAGGAAGAGAAGGAGATGGAAAAACTCACACATCATCGAGCATCTTGGAGGCAACCAAGAGACTTGTGACCAAGAGTCGATGCACATTGAGTGAACTTATGAGCATCTCAGGATGTTTATGAAGCAACCTGTCTATATAAACATACCCAACAACGAAGCAAGATGGGCTACAATTGGTGTATTTGTACAGCCTCTCCAAGTACTTGGCTATGCTTATACTCGGTGGCCTTACACCATCAAACACATTCAAGTTGGTCCCTAGCTCTGTCAGGCTGACACCTATTGAACCACCAGTCTCAATGAGACGTTCATTCCTGGTCACAAGCCCCTCCAATATTGAACCCAGGACTACGAGCACCCTCGGCGTGCTCTGGTGCCCCTCCACCTCCCCACCCACTATCGGATACGTCATATTGAAGGGGACTAACTGGCTAGATAGCAGCAAAAATGGAGTTGTGTATGGTATGTCTACTTAGAAACTATTGAGTGAGATAAGTAATGTTGTTGGGTTGAATATTAAGCCAAGGAGGATTCAAGTGAGGTTGTAGTCAATGTAATCCTTCTGATTGGTGGAGTGGTGGGCATTGGTCAAGTGGGTATATCGCATATTGGATGTCTGCTATCTCTATTGTTTCGTGGTTGTGTGTTTTCTCCATTTATTGTAAGGAATAGTGCGTTACTGATGGAGACACATTGCCAAGTCGTCACCCTTGTCTCGATGTGGTTCCGGTTGAACTGCCAGCCGTTTTTAAAAAATTTCCCTCATTTGTTAAGTTTTTTTTTTTTCTTTTTTGCAATCAATATTATAAACAAGAAAATCAACACCCCAAAACCTCATCCAAAACAGCTATAGAGGGGCCAGATGTATAAGTCTTAAATTTTATAATTTAGAAAGAGTGGTTCCAATTAATCCAAAATTTAAAAACTTAAAAATCATTCACTGTCTAATATTTCATGGACATTAGACCTATTACATTAAAAGGCAAATATACTAAAGTCATAAACGGACACACCAAATTACGGAGGTGGATTACAAACCCAGTGCCTGCAACATGCCTGATGAAGACACCATTGGACCACTATATGAGCCTAATCCTTCGCATATGTGCTCATCCACTAGATTTGCTTTATTTTTTTTAAACAATTGGAACATATCATCAAGTCGAAAAAATAGACCCCCAAGTACCCAACTATGCTTCCTTTTTTTCAATGCATTCACCACCTATAAAGCATATGCCACACCCCAAGTCAAGGTATGATAGATGCCACACACCTGTACAATAGCTTAGCATAAGTATGCAAAGCTCAAAAGACCAAAACAATAGACTTAAGTAACCCAAAGCTTTGAGTGTACACTAGAATTTGGTGAACCGTACACTACTTTTCAGTGAGCCGTACACTATTTTGAATGATGCAAAACGGACAGCCAAACTTAGGGTAGTATGCGATATGAGTCATGGGCATAGAGTACGTTGTGAAGACATGTACCACATCAGAACTGAACGAAGACAAATCAAACCGCTGCACGAAGAGCAGCGGATTCCTGGAATCTCCACACTTGCATTATCTTTTATGTCCCAAAATAGAAGGAACCACTAAAAGAGAACTGGAGGCAAAACAGGAACATGAACAGCTATCAGGTGATGTATTTATCACCTTGAACCTGACTGACACATTAAGCAAGTCATGATTATTTATATACAAAGCTTCGAGCAAGACAATTCCCCCCAAGCACTAAGACACAAGCTATTAAACATGTGCAACTCTGTAAGAAAGTTTTCTTGTTTTAAAAACGCACGCACGCTCTTTACCAAACTTTACAGACTGGAGAGGATCAACAAAAACACACAATCTATGCTCGTCCGACAGGAACTCTGTCACTAGCTGTAGAATATATGCAACCGCACCCAGTCAAAAGACGAGGGCATCATCTGTCCTCTTGTGGTTCATTCACAAGTTGCACGGGAACAACAGGGATTGAATCCCACCATTCCTTGAGCCGCCGGTTCCCGCTATCCTTTGCCATGACATTCTTGGCAGCCTTTGAGGTTGTGGCAAACAGATACACTGTGGAAGCCATCACTATATACTTGAACGGGATTACCATCAGGATCACGGCTATCCCAACCATCCCTATCATCACTGTGTTTGCTTGCTACATTATGCAAACCCAAGAATCACCAACAAAGTTAACTTCAGATCAATACCAAAGGATGGTAGAAAGTATTCTTTAATTGTTCTCTAAACAGCTTTAAACCGTGACTAGTGATTATGTTTCTGTCTTACTTCTAAGGAAACTGGTCAGTCAGCCTGGTTCACCCACATTCTATAGCACAATTGGTTAGGCTGCTTTTGAGAACAATATTTTAGAAAGCCTTTCGAGTGCCCGCTACATTCACACAACAGTCTTGTGAGGTGCTTTGTTTTACTATACTGTACAGCAATCTAACCAGAATTGCTACACGTCAAGTTGTCGGCAATGATCCAAGGACAATACCGTACATAGGCCACAATGCAAAAGACAAGAAAAAAATATACCCAATAAAGCATTGTCTTATCAAGAAATGACGAAAAGGCGTACGTGAATATAGGTAACAGAATTCCGTACCTTCAGGGCCCTAGAAACCAATATGGAGTAGATCTTGAGAATTGTGATATTGACCTCTTGCACAAGGTCATGCGCACTTCTGAGGCCATGCTGAGCTGACACAATGCTCTCCATTGCTGTCTGGTCAGATGCAGTGCACACCACTATCTTATCATATTGGTCTTTGATATTTCGACGCCTTGCTTGTAACATCCCAAAAGCCGCCCATAATAAACCCATGGCTAATGCCTTTCCAATCCATTCCCTGAAATCAGAGACAGCTGAAGACTACTGAACAATAACCTCACAATGCAATGAACTAGATACAGCAAACTTACTTATAGGCTATCAAGAGTAGAGCAGCTATCACTCTGACAGTCACCCCTGGTCTCTCCCATGTAAGAACTTCTTGACACCAGGTCCAGCCCACTTTCAGTGGCTTTACAAGCTCCTATAAAATGGGACACATTCAAGACTCTTGCAATTGTTGACATTACAGTAGGAAACTTAGGGAGGCTAAGAAGCTCCAGCAAGCCGTCCAAACTGATGTTCATTAGTCACTAGGATAACTGACTTGACCGTAAAGGTTTGGCTTTGCAGGGTAATTCTTGGAAGCAAGGAACGTCTTGAAAGTGTTGGTGATTACTGGCAGTCATCATGTGAAGGGGGATAACTCTTGGAAAAAGAAGGGAAACCTTTGAACAGAGACTAAACACTTGTACCAGAAACCTCTGGGGAAAAAAAGGGTGGGGCACGCAAATGATGAAGCTCTGTGAAAGACTGATTCATTCATTTTCGATAGAATGAAAATTACGACAATGCAAAAGCGGAGAAAAACAAAACGTCCAAATGCCCAGATGAAGAATGGCCCACAGAAATGATGAAAGTGGGAATTCTACATAAGGCACAGCACAGTCAATGGCGAACCTTACCATTAGGACAAGAGCACTGTCAGCAACCCCGTCTTCTTTTAAGCCTTCTGTTGTAGCTTTTGCAACCTGAATTTCTTTAGCCTTTTCTCTTACCTCTGTAACCGCTTCATCCAATGTTGAAATACCCCCATCTTGAGCACTGATCAAAGAACTTTTTTCAACCATCTCTGGTTCTTTCCAGTCTAAATCAGGCTCAACCTCATGAGGCATGTTCAAATACCGTAGAATTGAGCTCGCACTGCAGGGATCTGCAGAATCAATCAGTTTCAGGGTTCCTGCAAGTTCTTCGAGTACATAATCCCCTTTAGGGAGCTCATCGAACAATGTAAAGATTAAGAAACTTCTTGGATGTGGGGGTGCCATTCTTAGCATTTCTCTTGCAGCATGAAGCCTTATGATACTCAATATAGTCCTTGCATGCATTTCCCATGCTTGTAGTGCAGAGAGAGCATCCTGCTTTGATAGGAACTGGTGTAGCAAAATGATCTCTTTAGTTAAAGCAAGCCAGTGATCACGTCTCGTTGAGCTAGTAACCTCAGGGAACTCCAGCACCACTCCTTCTGTCCTATTAGTCAAGTAGAAAAGCCGATATGGTCAACAAAACCAATTATACAAATTAGGTTGAACTATCACAATCTAGTCCAACTTCACTCCCATGGATAGACACTATTCTATTAGTTTTTATTAGTGGTTCAAGTTCAAGTTACTCAGCAATAACAATCTCCGCAATGGAAAATATGATATATGTAAATCATAGATCGTCTTCACATTCTTTTAAGCCAATCCTTCCTCAGGCAAAATCTTCAGAGAGATAGCTTAACCCCCTCCTTTACACTGTAACAAGTTGAGACTGAAGGTTTTTTTTTTTTTTTTTTTTTTTTTTTTTTTTTTTTTTGAGGAAAGGGACTGACGGTTTTTATTTACTGTTCTATTTTGATTTTTCCACCACCTTCCTAGCAATTTGGTCCTGGACCTTTCTCGGAGACTGATTGAGATTTGCAGTCTAAAGGAGGGAGTAAGATCTCCAAACCCCAGGCCCCAAAGAACGCGAGCACCACCCAACAGCAACAATGACACAACTTAGGGAATGCACACGTAAGGATTCAGCCCTGTTCTTTGGATTGATAACTCTTTCCAATCCAATCCAATCCAATCCAAACCTTACACAATTCCCCAAACACTTTTCCTCTCTGAAAACACAATTCCCCAAAAAAGTATCCAATCCAATCCAACCAAACTTCATTTTATCCAATCCAAAGAACATGCTTTGGATTGGTAACTCTTTCCAATCAAATCCAATCCAATCCAATCCAACCTTACACAATTTCCCAAAAAAGTTTTCTATCTAAAAACACAATTCCCCAAAAAAAGTATCATAACTTATCCAATCCAATCCAATCCAACCAATCCATCCAAACTTCATTTTATCCAATCCATCCAAACTTCATTTTATCCAATCCAATCCAACCAATGTGAATAATGCAATACCAGGGACCTTAGCAGCAACTTATTTTTAACCCAATTTTCCTTTCCAGAATAAGGAGTGATTCTAGCCACTAAAGTTAATTCAAGTGGATCGAATCAGAAGCCTTTCTTCACAAACAACTGATTCCTTACGAGCAAAGCTAGGTGACAAATGCTTCATTGACTCTGCTAGAAGTGAACAACATGTTTTACATCAAACTTGTTAAGCTTTGGTTTGTCCTTGACTGGCAACTAAGTTAACCTGAAGTTTCCTAGGGAGCGGACAAGTCCCAAAGTTCAGAGAACCTACTACTTTTTGAAGGATTAAGGAATGTGTGTATTAACTACAACAGCAAATTAAAAGATAGAGATACTCCAGTAGTTTGAACGGTTATCAGCCAATTTGGATAATTATGGACCCAAGGCTATGTCAGAGTCTCGTCACCTTCATTCAGACAACACCATGTTTTTCACTTCATCATCTAGAAGTTTCAAGGGTTTATATTCGTTTGAAACCATAAATATATGTTATCACCGAGTGTGTGTGTGTGGTTGGGGGGGGGGGGAAGTAGTTATGCCAGTGATCCAATACCATTATACTTCAGCTTAGCAAAAAAAAAAGGGCCCAGAAAATAAAAGTGCAGCGAAACAACTACTTAGATGTCAAAATAGGTGGATCTTACATTTCAGAGGATTTATATATCATGGCTTTATCAAAAAGCGGAGCACCCCATGGACCTGTAGCAGCTGGCTTCACACTCTGTTCAGTATTCTTTGAAAGACTGATCTTCAGAGCTTGTTTATAGTTTACAGCCCCCGAGGCCTCAAAGTAAAGGGCATAGTTGGTGAGTGTCAACCTACCTATGTAGACAATAGATGCAATAAGAAAATTTACAGTTATGACCCATAATATAAATCGCTGAAGATAGACTTTGATTGCAGTAACCTGAAGAGCACGACTCCTTGACAAACCTGGCCAGCTTTCTCCACCAATGTGGCGAACTACTCGCTGACTGCTTGCAGTTCCCTCAACATGTAGTATAAATTCATCATCTTCAAATTCAGCTCCAGTCGGAGTTTCTTGCTTTTGCAGATGCTTTGCACACCTAAAATGGTTCAACAAGACAGAAAAAAGTGACGAAATTGAAAAGGCAGCAAAATGCACCTTCAAACAAACTCACATCTGTTGCTTCTCATTATTTCGACTTAAGTTGCTCACTTAAACTACATTAAAATGGGCAGGAACTTATTAATCCTTCGAAAGATTATTGAAACATCACAATCATGAATTAAAATAATGTTGTTCGGATTATAGAATTTATGTGAAAATCCATATTTCCTGGTACTCTACACAAACATTAAAATGGATATAAGAGCAAAGTTGTCTCACTTGTCCATTTCCTTCAAGAATTTATCATAGGCTGGATAGTGGAGAAGGTTTGCTGTAGATGCTGTAAGAGTTTCAAACGAGAATCTACCGGTTGGGACATCCCCAGCCAAGGGAAACAATGATGAAAACCACACAAAAGCATCTTCCTCGATGCCTGCTCCATGATCAACCTACCAACACAATTCCATGATATAATTTGTATCTAACGGCATTGTCAGTCAATCATAATTGAGCTGCAATTTTTTTTCCCCAACATTGTTACTCATATATGAAGGAATACAAATATCCCAAATTCTTCGAGTATATTTGGTAACAAGAAATTTTAGAATGAATAAATCTCCTTACAAGTAGTGGCATGATATCAGAGTAGAACAGAGAAACATCTTCATGAGCTGGAGTCACTTCAAGTGGCAATTTCTGCTCTTCCTTCTCTTTACCCAAGCATTCCTAGAAACATATGCAAGAGTATGAGATTTCATGTGCAGCATATGTACTTATTCCTGCTTAGCATATTTCTAATATTGCTATTAATACATGATTATATGTCAATAACATTCTTATATTTGACATTAATATGGAAAACTGAAACCTTCCCAGTTAAAGAATTTGAAATAAAAGGTAAGAGTGAATTTAACGTTACCACAGGCGTAAAATCGAAAGGACCCAAAATGATATTTGTCGTCATCAATCTCGTCGTCGTGAAAAAATACTTGAATGACTGATCACCTAATGTTGATCCTATTCTAAGGTCAGGTACTTCCAAATGGAATATGCTAAAAATAATTGTTATTGCTACCCAATGATAATCATTAAACTGCTTTGAAGTGCTGGCATTGAAAGCCTAACAGGAAAGCCAAACTTTCCATATTCTCTCAAAACTTTGACATGCACGATTAACCTGCCCCGTATTTCCTAGTACAAAATGTTTCAGGATATTGCTTGGCTTTACCTCTTGACATAGTCCTTTAGCCAATGTAAATTTAACTCCCATACCGCCACATAAATTAGCCTAGATTCCTCCATTAAGTTCTCCTTTAACCATATAAATTTCAACATCGAAGTAGATTGACTTCCATACCTAATCTTATATTGATATACACGTCCCTGGGCATAGATCCAAGTAATTGAAATCAAGTGATTGAGCATGCATCAATGGATCAGCACTATGTCAGTCCCAGGGAACGGTCAACAGGATGAACTTTGCACCTTAGCATGACCAAATTGTTCTTTGGGATAGTGACTAAGCTAGGGCATGGTTTGATTTTTCAAATTATTTCCACTCCCACCATCGAAGTATAATTGTCATAGACACATAGTTGAAAAAATACGCATTTCAAAAATCTATCTGCTGCTGGAGTTGACCTACATAAGATTATGTACTCTCCAATCTAACCTTTTTATCTCTATTTATTTTAGCACTAAGGCAGCACTAATTATTTACCTAATCATTTAAAATTCAGATTTGCAAGGGGTAGAATTTGATAACAGTTTAGTATTCTAGATTAAGTAGTTAAGTGTACAAGTCTTTTCAGGCAACATAGGATAGAAACTATCAAAAATAACAGCAGGACAAAGGGAGTAACCTTGATGCTACAATTTATTTGATGGCAAGGTACAAAATCGAATAGATTAATTTTCATCAATCCAAGTAATTCAGTCTCAATTTTGAATAAAAGATATTCAAAAAAAAAAAGTAATTGTATTTGTACATAACAACTACTCAGCTGTTTTCCTGATATGTGACAGCTTTGCTATTATTACGTTTAAATATTATCAGACAAAGGGTTCCTTTACTTGGTCCTATACATACCCTCATTATGATTTGCAAGACAAAATTCTCACTACAAAACAACAAAATCCAATTTCAACAACACTCTCATCTTTGTTACACAAACTTGCAGGTTGCTCACATATATAGTTACATCCTCGCATGTACGGATCTAAGGGATGGACTAGATTCTAGGGTTGGGTATGGACACATCATTGAAGACAGGGAATGTGCAAAATCGCCAGAAAACAAACAAGTGCAACAATTAGACAAGTAGCAACAGCGCATTTCTCTATCTAGGTCACAGCAACATAGGTTCAATCTGCTATTGAGTTTATTCTAAATTACCTGTAGGCATTCAGTGTTTGACACTCACCGGAAACCTCAAAGTCCTTCCCAAAGATCATTCAATGGAGCATGATGAACCAAAAAAATAAGACGAAGAAATGGGCAGAGGGAAAGCAAAAAAAAAAAAAAAAACAGAACAGGAAAGAAAGGGGCATAATTAGCTCTGAATGAGCATGCTTGGTACAGCAAATCCCTGAAGGTCTCAAAGGGAATTAGTACAAAGCAGCTAGCAATGCTGCATTTTCTATGATTGCACTTTCACCTCTGCTATATTTTTTTCAATGCCTTGAGTTCAAGCACAAAATTAGCACATTTCTTTTGTGTACTTTTGAAGATCCTTCTTTCTCTAATTTTCATTTAGAGTTCTTGTCCACCAATTAATGGGTCTGATATTACATGCAGAAGCATATAAAGAAGCTAAGGCGATAATTATACCCTACTCCATGGCATAATTCAGGGATCTACTGCCAACTATGGCATTGATTAGAAATGTACCTCATATGATTCTTCATTAGCAGAGCTAGGCATCTGCCAAGCCAGCATCATGTCAAATGTGAAGCGGCTAAATGAACCGTCACTGACAGATTCTTCTGGTTCAAGTGGTTTCTGTCTTAAAGCCTTTGAACAGCAGTACTCCACCAATTTTCGTGAATAATCACCAAGCTCGGGTTTCCATATTTCCTCGAATTCCTTCACTATTTCATCAACTGACTTGTCTAATTTCCTGAGAAATCAAACCAAGTAAAGAGAACTAAGTCATCACATGATCATGAGTTGCTTTCATTCAATTAACATTGTAGTTCCCCAGGAACACAATACGAAGGGAGCTGAAATTTTGATTTATCAGCTCTTATATTTCAAATGGTAGTAATTAGTTTTAAGTTATGAATGTCTTTGTTTGCAAATATGAGGGATATGTGTAGGTAGTTAGCAAACGTTCTACTTAGGGCGTGTTTGGTGCAAGTGAAATGATTTTCCTTGTAAAATGGTTTTCTAGGAAAGTAAGTTTTCAAGTGATATTTTCATTTGTTCGGTAGATATATACATATATACCTCTTTTGGTCTGGATGAGAGAGCAAGAGGAAGAGATAGAGAGGAATCGGACGAGAAAGAAAGAGTTGGATGAGAAATGAATCGTTTCCGGTAAAGATGAGAGTGAACGTGAGGAACTTGGGCCGTGAGCAGTAATATGAACCGGGAAATTGGATTTCTTAAGATTGGACCTAAGAAAATAGTTTACAAAGGCAGGGGGAAAATGATTTTCCTCCCCACCAAACACACGCTTGGATGAATACAACATCACTATACCTAAAGGTCACAAAATCAATGTGGCTAGTCTATAGATCACAAAGTCGATGTTGCTAGTTCTACTATATCCCACCAATATCAACCATCTAAATTGCTCGGCAGAGATTTTTATGGTGCATTGATCAGGCCATCAGGGAAAGGGCAGAAAACTATCAGCTTGATCGCCCAGTTAGTTGCTACTTGTAAAATTTAATAATTTGATACCTGAACTTTTCATGAGGTTGTAATTTAATCTTCTCTCTTATAAACATTCCAGAAATAATCTGGAACATTCTTGTTTTGTAAAACACAATTACCCGGGTTCTACCACTATCTGATAGCTTAGTATTCCATGTACACATTTGTTATTCATATGCTAAATAATTCGAGGGACCCATTGCCTATCCAAAAACAAAACTATCCACAGAAACTATGTCCAACCACATACTCACAAGATTTCATCACTTGATTAAACACTTAGCAGGATGAGAAGTCAACAATTCAGTAGCTAGTTAACTTTGGATAAGAAAGAACAATGGCAGCAAAGCAAGCAATTGATACAATGAATCTAATTAAACCATCCAATCCAATCGACAGGGGAAAATAATCGAACTAAAAGACTGAGTCTCGAATTTTGGTAATTAGGGATTAGGTAGTAGTGTTTATAAAGAGATTAGGAAAGAATTAAATGGAAAGACGGTAAGAGAGAGAGAAAGTACTGGGCGCAGCGGTTGAGGACGCCATTGGAAGCAGAGGAAAGATGCTTCAACTCGGTCGTCATAATGGTGATTGATTACGCTCCACCTTCTTCGGATTACGGAGATTGAGTTTTTAAGTTATGAAGATGAAAATGAAGATGGAGAATATATGAAGCATTGTGGGATGGGAATGGATTGGGGGCCGGGGGTAGTATTCGTGGCATCAGAGACGACGACCAAAGTGCGTTGAGAGGCTGCCAAGTGCATGCCATGCAGCGATGCAGACATAGGAAGACCATCCTATGATTATGCTGCTATCACACCAAACCATCACTATTGTATTGTTCCATGTTACCAGGTAAATCTCAATTGCAAAATGATTAACATCTTTCACTTAAATTCCTCGTAAATTATAAAATTAAATATAAGTATATTTAAATTATTATAAAGATATATTTATTACTTTTAAAGATTATTACAATTTATAAACATATTTTGTAGAAATGTGAAGCACGAGTGTATTAAAAAATAGACATTTATTATTATAAAAATAACAACTTCAATCTATATAAATATAAATATAAATTATAAAGGAAAAAACTATAAAGATATATATCTATTAGAAAGAAGAAAATATAACTAATGCTATCCCACTATGCAAACATAAATGCGCATGCGTGTTTGATTGATATGTATGATCTATCATCACATTTAAATAATATATATATATATATGAAAATAATCATTTATTTATATTTTTCGTAAATATAAAATTATGCATAAAATGTACATTTTCTACTATGATTGATAAAATTAGGCTATTATTTATATTTGTTGACCTAACTAATAAGTATTATACTCTTATACGACTCCCTCTGTTCCAAATTAATTGTCATTTTGACTAATTTTGACCGCTAATTATTTATAAATTACAATGAGTTACAATATAAAATTACCTCCATTATAATTGTTAGGAAAATATCTTTCTAATGACAGTAATTTCATATTGTAATGCATTATAATGTGTGAGTAATTAATGAAAAAAATTTAGTCAAAGTGACCATTAAATTCGAACGAAGGTAGTAGTTGATCAATATATATAATTATTAGAGAAAATATTATTAAAAGTTACAAAAATGTGAAATATGTATAATTTAAGATGGTTACTAACCATCTTAAGTCTAAATGTGTATCATTTATCCAACTTAACCTATATATATATATATATATATATATATATATATATATATATATATATGTATGTATATGTATATATTCCGATTAGTAAACTATTTGGATATGTTTGCCCCTATGATTTTATTTTGTTTGACGAAAATACCCTCAAGATTTAAATAGAATTAACTTATGTCTTGTATCTTGTTAGCTAGGATTATTTTGATTTTCTTTGTATTTGTCCATCTTCAACTTTTCACTTTCTTGGGAGCCATCTAATGATTGTTCAACTCCTTGAAGTTTCTACACCTCTGACCCTTCTTCCGCTACACATTGATTTTTTTTCATGTTTGTTTGATTCATCTTCTTTTGTTCCACTATCCTCATTTTCAGTATCATTTGGACCAACTTCATGGATAACCTATTGGTGGACATACGCTTAAGCTTCATTATCCCTTTTTCCATCCATCGGGATGGGGGCGGGGTATATCCAAGGTTGTTAAAATCGGGATCCTAACTCGAAACTATATGGAAGTTAGGATTGGAATTTAGACCATGTAAGATCGTGGATCGTGTGTAAATTGTAGAACCGTTTCGACGATTTTGGATCATAAAATTGTAGGATCGTAAATTAGGATCAGGATTTTAATAACTATGGGTATATCTTGGATATCCACCAACGTTCTCCTGTTCTCACACGTTTCATACTTAGATCATCTTCTGATGTCTGAGAATCATATATCTAACTCAAAAGGACTTTTTTTTTAAAGTTTCCACTACATTTTCCTGTTTTGGGAGTGTAATAATAAATTTTGTACTACTGAAGGTTCTTACTTTTGATATTGGACTATAGTTATGCACTATAACTGAGGCATTAAATCTCGTTGTTGTGGGCTAGTACACACTAAATTCTATGCAACCATTCATCTATTCCTTCATTTATCTTCCCTTCAACTTGGGTTTTGCATTTTACCTCATTTATTTGCTCTTTTTCTCCTTTGACTTCCCTTGTCTACAACTGATTTCCAAATCCAAATCTTCCTTTCTTTTGTTTTGGCTTGACCGAATCTTCTTCCTCTTACATGCTCTACCCTCAATCTATTTCCTTCACATTTTCTTTATATAAAACACCTCCGCTTCTTTTAACGGTTGCTATCAACCTTTTATCCATGGTAAACCCCAATTTCTATTCCAATTATTAATTAATTTTAGAATTTATGAATAAAGTTGGTTTGTTTCCTTCATAAGAGTTTTGTTTCATCCTTAGATAAGGTTTTGTCTCTGTTTTAGAGTTTTTTCAATTGGTGTTGTCGTACTGAAGACTAATTTTCAAATCGCTAGAACACGGATTATGGATTATGAGTTCTCCATTGATAATAAAGATGGAGAATCATCAAAGAAAAATATAGACTAATAAAAAAAATTATGACAAGATTATTATAATTTTGTAACCGGATAAAGGTCAACTGTCATGTCAATGTTTTAGATTTACAACTAGACCTGACCGAATTTGACTACACCCAGAAGTTCAAGGTTTTGACTTTTGAACACAATTTCTAAATCCGTAATCTAAATAAACATCAAATCGACCCATACCAAACTCGATCCAAAACCAACTTGCTGATCCAAATGGACAGGTTTATTTATAATTTTCATGATAATCATTTGGCATTTTATTAATGAAATTATTTTATTCTGATTCAATGACACAAATGGTGAAGAGCTTATATTTTTTACTGAGATTTTCAAACTAAATTTTGTTGATGATCTAACTTTACACATTTTCTCTTAAACCTTTTATATATTTTAGGTATCTAATTTTGAATTGTCAATTATTTAAATAGATAAAAATATTATTTATAGGAAATATGTCAAAAATTTGGAAGATTCTCTCATAGCTGAAACTTTTTTCAACTACGGTAATTGAAAAATATATTTCATGTTTAAAAATTTAAAATTAATCTATATTGATCAAAGTGACTTGTTGTAATAAGTAATGACATTCATTGAGATCTATTTTTTTTTTTTACAAAATTTGATATTTTTAACGAAATTCTAACATAATTGAAACTTTTTCAACTATCATAGTTCAAAAGTATAATAATCATTGATTCTACTATAAAAGATTGAAATTAATACATTTTGATTGAAATAACTTGTTATAATGGTTAATATGATCTATTGGTACATAAATTTTTTAACAGATTAAATTTATTTTAGTTAAATTAATGGGAAAATAACTTTCAACAAATATAATTGAAAAAAAATTCACCTATGATAAATTTTCACAAAAATTTAGAATATTAATATACAAAAGTGAGTTTAGATTATTTCTAATAAGATCCAAGAGTAAGGCCCCGTTCTTTTGGTTAAGTTATTTTCAGGTTTGGATGAATAAGTTGGAATAAGTTATGAGTTTTTTTGGGAAATTATATTTTTAGAGTGGATGCCTTCTGGAGAATTGTGTTAGATTTGGATAAATTGGGAGAGTTATATCCAATCAAACCAAAGAAAATGCCTAAATATTAAATGGAATCAAAAACATTTTTGTTATAGCATTTTTTTTGTCGTTTGAAATTTCATTTGGACAGCTCTGGCTGGGTTCGGAGCACGACAGCAGAACAACGGAGGATACCCAAATAACGATATACAGAGAGAGAGAGAGAGGAGAGAGAGAGGAGAGAGAGGGATAGCTGATCTGATCTGATCTGATCGATCGGCGGAGGATGGACGGGGTGATGGTTGGAGGGGGAACTACGTTGTCGGAATTGTACCAAAATGCGAAGAAGTTGCAGTCAAAGATCACTGACGGCCTTGAGAGGTTGGAGCGCCTCGAATCCTCCACCTCTGCCGGCGCCGCTGCCTCGCCGGAATTATCATTCGAGATCAAGAAAGACATCTCCAATCTTCACTCTCTCTGCGTCGATATGGATCGTCTCTGGCGCTCCGTTGCTGTCAAATCTCAGCGCGATCTCTGGCGAAGGTTCCTCTCTCTCGACATTCTGCTGTCTTTGTTCTTTGCTTCTGTTTCTAGATTTGACGGGCTAGGGTTTACCTTTATTCTGTGACATCGATTTGGTGATCTTCATCTTTATGTGTTATTTTGGGAGGGTTTTTAGGTCCTCTTATCGTTCTTACGCTTTGGGTTCTTGCATTTGTAGCTGTTTTTTTTAAGGCGATGCAATATTTTAATTAATAGCCAATTTTCGTGCTTCATAGAGTAATCCTTCTAGTGCCCATAGTATTGCTGGTGCTTAGGCTGTCAGTCACGGCTTGAAGAGTTTTGTAGAAATTTTGGGTCTGGTTTGCTTGCAATTGAATTGTTCTTAGAAGCTAACTGCTGCCTTGCACAATCAAAATTGAGATGAACATTGGAATTAACGTATGATTTAATTCGTTTGCATCATAAGTTTGGCTATACAATGTCAATATGATCCAGATGTGGTTTAAAAATTCTTGGTAGATCCGTATATTTTGTAATTGTAACAACTCACGTGGTTGTCTAAGATGTGAGGAGGGCAATGAAAAGGAAATAATGGAGAAAAATGGGACTTAAACAACTAAAAGCATTATTTGCAGAGACTATAAATTCAGATCACTTATAAAGGAAAAAATTGAGTATGTCACTTAAATATCCTTTACATTGATTTTTTTTTTTTTCTCAATTGAACCACGTTGTTACAAACCATGATAATATGCTTGTCAAATGTCTTCCCTGTTTGTCATAAACGATGATAATATGCTTCATGAAGAAGTGTTGTTGAAGAAGGCCATAGTCTATTTCTTTGAGCACCCCAACTGAAAAAAAAATGGGATGGGATGGCTTTTGAAGGCCGATCTGTGATGATCTGCCGATGTAACAAACTTTGCTGTCAATGGTATTCCAATATTCTATTTAATGTAGACTAATGGGGCCATGTTGATTTGAAGATGCTTTTCACTTTCAATATGGGGCTGTATCAATGGTTTTTACTTCTATGAATTCTACTTTTACTTTTGCTTTGTTTTCAGTTGTTCTGATACTTTTTTTTTGTTTTTTTTTTTCCTTCATTTTTGTCTTGTTGGTTCACTTGGTTTGGGGGGTGGTGGAGGGTGGTTAGTCTCTATCCTTCCTCAGAGAGGGGTTCTGTGAGAGCAAGTCATTTTGTGTCTTGTTAGAGCATAAATGATGATTGAATTGCTATCACATCTGTATGGGAGGGGTAGTGAAGCATTGTTGGAGCTATATGAAGGCTTCTTCGTGTTCTAGGTTTTTGCTGGCAATCCATATTAATGTGCCAGTTCATTTTGTCTGCCTTTTTTTTTCTTTATAGTGTCAACGAGAGCCATATTTATTAGAGAGATAAAGATTGAATCAGTTTCATTAATGTGAATAGCCCTTTGATGATATAGTACGGGTCCTTGTGGGACAGTGAGCATAGTGAGCACTTTATTATGATGTGATCCTGGGTGACCTATGCTTAAACTTGGTTTTCGCTTTTAGAATCTGTGAATTACACACCATGTTAGCTTAGATGTCAATGACAAAGTGTATTTCTAGCTCAGTTAATTTCAATCTTTGTCATGGAGCTGGTAAGCAGCTGCATGCATTGTATTTTGGTCAAACAAGTATGGTGGCACAAATAGGATTCTGCTTGTGCCCTTAGTTTAAAAAGCATGGTCGTAGTGTAGCCCAGAGCGCTTCTCCACAGGGCTCTTTTGCGCTTCACCTAGAGGGCAAAGCGAAGGCTTCTGGTCATCTTAGGCCCTGTGATAGATTCTCCACTTAAGTTTACTAACCCTAGCTGCATAGCTGCCCGTCTCTGTCATGCTGCTCGCTCTCCTCGTTTTCTGTCTTTCTATCTCTCTCTCTCTCTCTCTCTCTCTCTCTCTCTCTCTCTCTCTCTCTCTCTCCCCCCTCTCTGCTTTACTCTCTTAGTCTCTCGGGTCGAGCTCCAGGCAAGTCTCCTTCCTCCTACTGGCATGAACGTGCTGTGTCATATCAAGTGTACTGTGATTTCAAAAGGACGCCATTGTGGTGCTGGGGTTTCAGCAGTTGCTGCTTGATGCCTGGACTGCCATGGGGAAGAGGAGACTAGGAGAGAAAGAAAGAGGAGGAGGAGGAGGAGAGAGAGAGTGGCATGGGATAATTAAGAGCTAATGGAGAGGACAGTACAGGAAGATGTATGAAAAATGGGTGAGATGAGTAAGGTAGAAAGCAAACAAGGGAAGGACTGGGAAAGAAGAGAGGTTTCGTATTTATACTAGGCTGTCACTGTCATCACTCATCAGGGTTGGGATGATAGCTGTAGGGAAGTTAGAACAGAGATAAGTGACTGTGGGGTATGGTTATTGGAGATGTTAGAAATATGGTAAATATAAATTTGGATAATGACATAACTTTCAAACTTATAGCCCTATATTTAGTGTCATGAACTTGTGAAGTTGTTAGTTTAGTTGGTTAATTTAGTTGTTAATTTATTTTTTATTATTTGTATTATATTAGGATTATTTGTGCAGTTTTTGACATTTTGTCGTGCGATTGTGTGTAATCCAATATTTTAATGCCGTCGTCAAACATTTAACTTAGAAGTGATCTTGAAGCAGAAGTTCTTGTCTGCGAAAAGCCCGTGCTCTAAGCCTTTGCAGCTTTTGCATTTCATGCTCTTTTAATCTATGCATGTGTCCTAGATATCTATGATATGTCAGTCTTCTAGATGTTTTTTCTTTGAAGAATATGTATAAAGTTGCCTCCATTTTGCTCTCTTTCTATTTCCATTTTTTCGTTGGGGGACTTTAATTCAGGAAGGTGGAGCAAGTTTCTGAAGGCGCAGACTCTTTGAAAGAAAGTTTAGACAAGTATCTTATGCGCAACCAAAGACGGATGCAAGAAGCTAAAGAGAGGGCCGAGTTGCTTGGAAGAGCGGTATTGATCTGCTGATCTCCACTTAGTTCAGACTAATGAGCAAACATTAGTATTTTGCTATTGGTATTTAATTTCATCTCTGATATGATTCTCTGACATTTTAGAATGGAGAATCTTCTTATGTGCTAAGAATATTTGATGACGAAGCGCAAGCAATGCAATCAGCCCGTAACTCTGCTATGGCATTGGAAGCGGCATATTCCACAGGAGTGGCTATCCTTGGAAAGTTTGCAGAGCAGAGAGAAAGCATGAAGGTATGGCAACGTCTGGCTTAGTTTACTGTTTGATGCATTGCTGGGTTTTCGACTGATCATATTAGGTTTTCAGCATAATGCAACTAATATGCAGTGGTCTCATGCAATTCAGCATAGTGTATGCCTCGTAAAATTATTTTTAAAGAAGAAAATATTAATGCTACCACCATCTTATTGCTCTTGTGCTATTCTCCATCATTATTATAGCCTCCTCTCGTCCTTACCCTTTGTCCTCTAGTCATCTAGGTACCACCCACCCGTCTTTGCCCTTCTCTGGTTTTACAATTAATGGCCCATCTCTGCTGTTCACATATAATTGTTTCCTCTCAGGGTCTCACAGTTTTCCGAGGACACTTAGATGGAGTACTTATTGTGTACCTTTAAAGGAGGGGACTGATAGCGAGGGTTGAGACTTGAGAAGTTGCCAACCACTGATGGCTGTGATTTGTGAATTGTTAAATCTTAGATCTTATGGTGGTTTCTTGCTAAAAACATAGCTTTGTTTTGTTCTGTGTGTTCAGTACTTGCTTCTGTTTGCCAATTGGGACCCAATATGTATAGAGTGGAGAAGATATTTGTCCCACAATGGAACCTTGTCCTATGACCGAATTCGTTGAACTGTTTCCACTTACCCAATTGACAATTTTGCATGCCTCTCTTTTCTATTGATTATTGTAAACCGTAGGTCAATGGCTTGTAGAAGTTGTATGAGCTATATCTGTGAACACTTTGGCAGTATCATTAGTCCAACTGTACAAATTGATGATACTGTTGGGTTCTTCGTATTTACAGAGTGCACAGCGCAAGTTGTTGGACATTCTGAATACAGTGGGGCTGTCCAACTCAGTACTTAGGTTAATTGAGAGGCGGAACCGTGTCGATACTTGGATCAAATATGCTGGCATGCTTCTCACCTTCATTGTCCTGATCATGATGTGGAGGTGGAAGCATTGAATCACGCCCGTATGTTGTGGAATACTCTGCTGGTGCTGCTCGCTTTATCTTTTGAGCAATCATGGGAGTGGAACAACGGTGCTGTAACAGTACATTTGCCAATGACACAAATGCCGTGTATGGTAAACACAGCAGTCAGAGAGTTGCAGTTCAATGCGGAGCCAGGAGATTTTGGGGCAAATGATTCATTTTCAATGAGATATTGACAATGTGGAAATGTAAATACAGAGTTTTTCTACCACAGTATATTTACATAAATACTTGAGAAAACTTTAGTTTCAATTGTTTGTTCCTTGCTGACTTGCTATTTTCTGAAGTGCCAACTATTGTACAGGCAAAAATTTAGTAAAAATTGCGTTGAGGTATGCTAAGTTTTGTGAAGACTATTTTCTTTATCGAAAATTATTACACTCCCGCGGGAGTACACTGCTTGCTCCTACTCCCGCTATACGTCACCAACATGCGTTTTTTTTTTTTTCCCCCGCATTCTGGTTGGATACTACTGTACTAATAGCCGTTTGTGCAAATAAACATATATGTAAGCTCTAATGCATTGGTGATTGCTGTATTACAATGTACCACAATACATTTGAGGTAGGGTGTTTGACTTCAGGTACAAGCGTGCTTTATTTTAGCATTTTTTTTAAAAAAATTTCTCTTATTGTTCGACACCCATTTTTTTTCTTTCGTAATTATTTTTTTATTTTAGCATTTCTTTTATTTTTCTCCCTTTTCTAGTTTATCTTTTGCATTTTATTCTTTTCTGTATTTTCCCTTGAAGTTATTGTAGTTCAACACCTTAAAAGTACTTTGAACCTCTTTAGAACTTGAAGAATACGAAGAGAAGAGTATTGGGTTATGACCATGATTAAGGGATTATATTTAACTCATTATATCACTCAAGATTCGACTTTAATATAATCCTCACGTGGATTATATAAAGGCTAGAATCAAGAAAATTCGAATTGGGTGAATTAGGCATCTGACACGGCCTTTGTCGCCCTTAGTGTGGTCCGTGTCAGCCTATTTATTTGTTTACTGCTTTTGGGATAGTGACATGGTCAGTGTTAGGGCTAATCCCACTCAACCTTTCCGTTGACTCTTTTGGTCAACCTCAAGCTTATATTTATGAAATTTAATTTCTTAATTCTTAAAATACTCCACCATTAATAAAAACACACAATTTTTTTTTATTTTTAAACATAAAGCATTAATGGAATCTTTTGAGCATAGCAAATGCGTCATAGGTGCATCGACTTTGTTTACATTTATAATTTACCAACTATGGATGTTAAAGGTTAACCCTGCTTAAGTGACCTTACAATGAAATTTTCTAACATAACTCTAGAGTTTCCTGCAAGTCAAACCATGGAGGGATGAGTTCCATGTGTTAAATTGGAATAATGAACACTCCTTAAGACTTATTTACCTATGGCTATCATCCATTTCATGATTTCAAGTGTGAACGTTAAGGTTATTTATTCAAAGGTGCTTGTCGTGGTGGTGTGACAAACCCATTGAATAATAATAAAAAATAAAATAAAAGGCTTTCACCCATCTCCCACACGCCACGGGCAGCACAAATCTTGTGCCTCCCTCAACTCAACATGACAACCACTAATTAGTTTTTCCAATAACTACTATTTCTAATTCAATTCCCACCAAAACAACATTTCTACGGTCACCTAAATATGTCTTTATCACACAAGCTCACACTTCTCCAAAGGTTAAAAACCAAGTTAAAAAAAAGAAAACACTCCCTTTGCACGTGCATTTCACACCAAACTGACCAGTATTTTTCAATTTTACCAAACATAATTAAGGGTTTTTTTTGCATTTTGGACCCCGAACTTTAAGGGTATTTATTTTTTGAACATTTGATTTTCAACTTTAATTTTTTGAACCGTAAAGTTTGTAGGCTGAAAAAAAGAACCCTAAAGTTTGTGGACTGAAAAAAAGCCCATTTCCCGTTTTTCTTTTTTCTTTCCACGTTTGAATTTCTCTCCCGAATGACATCAAACTTCAAAACCAAGGTTAAAACTGATATTAAAGTTATAATAAACCTCTCTTATTCATGTTGGAGTTACTTAAACCCCCTGTACTCAGAGGTTTAAATGCCTCGACATGAATAAGAGAGGTATATTATAGCTTCAATATCAGTTTTAACCATAGTCCTGAAGTTTGACGTCAATCGGTAGATAAATTCAAACATGGGAGGAAAATAAAGAACGAGAGAGACCTTTTTCTCAGCCCACAAACTTTAAGGTCCTCTTTTATTCAGTCTACAAACTTTAAGGTCTAAAAAGTCAATATTGAAAAAAATAAGGGTTCAAAAAATAAATACCCCTAAAGTTGAATGTCCAAAATGCAAAAAAAAAACCCATAATTAAGAGGCGAGAGTCATATTAACCTTGCCAACCCCCTGGTCATGAAACAAACGTGTAAGTTTCCCCCAGTAGCTATAAACATGGACCTTCATTCACCCATCAACCCCTCCTACACATCATCAGCAACCCGTCTGATCGATCTGGATGGCCGAGCAGGGCCGTCGCAAGGGAGGCGGGAAGCGCGGCAGCAGCATGGGTGTCGGTGTAGGGTCCAGAGACGCAGACGGGGGGCCCAGCGGGCCACCATGCGGGGCGTGCAAGTTCCTGAGGAGGAAGTGCACTGCTGGGTGCATATTCGCACCGCATTTCGGGTCTGACCAGGGTGCTGCCCGGTTCGCGGCAGTTCACAAGGTGTTTGGGGCCAGCAATGTGTCCAAGCTGCTGCTACATATTCCCATCAACAGGAGACATGATGCTGTCGTTACCATTTCTTATGAGGCACAGGCGAGGCTTTCTGACCCTGTTTATGGATGTGTATCCACCATCCTTGCGTTACAACACCAGGTGATCATTGTCATATATCCTTCTTTCTCTATCACAATGTTTAATTTCTTTCTTTTTGTCTAATAAACGGAAATTAGGTTGCAAAATGATAAACATCTTGATGTAAAATGATTCTTAACCATCTTGCATTTCACCTAAATCACTCATAAAGTTAGATGTAAGTATATTTAAATCATTATTCATTATTTTGAGAGTTATTACAACTTTTAAACAATATAGAAATAATTATTTATTTATATTTTTTCATAAATATAAAACTATGTAGAATATTTTCTACTATGTTTGATAAAATTAGACTATTATTTATATTTTTTAACATAATTAATAAGTATTATACTTTTATAATGACAAATATATAACTATTAGAAAAAATATTATTAAAAGTTACAAAAAATATGAAATATGAAGAATTCAAGATGATTATTAAGTTAAAATATGTATCATTGTCCAGTTACGATTCCCCCATTATACATGACATGATAGTGCTTCTTGCAACGAGCACACCTCTCCAAAGAAAAGGAATAACTTGTTCAACATAAACGCCTATAAAGTCCAAGTGATCAAACGAACTCCACTATTAACAAAATGAACTCCTAAATGTGTTTCCAAGAATTCTTAAACTTTGAAATTAGAACCTTTTAGCTGGTTAAAAAAGTAATAATGAAATTGTAGCGCTTTTGCTAGCTGCCTTACCGGGGATTTTTCTTTTAATTTACAAACACCACCTATTGGCTTTAGAAATTTACCCTTTCATTTACCGTATAAATTTTTATCATCATGAATTTGAAGGAATGTATTTTTTTAATTATTGAAAGCTTCATGAGTATGTAACAGTGCCATTAAAACAGCATCAAACAACAAGATAATATGATAGCTAAAAAAACTAACAAAGAAACATCACGGTCGCACAAATAGGTAAACAAAAGAATCAGAATTAATTCTTGAAATTGCGATTTTATCTCTGCATTTTAAAGGAGTGTATTATTTTTCTTGCTTTTTAGTTGAGGGTTATATAAGACAGTAGATAAAAGATGTAGGCCCTGTTCGGCAAAATTAGTGTTTTGGGTAGCGGATAGAGGTTTATGTAGCGGATAGCGGTTTAAGCAGCGAATAGCGGTTTAAGTAGCGGATAGCGGATGACTGTTCAAATGAAAATTCTGTTCGGTAAATTTAGCGGTTGAATTAACAGATTAATGTAAATTTAGCGGATAGAGGTTTATGTAGCGGATAGAAAATTTTGTTCAAATAAAAGGATATGAATAATTTTGAAAGATAAAATTTTCAAAGGGTATTTCTTGACCGAAAAATATGAAACGCTATACCCCAAACGCTAAACGTTAACTTTATTAGCGTTTCACAAAACGCTCCTTAAAACGCTACTTACCGAATACTAATATTTACGTAATTAGAGTTTTGACTTGGTCAAAATGGTAAACGCTATCCCAAACGCTACTGCCAAACACAGCCGTAGTGCGACTGTTCTAAATTTAAATTACACTTTTGTTTGGGCATTATGTTCTTGAGATTCCCTTTCTATCCTCGTCTTTCTATCCTCATCATTTCTAACAGTAAAAATGTTGTTCGATAGTAATAGTGTAAGCAATCTTATTTATATAAAAATTATAGCAATTTCATTTCATTTCATTTCATTGACAAATGTCTCTTATAATTAAAGGAAGTGGTGAGAAAAAGGACAAACAAGGGCTCTTTTAATTTATACCAAAATCCACCCAAATTAATGCCATGTCAATACATCATTGGCTTAACTAGAAATATATTTGTCCAAATTTAAGAATAGTAAAAAGTTAATATAAAAAATTAAAAGGTAGTAAAAGAATTAACATCGAAAACCAAAAGGGTTAAATGCAGAAATCCCTAGCGTCTTGCCTGCTTAGCCGGAGTTCTTCAAATTTTCACACCTTTTTTCGTATTTAGCAACTCATTATGGTCAACAATCTCATCTTAATAGTAAAGATTCTTAAATCGTTTTTTTTGACGTAAAGTAGGTCTTGATTTGATTTTTATTAGTCTATTACATTTGTTTTATATGCAAAATTATATACTCCCTCTGTTTGTTTTTATAAGTCGCCTTGCAAATTGTGCCAAAAACTTTTACTATTAATATTTTAATTTGTATAATGATTCATCATACGAAATTGATGTCATTAGATTCGTAATAAAAAATACTATTAAAAAAGTATAATATTATATTTTTTACAAAACATTTATATTAGAAATTATTGATTAAGAATTGGCACTGAAAACCGTAAATGACAAATAAAAAAGAACGGAGGGAGTATATATATATATATATATATATATATATATATATATATATATATATATATATGGCTTATTGACATAGTAACTAAATTGGACACAATTTTCTCCTGGTTTGTTTAAAATAATGAAGACCTGCTTAGTGGCATTATTTTTTTTTCTGCACAAGCCTACATCATGAAGAATTTATCTAGGTGCTTCATATATAATTTAAAAATAGTTTATTAATTGATGAAATTTTATAATAAATCGTTAAATTTATATATATTAATAAATTTTATAATAATATTTGATAAATTTATGATAAATTTACAATAAATACTGATAAGTATTCCAAAAAACACCATAAACTATTTTGTCGAAGTGACAACATTCAAGTTTGACTTTATATACATAGTGGAGCTCTTAGTACGAAAGGCTTAACATCAGTGATTAGAAATTATAATCGATCGTCTATCTCATAGATCCTAATTTTTTTAGGATATAAGATAAATTTATCCTAAATATCCCACTTTTATTTATTTTATCTCATTTTTCTAACACTACTCATATTTCCTTATCTACTGTACATAATATATATTAAAAATTTATATATTTAATAAGTCATGTGACTCATGTGAGTTGTCTTACTCATAATATCTAAAATTATAAACTATATATTTAAAAATCGGTATATTTAAATTACGTGACTGATGCGATTTACCTCTCAAACACTATTCCAACTACCCACTTTATCCTACATTTTCCACCCTAGCTACCTTGTGGTTGTACTACACCCTAAAAGAACAAGGTATAATTTTGAGGTTGGACATAGGTGGAGTAATTAAGTTTAATTGGAATATTTACTAAAGCAATTTAAGTGCTCAATAGTCCAATTCAATTCAAACTAAGGTCTTGTTCAGTAAAAAGAGCAGATTGAGTAGCAGATAACTGTTTGGATAACAGAAGCTGCTGGTGTAGCTAATAGCTGTTGTATATTTCGGATAGTTGATAGTTGTCAAAGTAGTTATCTATAAAGAATATGTTCGATAAAATTAAAGGTTAGAGTAGCTAATGAAAGTAAAATGACAAAATGTTATCTATTTTTAGTTGCCAAGCATAATTAGACAACCCATGTTAATAACATTTGCAGGTAGCAACCTTACAGAGCGAGTTAGCAATGGTGCAAAGTCAGCTAGTGAGCAGTCGTTTGGCAATCGCGAATGCCCTTGAAAACTCACAACAACAACAACACAACATTAACGACAACAATATAAGATTTCAGGTGACCCAACAGTGTCAACCTGCCTATTCTAACAACAACTCTTCAACTTCAAACAACCAACTCCTTAATGTGGATGGTCCAACTTTGATTAACAACCCTAGTTACGATTTCGCTAATCCTAATAATATTGGTGATGCTCCTCCATCTTCTCATAGCTTTGATCTTTTGCAACTTCCCAAACCACCTCATGATCCAGAGGATGATGATGAAGAGATCAGTCGTACTACCAACATTGCCTTCGCCAACCAACTCATGCGCTAGTTAAGTGTACTCTTGTGGGTAACCATGTTTCTGATTTTGCTAACTAAGGAATAATTATTGTTGTCTTAAACAGTTACTTGGGTGCTTAACCAGGAATTAAGTTCAGGATTATCATATATACATAAGGTCTTTCTTCGCAACAATTGGGTTAACTGCAATAAAATTAGTGTGTCCTTAATTAGTAATATGAAGAATGATGAGCATAGCTATTATGTTCTCTCATTTTAAAAAAATAGTAATAAAAACCCTTAGTTTTGTCAAAAACTTCATTAAGCCATGAAGATTGAAGCACGTTAGCAATTTTACAATATTGTTGCATGAAAGCAAGACCAATTCACAACCACCTAAGCATGTCTCCCATCACTCTGTGGAGTGGATCATAATCAAGGTAGTGTGGAATTATTTCAAGTAAATTCGCCCCACAAGAAAGTTATTTGCAAGGAAAATAAGGGTATTATGATTTTGTTGTTAGAATCGTAAAGACTCAAATAACCACAAACAATAAAGTAAAGTGTGGAAAAAGATAAAAAGACACTGGAACTTTTAACATGGAAAACACCACGAGATCGATGCACTAGTATGATGAGGATTACAAGTACCTCTCACAATCAAAGTTTCTCACAAAGGATTGAATATTCTCACTCTCGAATGTGTGTTTCTCTCAATGATGTGTAGAATACAATGATGATTCTTCTAAACAAGTTACAACAGCAACGCCTAATATGAGTATTAGGACAAACCTGTACTAAAACAACTGGCTTAGCATAAAAACTCGGGCCATAAGAAGTTGATTTGGGTCGCTCACTATTAACTTCTCTACAAGATGTTAATCCGTCAGCACTGGATTTGTCGCCGGATCCAACCCCATCAGGTGTTTTCAGAAGGCAGGATGCCAAAACAAAGCGAACTACCACAAAAACATGGCAACCCGTCTGGCTTTTGCCTAATGTCTCCATAGCTAAAACTGAGCTCCTCGCCTGCTTGTACATCTCTGCTAGCAAAAAAGCAGACACGAGGCAACAAAGCTCCTAAATTCCTAACAAGTACCGTGGACAGATTACCACCATCACATGAATGGTTAATGAATCGCCCGATGTTGCCAACCCTTGTAGCATCAATGTTGATCCGGAAACACGCTTTCCTTGATGGAAGATGCTCCCTCACCACCAAAAGAGCAGAGGAAAACTGACTACTTCGAGAGTACTTGTCATATACTTCCTGCCGCCTTCTTGCCTCTTTTGTTGTCAACAATTCACCTACATTTGGGGGTTAACATTAATGATCAATAATACTATTCAGTCAAAATAAGAATCAGTGTTTTTTTTTTTTTGGGGTGGAGTGAAACCCACCTTTCCCTAAATTATGATGCAGTTAGCACATCAGTTTCCAGGATTCATCATGAAATCATAATGAAATTACAGAGATAACACAAAGCCTCACTCTAATTTGTTTGCCACTCGTACAATCATTCCCTGTGATGGCTTACCGAAAAGAGAAAGGAATGAAAACTCCAAAAAGAAAAGGCATAAAGAAGTGGGGTTGCTCTTCAGGATAGGAGGTCCAACGCTTAAATGGCAACATACCAACTCGCAGAAGAAATTCTAGTTCCCATTCACATTTATACTTGCAAGTTGTATCATTTTTATTTGGTGGCAATCAAACAAGAAGTTGCACAGAAGGGCAACTTAAAGTTAGTATGGTTTCATTTCCTTGCCATCTATCTCCTTTGTGGAGGCAGAAATTTCTCCAATTTAGAATTTTGTGTTCTCCACCTCCAGGAATCCTCAACTCCTCAACGTGCCTAATGCATGCTTATATACTTGGTTACCACTTAACATGCCTCTAATTCGTTACTTAACAATACAATGCTCGATCGGTACTTCACATCATCTAGGCAATAGAGAGAGGAAACAGTCCTCAACAACAATAAATATGATACCTCGAATTCCAAAGCAATGCTCACAAGCCCATAAACCTTATTTTATCGCTATTGGCAACAAGATGATACTGAATCGCTATTCACAAAAATAGAGCATCACTAAATCATAGTACGAAGAAGCAATCGGAAATTACCAGTATACTCGCAAACGAACTGGCCAGACTGAATGAACTGAGCAGCAAACAAACCCCACCCCTTTCTCTCAACCCTAACAATCTCCACCCGAACAGAAACACCCTTCTGAGTTACTCGGTTTCCGCAACCCGACCCGCATCCACAACTGGGTCCACATTCAGTCATTACTTGACCACACCTCAACGCCATACAAGGACAATCAGAGGACAAACCATCATCATCATCATCACCAAGGCACTTGTGACCGCAATCACATCCGCCAGCGTCGGAAACCCTACCAAATTGATTACAATCGAATTGGGGATTAGGGTTAAGCTTTAGAGGAGGCCCCCAGAATTGACGGCGGAGATTGGAGGAGGGGAGGAGCTGGGTGGGGGAGTAGAGGAAGTAGGCGTAGGAGTGAGCATCGAGGGTGTTGATGAAGGCAATCGGAAGAGGCTCCAGTGCACGAGCAGCGTCGGAGGAACGAGCGGTGGTGATGGATTTGCAGAGGTTGTTGAGGGCGGCGCACGTCGAAGAGACAACGGCGAGTTCTTGGGGAGTCAGCCATGGGAGAATCAGCTCTGCCACACCGACAAATGGGATTTCTTCTTGCTCTGAACGTTTTATCGTAGACCCCATCCAAATAATGAATTGCAAAAGGGAAGGAATTTGTTGGCCGGAGGTGAGGTCACCTAGGAGTAGACTGTGAATTCGGGCGGGCGGTAGGTTACGGGTCAATTGTATATTGGGTTCGGATAAATACGGGTCGGATGTATTTCAAATTCGAGTAAATACGAACGGTGTATTTTGGTTTTGGGTCAACCCAACGGTTATGATTGCGACCTTTTTTTTCATTTTTTCTTTTAAAAAATTTGTCTCTAAATATTATTTTTGGGACAATATACATAATAAAACACGATTATCTTCAAGTACCGATAGATTATTATAAATATTTCAACTTAAATTAGAGAATAACATATGAATGAGTTGCAGTTATAGTTTGATAGTCATGAATTCCGACGGAAAGTCATAAATTCCAATAGATTTGAACGTAAAAAATAAAATTTTCGGGTCAAACGGGCGGGTCGGGTTTGACCCGCTAATTTGTGAGTTTTCGAATTCGGGTCGAGAAAATCATGTTCAAACCCCAGAATTTCCCGATGGGTTCGAGTCAAATCTTCGGGTAGGGTCAAAGATTGACAGGTCTACCTATGACTATCAGAATGACCTTCTATAAACCTTTTCTTTTATTGTTATTTTTGGCACTAAAGTTGCTCTAAGAGCACAACAATATCAGTTTTACCACAATTTATTACGTAAATTTGTAACATGTCCTCCAAATATAATGATTATTCACTATAATTATTATGGTTTTTCGCTTTTGTTATTATGATTATACACGGTAAATATCTTTGAGCACATACTCCATGTATACTCTAACATGTCCTCTCACAAGCTTAATATAACAATAATTTCTACTTTAATTAGCATCATCATTTTCATTATCCTCTTAAAGTATAAAATTCATCATTGGGCCTATAAGGGGGCTAGAATGATTAGCATCATCATTATCCTGCTGCAGGCGTTACTCGCGCATAACCCAGTCAGTTCTTTGACTATTGTGGCACATCTTGCCGGCATGAAACACAAAAACCCCAACCCAAGTACCCAACCGATGTATTTTCCCGCGCACAAAACCTGCTTATAATTGCCGGTTCCCGTCGGATCCAGTACCTAAACCGGTTGACCCGATTAACCCTGGGGGATCTGTTTCTGATGAACTTGACGTGATTGGGGCAGAAGAAGTAGGAAGAGGGGGCATTGATGGAAAAGAGGGGAGATTTGGGGGGAAGATCACATGGAGGGTACTCGAAAATGTCAAGTTCAGTGATCACATTGTCGATCGTGGATTTATTGGCTTCCCCCTCGTTAGTCATCTTCAGGTGCAAGTTTAGGAGCTCAATATATGTCGGGTGGAAATTGTTAAAGTATACGACCATTATTGGACCTACAACCATAAACTTAAACTTTTGTTGAGATGGTTCTACATGGTATCAGAATCAAACATGAACGAGAGGTCTCAGATTCGAATTTTACCACCCACCATATTCATTTGCGCAAGGTGAAAGGGGCATTTCCAGCATCTATGTTTTAAGCCCAAATGACGTTCGTGTGAAAAGACATGTTAGAATATAAAAACTACCATTGGGCCTACAACCAAAAGCTTAACTTGGTCTTTATAGTAAGCTTGTGGTTTCTCATTTTGGATTCTAATAATTAATACTTTCACCAATTGTATAACAATAATTCCCTACAATCCAAATCTTTTTTTTTTTTTTGGAACACTAGAATCCAAAATGAAGGTAGAGATTATTGTTATACAATTGATGAAAGTAGAGATTATTAGAATCCAATTTTCCTTTATATTTTATGTCTTTTAATTATTAAATATCTACTTTTTTTATATATCGTGAATTGCACGGATATAAGACTAGTTATAAGGTAAAACTAAAGATTATAACTATCTTTAAATCCATTTGCAACTAAACTTCAATGAGTCTGCTATTAGTTTAAGAGTTCTATTTATATGGTAGGCTGTGATGGGGAAATGTCCAAACAAAAAATATTTACTTTCAACTCATGAATAATATGGTTTTTATTTATTTAAATACCTATGGTACTTTTTCCATAATAAAATAATAGACTTATTGAATAAAATTCAAATTTAATTTAATTTTTCTTATTATGTAAGAAGTTTCTATTCATTATCTGAAATATTATATTTTATGTTCATAATTGTTAAGTCAAGTCACTCCGTGTAAAGTACACATTAGTTAGACTAGTTAGGAAAAAAAAAAGGAATACTAACTATAATTATTAATTAATCTTTCAATTTCACATACAATTTTTTTTTTGACATATTAAACTTCACATTTTATTACAAACATAAACAACTTGACATAGACACACATATCATAATCAAACTTGTTACATGAGCAATCCAAATGAATTTTTCTCAAGTCTAAACTGATGGATTCTCCCATACTACTCCATATTTCTTTGTGTTTTCCAAAGGATAAAGTCTAATGTATAGCCTTGGAGTCCAAACACCAACAATAGTAATCAGACCTCGAAATGGCTAAGAGTTCTTCTGGAGTCATCTTTTCAAGTTCACGTTCTCTAAGCTGCATAAAAATGTTAGAGTTCCGTAGGTCACTCTCAAGTGGATAGTTTTCCACCTTATGATTTTGGGATCTCATTCTCATGTAAAGCCTCATTGTAGAAACACAATCTTCATATGGGTCATGGATGCCTGTCTGAATTTCATAGCTGTATGGAATTAAAAATCATGGTTAGAAATGAAAAATTATCAAGTGGAAAGTGTAAAAGCTATGTTCTTTGTGACAATGAAGTAGAAATAGTTACCCCAAGTATGCTTGTGTAAGGTACTTAAGGGAGTTGCTAAGCTTGCTTGTTTTCATCAATGGAGGATATTTTGCCGTATCCCTACATGATACAAACTAATTAAAAACTATCAAGTATGCAACTAATCCAATGAGAAAGTATCTTTTTACTTTTTAATATGATAATATGAATAATGATACACATCTTGACTCAAGATGGTTAATATATAACCATCTTGAAATGTCCATAGTTTACATTTTTGTAACTTTTAATAACATTTTGTCTAATATATAATTGTATATATTAATCAACTATAATAGTATAATACTTATCATCTAGGTCAAAAAATATAAATAATAGCCTAATATTATCAATCATACAGTAAAAAAGGCACATTTATGCATTGTTTTATATTTATGAAAAATATAAATAAATAATAATTTTTATATTATTTATAAGTTATAATAATCCTCAAAGTAATGAAGCATACCTTTATAATTATTTAAATATATTTATATTTAACTTTATGAGTGATTTAAGTGAAATGTGAGAAAATTATTAACCATTTTACGTCAAAATATTTATCATCTTGCATGATAATATATACCTCTTCATTATTGGAGGATACTCAATTGCGAGACACTCGAGATCATGATCAAGTCCGTGACCAACAAGAATCCTAGCTTTTCCTCCTCTTGACCGGATTTTCCACACAGCTTCACCATTGCAAAGAAAATCTTGAATGATCCTTTGAACTTGCTTTAATGGCATTGCTTCCCTCATATATTCTGCCCTTATCCCCGTTGTTTCATACCTACATAAAGTTTATCAATAACAAACACATCCGCCATATATTAATTTCGAAAATGATGAATATTTTGGGGCAAAACACATCTCAAATGTTTTGTCTTTATATAAAATCAATATATTTGTAAATTAAATTGAAAAAAATTTACATGATTAACTTTTATAACTATAATAATGCATATAAATGGTATAAAAACACATTTTTATCTATATTTTTAAAAATTTACAAAACAAATCTAAAATATGCTTAACAGATGTGGTTTATTTGATACGATGTCAATTTTAGTTGTTGGCATAGCCAATACATTCCAAACTTCTAATAACTGATAATTAATAGTAATTGTAAAAAAAATTAAAAAATTGGGATTAAAAATGATGATAAATATTAATTTCATAAGCAACAAGACATTAAGTAGTGGATACTTAAATAGTGTCTTAATCCAAAACACGTATTATCACTCTTAGTTTAAAAGTGCTAAAAAATGGGGTAATTAACCTGTAATTTGTGATGGGCATTAGAGGCTTGACATATGTATGGAAGATAATGTTATCATACTCATCAGTCAAACTAACTCTGGCACAGATATCCAGAGATCCATCACTTCCACCGCCTACCATTTTGCATGCTAAGGCAACCACCTTTGGAGATCTTCCTTGTCCAGTTTCAATCCTCAATCCATCATAAATCCCTAAGTTCCCCATACGAGCATGCAGTCCCTGCAACAAATATGTGCAAGTTTAATTTCTATGCCACAATAAAATTATGCAAATGGAAAAAATTTATAATATTAATGGTTGTCAACCATGACAATTACCACAATGAAAATAATATTTATCCATATATATGTCAACTTTTATCTTCGTCATTCATTTTTTTCATTCAATACATAATTATAAAATATATTTTCTTAATTAAAAATTCTTTTACAAAATTTTTTAAAATTTAAATATGTTAACTCTAAGTTTTATCCTAGTAAATAAGCATATTTTGAAAAATATTTATTTTAATTTTTTTTAATAAACTAAAATTTAAAAATATATATTTTACAATTTATATTAATAAAAAAAACTAACAGTGAGGATAAAACTTGACACATGTATAAATAATATTTATTTTATTTATGGTGATTGTCATAGTTGATAAGTGTATCTTATGCAGATATAGTGTATATTTTTGGATATTAATTTCAAGGTTTCGATAAGTACACATGGGCGAAGAAGTTGGCATGTCCTTCGATGTGCTTGTAGGTTAATAGGGCTGTCGAGGAAAGTCAGGCACAAGTTACATCCTCTTGTACTGAATACCCTTGCACATTCTACCTTCGGCAATGGTCCTGAAAAAGCATTATATACAATTTAACATCTTCACTCAAATATTGAATGCACATAGGTAATAATCATATAAATAAAGTTCAACTTATATTGAACGTTATTGATTATTAGTTATTAGAAATCTAGTAAACATTTAAGGGAACATAAGTATAGAATGTAAACGTACCTATAAGATGTTCCCTTAAGGACTCAAAGGATCTGCAATGCTTGTTGCATACACCACAGTAGGGTTCATGGACCGAATGAAAAGATATCCTCATGTGATCCACCAAGTGTTCCTTTTTGTTAAATTGCCTATAGCATGCAGCACATTTCTTCCTGCTTTTCATATGGGTTTATTGTTAGATAGTAAAATATATGATTTTGATGATTCATATTTACATTTTCTTTTCACAAAAATTAGCCTCTCAACACAAGTTTCCTTTATTTTTCATTATAAATACATATATTAGACTCTTGACAATCAACGAACCAAAAAATAAATTAAATTGCAATATGTAACTCATAAATCCTTTAACATTATAAAAGAACTTAGAGATTGGATGAAGGACATTGCCTTAGAGTTTCAGAGGACTCTGATGATTTGTAATCCATGACGAATATTATCAATATTTCAAAGGCTAGTTCAAGAATATTGATCGAGTTTTAGTTAAAACTCGATATGTAGAAGAACAATGTATGTGAGAAGAGCTTGAGAAATAGGGATGGAGGACACGAAATTTATATAAATTGGGAGGAGCCAACGTACGTACATTGAGATGTGGAGCACAAATAAAGGTTTGTAATTTGGATAACAAAATGATTCTTTAAGGCTATAGTCATCCTTACTGAAGTTTTGGCGGCTTCTATTTCTTCCTTGAGATCGAAGATTTGACGGCTTTGGGAATCTTTGTGGTCAAAATACTAAGAGAGCTCCTATTTGTACCTTTAGATTCCCTACTCCGCCACCACTTTAACTTTTTTTTTTATAGAACGAATAAATTTGGCTCGTTTGTTGGGCTATTATTCATTATCTTAAGGGTAACCATTAGAGAGTAAGTAGTAAGTATTAAATTGCATATCATAAATATGACTCAATAACCTAATAATTACCACATATGAAAATTTTTTTGCTTTCGTCAAGAATTGAACTTTGACGAGGAGTTGGGAGGGGTGGCTTACACTTGGCTACCACCTTTCGTGTGCTTTAGTTGTTGATTTATTCTTAATTATTTTCTTTGGCAAGGAGCATAGAAGAATTGAACATAATTTATGTGTGATTATGTTCAGGAAATGTGAGGGGAGTTTTTTGGCAAAGTTTTAAATGAATTAAAACTTAATTCATAGACCGGCCTAAATGAATACACGTACAAGCACTCTCATTCTTAAGGCTTCTCTTTTTATGATAATGTTCTTGTAAGAATTATTAAGGGGTGTGTTTATTTGTACACATATGTTGAATTACTTGTATGTTTTTATAGATATAACTAATTACTCAAGAAAATAAATATTTGAGCAACCCTACGTACATTCATGTTCCAACAGTCAATACTATAATATACATTGATACTTGTTTAATAAATGCGTATGAAAGTAGTGTACTGATCACCATTAAATATAATATACATTATTTCATGTTATCTTGGTTTATTTGAAACGTAGTGAATTTCACATTCATGCATGTCATAGTCATATCAAACTTAGGTTTGAATTAGGTTGTTTGGACCAAATTCTTGTGTGAACCTAATTCTTGTAACTATTATTGGTACGGTTTTCCTAGCTAGATTATATGCCTAGCATAATATAACCTAAAATTAAAAACAATGAATTAGCTTATAGATGCTGGTTAAGGATCAAGGCCCTGTCCCCCCACCCCCCCCCCCCCCCCAAAAAAAAAAAAAAATTGAATATAATACAATAATATTTCTCTTTTGAGTGGAGTCTTTCAAAGACTTGTTTGCATGATTGTAAGTTGTATTAGCTTAGAAGAATATTCTATGAGATTTTTTTCAATACCCTAATCTAGAACAAAACATTGTTTACATATATGTCAAGATTGCTTGTATTCTGTATAATATTGCATTTGTGCATATTTTCCTAACTATTTTAGCTATAGTTGTGCTGGTAATTAGCCTTTTATTGCTCTGTGGTTTTCCATATTTATATTTGTAGTATTATTTATTTTTCTAGCTTATATTTATCTATTTAGTGGTTTTCGCCATTTATCTTTTAGGCCCAACTTTTCTGTAATTTATATTTACCCACCATCATTGACGTGTCATTAATATTTAGATTTGTTTTTTGGTGTTACAATTCTATTGTGAAGTTTTGGTCCAAAAGGAGCTATTGTTGACTAAATTTTGATGGGTTTAGGTCAAAAACTACCATTCATTAGGTCATTTTACAAAATTTTCTTTAGAGAAAATTGGGTTGAAGGTGAAAGATTAAGCACATTTATGTTGAGCATTATAAGTGCCATGTCATGTAGCTAAAAATTCCGTGCAACTTGGAGTTCATGCTGTGCAAGTGAATCTATTGTGTAGTTATTATATGATGAATTGATCTGTTGTGTAATAAAATGTAATGCAAGTTAGAGTTTATGTCATTCAATTGAATGTACTGTGTAGCAACTGGCAAGGAAACAGTATAATCTGCTTATGACCCTATCTATAATGTATAGGTGCTGACCATAAAAAGGGTTTCATCATGAAGAATTAATCGTGGTGATGGGAGATAGTGCTGCACATTAAAGGCGTTTCAGTTAGTTCTCCTAAGTTTCCAAAACCTTCCAGAAATAATGCATTGCACACATGTCATGACAAGTAAATATAAGCTATACAACAGTTGGGACTAAAAACTAAATGTTGAAGACCATAGGATATGTAAACATAAACGAAAAAGTTGAGACTGAAAAATAAATGTCGAAATCCATTGGATAATGAAATGCAGATTACCCATAGTTTAGCTATGGAATGCAATTGAGATGACTTATTGTAAGACTATAAAGGCGATGTATTAATTGCTTATAGAATAATTATCAACAGTACTTAAAAAAATTTGGGGTGACAACTATGATGATTATGAGCTCTAATTGGAATATGATCACAAGTATGTATTATTGTATTATGAGCCAAAATTTTCACTAATTTCATTTCAATTACCGTAAGACCTAATTAGGATGGGGTATACGTGAACCATTAAAGATTTTCAACCTTTTCTAGATTTGCATTCGGGTCATTACCAAGTTGGTCTTTCAGGAGCTAGATATTTCTTGACAAAAAAAAAAAACACGAAACACTATTTCATACATTAAAAGTTATCTTTATTAATATTTCAGAAAACACTATTTGAAATGTTAAACACTAATTAAAATGCTAACTTACCAGATATTAATAGTTGTCCAAATAAAATTTTAACTTATAAAATGCTAAAAACTACCTTAAACGTTATTACATAACACAATCTACACAAATTATTTTAACCCTATATATAAAGTGATCATCCAAATTAAAAAGATTGTACCAAGTTAGTTCATGGTTCAACTGGTCTTTTTCCCTTCTTACTTTGTGCAAGCTAGCAAACCTTTGCAAGGCTCAAAATTAAGTAAGAAATTTTGACTTTTTAAAGAAATTATTATTAAATACCTGCATGGTGGAATGCAGGTTAGAAAAGAAAATTGAACACTTCTCTTTTGACTAGGGTGGGACTACAAGATATTCGCTTGTTGAATTTTGAAAGTTAATCAACTCAAAATCAAAGATAAAAGTTATAAAACACTTTGGTCCCCTAGCCCCAAAACCATATTCATGCAATGCAAAAAGGCATGACTTCATTTCCATCCACATATATAAATTATACTACTTCCATTTTTATTTGTCTGTCGTCTAGTAAATTATGTCAAAAATTTTGATCATTAATATCTAAATTTGTATAATGATTTATCATACAAAATTAATGTCATTAGATCCGTAATGAAAAAAATACTATTTAAAAAGTATAATATTATATTTTTTAATAAAAATTTTATATTAGAAATAATTGATTAAAAATTGACACTGAAAACCGTAAATGACAAATAAAAAAGAATGGAGGGAGTATTTCTTAACACCTATTTCACATTGATATAGAAATCTACACATGGGTATTTTACAGAAATTGTTTCTGAATTGAGTTATTAAAAATTAAACACAATAGCGCTAGAATTTTGGACAAAATTTGTATATATGAACCCTTTTGAATAACTAATTTCTGCATAATTACTAACCAAATCTCAATAAATGATAAATCTACATTGGTCCAAACATTTAATTTGCATGTGATATCAACTTAGAAATTCTGACTGAAAGATAACTGTAAGGGAAATTTCATTTGATAGGCTTCAACTTTTGTCTATTCCAAATTGTCAACCTTTTTTTAAATTATTTCAAGTGGTAGGCTTATTTTGAAAATTATTTCATTTCGTGAGCTTCTTCTTGTATCGTTGTTAAAATATTGCTCGAAAATTTTTTCTTCTCTCTCAATTTCATATGCTCTCCTTGTCAATCTCACAATCGGCTTACTTGGAATAATATTTAAAGTATTTGACAACTAAGAATAGTTTTTAAAGTGCTCAAAACTTGAAATAGTTTTTAAAGTTTTCAAAATAAGCCTACTATTTAAAATAACTTTTAAAATAAGTCAACCATTTAGAATAATTTCAAAAATAGTTGACAATTCGGAATAAGCAAAAGTTGAAGTCTATCAAATAGAATTTCCCTAATTGTAATTAAATCTAAATGTGACTTGACTTAATGATTTTTGGGATCCGCTTTTGAAAACCTTTTACGAAGATACCTGAAACTTTTGACTTTTAAGTATTCTTGAATTTAGTTATCTGATGTTTAAATTCTATTATGCATTTAAGCTTATTAGTTATCCAAATAACTATAATTTTCTTGTTGGTTCTAATACAATCAGGATTTTAGATACGGATACTACATGATGAAACTAATGCTCGAACTTCTAGCTAGGTTGAAGCATTCATAACTACATGCAACATCACGGTTGGATGCTCGATCATATAATTGTTAAATTAGACTGATCCATATGAATTCTTCAAGAGAAAATAATATAATGACGCATCTCAGAGTTTTTGTGTGTAAAATTATTTTGTGTGCACAATAATGGGAAGGATCGCCTAGATAAGTTTGACCCTAAGAGTGATGAAGTAGTGTCCCTTAGCTTGGATACTCCTCTCACATACAGCAAGGCATACAAAGTGTTTTAAGAGCACTTATAATAATGAGTTTGAGTTTGGTTCATTGGATGAGTTAAAATCTGTGAATCCCTATGAAAAGAGTCAAAATTGTTTTCTTTATTTGACTAGCTTATTGATGATGAGTATGAGTTAGACTCATATTAATTATAAAAAAAAGTAAGTGGATTCCACTTAACGATATAATTAATTTGGTTATATTGATCATAAAAAATGAGGTGAAGGAGGAGAGAGAAAAAATATAGCTAAAATATTCATGTGATAAACTCGCCTCAAACTCATCTCATGAGATCTCGTCATCAATTCGCAAGTCAAGTCTCATTCTCACCACTAGAATGCTCAGCACAACCTCATTATGTTCTCTTCTCATGCCATGTTAGCAACAAATTGAATTTAAACACACCATTGAAGATGGTCTAAGGGAACCTTATGTATGAGGAAAGTATTAATGTGATATTTGATGAAACTAATGCTTTGATTGTGAAAATTTTCTAAGATGCAAACTTGGAGCTTGAACCGGCGAGAAAAGACTTCTTACTTGACCAAAGCATGGATGAATTGGAGTAAAAAACCTCCGGGCGAACATTGCAATAAACATTATCCAAAGGAGATGTACATGTACAACACCAGATATGGAGACGCAATCAACCCACAATAATAGAAATTTGCCAATTTTTGACGGAAAAAATTTGGCAGGAATAATTAAATAGTCGGTGTTTTGACATAATTTCGACAGGCCTACTCCGTAGAAAAAAAGTAGATAGGAAATGCCAAATTTTGATGGGGGGCAGGGTATTGAAAAATTTTCAACAGAAACTGATGGCAGCCTATCGATTTTTTTTCGACGAAGCCCACATCTAACATCAAAATTTTCAATTATTTATTTCTTTACGATACTCTGTGTGTATATATATACATACATCCATAGATACATACATATATATATATATATATATAAAATACTATTTTTGTAAATTGGGCAAATTTGGTCAGTCCAAAAAGTCCTTATTTTAGGGGTAACCACCAGCGTACTTAATAAGTAGGGTGACAAGCATAGCTCATCAACCCACAATTTCCACCATTGAAAATATTTTGCTTCCACTAAAACTTGGACCTTAATGAAGAGTACAAAAGATGGGGTAATTGTTACTTGGCTACCACATATATTTGGTTATTTTAATACATAATTGATCCTACTATACTCCATTACATTAGCATTCAATAAAATGACATGTTCTGAGTTGTCTTTTAGTACGTGGTAGAATATACGTTGTAGGATCATGGAGGCTTGGAGTTGCGTTAATTATCCCTGGAAAGCAATGTGAAGGCTTCTCAGATTTCCCGCACGGACAATCTACACTAGAGAACGCATATTAATATGCTATGCTGTAAAGGGATTCCCATTATTACTGTGTTTCAAAAGCTAGTCAAAAGTAGTAGGAGTAGCTTTCACCTCGTGTTTCAATGACGTTGCTGCAAACTTGAGCGCATACATTTTTTTTTATGAAAATTCTATTTGGTAGGCTTAACTTTTGTCTATTCTAAATTATCAATCACTTTTTAAATTATTTCAAGTGGTAGACTTATTTTGAAAATTATTCCTATAAGCAAGCTTATTTTAAAAATTATTCCAAGTTTTCAAGCACTTTAAAGTCTATTCCTAATTATCAAACACTTTAGATATCATTCAAAATGAATCGAGTGTGAGATTAACAGGGAGAGCTAAATGAAATTAAGAAGGGATGAAAGTTTTGCGAGTAATATTTTAACAACAGTATAATAAGAAACTCACGAGATGGAATAATTTTCAAAATAAACCCACCACTTATAATAGTTTAAAAAGTGGTTGACAACTTGAAATAGACAAAAGTTAAAACCTCAAATGGAATTTCCCTTGTTTTTTTCTCCACCTATCCAGCAATATTGGTGGGGCTTTGATTATATTGATCACTTTCTTCTACAATTGAATGTCTTTCAGTTTCAGAGTGGTTGTAGCTTTTTTTTTCTATAGGTATACATGAAAAAGGTTGTGAATTGCACAAATTATAATAATTTTAGGAGTGTATGTTTAAAAGATTTTTGTGTCCAACAAGCTCTATATCATGTTATTAACTTTTAAACTTTGTCAAAGGTATTTAAAGTGTTTGGTAAACTACTTTTTATATTAATTTTTGAACTAAAAAATTAATTTTTAAAAAGTTATATGCAATAACCTTTTGAAACAACTTCTTACAAACTACTATTTTATAAGATACCTTCCCACAATCATCAAATTCAAAAAACTAAGTAAAATAGTTACTCAAAACAACTAATAACTGGTTATCAAATAAAACTTTTATCTTTATATTATATAAATAACATGATCCAAACTAAAACCTTTCATTCCTCAATTGCAACAGATTCATTGTGTCTTGTCCATTTTCCCAGTTTTAACATCTTTTAAATTCATAAATCAAAAAATATAATCAACAATAATAAAAAAAATTATAATTCCTAAACCACATTATTTAGCAATGATATAATAGAAGGGGGATACTACCTTTTTAAAAATTACACTTAATGTATTCAAAAGGTAAATAAATATTAAAATATGTGTAATTAACTTAATGTATTTTCCACACTTACATTTTGAACATCCTCAGACAAAAACATTCAAGGCTCGGGCTCTGCTCGGTAAAAGGGTTTGAGTTAGTATATGTTATTAGTGCACTGTCGACTCCCTATCAGTTTTCATATCCCAAACTGAAACCGCCCGCTTTGGGTGCATTGAATCTTTAAATCGTAGATGAACCGCTTAAACTATTCAGTTTTGCTGGTTTACAATTCGGTTTGGCGGCCCGGATTTTTTGAACAGTCTCCCAAATTACTTACCTACCTTATAAACATTTGAACAAACCTACCTGAAATACGGCCGTTTATTCATTTCTGTGAGTGGCTTCATGGTTCATACCCCTAAAGACATTTTTTCAGTATCTTTCTGTTTTTCACATTTTATACTGACATTTTGCCTCTAAACTGCAGATTGCATTCCATGCAGAGCTATATGTAAGTGAAAGGTGCAATACATATTACATTACACAAAAGAATAGTGAATATCAGCAAGCATGTTGCTTAATATTTCTATGTTCTTCATTTCTTCCTCAGTCATACTGTGTAGAATTGATTATTTTGGCGGGCGATAATCTCAGCATATTGTTCCCAGGGGCAGCCTTGAAATTGAGCGGCTTTCACTTTTACTGGACTCACTTCTTTGCCATGATAAATTACTGTCAAGTCACAAAGACGCAACAGAATTACATATGATAGAGCTCTGGAAACTATGATGAGGTGCAACCGTACAAGCTCAATGCCATTCAATGTAGTAAGAATCTTCAATGGGAATACAGGAACTTCATTTGTGTCGATTGCTTCCTAGGAAGTATTCACAGTCGTTACAAAGCGTACCAACCCAGTTCAACTTTCTGAAAGTCTAGTCCTGTTAAACAAGCTTGTGGCCAATCAAAATCACCTTACTCAAATGCACCACCAACATTTTTTTATATTCTGAATGCAAACTCACAGGACCCAAAGATATGATAACTCAATCTTATTGATCATGAATCCAAAAATTAGTCCAACCCAAACCCACCAGAATGCCTTGTTTGCTGAGAAGAAACAGAGGAGTTGCCGTAAATGTAGGAACAAAATCCCCAGAAAGTGAGGATCAAAGACAAGATCTTGAAGCCACTCATGGGATCCTTCAACAGTATGACAGCTGTAATGCTTGTGAGTGGCACCCGGACAGCATTAAGGACCCCTGCAAGCACAGTGGATGCTAAAAACAGTATCGCGGTTGCACCCAGAACACCTAGTTGAAAGGTAACAGCACCCCAGATGATGACCATGTAGTATGCAGCCGGACCGCCCTTGAAATCTCTTGCCTCAAATTTCATTTCTTGGAAGCTTCTGTCCACGACAAGGCCGATGGTTGTAAATACGAATGCAAACAATGACACCATCACCTGCTGCTCGAGGACAACGTGGAAGGACACCCGTCCCAAGATCTTGATAAATATGAGCTCTGACAGGGCGAATATGAGGCCATGGAGAGCAGATCCCAACACATCCCACAAAATGCCCATTATATACTGACTTTTGCTTACATTTCCATACATGTCTGAGTCAGAATCCAAGGCAATGATGGTCAAGCTCCCGGTGATTATAACAACAGAGTTGATGACAGAAGCGTTTATCTTGTTTCCAACCAGGAGGTAACCGAATAGAGCAGAAAAGAGAAGGGACGAAGAAGCCAGGAGAGAAGCGGTTGAGGCTGGAAGATAGGCATAGGCATATGCATAAAGGAGGTTATCACCAGCACTCAAGAAACCAAGTATTGCATAAGAAACAAGAAGTTTTAAACTCAAAGGAGTAGGGAATTTCTTGCAAAAGAAATATGTAGGAAAGAGAACTAGGGCTGTTAGGGGCCATCCTGCAACTGACACCCATGATATGATCCATTTACTTTTGCCCCCATTTGAATAGTAAAGCCGCGATAGAAGGCTAGAAGCAGGGAATGCCACAAGCATTGCTGCACAGCTCAGGACAAGGAGGACCCAATATGAAGCTGGCTTTCCCCGGTATGCTTCCCAAACTAATTTCTTAAACTCGTGAATCTGTCTCTTGATTGATTTCCATGATCTTGTGCACGCGTTCCCCTGTGAGGAAACCCTTGATACATGGTCTCTTGACATTGCTTCATGGCCATCAGAATCCATGGTGTCCTCTGCAATAGAAAACAGATTTTGATTATGTAAATTGTACAACTAAGAAGCGCATCTAGGATAACATCATCTAACATGAGTGTAGCTTGTATAAAAGATGGCTTAAAATACAAGAGATTGTATTCGAAAACTAAAACAAACCAAGTTAAGAGAGGCCAAAACACCATCTGTTTCAGAATTAGTCACAACTTACTAACTTGTGCACCATTGTACTCAAATGCACCAGCCATGGACATATCACTTTTCATGATTGGATAAACTCCTAATTTATACTAGAAAAGTGGTGGAAGTTGGCAAAACTAACGCTACCTCAACAAGTCAACATAACTTCATACTTTTTTGCTATTATTATGATTAAAACAACAAACTTCTAAGAGAATTATTCCTGGGCGCGGTTCCAGATAGTTTTCTCCTCGTGAACTAAAGTTCAATAGTGAACGTTTTTGTTATTATAAGAAGCGAGAAATTCAAAAATGTCAAGAATAGTAGGCATGAGTATATTTATACCACCCAGAAAAGGATCCAAGAGCTCGAAATCAGAAGTTGCTCCAGATGTCATTGCTTTTACCATTCACTGTCTTCAAGTTGAAACCTAAAAGTTGGGTCTGTAGGACATCACCTCATCTTATTTTCATGGTCACATATAATCATATTTGACATGGCCCAACTGAAGCACATACAATAATACTACACATAAATCATAAGGAAGCAGCGAATAAGGAGATGTAGTTCATAAATTGATACCCAGAGAAGTGAATTATGATTTGGGAGTGAATTAGAATTACATGATAATATAGAAGATGAAATTAGTAAGGAGATGAGTGGGATTACTTACATGAAATTAGGGTAAGTGGAACTGCAGTATGAGTTATGGAGCAGAGGCAGAGGATGAGGTTGTGATGTTGGGTCAGTAGCATGTCATCGTCCATTTGTCCCACTCGGGATTCCCACCAACCTCCTCTACTACTCCTATCGGTCTGTTTCCTGTGTTGTTGTACTGATGTTGTGATTCACTCATTCCCGCATGGGTCCAAATTATTGTGTTTTTTAGGGATTTGATTGGAGCGACTTTATGGGAATTAGTGGTTCTCTCTTGTTTGGCTCCACCTAAGAAAACCGTGTCATATAATGTACTGCCACCCTTTTTTGTCCCTTTATAGTATGTTTGATAATTTGATTGTTTGGTTTGTTGCAGGTGTTTCATGCAAAGTTGTTTCAGTTTTTTAAATGAAAATGACAAATATTTTAGGACAAAATATATTTGAAGTGTCTGGCCTTTATATAAAATTCGGAAATTTGATTTGGTAGGCTTCAACTTTTATTTATTCCAAGTTGTCAACCATTTTTAAATTATTTCAAATAGTAGACTTATTTTGAAAATTATTTCATCCCGTGGATTTCTTCTTGTACTGTTGTTAAAATATTGCTCACAAAACTTTCATCCTCTCTCAATTTCATTTAGCTCTCCCTATTAATCTCACAATCTACTCATTTGGAATAATATCTAAAGTGTTTGACAACTAGAAATAATTTTTAAAGTGCTTGAAAACTTGAAATAGTTTTTAAAGTTTTTAAAATAAGCTTACCATTTGGAATAATTTTCAAAATAAGTATGCCACTTGGAACAATTCAAAAGTGGTTGACAATTTAGAATACGCAAAAGTTGAAGTCTACCAAATGGAATTTCCGTATAAAATTTATATCTTTATAAATTAATTGAAAAAAATTACATGATTGACTTCTATAACTATAATGATACATATAAATGGTATAAAATCACATTTTTATCTATAACGGATGAAGTTCATTTGTTAGGGTGGTAATTTTAATCGTTGGCGTGGCCGATACATTCCAAGCTTCTTTTAATTGATAATTAATAGTAACTGTCAAAAAAATTAATATTAAAAATGATAATAAGTATAAATTCCATAAGGAGCAACACACTTAAGCAGTATCTTGCCTCAAGACACGTATCATCACTCTTTTTTAAATTGATCAATTTTTTATGTATAGTTTTAAAATTAGTGTTTGTATGTGTCGATGATAGTGTTAATTTTCTTTTAATTTTTTACAAGTGCATTTTCTCTTTTTTTTCAATATTTGGCTGCAGGAGTGATCCGAAATTTCTAAAGGATTTTCATTATTTTATTTTGCCAAACATATTTAGGAAATGTTCATTAAGTAAAGAGTGATTTGTACTAAAATTTACCTTAATATACTAAAATTAAAATGTGTTTTTATTAGTTTTAGTGAATCTGGACAAATTTCAATAAATTTTGGTAAATTTAGATAATTATTTGAACAATTCAACCCCCCCCCCCCCCCCAAAAAAAAAAAAAAAATTACCCATGAATTTGACACACAAACAGTCCAAGGGCTTATGTTGTCCAAAAAGCCAGTTATGAAACAGGCCCTTGAGCAAAATAGCAAGCATTCAGAGGCATTTTACATAGAACTCCCAATCCCTCCCCAACCTTATAAAGTAAACCCTAACCCCAGTGCCACAGTATTTTCAAAAGAAGCATTTTCTATCCCTGATCCTATGAAGACAGCTTCCATGCTTACAAAATGCTACACAAAAACCCAAACTATTAGCCAACATTACTAACATTACATCATAGGATAGCGAGGATTAGCGCTTACAAGGAAACAGTTGCACTTACGTAAATCAAACAAGACATCAACAGTGAATTATGTTACAGTCGAATGGATCTGGATTACAATCTCCTCTTGGTTACAGACAGGGACTTCCATACTCCAGTAGTTCATGGACTGCTGCCATTTATCCATGCCCGGGTTAGACTAACATTCCCCTTTTTTTTTTGGCATTCCAAAATGAACACAAAAATGAAGGTTACAGTACTACAACCACAACAGAATGTGAAATTGTATGCATCACTCAAGTTTGGAGTAATACAACAGCTCATATACAAACTAACAAGAGCTTGATTTGTCCCAGTCAAACTCACCATCACGCAACCATTCACAAATATCACAGCAATGCTCCAGAGTAAACAAACATATATGTACAACACACTTGCGCGTTACCTCAAACTCCCAGTGTGCCAGAAAATGCTTACTGCCAATATGAATATTGTTATTCTCCACTTGCAAATCACGGGTTTTCACTTAAAATCACTGTGACATAGCAAAATGCTAATGTCAAAGAAGACTCTAGGGTTTCAACATTCGAAGCTAAAACCATAAAATAAAACAATAGTTTCAAAAAGATTTGTGAAATTAACAAAACATTGGGGAACAGTTTTCTTGAGGAAGATCCATAGATAGAACAATACTCATGGCAGCGAGCAGCATTTTCTGATGCTCCTGAAAGCATAAAGGTAACACGTAAATATGATCTACTTAAATGTTTGCTTTACTTGGAGTATCCACCTTACCTCCACAAGCCAAACTGCGATCCCCATTCGGGAGGGAACCAGTATAAGAGAGGAGTTACTTAGCACTTCCCCCGCCCCGATCACCTGCATTTCCAAGTGCAACCCACAAGCTCTGGCTCATCTCTTCACAGTTATTATTGTTGTTGTTGTTATTATTGTTGTTGTCCCAGGTTGGTTGACGTATGGTTCTGTTAAGTGTGTCTCCACCATCTGAAAACTGGCCCCAAGTGCTACGGCTCTTACCACCTCCCGTGCTGAACTCATCCTCACATCCTGCCACTATCTTCAACAGCTCTGACTGCAGCAATGGGCAATTCTCTTTCAGGGACATGAATCCTTCTGTTTGCATAACATCTGCACATGTATAGGAGTTAGAGTTTCACATGAAAAGGTGAATCTGTTTAAGCACACAAGGGAAAGCCTGTGTGGAATTTCAAACAGTGTGATCCCGGTGGAAGTCAAACCACAAGTCAAGATGCAGACCACATGGACACTGCTATGTAAATCCAGACACAACATAACATCAAGTGATGTGATTTCAAATGATTGGATATCATACGTAGGTTTTTTTTTTTTTTTTTGGCATTTACCTCCCCTTAGATTATTGACATTTATTTTTTCGCCCCTCTATTTTCAGAATTTATATTTATGCCCCTAAGTTTAACATGCTCTCTTATTAGTACATTGAGCTCAAGGACATAAAATACCATGTTTGTATGAATATGCTAAACTACAACGGCCCTCAGCATGGAACCTGAAGCCCAAAATCCTTCATTGTATTACTAGGTTAGGCCTGTACTACAAACACTAACGAAAGAAAAAGAGGCAGCACCTAAAAGACAAACTCCAATCCCCCAAATGGTAAATCTTCCAAAAACAAAGATCAACAGTGATCAATGTGACCTAAAGAAGGCGAGGTTTCTAAAAACAAAGCTATACATACTAATCCTTTTGGACTCACTCTGTATCACAAACACAAAAAGAACTAGCCCAATAAAGAAAAGGATTATAAGAACTCAGACAACACTAGCATTGCCAATCACCTTATGCCAAAGGAAGAGCAATTGTAAAGAAAGCCCCAACCCTCATCTTCTCAATAAGCCATAAGGTAATGTTTGTGGCAATCAAGCTACAGTATGGGTCAAAGCTACCAAAAGAAGACATAAAAAGGATGAGAAAGAAAGGAAAGAGAAAAGAAAAGAAATAGCAGTAATGATTCTTTTGGTTGGTTTGAACAATAACTTATTTAAAAATAAATAATAAATAAATAAAAATCCTACAAACAATGAAGGGGTGGGAATGTGGGATATCTAAATTTCTAAACATGTTCAAAGCTGTATTCAGAACCAATATGATTTTCGTTTCCCAATTCCTTCAAATTAAATCTGAATTAAACCACATGCATGAAACTATAAAAGTAACATCTTTCTTTTCACATGCCTTAAGCCTTGTTTAGGCAAATGGCTTAATCCATCGCATATTGGCCAAAAAAAAAGAAAAAAGGCTTTTGAGGAGGCTTTGGCTTTTCAACCCGTTTAAAAAGATATTTTTGATGATTGATGATTTATTTAGCTTTTCATAATAGCTTTTTATCCTCTAAAAGCCATTTCCAAAATGTTAATTTGAGTAGCATTTTGTGATCGACTTTTGGAAATTAGCTTTTTGGTTTACACCATCTTCATAAACAACTAATTTCACCAAACCTTTTTCTTTGACAAATAATCAAAAAAATATACTGCAAAGGGAAGACACCTCCTAAGGGGGTGTCACCCGTTTACAAAAGAATCAAACACAAGACACTCAAGCCTATTTACAAACATGGGGAAATGGAAAAACACTATGCCCTCAAACTTTCATCAACATTGTAATCCACAAAATCCATACTATGACCCTAGAACCCTAAATTCCCAAACCTCAAAGTAGAGCTAAAAATAAATCATCATGGGACAAAGCTTTGTCCTCAAATATGCATCAATTTCTCAACTTACAAATGGCCCACAAGACAGCTAAAGGAGCCAAATTCCAAACACCACAAACCCAGCCTTGCCTCAGCATTCTCTAAGCGACCAACATATCCTTCACACTAGACGGTTGGACCCAACAAATCCCCATCAAAAAGAGGTCTAGGTGCCACAATGAAGAGCCACATATAATGCCAAATAAGGCGATCCACTAATTCTCTCAATACATTATATAGAACACCTACCAAGACGACTAAAACATTTTATTTTAAGCAAGTGCTCTATAGAAATCTTACCCTTAGCAACAGCCGAAGCAAAGGAACAACTAATCCATAAAATTGACTGGGAATCAAGGACTAATCATGTAACGCCCTGGCCCCTCCTGGGTCGCGAACCTTACCAGGAATGACTTCAAGAATTGATGATTGGCCCTACGACTTGGCAAAGGTCCTTTCAACATGTTTTGTACTCACTCACACGCTACATGGGAAAACCTCCCCGGAGGTCACCCATCCCAAGATTGCTCCTACCTAAGCCCGGTTAATTGGGAAGTTCTCAAGAAATGAGCTTCCTAAAATGAAGGTGCGCCTTGGTGAGATAAGCAGTCATTTCAATTCTTTTTAGCCACACTTTAACCATGTATGGAGGTATTACATTCAACCTCTCTTAAAGAATTCGCGTTCTCATCAAGCCCTAGATCGTTCCTCGGGTGGCAATTGCGGCAATTACAATAATGACCAATAGCCCTTAGTTTCCTCTCTCTGGGCGCTGATTGGGCCCACAACTTCCTAGCCGAAGGTATACTCTAATTCACCTATAACACCCCGACCCCACCTGGGTTTGCAAACATTATCGATAGTTGCTTCAAGGATCGTCGACTGTCCCCACAAATCACACCACGAGTCCTTTCAGCATGCTTTTCCCTCACATGTTACTAGGGAAAACTTCCTAGGTGGTCGCATATCCCAATATTGCTCTCAACCAAGCACACTTAATTGAGAAATTCTCAAGATATGAGTTTCCTAAAAAGAAGGTGCACCTTGGTGATATAAGTAGTCATTCTAAACCCTTTAAGGTACACTTTAACCATGTTTCAAGGTATTATAAATCAATCCACCAATTCTCTTTTTTAAGATTAATTAATATTTCCACCAATTATATTCATCTCAAAGAAGTGACTATATAAAGTTCCCTTCAATAAAAGCATTGGTATTTACTATTTACAGTATAATACACAACTAACCTTAGGATCCCATAATCGGACGTCAATACATAAATAAGTTTCAAAGTACTCATAACTTTTGAGAAGCAACTCTTCTTAACCTATGTTGCTTGGACTCATGTATTGCATGTAAAACACATGTACAGATCCATATGTTTGGCTTGGAAAAAGTAGTATTTTTTTCCCCCTTTTGAGGGAGGCAAAAGTAATAAGTGGAGAGACTTGAATCCATATTCAACAATTGGATTGAAGTGTGGGGACACAAATGCTCCATAAAGAGGAACATGGCCCCTAGGAACACTACTAAATACATTTTATATCTTTAAAACATAAATAATACTTAGTCTTTAATATAATCACAATTGCTCCCAGTCTTGGTTTGACTTGCTATGTGAATTTATTATTTGGGCATATGGATATTATCAAAACAAGAAGAGTCTCAAGTTCTTAGCCTATCTATATAAAACAAAGTAGACAGTTTGCCTCGAAGCCTATCTTTTAGGCATTTCTTTTTATTCAAAAAAAATTAAAAAATTGAGTGGGTTCCACTCACGCAGATCTCAGGAAAGGCAGTGACAAGTGTGCAAGGCTATAGCACCCTTCGTCTTATGCCACTCCTACTTTAAATTAAACAATCTTAGATGCCATACACCACTCACAAAGCAGCATTTCTTGCCTAGTTCAAATTGCCATATCTTAGCCAAATTCCATGTCATTACCATAGATACCATGAATGCACAACATGATGATCGTGAAACAGGGAACAGGAACGGAGAACAGGAACAAGGGTCACTACCTACCGAAAAGTGGAAATGTTGCGAAATTTGGAATGATTTTTCAAAACGAAATTTGTAAGTTGGATTGTTGTAAGTAAAATAAAATTTAATAATTTCAAGTTTGAGTAAACCAAAGCTTTGGGCCACTTAAGCAATATACTAAAAATTTTAAGATAGTAGGCTTTTAAAAGAACCCCAAAACTACTAGCCTCTTACATTTTTAAGAAAATATAAAAGGAAAAGGAGAGAAAGTGGGTTGTAAATATAAACAGAAGCCCTAATTCATTCTCCTCATTTTCGATGCAACACCTCAGAGAGAGAGAGAGAGAGAGAGGTTACAGAGGATGAGCATCTAAATGAGATCCATGTCTGCCATGTTCTTGAAGTTATCCCTTCGTTTGCTACTATGTTCTTTAACTCAAGAAGGCATCCATGAATCTCAAGGAGTTGGTGGCATTGAGTGAGAAAAGAAGACTTTAGCCCTCTTTGTTCTTCTTGTGTTGTTGTTAAATGTCTCCTTCCTTATTGTTGTAAGTTGATCCAAATTTCTCCTCACCAACCAACACTGTGTCGTGTTAATGCTCTTAGAGAGAAAGAGAGAAAAGTTATAGATGATGAGCGTCTAAATGGGATCGATGTCTACCATGTTCTTGAAGTTATCCCTTTGTTTGCTACTATGTTCTTTAACTCAAGAAGGCATCCATGAATCTCAACGAATTGTGGCATTGAGTGAGAAAAGAAGACTTTGGCACTCTTTGTTCTTGTCTTGCTATCAAATGTCTCCTTCCTGTGCCAACCATCGCCCTAACATGTTAACACTCTTAGATTCAGGAATCACTCAAATCACTATTTCGGATCAGGACCCCAACCATTCTGGTACGAAAATGACTTGCATTTTGGAATGCACGTTCAAAACGCGCATCAACGTCAGGGTTAGTGTTCATGGTAACCAGGGTCATCACCCATGTCATGTAGTGTTGTATCCACTAGGTCGGGCATTCATAACTCTTAGCACTTTGACACTTCCTAAGCAAAGACTCAAAATGAAGTTTTGGTCATGATCTCAGTTTCGATCGCTACAGAAAAATTACTAAAATGTAGCCACAACTTTTACTCTCTCTATAAAGGAACCACCACATTTACATCGTGCTTGTTGTGGAGCTAAAACATGGTTCACCAAGCTCCAAAACCTTTTAGATGCATCTATTTTGTCATGAATGGGCTACATTTTGAATCAATGATGTAACGCACACCACTAACTTGGCACACTAGGGCAACTTTCAAGAAACATTTAAGAAAATTTGGTTTGACAAGTAATCGATATGTATTGAACGGACACTGAGGGAAGGGTATGTCTCATCTACTTACAAAAAGGAAAAAGTACAAAAAAAAAACCAAGCCCTCCTGCTCTTGTCACTAATATTATCAACAAAATCACAAAAAGAAATTCTACCACCCTTATGCACCACACTCCCAACTATATCACATCCTCCAAAAGTATAGCTTGAAATCATAAAGGGATAAAGCGTTGTCCTCAAAAAAAAAAAAAAAAAAAAAAGAACCTCGATTTCTTTCCTTCCAAGTAGCTCACCAAGTACCTAAAGGAAACAAATTCCAAAATATATAAAACCGCCCTTGCTTTAACCTTCTCCAAGCCACCAACACATTCTTCCTCCTAACACATAGAACACCTACTAAGACCAGTAACACCTCTTTAAAGCATGTCCTTCATCGGCATCTTACCTTTGGTCGGTGCCCAAGCAAAGAAACAAGCTTTTTAGTGAAAGGAATAGAATTGCAAATGGGCTTTGCAAGAAAATCCACTCCATTCATGACCCCAAACTACTCGCTATAAAATCACCTAATAGTAAAAGACCCTAGAGTCATGGAGTCCATTTTGTCATTACCATGACGCAAAACTCCATCTCGACAAGTAAAGGCAACAAACTACAAATGTTACCTTCTTCCCAATTGCTAAGACATAAGAGCTCTCACAAAAGTTAGTCTCGATGAGTAAAGTTACCATTCCAAGAAACAAGTCATTGAACCACAGCCTCCTTTAATCGTACCAACATACAACGAATCGGGATTTGCTCATTAAGAGATAGCTCTCGACCTCAAACATCATGCCAAAAAAGACATATTAGAACCACTCTTCACCTCAAATGCACTTGGGGTTTGAAGTTGTCTAGGCTCATTGAGATAGACTTCCAACAACCAACCAACCAACCCCATAGGAACAAGAGCTCTACTTAGACAATTAGACCACCAACCGAAATCATCGACACCATATGTAACCTTAATCACATTCCTACGTATAACCTTATCTTCTTTAGCAAATCTCCAAAGCCGCTTGGACTTTACAGTTTCACTCACCCTATGAAGTGGTCTTATACCAAGATCTCCCTCATTCTTAGTAAAAAATGTGTTCTCCTAATTGAGCCAATGAACTGCATTATTGGTATATTGTTCTATATGAAGTCTCTCACGATCTACACTAACCAACTAGCAACACTAGCTAATTGTGAAAAGAGACAGGTATATAGGCAATCTCTATAAAACTACTTTTTAATAAGGTGAGACGCAAACTGCCGTAAGAAACCTCATAGTTCCATCCTGCCGATCTCTTATTAAACCCCTCCACAATAGGGTCCCAAATAGAAATGCTCTTGTACAAAGTACTAAGAGGAAGACCAAGATAAAAACAAGGAAGTGATCAACTCCACAAACAAAAAAATGGGCCACAAGATTAATTTGAGAAACCTCACCAATAGGGATGCGTGCACTTTTTTGAGAACTCTTAGACCTAGTATAGCTTCAAAAAGAAGAAGGATGCATCTTAAATACCCAACAAGCCAACAAATATAAAATAGTAATATTTGATTTTGTGTTCTCTTCCATCCCAAAATTGACAAAGGCCTACTTTTGGTTCCTAAGAAGCCCATCTCACCAAGAAGCAACACATTACAGCAAGGAATTAACTTAAAATACAAACGAATAAGTTCATTCATACGTATCAAGTGCATCATACAATGCTGATTTATAGAACATCATCTTTTATTCTAGTAAAATTTTCTTCCATATTTTCGTATTGTTGGTGAAAAGGGAATACCTATTCACCATAACAAGACCAATAGAAGTAGATTAGTTCACTAAAACTAATTACTAACGAGAAATATTTCAAATGTTTTATTCAATCCACTTACACAAATGTAGGAATAGTTGACAGCTACAGCAGATATGTTAATATTTGAAGCTCAAACGAGACTTGAAACTCATAATAGCCAAGCAGAACAATCCTTACTAGCTCATACAGCCTCCCATAGCTTTGCACCATGGGAGATTACCAAGCAAGGGTAATCTCCCAAGTTGAAACACGGAGAAATAGCCCAAGTGAAGTTACGCATTGAAGGGAATAGATATGCAAATTCCAGAGTCAAAATTCATTTCCACAAGAAAACTTGCAGCAACAATTTTGATCAACCTGACAAACTTTTTACAATCGAAATAAGAAGGGAAGGGAGTGAACTCTTACCCATAAGGTTTTCAGCAGCAAATTTGAGGCAGACAGATTTTAAATCAGCAGCATGATGATGATCCGCCAAGGACAAAATGTCAGCAACAGAACCCACAGATATATGTTTACAAAGGAAGGATTCACACAAAAGTCGGAGTCTAGTTAACTCATATTTGTCAGCAACAGCTAATAACTTTGCAGCAACACTCTCACATAGAGTTGGAGTGCTCGAAGAACAGGATGATAGTAATTCATCATCGGCAATAAGGGTGTCACGATATATAAAGTGAAGCATAGCCTGTAGAACCATCAAAAGAAAACTTTGATCAGACAGACACAGCCTGACGAAATTCACTATATATTGTGACAGGAAACAACTTCTAAGATTTTACCTTGAAAACCGTAGGATCCATGTCCGGAACAACTATTTCAGGACTGTCATCTGGTTGACAGTCCAACACTTCAGCTTCAAATTTTGGAGAGCGAGTGGATAATACGAGTTTATGAGCACTGAATCTTTGGCCAGCTACATTGAAAACAATATCTGAACATTCCTCATCATCCAAAAGCATCCCAAAATGCGTTCCAATATCAGACTCAGGGACCTGTATTGATGGTAATCTTGAGCAATCTATGGCAGAAACTACAACGCCTACTGTGCAACTAATCTTCAAGCAATCATCCTTCAGAAAATCTGATGTCTCAAGCGTAGCTCGCCTATAGAACCGTTTGTAACCCCTGAAAGGAACAAAATGGATAACATTGTAAGGTTAAGCAAAATCAACAGAAGCAACACAAAGAAAATAAAGCATACAATCAATGGTAATCTTGTAAACTAATTGATGAAAGGACAATGATGATAAAGAAGTTAAGTTATCAACAAAAAGTAGAAGGACCACCAAAAGTCATGTAAAACTAAAAGGGCACCAATAGGCATGCCACATGTACAGAAGAAGCAGCTAAAAAATGGCTGTGCTCTCAAGCTCTTATTAACAAAACTAGCTGCAAAATCCAAAAAGGTAAATATTGTAGCCAACATTGTCATGACACATGATGCAAAGCCTTAGTATTCAAGAAATGCTACAGCTGCAAAATTCTAGTAAGACTCTCAATTAAGAGAAATTAATAACAAGCCAAAATGTTATTCTATTATCCTTTCATAATGCATCAGCAACTACTGACTTCTCACATATTTGACAGAAATCTTGGAACCAGCCTCCTTGTAAAGTTAACATTGCTAACATCTGGATGGCCCAAGACCCCACTTCACCAGGATCCACAATGGGATTGGTGTTATTGTTATTGATGTCCATCATTTACATGCTCACACAGGAACGAAGGGGAGAGAGAGAGAGAGAGAGAGAGAAGAGTCAGAAAATGCCAGCCCTCTCTAACATGGAATACAGATCAGGTTTCAGCAGATTTCCACAAATACGAAAGGTGTCATGTGCCCTACATGGGGCGAAGGGTGAATTCAGATTCAAGATGACAAACAACTTGTATCATCACTTTCACCTTTGTGAATGAGAATAAAACTGTATAGCATAAACTTTGTCATATGCCAGCATAATGCAATATCTAACTGCTCAAACACTACTATATTTCAGGGAAAACCTTCTTTTCAAATGTGATTTCATCCTTCAAACCTCAAAAGAAAAAATTTTCCAAGACCACCTTTAATGGTTCGGAGTAGAGTTGGATTGGGAAGGAGTAAACTTCACAAATAATTACAGAGAGAGTAGGGTAGAGAGAGAAAGAGATAGGAGGGAGATAGATGCAAAAAAGCTATTGAGGGATTGATTGAGTGGCTGACTCAATTGTTGAGAGATTCATCTAGCAGCTCAATTGGGGTCCCAAATCAGAGAATGCAACATCATTTCCAACCAAGAAACTGTTCACTGTTGCAGTTGCTCTAAAGATCTGATAAGAAACATTTACAAAATTGGACCTAACATAATACCCAGTTCATCATAAGTAACCCCTTTCAACTATAAGAGTAATTGGACCATACAGCTCCAATCCAAGGAGTCAGCAGCTCAGTTAGCAAACATGGACTAGGAATAATTTCAAATATTGATAATGGGTTTGGAGAACGTACCACATGCTGCCTCTATACTTGAGGGTGTAAGGGCCACTTTCCAAGGAGCGATCGAAATGGCTATGAACCTTATGCTTGCCATTACCACTCTGATCAACGAGGGTAAGCTCAAACAAAGCCCTAACATCGGTGCCTTCGCTAGCAAGGGCGATGAAAACTGAGACATAAGTAGAATGATCTTCTGGGTTTTTCCCATCTGGGTAGAAATAGATTGCCCATTGGTAGCCACCAACCGTGAAATTCTCGCTGGCTATGTGCTTTCCGACGCCAATTCCCTTGGCAAGAGAATAACCCTTTATGATGAAGTTGTGGGAACCATTCACGGTGTGGGTCACCGACCTTGAGCTTGATGGGGAGGTTAAGGACGTGTTTGGAGAGGGGAATTCCGCCATAGATGATGGATGGGGGAAAGATTGAAGGTTTTGTTTGTTTGGAGGGAGGATACTTGATGGGGTTTCAGGAGGGGGGTTTTGTTTTGTGACTTTTGTCTTTGTCTGGAATTTGGAATTTGAGAAAGAAGAAGCAACAGCAGGGTTTGGGTCGGAATCCCCCTCTTTTTTAGTAGTTGTGTAATGTAATTTCCGTCTCCCCCCTGGCAAATGGAGAATAGTCCCCTGTCTCCAAATGAAGAAGGATGAGGATCCTCTCACATTTTGTAGCTCTGACTCGGGCCCTCGGTTTTTCAATGCCCCCTGTCCGGCTCCTCATTGTGGGGTCATAGGGTGTAAAATTCATAGGTAAAAAATAGCTGGTAAAAGTTAAATTTTAGTAATTTTTGATAATTTTTAATAAAGTTACTACAATATATCAAATTTTTAAAAAAATTATTTTTTAATTTTGGTAATTTTTGACAAATTTTGGCAAAATTTGGTAAAATTTAGGTAAAAATTAATAAATTTTAGTAAATTAAATTTATCCATGAATTTGGCAGGCCCGAACCTTTTCTGATTCTCATATCTCGTCTGTTTTTTCTTTTTGAAGTGATGAAAACGCCCTTGGGATTAAATAGTTGTTCAAAGGTAGATTCGCATTCCAAATATGGGTTTTTTTGGGGTTGCTTCTCAATTAATTCTCTTCTATTTCGATAATGTACAGAAAACTCGAGTATTCGTATCCAAATTTAGAACTGGTTGAATTCATTGGATCTGCATCCGAATTTTAGTTAAATGGATTAGGGACTAGATCCTAAAATTGGCAATAATTTATATATGTATATTCTCATAATATGATTGATTACGCTTACCCAATAGGTTTTGTAATATTCTTTAATAATTCTTGTACCCTTGTATACATCAACAATGAACCCCAGTATTGGCACGCTAACGCGAGGTTTTAGGGAGTCCAAGTATAGGCAGTCTTCCCTCCATGCACGGAAATGCATGAAGAGACTGGTTCCGACGTACCCATGAGACCAAAACCTTTTCAAAAGCATGGAAAAAACCAATTCGATTGTATATGAGTATAAATATATGTCAATCTTAATTTCCACCATGGCTTACCACCATTTGTCACAACCCTCCATCGCATACCATGTCCCAACCCTTAGTCTCACATTCTTGGTCCCCCCCTATTCCTTCCGCAAGTATATAGACTTCTCCAGTGCAATTCGCCATCACCTCTTCCCAACCTACCCAGCCCTTCTCTCCTCTTATCTCATCTCAGCCTATACTATCTTCTCTTGTCCAACAAACCAATATTCTCGCAACCTCCTCGAATTTCTCGCACATGCCCCTTCAACCTATGCACTCCCTCTCCCATTAACAACCTAACTTGCCCACTCCAAAGAGATTGCTCATTCACCCCGAGGTGCATGTTTCCTACAAAATCGACATCCTATGCAAACTCGATCAAAATGGGTATTTTTCAATCCAAAATATTTTGTCTCTGTCATCTCAGCATGTGATTGTTGATCCTACCCTTTTTATGTAAGAAATTAAACAATCAACCCTGTATCAAGCCATGGATGAAGATTTTAATGCGTGGGAGCTTGTGCCACGTACCCCTAACATGAATGTGGTAGGGTGTAACTGGATTTTTAAAATGAAATTTACTGCATATAGGTCTATTAAACAACACAAGCATTGCCTAGTATCTCTTGGCAATCATTAAAAAGCATGTATATATTACAATGAAACCTTTGGCTCTGTTGTCAAATATTATGTTGTTCGATTGCTTCTCTCTATTGTTCTCTCATGCAATTAGGTTATTCATCAACTTGATGCAAAAATGCCTTTTTGTATGGGTTTCTTGATGAGGTTGTCTATATGAGATAACCACCTGGCTTTGTTCATCCTCAATGTCTTAATCACGTGTGTCATCTTAAGAAATCCTTATATGGTTTAAAACAGGCTCCTCGAGCTTGGTTTCATCGTTTTAGCTCTTTCTTACTCTCTCATGATTTCACTTGCAGCAAGATCGATTTATCTATGTTTGTCTATCGATACAAATCCATAATTCTCGTGCTTCTTCCCTATGTCACTGATATACTCATTATTGACAATTGTGCTGCTTTCATTCGTCGATTCATTTTTCTTCTTTCCACTCAATTTGCAGTGAAGGATCCAGGTGACCTTCATTATTTTCTTGGGGTTCGGGTTGTGCCACTCCTATAGGCCTTTTCTCTATCAGCATTAATATGTTTCGAACTTGCTTAGAAAATTCACCTTCATACTCTTAAATATGTGTGCACTCCGTCTGTTTCTAGAACTACTTTGTCCCTAATTGATGTTGAGCTCCTTGCCGATTTATCTAAGTACAAATGCATGGTTGGTGTATTACAATATCTCACCATGACTAGACTAGATACTGCTTATCACTAAAAAAAAAAATGGCCTATAGGAGTGCGCACTTCGTCTTATTATCATGTTGCAGACATTTTGACTAAAGGTCTTTTGTGCATACTCTTTGATGATTTTAGTGATAGTCTCAACGTCAAAAAACCTCCCATTTCCACTATGGGGGTGTGATAAATTATGTAAATAATCTTTGTATGATAGTACATCCTTTATTTATAATGTGCCAATCATATCATATATTGTCTAGGATAGTTTCTCACTTTCTCTATGTTATAGCCTTAATTGTAGCCCTAAATCTCACTTGTAATCCCATATATTAGAGACTCATATATCAATGAGAAGGCATGCCTTGATAATCGTTTAGTGTGTTGGCATATCTGAATCATGCCGTTTTCGCATCGCGTGTCTGTATCCATGCTTCATAGCTTTGACTGACTCAACAAGTAGGGCAATGTTATGAACTGGACATAGAAATTGATTATTCAATGGGGATGCGAGTTAATTCTCCAATGGTAATCAACACAAATCACAAACTAAACACAAAGAAAATACTAATTCCTGACCAGGAAAAAAATGCCCAAATGAAACTAATGCGATCTTAGCTCTTGTAAAGAATAAAACAAAGAAGCCTCATCTTCTACGAATACTTTTCAATATTTTTTCAAGTCAAATTTTGACATACCTCTTAAATGAAATCATTCTTCAATGGGCTTTGTTGTTCTGGATGAGATACCTCTTCAACATCTTGATAATTCTCCGTTCAATTTAACTGATGTGATTTTGAGAACTACATGAAGTTGGGAATGAAGAAAGAGAAGGGATAAGAGTATTTTGGAATTATTATGAAATTTGATTATGGACATGAGTTGGCTAAATAGAATTGGATGATGAAAAGAATTAGCCAAACTTGGAAGAAGTTTATCAAAGTTGAAAGAACCTGGTAAAAGTTGGAAGAAATTGGATAGAGTTAGAAATAACTAAAACATTTGGAAAACTCAAAAAAGTTCACATTGTTTTAGTAGATACATAAGTTGATACTAGCTTCAAAATCATTACTCTACAATGAAAGAACTCATATTTATCAAACGTGGGCGAATTATGTGACCAAGATCTCAAGACTTCGAAGGTCAATACGATTAAGGGCATTTTCTTACATTGTGATGTTGAGATGGTACTTATTCCACCCCTTTGTCAATCATGATCGAGAGATCGTCTTGCTTGGCATGCGTGCAAAACATGTGGAGTTCAATTCCAAGAATGAGAACTACATAATAATGCACTCTAGTTTCAAGAAGAATTTGTTGGCATTATGACTTCCACCCCACATAAAACAATTTGGATTGCACATGAGCAGAAACACACATCCCTCCACGTATCAATTAGGAGGGGGATTAAACACTTAGATCGTCCATGTAAAATATGTGGCTATAGTATGGAGTTTGTACTATTCGTAGCATCTTCTAATGCTCTCCTATAGTAGATATTTGGATGTGGTATTGATGATGTATGGAACCGCAATCACAATGATATCAAGGTTTTTATCCATCAATTGTTTGAAGAACTCGACGGGAACAAAATTAGAGCTTTTGTATTTGGGGAAAGTTAGAATGTTGGGAACAACATCCTCTTTGGTAAGCCATGTCGATCACTACCATCATTAATTTCCTTATTCCGCAAATTGGTCATCAATTGCTGAGACGTGTAGATAAATACAAATCCAAAACTTGTCACTCATGACTACGCATGGAGGTTGCCATTAGAGGGTTACTGGAAGTTGAACTTTGACGTTGGTATGTTAGGAGACTGCAGTTAAGGAAGGGGCTTTGTAGTTCGAGATCATGAACTAGATGTAGTATGCGTTGGGGTTTACCAAGTCTTAAATCCTACATGGGGGGGGGGGGTGAGGGGGACTAACACATGTTTATTCACATTAAAAACAACTTGGGAAGCCAGGTTCCAACAATTGGAGGTAGAAGATGATTGCTTACCATTGACGTGGAATATTTGAATGGTGTTCAAAGCTGGAATTATTATTGGGATGATCATTGATGACATTATGTTTTTCTCCTAAAACTTCTCTTATATTTCTTGGAAACATATTTGTAGAGCGATTGAGTAACCCATTCTCTAACTCTCCTTAAACTCTATGATCATATTGATATGATTCAAATGGAGGGTTGGTTGAGGACACCTTAGCCTTGGCCACCAATGATATATATTTGTCTCAATTATCATTGGGTAAATTTTGGCTCCTCCCCCAAGAGCTGCTTTCCCATAAAAAAAATATAGATATATAATTTAATAATATTCATATTAATGTTTGTTACAATATTTTCTTTATTCTTAAATATTATAAATAACAATATTTTTGTATCAAACAATGTTATAAGGTAAGTTGTTTTTACTCACATTTGTTTGTAAATTGAATTTTAAATTAAAATTGAAATCAATAATGTATTATGTATTATTTTGTTATCAAACTAATTGAATCATCCATTTGTGGTTAGTATCACAATTCTATGTCAAAGTAACTAATAGTCTAACAGAAAACAATAAATTCTAGCAAAAAAAATGCAAAGGTCTCGATATAAATCCAGTCAAATTAGGATGATTATATTTTAAATATCTCAGCATAATTGACAAGGTTATTATTTGATTTTATTTGTAACATACTAACATTGACTTCGAATATTGTGAAATAAGTTTTAGGCCCTGTTCAGCAAAATTAGTGTTTTAGATAGCGGATAGCGGTTTATACAGTGGATAGCGGTCTGAGTAGCAGATAGCCGATGACTGTTCAAATGAGAATTGTGTTCAGTAAATTTAGCTGTTGAATTAATAGATTAATGTGAATTGACATAAAAGGGTATCAATAATTTACAAAGATAAAATTTACAAAGGGTATTTTTTAACCAAAAAATATGAAACGCTGCTCCAAACGCTAAACGTTAACTTTATTAGCGATTCACAAAACGCTCCTTAAAACGCTAAACACTCCTCAAAACGCTAGTTTACCGAACGCGAATATTTATGCAATTAGAGTTTTGACTTGGTCAAGACGCTAAACGCTACCCCAAACGCTACTGCCGAACACAACCTCAGTGTTCATCTTTCCTTATGTAATGACCCGCCCCAAAACCATGATTAATTAAATGCTAATTACCGTAATTATCTAAATTACGCTAAAAAAATTTTTTCCGCGTTTACCGCTAATTATTTATTTATTTTATTTTATCGGTGTCAAGTCTCGTGCAGGAGATGGCTAAAGGTGCCGAGTTATCGGCTTAAAAGTTCCATTTACGTTACACACCCATTGGGTTAAATTATTTCAGGTTATACGATTCACGTCATAATTTTATTTACCGAGAATCGGTTAATATTATACTTCTCATTTTACATATTTTATCATCCCAATTTTAATTCATTTAATTACATTTCCTTTACATAATTTCTAGTGGTATTTGTATTTATTTAATTTTCCTTAAATCCAAGTTCCATTTTATTTTATCAGTATTGTACTAATTTATTATCAATAGATTTTATCTATTACAAACTCAATATTACAATTTACCAAATTACAACTATTATTATTTACTTGTCTTAATTTTTATCATCCTAAGTGTTTTAAGTTGTATTAGTTTTAATTAGATTGGATGATAGCTATATATATTACTAGTAAGGGGTTTTAGTCACTAAAACACTCATTTATTTTTCAATCTCTCAAACACTTCACTCCCTCTTCCCTCTCTCTCCTGTCTGCCGTGCACCAAGTCCAGCCCCTGTTGGCCTTTTCCGGCACCGGCCGGCCTCTTCGCCGCCGTCCAGTGGTGGCCGCCGCCACTCCCTTCCCCTCTCTTGTGTTTTCATCCATTTTTATCCTCAAGGGTAATCTCTCAAACCCCCAATTTCAATTCCAATTAAACCCTAATATGAAAATCATGTTATTTATATGTTACTCTTGCAATTTCTATCTCTTCTATACTCTTTTAGCATGAATTCAAAGTTATAATTGTATTGGTTAAGCTAGGGTTTGAGTTTAGAGCTTATGCATGTGTAGTTTGAAGAGTTCTTGAGGGTTTCTTGATAATTTCTTGATGGATGATGTTATAATCTTGATGCATGTGAGTTTAGTGAAGAATCTCTGAGTTTAAGGGCTGATTATAAGCTTTAAGTTGTTATTTAAGTGTTATTATGTTCAAATTATGTAAATTGGTGATGTTTTGGTGAAAGAGTACTAGTTTAAGTGTTGTTCAAAGAATGCATCTTGAATCCATGGATGCACGTGGGATTTAAGGTCTTTGATGAGCTCATTTTCATTGTGTAAATTCTGGAAATATGGTTGATTATAGCCAAAGTGAAGTTTGGTTGAGAATTATTGAGAATTAAGGGCTTAATTTATCATTAGAGCTGAAATTAAGGACTTGGAAGTTTCTGTCCAACATCTGGGAATTTACAGAGGCTTAAAAGTATGATTTTTGCCCAACTTTTTACTCCATAAGATAGCCCAAAGTGTTAGCTAACCATAGGCTTTGGAATTTCGAGTTTCCGGCTTGTATAGGCCGAGATATGGCCGAAACCGTAACACCGCGTTTCTGAATACGTGTCTGGAGTCAGTAACTTGAGGGCTGATTTCCGTCCATTTGGAGACCTCTTTAGTTTTTGTGGTAAACATGAAAGTTTTAGGTCACATTGCGAGCTTTCCGGAAAGGTATGGTTTGTACGTATCCGATATCGGGAGAGTGAGTTTCAAGCCCGGAAAGAAGGGCTGTCCATTTGAAAGCTTCTGCCCAGTCGGTCTTTTATAAAATCCCATCTTTAGGGCCTTAAACCAAACCAATGGAGAATTTTAAGCTTTGGTAAGTTATGGTTATATGTTATAATCTCAAGTTATGGTTTTAAGGTTGAAAAGTGAGATTTGGAAGCCTAAGTGTGTCCTCGAGATCGTCTTTCCAAAAGTCTTTAAATCGAGCAAGTCATAATATTTCCCTTCATGATCTTTAGCATACAAACTCTATATTGTTGGTCTAGCTAGGATTTTCATCTAGCTTATTAACCTCCAAGCTCTAAGTAGCTCTAATTCAATTACCCTCTAAAATATCCATTCAAGCTTGTCTCTCAAACACATTCGAAAGCTCCTAAATCATCCTCACTGGCCATTTTTTTAATCTTATTATCACGTCTTAGCATCATCTTTAAGCCCCTAATTTTCAATCTAACCTTCAATCTTTAAGTCTCATTCTTCATCAACCTAAGCTACCTCTCAAAGGTACAAGTTCCATCCTTTGATTTCACCTTTCTACATCAATTTCTCTATGTAATTTCATTCCGGAATTCCTAATTTATTTTAATTCAGCTTCTGTCCGGGTCCCGTTTTGGAGCCCTTCCTCTCATTTTTGGCCTCTGGTTCTGTTGACAAAGTTGTAGATTATGTTTTTCCCTATTCCAGGATGTACTCTTTTACTTCATTCCGACTTTTCTAACTCAATTTATGCTATAAACTTTATTTATTTACAACCTGAAATTTTCACTCTAAGTTAATTCATTTATATTTACCAAAGTTTCTAAACCTTTGAAACTAATTAAGAACCTTAATCGGTTCTTCATTTTCCATTACTCTTATCTTAGTTGACAAGTCACCAAAGCCATCTCAAAGCCGAGACGCACCGCCAAGGTCTTTATCATCTCAAGGTACGCGAATTGTCCAACTCTTGTGGTTTATCCACCATTCAATACAACCATTATACGCTTATATATCTTTATCATGTTTATCATTATCATGAATATCATTAACATATATGTTATGTCTATTTTCAAAAGTGGTCCCGCCATATTATTTCTAGCTAGTTACATGAAGTGCTAGCCTTTAATCATGTATATGACGCTCCTGATCAGAGTGTCCAGACCTGGCCAGTGTCCGACTGCTTAGCAGTCACCTAATCCAAACTCCAGATCGGTTTGGGCATGCGCGCGTGTGAGGTGCTTTGCACCGATCGTAAGGGATACCACTATATTTTCATATTTATATAAACCATGTCTACATGTATATGTTGTTATCTATGCTATTTACTCATAAATATGTATGGTTTCATGTTACTTCAGTTAATGTTTTTTTCCCCTTCCCTTGTTTTCAAAATGAATTTAAAGGCCGGCACTAAAACCGTTTTCGAACGGTTTTACGTGTTGGAGGTTTACGTATTGAGTGTTTCCCCACTCACTTTTTGCAATGTTTTAATGTTTTGTTTTAGGAGGTTCGAGCTCCTAAGACAAAGGCAAAGCAGTTCAGAAGTGACCCAAGTTTTGAGGTTGTCCCTTTCTGCACCGCTTGATAAAGGCAATCGTGAGTTTGGAGACGTGGAATTTTCCTATGTTTTGAGTTTATGTATCTATGATCAATGGTTGTATAAGTTGTTCTATGTTGAGTTTTTGGAGTTAGTAGTTCATCTCTTTGTGGTTTATAAAAAGTGTGTGTGCCTTGTCTCTTTTGGGGACGACGGTAATGCTTCAACCTAAGTGTTCCGCTGCGCTAATCAAAGGTTTGGGTACTAAGTAGGTATTTAATCTTGTGATTAAGGTTGGGGTGTTACACCTTATCACATAATAATAGCTAAATGACAAGTTACATTATCAAATGTTAATAAATAGATAATATTTTATTTTGAATTAAATCTAACCTTTAAATTCCTTTTTCAACCAAATTTTTTGTTGATGAATCACACATACAATCACATCATTTCTTCTAATAAATATAATAAATATTACTTAGTAAATTATAAAATAACTCAATCATTCATATATATTCGACAATCACATAATTTCTTTTAATAAAATACAAAAACTATTACTAAGTAAAATATAAAATAATTCAGTCACTCACACATATTGGACGATGGTGAAAGAAATTTATAGAAGTCAAATGTGTTGGAAGAAATTGGTAAAGGTCGAAAAAATTTAAATAGAACTATTAAAAAATCAAAAGAAATTTAAAAATTTAAAATTCTAACATAAAATAACACCTCCTACCTGTATAATAATTTGGTGATATCTACCTTTTTTTTTTGGAGATTTTGGGGGATGTGAGGATTTCATTCAATAGTTAACTGGTCCAACGTACATTGTATAGTACAAGACACTCTCTGAATAATAGTCAACTCACACCCTGTCTCTATCCCCACCTACTTCAAACCTAGCTAGATTATAAGCAATTGGATTTCCATATCTTTCGACATGCAAAAACACGCATAAAACCTACTACCAAAAAATATAAAAGTATTACTAAGTAAATTATAAAATAACTCAATTATTCATATATATTGGACAATCACATTATTTCTTCTAATAAAATATAAAAAAATATTACTAAGTAAATTATAAAATAATTCAACCACTCACACATATTGAACTCGGTGAAAGAAATTTATAGAAGTCAATAGGTATTGAAAGAAATAGGTAAAAGTCGAAAAATTTAAATAGAACTGGTTAAAAATCAAAAGAAATTTAAAATTTAAAATTCTAACATAAAATAACACCCCCTACCTATATAGTTTGGTGATATGTACTTTTTTTTTGAGATTTTGAGGGGATAATAGTCAATTCACACCCTGTCGCTACCTCCACCTACCACAAACCTGGCTATATCATAAGCAATTGAATTTCCATCACTTTTAACATGCAAAAACAATCACAAAACCTACTACCAAAATGCAAAATGTCAACTACGAACAAATCAAACCGGATTAAAAAAATCAACCATTTAGGAATTTTTTTTTTTAAATAAGACAAATTGGTTCCTATATATTGTCAATAAGGCCATGAAATCAGTTGTCGATCCAAATCTTCTAAGGGTCTATTCTTTGGGTTGGAATTATAAATTTCCAATTTCTTCCAACTCTTTCCAACTTTACCAACTCCTTACATCACTTTCTAGTTTTTTCAACCTCTTCTAACTTTGATCGATTCCTTCCAACTTCTTCCCGCTACTATTCGTTGTTCTAACTCCCCCAATGCATACAATTTAGGCATCGTTCTTTTATGCGTTAACGCACCCAAACGCAACGCAACATAACGCAAACTATCATCACTTTTTAACCATTTCCAACGCAACTAAACGTAACGCAACGCACAAAAGAACGATGCCTATTATGTGATAAGAAATATGAATATTAAAATTTACTATATACTTTAATTTGTAATATTTACTATATGTTTTAAAATTTATGTGATTATGTGTTTGATAAGAAATAAGATTTTAGTTTAAAAAATGATAAATTGTAAAATTTAATTCATAACATCAACACTAGGTATTTTTAAGTACTTTGATAATTTGACTTGCCCTTTTATCTTTTATTATGTGATAAGAAATATGAATATTAAAATTTATTTCATAATATACAAAATTAAATATTATATGGAAAGATTAAAATCAATCTTATAAATTATGATGAGAAAATTTAAATATAATGATGAAATGGTCCTTATGTGATAAATTAAAATATTATTATATAATAAATGTTTTTAAAATTTGATTATGTTGTTATAATCATCCAAAAAAATTTCTATTATTTACATGGAATTGCATTATTATATTCCAGATTCAAAAGAGGTCGTAACATATGTTATCTGTCAGCGGGGATTGATGAAAATTTTAATTATCATCATTCCTCTTTAAGAACAACAATGAAAAGATGTTGGATAATAGGATGTCTCAAATGAAATTAGAGCAACTGATCGAAGTTATTGTCGCAGCATGTATGTTACACAATTTTAGCCTTCTTTATCAAAAATGTATCACTAAAAGTCCGTTTCCCTGTTCTTTTATGCGGCTGGCAGACTGCTGTGTCACACCATACCGCAACTTTCCATATTCCACCACAACACTCCACAACCCACCACAATCCACCACAATCTACCACAACCCATCACAATGTACTTTTCTAATTTAATTTATCTTTTTATTAAAAATTAAACTTTTCATATTTCACTACAACCCATCACAATCCACCACAACTTATTTTTCCCAAAAAAAAAAGTTCCTCTCCCTCCCCCCCCCCCATCCAAACAGATTGTAAGACAACCTACTACCGAATGAAGACGTAAAGTTATGTTACTTGATAGACAGACTAAACACGTGATAAAATAATTTAGAGATGAAATATCATATGATATAAGTCGATCTCATATGAGATGACAGTTATCAAAACTTTCATACTTTGGCCGTATAAGTTTATTACTATTTTTTGTCGCCTACTTGAATATATCTTAACTTTTATATTTTTAATTTCACGTTTAATTTTAATTTTAATTATTCTTTAGTTTCAATTTTAATTTTACTTGTATTTTAATTCTTATTTTTACTTGTACTTCTAGTTTTAATTTTATTTTTACTTGATTTTAATTTGTATGAAAAATAGGAGAAAAAATATTCTCATTATACATCTAACAAAGCAAATTATATATCTATTTAAAACAAATTTAAACTCATTCCAATTATTTCTGACAATTTCGATTATTTCCGACTCTTTAAAATTTGAGTAGTCACAGAGCTGGGTCTTATTATCGCAGGAATTTTTGCGTTGGCTGAATCATTTATTTTTTGCTCTTTTACTCATGTTCGTAGAGAGGGTAATAAGGTGGCACACCATTTAGCTCAATTACAACCTTTTCAGCTAGGGCGTAGAACTTGGCTTGAAGAGAGCCCATATTTTATCCACAATCTGGTACTTGAAGATATTTGTATGGCTATTAATATTTAATGAGAAGCTGGTTTGATCAAAAAAAAAAAAAAAAACTTTGCTCAACTTATTCCACCTTTCACAAATTCATTCTAATTTCTTACAACATTGACCAACTTTTTCCAATTCTTTCCAACTCTCAACTCTATTTATTAAACCCAAAAAAGTAAACCTTAAAGATCAAGTCTCCACTATTTGTAGAGCCGGCAAAATTTTGTCCACCCGGAAAAAATCGGGTATGGACATAGATTTTTGTTCGAATTTTGATATTGATCGAATATTTGGATATAAAATTTCTCTTTTTTCTATAGTCCAAACTCGATTTTGACTCGCACTTAGCTTTGTCTGGATTATCCTAACGCAGTCCGACCCAGAATAAAACCGGATCCGGTTAATGAATTTCTTATCCGAATGAATATTAATCGAACTTATCTGACCTGAATTTACCTAGATCTAAATTTTTACCATGACTAACTATCTGCGCCAATTGAACTCATTTGATGATAACTGATAAGTACATAGGCAGGGCACATGAAAGAGATTTGAATTACCAATTACCATCTCATAAGCAATTGAATTTCCATCTCTTTTGACATGCAAAAACAAGCACAAAACTACCACCAAAATGCAAACTGTCCACTATCAATAAATCAAACTGGTTTAAAAAACCGATCAATTAGGATTAAGCAATTGAATTTCCATCTCTTTTGACATGCAAAAACAAGCACAAAACCTACCACAAAATGCAAAATGTCCACTATTAACAAATCAAACTGGTTCAAAAACTGACCAATTAGATTTTTTTTTTAAAAAAAAGAGCATTTAATTTTTATATGTTGTCTATAAGGCCATAAAATTGATCGCCGGTCCAAGTCTTCTAAAGGTCTGTTCTTTGGGCACATGGAAGAGACTTGGACCATCGATTATTTTTCCTTTTGTCTATTTTTATTTAAAAATTAAGAAAATTTGTCACCCTCAGGCCTTGTTGACCCAAAAAAAAACTATTTTTTTTTATAGTTAAAAGCAGTAAGCTATTGGAAATTTGGAATGCATTTGCAGTGTTTTACCACCAATACAGAGAATCTTGGTCCGTGAATTATCATGCGCTCGTCTATTTCAATAGCAGTTGGGTCCCTCCCTGGTCTTCTACCCACTTTAGAATCTCCATAGATACCCGCTGCCAAATATCAATCTCAAGAAAAGATAGGTAGTTGTTTCTTCTTCCACGTTTTTCACATCATATCATATCACATCATTCCCGCAGTTTTCAGATAACCAGATTCGAGGGAGGTCGGAGGGAGAGAAACCCTGTTTTACATTTGATCCTCTCCCCTCCTTTCCTCATTCTTTTATTCACTCCATAATAATCTATACCCATCTGACTTTTCACCCCATTAATTTACTTGTCCCTTACTCTGCTCAGGCATCTTTTCAGATCATATTCTCTAACCCATTTTAGATTTTGATTATTTTCCCCTCAATTTAAGCAATTCTTAGGGGAAACCCATTTCATATAAATCAGTTTTTGGGATTTATCTGGAAGATATAAAAAGGATAGAGTTTGAATGGGTGTGGTGACGGACTCTGGAGGAAGATGGGTAACGGCTTTCAAGGGTTTAACAAGGAGGAAGCAAGTTGATGCCGAATATGTCAACGCGGATCCGGGTCAGGATCATCATGGGTTGGCTAAGAGATTGACTACTGTTGATCTTGTTGGGATTGGTAACTTTCCAACTTTTGAGTTTTTCTTAGATGTAATAGCTTGTTTTTGCTTTGTTTCAGTAGCCTGTTCTTTGGTGATTTGATAAATGTACTGAAGCAATGTTTTGGTTGCTCAATATGTTGCTCTTTATGTTATATTGAGTAGCTAATTGATTTTAGTTATAACAGCTTGTTTCTGATTGATTCATTTTCCCTTTTTTGTTGTGGTTATTGACTTAGAATCTGTTGGTTCTTTTCATCTGAGCTTTTCAGCTGTTCTAGTTTCTGAAATTACCTTGTGCTCTAGTCCTCCTAACCTGGGTTCGAATCCTGATGGGCACAATGAACTGGGTTAGTCAATAGGGTTTACACCCTATAGCGGGTCGGCGAATTAAGTAATGAAGTAGATAAAGTTGTAGCACTTGTATAGAATGAGTTAAGCAGCCTGACTGAAATCTGGAATCTTGCATATCCTGTAATTGACATGGATGGAGATCCTGGTGCAATGATATGTGATAATTAGTGTTGAGTTTGTTGCTTGAGTGCATATGACTATGGGATTTGTTTGATATTTTCTTCTTTCTCAGATGGGTTGCAGCTCACCATAATTTTTCTCTGTTGTAGATTGTTTCTTCCCCATTCAAATCAGCCTAAGTTTCTTCCCCAAACCTTATTTCAGTGGGTCACACACTAGCAGTTGTAGATTGTTGTGGCTGTTCTTGTTGACTTGTTACCTTGACCATTTCTGTTTGATTTATGTACTCGGACTTGTAGTTGGTGTATCACATTCTAGAATGCTAATTCACATTCATTTGTTTCGTTTAGGTGTTGGAAGCACCATCGGTGCTGGAGTTTATATCCTGATTGGAGAAGTTGCCAGGGAACACACGGGGCCTGCCCTTGCTTTTGCTTTCTTAATAGCTGGAATAGCTGCTGCCTTGTCGGCATTCTGCTATGCTGAGCTATCATGTCGTTGGCCATCTGCTGGGAGTGCCTATCATTATTCCTACATATGCATTGGGGAAGGGTAATATTATCTCATGGCTGTTGTTTTTATCATCTCTCATGAACCGATAACCTCCTTGAACTTTTATGAACAATTACATCCCATATGTTGATATATCCTTCTTGCTCCTAGTTTTACCAAATCTGTGGCATTGGGTTACCCGTAAGATGTGAGTTGTGACTATGAAATTGATGGTTTTTCTTGATGAATTGCAGTATAGCTTGGATTATTGGTTGGGGCCTAATACTGGAGTATGCAATTGGGGGTTCAGTTGTTGCTCGTGGTGTCACACCAAACTTGGTATTCCTCTGTGATCTATGCTCAAATACTGTTGAAATATTGTGTTTCTTGTTTAGAAAATCATGATAGTCAAAGTCTGCTGGCTAAATCTATTCATATTCTTTGCTTTACGCCAATCACTTGAAGGAGGTCATTGTATTAGGGTTTTATATCAGATCTTATTAGACATATGTGGACTGAGCTAAAGGATTCATTTCATGTTGGAAATATGATGAGCTGGTTAGGTTACACATTTTTTACTTTAGTTTTCTGGTTTCTTAATTGTGTAATCTGGTAGAGTTGTTTTCATCAACTTTAGCAAAGATATAGCCAATTTCTTTTTCTGTTTTGCTCCTCTAAATATTGAATTATGCTATACTTTCAGGCCTTGTATTTCGGAGGAGTGGATCACCTGCCCTTATTTTTGGCAAGACATAATATATTTGGCATTATAGTGGACCCTTCGGCAGCGGCTCTTGTCATCATAGCCACAATACTTTTGTGTTGTGGGATCAAAGAAGTATGCCTTGACGCTCTCCACATTTCTGTTGTCAATTTTAAATACTGTTTTGAATGCAAGGTTCATTCATTTCCTTCTATGAAATGTTCTATCATTGCAGAGTACACTAGCGCAAACAATTGTTACTGCAATAAATGTTTGTGCGTTGCTTTTTGTCATTTTGACTGGCGGATACCTGGCTGTTAAGAATGGCTGGAGTGGATATAAGCTTCCTGAAGGGTATATAACTCGGACAAGGCTTAGTTTAAGTTGACTTGACATACGATTGTCATCGATATTTGACCTTTTGTCCTTTTGATATTATAGATTTTTCCCTTTCGGATTCAATGGATTATTCGCTGGGTCTGCAACTGTCTTCTTCTCGTATATTGGCTTTGATGCAGTGACTGCCACTGCTGAAGAGGTATGCTGCAGCTCTAGCGTGATGTTTTGAAGGGTGGAATTGGTGGACCGGGTACAGATTAGGCTTTGTGGTTATTTGATTGAATTATAATCTTCACTAAGCAATTACATATTATAATCTAGCATTATATTTGCATATTTCCACCGTCGCATCTTTTTTCCCCTCTCATTTTGAAATGTTTTTAAAATTGGTGCGACAGGTAAAGGATCCTAAGAAGGACTTGCCTTGGGGTATAGGGATCTCGTTATGCCTGAGTTGTCTGCTATACATGCTTGTTTCTATTGTAATTGTTGGGCTAGTTCCATATTACAAACTGGATGTGGACACGCCGATTTCAACAGCATTTTCTCAATATGGGATGAAGTGGACAGCGTAAGTTCAAATCCTTTTTTTTCCCCATTCATGTGGTAATATTTACATCAAACGTTTGATGTGATTACATCTTGAGGTTGATCTCTTTTGATGAGGCGTTATTACTATCACTGGTTGCAGCTATGTTATAACAACTGGGGCAGTAACGGCTCTGCTTGCAGCTTTGATGGGCTCGCTACTTCCTCAGGTGTGTATGTGAATCATTTTGTCTTGTTTTGATATGTCCCATAATTTTCCCTGCTGGCTTACTGAGTGAAATTTGCTCCTAAAATCAGATTCTTTATGGTTCCTCAATGTTGCTAAGTTTTCACATCCTCTTTCTTGGGTAAAGCTGTACTCACAATCAAACTACTATTTTTGTTTTCTGGTGTTCTGCATTCCTACGGGAATCATTCTTTGATTCTCTTGTTAGTCCAGAAGTGATCAAAGGTCTTTTGTGATTTTGCTTTCTTCCGTAATGGATCATCTGTTTAGTCTACGCACTAGGAAAATTTGAAGGTGCCGTTTTTGCTAATATTACTTTTTGAAGAGATTTTGGATAAATATCGTGGAAGATCATTACATAAATAAATTCTAATGGATACGGTGGTTTGGCCAGTAAGTCTGCTTGCTTGAACTGTAGCAGGCATCATGGGGTCATACATATATAAAATGAATCCGCTGCAAATACCTGAAATATCAAATTGTTGCCATTTGTGTTTAAAAGGGGAAGGGCTTGGATGTGACAATGTAAATTGCTATATGATTACTGCATTAGTACAATTCCATGATACTGAACTCACTATCAGAATGGTGACCAAAACTGCATTTTGAATGCTCATTGTAATTGCTCTTTGTTCAAGTAGAAGCTGGGGAAAGAGTCCTGTGACCATTTCCACTAGACTACATCCTCCATCCTTTTGTACACGCAACCCTTTAACTACTCAGAGATGCTTTCATGTAACACATTAGTGCAGTCTGAGCAGCTGGGCTTTCAACTTCATGTAAATATGTAGTCTAGAAAGGGGCAGAGGCTTGCGGGCTTGTCAAAATTTAAGAGAGAGAGAGAGAGAGAGAGAGAGAGAGAGAGAGAGAGAGAGAGAGAGAGAGAGAGAGAGAGAGAGAGAGTCTAGGAAATGCCACCTGCAAGTGTTTTGAATAGGAATTAATTTAACAGTCCAGTTGGCTGCATTGCCTTCCCTGAAAGGTTTTGCTCTTTAGAGACATCAGTATTGACATTACTAATCCCTATAATCGTGTACTTCAACAAAAACAGAAAAAAAAAAGGGTAGTTCAACTGAGTAGTATTGACAAATTCGATGATATCCAAGATTGCTATTTGAAACTCTGTCCTGGTTGCATGAGATGACATAATGTGATTATGGTATCTGATAACCTGCTATTCAAATGGTTTTTGCTCTATCTAACTATCTCTTTGTTTCCACTGGCTTTGGGTGCACTGAATTGTATCTAATGTTTAATCAATTACTTAACTCTATCATCCCTCTCTGGAAGTCCCTATTGTGGTTCTACAACCAGAAACATCCATGATACATCAAGATGTGTAGTGGTGAGATGGAACATTTAGCTAAGAACTTCTATAGCCAAGTTATCATCTTACTTAGCATTTGAGGATTTCGTTTGAAATAAATTTTGTTTCCCTATCGATAGTAACTTGAAGTTACTGTCACTGCTACTAATTTTATTTTATTTTTATTTCATGAATTTGTCCAGTCTCGAATTTTGATGGCTATGGCTAGAGATGGGTTGCTCCCTGGCTTCTTTTCTGATATTGATAAACGCACCCATGTTCCAGTGAAGGGCACGATAGCTACTGGGATCCTTGCTGCATTACTAGCATTCTTAATGGATGTTTCAGAATTGGCTGGAATGGTATGTTGATTTTTGAGTTGCAACAATGATAAGGGTATTTTTTTTCCCTTTTTGTTGATGTGGATATCATCTTTCGCAACATAAAAATAATTTGGTTTCTGTCCAGGTTAGTGTTGGCACATTGCTTGCATTTACTGCTGTTGCAGTATCAGTTTTAATTATCCGATACATTCCTCCGAAAGGGGAAGTCCTCATACCATTTGTTGAGGGTTCTTCTTCAGCTCAGTTTGAAGATGGTTACAATACTGAGGACGTTTCTGAGGATGCAAAAGGCCCATATGTCTTGGATGAGGATGGTAAGTTTTACTTAAGAAAGAAGGGAGTAGTTCATGTGGCAGCTATTGATAAAGAAACATCTTTAGGTAACAAAGTTTTCAGAACTGATCATGTTTCGTGAATTGCTATGAGTCTACTATTTTCAATCCACTCCGTTGTTCCTTTTGTTTTCTTTTCCGATTGGAAGTGTACTACCTGACTTGCAACTTGTATTCAGAGCCGAAAAAATTGTATTCAGAGCCAAAAATTGGTATAATTAATGGAGTTCAAAGGTCCCCCCACCCCCCTTTTTTTTTCTGGGTTTTTGGTTATGGCATGATAGGGTTTGGGGATTTGGGGTCTAAAAGCACGGGGATATGATACTAGCATTCACTCATCTCATTCAATAAAATAAGATACAAGACATAATGGAAATGTAGTGGTACAAAATATTTGCTTAACTGGTTTTGCACTCATCAGTTTGACTTGATTGTCTGTGGAGGCTGGAGAGATTAATGTTTGGATGTGAACCACCACAAATTACCTGTAATGTGCGATTTCTAGAATTTCAGATAAAACACAGAACTTTTTTGGGTTTTATATTGTATACCTCTTTGTGTTTTCAAGAACATACACACTAGTTTAGGAGTGTTTGCGTCTGGCCTGTTGCAATTTCAGTGTTTGATATGTGCAGGATAGGGATACACTAAGTTGACAAAAGTTTATGTATTTGCTGTCTTTTTTCGTGTGTGTGTGTGTGTGTTTTTTTTTTTTGTTTTTTTTTTGGGGGGGGGGGGGGTTTGGAGTTAACTGTTTTGAAAGGGAACAGATGCTTGTATTTGGTTCTTAAAGAGACTGCAAAAATGTGTAACCTGACCCAGCTGGATTGGGTTTCAGCAGGTTGGTTTAGAATCGGGTCAGTGCTGGCTCTAATTTGGTGATCTATTTGCTAGTTGGCCTTTAACTTGTATCTAAATAGGTTGAACATGGATGTAAGACAATAATTTAATGTATGAAGTATAGGATTCCTGTGCCATTGTAGATTGTGCATTGTATGCTATAGATATCAGACCATGAGTAGCAACTTTATATGCAATGTTCAAGGCTCCAAGGTGTGTTTTGTCCTGCAATGTTCTTCTTCTTTTCTTTCTTTTTTTTTTTTTAATTTTTTTTTTACTTGACCTTTTAAAAAGTCATCCTTATATTATCAGGTGAATCTATTCAGGCCACAAATGACCTCCATGACCTGGTTGTGATATTGAATCTTTTGACTCAGGAAAACTAAAAATGCAGCAAAGACGGAACTCGGTTGCATGTCTCATTGGTGTAGTAAGTGTGGGAGTTCTTCTGCTTACATCTGCTGCTTCTGCAGAAACTTCTCTCAGGTGTGTTGTAAATCAAAGACCTGATTCACGGACTTGAATAACCCAAAACGAAAATCAAAGATGCCACAACGAGTTAACCTGAAATGGACCCAAACCCGAAGTGACCAGACGTGAACCAAACCTAACTGAATTTATTTTTCATCAAGATTTGGGTGCATCAACCCCCCCCCCCCCCCCAAAAAAAAAGGCACACGGAAACATAGTATGGTATTACATAAAATAGCTATCATGCTAAAAACCAGTACTTTAGGAAGGTGGATTTGTGACTTATCATTTGAGTGCTGTCATATGAATGACATGATACAGTGTTATCTTTGCTAGTGATGTCATGTTTTGTATATGTAAGCTGCAGTTATGGTCTTCTCCTAGCTAACCTTGAGACCATCCTAAATTTTGCATTTTTGCAGCAAAACTCGCATCACACTCTGTGGAGTGGGTGCTGTTATTTTCTTAGCTGGGATGATAGGCCTTGTCTATAAAGGTGAAGATGGTGCATCCGGTCGATGTGGGTGCAAAGGAGGTAAGCTGTATGGCTTATCATGATGTTTGTGAACTTTACTGTGATGCATTTCTGATATCATTGACATATATTTGTGATTCAGCCCCCTTCACTTAACTGTTTTGCTTTTATAAAATGTATCAAATATGTGGACATTCAGTTCCAACAAAAAAGCTTTTCTGTGGGCCTCTCCAAATTAGTCTCCCTTTTCGCTAGAATGAGGTTGCCTGCATCCAGATCCTGAGCTTTGAGGTGGGGATCCTTTGGTTGGTGAAGTTTGCACCAATTTCTTTTGGATGATGCCTCCCTTTTTAGAAAAAAGTAGTCATGATATTGGCTTGTATTGAGCACAGAAAATCATTAGACATTTGATACTTTATTTTAGATTAGAAAATGCTAAATGTTCAAGAAGTGAGTGATTACCACAATTTTGACATGCTTCTGTCAGACATGTATAGATATCTGAGCTACATAAGTACTTGATCCACCCCATATATGACTCAGGCAGTCGAACTCAGTCTTTTGGGTACCATTTTGATCTAGGTACTAGGAACTGACCTTGTGTATGTTGAAGGCTAAAACATATGAATGATCAAACTGTTGATATCTCTGTCTTCAGGGTTTACTTGTCCGCTTGTTCCATACCTGCCTTGTGCCAGCATACTTATCAATACATACCTTCTTATAAATCTCGGGTGAGCATCCGTTTATTAGCTTGATGTTTACTATACTTGGTTTATGCCAAACATTTTGAGTTAGTGATGACGGTTCTGGTTTGACAGAGCTGGAACGTGGATCCGTGTTTCGGTGTGGCTTCTACTAGGAGCGTTGGTCTATTTATTCTATGGACGAACAAACAGCTCATTGTTGCATGTACGATACATTCCCATAACTCAGCCTGAGAATTTGGGTCATAACTCAGAAGGCTCTCCTTTGCATTAATTAATTCAGGCTGCATGTACTTCAAACAGCAAGGATTAATCAAGTCCATAATTGATAATACAGTGTGGAAAAGTCAGAAAAGTAGGTACCCTGTTGTATCATTCTGTTATCACTTGTAAAGTTGGTAAAAAGTTAGAATCAATTTTGTACAGTCGTGTAAAAACTACTGTCATTGAAGGGTTTATCATAAGCTTCATCAGCTTAACCCTATATACGATGTACAGTGTATGGATTGTAGTTTTCACAGTGAGTAAATAAGGATCCCTGCAGGTTTTACTTCTGTTCAATGTTCATCTCGGATCAATAGTGTAATGTGTAAGTGTGTCATATGCAGGCTTAAGGCTTCTTGTTGTTTATGTCTGGCAAAATTGACTGTAATTGTTATTTGACCTAAAAAGCATCATACAGATATCCATGGTGCTAGAAAATATGAGTGATCTAGAAATATTTTGTGACAAAATATCTACAATAATCCTTAATATGCGGATGTTCTAGAAATATAGGGAAAAAAAAATCCAAGACAATTGGTAAATAAAATTTTAACATACCCAGTAATAAGAAACATACATAAAAAGCGCAAAATCACGATACTGTAAATGACACTACTATTGAACTTAACAGTAAATTTAAGGGTTTTTTGGACATTAATATATTGTACTTTGCAGGTGTTGGATAATAATGCACCGAATTTTTTTTGGACAATAATATACTTTACTTTAGGGGTATTTGACAATAATGCACCTAAAACAATAATGCTATTAATGAAATCGTTATGTTTGGTCACAAAACAATAATGCACCTAAAACAATTTTGGCGATGGATTACTTGGTGACAGTCTTATGCAGCAAACTGAGGAGCAAAAAAATTAAAATCTTTAATAAATTAATTCCATGTCGACAGGCCCAAATAAGCGAAAATGAATTCTATTTTACTTTAAAAGAAATGTAGATTAATAAGGTGTTTTTTAAATAAAATAAAATAAAATAATTTTGCATTTGCTAACATGACATTAATTTTTTACGTCACATAGGATCACCTCCAAAGTATGGTACATTATTGTCCGAGGGTGTCCTCAAGGGAAGTAGTCCTGCTAGCCTGGGCGAGTCAAGTACTAAGTAAATTCCTGACAATAATATATGCCAGATGCATCGACTTGGACGTACCACTCTCTATGCCCAAGGCAACCCCATAAATGTTAGAGTTTAATCTTAACAACTCAATATCGAATGATTACCATGGGTAATAACGATATAACCCACGACACACACACAAAAAAAGGATGGCCAATGTGTTACAAGCACTTTGTAAGAAGGGGAAAAGGGAAGGAGAAGAGCAGTGCTGCAATCAGTAGTAGAGGGGCTAGTTGGGGATTGAACACGAACAGAAAAGGGTTTAAGATTTATGATAACTGTTAATTTTTTTTTTTTCTATACATCCCCAATCTGTAAGGATACCTTTAGTGAATTGTCAAACAGACAAACCTCATTTTCTCTTCAATTTTGTTCACTCAAGCTGCTCATGTCAAACTATTTCTTTTTCATCAAAAAACATGAAATAAAAATGTAGCGATACCTGACGTGATGACATTCATGATTGTTAAAATCGGGATCCTAACTCGGATCTATAGGGCAGTTAGGATCAGAACTAATCCATGTAGGATTGTGGATCGGAATGTAGATAGTAGAATCACACCGAAAATTTCAAATCATAAAATCGTATGATCGTAGATCAGGATTGAGATTTTAATAACTATGCGCGATGGACAAAAATACTTTACTAACTATGCGCGATGGACAAATATACCTAAATACAAGAGGGTACACCATTCCAAAAGTTCTTTTTCGGCAACACCATAGCGTAGTTTCCCTTTATATTTTATTCCCATTTTACCCAACATATAATATAACTCGTTGAAGACTCTGTGCCTTGATCTCACTGGGAGGCCTTCCGTTGCATTTAGTTTTCAAAATTGTCAAACCTCTAAACATTTCCATCTGCCGCGGAAAAAGTCTTTATGCCGGCAGCAAACTGAAGGAAGATTACAACAATGGCGAAATCCAGTGCTGATGATCAGGAGCTCCGGCGAGCCTGTGAGGCCGCCATTGAAGGCACCAAGCACAAGGTCCTGATGACGATGCGAGTCGCCAAGAGTCGCGGTGTTTGGGGGAAATCCGCCAAATTGGGCCGTCAAATGGCCAAACCTAGGGTTCTTGCCATTTGCAGTAAGTTTCATACATTGTTTTTTGCCTTCTACTTCTTTCTGGATTCAATCTACGAGTTGCTGCTCTTTCGTTGAAATTGCTCCGTCGCGATCATCTTGTCTAATCTATATGCAAACATTTCTCCATTGCCGATTTTGACGAAACATAAACTTCCACGAGCAGAATTGAACACTTTTCTGCTATAGATTTACACTCAGTCACTTTTGTTTTGTTGATTATTGGTGCTGTGTACGCAATCTCATTGCACGTTTTTCAGTAGTGTAACTACGTTAGTTTTACATTATGTAGATGAAGAGTTAGCCGGGACATGATTGGATTGCTACTTGTGGTTGGTTCATGCAATACGTGTTTGTGCTTAGATAGTTAGATGGAGATGGAACTGTTATGCTCTTAGATTGTTGGTGCTTGAATTTTACAGGCCTGAGTAATGATCTCCAACTTTAGATGATAGAAAATGCATCCATGCATGGTTTTGCTGGAGCAAAATTTAGAATGGTAACATTAGGTTTGGGAGATTTTGGATCCGTCATGGAATTTTTTTTTTTGGGTACCCGATAATTGTAGGCTGTAGCCCAAATTTTGTTCAACTTCCAATGGAACAGTGCCTAAAGCACGCTGTCAGTTGGTTACAAACGATCAAAACCAGTACAAGTCACTACAGTCCAACAATGTCAATTGGTAAAGCCTGGGTAAACTTGAAACTTTACAAAAGTGAATTCCTACCCATCTATAATACTAGACTTTCAGTAGGTATCGACTGCAACTTTGCAACCTGCTCCTCCTTGGATTCCTTCAGCATGTGGGCTGTTTCCTTTTCCGTAGCCTCTGAATTTCTACAGCCACACAGCTTCCTTGTCTCTCCATCTTGTGTGCTGTCACCATCTCCCAAAAATTGTTCCTTGGTTGTTCCAGTTTAAGCAAATTCGTATGGTATTGAATTGAAATTTTCTGTAAGTAATTCAATACTATTGCAGCTTTGAATTCCCAGCAATAACCCAGCTTGAAATCCTCCACTTGATGGCCTTTAACACCATGTCTCCATCTCTTTGCTCCCCATCAAATATCACTTTGTTTCCATGGAGCCAAAGTGACCAGATTATTGCAAAGCATGCAGTTGCCCAAAATCTTCTCCTCATCTTATTCTTGAATTGCACATTCATCCAAGATTCGAACATGAGTCTGATGCTTATGCATGGCTCAGTTTGTATCCCAAATTCTGCATTCTGTTCTCCTATATTTGGCATGCAAATTAGCATTGCAATAACACATGATCTATTTCTCTCTCATGTTCCCACCAAAAGGCCATTGGTCAAGTTCCTCATCTGGCATACTATTGAATCAACGTGCACATTCCAGTGAGCTTCTCATCTGCTCTCTTCACCAGCTATTTAATCGTATATTTGTCTGTCCATCCACCATATTTGGTCTGTGACATTTCTTACTGGAAAGGTGGTTTGCAACTTCCACACCAAGCATACTATTGAATCAACCTGCACATTCTAGTGAGCTTCTCATCTGCTCTCTTCACCAGCTATTTTGTCTATGTCCATCCACCATATTTGGTCTGTGGCATTTCTTATTGGAAAGGTGGTTTGCAACTTCCACACCAAGCATACTATTGAATGAACCTGCACATTCTAGTGAGCTTCTCATCTGCTCTCTTCACCAGTTATTTAACCGTATATTTGTCTTTGTCCATCCACCATACTTGGTCTGTGGCATTTCTTACTTGAAAGGTGGTTTGCAACTTCTCAATCAATCTAGTTTCCATCTCCACCTGTTGAATGTTGAGTTCTCTGCCTCATGTTAGTGTCCATCTCCATAAATTTCCATCAAACCACCCATTTCCCAACCTTTCATCTTTTTTGTGTTGATAAGTTGAATAGTGAGGGAAGTTCTTCTCTGAATATCAACTGGTTATTCCAAGGGTTCTCCAAGAATTTGACCTTTATCCCATCTCCTTGTTGGATGCGTACACCAGTGTTGAAAGTCTCTTGAGCAACTTCCTTGTCTTTGACTTACTTCTTATGTCTCCCAATGGACTAGCTACTTTCAGTTTGTATCTAGATGGTAGCGATACTCCATCTTCATTGTGAATGGCCTTAATTACACTTGTCCATAGAGCACTTTCCTTGGAGCCATATCTCCACCACCATTTGAACAAGCCTTCATTTTCCATAAGTATGTTATCAACCCCTAAAGCCTCCATCTCCTTCGACCTCTAGACCACTTCCCACTTCATCAGTGCATTGGTTATGGTATCGGTTTTAACCCACCCCCCAGGAATTGAATTTTTATGATCTCTTTGGCAACTAATTTTGACATTTTTATATAGAGATAAATAATACATAGGCAGGCTATTCAAGACAACCTTGAATATTACTAGTCTCCCTGCCTTAGCGCATTGGCCTTCTAGCTCTTAAGCTTGCCTTGTATCTTCTGAATTATGGGTTACCAAGCTGACTTTCTTCTCATATTTGAGCCTAAGTGAAAGCCTAGGTATGTTATGGGTAAATTTGCTAGGCTACATCTTAATTTCATGGGTACTTGCTTGCTCCAGCTGCTCTCTTTGCCAAAGACAATAAGGTTTGTCTTGTCAAAATTCACGGTTAGGGCCGAAAAAGCCTCAAAAGATTTCACCGTTGCCTTGATGTTCATCAAGTGTTCTTCATCAGCTTGGAAAACAGCAATGCGTCATCAACAAATTGAAGGTGTGACATTGTGATTCTTCTTCTGCCAACCGCCTCACCTTCGTAATGTTGCTTCTCTATTCCTCTTTGGAGCAGTTCATTCAGCACTTCTGCTATTAACACAAACAAAAATGAGGACGAAGGATCTCCTTGTCTTAACCCTTTTCCCATTTTGAAAGGCTTTGTTGGGGCACCATTCACCATAACCGAGATACCAGCTGTTCTCAGACATTTCTTGTCTAGAACATCCATTTTCCGCCTAATCCCATATGCTCCATCTCCGTTTCTAGTGCTTCCATATCCACCAAGACATGGGCTTTGTGGAAGTCTAATTTCAGTGGGGGCTGCCTCCTTTTTCTTTGTTTTTATCTAGCTAACAACCTCAGAAGCTATTAAAGTACCATCTAAGATCTGCCTGCCTTCTTCAAATGTTGACTGAGCTTCTCCCTTGAACTTTGGTAGAACCTTTCTGATATCTTCTGGGTTTATGCATAGAACTTTTCCCACTTGATTCTCCTCAATCAATTTCCGCTTCCTTTTCAATGTCGCCAAGGTGTGGAAATACCTTGTGTTCTTGTTTCCTTCTTTTAGCAACTGACACCTTAATTGTTGTTTCCACCATCTCTCTTTTCTAAGTTGCCAAGTCCTGAGTTGGGTAGCAACTGCTTCTTTTCGTGCACCATCACATTGGTTGATGCTGTTTAAGTCAGCTTCATCTATTCTCTTTAGTTCTTGCTCCAACTCGGCTATCTTGGTGTCAATATTCCCAAACACTTCTCTATTCCACCTTTTAAGTGGTTGTTTGATCACCTTGCGCCTCCTGTGAAATGAAAGATGGGTTAGCAAAAGCCATTCTTTTTCAAATTCACCTGAAAAATATGGGATGCCTAGCTAGGGTCGAATGTTCTGAATGAAGTTGGACCCCGTTTGATCTCAGAGGTACTCAATAATTGGAAAGTGATTAGATGTGGCTTTCTCTTTGCAATATACTCTGATCTTTTGGAATCTTGACATGAAGCTGCTGTCAACCATATTCTGTCTATTCCAATTGCTGCATTGATTCTCATGTACGTAAACTGCTGGCTTGTTGGTATGTCTTTCAGTTGCATCTCCACCATGAAATCAGCTAGTTCTCTCCTTCCTTGTGTGGTCTCTACGCCACCCCTTCTTTCTGTTCATGTTAATATTTCATTGAAATCCCCCATGAGGATCAAGTGGTATTGTAACATCTTTTGGTTGCGATAGAACTTTTTCCACAGTTGCCCAAACACCCCCTAAAGTATAATGTACGATTGTCCAAGGTTAAAGTTCAGTGTATTATTGTCCAATACCGTAAAAGTTCAATATATTAGCGTCCAAGAATCCATAAAATTATGATTATGGTTGTTAACAATGTTGACAGTTTTATATTTTCATTCTATTATTCTGACATGCTCTATGCAATTTTTTTTGGTATTCTTTTTGTGTAAGACAATAGGCATAAGATTAATGGCAACACATGATTCCTACTTCGTAAAAGTGATAACAACATTTTAAAATTAAAAAATAGCAAACACAGGATTACATGTTCTATTGTTTATTTATTGTCAATAGTAACTCGCCCTACAATTAATATGTATACAGTTTTTTTTTTTTTGAACAAAGGTAAACATGACTAACTATAACTTTTCTTAAAAGCCATCTTCAATAAAATAAATTTCAATCCTTACCCTTTGTACCCAAATATATCCATTGGGACCAAAAATGTTTATATGGTACAGTACCAGTTTGGAGCATTATGCAAGTTTGATAGGAGCATATTTCGGTTCAAGATTCTTGTGAAGTGCGGCACATTTCACTAGATGTATCATTTTGATCTTGAATTTTGATGACCCATACTTGTTGCAGTAAAGCAGAAGGCTCAGCGCACCAAAGCTTTTCTTCGTGTGTTAAAATATTCTACTGGAGGTGTTCTTGAGGTAGGTTCTCCTTTTCTTTGAGTTTTTTTTTTCTTCTTAAATTTTAAATGCTACCAGATTTTTATAGTGGCTCACAAGGTGATCTGTGATGTCCTCTAGTAAATGGGATTTTATTGGTTGATTCTATGTGTAAAATTGGCACAGAAAGATAATGATGTCCCGTAGGTGAATTTGGATAGGATCTTCTGTCTATAGTGCAGTTCTTTTTGTAAATTGCCTGAATTAACTTCCAATTCCATGAAACTAGCAGTGTGACTTCCCCAGATTCTGATGCAGATCCAGGATGAAAAAATAGGCACTTGTACTGAGAGCCGTATATATTGTAAACATCCCTTGCATTTTGAGCCAATTGCAACTTCAAATGTAATGCAAATAGCTTGTTCTTCAACTAAGTAATTGTTCATTTTAGCTGAATTTGTGGCCAATCAATTAGTTACATTTGTTTACCATGAAAAGCTTTGATATTCACTGATCAAAAGTGGAAATAGTTAATGCATTCCAGGATTTGCATGATTGTGTCAATGTTTTTTTTGACAAGATTGTGACAATGTTTGAACTTGTATTTATGATTGGTAAGCATATTTTTGTCTGATGCGTGCTGGCTTTTTTCCCTGATTTGTTATTGCAATTGAAGCCCGCAAAAATATACAAGTTGAAGCATCTCTCAAAGGTGGAGGTTAATGCCAATGATCCCAGTGGATGCACATTTACACTGGTAATACTTATGCTCTGTTTTGCTCATGTCAAAAGCTTTTGGGTTTTCTTTGGCTTTGTGATTACATTCTCGTGGAAGTTAAAGAAACAGGGAAATGTGATAACTTTTTGTCTTATTTCTGTTTGACAACTCCTCTCTTCTTGTTATTGCCTTTGACCTTTTATTTTTGGTTGTTTTGGTTAGGGGTTTGATAACCTGCGAAACCAATCAGTTACTCATTCTCCACCACAATGGACGATGCGGAATACAAATGACAGGTATCATCTTTATCTCTTGCTGATTATGGTGCTTTCTAGATCTGTTCATTGCATTCACATGCTATACTTGTGATATGTATCCAGGAATCGCATTCTGCTTTGTATATTGAACGTCTGCAGGGACATGCTTGGTCATCTTCCTAAAGTTGTTGGGATAGATGTCGTTGAAATGGCTCTTTGGGCAAAGGTACTGATGCTTCTAATCATTTTAGTTTGTGGAGAAAATGTTGCTGCTTTTTGATACAAGCTGTCTTTTAGATATATTACATTGTTATTTATCTTCTGATTATGAGGAAATATGGATTCACTGTTATTGATGTTCTTTGATTTTGCATCTGGTTTTGTGGTTCAAGATCATATGCCTTCCCTAGACTAAGGAAATACTAGGCATTCTATATGTGTGTGTGTGACATAGTTGCGGATTACGGCATCAGCTCCAAAATAACTGTATCCCCCATACACGTGTATAGTAATTCTGTATCACATAAACATTGGCAACACCACTGTCTAATCAAATAATTTATCATGATCTATCAAAAGAATTTAAGAATTAATTATAATTGAATATACCGCGTACCACCATGTGATGGGTGCAACTCATGCACCTTGCAAACTAAGATAATAGCCTCATTCTGAGGAATAAGGAGAATGTCTAGACCTGAATGTTGGAGGAGGTGCTGTGTCTGCGTCCTCCTTGTGGGTGATACCTCTGGACATTTCAGGATTATTTCTCCCAGTATGCAGCCGTGATTGCTATGCCCCTGGTGTGGCTAAGGTTCTGTTTCCTTCTCTTGTTTTCTCAATGAAGCTTACCATTTTGCTAGAAGGGGCAAAACAGATAAAGAAAAAGAGTTGATGTGATGTAGGAGGCTAGGCAAGCATTTCCTACAAAGGGTGGAGTAGGACACTTGGTGAGCAGTTCCTACAGAAAAGGCACATGGAGAATTTCACTCAATAATCAACAATAATTCTTGTTCATAATAATCTGCCTCATCCCTAATACACTAGGGATTTATATAGCTAAGAGTTCTAGCAGAATAAGGAAACTAGAATGTATTAAATACTATAAAATGAAAACACTAACATACCATTATCCTAATACCTTAGGAAACTAGATATCACTAGTATATGACTATATATCCTTATTTTTCTAATCATAAAATATTGCTAAAAATTAGCTATGAAAATATGAAAATAATAATAAAATACAAAAGATCTCTAAAAATGTGAAAAATATTTTGATATCTTAATCTAACCTTTATTCCTATCTTGCATCATTCTCCCCTAGTTGGAAAACAAAACTCGTCCATGAGTTTTGTAATGCAAAGCAATTGGAAATAAAGATGAAAAGGTTGAGTTAGCTTTTTGACATATGTGGTGAATTCCAAGCATCAAAAGCTTCTCCATCATTAAGAGCCATGTAAGCACAGGTTGAGGAGCATTTTTCTCAAAAAAGAGATCAGGATCAAAATAGTCAACATGTATTTCCACCGATTGCCTTCACATTGCTACATTCACATGAAATTCTATTAGCATTTCTTTGGATTACTCCATACCCCAAAATGACTCATATCATATAGTCTCATCAATTTATGAATCTGTAGTAGTATGTATGGAATCTATTTTTAGTGAGATATCCCGTTCTATGGCTGCTATTGTAATGGATGCTTCTATAACTACTTCATCATCCTTATGAAGTGCTTCATCTACATCGTACTTAAGGTCAACAACTTCTCAATTTGCATATACTGATGGAACATCTGACATCATTTTGTCCAAAAAGCTGTCAGCTTTTGCCATTTGGACATCTATATGAATACACTCTTCTTCAATAGTTCCATGTCCACCATCCTTGGTGACTATTCCTCTATCATGTGCCCTATTGTAAGTAGGATGCTCATAAAACTTGGTGGTTCCCTGAAAAACTTGAAACTGAAATATCCTTGGTGGGATTGGAGGCCTATGTTCCAACATATGTCTAGGAATATAGGGCCTACAATCACTTATAAACTCACTTGCAAAATAAAGATCTACTTAAGGCAATCTTCATATATTTTACAGCTTGAAGCATACAGAAGGCATTGATAGCATCTTCGTGAGAGTAAAAGTTCACTCAGACATGAAACTCACCCATAGTTCGAAATTTGGTAATGTTTTCTATATCTCCAGAAGGGAAGAAAATTTGGTAAGAAAATTTTTCTCAATGAACATATATGCATGATGATGAAAAGCATACAATGATGTTTATCACACCAATCCATTGAGAGTGCAAACAATCTTGACCTAGCAAAACGGAAACTTCTTGCAAAGGCTGGATATGAATTTCACTTGCTGATGTAAAATTTTCTTTCTCGCTGATTAGGGGGAAACAGGAAACGAAGAGAATCTGTTTTTTAGCTGATTAGAGGAAAAACAGGAAGCGAAGAGTAGGCAGAGGTCAGGATCAAATAGCTCTGATGCCAAGGTGATCTAGGATGATTGGCAAGCAATTCCTATGAAGGGTAGAGTAGCAATTCCTACTAGATCTCACACTGAGTATTTCATTCAATGATCGATAATATGGAGTAATTCTTATTCATAATAATCTGCCTTCTCCCTAATACACTTAGGATTTATATAGCTAAGAGTCCCAACTCAATAAGGAAACTAGAATATATCAAATACTATAAAATGAAAACACTATACTAATATTATCCTAGTATTCTAGGAAACTAAATATCACTAGTATATGGCTAAATATGCTTATTTTACTAATTATAAAATATTGCTAATAAATAGCGATGAAAATATGAAAATAATATTGGAACACAAAAGATATCTATGTATATGAAAATATTTTTACATCTTTATGCAACCTTTATTCCTATCTTGCATCTTGATGTCTAAGAAGTAAGAACTAGGATTTACATACATACATATATATATATATATGTGTGTGTGTGTGTGTGTGTGTGTGTGTTCTATATTGGTCTTTTTTGTGTTTGGTCCCGATAAGCATCCAACACAGGTTTCTTGTCCAAATCAGCATGTTTCTGAAGAATGTTGTGAACTTTTCCGTTCAATATGAAGTATCCAGTGTCCATACTCATGTCCAAGTCCAGTGTTCGACACGGGGCATAAGCAAAGAGAAGAGTCCAAGTGATTATAGCTTATTTCTTAAATTCTCCATGCTCTTATGTGACAAAATTTCACATAATTGTGGGTCTGCCAGTTCAATTATTAACTCACCAATGACCTTATTTTATCATTAGGTTCCACTGTTTCTCAAAATGGCTAAATAATTAACCACGGTTATTCACCTATACATCTTAAATCACGGTTCAGCTCCCATTGAGTTCGTCTTTGCTTTCATGACGGCTTCAGGTGCTTCTTCGTTGCTGCATTTTCTTTTTTCATTTTTTGGAGAATGTTGCCTCTATCCAGCCAATCCAGAAGATGGATGATGTCATTTGCCACTTTCATAGAGTAAAAAAAAAAAAAAAAAAAAAAAAACTTTGAAATCCCACCAAGGTGAGGTATAGAGGGTCAGATGCAGAAGTCTTATCCCTAAATTTTGCAATTTAGAGAGACTAGTTCCAATTGACCTAAATCGTTCACTGCCTAAAACTCCATGGAAAAGAAGCATAAGAGGTTTAATGGGACATTTTAATTTTGAGAGACTGCTACTTTCATGGAGTACATTGTTGCAATTTTCAACTGGTAATTTGTCATGGATGGTGCAAATTCAACTTATTGCGTGCTCCAAGATCATCTAGCTGGATCCTCTCATTGTCGACTAAGTGCTAAGTCTTATTTCTTTACATAAGTAGAAACAAGCACAAGCTAGAGATGCTTAGCAATCATATGAACTTCATATGCTTTCCCGCTCCCCCTATTTTTGTTATGAGTAACTTCATGAGGTTTCCTTGACTTGCAAAATCTTATGAACTTGTCCATCTGTTGACTTGATAGTTGACTCCAATCTTTTTGTTTTGCCGATTATCTTTTAAATATTAAATGGCTAATATACTCTTGCAGCAATATCTGAATCTGTTTGTTTGAGGATTCATTTGCTCTTTCATATCTGCATAGTCTTTTGCTGGTTGTATGTTCTGACATTACATTTATGCTCATTATGCATATTTGAAGAGATTAACTTCGATTCTATTATATTTGTTGTAAAACAATCTGCAGGAGAATACAACCAGCACTGCTACTAATCAGATGATTATGGAAGATGGGTTTGATGTTGCTGCCATGGCTGAAATGGACCAGAAGGTTACTGTTGAAAAGGAGCTAGTATCCCAGGCAGAGGAAGAAGACATGGAAGCACTTCTTGGAACGTATGGGTTTTCTCTTTGCTGTTATGAGGGCAGTGATGTCTATTCATGTTTGTGAATACCTACAGCTTTTCTTTCTTCTAGTTGGTCTTCCGCGAGACTGTCTCATCATAAATTTATTGTGAGACGTACATTTTTGTGTGCCTTTTTGTGATTATGAGGGTGACCAATAATTTATTTGGGGTGACTGATGAATGTCAACCCCCGATAAATTACTAGTCACATTCGTATTAAAACGTCCTTTTAGTATGACTATAAGTCAGAAAAACCTTCAAAAGGTAGAACTTTCAAAATTTTGAAAATCTGTCCAAAACCCGAACAGAATCTTCAAAAGTGCTCGACTTATCAAAACCAAATGAAGAATCACCCTCCAAGACTTGAATATTACCTTGCTGCACAGCCGCATGAACAGGAGACCCTTCCATCTCTTCGTGAATAGGTGTGAACAAACTGCCATGACTTTGGCCATCTTGGTATCAAGGTGGTTGAATTAGGTTCATATTTGTAATTATTACATGTGTAGGAGCTTGAAAGTCTTCTGATCTGAAGTATTTTGTTCTACTATGCTTATCAGTCTATAGAATATTGCTCAAATATGTTGTGTTCCCCCTAATATGTTTTTATTAATAGTTAATCCTGAATACTAGAATGATATTATGATATAAGCATTCTCAAAGGTAGAACTTTCAAATTGTTAATTCAATATTGTAATTTTACTTTTCTGGTTTCTATGAGATACAGTTATGTCATGGGTATTTGTGAAGCTGAGGCATTCTCTGAAAGATTAAAGCGTGAACTTCAAGCTCTAGAAGCTGCAAACGTGCATGCCATTTTGGAAACTGAACCCTTGGTTGATGAGGTATACCTGCAATCATTGTTAGTTTTGTCTTTGAGATTATATACATTTATATTATGATAGCTTTCTTTGGCTTCCCTTCTATATCAAGAGTTGGATTGGCCCTGAATTCTTCCTAGGACTTAGAGCGTGTTTCTATGTGGCTTAAATAAATGACAACATACATATGTCATCCTTCTAAGAATGGGGTAACCACAGAAATATTATGACCTCAAGCCTGATGTCGAAAGAAAACAAAATATTTCAAATACCGTCCACAATTAAGCACTTGAATCCAACTTTAACTTCTCAATAATGAATCTTGAACCCATGCTATGACCTAGCTTTGCACTCCAAAAATCTATTGATTGTTATCCCATTTTGCATCCTAAGAAACCTAAAGGTCAATTACTTGGTTGGAATAAATATGCTAAATGGACATGAGCTCACATTCTTATAACTGTGCCATCTGCATTTTTTTTTGAATCTTCCCTTCAACTTCCTCCATGAAAGTTAAAGCGTGTTTTCTAGTACTGATTCCCCTCCCAGACGCTGTAGTCTTGTGAAGGAATTAAGCATTATCCCAAAATAATCAAGACAAGTTTATGAAGCTTTCAAATTTTAGCAGCATCCAAGGATCCAAAATGCTTCTGGAAAAATACTTGCGACATGGCAATTGCATTCCATGTTGTGCTTGTCCCAGGGTGAAAATACGGTTCGTTAAACACAATACCTTTCTGATGCGGCCATTTTGTGGTGGATCGGCTGCATTTTGAATTATGGAAGCATGTAATAGTACCTTCAAGTCCTTACATGAATTATCCAGATGTAGTAACAATGGAGTCATGTCCAATTGCTCCTGAATGCTTTAGTACAAGTATCTATAGTGAGATATCTTGTGTCTATTGTAAATGTGGAATACATGTAATATCATGTCTCTTAGCTAGTTAGCTCCGAGACACTGGGCCAAATCCTTGGATGTCTCAATCGTTAACCTTCCCATCTCAGTTATGGTGCATCAGACCATGTTCAGAATTTAGGCTACCAACCATGGATTGGGGAGGACCGCTTTTTGAATCCATGGCCGGGTGTCCGACAGGGTTATTTGGGGCAATATGAAGAGTCCAAATGACATGGTAGGTATATGAAATATGTTTAATGCTTTTGTTGCCTAGTTTTTGAGCCAGCTATTCCAGTGACTACATTTGCAGTTCAGATCCTGGTTTGGGTACCTAGCATTTGGGCTTTGAGAGTTTCTCTAGCCTTGTGTTTTTTCTTGCCTTCTGGGTCAGATGGGTTCTGGATGTTTCCATAGGTTGTTCCCACATTGATATATCTCATATTCATGTCCACCTTTCATCGAAAGTGCCATTTCACTGTTGAGAGAAAGATGTTGAGGATGAAATCCTGTTGATGTTGGCAAACCCCATCCCATTCTGTCCCCAAATAAGTTGTGTAATCCATATTCACTACTAGCATCCTCATATAGGGTACAATTTTGAGGTTATAACTAACAAATGAACTAAACATGTTCTTATTCATGAGAATGATTTATGAGTTGTGTAGCTTATGTTCTTAAATTTCTCTTCCTTAAATTTCTGCTCTGCAGGTGTTGAGAGGGCTTCATACTGCCATGAACTGTGTGGATGATATGGAGGAGTGGTTGGGTATATTCAATGTGAAGCTTAGACACATGAGAGAAGACCTTCAATCTGTAAGTTTATTCTGTCAGCTAGCTGGAAGCCTAGCTCTTCATATGTGAAGCACTCTACAAAGAGTGTACAGATAAATATATAGAACATAGAAATATAGAATATAGTTTCCAATTTATCACCTCAGCTGGAAAGAGAGTCCATATCATTTTGGAATTATATTGATTTTTACAACATGAATGACTTTTTAAAGTAAAATATATCTGAAATTGGGCAGCTGTTAACTCAGTTTGTAAATAATCATCTCATATGACCTAAGAAGCACGGACTCGGACACGAGACACAGATATGACTCAGACACAAACACGGGGACTCGTATAGTACTTCATAATTATCAGATCTATTTCGTAGTTGGACACAAAAATGAGGACACGACACGTAGTTGGACACGTGCTCGAATTTCGTATAGTACTTCATAAGTATCAGATCTATTTTAAAAATGTTCTGTTAATAAATACATTTTCTCTATTACTTTATGAATTGTAAAACTATATATAAACCATAAAATCTAATGGAAGAGAGACAAAGTTATGTGAAAGAGGCACAAAGGTATGTGTAAGATGGTAAAGCAGCAAGAAAGAACAATGATGAATTGAAAAATGGATATCATAGTTGAGCATGTGTCATGGAGGTAGGTTAGCCATAAATGTGATGCTCATCAATACTTCGGAAGTGTTCGAAGGCTAGGATTCGAGTGTCCACCATGATTCCTCCAAGTTTTGTATGTTTAGTTTGATAATTATATAGAGGACACGTTTATTCGCGTGTCTGATATGTGTCGAAGGAGTGTCCGAGAATGCCGGTGTCCATTACGTGTCTGACACTGATACATAGTGTTGAAAGAAGTGTCCGTGCTGGATAGCATATGACTACTTGCGTTTGAACCAACGCGTGTTTGTTCTTCCTTGTCTCCCTGTTTTATAGGGAGAGAGGGTTCCATGTTTGTTTTCTTTAGCATGTGCATGGTTTCCTAGCTAATGAAGTGCTCTTATTGTTTGCAAGTCATATGTTCAATTTGTGCTCCTTGCCATTTGGTGTCCAATGCATTTTTAGCTCTTATTTGTTCTCAATAATCATTTCATGGATTGCAATAGTTCAAATAATCTTATGAAGCTTGTATTCCCGACATATTAGATGAATAAATGTAATGGTTCGATTTCTTTCCTTGCCATGGACATTATACGAGCAGCTAAGAAATTGACAACTAGACACATAAATTACCATGAGTCCTTTCTGCGTGCTTCACCCTTGTTCACATGCTATTTGGGAAAACTTCCCTGGTGGTCACTCATCTCTAGGGTACTCCAAGCCAAATATGCTTAACAGTGAATTTCCTAAGAAATCGGCTTTCTAAAATGGTGCACCTAGATGATATACTTATTAGCAGTTATTTCATTTCAATCCTTTAAACCACACTTTTTAGCTATTTACCTAGGATTTTGGAATGACATTATCATTTGGCCTGAGGTGTGATTCGTTCAGAATAAAGTAAAGAAAGAGAGCAACTGAAGGCTGAATGAACTATTTAGCAATAGCTTGTGCTCATACATTGTATGATTTTCCAAGCCTACATCAAATAAGTGCAATGAAGTTGTTACATGGGGAGGCTTCTCTTCCTAGTAGTCCAAAAAACCAAATTATTTCTCTTCGACTTCCCAAATCATTTAGGCTAGAAATACTAATTTCTCCGTTACATTTAACAACTTACTCTTCTGAGTAAGAACAAATGTCCCTGCTTCATTCTTTCTTTTGAGACATCACATGATGTTTCAACTTTATTTGGCCCTATAGTTTCCTCAAATGGTCTCTCCCCATGGATCCCCAATGCTGGGTCGTCGGTCCAAACCAGACTTCGACAGCGAACCAAATGGGCAAGGATCATGCTCCAGATCGAAATTTGTTGATCCTCTTTACTGCCTGGATTTCTGTGGGTCCATGGGAGAAGCCATGCAAGAAGCTGCAACAACACTATCAAGATAGTTTTTCTAGAGGCTAGAACCCCACTGTAGTTTCCTAGTGTTCTAGAGCTAGAGCCCCACAACAGTTTCCTAGTGTAGCCCCACTTTAAATTTACAGGACTTCCTTGTGCAACCCCTTTTAAGTTTCTGCATGTCTCACCTTTTTTTCTTTTATTTTTTTATTACAGAGTATTTCTCATCATATTTTTGTTTACAATTTAATAGGAAAGTTCAATTTAATTACGAAGTCCAAATTAATTATGATGTATACTTGTATTGCTATACACTTTGACTAAATATTTATTTTCTGGTATACGTTAAATAATTAGACATTTTTATTAAGCCCAACAAAGAACTTTTTAAATTAGGGTTTTTGGATGATAATATACTGACCTTTGGGGGTATTGGATTGTAATATACCAATCTTTACTATTGGACATCAATATCACTGACCTTTATACCTAGGTGACATTATTATACCAACAGTAACTAAGGAGGTGGTAAATCAGTTTTCATGCGCGCTAACATGGCTGGCGAAGGGAAAAAAACTGTCCCAAGCCAATAACCTCATTAACCCCTTAGTTTTTCTTACTAACTCACATTACAAGACATTGGTTGGTTGTGTTTCACGTCCGTATGAAGACCAGTTCACCACCCCGTTAGTCACTGTGTTAAGGCCGATTTTTTTTAACGTGGGTTAGTAAGAAAAACGGAGGGGTTAATGGAGTTTTTGGGCAAGGGCCGGTTATTTTCCCTTAGTCTATCACGTCAGAATCGAGACCAGTTAACCAGTCACCACCCTCTTAGTCACTGTTGGTATAATAATATCACCCAAGTATAAAGGTCAGAGATATTGTTGTCCAATAGTAAAGGTCAGTATATTACAATCCAATACCCCCAAAGGTCAGTATATTGTCATCCAATATCCCTTTAAATAATTGTTCCAGAAAATATTTAATGGCGAATACGATGCCAACTAACGTTCCTATTGAACCTAACCATCGATCCGGATTATATAAATTTTACAGTTTCGATCCTTGATCCAACCCGACCCTCGCACTTGGTAACTAATTGGGCTTCTTGAATGTTGACATGCAACCAATAGTTAATGCTTATATTTTAAGGGTGATATCTGTCTTGCCTTGTCGCACATATCAAATTTCTAAATGCCGCCTCCATCTTCCTTATTTTCTCTTGCAGATAGAAACCCGAAATAACAAGTTGGAGATGCAATCGGTGAACAACAAATCACTGATTGAAGAGCTGGACAAGCTTCTTGAACTGTTAAATATCCCTGCCGAGGTAACCTCTCTCCACCAACACCCCCTCCCCCTCCCCCCCCCCCCCCCCAACCCCCACCCCAACCAAAACAAAAAACAAAAAGAATGAGAAAGAAGCATTGCACTCTAGACTCTCATTAACCTTGTTTATCTCCATTGAAACTGATAAGACATCCCTGAACACGTGTCAAGCATGGAGAATGTTAACTGAATTCCTTGATCATCTTGACTACATTACCAACCATCTGTCTTTGTTCATTCATTCATATTGTGAACACTAATCAGGAAAGTTAGAGTAACAGCTTGATTTCTTTTTTTTTTTTTGGGGGGGGGGGGGGGATGGGGGGTTTGAGGGTTCCGTACTTCCGTGGCAGTTTGCTAGCTTCCATTTCTATAAGCTTATGGGAGTGGGAGAGAAGAGGGTAAGTGATCTGAGATGTTGTTGAAAACAAGTAAAGTGAATGGGCCTTCTTTGTCTTTTAACATGGGACATGGTGACAAAGAAAGAGAAAATAAATGGTGTCTATGCAGCTACTCCCTCCGTTCCATATTAATTGTCCATTGATGTCATTAATTTCTCAACATATACAATGTTCTAGTATATGAAAGTACTATTATTAGATTCATAACGAAAAATATCATCATAAGAATATAATGTTGTACTTTTTCGATAAAATATACTAAAAAAAGTTCTTAGTCAAACAGGACACTAGGACAATTAATGTGAAACGGAGGGAGTAATAAACGTAATGCAAAGCCTAATATACAAATAAGTACACCCTTCTGAAAATATAGGTGCCACTTGGGAAATCTGTCTTTTTTTTTAAGGGAACATTGGTAATGCCTACTGCTCAATAGACGTTGAAGAGAAACAATACATGAATGATTTGATGGGGAAAAAAACACCATTGACCAGTCATGAAAAAGGAGAAAAAGGCCAAATGTATAAATTCTGTGTACACACATCTTACAAACATTCGGTTATGTATAAATTCCGTGTTGTGTCCATGCTCCTATTCTGTTTTGAGGATGCCTGAATTTGGTTGCTTAATTCTATCTAAACTTGTGATGTTCTTGCTTGTAGTATTCAGCAATTCTCACAGGTGGTTCATTTGATGAAGCGAGCATGATTAAAAGTACAGAAGCATGTGAATGGTTAGGCGGTGCTCTCCGTCGCTTAGTCAGTCCCAATATGGATCCTATGTTTGCAAATATGCGAGCTGTATGTTTCATCAATCTCTGTTACTGCTACTTTAAGATATTTTTCTTGGGCATTGCAGTTCACATTTTGTACAGGACAAGAATTTCATCCCTGATTTGTGCCAAACTGTGTGTAAGATATAGCTTGACCAATACGCAAACAAAAGAATGCTCACTACTTACCCAGCACTATGGTCAAACATACCTAAATTTAACCTCTCGGGTGTGTCGTCCTTAGGGTGCAGTGGTGATCTTTTTTCTTTTTTTTTTTTTTCAAGGAAAAGAGGAGTGGGTGGTCTGGAAGTGTATTATAAAGTATAAAATTTAATGGATAAAATCATCCAACTTCTTCAAGATGATATCAACATGTATATTAATTAAACAGATTTTTACATGTATGCCCCTTGATGTCAAGTGCAATGACAAATCTACTTATGTTGTTTGCACCTTAACTTTCATACCCCTCACCTTTGCTGCTAAACAGTAAGCACACCCTTGCTAATTTCTGGCCAAAACACAGTTTTTGAGACTTAAATGAACCGCAATACCCGCAATCAATGTGCTTTAACTAAACCTTCTTGACTCCCTTATTAACTTTCGGCCTAAATCATATTTTACAAATGGGTTTTTGGGTTACACTAATCTGATCTTAAAACACAATGGTTGTTCATCCAAAAATATAAAAGAAAATATAATGGAAATGCAATAAAGTGACTCAACAGATTTTTACTTTATAACAAATTGACTAGAGCATTTTGGTTTTGATTGAAGTTACAAGAACCATGTTTTGGCAGGAAATTAGTAAGCATGTATTAAGCAGCAAAGGTGAGGGCCGAGGGGTATAAGAGTTTAGTTACAAACATTGGTCACCTTATAATTTAACCTCAAAGGATATATATGTAGAAAATCCTTAATTTAAATAGGGCGCAACAACAGCAAACATCCCATGCGGATTCAATTGTATGCAAACTTCTTCTGATAAACCAAGAGATTATCTCCTCCACAATATTTATGCAAATTATATATGGTGAGAACATTTGAATATGAAATCAACGAAGTTAGGAAGAAAAGATTCCCTGTGTTGCAATAGGTGCACACAGACTTTTTCGAATCTGACTTGACTTGAAATATATTGAACCTGAAATATACTGAACCCAAAAAACCTACAAATTAGCGAGTTCAACTCAACCCAGGCTTGAAACCCACCGATTCATTGGCTTAAGGCAATAAAAATTATGCTCTTGTACAGTTGTACCTTTCTTATGTTTTTATTATTATAATATCTTTATATTTTTTGTACTTTAACTCTCCTCATACGGGTTATCCACCAAACAATACTATATAAAGAGCCATTATATTCTCTTTTACCTTATTCTTTATGATAATATTGATGAAGAATAAGACAAAGATACTTTGAGCGATGAAGGACCAGCGAGTTGCAAAAATGATTGGAAAATCGAGTTTTGCTCGTTAGCTAGTGGTGTTAAAATGGCCGTAAGTAGTTCTGCTAGTGCAGTTAGGATTTGGAGGATATATAGCAGGGAAGGATGTTGGTGTAGGATAGGTGGAGATTGCTCAATAAAACTATTAAAGTCGTAAATAAGGGGTGGTTCTTCTTGTATGTTGACGGACATCACTTATATCGATAGGTCGTTGTTGACTTTGAGATTGATGAATAGTTGATGTTCTGTTTAGGATTTTGCAATACTGTGGTTTTATATTCTGAAAAAATGGCCAAAATTAATTGAAATCAATATACAATAGTTATTTTGGATTGTAGTTCTTGACCATTAGACCATAAATGCAATTCAATTATATATTATTTATCTAACTTAATGTCTAAATATTCTTTAGTTTATTGTCATGAGAATGTGAGCATATATTTATTATATATTGAACAAATTGGAGTATTTAGACATTATTTCTTAGGAAAAAGTAAAAAATCATGGTCACAGCCCAAAAACATGACCCGAACCGCCTAGAACTAGAATACTCGACCCATATTTACCTCAATTCAAAGTACTGCCTCACCTGTATTTACCCAAAACCAAAACACATCCCACCCGTTTTTAACCCACTCGCCCAAATTTACAGGTTTAGGTGTACATAAGGGTGGGTGGCTGAAGATGTCTCATATGAAAAATGTTGCATGTACAAATATGATGGCATCAGTGTCATAGTTGAAATGCAAACAACAGTCTGAAGAAATAGACAATGTATGTTAAAAAGAAACTGCATCGTAGGGAAGGCACAATAGTGACAGAAAACTCCAAATTGAATCCGTCGAAGTTTGCTCGAATTGGGTGGGTTTTCTTTTCTTTCCCCTTTCCGTCGTGCCTGGATTCAAGCTCCCTGTGCTAGTGTACTGCTAAGTTTTATCTGGCCTTCTTATTTATCTTGCCTTTTGCAAACAATGTCTCAAATTATTCATTGCCACTTATTAAATGGGATAGGAGCACCATTTGGATTACTAAACTACTTGTTCTATGTTTTTGTGGTTTTAAAAAGCATATCTATACCTCATACAGATCACCATGGCAATGTTGCTTAATTCTAGTTTTTTGATTTAATTTTCCTCTAAAGTATCTCTCTTTTCTCCAAAACACAGGTTAAAGAAAAGAAAGGAGAACTTGAAATTCTGAAAGTTAGTTTTGTTCAGAGAACATCAGAGTTCTTGACAAACTACTTTGCTAGCTTGGTGGATTTCATGATGAGTGACAAGAGTTATTTCTCTAGGGTATAAATCAATTTGATGTTATATCATTTCATGCAAATCGTGAGGAGAACTTCAACTTTAACCTATGCTCTTGTTATTGTGCAGCGTGGTGAGCTGAAACGCCCTGATCATGCTGATCTGAGGTACAAATGTAGGACATATGCTCGTCTTCTGCAACATCTGAAGGTGCTATTACTAGAGATTGGTACAATTATTAGCTCCTAGTCCTCAGCAATTAATTTTTCTTTTTTTTTCTAGTGCAGTCCCTTGACAAGAATTCCTTGCGTCCACTGAGGAAAGCATACTGTGCTTCTCTTAACTTACTACTCCGAAGAGAGGTGAGGATATGGGACAATTTTGAATGTATCTATTATCCGCCCTTGTAATTTCTAATCAAACTCCAATTTGTTGCCCTTAAAGCAAAAACTGACTCTTTAGGAATTTGATGTGTTGGTATGCTGGACAGTGGAGGCATGAAATGGTACCCTTAACTTTGTTTAGGATTGGTTAGGCTTTCCCTTAATGACTAGGATTCAAATTACAATTGTCCAATTAATTTTTAGATAACGAAATATAATGAGGAAAGTGATGCAACAGCAACAACAAATTCTCAGGGAAAACATGCGTAGTAGTCTAGGGGATCTGGATGTAGGCAGTGTTCCCCCTGATCTTGATTCCTTTAGACCGATGCATAATCTTTGGAAAAAATAAAACTTTGAAAAAACAATTCAAATGCAAAAAGAAAACCAAATGGAAAACCTTTGGAAAATCAAATGAAAGACCAAGAAACCAAGAGGCTTATGGGATTAAATGGATACATACTTGTGTGTTTCGTGGAGGTCAGGGAGAGCTAAACTAGGTGGGTTGTTTTCTTTCTTTTTTTTTTGGTGGGTGGGGGGGGGGGGGGGGAAGTGTACAATGTTGATGCTCATTGACCAGATATTATGATCCTTGTGATTCTTGTTCTGCTTACAGAGTTGAAGCTTTTGGGTGGGGGGGGGGGGAGTTGAGGTTATCGTCTAAAGTTAGAAATATAGTTTGATATTTTATCCTAGTTGTTGAGATTAGTTCTTTTAAGTGCAGGCCCGAGAGTTTGCTAATGAGCTTCGAGCTAGTGTTAAAGCAGCACCTCCAAGAAACCCAAATGTCTGGGCTGATACCGGTTCTGGTCAAAATGCGAATGTTGACACTTCTGCAGTTTCTGATGCGTATGCTAAAATGCTGACTGTTTTTGTTCCACTTCTTGTTGACGAGGTTGTATCCTGGGAAATACTTTGTTTGCATCTTTACTTTTGTTTTTAAACTTTATTTGTTTCTGATGTTTAGACCATTTTGAATTCTCAGAGTTCCTTTTTTGCTCACTTCATGTGCTTCGATGTTCCAACTCTTTCTGATGGTGACACCAATGGTGATGATGGAAAAGTGAATTCTAGTGAGAACAACAGCAAAGCTGGTACCGTTTTCCTTTTTTCCAAGTAATCTTCATAGTTCCCAACCCATTGACACGTAATATTTCCTAATACATTTTTGACACTTATAATGCAATGTTCATGTTTGAATTTTTCGCAGCTAACAGTTCAGCAGAGTTGGTGGCATTAAATGAATATCTTCAGGAGTTGCTTGATGGAATTCAGGTATATTTGCTGGATAAATCAGCAAAGAGCACATATTGTCACACCGTGAACTACTACCTCCATCCAATTTCTTTGTCATGCTAACCACCTTTAAAAACCGAGGAACATTGGTAGTGGGATAAAAAGTTTATAAGTTGTCCAAACTATCCCTACAAAATCCTCACACAAAAAATTTTAAAAAAACTGTTGGAATTCTGAATAATTTTTTTTGTTAGGGGTAAAATGGGAATGGCAATTGTTGGAATTGTAAAAGTGAAACAAAATGGGACAAAGAAATTACTTATTCTGTCAAACATTTTGGGATGGCAGTAGTATTTTGCCTCTGCTATAAGCGGATGTCTCCAGCCTTTTAGCCAAGTTTTTCATAGTTTATGTGCCTACTAAGATACCGGAGTGAGCTAGAATTAAAAAATGCACTGGTCTTTAATTTTATAAAAGATGAGATGGACATCTTTTGTTACCAAGACTTTGAGCAAATAATTCTAGGAGATTGTGCTATTGTAGAATTTAGTAAGGATTGTGTTTCTAAGAGAAGTTCGATGGCGCTTTTATTTGTGTTCTCTGGAAAGAGGTTGGAGCTAGTGAGGATGAACTTAATAAGTCAAGACATGCGTTATTGGGGAGCATGTCAGGCACCAAGTACTAGAGTGAAAGTTTCAGTCTAAGAACTATTCGATGTAACTCAAAAATATAGGGATTTGGGGTTTCCATGCAAATATTGTTACAGGTTAAATTATAAGAAATTGCTTTAGTCAGAAGTCAATATTTGTGAACAATGTGGATATCATTTGAAAATTAGTAGTTTAGATAGAATCAAACTTCTGGTTGACCAAGGCATTTAGAATCCTATATAGATGAAGATATGGTTTCTGTGGATCCCATTGAAGTTTTTTAGGAAGAGGAGCATTATAGATATTGTACTGATTTTTATGGAAGAGATTGGCAGAATTGCTGCTAGTATGGTCTTGGATAGGGCTTTGATTGCTAATGTGTATAGTAAGTTGTCTATCAAATTTAGTTAAGCTGGTTTCCTTTGGAAGCTTGAGTTGAGAAGCCTTATAAATTTATTTTGTGGGGACTTGGACATTATAATAGTTGTTTCTGGTCTGAGTTATGGACTTATGGTTCTGACTTCCAAACTTGCTCTTGGGTATTTGTGGTGTGTTCTTTTGAGGTTTTAAGAAATGTCGAGGCTTACATTTGGCTTAATGATTTTTAGATTTCATACCAGTTGGTCAGATTCTAAAGTTTCATCTGTTGGTACTTCATGTGGTTCATGAAAACTGAAGAGCATGGTATTTTTTGTTGTTGCTCCCTTTGTACACAATTGACATCTTATTGTCCTTTTAATATACTTACTGAAAGAAAAACAAATCAGTCTAACTAAATAGGAAAACACCTATAATTATCATTGAAAGAATTTCAGGATGGTGATTTTGGTTAGGTCTGTATACAAAGCATAAGAAATGTTATTGATACTTTTCTATGCAGTGCTAGTCCATGGTTTTTCTTGGTTCTCTCATGCAGAATCACTTGATTTGAAAACATTGACAGCAAGAGAAGATCTCTTGGCTGGGGGAAGACCTGAACAACAGCTTGAGTAAAAAACATGATGTCCTACATGAGAACATTTAAATATGTAGCTCTTAATTTGACCTATGATGTTTCCCTTGATTTGCCTAATTTGATTTATCAACAAAGAACTTAGATTTCTAGATTTGAAGGGAACGGTGAAATCAATATAATGGGTATTAAGAAACCTTTGAACAACTCAATTTATAAATTCCTTTTTTGGGCTGGGGTGGAGGGGGTAACATTCTTTCTTTATTATTTATAAAAGACAAGTGAAATATAGATATTTGAGGAAAGAAAACCCAAAAAAGATTGCTTCTAACATGGTTTTGGAGGTTCTATTTACTTATTTAATCTTTTGAGGGATTGGGGATTGTGTTGTTATGCCGGGAGGAGGGCGGGGAAGATTTCAAAATGTACCCTCTTCCATTTACTATACAATATAAACCTTTTCCTAAATATTTTTTAAATGGTTGCATACGATTTGCTGCACTCATCCATGTCAACCCTTTGTCAGAATGATTAGACTCAATTTTCTGGCAGCATGGTTGCCAAGGATTTTCATTGGTTGCACTGGATTCTTGGGCGTGGATTTGTTTATTGGAGAAAGGGACCACTTTCCCCTCCTGGGGGTAGAGAGGGATGTGGTGGATTTTTGTGTCCAGTTTGAGTAGCTGTTAAGGGGTGTTTCAATGCTCTTGAAACAGCTGAAGGAAATATGAACTATGTTTGACTTTGTTTTCCTTGCATGTCAGTGATATAAATTTGCGTTCCAGTGTTAACTTTCCTGAATTGGCTGGTGCAAATGCTGATGGAAGTGCCAACTTTAGAGAGATAGCTCCTATTACCCCTTCATCTCAATCATTTTATTTTGTAATTGATTCAGGAAGACTTTTATGCTATTGCTGATTGGGCCTACAAAATTGACCCATTGCGGTGCATATCAATGCATGGTATTACAGAACGCTATCTTTCTGGTCAGAAAGCAGATGCAGCTGGATATGTGCGTCTCATGCTTGGTGATCTTGAATCAAGGATTTCCATGTATTTCAGCAGGGTAAAATCCAGCCCACATGTGCAGCTAACATTCGGTATATTAAATTGTTGACCTCTAATCCTCTTCTTGCATTTGTTTGCAGTATGTTGATGAAGCTTGTCATCAGATTGAAAGAAATGAGAAGAACTTGCGGCAGATGGGTGTTTTGCCGTACATTCCAAGGTGAAAGATAGCCAAAGATTTGATGACTATGAACCTTTTCTGCCTTCTAATATTTGTTGGCTTTCCTAGCCTGTGGATTGGGTACTTTGTGATTTTTACTTGCTTGGTTGGTTTTCCAAGATTGTGGACTGTTTAATGTTAATAGAATTTTCGTATATTTGTTAAAAAATAGAGGTCTAGAATTACAAAAAACCTGCGAGTGTTGCTTCTTTTTGTTTGTGATGTGCCTGTTATGATTTGTCTACAAATCTTGATATAAGATTAGTTATTGTAGTTGTATCCACACCCATGTATGGTCGTATGAGAATTCCATAATAAAAAAATTACCGTGTCATAATATCTACAAATCTTGATATAAGATTAGTTACATTGTACTGCCAATGCGTTACATCCAATCAAACGCTACCCAAGTGTGTCCTTGTCTGGATTGTTCTTATTCTTTTCTTTTTTCATTGGTTTAGCTGCCAATCTACTTTTAATTGTCTTATCAATTTGTGCACTCTGGTTCATTGTATATACTGACATTTAAGATGTTACATCATATCATTTAACTTACCTGGTGCATAGATTTGCTGCACTTGCAACTCGTATGGAGCAATACATCCAGGGACAATCCAGGGATTTGGTTGATCAGGCATACACCAAATTTGTAAGTACTTCTTATCTTGTTGTGTTATGAGCAACCATGTCGCCTAGCAAGCTGCATTGCTGACTTTATGCATTAAGAGAGAAGACTAGGAGACAGTAAATTCTATGAATGTTTGCTTCTCTCATATCTTCAATCTTCAATGTGATACAAGAAGGCGAAACAAAAATAAAAATGAACACAAAAATATGCAAAATATTATACCCCTTCCCCCCTTTAGTTTACTCATGCTGATTTTTGGATCCAGTACTAGATCCACTGGATCCCAGTGGCTGTAGATTTGGATCTGGGTACCTTTTTTATGCTCACTCCTTTCATATGGTTTGCACTTTTTCTTTCACTTGGTCATTTGACCACTCCTTCATTTCTTGCTCCACCAACCCACATTGAATCCAAAGATACCATGGGGAGTTGTTAGTTCTGGGTCGTCCTAATCTTGTGAGCAATAAGCCTAAATGTTGTAATTTTTGAATATGGGTGTGAATTGAAATTTTAGCAGGCTAGTGAGAATTTTGAAACTAGCACCACAGGAATGTTGAAAACTTCAAGTTGGCTTGGGCTTGATCTCAGACTTCAAAGGTTATAATTAAACTTAGTTGTGCACTTGTACTCCAAAGTCCAACCTTCTGTGTCATCAGCTCGGTCAAAATACCAAATCCTCATCTTCTGATTTTTTAGCTGTGCACTTGTATTCCACCAGTAGAGCTCGTTTCACTAGGGCACATTGAAGAAATTCACTATAGCAACAGAAGACTGAAGAAAATGGCATCTATAAATGGGGCTCTTAGACACTTTTAAGAGTCTAGTTGTACTAGCTTGACCAAATTTTCAGCTTTTATAATGGTTGTCCAATTACGATGAATGAGTTTTTATTAACTTAAAAGCGTTGAGTTGTATTAGATGATCATTTGGAATATACCATTATTCTTGACAGGTCAGCATAATGTTCGTGACCTTGGAGAAAGTTGCACAGATTGACCCTAAATCATCAGATGTTTTCCTTCTGGAGAACTATGCAGCATTCCAGAACAGGTAACTGCTTTATGTTTACCTTTGAAACAGGTTGCATCATGCCACCTTATACCACCCTGTTCAGCATGTTAACTGGGTGAGCAATTATTTACAGTTTATATGACCTAGCAAATGTCGTACCAACTCTCGCAAAGTTCTATCACCAAGCAAGTGAAGCATATGAGCAGGCTTGCACACGTCTTATAAGCATGATAATTTACTATGTCAGTAAGCTGACTTCCTCTCTCATATTTCTGTCTTTTCTTGGTAATGCTCCCAGACAATATCATAGCCTTTGTCATCAAGAACTTCCAGATTTTAGCGATTCTCGTCATCCTTATTTATTCTTTCCTTTTGTGTGGAATTTTTTGTTTAACTTTTTGGGTGCAGCAATTTGAACGGCTCTTCCAGTTTGCAAGAAAGATTGAAGATCTCATGTACTCAATGTCACCTGAAGAGGTAAGCATATGATGTGTACTGCATTTTATGCTTTTTCTGCTGCTCTGTACTCTGTCGATATTGGCTACATTTGTGATTCAAAGCTTTGCTTGTGGAATGTGAATATGATTTTAAAACTCTTGCTAGGATTTCCTTGAATTGTAAAATGAAGTTCTTAGGTCTACCGTTTTCCATATAAGCAAAATGCAGAAAGTATGGCATATGAGAGAAACTATGGTAGTCTTCACTTTATGTTTTATGTGCTCGAAAACTGTGTACAAGTCTGTATGAGATTTTGTTCTGGATTATTTATTTGGCCATTTTGTGATGTTCATAGAGTTAAATTGTCACTGAATCGACATTCTTACCTAGCTTTATCCCATGCTTAGGTGACACATAATTGAATCCTGATCCAGTTATCATGAGAAGCTGATAACCTTGTATTGGTGGTGGTTGTACAGTGTGGACAGGAATATCTGCTGTTTCTCACAGTTTCTTCCACCTAATTATTTTTATGGGCTATAGAGCAATCTGTGCTGTCTAGGTCCTGACACTAGCTACATCTATGCTTTCCTTGTGGTTGATAATGATCTTCTCCCCCGCTTATTAAAAAGAATTCATAAACTTCCCCCTATGTAGTTGAATTTCAAAAATATTTTAATCTTGTAATAACCTGGGAATCAACACACATTATGACAATCATATACCACCAATAGCTCTACGTATGTGTGAAATGTTAACTAAACGCCATATCCTAGCGAGCGTCTCTATGTTCTGTTTAGATAGGAAGTGGAGTTTAGCTTATATAGGAATACAACTCATAATTAGATAGGAATGGAAAGATATTCACTTGTATTTCACGTACACATATGTCCTTTATGAATTATTTGTGCATCAACAATTAGCAGCCGAGCAAGCATGTGAGAATGAGAAATTGGCATTGTTTTAGCACTTCAGAGGAAGGTTGAATGAAAAGGAAAAAATGAAAGGGTTTATGCATCAAAATTGTTGCCTGATTCTGAAATTTCTGTTTTCAGATTCCCTTCCAGATTGGAATGTCAAAATCAGATCTAAGGAAAGTTTTGAAAGCTAGCTTAAGTGGGGTAAGTTGGTAAAATCCTCTTGTCCAAACAACAAAGTTAAATTTGGATCTTGGTTGCTTAAGAAGTTGGCTTCTGTGTAATTTGTAAATGATTCAGGTTGACAAATCCATACAAGCAATGTACAAGAAACTGCAGAAATACCTAAATTCAGATGAGTTGTTGCCCTCTTTGTGGGATAAATGCAAGGTGCCCAAAATTTCTTATGAGCTTGCTTTTCTATCTGTCAATTAGTTACTAAACATTTGTATAACAAAATTCCTTGACATGTCTGGCAGAAAGAGTTTCTAGACAAATATGAAAGCTTTGCTCAACTTGTTGCCAAGGTTTATCCCACTGAGAACATCCCTGCTGTGACAGAAATGAGAGATCTTTTGGCTGCCATGTAGAAAGTTTTGTTGGTTTTGTTCTTCTGCATTTCTAGATCTCATCTCTTATGTTTTTGTAGAAGATAGCTGCTCAACCTGTCCCTTTTGTTATATCTATTTCCTTGTTATTATGTGGGAAATATTGGAGGGTACCAGGTTTTGGTGTTTACCCAAACAAAATATATTATTTAGTTGTATTCATTCATTCATTGTATTTTCTTATGTAATACGAATATTCACGACTCATGAGTAATAGGGGTTAAAGATTCATGAATCAGGAAACAAATACGAATTTAAGCTTATTCATTTGCCAAACCTAACCTCATCTTTGCACAGTTTGCAAATATATGTATGCTGTGTTTGGCTGCTCCCTAGTGCTGGTTTCTGCGACGGTGGTACCTATGTTATGCATTGTAGCTTGGTTTTGATAAAGATACAGATTGAACCAAAACCTGATTGCATATTACAAAAGCTGTATGGAACATACAAGAGAACCGGCTGGCGAAGTTACAAAGGCAGGCTCATCATGTCATGAAAGTAACATAAAAGCATTTGCTCTCTTCTACACTAAAAGCTTGGGTTATGCATTTTGGCTATTTAGTGTAAACGAATTATGCTTGTACATAAAAGCATCATGCATTTAGTGTATTTTCCTATGTTTTGCATTTATGCAGGCTCATCATGTCATGAAAATTGAACTTAACTCGGCGGCGGAAGGATATTGGTATCATTTCATTATTTCGCCGGTATGTATCAAAACAAATGAGAATCCATATGTAATATCACAAATCACCCTCAAAGGGAGAAGAACATCAGGAAAAAAAGAATGTTGGTCTATCTACACTGGCGTCTATTAGAAGTTCTGCTCGAGGAAACTAGCTTGTCAAGCAAAGCCTTGATTCTTCTGGACCCGACACCCGGTTCCAAGACCCCATATTTCTCAGCGACTAACTCGGAGCAGCCTTTGTTTCCTCGGTTGCACCACCCACCGTGGGTGTACGCCCCACGCCACCACCTTCTCCTCTTGAGAAGTTCATGATCAATTTTCGCAAGAACTCGATCATTTTCCTTGAATTTCCTCGCAAAGGGGCGACTACTGAGGACCATTTTCCTGTAATCTTTGAGCCCAAGTGATCTCGGGTGCTGCTTTGGAGGATTGTCCCATGTTATGTAATGCAGGTCATGATTCACTGTCGTGTTTTTGAATTCTGGAGAATTACATATCACTGTTTGGAAATAACCCTCTGGTGAAGACACAAAGTTGGTGTAGTATAGCAGGAGGGTCCTTGGGAGATTTTCCCAACCAACTACGCAGTATTCTGCAAAGGACCTTGATAGTATCATCCATGCTGAGCCTGCACAAGGATGAGAAACAAAGTGATATATCGATCAACATAAGTTACATGTTTGTTATATGTTCAGTTTTGTACCAAAAACTATAGGAGGTACGTGGTCTGTGCTCAAGTAATCTTGCAATGCATGGCCCCTATTCTAACCAACCAAAGAGGAAGAAGGAAATGCAAAAGACAAACATATATTGCATGATTCATATTCATACGTAGAATTCGACAACAGAAACATCTGTTTAAAGGACAATGATACACATCATGGTTAATAAATATCTTGAATTGCCCACAATTCATATTTTAGGAACTTTTATTAATATTTTCTATAATAATTATATATATTGGTGAATTATAAGAGTATAACATTTATTATTTACGTCAACAAATATAAATAATAGCTTTATTTTAGATAATGCATATTTTATGTATAGTCTTATATTTATGAAAAAATATAAATAAATAAGTATTTTTATATATTTCATTACTTTCATATTAACTCTGAAAGTAATAAAATATATCTTTATAATGATTAAAATATCTTTCTATTTTTTTTTTGAGTAGTTTAGATGAAATTCAAGGTGGTGTTATTAACCATCTTGAATCAAGGTATTTATCATTTTTGTTGTTTGAATTCGACAGCCTAGCAGTGAATTACGTGATGTAGCAAGTATCAGACTATATATATATATATATATATATATATATATATATATATATATATATAGTAACAGATAATATGATAAGAACATTTTGATGAGAAAGTGAGAAGGGATGAACATCAAGTATCGGAGAGATGGGCATCAAATTTGCATGGTAAACATCAGGGAGACATCAACTTTCCATGCAAATTTGATGTTCATCTCTGCGATATATATATCCCTCTTTGCGATACTTGATGTTAATCCCTTCTCACCAAAATGTCTTTCTCATATTATCTGTTCATATATATATATATATATATAATAGTAAACTCAAACCTAGATTGGTGTAGAGAAGAGAATAGTATATACTGCACCGACAATCAGGGGCACGGGTTAAAGAAATAAAAATAGGTAATAAAGAAGAGGATAGGAAAGTGTCAGTGAGGCCACAAGCGTTGGGTACAGCGTAGAAGGCATGTGCATTTCATGAAGCACTGACTCAACATATGGCGTTGGGCATGTGCATCATCTCACGCAACAAGCCAACAATCTAGCAACTGTTACTTCATATTTTGACTGTGGTACGTTTGGGAATGTGTACAAGTACAATCATAATTCCCAGTTATTATTTCTGGAATTTGTTGGCTACCAATTACATAATTTTGATAATTGTGATAGGTGTCCTTTGCCTTTCTCTCATGTAATAGGAGTACTAATTGGGAAGCACGTACTATGCTTGTTTCATAAGTATTACTCTTTTTTTTTTTTTTTTAAACCCTGAGAATAAGTAAACCTTGTTTTTCTTCTAAAATAGTAATTGTTATGATGTGATCTTTAATATAATATTTTGAGCGAGTATGAATAATATTCCTATTTCAAGGTTGTTTAATAGGAGTTTAGACAATTAGACTAGAGGGAGTCCACCAACCCTAGTGTATGCACCTCTGCCTTATTTTATATTTTGCTATATTTAAGTAGCTACACTAAACATATGATATCTATTCTATCTATGCTATTATAAAAGGTGCACAAAGAGCGAAGTTGTCCTATTTTTAATTTACCAAAATACCCTTTATTTTGTTACTTATTTACCTAAATGCCTTCCATTTATATCATCTATCTATTCTAAGCAACCAAAACCCCATGGAATCCCTATAGCTCCCAACCCCATTTCCTTTGAATGGACATAGAAGAAATTTTGGTTGGTTAATACGATCTGTTCATATATATGGTATATATCTATCGTTATTGAATTGTTGTTACAGAAATGATACTCATTTCTACTTACTGAAAACAAAGCTAATAAATAACATGCATTTTAAAGAATAGAGATAGATTTAATACCTCCCACATTTTGGAAGGTTTTAATTCCATTCATTTGTAAGAGATTAGAACCCTGAGGAATTTCTTGTTCCATTCCAGAATTAGTGCACCAAACAAAAAAGAAAGGAATTAGAAACTTTAGGTTTCTTATTCCATTCCTTTTTCTCTCATCAAACAGGCAGCAAAGTTTTCATTAATCACTGGCACCATTTATTTCCAATATAGAATAGGATCTTATGCACGAGAACAATCAAATTTCTACCTCCTAAATGAATTTTCTCCTTCTATTTACTTATAGAACCATAAAGGTCAATTTATACTATGCTTGTGCATTATTCAGTTTTGAACTGAAAAGCCCGAAAATCAAACCGAATTGTTTATTCAGTTTTTGGTTCGGTTTTTCGGTTTATTTGGTCCAAAAATGAAAGACCGAATAAAAACCTAGAAAACCGAATTAGGTTTTTATTCGATTCTTATTTGGTTTATTCAAAAAAATTGAAAATAGTAGGTTAATACAACAACAGTCAATGCCCAATAGCAACGGAAGCATGAAAATGATGTTAAAAAATATTCATTTCTTATTCAATTTAATTGGTTCTGCTAATTTAATTGATTTTCGATTTAAACTGAAAATTTCCGGGTCAATTTGAATTTTAGGTCTTCATCGATTTTCGATTTAATTCGGCTCGATTTTGAACGGATGGATGATTAGCCCTGATGTATACGAGACAAAACTTGACTCATTGAGCGGATCTGCACCCATCAACAAATTCTTTCACACAGTTTCTTTGTTTAAAGCATTTGATGCAATCGATTTGCAGTGTATGAATTAGCACTGACCCATAAAAGTGAGGGCCAAAAATTAGAGAGAATAGATGCCAACTGCCAAGTGTGTGGCTTAATGTGAAGAGACTAATCATATCATAAAAATAAAAGTACTGCAAGATGTCACATGCTGATCATGGTCCCATCATCAGATCCACCCATCCCTCCATCTGTTTTATACTTTTATTTATTTATTCTTTGCGTGAGTAACTAAAAAAGTAATGTCTCCCTCCATCGTTCCTTTCGTTTGGGTTTTCCACCGACAAGATAAAAAGGGGAAAGTACAATTTAATGTTGGAGCAGTAATAACACAATATATATTACATAAGTTCAAAATATATATTATAGATATTTGCCAGAGAATAATTATAATAATGAGAATAAATAATTTAATATATATGACAGATGCATTTAATAAATTGAAGTAATAACCTACAAACCAACTTAACAAAAGAGGTGATCGAAAACTAACCTGTGTAAAGCTTGAAGGACGTTGGGAGAGCCCTCTGCTTTATTACCCACCAGATATCCGATTTGTTTAGACTGTATAGTCCTGGGTCGATTATTATTGGTTTTCCCCTCTTGTTCCTGAAGTTGTTGTCCACAAATAATGATCCACATATATCAGTCACATAATGAGCCAATTAGGAATTACAAAGCACAAGCAAAACCCAGGGGAAAGAGGGGTATAAACTGTTGACTTACAATTTCCAACCCAACTGACTGCTGTGCTGTACAAAGTTAAGATGTCTAGGCACGTCAGAGAAAGCGTGGATTAGATCTGCATACACAATTCAACCTATCAATTTTCAACGTTTACTTAAATTCTATTGTTTTAGCTCCAACAAAAAAAACTGTAAAAAAGTCACTCACCATACCATCTTGGGTGACCAAAGGGTAATCAGAGGCACTGAGGTTGATGAACCAATCCCAGGAGCAAGTCCTCAATAGAAGGGACATAGCATGCAAGGTGGTAGCCAGCATTGTTGGACCTCTGTATGTCACAATATTTGGTTTCCCGACAATCCATACATTTCCAACTTGACCAAAAACAGTCTGTTTTGCCACAAAATCAGCCACAGCCAAATGCTCTGATTTGGGTGCGCCATAATCAAGGTGGATCAAGTAGTAGTTTCCAGGGTGGTAAAGAGCCAGCAATGTTCTCTTGAGCCTCCCAACATCTCCCTTTGACGCTGAGATCAAGTAGGCGAATGTCACTGGGTATTGCTTTGTGCCTGGGCCTTTCAACAGTTTCAGGGTGTTTTTGGGGGTGGATGTTGTGGATGTCAGCTTGATTGAGATGTACGACAGAGATAGTGTGATTGATGCTAGGATGAGTATCAGAATCGCCTTCTTGGTGCCCATTTATGTCGTTGGGTCTTTTGGTCAGGACATGAATTCAGAGAGAGAGAGAGTTTGAGGGGGGCCAGTCAGCTCTGTTGAGAAGAGGGGTAGTTAAATTTGGCCAAATAATTAAAATAAGGAGGGGAAATCTGAAAGGAAGAGTGTAGATTTGGATGTATTTGTTGGCCTACAATGGTCGATTGGTTACCCTGCCCTTTTAACTTGCTAGTGCCGGAAAGTTATTACCTACTCATCACTCTTCGCCACAGTACATATATATATATATATATATTTGTATGTATGTATGAAAATTGGATTATAATAATGGCGACTTTCATCTTTTGTATGTCAATAATTCTGACTTCATTTTTTTATCTTTTCATTTTTATCTCATAGTGTTTTTATTTTATTCATTCTTGTCCTCATAAAGGTAGTGAAATTTAGTTATTAATAGAATTTTAAAATTTTTTTGAAAGTCCAAGCAATTATATATTAAGATTTGCTCCCGCTTCCGGTCCACCGGGACCGGGAAATCAACCGGAAATTTTTAGTCCCAGTTTCCAAATTTTTTTTTACCCATTCTTTGATTTATTTCCATTAAAAACCAATATTAATTATCCGGAAAATTACGCAAATGTGGGTACCGATTTGTTTACATAGTCACTTTTCCCAAATTAAAATTATGTAATATTTAATACATAATTTTTTTATCCAGAAAAAAATACTTTAAGTTCGAAATAGTAATAAATAAAATAAATCTAAAGAGGAAACACAAATTTAAATTAAACAAGTTTATCAAACATCACAAAGTCATTTGATTTAAATAATATATATATATATATATATATATATATATATATATATATATCGAAAATTGGGATCGGGACCGAGAAATGAAGTTAAGTCTCACTCCCGGTCCCGTTGTTGACCGGGACTTTAATTTTAGTCCCACTCCCGGTCCCGATCCCACCGGGGACGGAATTTTGGGATCGGGTTTGACCGGGAGCAGGACGGAACCGGGATTCCCGGAATTTTTGCTCACCCCTAATTCTTACATAATCCAAGAGAGCCTCATTATCAAGCTCTCCTTCACACCCTTAGTTATGTCAATCAATGGCAAATACGAACGTGCTCCCGAGAGCATAAAACATCATGCGCCCAAACCCTCATGGCGGCCCCCTTCATTCCTTTATATGTCTTTCCTTTTTTTTTTAAAATGTGTTCTCTTATTTTAGTTCACATCGAAATGATTAAATTTAAACAGTGTTTGAGTTCAAAAATTATTGCATTCTTTTGAGTTTCTAAATCCAACCCATTTATATTATTTATTTATTTATTTATTTATTTTAATTTGTAATATTATTTTGGAGTATGTATTATGAACATAATAGTTATATGTTATGAGCATAGTAGTTATGTGTTATGAGCATAATAGTTATATGTTATGAACATAGTAGCTATACAGTATGAGCATTGGTGTAGAGGCTTATGAGCATTGACCTTGTAGGTTATGAGCATAATAGTTATAAATTATGAGCATAATAGTTAGTAGTTGAGGCTTATGAGTATTCGTCTTGTAGGTTATGAGCATTAAAGTTGTAGGTCATGAGCAGGTTTGATGTAAGCATTATGAGCATAATAGTAATAAGTTATGAGTATAGTAGTTATACATTATGAGCATTGGTATAGAGACTTATGAGCATAATAGTTATAAGTTAGGAGTATAGTAGTTGTACAATATGAGCATTGGTGTATAGGCTTATGAGCATTGGCTTTGTAAGTTATGAGCATAATAGTTATAATTTATGAGCATAATAGTTAGTAGTTAAGGCTTATGAGTATTGGTCTTGTAGGTTATGAGCATTAAAGTTGTAGGTCATGAGCATTGACCTTGTAGGTTATGAGCATAATAGTTATAAGTTATCAGCATAGTAGTTGTACAATATGAACATTGGTGTAGAGGCTTATGAGCATAATAGTTATAAGTTATGAGCATAGTAGTTGTACAGTATGAGCATTGGTGTAGAGGCTTATGAGCATTGGCCTTGTAGGTTAAGAGCATAATAGTTATAAGTTATGATGGTTATCGTTTTATGCAATGAGCATTGTCATTATAGGTAATGAGCATAAGTTCTTAGATTCATAAGTATTATGGTTTCATGCAATGAGCATTGTATAGGTAATGAGCATAGGTTTTTAAATTCATGAGCATTATGGTTTTATGTAATGAACATTGTCATTCTAGGGTATGAGCATAGGTTTTTAAATTCATGAACATTATAATGTAACCGTTTTTCCTCTCTGATTTGATTTGTGTTCTAGGATTGCTAGGCCAGGGAAGCACGAGTGGGCCGGGCAAGCCTCTTTCATTTCTTTCCTTTTCTTGGGTCGCGAATTCCTTTTCTTGGGCCGCGAATTTTTCTTGGGTTGTTGGGCTGGGGAAGCACGTGTGGGTCGGGCGCACAATGCACCGTGCTCCCGGGCTCGGCATCTAAGCGGTGCCTCAACACAGGGTATACTTCTTAAAGCACGTCCTCAGCTGCAGGTATTCTTTGATTCAGATTGAGCAGCATGCCCTATCACTAGGAGGTCTACTACATGCTATCTTCTTTTATTGGGATCATCACCTATCAGCTGGAATTCTAAGAAACAAGGAGCCATATCTAGAAGTTCTTCGGAAGCTGAATATAGGGCAATGGCACAGGCAACGACAGAAATAACCTGGGTTGTCAGATTGATTCAGGAGTTTGGAGTCAATTCCTTACAACCTGTCATCTCAATTGCGAAAACCAATTAGCTCTTCACATTGCCAAGAACCCCGTGCTCCATGAAAGAACCACACATATCGAAATTAATTGTCATTTCACAAAGAAGAAGGTCTTAAATGGTCTTCTTCATCTAAACTATATGCCTGATCCGTCTCAACATACACATCAACATTTATCTCCATCTCAGCTAATTAGTTTTAGTTAAATATCGATTAGTTAGTTAGTTAGTTAATAGCTACTTTTTCTTTCTCTTTTGTTGTTTCTTTCCCTGCATAAATACCCTTATGTATTTTAGTTGTAATTATTCAATCAATTGTATTCTCTCAAACATTGTCAATATACAAAGTTCCTTGTTCTCTGTTTTTCATTCTGAATTCTTTCTTTTGTTTTTCAGGGCAAAATATATCACAAACTGATTAGCATTTGTAGCTGTGTTATAGGTCTACGTACATAGATAAACCACAGACTATCCAACAATTTAGCACTTGGAGACACGGATCCGGTGTCTTGACTGGTGCACCCCCAATTAACGTAACTACCATCCAATAGTTGATATATTAATTGGTAAATGACATTAGAGTAGCAAGTAGTAGTAAATGGAAAACTATGATGGAACAGTCCTGTATGTAGACTGTTGAATATGTAGGAAGCAAAATGAATAAGGGCAGAAAAGATAAGTAGGAATTACATGGTGAGATAGTGATATAAGTAACGCTTATATGCATGTTACATATCATCAAAAACATCTACATCGGAAGAATTGGATTTTTGTTCATGCTGTACAACCAAAATGGAGAATTTGAAGTCGGAAGAAGCTAACATGTCACCAATAATTCCTAACTCAGGATATTCAGTCCAACCATCAGAAAGTCCAAACACAGCCGCACAATTCGAATCATGATGTTTACCAACCATCACTAAATCCAGGGCATCCTTCATCGACACCATAACTTGGGTTGTTTCTGCTCCATCGTTAACCACCGCTTCCCGGAAAGAAACTCTGTCATTTCCACCACACTTTTGTCGAAATTGCATCATAACATCATAGTCAAAAGAGTTAACATCTTCTTCTTTGGGCCCCTTTAACCAAACCACAACGACCCTCACGCTAGGGTGCCTTACGAAAAGCCTACTCAATGCCAGAGCCTCCTGGTCATCACCCCCACCCGCAAACAGCACCGCGATCCGATACAAATTTTGGGTCGGGTCATTTAAGCTCCGTTGGGTTGAGTTATTCATGGACGACAGAGACCGTAGTTTTGACCCTCCGGAGACCAGACCACGGTCAATGAAAAGACCGACGGAACAGGGGGCCTTTTCGAGGACCCGTGTGTTGACTTCCCTAATAGGAAGCGACGCGTCCTCGATTTTGGCATCGGAGCTCCAACGAGCGTGGAACGGTACGATGACCATGTTGACACCCTTGTCGTACGCAAGCTTGCATATGTCGTTGTGCATGGTTGCGTAGGGAGACACTGCCACGTAGTGTTGTACGAACGTGTTACCTTTGTTCTCACGCTCGAAGTGTAGGAACGCGTTGACGATCCGATTGCAGCGTGCCAGGTTGGAACGGAATGCGGAAGACGAGGTGACTTGGTCGAGGGGTCCGACGAAGGGCAGGGCGGCTCGTCCGGTTAACTGTAACAGTTGGAGGGCGATGATCGAAAGCGGGTTGGATCGGGTTGGGTGGCTCATTTCTAACAGGTGCATTACTCCTGGTACGTTTTCTTCCTTGAAAATACATGCTAATGTATGGAACGAACCACTTTCGACGATTTCTATCACACTTCGTCGGAGAATAGTGGAGTACTGCCTTGAAGGGACGTACAGAAATTTGACGAGGGGTAAAAATAGGCCTGTCAGGATCACCACGTGAAGTATGGCTACTGTGTAATCTTGTTCTCCTAGCATAAACTGCAATTTATGAATCACACCCATGCATGCTACGTTAGCATTAATTCAATTAACAAATTACTCCCTCCATTTCTCAAGGTTTGGGGAATATTAAGAAAATGATAGATAAATGGTAATATTGATAAAAATAAATGTATTTTAAGTCAATATTTTTATTGAAAATGATAAAAATCAGGATAAATATGATGAGATAATAATTAAGAGAGTGTTTGGATGGGGAAGTTTTTTAGAAAAATTTATCAACTTTTTCTATGTTTGATTGCAAAATAAGTATGGGGAAATTTGTAGCTACGTGAAACCCAATATTTTCCCATGGTTGATGGGAAACATTTTCCCATAAAGGGTGTTGGAAAAGTTTTTTTCCCATAGGAAAGTAAATTATTATTGTAATTTTTTCAAAATGCCCATAAAAAATACTTTATAAATTTTATACATGAGGGTATTTTGGACATTTTAAATATTTTCTCATATTTTCAAATGTAAACCAAAAATTATAATATTTTCTTTCCCAGAAAAACTTTCTCATAAGACATTTTCCTGGAGAAGAACCAAACACGTCCTAATATTTTTAAAAATGGTAAAATGATAAATATTGTGAAAAATGAGGTTAACTTAAAGCGAGGGAGAAATGGAGAGAGTAAAATATATACTAGTTGTATGAATTATTATGTAACGGAAGTTAATTACCATTCTCTCCCTCCAAACGCCAATTAAAGCTACGTCCATCAAGCCTTTGGATGACATAACAAGCCCAAGAGCAACTGAATGAGAAAATTTAACCCCGCAGATGATGGATGCAATAACAGTGCCGACGAATTTTCCCAAATAACCTGCAAAGAAAACCAGCTCTACTCCCAAGGATGCCGGTAGAAGTCTGTGTACGGATGCCCTCATTCCATGCAATGCGCAAAATATTGGGACCAAAATAGTAGAGTTAATAGGATCCAATCTCTCATTCAGTATAGAACCCAGTGGCTCTTCCGGTAGGCTAAATGCAAATATGAACATGGCATACCTCTCATCAATGAGTTCACCCAAGAACGCGATCATTAGAACGCACAGAATCACAAACAAAAAGTGACTCTGTTTCATAGGCCTGCCTTCTGGGGTTAGACTGATGATGTACTTGATGAGTGGCCTAAATAAGCAGTAAATAACGAAATAGTATGACAGGATCATTACTGGGCGTTGGTCGAAGTTACCTCTGGCCTGTAAAGGGATGATTACATTGGTGAAAACGAAGCTGACAACGACTCCGATGATGTCGAGGACGAAGGCAGAAGCAGCAGCGAGTTGACCCAGCTCGGAATTGCTGATGCCAAGATCGTTCAGGTGGGTGCACACAACCATGAAGAAGGTTGGGATGTTAAAACTCATGTGCATTATAGCGTCACCTGGTCTGGGAGGGCCTTTCCTAAAGTACTTGCTGAATACAAGCTGACCTGCGTAAGCCAATCCTGTTGCTGATAAAACCCCGAAAAACCCAATGAAAATGGATTTCTTGTTGGTGTACTTGATTACATTCTTGCTCGTCTCAACCCCAAGCATGAAGGCATGCAGCTGAAACCCCATATAAGCGATGGTTCTCACTATGTATTTACCCGGTGCCATTGGTCCCATGTCAAAGTTTGTTCCCGAAAGCATTGCACCCAATATTATACCAGCCTTCACCAACCCCAAAAAAAAAAAAATTAATTAATTAATTAAAAATCGCCATAAAAGAAACACAAGTTACCATACCATGGGAAAAGACAAAGCATTTTACTCCTTCCGTCCCAAATTATTTGTCCCCTATTCCTTTTTTGAATGTCTTAAAATTATGTCCACTTTCCTAAAATGGAAATTTTTATTTTATTGAAATTACTAAATACCCTTAGTTTGAATTTTAAAAGTATTTAAATATAAGAGGAAAAAGTATAAATAGTAGTTTTGATTTCAAAATTAAGGGTATTATTAGTTTTTTATTGCTAATTGAGATTGATTTGTTCATTTTCCTTAAAAGTCAAAAGACTTAATAAGATGCAAGATCTATGAAATCACAAATAGCCACCTCCATACTAAACAACAAACAACCAACACCAAAAGAAAAGGGTTACAACCAAACTGTTAAAAACATAATACATCAAAGATATCTGCAAGCACCATAAATCGGAAATAAGATGCAAGATCTATGAAATCAGCTTGATGGGTCATCAAGGACAAAGTATTTTATCATACACTGGCAATAAAATAATGGCAATCTTAACACGTACTCCCTCCGTTCCATATTAATTGTCGTCTTTGAAAATTATGCAGTCAAATTTCATAAATTTTTTAATATATTCAATGAATTGCTACATAAAATTATCACCATTAGATTTTGTAATGAAAAGTACTATCATAAAAATATGATATTGCGATTGTTAATAATATATTATTAAAGAAATTATCAATCAAATAGTGACATTGAAGATTGTCACAGTCATAACTGTGACAGTTAACATGAAATGGAGGGAGTAGTTACGTACAACATACTTTCGTCTTCTTTTGTTATAACAACATTTATCATCCATCATTAACTTTTTTTGCCCCCCTAAAATACAAGAAGCATATTAGTTAGTTTAAAAAGGGACAGTAATACCTGTCTTGAGTCAAGATTATTAATAACTATTTTGATTATCTATAATTAATATTGGGTTTTTTGTTATTTTTAATAATTTTTTCTCTAGTAATTACATATACATATCAACTGTAAGACTATAATACTAGTCAGTTAATTACCCTTTACCTTATATTTAAGTTCATAGTGTCTGTCCTTCGCCTTGTTTGACCACATTACTTAGTGCATATGATCAAAGTTAAATATAACATACAATTAAGTACAAAATGTATGTCTACACTTTAAGGGATATGCGAACACAATATCATTTACCTTACATTTAAGTCCATATTATCTGTGCGTTTGTATTATATAACGACACTATTCATTACGTATGACTATGGCAACATAAAACTTACATTTAAGTATAAATTGTATGTCCACACTACAAGGTGTATGTGACCATATATATATATATATTTATATATATATAATATGTATGTATGTATGTATATAGATATATACATACATGCAGACATACACACATGCACAAATTCACATTAATGAGTTTCAAGATGAAAAAAATGTTGTCCTGTAAGTATCTTTTTTTTATCTTTCTTAGAGTTTTCAAATGTTAACAAATTAATTTTAATGGACAAATCAACCAATTAAAAGTTTATTTAAAAGTACTTTTAGATAAACATTAAAATAAGATTAAATAATTTATGGCAATAAAAGTTCTTTCCAACACATATCTTAAAAAAAATTGGAATGCATAGAAGCACCAAATCATGTAATGGAAATTGAGAAAACATTCTTACTGTAATGTGTGCGATGAAAGGTAATCGAAGAGGCCTAAGAATGAAACCCATTGTTGTGGTTGAAATAAGGATGAGAGCAATTTGAAGTGATAGAATTGAACGATGAGATTGTGAAAAATATTCTTTCCCTGTGAAAATTGCCCCAAAAGAAGGAGGAAGAATTTCCTGGCACATGGCATAAGCGTTTGTATACAATACCCCAAATTTTAACCAGGGTACCATGGGTCGGATAGGTTCCGCCATTATTTTGGAGATGGCTATTAACCAGTACTATCCGGGTGGCTACCCTAGGGTTTCCTCTTTATAATTGAAACTTTAACGTTCTTGCTTTTGTCTCTCAAAATTGTGCAAATGCATGAATAAGAAGAGAAGATATATAGAAAATGCCCAAGACATAATCCCTATGTTTAGAATGTGCATAATATCTAATCCTTGGAAATCTATTATTTACTGAGGTAAGCTGATGTTATATTTTTAGAATTCTTGATGCAATTTGTTATCATACACAATCTAATAAATATGTGCCCAAATGTATGCAGGCTAGCTATTACTCAAACTATCTATATCAGGTCTCAATCTAAACTTAAATTAGCTATTTGTTTTTGGCATCTACTTGGCTTTGTGAGTCATACAAATCATTCATGTATAAGTATAACTCAAGTGTCATACTCACATACAATGGTGGAAAAGTACCAATTTGAATCTAGACTTCAAATTGCTAAAAAGAGAATTCAAATAGAATTACGTCCAAAAAGATGACGACTGCAACAACAAATTTAGAAACATAGGAACACACAATCCAAGCAACATAGAAATCATTGTACATTTTTACATGGTTTGTTTATCTTTATGAAAATCAAAATATATATATATATATATATATATATATATAAACATATGTGTGAGATTTCATCCTTCCTCATAGGATGTGGAATATTCCTTTTTTAGAATTTGTAGCTAACCCTACTTAGGGCTGTCAAAAATTCGGGTTGGGGTCGATTCAAGTTCGGACAAGTTGGACATCGGACGTAAATTTGATGTCTGATACCCAATTTTTTGGAACATTTTTCGGGTCGGACAAGCATAAATTCGGTTTTAATATAAACTGGGTTCGGATAATAGAAAATTGAAAAATATTGTGTTCGAATTTTCGGTCAAATTGGTCAATGCAAAAATTCGGACGGAAATTTTATGACCATACCCGCTTTTCCGGGTCGGACTTTTTTTTTGACAGCCCTAACCCTACTTCAATTACTCTCATTCGCAACATACCTATTTCAGTTAATAATTTGATTGATAATTTATGTTGGGGCCTTTCGAGTAATGGTGAATTTTCTACCAAATCAGCTATTTGGCTAGCTCATAATATCTCTTCTAACTCTCAGCCTTGGGAGTTTAATTGGATTTATAACAAAGTTTTTCTTGTCCTTGTTGTTCTCTATATTATAAGAATTTAGATCACCTTTTCATAACTTATCCCAAGTCACAAGAACTTTGTGATGTTGTTGTTTCTTACAATTGGTTTTGTTCCTCTTCTATTCCTAATTCTTCAGAAGCTTTTAAAAAATTACGCTCTCGAATGAAGGGAACTACTATTATTGATCGAGCCATTGCTCTTATTTAGAGTATCTGGAAGTTCCGTAATACTATTGTTTTCAAACAAACCACTCCTTCCACTTGTGTTACTTTCGTTCGAGCAAAAAGAGCTTCGGAAGAGTAGAGGATGTGGCATCGTGTGGGAGATTCTTTTCTAGATATAGGAAAGGGTAACAGTTCCATTACGTCTGGTGGTTTCATTTAGGTAGCTTGGAGTAAACTACCTTAGGAGTTGCTCAAACACAACTTTGACAGTTCCAAATCTTCAGGTGGCAGCGGTGGAGGTTTTATTAGTCAGGATTCTATGGGGCATCTCTTGGCGGCCTTTTCTTTCCCATTGTCTTCCACCTCAATTCTTGTTGCGAAGGCGACGACTTTAAGGAAAAGTCTTCAGTATGCAGTTCAAGATGGATTATCTCCTTTACATTATGAAGGAGATAATCTGATTATAATCAAAGCTCTACGTGGGGAATTTCATACTCCTTGGGAAATGGATGCTTTGTTAAAAGACATCCGAATGATGCTCCCCTTTTGTAGTAATCTTTCAGTTTCTCATGTTGATATGAAGGGTAATAGAGTTGTTGACTTGTTGGCTAAGAATTGTGTTTCTTTGCAGACAACAGCTAGTTGGACCTCATGTCCATCAGTTTCATTCTCTTCTATTTTGTGTGATGATAACCTTCGTAGATCCCTTAAGAGAAGGGCTACCTACGTATGTGTGTGTGTGTATGTATGTATGTATGTATGTATGTATGTATATATGTATGTATGTATGTACACACGCACGCACGCGCACACACACACACACATACATACATACATACATACATACATACATACATACATATAATTTTTATACCAACACAAGACATTTAAAAGGTGTCTTGTTTCAGAGCTCGTATTATCGTCATATAAAAATAATACTTTGACCATAAATATAAAACGGAGGGGTGTTATTCATTCAAAAATATTGTAATATTCCTTGACAACTATTTTGGTTTTGAAACAACCACAATAGCTATGTTACATAATTTTTTGTTTGGATGATAATAAAATTCCTACTTGTAAAATATAACAAATAATAAAAGAAAACATTTATCATTAGTAAAAGTAATTTATTTTCTTAAGCAATTATTTATGACACAAAAATTATGAAATATGAATATGCAAGGCAATAAAGAACGCTCGTGCCTTGCACAGGCAAGCATGGCTAGTACTAAAAAGAAAAAAAATTTCACAACAATAACAGCATGATTGCTTCACTTGCTTTAGCTTGTATTCACACACACATTTATTCTTTTGTCCTTAAATATAATATAATAACAAACAACTTGTAGTTTTTAGTAATGCGTTGTTCTAATGGCTGTAATTTAATATTGTAAGTTATTATTATTTGTAAGTAATCAAGGATAAAAACTTATTCAAATTCACAAACATATAATGACGGAGGTAGTATAAAAAAAATTGTTAGTGTCTTGCAGGGGCTAGTTCTACTACTTTTGAGAGAGTTGTCGGATGGTACTCTTTTCTAACATGTTGTGTTTGGTTGGTCGAAAACCCTAGGGAAATGTCAATTTTTCCGGGTTGACTTAATTTCCCCATATTTGGATGTAGGTTGACCTAGAGAAAAATTTTACGATGGGCCCACCATTTCCTACATTTTCCTAGGGAAAATTTCTCTTTAGAGAGGGCTAAGGGAAATATTTCCGATGGAAAACTTCTCATGGAAAATTTTCCCTGGGAAAGATTTCCCTGAGGTTCCTACCAAACGCCCCTAATTAAAATATGGTCCGTGAATTAAACATATTTTAAATACGATACATGTTTTATTCTGAAAATTTGTATAAAAATATGGTCAATTATGTATCGATGTAAATGTTACATAAACTTTGTGTTTTATACAGTACCTTTTTATTCGAAAACACTAATAAAATCGTTTTAATTGTACTGATTTATATCAACAATACTTACGTTCCCCTTTTAAAACAAATAATTTGTGTATTAAACGTTAAAATTTGGCAAGGTAAAAAAAAACATCCTTATTATTTGACACCATCCTTACAAAACAAATTCACCCTTTTTAAACTGTTAATTCATTCATACGTATTTTATACACTTATTAAACGTGTTTTAACTAACAACGTCAGTTTTAAATTTTTTAAACTTTTTGTTTGTCTTTATTTATTTATTTTTCTTTTATAAATACCCATGGTGTGAATTCAATTATGTTCGCATGAAGTTTCCTCTTTAAATTTTCTATTTTTAAATGGGAGATTGCTTGTGAGACCAATAACAAAAATTAAGTTTTTGCAAGTTAGTCATAATTAATCTTAAACCCGTACCATAAATAAATACAGCAAATAAGTATTACTTTTCAAAAAGTATAATTAACTTCACAAACAAACCAGAAACAAAAAAAAACACAACATAAAGGATATTAGTAAATGAAAGATACGATAATAAGTTGTTCAAATGACGACAACAACAACAATAACCTCTCTCAGGAGTAACAGGATTGCACGCGATCTGAGATATCTAGATGTAGGCGGTCTTCCCCCATAAACTAATGTCCATGGAGAGGCTGATTCCATAAGTTGTTCAAATAAAAATACATAAAATTAGGTTGATTCCATAATTAACTGTACAACGGGAACAAAGAGCCAAACCGAACGAAGGCTTACAACCTTACAGAGAGAAATAAAATTCGTAAGAGAAGGAATAATCCTAGACGACATGTTGGCCCGCTACGCTTCACTACGATACTCTAAACCCATCAGGAACTTGAACACTAACAATAAGTCAGAATTGTAACCTGAAAAATATCAGAAGATGAAAGGATGAGTTCAAAAACCCAATAAATAACATAACACTCTCTTAGTTGGGTCAGACATGCAAGAGAAACATAGGCTAAGTCAGAGTTACTATTAACTCAATAAGAAAACATTACTTGGTTTTACAAACAATTTACTTAGCTCAAAACTTCAAATATACAATAATATTCACAAGTGATTTACCAATAAGATGACACAATAAATCAAAAACTTAGCGATCCAAAATCACAAAATACAATTCCGGGCTAAGACCACTACTAGCCCAGTAACATAGGCAACAAAAGGCCACTACTTGCTCATCGGCGTCAACAACAGAGAATTATAGGCAGAATAGTGCCCAACGGAGTACAGATACACGTATTGAAATACATGTCCGGATCCGGTTTTATTTTGGGTCGAACCGGGTCAGACAATTCGAACGAAGCTAAAATCGGGTTCGGACAATAGAAAAAAGAGAAATAATTTGGGTGTATCATAGATGAACACGTTTTCTTTCTCAACATTCTCTTTCTCTTTGATTGACGGCATGAGACATTGAATTATTTTCTGAGGAAGCAGACATAAATAATTTGGATGACTAGAATTTAGGGTTTGACTCTCGTACAAAAAAATTATAAAGGAGCTAAATAAATTATCAATGATACTAATAGCAATTTTTTTGGGGGGCTAGGGTATTTCAGTAAAACAATTTCCTTGTGTTAACCTTATATGTATTGGATATTTTGGTTATCAAATTGAATGAGCCCGATAGGTTAATATTATTATTAGAGGTTTGACTCAATTGTTCAAGGTAACGTAACCAAATGTAGTAACGGTTTTTTGAAAAGTATAAGAAACTTTTTTTTTCACTCATGACTATGTCAATGTTGGTTTTTATCGGTTCAACTAATGACCTGGCTAGCTCTACCAGTCTAATATGGTCAAACCGGCCAGACCAGATGACTCATTGACCTTTAAGATCAACCGGTTCAGTGAGAATAGCAAGTGAATGGCACTAGTCCTAGCGCACAAGAAAAAAGTACTTACTTTTTCTTTTTTTTACAAAGGTACGTAGTCCAATCCATAGGGCTCCTATCTCAGGGGAATACTTCAACAAGCTAATAGCGAACGGGGAACAGGATGCCAATGACTCAAAGTTGGGCCCCATTCCTACCCACGGCGTTCTCCGAATAGGTAAGGAAGAAATGTCCACCCAGGATTCGAATCCTGGACAGTAGGGATAAAAGGTAGACCTCTTACCACTCAGGTAAAAGGTGATTGGCAAGAAAAAAATTTGTATTTGACTCGATCCTAAACGACACTATTGGTTAGAACTAGTTTTGTGGCAGGATGACAGCCCACTTCAGTAACTCAAGCAAAAGCAAAAGTCTAATAAGGAAGTGCTAGATTAAGCAAGTGTAACAAGTTCTCTTATTGTGATTGTTCAAAGAGAATCACGCCTAACAGACCTACTCCGTCCACCGAAACCCCTCGAATCATCTTGACTCTGCAGGAAGCACAATGGGTTACGACATCCATTACTAAATTTACGATTTATCAAGTAATAATCAATCCAAAACCAAAATAGAATAAATGATATGAAGCACCCGATAAACAAAGATCAAGGCAAGAACAAGAGCCGACGTTGTGCCAGAGAACAAGAAAATCACTTCTTCAATCTTTAGTATCATCGCAAGACAGTCACGAGTCTAAAATCAAATAATCCTTCCCATGATAGAAAACTGCAGTATCTTCTCCTGACAATCCTTAATGATCCTTTATCATGCTCTATGTAACAATCAAGATACCTGGACAGAAGTCGTCCATATGCCACAATCCGAAGCTCGCATTCATTGTCTGCCCAGAGCAAGATCATGCCAACTATCTCCGTTTGTCATTTGAGTTTCTTCATCTGTCCAACAATGGGCATCACAAAAGCTTAGCAATTGTAAACATATGAAAATAAATCTCTTTCAAAATCATCATGACAATAGAGTGATGGTATATTTTTATTTTGTGAGTTTTGAAATAACCATATCTTGCAAATGAGATAATGCAACCTAGAGGGCAGCATATCATTTTTTTCCTTTTCTTTTTTCTTTTATTGGAGTTTTAGTTTATGCTTAGAAAGTAACATTTGAGGCTTTGCTTTCTGCAGATTGTCTCATCCATTTGTGGAGGAATCACTTAGTTGTCTTTTAATGAAGTTGGCTATACATGGAAATTTATACTTTGTTTCCTAACTGCATCATATCCTGTGAGTGTCCCAACTTTTGTGTATGTTGGTTGTCTCATTGAGCTAACAGTTGTTCCTTGTCAGTAATCCTGACTGAACATTTAGCTTTCTACTTGCTGAAATCATATTATTGCTTGCGGGATCATACTATCACCAATGCGCCTGATTGCACACGGACTTGGGAGACAAGTGCTTTTTGAAGGAGAGTTGTGCTGGATGGATGACTTCCTAAGAATCCCTTTAATTGCATCCTTTTGTCTTTTCTTTAGGACCAAGGAAAAAGGAATGAAACCCTTACAGTTGCTATATGCTGTATAACCCTTGCCTATGTATACCCTTTAGTCATGGTATTTTCACACTTTCAGGGCATTCAACCTTATATATTAAACCTTGTACATGCATTCTACTCTTTAATCTTAATAAATGCTTTGAGTTTTAGTTGTCATATACTTCAAGTTTTTTGATGCTTAACCTAGAAGTCAGTAACTCGGTACTGCATAAAGAACTGTTTTTTGGGCCCTTTGCTAATTATCACCTTATCTAAGAGTGAGGCATAATTTGTCTCATTTTTCATTTCACTTGTAATCTAATGGCATTGAATGGTGTACATTGATTGCACTTAAGCAGAAAATGTTTTGCAGTGAGATGTTAGAACTAAATGTACCCTTATTGGTTCTTGGAATCTAGAGCTAAACATACCCTTATAGGTGCTTAATTCCTTGGGGAGCCATATACTTTTTCAGTAGAGTATATTCCATTAGTTATACACGTAAATACAAAACAGCTTATGAACATTTGTACTTTTGTTGTTTGTCTGAGTATACAAAATTCTGTAGCTTGAAACTTGAAAGTTTAGTGATTCTTCTTGTTGTTTCTTCCACATTCTGAGCTATTGTGATATATAAGACAACGTGATTCATTCTGTTCGGCACAATGTTACTCTCCCCATAATTATTATCTTCAGTCTTCTTGCAATGGAGGTGTCTTACACAACAAATACAAGCCAAGAAAAAAAAAATTAACAAAGATATCCTACCGAATTATATCATGCTAAGCTATCTAATTAATTTCACAGCATGCAACGCGCGCTTCTAACTGCTAGTTAGTAGAAGTGTGAGGTTGATCCAATTTGGTCATAAATTGGTTATTTCTCAAAGGCTCTAATGAGTATTAAACTTAGACTCGATAAGGTCAAGCGGCTCATCATGAAGGTCAAACCAGTCATCTTGGTGGTCGAGTCTACCCGTAAGAGTGTTAATCTTTGGTAAGGATCATCCCCAAGCTCGAATAGAGTTTGAGACTAGGTGTGGGGTTTAGATAGCCCAGATTGATGAGGGAAAATGGACATGGTTGGTGCAGCTGTTGAGATTAATCTAAAGTGCAATGAGAATAACTGTAATACCCCGACCACTCCTGGGCCACGGACATCGCTGATAATGGCTTCAAGGATCAACGGCTGCCCCCATAAATCACCACGGGTCATTTTAGCATACTTCGTCCTCTTTCATACCGGCCTTTGGGGGTATTGGCCTATGATATACCAAGCTTTAACATTCGATACTAGTATACTGATCATTGGGACCTATTTATCATTAATAATACTAACATTTGGTGATGATAAGTAAAATTGGATATTATTATACCACCAACGCTAGTATATTAGCATCCAATTTTATTCATCTTTACTAGCGTTCAATCTTATTCATCTTCACCCAAGATTACATTAACAACAAATAGATCCAGAAGATTGGTATACTAGTATCCAATGTTAAGGGCTAGTATATTACAGGTCAATACCCCCAAAAGTCAGTACATCGGAGAGCAAAATTCCTAAAGATATGTTAATATTAAGCATTATCACAGCTTTTGAAGATTTCTAGGCCATTAAACACCATTTAGGCTAGCAACATCTACCAACATAAAACTTATGTATACGCACCCCTGAGTACAATGTACCAAGCCTCAGACAAGTACGCTCATCACTTTTTTCATTCTCTCTCTCATGTGTGACAAAGAAACCCTAACTGAGATGACAATGTGATAACATTTGAATCATCAGTTGGTCACATATCCTTTACAAATATACCCTCAAAGCAAATGGTAGTGGATACTGTCACAGAACATATGTATGACTCCAGCTCATGATTATAGTGCCTACTGCCAAGTAATCTGGTGAGCCTGGGAAATCGGAATAGAGGTACTTGATGTAGCTTGTCGTTCACATAATTGTAAGGAAGTAACCGCCTAGATTAATTGTTTTGGTTTAAAGTGATGCGAAATTTTAGATACCATAAACACTGAGAACTAAACATCAGTTTCATACTCTAGTTCATCTCATAATTCACACACAGTGATACACCCAAAATGCAAATATCCCCTCTGAATCATCAATTCATCATCATCTACTAATCAAACCCAAATTTACCAACAAAAAAATAAACAATTGGCCATCAAGTTTGCAGCAAATGCCAACAAAATAAACAAGAACAAAAATGTAAGACTCAAAACCCAATAGTGATGCAAAAGGCATTCTCCGAAGGAAATGACAAGAAATAGAAAATGCTCAGAAATCACACTCTAAACTTCCCAATGTTCCTCCTATTGATACCTAATCAAGTTATCTAGTTTTAACTGAAACACAACTGATATAAATAGTACCAAAGAACCCTAAATTGTGCACATAAGATAAACAGACTTACTTGGGTCATCGGTATCTTCAGTTCTAGCAACGGCCACGGGAGGCAAAACAATTTCTGCAAGGAGGAACACGAAACAATAGTTTTAAATGGAAAGCCCAGTAGTGAAACTGAATTTCGAATGAGAGTAGGAAGAGGCAGAGGGAGAGAAGGTGTTTACCATCGTGAGGAAGGGTATCTCGCATCCATTCCTCGTCGACAATGTCGATCAGAATGCCCAAGCTCAATTCGGCCATGGAAGTGTTCTTCCCTTGCCGTTTCCAAATGCCGCTACCCTCTGATAGGGGTTTCCGGTTGAAAGTTGAAACTACTTTTGTTTTTCTTAGACCTGGTGCAACGGGAATTTGTGCAAAATGAGTGAAGTTTTGGTACACCAGGGAACGTATATAGTGGCCACACAATATTGGAACTCTGCAGTGTGTAGGAATGAGGGGAATTACATAGCATTTATTTTTTTTCAACATAAACAATGTTAAATGGGGCCCATTGACCTTAAAAAATTAGAAAAGAAAAAAGAAAACTAGATTTATTTATAATGTGGGCTCCATAAATAAATATTTTTAAAGTGAAAAAGTAGGAATGAGTTTCAATTGTTGTAGAAAAAATAAAATGGAGTTCCAAAAAGTAGAAATGATGGAGATGATGTGGAAGGGATGGACCCCCACTTACATTCCAAAAAATGAGAATGCTATTGCATTTGCTCTTAGCTCCTCCCCTCTATATTTTCCTTTGAAAGAGGCCAAGTTGGATTTTTTTTTTCTTTCTTTTTTGAGTGCAATAGGGGGGAGGAGGTTCATTCAATTGCAAGAATATCCATGTTTACATAATATCTTATGGTCTCGGGGCAAGTCTGGAGCCATACCTTCTCGCTGGACCTACCCAACGGCCCCGGATCCAGCCCAGGCCGATCCGACTCGGCCTGAAAAAGTCGAGGTCTTGAAGCATGGTCGGGTCGAGGCCAAGCCCAACGACCCGTTTAATACATAATTTTTTAAAAAAAAATTCCAGATTAGGTTTTAGTTTTTGCAACCCAGCCCGACAACCCAACTAAATACATAAATTAAATGCGTTAGGTTTTTTGTATAGAAAAAATCCATCTTGGATTGTTGTTGACCCAATGACCTGGCCCATGGCTCGTAGGGTCAGGGCTCGGGCCAATGGTACTTAGCCTGAAAGTCAGGCGGGTCAGGATCGAGCCGATGGGTTAGAAACTTTCGCCCCGACTAGCCCGGCCCGGTCCAGCCTGCCTGACTGTTGAACAGATCTATTTCTCGCCCCCATCAACAACTAACTTTGCCAAATTATGTGCAACCACATTGCCCTTCCTACGAACATGAGAAAAATACAAGATGGAAATAAACCACTCATCGCTTAGAAAAGTTATCTTGTGATTGCATTTACTAAGAAACGATAGACAATTCGTGTCTACCACAATATTGTTGAACCAGAGCCTTTGCGTTAATTTCATTCCAAACAGCACCACCTTGTACTCTGCCACAACTACGACCATCTTGCCCTATTTCACCTCACTCCTGCTGTCAAGATCTCTCCATTCTCTTGCTGAATCAACGCCCCTATTGAAGCATGATAAGGTGGGAAAGATGAGCTTGAGTTGAAATGGATGAAGAAATTGAGCCCGGAATCTTCTATGGACCTTGAACACTAGATATGGACTTGACAATGGAGGTCTTCACCATCAAGAACTACAGCCCCACCAAGATTAGATAAAGCATAGCACCACTAATTCATAAAAGGAATTGACTTGCTAACACTACCACAATGATTTGAGGATAAAGTAAGAACAAGATTTGAGAGAGAGAGATTTGGGAGTAAACCCTAACTTTTCATTAATGGCCAAAACTAATAACCTTTTCTCCCCAAATGAGGGATATAACATTTGGGAGTGGAAAAGAAAGATGCCAATAATTACAAGTTTGCCACCAAAAATAAAACACTTAAGGGAAAAGAAAGGAAAAGAAAGGAAAAAAATGAAAAAGGAGACGCGAAGGCCTCCGCTGTGGAAAAATTAATTTGGGATGGAGTACTTGACAATAAAGACATATGGCCCCACAACATTGCTTGCCAATCTGGCCGGCTTTGCCTTCAAATTTTACAAGAGCCCATGTCATACTTAAGGCGAATCACCAATTAAAACTGCATTTTCCTGGCACCCTCATGTACCATAACAAAGATGTAACTTCTCAATTGCAATGACTCCACCATTTGCTATTCGATCAAAACTCCAATTTAGATTATCGTTAACACCAACACAAGCAACGCAAATTCCCACTTTTCTTCAATATTATCTCTGGAGCCTACTTTCTTTCTAAATCACACAGTAATCTGCATGATTAGCTGGTCAAGAAAAATGCTTGATATGGAGTAGTACCTTCTCAGCCTTAATAAATCCAGGGTACAATAAAAAGTCAGTCTGAAATAAAGTGTAGTACAGCCCCCCCCCCCCCCCCCCCCCCCCAACACAAAAAAACAAAAAAAAAAAAAAAAACCAACACCCCTCTTACTTTTTGTCCGTCCAGACACAGCCTGCCTAAGTAGCTTAATTTAAAAAAAGTGAGCCCAGGTGCAAAAAAGCCCGGGGTGCACCCATTGTGCCTTTCCCCATCAAAGCCCCCAAACCATTCCGAAAGGCCAGACTTTGTGGTGTCTTTTGTGCCTTATGCATCCTAAGCTGTTGTGGCTCTCTCTTGCCTCTAGATAAGTCTCTTTCATTCCAGTTCTGTTGGACTGCTCCCTTCCTCTTCGTCTTTCGAACTTTTCTGGCTAGCTTCCTCTCCCTCTTCTTATTCTTCCTCTGCCCAGTTCCTCTCCCTCTATTTATCCTCTTCCTCTGTGGAAATTCTCTGTTAAGCACATCACTACCTCTGTTCTTTTCTTTTTTGTTTTTTTGCTAATTAACACTCAAACTTCCATCTCTTCCTCTGTGGAAATCTCTGCTAACCACATCCCTCTTCTTATTCATGTCACGACTTATGTGTGAAAAGTCCACACCCACGCTTTCGAGCCCAAGTTGCGTGCCCAAGAGTCCAAGATAAGTTACTAGGAACATGGAACAAGCACTTTTAATCTAAGTTGAAGTTACTAGGAACATGAAACGGTTGCACCATGGAGCGGGTAACAGGAACGGGGATCGGTACCTCCCAAAAAATGGAAACGCTGTAATTTGGAACGTTTTCTCATAATGAACCCCCCCCCCCCCAATAGTAAAAGAAAGTTTGAGATATTATAATCTACCAAATCGGTTAATATGAAAGAACCATTTTTTATAGGAAAAAGATATATATTAATAATAGAAAGAAAGGACCGATGTTCAACTAGCACCATACAAAGTTATGTACAATCAAAAAACAAATTGTCCACAAAATCTACCACATCAAAATAGGAGGAGCTAAACCTCCCATTAACCCAAAAAGAAAAGAGATTTGACAAAATTGTCTTTCAATCTCTGAAGAGGGATTTTAACCCCCTCATAAACCCTTTGGTTCCTTTCCTTCTAAATAACCCAAAAGATCACATGAGGTATGACCAAGGCCTTCTTCTTCTCAAGCTTCCTTCCAAAGAAACTCTTTTAAGATAGGAGATGACTCCTAATAAAACATGATACAACCCTAAGACACACCAAGACAACTCAATGCTAAAGCCCAAAGAGATCTGACAAAGTCACAGTGCAACAAAAAATGATTTGGAGATGCAAGGCCCCTCTTGCGCATGCTACACCTATTAGCCGAAATTTCCCCCCTTTTGTAAATTATCACAAGTTAAGACGCTCTCATGAGTTGCTTCCCAAACAAAAAACGCAACCTTCAAAGGGGCATAAGACAATTCTTTGACCCATTTACCTAGTTAATTAAATATAATGCACAAGCATGATATTTTACTTTTCTTTTCCCTTTTATTCCATGTACACTGTTATATCATACACTCTCTTTCTACTTTTTCTCTCTCCCGAATAAGATAGATGTATGCCTCACACTGCTTCTCCTTTTCTCTTTCTTCTTCACTTGGAAAAATGCTCCAAGCCACCCATGGCCGTCGGCTATTTCTTCTTCCTTGCCTCAAACCAAATTATCAAAACTAGACCTATCAATTCGGTTGGGCGGACGGATTTCGGGTCAGCCATATGTCATGTTCGGGTACATACGGGTCAGGTGTGTTTCGGGTTCATATTAATACGGGCGGCATATTCCAGTTTCGGGTCAACCCAACGGGTTATTTCCGTTTTTTCTTTTAAAAAAATGGTCTCTAAATACTACTTGTTATACAATATACATAATAAAATATGAATATCTTCTAGTAACGATAGATTATTGTAACTATTTTAACTTAAATAAGAGAAATAACAAATAAATAAGTTGCACTTATAGTTTCGCGGTTAAAAATTACAAAGAAAAATCACAAATTCTAATAAACTTGAACTTAAAAGATTAATTTTTCGGGTCAAACGGGCGGGTCAAGTTTGACCCGCTAGTTTTCGGGTTAGGTATATTTCAGATATAGTTGAGAAAATCGTGTACAAAACCCAGAAATTTCGGGCGGGGTCAGGTCTGGTCAAAAATTGCTAGGTCTAAGATTCAAAACCCACTCTCTCCAAGTCTCCCTCTAGATTGTTTGTGTTGGCCGCTTGAAGAGTCATTAAACATATGGCTCCGGCTGTTTAGCCTCTAGCGCTATGGTCTAAAAGTGGTGAAAGTCATCGAATTTTGGAAAACTCAAGTGCTAAGCTCCATCAATTTGGGTACAATTCAATTAGGTTTTCATTTTGAGATTCTTTCTCCCTTTATTCTTCCATTCGAGAACGGATCGCCCGAGTCGCCAGATTGGATGTTCTAGTACGAAAAGGACCTGCATTTAGGAACATACGTTCCAAAATGCGGGCCAAGGTAAACCTAGCGTTCCTAGTAACTATGAGTAGAATTCAACAGTTGGGTTTAGTTTGGCATGATTCCATGTCATGAACTACCGGGTAATTCACACAGTAGCGGATCTAGACTTCAAAACTAGGGGTGTCCACTTACACTAATAACCATCATATATTTGAAAAAGAAAATTTCACAAACCGTCAAATACATCGATAGTCAACTATTACAATTGGGCACTGCGTTGTTTCATTTTTTGATATCGACACATGATAGACTCATTGGTAATTGAGTCAAATACATCCTTCTCTATATTAACAGTAATTTACTAAATCACAAAATGTAGTTATTAACATTAATTATTTTACTAAATCACATTTAACAGACTGAGGATTATATATTTCTCAAAAATATTAGGTGATCGATGATGGACCCATGCATATTTCAAACATACGAAGTCCAATCCAAGATTTGGGATGAAATAGGACACCCAAACATCCATTCACCAAAATAGAACACCAGCAAGCATTCCAAAGTCATGAGCCCATTGGGCCAATACAAACCCTAGCAATTCTTGCAAACAATCAATTAAGCATGTACAGTACATACTAAATTTCGACAAATTCAGCCCCCATTTTCACATCAGAACCGCTTCATGCGTCCCTGTTTCAGCATCCTTTCTCTACCCCAAGAAAAACACCATCCCATTTCCAATGTTTCTACTGGACTAACCAAAAATTGCTGGGATTTGATGAAAGTTAACTGTGATTTAGTAAACAATAATTCAGAGGTGGAATTACTCGTTTACTAAATCACAGTTAACAATAATTCACAAATGACAATTATAAATCACAAATTATAAATTTCAGTAATTTACCAAAGTGGAATGAAAAACCTAAAATTGAAATAGTGAACTGTAAACCCTAAAATTGAAAATCAGAGAATGAAAGTATGAAAACTCACAAGTGGATTTCAGTTCGCCGGTCGCCGGAGTTTGGACAGTGGTTGAACTCAGATACAGAGAGAGGGTCGACAAAGCAGCAACGGCAACCGCGACTCCTCGTGCTTGGCGGCGCGGCGGCTGACAGGCGGTGGTCGCTGTGGCGGGGCTCTGGCGTCTGGGTCGATCGTCGACTGAACAAGAGCGGTTGCTGCTTAATCGTGCCTTTCAGGATTTCAGTTCTAAATTCCTACTCGTTCACATTCTCTCTGTCTTTTTGGAATGCATTGTTTATCTCAAAGCTACATACAGTAATTCAGAAATAACCTTAATTAACAACCAATTATTTTTTAGGAAACATTACGGAAATTAACAAATTTTGGACAAAAAATTGTTAAAAGGTACTCTATGTTTTGCGGAAACTATTTTTTGGGAACCATGTTATTGAAAATTATAATTGGGTGAACAATGTAGGGGCTTTTGGTGCCCGGCTTTTTGGTTGGCTTTTTGGAAAAAATGGCTTTTTCGGGGATTTTTGACTGTTTGACTAGTCAATATGTCAATTTGGGGTGTTTGGTAAATTGGCATATTATACTAGCTTTTCGCCCCCAAAAAGCCAAATTGTAAAAAACTACTATGAGTAGCTTTTTGTAAATAGCTGTTGGTTTTTTATATTTTAAATTACCATATTGACCAATTAATTCACAAAAATTACAAAAAAATTGTCATCAAATAAAATAATTTAGGTTTAATTCTTTTAATTGTTCTCTCATCCCTCACTTCAATTCATCGCAACACAAAAGAACGTCTGCTCCGCCGTCTGCCTTCTCCAAGCACACTACATTTCTCCAAGTTAATTATCAGGTATTTCACATAGTTAATTTATGCATGATGATACTTGTGTTCAAAATCTCCTAGTTCATTTGATTTTCCTATTAATTTGGATATGAGACTCATATTGTCATCATTATGGTTTATGTTGATAATGTAGTTACTAATTGATTATACATATACCTATTGTTTACAATATATTGTTTACAATAGTGTAATTTCTACAAATAAATAATAAAATATCTACATTAAATTGTAAAAGTACATCGAGATTTACAAAAACTAAAAATGAATATAAATCATAATGTTAAACCTAAAAATGAATTATAATATGGACGGAAAAACCTAAAAATAAATTTTTAAAAATCATTATGTTAAAAAACACTAAAAATAAAGCCAAGGGTACAATAGGAAATTAGGAGAAAAAGTCATCCTACAAACATCTAACTATACCAAACACTTTTTTATACAAACAGCTAATACAAACAACTAACAAAAACAGCTAACAAAACAGCCAAAAGTTAAACAGTTAACTAAACAGCCAACAACTACAAACAGCCAACATACAACTGCTGGGCACCAAACGCCCCCTGTTTTTAAGTATCTATTATTTGGGGACAAAACTTGCCGGAACTTACCGGAATCCGGTAAAATATATAAATTGACTAACTTGTCACTGGTTAAACGATTGTATTCAGATTTAATATTGTTGTTTTTCTTCGATCCCGATTAACCTAATCCTATCATAGAAATAGAAATAGCAAGACCTCTCCCTTTCTCTCTTGCTCATCTGAGTTTTCTCCATATGGTGCTCGTATCTCCCCTCGTTGTCCCGTCTCTGGTTGTTCGCATCTCAACAGCAAAAGTTTTAGTTTGTTGCGTATCAACAGCATATTTGCTGTCCCGAGTTTCCCATCTCCCCGGGTCTCTCAGTCCATCGTTTCTCCGTCCATCAGATGCTGAAGGTTGTTCAGATGCAAAACTGCAAACCTGATTAGTCAATTTATATATTTCACCGGATTCTGATAGGTTCCAACAAGTTTTGTCCCCTAATAATAGATACTTAAAAGAGAAATTGGATTCTAATAATACGAACTTTTTTTGGCCATATAAGACTTAATAATACGAACTATCAATTAGGTTCTGAATAATATGAACTTTGACCCCCTGTTGCCCCTAGTAACACGCCACCGAGTTAAGCTTAACTTAACTCGGTGGAATGCTGACGTGGCGCTGGAGTTATATTGTCTTTGAATTTTGACCTTGCCATGTCATCAGTTGACTTTAAAAAAAGGCCAACTCACCCTTTTATTTTTTTCCCTTTTATTTTTTAACCCATTCTCTCTCTTTCTCTCTCCTCTCTCTACATTTCCCCCATTTTTTCCAGCAGATGCTCAGCAATGCCCGACCATCACAATCCTAGCTCCTCCTCCGACGATCCCACCCTCCACCTCTGCCCTCCTCCGGCGCCGATTCGTCTCCTCCGGCGCCGATTCGTCTCCTCCGCCGCCCACTTCCGACGAGTCTGAGTCCTCGACATATCCGGCAAGAATTTGGAGCTCTGAAACTTTCCTTCCCCCACGGCGGCCATTGATTCCCAGCACCAAGCTCGGTTCCAGATGGCGACTCACTGTCCCTCACTCAACTCTCACTTGTCACTGGCAGTCCGGAAAGCCGGTAACCGACAACAGGTGGCCTAAGCAAATCCACCTCTAGAGTCGTGTCCAAGGGACGACCAAAAGCCCTCTACTTCCACTATAAGTACGCATGCACTGGTCCTCCAATTCTCAAATCTAGGGTTTTCGATTTTGCAGTTCTTCAATTTAGGATCGAAATTTGGCTGATTTCATTCAATGATTGTGGGATCTTGCTTGAAATACGGTTACATGACTGAGATAAGTTTCAATTTCAATGTCTTCGACTGTTCTCTCTCATTAGTCTTTCCCCATTCCCCCTTCAACTCCTGCTTTAATGGTGAATTGTTGATTGTGCCCCGCCATTTTGGTCGTGTCACGGTGTTCATGTCCCATGTTTAAAATTTCAATCTTTCCCCATTCCAAGTATGATGGAACATAATTTTTTGCATAATATGGGTTTGTTTAGCGATTTTTTTTTTATAAATTTGTGGTTTGATAGTTGGATTTTTCTGGGTATTCGTTTGATTTGGGTTTCAATCAAAGGAGAGAAGAGGAAGAAGAGCTTTGAATCATGTTCTGGGTTGAAGACTAGAAAATTACCGAGTCTGGGTTTGTTACCGAGTTTGGTGTCATGTTCCGAGCTGGGTTCTCAGTTATAGAGAGAGAAATGGAGAGAAGAGGAGGAGAAGCTATGGCCATGGATGTATGGTGGATCGAAGAAGAGGGGGGAGGAGGGAGAAGGGGGCTGGAGAGAAAAGGATTAGAGAGAGAAGGGGTTAAAAAATAAAAGGGAAAAAAATAAAAGGGTGAGTTGGCATTTTTTTAAAGTCAACTGATGACATGGCAAGGTCAAAATTCAAAGACAATATAACTCCGGCGCCACGTCAGCATTCCACCGAGTTAAGATAAGCTTAACTCGATGGCGTGTTACTGGGGGCAACAGGGGGTTAAAGTTCATATTATTCAGAACCTAATCGAAAGTTCATATTATTAAGTCTTATATGGCCAAAAGTTCGTATTATTAGAATCCAATTTCCCTACTTAAAAACATTGTTCACCCAATTATAATTTTCAATAATATGGTCCCAAAAAATAGTTTACACAAAACAGAGGGTACCTTCTAACAATTTTTTGAATTTTGGATGAATATAGATATGTTGTATCTGATGTTTAATCACATAAAATTGAAGAGGAACTTCTACTCACTTTTCAAAAAAAAAAAATAGAAGACAAAAAGCCTCCCAAACGTATCATAATTAGTTAGAAACAAAATAATACTCCCTTCATTTCTTAATATTTGTCACTTTGATTAATTTTCTATTTTCTACAATATCTATCACTTTATAATTTCAATATATCATTAATGACAACTTTTTCAAATTTCCCTCTTACTTTTATCATTCCCAAAATTATATAATTAAAATAAAAACTTAACTCTTACCTTTATTATTTCCAATGCAATTATCATTTTCAACACTATTTTCTTAAAATCTCCCATAAACTCCAAAGTGACAATTATTAAGGAATGGAGGAAGTATGAGAATTACATCCAAAAGTCAATTGAAGATTGCTCAAAATACCATACTGGAACCCAAAATCAAAGCAGAAATTTCTGAATGGACCAAATCTCGGACTACTTATTCTGACTTATATTCCTTTTTAGTTTTTATCAACAAGCGTACATTCTCGTTGGGAATTATTGAAATTTACAAATAACATCTCTTCAAACAATGCCAACAGATTCATGAACTCGATGAAAACGGCAAATCAAACATGTCATTTTAAAAGAACACAAACAAAAATAAAAGATTTCTTGAAAACACATCCAAAACATTCCAAATGCAACTAGAACTATCTAGATTGATCATGATTTGATAAAGTAGCAGAATCAAGAAAAATGAATTCAATAGCGCACCGGCAATGTCGATCAGATCGAGGAGCAGTGAAGAAATTGCAGCGTGGAGGAAAGGGGGGGAGAAAAGAGAGAGAGATGGAGAGCAGATCTGTCGAGGCGGAGGCGTTTGACGAGCAAAACGGCGAGATTAACCGAGGATGGAGATTAACATTTTTGGTTTTCTTTATTTATTTCACCTTCGTCAATAATGATTTCCATATCAGGTGAAAATAAATAAATACAATAAAAAGGAAAACCATTTTGGATCATATTTTTGGCTTGATGCAATACCATTGCCCGATGATACTCTTTTTTTTTTCCATTTATCATTTCATCATTTACTAAAAAGAAAAGAATGAATTTTATAAATATCGCTAGAACTCCTGAAAATTTTGATAATGATATTTATATAAAACTCCCGAAGAGTTTAAAGTGCCGGAAGCACATATTAAAATTCTCAAGAATATTGGTGTAAAATTTATGGGTAAAAAGTAGTTTTGTAGAAGTTAATTTTGATAATTTTTGGTAATTTTTGATAACTTTTGATAACTTTTCTCAAATTTATCCTATTATATCAAAATTATTTTTTTATTTTTAACATTGGTAAATTTTGGTGAATTTTGGTGAATTTAGGTAAAAACTGGTAAATTCGATTTACCAATGAATTTGTTAGGTCCTTACTTGATAGATATTTGTGTGATTAAAGCAATATGGACACATATGGACACATATTGCATAGTCAAATGAAGTAATTAAAATTAAATGATCCGGATCCTAATTGTTTGTAAATGATATTGATGGTTTGGACTCCCGAAGAGCCAAAAGGTAGTTGATTGCTTTATAAAAGCATTTGGAATGGAAGATTTTGGTAAAATCTGTTATTGTCTTGGTTTACAAGTTACACATTTTGAGAATGTACTTTCGTGCGTAAATCAATTTATGTAGCAAAATGCTAAAATAATGTTGCATGAACAAAGCACTCCCTTCTTAGTATCCTAGTAGTGGTACAATCATTTGATATGAAAACAACCCCCCTTTCGATCTCAAAAACATGATGAGAAATTTATCAGTCCTGAAGTACCGTATTTGAACCCTAAAGTATTGTATTTGGGTCCTGAAGTACCATATTTAAATGTTATTGAAGCATTGACGTTCCTTGCTAATCATACATGATCTAACCTATTTCGGTACCTCGAAGGTACTAGCGATGGCCGATATAGATATTTATTATTCTCATCGACTCAAAGTTGGTTTGATTTGCTATGTTAATCTTGGATATTTACCTAAATCATATGACACTTGATCACATATTAGTTATGTGCACGCTGAAACAGATATTAAGCAAATGTGTTTCAGTAAGAATTAAGTTGATTCATGTATCAAGCCACTTTCGACTGCAAAGTTTAAAAGTCAGTCATGAAGTCGAATTACATCAACTCAAAGATCTTAATTGATGTTCTCATCAGAGAGAGTAATACGCGTTGTAATTTTTTTTCTATTATTTGGGGTTTTGTCCCACTGGGTTTTCCTTAGAAAGGTTTTTAATGAGACTGATAACTGTGTTTCATGACTATGTTTTTGGGGGTTTTCAATAGTGAATTAGGGATAATTTTGTGTGTGAACCTTGATTTTTATTCCAATTTCCCTACTACACTTGGTGTTGTTGTTTTTGATATGAATTTGTAGGTTTTGAGGCCAAAACACCAACTTTGTCTCAACTTCAAGCAAGACTGAATATACCACGGACCTCTACATGTCAAACCCAAACCGTGGTACAAATTTGGGATGGAAAGGAGCAAGGAATGGCCGGGCAATGGCAACCTCGGGCAGCCCGAGGTGGTGGCCACGATCCGTGGCGGTTCAGCTCCTTGTGCCCAACTCATTTTTTGCGAAGGAAAGAAGAAAGAAACGAAACAGTGGCAACCTCGGGCAGCCCGTGGTGATCACCACGGTCCATGTACGGATTGTACGGACCGAGGCGGACTGCCTATGTAGAGCGGTTGTTTTCGCGAGTAGAAAAGCGAGGAAGCGACGGTTTTTCAGGGGGGTCATTATCTATCAGTTTTCCTTCATTCTTTGGCCGTGAAGGAGAGAAAAGATAGCCCTAATACTTCCATTCTACTCCTCTTCCCCACCATCAAGATTCAAGATCGAATCGATTCAAGAGAAACCAAGATCAAGATTAGCAAAGGAAAGGAGCGACGTTCGCGGAGAAGGTTCTACCCCGGGATCGAAAGGCTCGACGGGTTGTATTCTTCGCAATTTTATTATTTCTTTTTGATTTCCTTCTTAGTTTTGAGATTCGATTATGATGTTTGGAACTTGTTTTGTGTTTTCATTGAATATGAGCGAGTAGATTTCTTGAATTCTAGGGTTTTGCAACCCGAAACAATGTAGTTTGATTGTTTGTTATTAGTTTGTGCATGAATTATGTATTAGAATCAATAGAAGGTTGTGTTTTCCATGTTTATGAGTATTCTTAAGGCCTTGAATATTTGTAAGTTTGAGATTAACCTGAGAAATACTGAAAGGTGAATTAGGGTAATCTGACTACCAACCTGTCTACCTAGGCTTATGAAAGTTGAAAAAGGAGTAGTAAACTAGGGAATCATTAGATAACCTGACTTTTAAGACCTTCAATTCTGTTTAACCTAAAAGGCAGACGAAAGTTGTTCATTAGGTTGTTTAGAATAATTCTATTTAGCATCGAAAGGGCGATAGAATTCAGAGGTTATCGATTCTTGATTCATTCTTGAATGTATGATTGTGCATGCTAGGTTTTAGTAATCGAACTCGTTGTTAGGTTAGCATCTCCCTAGAAGTCTTTCTCTTTTGATAGAATCTTTGATTGATTTCCTTTTTCCTACTTTATTAGTTTTAATTAGTTTTTAAAACCTTTTCAAAACCCAAAAAACCTGATTAGTTAGCAATCGAGATAGAGATTAGTTTTCTGTGCTGCTAATTGAGTCCCTATGGGATCGACCTTGACGTGCTACTACGTACATCGTGCGCTTGCGGGCCTGTCAGAGACAACATATGTTTGCGTATAAAGAAGTGTGTACTCGTTTTCGTTCACTGGGTTTTTCTCCCAATGAGGTTTTCCTAGTTAGGTTTTAATGAGACATATAATCGTTTGGATAATGGACATTCAAGAGGAAGTGTTACGAAATAATATATTATGTGTGAATGTCCATATACTAAGCAAGTATTTTTTTGGTATCTTTATATATTAGGATGATATAATATGAGAAAACTCTGTTTCCATATGAAGTCTATATTATGCATAATTCTTGTTATGTAACTAGTATAAATACTCATTGTGGGTTATGAATAAGATCATTTTATTCTCTTATCTCAGTCTCTCTTGTCTCTACTGTTTTTCTCTATTATTCTCTCTATATTGTGTTCATATATTTATTATTTCATAATGACATATGCAAACACAAATTATAATGTCTTTTCATTTTGTTCTTTTTAAATTGTATCAGCAATTATAAATTTAATTATTCTTTTTAAATTAAAATAACTATTTTAAATATGCTTCGTACATTGTATGGGTTTAAATTAGTTAAATCTAATATTAAATACAGTTAAATTTTGGATAAGGGAAGAAATGGAGAGAGTTTACTTTTGCTAATCTTCAATTTTTTTGAATTTCTTTCTTTATATACAAAGGTAGTTAAGGGTTAATACATAGGTAAATAACTAAAAGAATCTTTCCCCGGTTGACCAATTAGGGTGATAGAGATTAGAAAAGCTTTGCCCAACTGCATTTATCATGAAAAATGATACAAGTAATTCTTTAATGGCGTTGAATATGTGAAATTGATACTTGAGAATCATGGTTAGACATATTTAATGAATCATTAGTTGATATTGTGGACATCATGAGTGCAAATTGGTAATATTAAACATTAGGGCAGGCCAGAAAATAACAACTGGACAAGCTAACCACCATTGACTTGTATTTATATTAATCTTGGTTGTTCATCATCACGTCGTAGCTTAAGCTTACCAATTCAAACAAACTTGCTTGAGAAATTTGTATTGACCAACCAACCAGGGGATGGAGAGAAATAAGGCTTTGGTAATACTGCTACTACTTGCCACTCTTGTTCTGCCCTCATTTTCTGCAGGTAAGTCCCTCCCTCACATCATCTGCAGATCGGAGGTTACTGTTTCCGATCTCACATGTTAATACATATTTTAATTATCAGATTTTTCTGTTTATCTCCCTTTCCTTTTCGACCTCAACTTTTTTGACCTTTTGATGTCCCCATTAGTTTTTATTACGCCTCAATTGGGAATAGTGTATTACTGTTTTCAGTAGGTATCGGTCTAAATTGTCTGTTTTTGTTTTTCATTTTTATCTCACCCCTCTCGTACGTTAACCATATATAAAACTTTTAACTCTCTCACTTAATTGTCATGTGTGTTTATCCCTCTCTTGTGGGGTGAGTGGCACCGGGATCTCTGAAGTTTTGGAAATCCCGCTCATCCTCTTGGTTGTCACTGGGAGTAAACTTTTTCTACCGCTCCCGGTGGAAATAAATCGGGATATTTCTTTTTTTAGATGTCTTAATCTTTTGCACCTGTTATATTTGATTTATGTTCATAAATAACCAACAATTTTTCTCAAGTTTCACAAATGTTGATGCTCAAAAATTAACACAATATTTAGTAAGTAACCAACACTTTTTTTAAAATATATATATATATATATATATATATATATATATATATATATATATATATATATATATATGAATCGGGACCGGGACCGAGAAATAAGGCTAATTAAGCCCCACTCCTATTCCGATGTTGATCAGGGCTAGAATTTGACTGGAAGCAATAGAGAAAAAAGACACTTGAAATTTTTGCTCATCCCTGCCCTCTTCGCTCACCACATTGTCTGACTAAATCACAACAGTACATCACAAATCCTTTATTTTAAAATGATCGAGTTACTGTAAATATATATTCTCTCAGCAACAATATAAATAATCCATCCTTTTCTCCTTGAATGTCTTAACGTTTAATTAGTCCGACATGTAATCTTTAATATGGGCTTATTTGATATATGTGATATATGATAGAAGAAGAGTGAGACTCAAAATTACTGAATAAGAGATTATAATATATTTTCTCAGTGAAACTAGAAAAAATGTTAGGATGAAATTGACAATATAGCGCCTCTATTCACGCTAATATACTAGCATATATGAAAATGATAAGCTTTTTAAATCAAAATGACAATTAATCAATTGAAATTTCACTTAAATCACCCTGAGATATATATTTATGCATATTTAAATTGTTATAAATATATGTTTCATTATTTTAAGGGTGACACTACTCATAAATTACATAAATTCTATTATTGGTTTATACTTTTTCATAAATATAAAGTACACAAAAATTATGCATTCTCTATAATAGTTGATTTAACTTATCATTAATACTTTTTCATGTAACCAATGGTTGCGATACTCTTATACTTGATAAACATGTACAGTTATTTTTAAAAAAATTTGTTTAAAATCATAAAAACATAAACTTTGGGCAACTGACTATTAATCATCTTGATTTAAGACATATATCATGGTTCATATATATCTTCGCATAGAGAGATTGTAACTCAAAATGAAAATTAATTGATCATTATAAAATATAATATCAATATTATACTTATTTTATACTATTACTAGTATTATCTAACGGTAGCTAAATATATTATAACTAAATAATTATTTTACTTTCAATCAAATTCTCACTTTGAATCATATCATAGTTGAGCCGAAATAATAAAAGAAACATATAAACTCCGACTCAGATAAAAAAGGATATTAACAGTTAAGCTTAAAGATTGCCAACGAGAAAATATGTTAACGCTTAAACTTAAGGATTGCCAATGAGAAAACATGTAACACCCAGCCACCTTCAAAATAAGCAAAATAACTTCAACACTTTTTAGGCTCTGTTCTATAGACAGACAATATAAGATTTGATAAAAATAAATTAAGAGTCGATTAACTCATGCCTTGATGGCAAGAGTTCTACTTCTTATCCCTCTCCTCTGTAGTTCGAATTCCTAATGAAGCATTCGTTCTTGCCGATTTGAGGAGTGCAATTAGACGTGTGCTATAGGTGGTAATGACCCAAACTTTCGACATTGGCGTCCCCTGTCCGCTATAGGCTTGTAGCGTTAATATTCCGCTATAGGAACAAACATCATGTTATTAATGAGTTTTTATGATGAACTGAGAAAATTGTGTATAAGGATGAATTTTCCAATAATATTAATAAATTTAAGATGAGTTTTATAATAGATATTTTATAAAATTATTTTCAAATCTAAATTTTTGGAGGGCTCATATATGTGTGTGTGTGTGTGTGTGTGTGTATGTGTGTTTTTATATAAAATGATGATTTGCAATGAATTCTACTTAATTTCAGGAAATACAGAGAATGGTCCATTGGAAGATCTCTACATTGATGAAGGATCCAACACTCAGGTTTCGTTTCTTTCCATATATCTTACTGTTGCCTGTGCTTTTTTTTTTACTAATTAAATTTTTGTGTTCACCTAGTTAAGTCTATTTGCATATAAAAATGTATAAATAAAATTGTGTATAAACAAACTTGGTCCAAGTTGGTCAAGTTCAATATGGTAAAGAGGTCAGATAGAATAAGTCTAGGTAGAGAAATTGTTCAAATAGTCCAACCTTCACTCTAAATCTTTTGGCGTTTTGGGTTTTGATATGTTAAGATCTCAGTGTCACCAAATCAATTTCAATAACCAGATTTCAGTGATGACTTTTTGTTAGTTAAATTTGATGTTATAAAGTTTTAGGGCATTATATATGAATTCCAATTATTTATTTTTCTACCTTTAGCAAGTTTATAAGAAGGCCAATCAAGTTCGACACCTAATTGTATATTTAAACTCCTTCATTTCATTATCACTAAAGTTCATTATTATGTCTGGATCTAACTCCACTCCATCTATCTACCACCTTCCAAAATCCAAAAGACTAACTGTCATCTCATCCATAACTATCATACCACACAAGTAGTCGCGACCCTCATCAGGGCCAAGAGCTATGGATTTAGATGATGGGTGTGTTCTTGCCAATCAGGGATCCAAAATCCTGTCACATTCCCTTCCACATTAAATGCTCCGATCAAAATCAAACAATCAAAACATATAATCTAAATACAATTTTAACGACTATTTCCCCTAATTAGATTTTCATTATCTCTTCAATACACTGTTGATGTATTGCAAATTTTGTATCGGTTTTTCTCATTCTGGATGCAAAACCCACTAGAGGGTGTATGGGGTTTTCCTAGAAATTTGATAAAAACATATATACTAAAAACTATACTATACTGAAAAACAAAAACTTAAACAGGGTTTACATAGGGCAGGGTGGCGCAAGGCAAGCGGGGTAACAATAGCAGGGAGCGACGCCAGAAATCGATTTTGGTTTAGTCCGAGTAAATAGGTTAAAAGTTGGGATTATTTTCAGCCAAAAAGTAAGTTTGAATTATTTTCAGCCAATGACCTCCGACTTTGGATTATTTTGAGCCAAAAACCCTTTTGTAAATTAATTTGAAAAATAATTAATAAATATCATTTTGTGTAATTTTACCTGGATATTGTAGTTATAAAATTTATTCACATCATTATTTTATGTAATATGTATTTGTATGGATTTTATATTATACTCGTGTCATTTTCGATTTTATATATTTGTACAGGAGGGAGAGACATTAAGCTTGGGCAGAGTTGGGGACATAGAAGCAGTGGATGAAAGCAATGGAATAAGATCCCGAAGATTGTTGGTGTGGGCTGGCGACTACGGCAGCGGTAGTACTGGCCCAAATAATGCCCATACACCTGGCCGTCGCGCCCGCCGTTAATATTCTCATATTTTAATAGATGCATCTACAACTTCACTTGTTTTCGTTTTACATGATGATGACGATGTTAACTTAAATAATTATATAATCACGTCACACGATAATTGTCATTATTTTCCAGCTATTGTTGACAATTTTACAGTGTGTTGTTCTGATGGTTTAATTTAGTCATGGACACGAACGAAACTCATGTTATTTGTGAGCATACTACTTTTATTCTACAGGCACCACTCAATGACAAAAAATAATTGGGAGATATCCTATATTTTATGGAAATTATTTTAGAGGACTATGTACGTTATTAGAATTTATTTGTAGGTACTGTGTATTTCGTGTGTATCTATTTTCAAGTGGTAAATATTGATTAAGGTTATGTTCTTTGGTTAGATTTGATATAACTCTCCCAACTTATCCTAACTTATCCAAACTTATTCAAACCTGACACAATTCCCCAAAAAAACATCCACTCTAAAAACACAATTCCCAAAACAAACATCATAACTTATCCAACTTATCACAACTTATCCTCACTTATCCAAACTTATTTATCCAAACTTGAAAATAACCTAACTAAAGAACATGACCTAGAATTATAAAGGATTCCTAGAATTGTTTACATTTGCAGAAAGTTCTTTTTTTTTTTTAATCTCAAACAATTAAAAACTCACTTTAAAAAAATTAAATTTCCACATACAATAATTTATATTTTAAAGTGATTTTGAGTCCTCTTTCATTTGGTATGAGATCCATGGAAAGTATTTTTTAATTATTTAAGATAAATAAAGGACTTGTTTGGAGAATTGAATAGTTTTAGGCATCTTTTTATAATTTTAAAAAAAGCCATGTCATTTGCATCTGGCTTTGGGGACAAAGTTTATAGCTCGCAGGGTTTGGCCCGTTCTTGGCTTGCTTGATGGCTTGGAAACAAACTTCTAGACCCATTGGTAGAGTAATAATAGAGAGGTTTCGGGATACTACCAATACTTTTCACTTGCATATATGTGGGAGAGATGACCATTACTCCCACTGATTTTGTGATGATTACTGGCTTGAGTTGAGGTGGCCAAGACCCCACCTTTAGTAATAAGGTGAACAATGTTGTCTTGGCTATGTTGGGACAAGTCACGTCCTGGTTGGCCTAGGGGAAAGGTTTAACAAACCTTTCTTATGATCCATTAATTTTTGGATGGATAATTGGTACAATATTTCAAATCTTCGAATCTTCTATCTATAAATAAAATTACTAACCTTAATGAGGTTAATCTCAATCAAAAAGTCTTTGATATTATCAATCTAGATAAAACTTAGAACCTAAACCTCCTATATAACCTTGTTAATTATCACTCCATTGACCTTACAAAGTCAATGCTCACACCCCTCTCTAAAATAAATGATGAATGTTGTTGGGGCTTATCCAAATTTGGCAATTTTACGACAAAATCGACAACATGGTTAGCCCATGGTGTTGATTAAGACACCCCTCTCTTGGACTATTATTAGATTTGGAATCTTAATATCCCAACTAAATTCAAAACTTTTCTTTGGCTCATTTACCATAAAGCCCTCCCAACAAAACATACGCTCCCTAAGCGGGAAATTTCGCTTGAGGTCTCTTATACTTTCTATTCCGCTGTCCAAGAAGACCGAGATCATATCATCCTTTGTTGCTCGGTTGTTAAGGACACTGAGATCTAGGAGTTCCTATCATATTATAAAAATAACTCTCTCTCCTCTAGTCTTAATAGGCTAGTTGCTCTCCTTTGGAGCATATGGAAGACACATAATGAGCTGGCTTTTAGAAACAGACCAGGCCTATTTCCTCTGGCACTCTCATAAAAGCAAAGAAATCCAATACAGAATGGAGAATCCGGAAAAAGTTAGATAACTTGTTCGATGGAGTTCCTGAAAATCTATCTGGAGGCCGCAAATCATCAACAAAAGTTTATTTGGGTAAAGTGGCATCCACCTCCTATGGGGTTAGTTAACATCAACTTTGATGGTGGAAAGAATTAGCTTGTAGCTGTATGAGACTTTATCATTCGCGATTGGAGAGGACTGTCTTTGTCTTGTCAGTCTTTTCATTTAAATAATGCTTCAATTCCTATTATTGAAACCATTGCTATGAGAAATGGGTTAAGAGAAGCGTTTTTGAGTGGGTATTCCTCTATTATGGTGGAGGGATACAACAAAATTGTAATTGATGTGACGCATGGGAACTAGGAAAATCCTTGGCTGATTCGTAAGCTGGTTTAAGACATTATATACTTTTTATCCAAGTGTAATTATGTTTCTATTAGGCCTATGTTTAGAGCAGCTAATAAAACTGCTAATCGGGCTGCTAAAGCGTCCTCTTATCGGACAAATTGAGAGCTTGGAATGTCTTTGAGGAAAGAGAGTTTATTAAGTTGTTTCAGGATAGGTTAACTAGAACATTTTAGAGAAGAATTACCTAGCTATTATTCTTACCCTTGTAAAAAATTTAAAAACTTAAAAAAAAAACCCACTTCTATATAGGCAATCATGGCAAAACGGTCTCGCATCTCCTCTTCTCAAAATGCCATAGCTCAACTCCCATCCGCCTCTGCCTGCCAACTTTGGAAATTTTCTCCTACTAATCATGCATTGAAGTTTGAAAATTGAATTCATTTTTTTATTTATTTTTTATTATTACAATTCAACCATGCACGTTGAAAAAACCAATGCTTGACACATAGGAATAAACAAATTAACATATCCCAAATAAAACGCTTGTGTGACTAAGTGAATCAGATGAATCCAATTGGCTGCTTTTAACTCTTATTGACAACCCTGCAATTGGTCCTAATTTCTCCTGCAGAGCCCTGAAGAACCTTAATACTTCCCATCTTAATCATCGCATTTGCAAACATCCGTCCAAACAAGGCATTATTGGAAGCCAAGGATGAGACGATGGAAGAGCTCAATGGGTCGGAAGCCAACTCCTGGTCAATTTGTAATATCCCTCTATTTTTGTTCTTTATCTGGTTGTAGTATTCATTGTCCACCACAAAGGACGTGTTCTGGTCAAGAAAAGCAGTTGGGTCTACGTTAGGGTTTGAGCCACATATCCCCCTGAGCTTAGTTACCAAAGCCTTATCCATGGTGGGGTCAGGCGCGCCGGTTCCTTGGAAGTTGGTGATCCGGTCGCGGAAAAAGCTGCAGTGGGAAGTTCCAACAGTGTGGCCGCCTAGGAGGACGACCATGTCAGTTATGGTCAAGCCTTGGGCCTGGAAGGACTGTTGGGCCTGGCCCACGGTGAATGTTGGGCCTGGCAAGTTGACCTCACTAGCCCTTGAGAGTTTTCCATCACGGCGGCCTGTTGGGACGTTGTACTTTGGACCCCCTGCTAGGGCTACTGCGTCACGTGTGGCAAGGGCTATGATGTCAGCACATGAGACTGTCTTAGGACAGGCTGCCTCCAATTTAGTCTTGATTTGGTCTATAAGGGCTAATTCTCGTATCGATGTGTTGGGCCCTGCAGCTTTCTCTGCTTGGTTGTTGCTCGTCGAGTCTATTAATAGTGAGGCATCACAACCCTGCACCACCACAATTTGCGTTAAAATCGTTGATCTGCCAAAAAATTTGTTCTAAATAATTGTTGTGCACCAAAGACTATACCTTATTGCTTGGAATATCAACTTCAATAGACATCAATTTCAATAATTGGATTCTTTAAGAAAAATCATTTAGTTTTATTTCTCAACATGAAAATCCATTCATTACGTACAAATGTACAATAGTGTAAAATACTTTCATGCAAATACGATCATATGATTTTTGCAAATCCATACTAAGACCAAACTGTAGTCCATGCTCTATTTCCAAAAGAGATAATTGGTGTTGTATGTATCAGGAAAAAAAAAAACTAAATAATGATAGTCGATAGATATATTTGAATTTTAACTTTGCCACCGTTGTGCCTTTTGACATTAATTTTTTTCCCACTCTATTGGTAAGGTTTTTGACATATTATCTGCCTCTGTTTTCTCTCGTGAGGTGCTAACTTGATAATAATTTTGGTCAAAAACATCCCTTTTAAAGTCTATTTCTCATCCTTTCCTTGACTAGTAAAGCAAATTTATAAGCAGTTAGCAACCGAAATTCAATTAACCATCTTGAGTCAAGATGTGTGCCATTGCGTTTTCAATTATTGGGTTATTATAGTAAAATATATATATGAAGAGTGGGCGCAATTCTTACCCTGACAAAGCAATCATGAAAATGCATGCGAAGCAAAGCAGCAGGGACAGACTTGACGGATTGGAAGCGTTGTTGAACTGTTTGTTGAACGATGGTTTCAGCTCGAGGGCATGACTTACTATAGAACCCTACTTGGAGTCCTAATGTGAGAGGTAGAGTTAAGAGGAGAAACAGCAATGAGCTCTTCATAGTTATGTACCTATACTATGTATATGCTCTTCTTTCTTTAACTATGAAGAATGAATTGCTTGAGGTCAGTATATATATAATACTGAAGCTGAGCTGGAGCTAGCCTTTTAATTAGTTATTTAATGAACAGAATGCTTGTTGGTCTAATGGTTGAAAGTCAGCCATACAATACATGACAAAAGAGTAGTCGGTATCAAGGGATGATGGATAAAGGTTTGTGACGATTGTTGCTTAATTGGAACCAGCAACATGTTAACCAGGAGGAAAGTTATTTGATTTTTTAATTAGATTATCTTACAATATATGTAGGCCTAGTTGGTTTATGCAAACTATTTTGAATTCTCTTTGAGCTCAATATCCTAAGCTTATTATTGTACTAGAATAAAGGTTATTGCCTCGAATCATCATTAGTCATTCTAACTTTTCTGACATTATTTGTCGAGGAATAATGCAGTATAATTGCTCAATCCTAAAATGGTGTTAAACTGTGTGCGGCTTGCATTCAAACTAAGTGTAGTCACCGTAGTGGAGGCCACGGTGATCGACAATAATTAGGTTTTTACCACTTGAATTTATGGGGAAGCAGAATTTTAGCCTTCAAGTTCTGAAAATTATTGTTGAAATCCACCTATTAGTAAAAATGTTCCACATCGAAAAAGCTAGTAAAGGGAACAGACATGGTATATAAGTCAAGTGAACTACTCTTTTTAACACGTACAAATTGGTTTTAAGATGGGACCTCCCTTAACTTGTGTACCATGGGCCTTGGTTGAAATGGACTCCCGCCTTAGATCTCTCCAACAAGTTGTATCAGAGCCAATGGTTCGTTCGGCTAGGTGCAAGGCGCAAGAAGGTAGTCTTGTAAAAATCATCATAAACAAGAGCATGGACCATGGCATATAAGTGAAGTGGACTACTCTTAATAACATTAATTAGTTTTAAGATGAAACCCCGACCCACTTAACTTGTATACCATAACCCTTGGTTGAAGTGCGCTCCCGTCTTGAATCTCTCCAACAATTATATTTATCAAATTTCAACTTTAAACCCTGAAATATTTTACACTTTTTCGACGAATGATAGAATTATCTCTAGAAAAGAATATAAAAAGTCTGAAATGACTCTAAAAACATAAAAATATATATTTACACTCCATAAACATGACCCAAATTGACAGCACTCAACCATCCGACCACCGCCATCTCTTTCACCGTCATCCTGGCCATAATCTCTGCCACTGACGGTAGGTGGAGAAGGGTTTATATTATTCCACTACTTATTTCGAAATTGCGAAGAATCCATTCATGTGCGGATTGAGAAACCATAGAAATTAATTAATTGAAATTTTCATTATTAAATTATTTATTACTATTACTGTACTGCGTCAATAATGTTTCGTACATGGTAGTCTATTTTTGTCCCTATGTTTTTCAAAGTATTCTAATTTAAGTGATAGATGTATCATATTGGGATTCGATTTTTTTTTGGGTAGTTTGTCAACAAGGGACTGGAGATAACGCTAATGGAGATCAAAGCTAATAAAATACTCGATGTTTACATGTGCATGGCGGCTACATGATGTTTCCATGAACGTGAATGATTCATGCAAGACAGGCCGCCTGTTTGTCCTTTTGGGTTTCCTTATAAGACAAAAGTCTTATGTTAGTTTATTGGGTTATTGACCATAAAAGATGGTCCAAAATGTAAATAAATTATAGAGGATGTAGCCATTGAAGATCACAAATTCCCAATTTATGAGAGAGAAAGAGGTCTATCAGTGCTGACATGATATGTGGATAATCAATTTTTTTTATTATTTCAATTGCTCTATCCTTTATTTGTTTCATTCACACAAAGGATATCTACAAAGTAAACTATGATTCGCCTTTAAAGATATCCATAGATATATATAAAGGCGAAACTATGGTTGACCTTTGGCTCACACACACACTCTCTATCTCTCTGAACCCTAGCCCCCACCCTCATACTCCCTCTCTCTCACTTTCCCAAACCACCACCAGCACCGCCATCCTACCACCATCGAACCGATTAGCTTGAAGTCCAAGATGTAAACTTGAAGTCCCCTTTTCTCATCGTCCACCACATCTCCCCAAAATTGTCGGAGAACGGCAGAAATCTGACAGTGAATACATTCAAAACAACCTTATGCGACCACACATCCATCTTGGCCCTGTGATCGTATCCTCTTTTGACAAGCACGTTCGGGCGGTGTACTCATGCGTCCACATGCTTCGTGCAGAAGAGGGCCAGGCTGACCTGAGTCGGAGACAGAGCATAGCCCAGAGAGAGAGAGAGAGAGAGAGAGAGAGAGAGAGAGAGAGAACAGGGGGCATATTTTCTAGATTTCTCTAATGATAAATCGGGTTTTTTGCATTTTAGACCCCGAATTTTAGGGGTATTTACATTCTGAACTCTTAGTTTTCAACTTTAACTTTTTGAACCCTAAAGTTTGTAGGCTGAAAAAAAAGGACCCTAAAGTTTGTCAGGTGAAAAAAAAGCTCGTTTCCCGTTTTTCTTTTTCTTTTCATGTTTGAATTTCTCTCCCGATTGGCATCAAACTTCAAGACTAAGGTTAAAACCGATATTAAAGTTATAATAAACCTCTTTTATTCATGTTGGAGTCACTTAAAACCATGTACTCAGGGGTCTAAGTAGCCTCGACACGAATAAGAGAGATGTATTATAGCTTCAATATTAGTTTTAACCATAGTCCTAAAGTTTGACGTCAATCGGAAGATAAATTCAAACATGGGAGGAAAATAAAAAATGAGACAGGGGCCTTTTTCTTCAGTCCACAAAATTTAAGGTCCTTTTTTTATTCAGCCTACAAACTTTAGGGTCCAAATGTTAAAGTTGAAAACCAAGGGTTCAGAATGTAAATACCCCTAAAATTTGGGGTCCAAAATGCAAAAACCCCATGATAAATCATGGTTCGCCTTTGTATATATCTATGGATATCTGCAAAGGTGAACTATACATGATTTGCTTTGTAGATATCATGTGCGTGAATCAACGAGATAGGGGATAACGTACACGATTGAAGCAAAAAAAAAAAATATATTGTCCACTTGACATGGCTCATCAACACTGGTGGATCCCCTTCTCTCTCATAAGGACCTCATTGTCCTCAATTTCATTTATGGTCAATTTGAATTTTGAGCCATCCTTCATGGTCAATAACCCTACTTTTATTTGAGGAGGTCCACACACATGATTCCAATTAACAAAACGGAAGCAAAAATTTCCATATATCCATTTAAGTTCGTGTTATTTATATAATCAAATATTAACGTTTGAGTTAATATTTATCTCTAATTTTTTGAATAGATTTAATTAATTTATTTTTTTGGTAAATTAGCAAAACTTTTGGTGAAAGTATGGTTAATGATGAAATTTATATGTTAAATTGTGGTCTTTTCAGTAAAAAATTACATAAAAATCACATCTTTACCAAGAAGATAGTTAAATTCATAGGAAAAGTTACTCCATTGGTTTAGTTTAAAACATAGGGCATATAAATACCAAATCAAAAAGATTAGTATTGGATTTATAAATATTACAAATTAAAGGGATCTTGTGTAAATTTTCCAAATATAAGTGTTCAGCTGTTTCAACAATTTTGAGTTGGAAAAGTTTATCCACAGGGCGATCACCAAACAAATAATCATCCATCATCCAAAGAATTATTGGATGATAATACACTGAACTTTAAAGGTATTGGATAATAATGCACTGAACTTTTTTCTTGGATTCTAATACACTAAACTTTAAGGGTATTGGACAATAAGCACTCAGACCAATCCAGCTGGTGGTTGACGCGGTGACTGTCCTACTTTGAGGTATCGTTTTTCTATTTTTTTTCTAAAAAAATATATAAGTCATCTTGCTTATGTGTACTTTCTTACACGACAAAAGTTTTTTCTGAAAAAATAGAAAAATGACACCTCAAAGTAGGACAACTACCATGTCAACTACCGGCTGAATTGGTCTGAGTGCGTTATTGTCCAATACTCTCAAAGTTCAGTGTATTAGAGTCCAAGAAAAAAGTTCAGTGCATTATTATCCAATACCCCTAAAGTTCAGTGTATTATCGTCCAATAATCCTCATATCAAATAGGAATTTTGACAGGTGGTCTAAAATTAAATAATTATCAGGATATGAGTCTTTCTGTAGGATTTTTTTTCCTTTTTTTTTATGAAACTTTGTCTAGGATTAATTAAATCATTCTATCAACTCGATATCCTTTATGAGTTTTGACTTTCGGTTTTTTTAGTAGAGATACTATCTATTATTGATGATAAGACGCTAATTAAGCATTTATATAATAAGAAAACATATATATATATATTCTTTTTCTTTATTTTATGAAACTTTGTCAAGGATTAATTACATCATTTTTATCACATTTGATATCCTTTGAGTTTTGACTTTCACTTTTTTAATAGTTACTATCAATTATTGATGATAAGACACTAAGTATATATATAAATGAGAATATATATATACTTAGACCCTAGGTACTTCAGCGTTTAATTAATTCTGACATGAATAAGAGAGGTGTATTATAGTTTCAATATCAGTTTTAACCTTACTCCTAAAATTTGGCATTAATCGGGAGATAAATTCAAACATGAGATTGAAGAAAAAGAAAAACAGTACACGTGTCTTTTTTTTCAACCTACAAACTTTAAAGTCTTTTTTAATTCAACCCATAAACTTTAGGGTTTCAAAAATAAACAATAAAAACCAAGGGTCCAAAAAATAAATACCCCTATACTTCGGGATCCGAAATGCAAAAAAACCCATTCCAATCCTCTTTGGTTGCATTCAAAAAATTTCAAAATCTCTGGTATCAATTCTTCTTTCTCCAAATCTCCTCCTCAAATACGGTTTCTTCTTGGCTCTCTGCCGAGTTGGTCTCAATCCCCCTGATTGGCAATTGTTTTTTCAAATCATAATCGGTTTCTCAGTTGTAGCTTCTTTCTAGTTGGTTTTGATCATCAAATATAAGCGTGTAATAATAACTTACTAATAATATAAATACGTAAAGTTTGAAACTTTACCAAACATAATATATTTTTAAAACTTATAAAAGCACTAAAAAGGGTTTTAAAAACAATTTTCAAGTGAACACAAATTTTAAGTGTAAACTAATACTAATCTAATGCTTTAATAACTTATAAAATAACATAATAATTACACAATTTACTTATGAATATGAAACTATTTGAGATTAAACCTATGACATACTTATTTAATCAAATCTGTTGATAAATTAACGTCCGCTTATATGAGAAGGGTTCACAACGAGATTTGGTGATGGTCATTGGAAGATAACGAAATGTTCTCTAGTCATTGCAAATGGTAGGTGTTGGAAATATTTCAAGAGTATAAGATAATTATATAGCTTAAAGAATGATATATAACAAGAACAAGGATCATATATAAGTAAAACGTCAAGAATATGATCAACACGGGTGAGTCTGAGACCAACACGAGTCGTGTTGGCCTCCAGAGAGCAAAAGAAACATTCCTGGGCTCAACAAGGGTCGTGTTGGAACAACACGGGTCGTGTTGCACCCAACACGGACCGTGTTGATACAACACAGACCATGTTGGATCCCAGAAATGTTTTAATTGCTAATGGCTATATGATTATGCGTAATTAGTGTTTGATATTGTAATTAAGCACGATTATTAAGATATTCCAACAGCTATATGACTTGATTTGGTCAAGGTCATATTAAGTATATGATTCTCCATTAAGTCTCTTGATTATCCTTTAACTAAAGGGTATCCTAAGAGGGTGGAAGTCTCCTATAAATAGGAGACATTCCAAGCTATTTGAGACACACCATTCTAAGTCAATCACATCCTCATTCTTGTCTAGACTGCATCTATACTTAAGTAATTCAAGAGAGAAACTATTATTCTTGAGTGTAAAAAGTGGTAAGTTTTATCCCTCTGAACATTTACGGTACAGTAAATAGTTCTTAAGAAAAATGTATTTATCCATGACTCTTAGCGATATCCAAACAAGTTATCCATTGGTTATTAAGTCATATCTCCATCTTGTCATACATACCGCAAGAAGATCAAGAAGTCGAGTCAAGTGAAGATGATGAAGATTCAAGCCGGTCAAACATCATTTTCCCAACAGTAGGAAGGAGGGGAAGTTGTATACTACCATATTGATAACTCTAACAAGCATGTTCATACTCGTCAAAGGCTTGTTAGCTTCTTTGATGAGAGAATTGGTATCCGAAGCGAGGAGATTTCCGGTCGAGGCTACAGGAACGAATGGTCAACCGAAGAACCCATCTAACCTGCACGGGAATTTGTCAAGTTCAACACGAGGTAAAAATCTAATCCATTATTCCCCTAAGTTGTTGACGAGGATGCGTATGTCAAAGTTGCAGGGGCGTGATCAGTTCAAGTGGGAGCCTGTTGATAAAAGAGGAGTTGATGGGCAGTCAACTGACACATTTGTTGATCTTTGCTAAATATGAACGAGATGGGGGCACTAGAGGATTCGAGGAGGTGTTGAAGTGATGATTGATGATAATCGACGTAGGCTGCATTTATAATTGGTCTCCAAGTGGGAGATTGTTGGGTTGGTCTATGTGTCTTGGGGAGCAAGCTAGCAAAGTTTCAGTGGGAATCAAGTTGTTGATTTTTTAACACCTCCTTTTGTAATTTCTTTGCTGCAAGGACTCTATTAATCCTAAATAATTGTGTTAGCCTTGTACTGTAAATATAGTTTAGATGTTAGGCTTATTGGTATCGCAATTAAGAGTGTTTCATCTCACCACAAGAGATTGACCTGTAATCTCTGTGTTCATGAGGGTGTTGTATGAGGCTCATCTGAGTGTTGAGTTCTCATGTTGTAACTCCAAGGAGGTTGTGAGAGATTGGGGAGATCTGAAAATCTCTGAAACACTGTTGTAATCCTCTGATAGTGCATCGTTCGTGGTTTTTTCCCGATTTGAGTTTTTTCACATTAACTCTTTGTATCGAATCTTTATTTATATTTTCTCTCTATTTATTATTTGTCTATTAACAACGCCTTGAGAATTTTAACAGTTATAGTCATAGGACTCAATCAAATCATTTTAATTATCTCAACCTAATATATAATAATATAGTTTTAATGATTGGATAAGGCAATTAAAAAGGTGTATATTATTTTGTAGGACCGACTTACTTTTTTAATTAATAGGAGTCAAGTCATGCTCACTATTGGAAAACTAGTTAAATAAAGGGATAAATTTTGACTCTCTTAGTACGGGTCCTCAGATTCTACATCATTCAATTAGTCAAGTTCAAACTCACTGTTGCGAATGCTTTTATTAGATGCAACTAAAAACTGCAACTAAAGCCATGACATGTTGTACTGCCAATATGCATAACGAAAATGAAGACTTTATTTCTATCCCGACCATTGAATTGATCAAATCACACGTCCTTACATACATTGCAAAACTGAAAACATTATATTGAACCATTTTCCTTTCCTTCTTTTATTATAGTTTTTTGGCTTTCGGAAAAAGGTGGGCCCATTCAGAATCTTACTAATTTACGGCCCTACATTTGTTTCTGATTTGTCCAGCATTCCCTTGAAGAACCTGAATATTTCCCATCTTAATCATCGCATTTGCAAAGCTCTGACTGAAAAAACTACCACTGGATGCCAACTTTGCAACCAAGTTTTTGCTCAACGGATCCAACGCCAGCTCCTGGTCAATCTGCAACACCCCTCTGTGATCCCTAATCTGGTTGTAAAACTCATTATCAAACACTAACGAAGTGTTTTGGTCAAGAAACACTGTGTGATCAACACTAGGTGGGTTTGATTGGCAAAGTGACTTGAGCTTGTTAACCAAACCTACCCTCATAGAGGGGTCAGGAGACCCAGTTCCTTTGAAGTTTGACAACCTATCAGTAAAGAAATGGCAGTGAGTGAACCCAACTGTGTGGCCTCCCAAGAGGACAACCATGTCATTCAGGGTCATGCCCTTGGCTTCAAAGGCTTGTTTGGCCTGTGAGACGGACATTCTTGGGCCGGGCAAGTTCACTTCGCTGGCCCGAGATATGAGCCCATCGCGACGGCCTGTTGGGATGTTGTACTTTGGACCCCCTGCTAGGACAACCGCGTCTCTGGTTGCTAGGGCTATGATGTCTGCACAGGATACTGTCTTTGGGCAAGTGGCTTCTAGCTTTGCTTTGATTTGGTCGATTAGACCGAATTCTCGGAGTCCCAGATTTGCACCTCCGGATTTCTCTGCTTGGTGAGTGCTGTTGGAATCTATCAATACTGATGCATCACAACCCTGCCACATATATGCATGGTCAACCGTTAACAGGGCAGAAATTCTTAGGTAATTTCACTCGCAATTTTTGAGGTTCACACCAGTGAATTTTGGAGTAGGCATCAGCTGACCTATTTTGACATTGTTGCATGCATGCAAGTACACAACCTGATGACATCACGTACCACCGTGAAATGGTGATTTTAAAAATATGGAAACTATATTTCTTCAGAATTTTCAAATATTTGTATTTTGCACGAAATCAAGTTTAGTAAGGAATAAGAAATGGAATGCACAAGGATATTTCAATGAACAAAACCCCTTATGGAGTACATAATGTGTAAATTATATCGATGATCTAAGATAGGTTAATTTATTGATTAAGGAATTTCTGTAACAAACTGATAAATTTTCATATATATCGATAAATTTTGCAATAATATTAATAAATCACACAATAACAATTAATTTTAAAAAAATCAACGATCTTTGGTGTCCTTATAACAAATTGGTAACTCATATTCATTTGGTATAGTATGCCATATTAATATGGCAGACCCAAAAGGTAATGAATACCAAGACACAGACATATACGCACAAAGTACAGAAATATATAAAGGTGATCCAATTGCAATGCTATAAATTGTGCAAGAAGACATACCCTGACAAAGCAATCGTGGAAATACATGCGAATTAAGGCTGGGCCAGCGGCACCCTTAGTGGCAAGGAACCGTTGCTTAACAACTTGTAGAACGATTGATTCAGCTTGAGGGCATGATTTACTGTAGAACCCAACTTGGAGAGACAAAACAAGAGGCAGGAAACTGATAGAGAGAAGGACAACACATAGCCTCATTTGCTTACAATTACCCTCCATTGTCGCTTAATGTTAGTAAACCCTACTACTTGGTAATTGTTTTGTTTCTTTTTGATGCGGGAAGTGACATGGGTTCTACACATATATATACATAGCGCAAGAGGGTAAAAACAGGAAACTCTCAGGAAACTGAGAAAGTCAACCTTAAAAATTAATTAACCATAGGGAAAAATGAGGTTTAGGCTACCATAACAAATTAATGGAGTGGAAATTAAATGTTCAAAGGCTTCAAAATCCTCTGCATATTGCTAGGTCAGACTTGTTTGTTGTCAAGCAAGGAGAAACTAAAGAATATACGTATCATTGTTTTGCATGATTATGTCCATGATGAGAAGTGCATGTGATTATGACTAAAATAATGAGTTGATGTAGAGGCAAAATCCCAATCGTATGCCCTGTCGTTGAATATCCATCATTGTTAATTTTTCATACAATTTCTAAGTACTCTATTAACCTTCAATTTTTAAAAGCATATTGCCCGATTACATTATTGCTTGTTTATTATGTCGGATATACATTGAACTTATTTTATAACTCGAGACAACAAATGATTATGTTTGGTGTAGAGCTTCTGGTGTCGTTAGTTGTATTAAATGGCAACCTGGACGTAGACTAATTAATTTTCTTTAACATATTTTTAAATAAATAAACCCAGAGACGTTCATTATTAAGATTCAATTTATATCTAGTTGCGAATTTAAAAACTATAGAGCACTTGCCGCAATGAATTGGGTTTGGAATACTCAAGGTGGAATATGTGCATCCTTATCAAGAGAGTTAAAGTTTGTTTCTTTACTTGTTTTAATTTACTCTCCAATAATATAGGCCCAAAATCAGCTCATATTAATTAAAAAAATACGTGAACCTTACTTAATAATGAAACTAATTCAGTAATATTTATAATTTATTTATTTTATGTAATTGTTCTTATGAATAAAATAATTAAAAATTAATTCACTTATAGCTAGTCAAAAAATTAATACAAACTTTTTAAAGCAATCAAAATTAAAATTAAATTTACCATATTATATCAATTAAAAAAAACTAAAACACAAAATTTAACATGACGAACACCTTACTTTGAAACATTTCAAGAAAGTCCCAATATAAAATTTAAAAAATTGCACTTAAAAATATAAAGAAAAATGAAAAAAAAATCCAATATTTGATATGTTGGTTTCGACTTCTCTTCTCGTCCAAAATGTTTGTTTCATATTTCTTCTAAATCTCTTTAGAGTTTTGCATGAACTATCTGATCTGACAGTTATCCATTGTCGAAAGTATGTTTTATAACATGGATGATGGTCACGCCAAACATTAATAACTAACGTTGATCTCTCCACAGCTTATTCATAATCGACTGATAGGTTATATAATTTAATTAAGTTACTCTTCGACAGTCATATCATGAAGCATTGCACAAGCCTTCATTAGTATTCTGAGGTCATCATCCTCTTGAATTGTGTTGGGCCATGAACGATGCTAAAGTGTCCTTGTAGTACACCAAATATTCACTCAGTGTCTTTGATACAAGACTCTTGATATTAAACAAATAACTTCTACTATGAACCATGGGCATTACGATTATTTCAATAAAGTTTTTCCATTTAGGATATATTGTATTAAAGAAATTGTCGACGATTATTCACCATGTACTCACATTTTGGAGCTTGATTTTATACAATTCATGAAATACAGGGGAACAATGCAAGAGGTGTATAAGAGAGGTGTATACAATTCATTTTGGACACTGAAATATATATGGTAATTAATTTGTTGATTCCTTGGCTTTCAATGTTAAGAGAGGTGTATAAGAGAAGTGTATTATAACTTGAATATCAGTTTTAGCCTTAATTTTGAAGTTCGGGCCAATCGGGAAAGAAATTCAAACGTGAGAAGAAAAGAAAAACGATACATAGGCCTTTTTATTCAGCCCACAAACTTTAAGGTTCTATTTTATTCAACGTACAATTTTTAGGGTCCAAAAAATTAACAATGAAAATCAATGCTCCAGAAAATTAATTACCCAATACTTTGGGCTCCAAAATGCGAACAACCCTACTTTTTCCGTCAGAAATAATGGTACAAGTATAAGGTTTGGTATTGTATTTTACTTGTATCTTTTATTTTATTTTTACTTTAGATTAGCTTTACAAACAAAAAAATGAGAAAAATAAACACTTATATTATAAGACTCTTTGATACAAAATGGTTTTCATTTATCAGTATTAAGAATATAAAAATAATGTAATTAACATTAATATGAAAATCAATAAATTATATGTTTGTTAAAATAAATTCAAATAATTGCTATGAGTTACCCTATTATTGAAAATTATAACTAGGTGAGCAATATTGTTAGGTATCTATTTTAAGGTGACAATCCGGCAAAAAATAATCCTCTGACAAAAACTATAACTCAGGGTTCGAAACATTAGTAAATTTAAAATTTTTCTCAGATTCTTATTACTTTTCAGTGGATTATCACTTTAAAATAGATATCTAACAATGTTATTCACACAGTTTCAATTTTTGACATGATTCCCAATAGGTTCCGCAAATCATAGGGCACCTCAAAACAATTATTTGAAATAAATTTAAACTATTTCCACTTCTTCCCAACAATTTTGATTGGTTCTAGTTTTTTCCAATTTCTTTCAGCTCTTTTCAGTTTCTCCAAATTTTGACAAACTTAATTCATATTTCACAAACTCTTTCCAATTCCCTTTCAACTTTGATTAACTCTTTCAAAATCCTTCCAACTTTATGCTAATAATCCAACAAAAAAGAACAAGCCCATGAAACTTTATCAACATGAGACTAAAGAAAAGGAAAACAATTTTGTCTACCAATCAAGGCCCACCATGTATATTAAAAGTGAAAAGCCCCTATAATATTATTCAACAATGAAGTGTGTCTTGGAGTAGCAAACATTATTTATTTGTTTTGCTATTCATAAAATTAATAATTATTATAGTTTTTGACTCAAATTTCTTTTATAGGTACTATTAATTATCTATTATAAGAAGCTTGGAATATATTGACTACGCCCAACAGTTATGGATAACAATTTAATCTAATGAACCACATCTGTTAGTTTATTTTAGTCATTTTTTTGTAAAGTTAAAAAATTATAGATAAAAATATGATTTAATATAATTTTTATGTGCTATTATAGTTATAAAAGTCAATTATATCATTTTTTCTTTAATTTAATATATAAATATATAAATTTTATGCCAAGATAAGACACTGCCCAAAATTTATATCATTTTCAAATATTATTTTAACCCCAAAAGATAATCTCATGACTATTAATTAGTAATTCAATGACAATTTTTGTAAATTTGTTTAAAGACAGCACCATACCATATGGATTATGAGCCAACTTAACAAGCTCAATGCATCCGATATTACATAATTATTTTCCTCATAAAAGTACAAAGATTTTAAAATGTTGCTTGGTAGCTAGCATTAGTCATGTTCACAAAACCTCTTAGATTGTAATTGTCTAACCCATTTTTAATTCAAAATAAGCCATGTAATCCAAAATAATCCTTTTAATCCAGATTGTCATTTCCACCATTTCATGCATGTATCTTCTTCCTAATTGATCGTGAGATGGCAAATAACGTGGCCAATAATGTTCGTTTACCGCAATAATAATATTTAGCTAAGTAAAGACCAAAAGAATTGTGAGCGTAGAGTTGAAAGTGGGTCATGAGTGCATCAATTACCCACGTTGCGGAGGTATTGACTAAAAAATACATAGACAATATTAACATCATAATGTGAATGTATTATAAATTTATAACATTGAATTGGAATCCTAGCTATGATTTGAGAGGGGTTATAAAAATTAAAATCGTAGAATCAAATTAAGAACGGATAGACATTAACGTAATTTTGAAATAGTGAAAACAATATTGTAACAATATGTGTCTAATCAAATATTTCCAAAATAAGCAAATAAGCAAAATTATATTTATAGAGATAATTTGATATAAATTAGATTATAATAAGGAACAACTCCTTCTTATGTATACTGTAGGACGTATTTAGAGTGGTTGTCAACCATAGTAAAATAAATCGTATTCGTACACATATCAAGTTTCACCTTTGGTCCATTTATACCCAGCAAGGATTGATTCAATGGCCAAGGATCAATTATTTGAAGAATCTCGGGTTCCTTTCTCGTCCCTAGTCACCTTCGCCAAGAGGTCCGCCTCAACCACATCGAGCCTCGAAATTCAGTTTCCGGTGAAACCCGAAAACCCGAGGATTGTCTCGGCCATCCTTTGGATGGGCTCCGAGGCCCTCTAAGGGCCTAGCGTGTTCACCAACCCCATAGGCCTCGGGACCGTACCAGGCGTCCCAAGATGGCGAAGTACTTGGTATCGAGGTTCGGGTGTAACCTGGGTAAATAACGTGCAAGGTATGGGGCATGGAAGAAGGGTCGAGGCACCAACCACCCTCAAAGGAGCAGTCAGCGTCGCCGCCTCCGCTACGCCTCTATGTAGCGGGTGCTACGCGTCCGAGGTAAAATAGAGGAAAGGGGACAGAACGTTGTGGCACCCGCGACGACATGGTGTCGCGCCCGCGTCAACGCCGGAGAAAATCGCCCAAGGACAAGTCGCCAGATCGGTCGCGCCCGCGACGCCTCTAAGCCCAGATCAGTCGCGCCCACGACGCCTTCGAACCCAGACCATTCGCCCCCGAGACGGCCCAGTTTTCGCGACTTTTTTCGGATTAAACGGCTGCGTTTAAGGGCCTAATTACCTTGTATAAATAAATTTTTCCTCATTTTAGTGGCAGACTTTGATGATTATGCTAATGAAAGCTAGGGTTTCCCTAATATTCTCCTCAAATCTTATTTTTACTTTATCCATTATTAATGGTGGTATTAGCAAGTCGTTTCTTTATTGATTAGTGGTGGATTGTCCTTTAACTAATCATGGTGGAATGCTAGGTCTTTAGTTGTGGATTTTTCCTTTATCCAATGCCATATCCATGTATTCTTAATTGATATTCAAGCTTGGTATAGTTGAATGATTTTGGTTTATTTCACTATTGACGATCAATTGTTCAAGAATATTGTTATTATTCAAGCAAGGATTGAAGAAATTTCATCATCAACCATCTCCAATGTCAAGGTTGAGCAATGGGCTATCTCCAATCTTCTCCTTCTAGAAGCTTCCCAACTCAAACTTATTATTCCACCATGTCGATACGCTCCACTATTACTCAAGGATATAACAATACCTTAACTTAGAAGTCATGCAACAACTCAATACTTATGGGTTTTTGGAGGGTTGATGGCAAAACAACAAAGCAATAAATATTTGATCAATGATAAAGAATAAACTCACCACATTGATCTAGACTCTTCAATGGATGCTTAAAGGGTTCATTCCAATGAAAAACCCAAGATACTTCACCAAAATTAATATAAAGGAAATTCACCCACTAATCTCTAATGGAGCCACTCCTATTCACCACCAGTCAATTGGATAAACAAAAGAGAGAATTTGAAGAAGGGTTTTTGATGCAGACCTCACCCTTTCTCTCGCCCGGTCCAGTTGGTCATTCTCGACTCCGTGAAGAGGCCGTCATCAAGACCGCCACCCAGTACGTTCAGCGATTTCGACTTGCTATGTATGATTCAGGGTGGTCGGTCTAGAGGTACCAAGAGGTGTACAGACTAGCTGGGGTGATCCCAAGGCCCACCGAAGTCTCTAATGGGAGTGGCATGCGCTCATAAGACAATAAGTTGGGTTGGGTCGACATAGGAGATAGGGAAGAACTCAAAAGAGTGAGAAGAGAAGGCTCTGCGATCGTGTTGCCCAATCGCATGATCATGCAGCAATCGTAAAAAGGGCAGCTGCTAATGTGGATAATGGCACGACCTTGCCAAAGGGATGCACGTCGCGCCAAACGCGATTTAAAGGCCTCTTGGGGAGTGAAAGATAGGCGGCACGATCGTGTCAATCGAGATTTCCAAAATTTTGAGCGCAACGCCTCCTTTCTCCTTTTTTCTTTGGGTCTTTTATATTTTCTCATGTAATTTCCCTAATTACCCTTCCAGATATATGATATTTTGGAACTATCAATCTAGGCCCTTATTGCTTTGTGATGGGTTCTTTGGGCCCTTTGATTTGGTTTGTCCTTGGAAATAACCCTAAAACTTTTGCTTATATTCTAAAGCTTGGGGAAGAAGTTACTTAGATTATGTTGAATGAAAAGAAAGTATTTTTGAGACCTAACTCGAACTCTCTCCAACTTTATCCAATCTTGGCGGTGTCTGACCCTCTTCTTTATTGATTACTTAGCTTGGTGGGTTTTCCTATGGTGATCATGGTGAAGAGTATTAGAGGTTGATGCTCGTGGGTGGATCATTTCCTTTAAGCAAGTATTGATTTTGTTAGTTCATTTTGTGAGTATCTCTTTAGAATGAGCATATCCATCTTGCTTCTGGTTATTGATGATCAATGTTGAAGGTTGATTTTCATTGTGGATAGTTTAGTTGGTGTTGATAAAAATCCTCTATTTTTTTATGGTTGTTCTTGGAAGCCTGGGACCAAAATTTTTTTTTGGGGGGGAGGGGGGGTTTGTCTTCTTGATGCAAGTGTAGATTTTACGCTCTCTTTTGTGTTTAAAATATCACCATTTCATAGCAAGAATACATCAGTTTTCAATGCCCATGAGAGTTTTTACTCAGTCAAATATCATTAATCAAATCTACTTACAAAATGAAAGAAGCTTACTACTTATAGCGAGGGGGGGAATTATACATAAAACCCTAAACATTGCAATAGTCACGAGCGTGACCCTAATGACTGATTTACCATCATGATCATGTGTGTGACATGAAAGAAGCTAACTATCATGATCATGGGTGTGACATGTTTTTTTGCGTGAGGGGCGATTGTCCAGCCGAGGGTCACAAGTGTGACGTTTAGGTGTCACAACCGTGACTTTGAGGGTCATGAGCATGATAGTGTGAAAACAAATGTTGAGGGTTGGTGACGGGCGTGACCATTGGGGGTCACGACCGTGACCACTTATTTCTTCATTTTTCCTTGCTTATCTTTCTTGTCTCTTCTTTAACTGAACTTGGTCTCGGCTTCTCCCGTGGTCTTTCTTGACGATCCATGGCTTAGTCCTAACCCTTGTATAATGACTGATTTACCATTTTGATTCCCGAAATAGTTGATTTGAGACCCCAAAAGCTATTATGTTACCAATATGGAGATCTAAAGCTGAGGGGATATTCGCACACTGACTGGAATGGTGACCTTGATGAGTCGAGGTCAACCTTAGGATATGTTTTTACTCTTGCTGGAGGAGTGATATCTTGGACCAGTAAGAAGAAAGAATGCATATCTTTATCGATCATGGAAGTCGAGTATGTCGCTTGTTGCCTTGCTACTCAACAGGCAATTTGGCTTAGGATCTTTCTCCAGTATCTCAATCTCACTCCAAGAGTTGGTGATCCGATGGAGATGTGGTGCGACAATACTACTCCAATTCAATTTGCTAAAGATCCTAAGTTTCAATGGATAACTAAGCATATCAAGAGGTATTACAACTTTGTGAGGGACGCGATAAAACAAAAGGAAGTTGTTGTCATATACTTATCTATAAACAAGATGATCACATATATATCCTATAACTAAGCCTACTCCTAGATATGTGTTCAAAACTCATATGATGAGTCTAGTCCTACAAAGAGTTTTGATGTATGATATATCTTGTTCATGTTTGGATGTATTCTTCATAGTGAACATTTAAGTGTAATGAAGATTGATGTTTCTTATTTACACAAACATTTATTGTTGTTTTCTTTGGTTGCTCAAAGATTGAGACTTAACCATTTTCACGTTATGTGTACTATATCAGTCACATTTGTACTTGGGTAGTATAAACGATAAAATCAAATAGTCACCATATAGTAAGTTTAAGATGAAATTTTCTAAAATCAAATATAAAACAACCTTGTATTGAAACCTAGAGCTGGAATTCAAATGACTAAGCGATGTTATGTATGTCGCTTAGGTAGACCAAGTTAGTTTTGAGCTAAAACTGGACTTGTAAGCCGCATGGTATAAAGAAAAAAGTGATGAGCTTCCCTTAGTGGGAGTTATAACATGGCGCACATTTCATACTATGTGTGCTGAAAGTCGATCAAATGGAGTGACGATTGATTCCCTACCTTATCATTGTGGAATGAGTATAGACCACATAACTAATTATTAATATAATTAAGTAGACTTAGTTTATCTAGGATGCAGTTTCTATATGATAAGAAGTCATAATCAAACTAGGAATAAGACTCCTAGTCAAAGTAGCACTCCTATTAAGTGTTGGAGTATGGATCTAATCCCAAACTATATATACACTATGTGATGTTTATTAAAAGACACAACAATTGAATTTGATCTCTCTCTCTCTCTCTCTCTCTCTCCGGAGAAAACACCATGAAGGGTTTTGGGGTGTGAATAACTCTGGTGAGTCTATATTAGTAGCCACCGGTAATCTCGTGATACTGGACGTGAACGATGACGTGTTGTTGATTCATGGAACAAGACTTGACAATTCAATCTTGCTTCCGCACTTAAGGTATTATTCAGTCGTACTCTACACTACCTAACCCAAAAGAAAAGACGGATTGCAAAAGTAGATATTTATACTTGATGTCTCTAAATAGAGAGCCTGGTGGACTCTTCGAGCTCTGGACAAACGAGTCTTCAAATGAGGAGAACCGTTGTCCGTGTCAATGCAGCTTTCCCGGGAATAGCTCGCTAGACCGATCAATCTTGATCTAATCAAGATTAAGAGTATGTGTGAGGGTTTCTTTTTGATAAAATGTGTGAGGGTTTTGAGATCATATCAAATACGATAACCAAATAGCCAAGGAAGAAACTTTGAAAAATCACTCTCAAAGTCTCAAGCCGAAATCGTCTCTCAACGATAAATGTTGCATATTAATTTTTGTGATTGGGACTAAAACATACAACAATAAATGTTGCAATAACTTAATTGGTAATGTATTTGAAATTGTCAATATAAGCATATAAAGATAGACTAGGGGATGAGGATAATAGCCAAGGCGAGTTGCATATAACATTATACAAATATTGTTTATCCATAATATGACAATTAATTATTCCTTAAATTTTACCCAATAGATCAATGTATATTCCTTAAATTTATATTTGTTTCATCTTGCACAAAAATATTAGATTTTTCTATTCACAAGTCACTACTTGAAACATGTAATGTTCTTCCAGAATTTTTTAAGCTAATTACATACTAATTATTGATATGATGCATTATAGATTGACTGCACAACTTCATACACCCTCATATAATAATATAATAATTTATATAAAAATAAAGCTTATAATAATATTTCAGTCCAATTTAAATTTGTGTGTTAAGAAATATTGACCAGAAATAGTCCATACAAAATATTTAATTTTATTAGTTATCATATTAATTTTAATTTAGATTACACATGCTCTGCATATTTTATATATGCAAATAATTGACTAATAGAACAAATTAATTTTAATTTATGTAAGAAACTTATTTTCAATAATAAACCATTAAATTTTATATTTATAATCATCAGATCAATATATGCAAAATATGAATCAACTAGACTAGTTTATTGTAACAATGAATGTTCCATTAATCTTACCCTAATGTTGAGTTCACGTAGCATTTTCTCAGCATGGTGCTTGTTGGGCCAGTTCTTAGGAGGGTAGATATAATTCATTTAATTTAGGGCCATTAGAAGAAGTCTAAATGCTCTAGAAACCACTTGGTCCAGTTTTTGTTTGGATATATTGGTCCCCTTTTCTTTTTCACAGTGTATTAGGTTATGTTTTTTTTTTTCATGGTATCATACTCTGCAACTTATGATACTATCTACAAACTACCGTATTTTACCATATCATATTATATTTTATGACAATAATCATAATTTTTCTTTTTCCTTACTTTTTTCTCTCCTCATTTTTCTTTCTATTTTTCACTTCTTTTTCTCCTCATCTATCACACCAATCACTATTACCAAAAAATTTAGCATAATCTACTACATCAAACCTGGCATACCACGTATTTTCCACAATTTACCATACCATATCATTTCCATACTTTACTCATCATAAAAAAGAATAAAGCTTTAATGTTACAAATGGACAAAGGTATTAGAAAAATTTGTAGTGAGAGTTTAGACCTACTTCCCACATTGGCCACCTGAGATACTCGCATTCTCATAAGCAAATGGGTGTACATTCTTGCATCGATAAGCATTTTTTGAGAAATGCAAATAGAAGCCATAGACTATTGTGATGTCATGTCACAATTTTTGAGCTAAGAGAATAGGACTTAATAATATTAGATGCGAATCTAGAAATTAAATTTAGCTAGGTCAAATTTAAAGTCGTGAATACTTAAAAATTTACATTTAATTAATAACATTTAAAAACTAATATTAAAATGTAAATACGACAAACAACTCGTAAGCATTATTTTAAAATTAGTATGCTATATAATATAGTGGATTACATATTTACACAAATTATTCTTCTATTTTTTTCATTTTATATTTAAAAAATGAGTAAAAGTTATAATTAACTCATTAATAATATTATATAAATATATTTTCGTAAAAAAACAATAACATTACTATACTTTTTTAAAAAGGGGTCATATAATCCCACATAAACCCACTTTAATTCCACTCATAAATAACATCAACGAAATGCTATCTATATTTTCAAAACTGAGTAGACAGTTTTAGTAAAGTCCAAGAATGAGTTGTGCGAAAATTCTCTCATCTGTATGCCAAATCTGGACGCATGCTTCAAACTGTGGGCATCCTTGAAAGTCGAGATTATACATGTCAACTTGCTTCTAGACTCCATCTTTTAGTTTTGTTTAATTAAAGACTTTTCAGACAATTTCATATATATTTCAGGAAGCACATAATAGACATATTGGTCCACCCCATGCAAGCATATCATTTCCCAAAGTAAATGAATGAAACAATGCAATTAGCTGACAATGGCATGCATATTCATATTATTATATTAGAAGGATTTTGTTTTGAAATATTACTAAGCTTGTAAAGGGTTCATACTTCTCCGGTCTCCACTACTAAAAATATGTGTATTACTAACCATTTTTTTCCAATTAATTTAAAATAATAGGAAAAGTCAACCAATTTAGCAATTATTTTATATTTCAATTATTTTCAAAAATTTTATGGAGGAATTGAAAAGGCGTTGGAAATTTCAACCAATTTTGCTAAAATGGTTATAAATTTTTCCTATCATCCTTTTTCCTACTATTTGAAAATGGTTGGAAAAATGGTTAGTAATCCAACCATTTTTCCAACCATTTTCAAATAGTAGAAAAAATGATGGTATTATTTAGTTCCACAGGGTCACACAAGTCAGTGTCGTGGAATAAAATGTGTTTGGTCCCAAATAATATGGTATATTTTAGATAAACATGTGAACTGAATTTTGGAAAAAATTCAGAGAGACACGGACCGTGTCAAGGTTGACACGAGCTGTGTCATCTCTTTTCTAGCATAAATGGTTTCTGTTGGCCAACATGGACTGTGTCAGGAGTGACACGAACTATGTTGGCCTAAAACCACACATTTTTACATATTTTCATGAAATGATGATTTTTGGCTCTTGCCCCATCCCCAAGCCACCTATTTTTATAAATATAGGGAAGGGAAGCATCATTTCATCTCTCATTCCCTCAAAGCGAGTTGAGCTATAAAAAGTCCCTTCGTTGAAAGACTTTTGGGGAGCCAGAAAAAGTCACTCCTTTGAGAGACGATATCGATTGAGACTTTCAGAATGATTTTTCGAGATTTCTCCCTCGACTATTTGGCTATCGTACTTAATACGATCCCGAAATCCTCATACACATACTCTCGATATCGAATGGATCGAGATTGACCGATCCAGCAACCAATTCTCGAGATAGCTGCGTGAATGTCGGTGGAGGTTCTCCTAATTTGGAGACTCATTCGTCTAAAGCCGATTAAATATATCAAACATTCTTTTAATAGGCATGTGGTGCCATTTACTTATAACCATAATGAGATGTTTGGTATAATTGATGAGAATTTATAATGAAATTGACGATGGAAATTCGTAATGAGGATGAGAGTCGAAAATTTCATGTTTATTATATAATGATTAGGGGTGACCTCGGTTCGGTGCGGGTTGGATGATTTTGATCGATTAACCGTTTTTTTTTGGTTCGGTTACCGGATAACCATAGTGAACCTATTAAATATATAACTCAATTAATTAATAAGTGAACTTCTTTAGAAACAAAAGAAAAAAAAAAAAGAATTTTGATTGCCTATGTCTGCCATGAGTCGAGCCAGTAGCCCGTAGAGCAGTAGGCTACAACATGTATTTTTATTTTATTTTTTACATAGGTAAGCAGTTCAACCTGTTGGCCGCTATTTCAGTGTAGGCCTATAACGGACAAGGAACGGGGATGCCAAACTGCCAATGACACAAAGTTGAGCCCCACTCATACCCACAGCATTCTCCGAACAAATAAGAGAAAAATGCTCCCCCAAGATTCAAACCTCGAAAGGTAGGGGTAGAAGGTGGACCTCTTGCCAGTCAGATAAGAGGTGATTGGCGGCTACAACGTGTATGATTACTAATTGAGTAAGTATGTTTCAATAAGTTTGTGAAACTCACTTTTTTTTTCTTTTTTTTTCTTTTTTTTTGCAATTCTTTGCAAAGGTTATGTTTATATACATTGACCATATACCATAGGAGGTTCAACATGCATGTAGGACTACTGACTCGCTTTGATAAAATCTAACCCATCATCTTCATTTAAGAAAATAAAAAAAATTCCCTCCCTCATTTTGTAAATACATATTTAATAATTGATATAAATATGTAACTTTAATAATAAAAAAGCTAAAATTGTTATTGATTCGATTTCGGTTAATCATCGATTTAGTTCGGAAATTGTAACCGAAACCAAACCGAATATCCTATAAACCGAAAGCAACAAATAAGTATCACCATTTATTATTTCACAAATATTCAAATAAAAGGTCATTTTCATGATTATGGTCACACAAAAAAGAAGAGAGAGAGAGAGGAAGATGGAGAAAAATGAAAGCAGAAATGGGAAAAAAGAGTTGGACAAGGGAAACATAAGCATAAAAGTTTGGGAATTAAAACTAACAAGAAAGAAAGCAAAGCTGCATGGTTGTTGGTTTAAAAATAAAAAAATAAAAAATAAAAAAGAAAGTATAGTGAAGCATTTGCATTTGTTTCAGTAGCGCAGAGAAGATCAATGATCACACACGAGTCGGTGCAGCTTTTTTTTATTCCTAATCAGGCGAATCTTGGAACCTGTCATCCATCCAAACAACTCAATACATTAGTTAAATTTTGTAGTGAGGCATTTGCATCAGTGAATCATTTTCAGGGGAAATTCAAATTCGAAAATGATAAACATCTTGACGTAAAATCTTGCCTTTCTTCTGAATCATTAATAAAACTAAATGTAAGTGTATTTAAATCATTTTAAAGTTATGTTTCATTATTTTCAGGGCTACTACAATTTATAAATAATTTAAAAATAATTATTTATTTATATTTATTTCATATATATAAAACTATGTATAAAATGTGCATATTCTACTATGATTGATAAAATTAGGCTATTATTATATTTTTACTAGTGACTGATCAATTGACCTTAGCCTTTCACCTGCTATACATTTGACATGCAAGTTGTAGTTGCATTCAGGTTTACTGTGCATAGGTCATGTTATGATTATCATTCATTAGGTGCTTATGGAGTATTCAGTTTTCGTATTTACTTTTGTTCCATTTTTTAGGCTTAAGGAGGGAAAGAAACAAAATGGGAGGAAAGGAATTTAATCTTTTTCTTTTTCTAGTTTGAAGAAAAATTCCAAGCAATTCCAAGAAAAAAAGCGGGTCGGAGGGATTATTTCAATTCCTAATCTGTGATAAGAAATGACCAAGAGGATATTATTCTGTTTTTGAAAATTCTATAATAATTTAATTTTTTTCAATTATGGTAGTTGTGAGTTTTTTTACTATTAATTTGAGTAAGATAAATCTCATTTGTTAAAAACATTTTTGTCAATAGATATGATTAACTATTTCAACATGTTACTTCAAACAAAATATATTAATTTCAATCTTTAAAATAAAATATAGGATTGTGGTAATTGAACTTTCGAAAGTGACAAGTATTTTAAAACTAACAGGGTACTTAATTATGGTAATTGATTAAAATCGATAGAATCCACGGTGTATATTTCATACAAAAAATTGTAAGATTTTAGTTATGAAAATGATATGTGTTTTTAAATTAACTTAAATCACTTTAAAATTATATATTTAAGCATATTCGAATCATTTGAATATATGTTTTGGTACTTTGAGACTTATTATCACTCATAAACTATATAAATGTAATTATTTATTTATATATTTCATAAAGATAGAATTATGTATAAAACATGTATTCTTTATATATTATGGTTGATATGATAAGGTATTATTCGTATTTGTTGACATAGCTAATAAATTCTACGTTCATATAGTTGATAAATATGTATAAGTATTAGATAAAATAATGTCTAAAATTACAATATATAAAATGTAAACAATTCAAGATGATTATTAACCATCTTAATTATTAAAAATATTGTCTAGTTTCTTGAAATAATGAAGATTAGTTTTAAGAATTTTAAAGCTTGATAAAAACATCTATAAAGTATTGTTTGTATATTTGTTATTAAGAATATTTGCTATGGAGGGAAAGTGTCTAGCTAAGCCTCAAGAGGACGTAAAGATGATAATTTATTAAATCCCCAAGAATTTCTATTTTTTAAAGATATATAAGCTTTTTAGAAATCCTGTTCCTAAATATTGAAAAAACTTTTATCCACATCTTAAATCTGACACACTTATTAGAATTAAATTTGTAGCAATTATCAAATGTGAGAATAAATTAAAAAGGACTAAAAGAAAAAAGGAAAGTAATTTTATACGTGAAACTGATTAATCTTGTGATAATAGTTTTATATTAACTTTGCTTAAACATCATCATTGTAAAAATGGGTTTTATAAAGATAAGAAATAAGCTAATTGTGGTGAGATGGAGACCTTAAACCCTGAATTGGAACTTCTAGCGTTGGAAATGGGGTTTTTTGCATTTGCCAAGAGAAAGACAATATTCATTTAAAATTCCGAAGTATAGGGGTATTTATTTTCTGAACCTTTGGTTTTCATTGTTTATTTTTGGAACCCTAAAGTTTATGGTTGAATAAAAAAGGACCTTAAAGTTTGTAGGTTGAAAAAAAGGCACGTATACTGTTTTTCTTTTTCTTTCCATGTTTGAATTTATCTCCCGATTATCGCCAAACTTCAGGAATAACGCTAAAACTGATACTGAAACTGTAATACACCTCTCTTATTCATGCCAGAACTAATTAGACCCTGCTGTAATACAACTCTCTCATTCATGTCGGAACTAAGTAGACCCTGGGTATTTCAAGGTCTAATTAATTCTATAGGTAAATATTAACTAAAAAAACAAAAGAATTGAATTTATAAATGTGATGGAGGCGGGGTACATGTAAATTTTCCAGAGACCATGATAACCATCTTGACTCAATATAGTTCTTAACCATCTTAAGTTATTTATATTTCACATTTTTGTAATTTTTATTAATATTTTTTTAAATAATTATATATATATTTATCAATTATAATAATATAATACTTATTAGGTAAGTGAAAAAATATAATAATAGCATACTTTTATCAATCATAGTAGAAAATCCACATTTTATACAAAGTTTTATATTTATGAAATAAATATAAATAAATAATTATTTTTAAATTGTTTATAGGTTGTAGTAACCTTAAAAATGATGAAACATACATTTAGAATGATTTAAATACACTTACATTTCACTCGATTAGTGATTTAGAAGAAATGCAAGATGGTTAACAGTCATCTTGTATCAAGATGTTTATCATTTTCGTACTGTATTTCAAGCGAAAAGTGAGAGAAATAAGTGAAAGAAAATGAGGAGAGAAGAACAGACCAGGAAATAGCTCTCGCCTTGGTGCAAGCTTTGCAGAGAAATTCCGTATTGATTGACAGGTACAGGCAAACCAGAGGAGTGCATCAATATTACTTCTTCCCCAAACATGGCCTTCATATCTATTGGCCCTTCTGGTACTTGCGTCGCTACACCGTTCACCAACACCGTCACTGTTCCTCCTGCAAACACCACCTTATACCCAATCACCCATTTTTCATATATAGCATTATTCTCATCTTCACTTTGGTAATGCAATTGAATATACCACTGTCACTTGCTCCTATTTAAGTTAAAATTTTAACTTACATCCTATTGCAAACAACTAGCAAACTGTTTAAATCGGATTTGAGTTAGTTCTATAGTGAAATAGATTCTCATGCATGGTCGTTAATTAAACTAAATGCATAAAACTCAGAACCTCTATCAGAAAGCACACAAGCCATGAAGACTTTGTTGGTAATTATAACCATTTATATATGTTGGTAATTATAACTATTTATATGTTGATAGGGTAATTAATGTTTTGGACTCTTCTTTTCAATGTTTATTTTTTGAACCTCAAGGTTGATGGGCTGAATAAAAAAAAGTTTGTGTGTTGTTTTTCTTTTTCTTCCCATGTTTGAATTTCTTTTCCGATTGACGTCGTGCTTCAAAACTGAGCTTAAACTAATATTGAAGTTATAATTCACCTCTTTTGTACATGTCGGAGCTATTTAGACCCCTAAGTATCCTACGGTTCTTTAGGAGTAGTCCAAAACTTACTTTATGTCCAATATTCAAATGCGAATCAATTACAAAAGAAATGATAGGTAAGATGACCATTATAAAAGTTTTGTTGATAACCATAACCATTGCATGAGAAGATGACCAATAAACAAGAAATAATAGGCAAAATCAACCAAAGTTGGAAATGGAAAAAGAAAGAATAATTCTTTTTTATTCAGCCTGCCAACCTTCAAGTTCAAAAAATAAACATTGAAAATCAAGTGTTCAGAAAATTAATTACCTTATCTTATGAGCTCCAAAATGCGAAAAAAAACCTTGAAATGAACACACCAAATGTTTACGAACCTAATTTAATTAGGGGATGGAGATCTATTATATTGACATATATATATATAGGAAAAAGAAGAAAACAATTCTAGTAGATTGGAATATCTTGTGAAAACAAAAACACTTTTTGTTTTTGTTGGAGAGGGTATTGGAAGGAAGAACAATTTTAAAATTTTCAAGGGGAAGGAGTGCCTAAATAACCAGTCTTTTAAAGCCAGGATTTTTTGCTGCTTGCGAGCTGCAATTGAAGGGTTTTCAAGGGAATCCAAACTCCCAATTGTTGGTATTTATAACCATTTATAAGTTGATCTGAGAATCTAAACTTTTACTTGGTAAATATGTCACATCCCATCCTTATTAGGGTTTTCAAGGGAAGGAACAGATAGAAGCAACACTGCATGTTTAGTAACCAAAAAATAATAATAATTGTAAACAAAAGTAACTAAAAGAGGAGCGATGACGAATTAAATCTCATTAAATAGCAGTTTTACCCTTTTGCCTAGGGTTTTCTTTCTAATACAAATCAGAACCTCTATGAGAAAGCTTTGCTGTAGAAAATAATTACCTGCTATTGGAATCTCCAAGTTAAAACTGGATACATCAGTGGAAGACAAGATTGGAGAGACGAAGGAAGGACCCGTTTGGAGTTGCTGTGGGAAAAGGGCCATTTGTTGAGAAGCCAAAGCAGCAAAGGGATCAGCATGAGCATCACTGAAAGGAGGGGCCCCACTGCGTGTGACTTCCTGACTGCCGTACAACTCAAGGGGAGCTAAAGTCGGAGGCGGCAGAGACGGCGGTGATGCGGCGGCGGCGGCAGCAAGGGATGCCTGGAGCTGCCGGTGGCGGCGCCGAGAACGAGACCGCCGGTTCTGAAACCAGTAAAACACGTTGGCGTCCCCAACTTGTCCGAATTTTTCGAGGAGTTTACGAATCCTGATGGTCTCTTCTTTGGGAGGGTTCACCATCCCGCTGTTGAAGATGGATTCTAGTATCAGTATCTGCTCCGGCTTCGGCGTCCACCTCGACCGCACCGGCTCACCCCCGCCATCCCCTTTGTTTTTCTCTCTGCAGTCACTGCTGCTGCTGCTTTGCTGCTCACGCTGGGCTTCCATGCGTATGGGTCGTCTGCCTAGAGAGAGAAAGTAGAGTAATAATGTTGAGTGAGTGAATGAATGAAGAATTGGTATGAGAAAAGAGAGCATATGAATATGAATGCACATTAACCTAGTTATTGTTCCCCAGTGGCTGCTAATGTTGCTACCTGACCACACTCACACGGATATGTTTCCACCTTCAAAATTGCCCAACCGACCTCTCTGCCTCACCCTCTCCTCATTATTCTTCTTCTTTTTATATCCTCGAAACAGTAACCATTACTTGAAACAAAACATTGCACGTGTGCCATACTTCAGCCATATCTTCACAATTTTATAATCAAGAAATTGTATTACCTACATTTTTAAGGGCTTTTTTTTGGGCATATTGGTCTCTTTAACTTATAGATATTAATTTTTGGCACCTTGTTTATTATCTGGACCTCAAGATTGATGTCTGAATAAAGAAGGTCCAAACTTGTGTCTAACTACTAGATATGTGGCGGATAATGTTGATTTTGAGATGTGAGCCCCTCTACGTGCTTCTGAGGTTGACATGCATAGGCTTAGGGGAATTGACTGAGAGGGTCACCGTCATTCTTTTTCTGGCGATGCCTGTCTCAGGGGACACTTGAGGCAAGAGATGGGTGGTTGTTCCCGACCCGAATGAGAGGTCGGAGAGTCGTCTTGACTGCCTTTTTGCCCTACACCCAATGCTCGAGGTAAGGGCGTCATGATCAATGTGGGTTAGTCTACCAGGTCATGTGGACTATCCCCCGAGAGTTCACTGCGAGGAACATTATTTGGTTCTTTACACTTCGTTGGCAAATTGAAATAAGATTGCTTAGACTTAGATTAACATTTAGGGACAAGCGACAATTTAGGGACAATTTTTATCTCATTTTATAATTTTTGAGATGATTTAATTGATTCCTAAATTATACTTATTATTTGACTAATATTACAAAATAATAACATTGATCAAAGTAAGCATGATAAATTAAATCATGAATGATAAGAGTCGCCAATTTCTATTTTAAAGCTCAATTAACGAACTATAATAATTAAGAGGGAAATTGGATTTTAATAATACGAAATTTTGACCATATAAGACTTAATAATACGAAGTTTTGGTTTGGTGATTCATAATACGAACTTTGACCCCCTGTTGCTTTGATACGAATTAAGTTGAAGTTAACTCGGTGGCGATGCGATAATAGAGCACCTAGTTGTTTTGACTTTGCCACGTCATCCACATTGATTTAAAAAAAATAATACGAACTTTTACCTATGTTGCTCTGAATAATGCGAACTTTTACCTATATTGCTCTGAATAATAAGAATTTTTCTCTCTCTCTAAAAATCCCATATCTTATTTTTACTTCTTCATCTTCTTCAATCCTCCCCCTCCCCATTCCCAGAAAACCGTAGAAAAACCAGAAAATCCTTCTCTCTCTCTTCCTTGCATTCCGCCATTGTTGAGAAGACTCAGAAAAACTCTCCCCATTTTGACTTCACTGCTCTCCTTGCAGAGATATGGGTAAAAAAGGGTGATGGAAGTTGATAAGAAGAAAGAGAGCAATGAATTGGAAAAAAAAGGTGGCTGAGGAAGTTGAGAAGGCATTCCACCATTGTTGACGAGTTTGAGCATCAAGTTGTGGCTCATGATGAAGAGATGAAGAGAGGGAGGATTGAAGAAGATGAAGATGCAAAAGAGAAATATGGGATTTTTAGAGAGAGAAAAAAGAGGTGGGGATGATGAAGAGGAAGGAAAAGAGAGAGAGAGGGGTTTTCTGGATTTTTTGGTAGGGATGGCAATGGGGCGGGAAATCCCCAAACCCGTCGGGGCCCCGCCCCGCTCTAGGGAAAAATCCTCGCCCCCATTGGGGATGGGGACGGGGACGGGGATGATTTTCCAAAATCCGCTCAGGGACGGGGCGGGGATGGGGACAAAATTTTCCCCATCCCCGTCCCCATTTTCCCCGCCGGGGTGAATTCCCCGTCCCCATCCCCGAATCCCCATCCCCGAAAATGTTAAAATTACCAAATAACAGTTATTCAAATTTAATATATATATTAATGGGAAGGACAAAGTAGTAATTTTCCAATTTATTCTCACTTATTGATGTATTATTGTTTGATTTTGATGTATTATTACTTGAGCAAGTTAAATACATTGTATTTTGAACATGTTAAAAACCAAGTTCGATCAAAAACCGGATCCAATTAAAATTTAGTTAAATTTAGGATTGTTGTAAAAAATCCCCGTTGGATCCCCGTTGGGGATGGGGAATCCGCGGGGATGGGGATGGGGCAAGAATCATTCCCCGAAGCGGGGATGGGGACGGGGATGGGGATGAGTTTTGGGAGCGGGGATGGGGACGGGGGTATACTCCCCCATCCCCGACCCGCCCCGTTGCCATCCCTATTTTTTTGGGAATGGGGAGGGTGAGGATTAAAGAAGATGAAGAAGTAAAACTGGGATTTAGGATTTTTAGAGAGAGAGAAAAGTTCGTATTATTCAGAGCAACATAGGTAAAAATTTGTATTATTCATAGCAACATAGGTAAAAGTTCGTATTATTGTTTTGAATCAACATGGATGACGTGGCAACAGGGGGTTAAAGTTTGTATTATTAATCACCAAATCAAAAGTTCGTATTCTTAAGTCTTATATGACCAAAAGTTCGTATTATTAAAATCCAATTTCCCTATTTAAGAAACTCCGGCCTGCAAGCCAAGAATGGGTAGAGGAAAGAGAATAACATGTTGGAGCCCAAGAGGGGGGTGAAGTTCACAATTAAGATCTACACACTAGGTAAGGACGTTAGAGCAAACTTTCTTGGTTTCAAACCAAGGATCAAAATATAGTGTAACTGAAATATCTCATTAGATTTATAACAATCAAAAAACAAGTTACACTTACAAAATAAAACAAGAAGTAACAGCCCGAAGGCAGTTACTGATAGGATCATTGACCAAGACTGAATGTCCTTGAGTCAGTTACAGATAAGGATCGTCGTAGGAAAAACCCTAGCGATGATTTGGAACATGATGGATTACATTGAAGCACAAACTTACACAGCCCTAGTCCGTCAAGGCTCTGCTACACACCATCTCTCTACACATGTGGACACAACGAATGCTCACCAAGGTCCTTGGCTATACCTTCACCAGCGGTCCTTTATTGGCTACCTTCACCACCGAATCATTGGTTACACACTCGGAGAAATCCCACCGGATTTCTTACTCCGCGATTACTTCCGTGGAATCGCCTATCTTCTCAATTCTTCTATCGTCCTTTTTATAGATGCCTTTGGATGCTTGGACTTGAGTCCTTCCAACGGTAACTTGCCTTATGTGTTGATTTCTTCCCTTTTGTTGCTACAACAATCATGACTGATTTCCCTTGATTTGTTTCCTTTTGTTTCCTTTTTATATCTACAAGAATCATATCCATAATAAGAATATATAATATATAATCAAAATATATATATTATTATATACACATAATCTGAGTATATAATCAGAATGTATATTATATACTCAGAATATATAATCAGATTATATAATATAAGGCAACTTCCCTTTTCCGGATTTTCACTTTCATCAAAACCGAAGGTCCTTCGCGGATGCGCGGTGAAGGACCTTGACCCTGTCTTCAACATAACAATATTTTGTGGATTTAACCATTAGACATGCAAAGTAAATAAGGTCGGGTACAAATAAAACATAACATATGCAAAACAATCTGCATGTTATACATATATTGATCATGATGAATATTACAACATGCCTTATAATTGAAATAAATGATAAGACTTTCTCAAAAAAAAAATGATAAGACATGAATAAATAAATACTAACCTTGCAGAGATAGCAAGCAAAGAAAAAGGGGGAGAAAGTTCGAATAATTTCCGTAGTGTTGTGAGGGAGATCTAGATTATGGTGCGTCCTTTCGGTGAAAAATAGGAGTATTTATAGTGGTATGCTTCGTGGATTAATCGAAGGTGATTGAAAGAGAATTCAACTCTTAAATTCTGAGTTAATCCATATTCACCACCTAGAGCACAACGTTTCAACGTGTCTCGAAAGCATAGCGCTGCGTTTTGGGTCAAGACCATAACCAGGCAGTTACAGTGTTCCACTACCGTTACTTATCACGGGTCATGGTCCTGAGAGTTCGAACCGCGTTCTTTGTCTGCAGGCAAAGTCAGTGTAGGAATCGTGTGACAACGAGGATTTCGTGGTGTGGGGCCGGGGCACACAAGAGATGGGGAGTTTACAGTTAAATATGGCTACCACCTCATAGGAAAACATGTTTTAGCACAATGTAGGGAATCCAAATATAGACAGTCTTTCCCTTGTGGACTGACGTTCATGAAGAAGTCGATTCCTGCGCACCTAAAAAAGGACTTTTGAAACAACCAATATAAAACCCACGTTAAAGAAAAAACAAACCCAAGTTGAAACTTTTTCAAAAAAAAAAAAGAAACAATTAAAAGAGTAAGACACCAATGTGCATAAGTATAGAGATGCAAACATGTACACTCCAAGCAACTTGGAAAGAACTAAATATACCTGGTACGATACATAAATAGCAGACAGGAGACAACAAAACAAGACAAACTCATAATACCAAACCAACAAAGCTCACGCTACCACCTTGATTCTAGCTCTCCAAATTCTCCTATCTAGTGTTATATCTTCCTCTAAGCCTAGGTCCTTCAGTCTGCTCTAATCACCTCTCTCATAGACTTTTTAGGTCTCCCACGTCCTCGACGTCCATGATGTATCGTAATCTCTTCACAACTTCTAACAAGGGAATACTCACTTTTTCTAAGCACATGCCAAAACCATCTTAGTCTAGTTTCTCCCAACTTCTCCTCGATATACTGTGCTCCTAGTTTGGCCTGGAGAGACAACATTCCTAATCTTATATAATCTAATATAACCACAAATCCACCTCACCGTCCTTATCTACATCATATGTAGCCTTTGACTATGAATCTTTTTGGTCGCCCAACACTCTATCCCATATAACATCGGTGGTCTAACCACACTACGATAGACCTTGCCCTTTAGCTTAAGAGGAATTTTCCTATCAAACAAAACTTCTGAGGCCGCTCTCCACTTTTGTCAACCAACCTTAATTCGACGTGTAACATCCTCACTAATTTCTCCATCACTTTGTAAAATAGAACCTAGATATCTAAACTTATCCACCCGTGGAACAACCACCCCTCCAATGCAAACATCCAATGGTGAGACCGTCAAACATCTATTTAGAGACTGCGTCATCTTTGCTAAAGCATGGGGATCGGATCGGATCTCATGCTCGGCAATCAATCACATCTTGTAATCTCAATGGAGCAATGGTTTCCTGTTGAAACAAGGCAATCACCGAGCCCAACTGAGTGCCACCTTCATGGTCGTTCTTTGATATGTTTGGTTATCACAAAGTTTTTCAGAAGAAATTACCAAACCTAGAGTTGGTTATCAATTGGGTGCAGAATTTGCATTTTAACAACCACCAAGGAGCACAATGTGGACAATAGGAACCTCAGATGATGCCAACACAAATGGACTCTTTTGTATGGCCTTCTATAGTGAAATTGGTTCCCCAACTGGATGTCATACTGTGATGGTGCTTGGTGCCCAAAAAAAAAGATAGTGTGGGATGGGTTCTCAGTAATGGGGGAATTGTCGCCGGACCGAGGAAGTATCCCGTGCTTGTGAATGTCGAGTGACCAGATGGAGCTATAGGCAGTGGAGTACGCTCTTCTTTGGGCGAGGAACCGAAAAATTTTTGTAGTCACCATTCACACAAATTCTATGCAGATTATCAATTACTTCCGAGCAAAGACAAGACCACTAACGGAGTGCTATTATATCCTTCAGCCATATCGATTTATGTTCTTACGTTTCGCCTTTGTTTGTTTTAAAAAAGCTAGCGGTTGACTATTAAGGAAGCTCACTATCTAACAACGAAAACTAGGAAGCAAGCCCTTCCCTAATGATCGGTTGATGTATTATTTTATTTAAGCAATGAAATGTCATATTTGCTATAAAAAAAATAAACCGATACCTCATGGAATTTTATTTTAACAAGTGTCATTTGGAATATGCAAAAATATAAATACACTACATGTAATTTCCCTAAGTTTAATGGGAGGTGTTGGTCAAATACAGTTCAACTGGTAAATAGACAATATTCTAATCTAATTTAGACAATATAAGCGATTGACCCATTAACCCGCTTTTTGACTTGGACTCTTACCAAATTAGGTTTGAAAGTAGTGTTTCTAATGCTTTGTGTTCATTTGGAAAATTCTACGTGGATTTTTTTTTTCTTTTTCTTTTTTTACTTCATGACTGGGTCATGCTGATTTTAACCGACCAACTTACTCATTAACCCATTCAGGCAAAAGCTGTGAAGGCATGGACCCACTCACCTAGCAAAAGCTGGATTAATTAGTCTAATATGAGTATAACAGTCCGATAAGATGATCCACAACACTCAGGCACTCACTTAACAATTTAACAGGATCATTGTCCTGTTCGAGTCTGATAACATGGCCTTAATTCCTTGACTTGCCCAATGTTAAGACACGCGACTACAGCCCATAACCGAAATAAACATGAAAACCCGAAAATTTGCTAGTTGCTAATTTTCTTCAACTATGACTCTTCACATGTCTCAAATTCTTTCAAGAAGCCACAGTCAAACAAGCTACTGCTCTGGTTACTAAGGGCCATAAGCATTGTGGTATTGATGCTACTGTCATGTCATCGGCATCCCCAGCAGCACATCAGTCTGTCACTAAAAATGATTCAACCAAATCCCAGGGCCCCATGACAATTAACAGAAGGAAATGAAGATCCAGTTTAGGATCAATATATCCTATCCAGCTCAATTCCAGTAGTACTATTTCGCAATAAGAGAAACAACAAAGATAATGCAAAACAAGAAAAGGTTGAACTGAGAAAATATGGAATTTCCTCAAGACTAGGTTATACAAAGTTGAGCAAAAAATAAATACATTAACTACTATGTCTATCAAAAGAAATATAGGACAACATTCTTCTTGCACTTCTCAGCCATCAAATGTCCTAATCCATCCATAGTTAAGAAAACCCACACACAATTAACCAAATTACCCACTTGTGAGGAAGCAATATTGCAGAGAGATTTTCTTTTGTCAACATGGTCACCGGGTACGCCATGCAGTATTTTTGCTGTTTCTGCAACCAAATGCACTGGAGATAACAGTGTGCTTGGAACACTACAGCCTTCTCCAAAGGCTCAGAAATCACATGAGAGAGACATATTCAAGGGAGGTACCATCGCCTTTGCAAACAGCCAAGAGGTTAAGCTTTGTATATACAGTAACCAGAGTGACTAGAACCCCAAGAGTGCATTCAATGAAAAAGAGTTAAATATGCAAACATGGATCTCTGCTTGCATGCACCTGACATGGTGAAAAAAGGAATTATTAAACTGCAAATATGATGTAGTCGACTGAACCACAAGTCCACAACACATTATGCAATATGAAGGGGTATCAACGCCTTTTCTGGACATTCAGTCCAGCATGATCTCATATGATGCCAAGGAAACATTACTCCAATCATATTTCTAGAGCACGTCTATGGCTTTTCGTATCCATGCTATAACTACATTATATGAATTCTAGATGGGTTAAGTCTAACTGATTACGTCAATTTTTTATTTTTTTTTTAACATTGGTAAGTTGGGTCATCTCATAGAAATGTACACCATCATAAGGCCCACAAGGAACCTCCCAAGAGTACCAACAATCCACCAAGGAAATGGTGGTCACCAGAGACCGAACCCTGGTGGGGAGGATAAACCTACCCCCCCCCCCCCTCACCAGGGACCGAACCATTGGTGTCTCTCTCTCTCTCGTTGGCCGCACACACAGCCATATACCAAACCCAACATACAAAATGCCTCCATGCATGCTCGATCTGCTAGTCCATCCCCTTTATTATCTAACTCCAAGGAGCTCTTCCTCTCCCCCCAACCCTCTCCTCTGTAGCTAGCCACATAAAGGATGCCAAAGAAATTCCTTAAAACTTTACTACAGTCTACAGGTAAGGCAATCAGCCCCTCCTGTCAGCTGTGAGCTGTCCCCTGCACACCCTTTCCAACCAAAAAAGAAAAGTAAAAAAGGTAAAGGGGGGGGGGGGGAGGGAGGGACAACCCCTGAAGTCTCGAATAAAAAGCAACTGTGCTATGCAGCTTGCAATTTCTCTCCACTTTTACATCTCTTCTCACAATGACAAAATCGACCAAAATGACCTTTTAGGACAAGATGTACATTCTATGGAGTGGATCCCCCTAAGGATTTGCATGGGAGATTAGAGAGACCAGAGTTGTTCTTGATGGGTTTTAAACTAGTGAGGTGGCCCTAACTCCCAAATAAAAGGCATAATTGGCATTTCCCATCGAACTGATAGAAAAGAAAGAAATCACCATAAAATTTGACCCACAGCATCATACTCAGAAATATGCAAAAACATCAAACTGAAGGCCCCCCCCCCCCCCAAAAAAAAAAGAAAAAAAAAATTATGTATACAATAGTGGTAGTAGTAGTAGTAGTAGTAGTAGTAGTAGTAGTAGTAACAACAACAACAATAATAATAATAATAATAACAACAAGAACAAATGACATCTATTGCTTCTGTCTCTTTGCTACCCACTTAATGTACTAGACTGAAGCAAAATGTACCTGCCGTCTTTCGTTTTTTTTTTCTTATTTTTGTTTTGGCAGTAATACACACTAGGCAGTCGATGAACTTCAAATCTCTAATCCATTCAGTCATTCCCTCGGCAACTTTATTTTTACAATGAGGCTGCTGACATCTAACACCCCCCCCCCCCCAACAAAAAAAACAAAACAAAACAAAGAAATAGTATTCTAAAATCAAACATAGAGAAACTTTCGGGTACTTTCATGGTTGCCTTGGTCCCAACTAGATCTCATTAGAAGCATATTCAAGGATGGGCATACAAACCAGGAAGCAAACTGGGAGAAGGTGGCAAGTCACACATCTGGCGGAGAACAGCTGATGTGATAAGCTTGCACTATGTTTGAAGTTTGGCCCTCGGCTGAAGGGGATGCAACTTTAGAAGCAGAGAAGTCTCGATATGCGCGATGCACGGGAGGCAAGAATATCCCTAATTGCCTGTCCATTGACAGAAGCCCACCACATTTGCTGCACCAGAAGGAACATCGCTCTTTAGGAAAGGCAAAGGGAAACATTAGTTATTTTAAGGGTGCCTTTGGTTGAACAGAAAATATTTTTCCCCGGAAATGGTTTTCCAATTCTCTGTTGTTTGGCAATACAACAGATGAAACTTTATTTTTAAACGAAAATCTTTCACTGTGATAGGGAAATATTTCCATTTGAAAACTGTGATTAGTTGATTTTTTTTCCTCCAACCTCTTTTGCCAATATGGTGAGAACTGAAGAAAATCTAACCTGAACACTCTTGAACAAAAATGGGAAAGAACATAAAAAGCCCAAACACCCATATGGAGTTATAAATTCCGTCACTTGGTACTTAAACAATTCAAATGAGACAACATGAAAAGGTAAAAACACTGGCGTACCAGTTGGAATCTCCCTAAAATAAAACCTCAAATATGAGTTTGAAGCTCCAAATTGGTCAACATTTATTACCACTCAAACAAATTGGTCCATCTTTTCCACTCTATCAATTAAAGTAAAATTATCTTTCCTCTCACGAAACAGCAGAAAATTTACAAAAATTGTCTTTCATGTAAAACCATTTCCAATGAAAACCGTTTTCTAGGGGAAAAAATTCCCAGCCAAACACACCCTAAGAAAACAGGATGAAGGAAACTACTGACCTGCATGCTTGAGTAAATAGACTTTGGTAGCTGCTGATCCAGTGCTTCAAAACACATAGCTAAGTCAGTAAACTAAAAGCATACTTAGTGTAACTAATGACAGAGGATCTTAAGCTGTGTCCCCAGTATTGCGATATGAACCCTACCACAAGAATATGCAGAGCCATTCCTGATCTATTGCCAAGAAAATACTGCAAAGCAATGTTTGCTAATTCCTGCATACCGATTAACAGAAAAAAATTACAACTAAAAGAGATATCTATGGTAGTTTCAGATCTGAACTACATGGGAAAGGTGATCATACCGTGATATGCCTATATACATGGTGAACTGATAAACCTCTTGCATGCACATAACTCCCTCCCTGCAAAAATGAAATTAGAGAGAGAGAATATTAGAGATGATGAAAAGGCTTTTCATTTTCTTATTTCCAGGAGGGAGCATAAAGAATTGACAGTTGACACACACACACACATGCCCGGTAAGAATTGTCAAGTGAAGTTGTGAACTTCCCAAAATTGAAACTCGAGCTAAAATGTTATCAGCAAATTTCTTATATAGACAGAGATGTTATGCCTCCAGTTCGTGAAAAACCTTGGAATAAATCTAGTAGTAGGGGGGGTACTTCAAAAATTGAAAATGCTTTGCATTTTTTTATGGACAGAAGGGAGCATTTGGTAAGTGAAGCAATGAATACACAATACTGAAAATCAAGAATATTACAAGTGAATTTCTGTATATAAATGGAGAAGTTATGCCTATAGAGGATCCATGAAAATTTTTGGAATATTATCCTAGTGTAAGTGCCATCACGGTTTGGTGATCTTTTTTGAAATTTCATGCTACAGCGACCCGGTCATAATTGTCATATATCATAGCTCAGACTGCTATAATGACTACAAAATCATACCCCCCCCCCCCCACCATCGCGATGTAGGATCCCTCTCGCGTGCACGGGGTAGGTCTAGCCTCTAGGGAGATCAAGATTTAGGCAGCCTTATCCTTTTACCTCAGCACACACTCCTCTCCTGCCAACTAAGAAACTGATTATGCCTATCACGACTAAAACCAAATTTTGAATCCTCACCTCCTGCCTTTTGGTGGGAAAGGGAGGCTTGTCATAATGATTTATGGGGAAAGTGCTTACCAACCTCAATCAGAAGGATTTTTTGTACTGTTCACTTTCCAAATGACAGAAATGAGCATCAACTGGGACATAATATGCTGATAAGACGACCTAGAGACGACTACATACTACGACAATGGCTTTATCTGGGCCATCATCAATCTTTAAAAGAAAACGTTGACTGGATTTACACTATCACATCATGACACAATTCTACCCCAAGGAAGCTTTGCAACATATCAACACATATGTGTTTGTGTGTGGCTGTGTGTATTGATAACATTAGAGAAGTCAAAGCTGATAAGACTACCTCATCTGGTGAAAAGAAAGCCACTGCATCAGGATCTTTAGAACCTACAGGATGTAGTGATACAACTGCTCTAAAGACAGAAGGTGCTAATAACTCAATGACAGCAACTCTGTCTGAAGGAATGTCGTCAAAAGATCCAGGTCTTAGAGTGCTTGCACCATGATTATGTTCCATTGATGTGTCGAAGGCACCCTCATTTGCCGTTGCAGGGAGCGAAGTAGCTCTCTTCAACCACTCCAACCTTTCATAAGTGAAGATTTTCATGTTAGGAACTTCATTCTCTAGACGTTTTAAGGTATCCGCAAGTGTGCCATCATCACTAGGTTCTTCTGGGTTCTCCACAACAGATTCTTGTGAAGTGCATTGTTTCTTTGAAGCTGATTCACAGTCTAGATGAGGAAAAAATCTCTTCCTTTGATCTGTGAAGGACTTCAAAGCTAGCCTGCAAGTTTTTAATGATAATTTAGATGCTTATATTGCTGCTTCAGTAGGAAGAACAAGAACCAAAATGAAATATAGCAAAGATTCATAAATACTGTGAAACCATCCTTCCCATTTCAATGGTATATGGATATAAGACAATATTCTCACAGTAATTAAGACTTCTCATTAAAAATAAATAAATAAATAAATCCCACGATAACTCGGTGGCAGGCAGATTTCCAAGCAACTAATGCCAAGTTTTAAACAATCCAACCAATGGTAATAACCCAAGTTAAACACAATATATGTAAGATGGTACAGAAAAGAAACAAGTTTTACAATATTGATAACAAAATTGAACTTTCTGATCCCACCTAGTCCTGTCAACGGCAGATGCACCAGCCTGGCCAGCAAGTTGCCGCTTCCAGGCATATGCAACAACTGCACCATCTGGACACACCAAAGGCATGTGCAATCCCCAGGAATTGCTTCGCGATCGTAATGCATCATTAAGCACCCCAGAAACTTCAAGCTGCTTCCCTAGCATATGCAATAGAATTCACCAGAATTATTGTTAAGAATAATAATGCCCAACCCATAGGAACATGGAGAAATCAGAGTGTGTAATGTGTATCCTTTCTTGACACGGGTCAAAGAATAGTAAAACCAAAACATAAATGAAAGATGAAAAGAGGAAGACAAATAGAATTAATTTTCAGACAGACAGAAATACTAGTATTACAAGTAGCAATGAATAAATACAAAGTTGAAACAGGAATAAATAGGTAATTAGAATGTAAAGGCAACAAACATAATCAGTAGCGTCAAAATAACAAATTGAAACGAAGGATACAAGAAAAACAATGGTAATACTTGAGGAATTGGGAAACATAGAAAAGGGATAAAACATGAGGAAGGTGAAAACTATTTGGCTGAACCCGAAATCCACAATTATAGATATTCAATCAACGATACAACGCTTCAGAATCTGGATCGCTAGGATTTTGTCCCTATCCCACAAAACTGGTGTCTTAACTCTTGGAAGTTCGAACCCATTTATTCGTTCACCCACACAAAAATTAAAGTTGATAGTACAATGAAGAAAATCTCATTCTAGTCACTACCTGCCACTTGCCAGTGGACCATTTAAATAACATCCATGGAACTCAACAGGCAGAGAAGTCTTTACACTTATTGCAAAGAAAGGTAGGAGAATGGTAAATGGAAGGGAAAAGAAAATCAGTGGCGGAGAATTCTTTATATTGGCTTATTTTTTACATGGAATTTTGGACGCTAATATACTGAACTTTTGGGGTATTAGACAATAATGCACTGAACTTTGACCTTGGACAATAATGTACTGAACTTTGGGGGGTGTTGGACAATAATGCACTCGAGACAATTTCGACAGTGGCGAACTTGGTGACAATCTTACGTGACAGACCGAGAAGACAAATATTTTTGGACCAATTCATCTCCTCCACCCGCTACATAGGATTGCAACCAAGTTAGCCCTTGCCAAAATCATACTGAGTGCATTATTGACCAACACCCCCCAAAGTACAGTGTATTATTGTCCAAGGTCAAAGTCCAGTGCATTATTGTCCAATAGCCCAAAAGTTCAGTATATTAGCATCCAAAAACCCTTTTTACATTGATCCTATGAGTCAATAACTTGAGCTTTCATTTGCTCTTCATATTGCCTCATTTCTACTTGAGGATTTAATATGACCTAGATAATGTTTGTCTCGTATGTTACTTGGACTTGGGTACACATGTCCATATCAGACACAGATATGGGTATCTAACTCAGCTATTTTTAAGAAATTTTTGTATATTTTCATTGTAACTTGAAGTGTCAAATGTCTTACCCTTGCCTGGGTATCAAGAGTCCAACTCCGGTACAGAACGGAAAATAAAGAGTCGGAATAACATAGGAATTTAGACCAATGTGAACATCCTTTGCAGTTTCTTCATTACCACTTTAAATGTTATCCCAATGGTTGTCCTAAATTAAGGCTATTCGCATTGTCCACATGGGTGCCTTTGGACATCATTAAAGGGACCCACGAATTTCAGTTAAGATTCGAAACCTTTGCAGAATTCTGGAATTCTCACAGAACCCAACACCTTTTAGAAAGAGTCGCATGGAGCTCTACAAATTTCTAACATAGCTATAAAACTTCACAAGACCTTCAAGACTTTAGTAAAATTGTTTAAATGGTCCCAATTTATAAGACCTTCAAATTTCAGACATTGTATTGGATATGTTTTTAACCTATGGAACAGTTAAATGAATTATATGCCATACAAGCCTGAGTTTTTGTCAATTTTCGCAAGAAACTTTCAAGTGAGGCAAACTGCTCCTTAAGTATGGAAAGTTGTCAAACATGTCAACAACTCAAAAACTGATCAGTTCTAGTAGGTAAAAGTATTTTTTAAAATTTTCCATTTTGTCATAAAATGGTTAGAAATTCTCAAAAATAAAAAAGATCTAATTTGTTAATCTAAAATCAAAGTGACCCACCCCATCCCGGCATCCCCCTTCCCTTCACCAAAAGGCCATGGAGACTCAATAGTTTCTGGCTTCCTGTCAGATCTGAAGATATTCCGGCAACATGCGACCCAACCCTCCCATTTTCACCAACCTTTTCCATGATTCTATAAGAAACAACTTCCACGATTCCAGGTGGGGTTTACTCCCGAAACAGACCCAATAATTATCAACTTCAAAAGTCATACCCCATGATTCCATAAGAAACAACCAAGATTGTAATGGACTAAAGTCGAATGCCTCATTAAACCTCCTCTGCTTTTTTTTCCATGGAGAAGTAGCGAAAATTTGTAAATCTTGGGACAATTGGAACCATTCTCTAAATTGCATACATTTAGGGATAAGACTGCTCCATTTAACCCCTCCCTACCTCACACCGGGCAGCATTTCAGACTTTTGCTTTAACCATCTTAAGTAATGACAACAAAAAAAAAAGGAAAATTAATAGAATTGCCTTTTTACCAACTACAACATATCAATTTTTGAGTTGCTAGCATGTTTTACAACTTTCCAAACTTAAGTGACATGTTTGCCATGGTTAAAAGATTGGTGGCAAACTTGACAAAAGTTCAAACTAATATGGCACAAAGTTCATTTAACTCTCCAAGGGACTAATCCAAGGATTGTGCATTTTCCATACCAAACATAGCCTTGTCAAATGAAGCAGATGGACCCATAGGATCAATTCCATTTCAATCAAAATGATTTCTCCAAAAAATAAAAAGAAAATAAAATTAAAGGATCCTATTCAAAAGATGTCTTGCAAGACCACCAAGGGGACATCGTGTAATCACCCACTTAAAGGAGGCAAATACCCAAAAAAAAAAAAATAAAACTCTTACGATCTAGCTTTCATCATTAATATTATCAACAAAATCCAAAATCCAAAAATTTCAGATTTGTATCACCTTCAAGCACCAAACTCCAACTACAGAGCATCTGCCAAATGTAGCAGATGGACCAAGAGGATCAATTCCATTTCAACCAAAATGATCTCTCCAAAAAAATTATAAAAAATAGAAGAAAATGACCGTATTCAAAAGATGCCTTGCAAGACCACCAAGGGGACATCACGTCACCACCCACTTACAAAAGGAGGCAAATACAAAAAGATTCTTATGATCTAGCCTCCATCATTAATATTATCAAAAAATCCAAAAAGTTCAAATTTTTATCACCTTCAAGCACCAAACTCCGACTATAGAGCATCCTCAACATGTCGAGCTTGAAATCATCAAGGAACGAAGTTTTATCCTAAAAATTCATTGTTTCTCTCTTTCCAAGTGCCCCACAAAATAGCTACAGGAACCAAATTCCACACCGTAGGAATCCAACTTTCTGCGTCCTTCTCTAAGCCACCAACACAACCTTTCTACTACATGCTTGATTCTAAGAAACCCCCATTAACGAAAGGGCAACATGCCAAAGCAAAGAAGTGCACTAGCAATGCACAATTGAATGATCCATAGATTCTTTCTCCTCGCGACACATCCAACACCTACTAGGACCACTAATCCTTTTAAGCATATCCTCCGTAGGATTCCTACCTTTGGTGGTTGTGCAAGACAATTAAACAATCATTATTGGGAGCCTTATAAGTTAGAATTCCATATGGACTTTTCAGGGAACTCCACTCCATATACAGCATCACGATCCCCCAGAAGCGCACTATAAAAGCCCCTGAATGAAAGACCCTTTAGAGTCAAGCTGACAAACAATCTCATCATTACCCTCATGCACAACCACCACCATGTCTGCAAGTAAAGCCAACAAACAATAAATGTTATCCTCTTCCTAATCTTTAAGAGATCTCACAAAAGTCAAATCGCAATGGACAGTTACATGAGTTGTCGAACCATAGCCTCCTTGAACCTGACCATCCTATAAAGAACCGAGAATTTTCCTTTAATAGGACTATAATCACACCAAACATCAAGCCAAAACAAAACCCAAGACCCACTCTTTACCTAAAAATGCACTTAGGATTTGAAATGCCCAAGACTCACTTAGACGGACATCCAACAACCAAGGTTTTGCCCAGTAATAATAAAACTCTAGTACACTACGCTACGGCCACACATCACGTAAATAAATTCTACCAGTAGTAATCAAAAATCAAAAACTCAGTAAAAGCATGCAACAGAAGACATGAGAGAACAAGGATTAACCACAGCTTGAAATTCTAATAGTTCAGTACTTCAGTGAAGCTCAAACGGAGGGGAAAGAAGTATGAGTTTCAACTCAGTGAACCACAAGCTCTGTAAACCAAGCAGAGTGGATTCATAAACCTGAACAAGCTTCCACTCCCTATACACAAATTACAATCACTCTAGTACACTAACAACTGGATACCAAATTACACTAACATAATGAGGTACTACTAGATCGAAAATACTACCACGGGAATAGGAAGGCTTCAGCTTTTAAGCATAAAAAATAAAATTAAAAAAAAACATAAACAAAATCGACTCATCACAGGGAGTCAGTGTACGTTTCGTTGGTGCAAAAATAATTCCTCCCACTACAACAAAAAAAGGAAAATTGACCTCAAAGTGAAAAGAGGAAACCAAATCATGTGATCTATGATCATAGTCCCATATTAGCTACAATACAAATCAAAAATATAAACAGAGCGCCCAGCACAAACAATTTGGCCAACAAAACAATGACAATTCCAACAATAACGAAATAAGCACAGCATTAGGATTTAGGAGGGAAACATAACTAGAGAAGAATTGAAAGTAGCAAAACCCTAAACGGGAAAATCCAGTGGGAATACTGACCAATATTTCGAAGATCCTGGAGGTAGTGACGCATGGTGGAATCTTGTGTAAGGATGAAATTGAGGGTTTTAGAGGAGTGAAGAGAGTGAGCAGAGACGAACAAAGCCTCGAGAAGGCGATCAGCGCCGAGCCTAATGTCGGCAATGAGACGAGCGGCTTGGCCCAGCCGATCCATCGCCATAGCCACTTGCTTCGGCGGCGCCTCGGCCGTTGCATCGGCTGAAGCCGTCGTTGTTGCCGCCGTTTGAGGTGGCTGTTGTTGGTGTTGTGTCTGTTGATGTTGCAGCATTTCTCGATCTTTTCTCCGGTCGACCTGATGCAGTGGACAACTAGACTTTCTTCCGTTGAGGTGGCTGTTGCTGTATGCAGTCCCTTCTTGCAGGAATTTGAGTTTGCGATACTAGTTGGCAGATCAGCTTGGAACTTGGAAGGGCGGTGAACGGGAACTTGGAACAGCAATCCGTACCCAAAGAAAAATAAAGTGAAGACGAATACCAAATATGGAAGCGAGGGCCGCGAGGGCAATGGATCCTGGACCCGACTCAAGATCCAAGAGACCTACCCAATGGGCGTGTAAAATTTATAAATAAAAAATAGTTAGTTAAAAATTAAATTTTGATAACTTTTGATAATTTTTGATAACTTTAGCAAATTTAAGCTAATATATCAAAATTTTAAAAAATTTCACTTTTTAACTTTGGTAATTTTTGGTAAGCTTCGATAAATTTAGGCAAAAAACTGGAAAGTTTTGGCAAATTGAATTTACCCTACAATTTGACGGACCCTAAATGAATATAAGTCTGGGTTTAATATTTTCAGACCAGCATGTCTAATATTGATCTGGGTTTTAAAAAAATTTCGGGTCTTAGCTTTGGGTCCAAGTCTCGAAGAACCCACACTCAAACCCATATTCCTAGATCTCTCCGTTACACCAAAATTATTGCACGAGTCCTTTGTTTTCACAATATATTGTACACAAGATTATTTTTGTGGGGGATTGCTAACCACGTAGAGTTTGTTGTAAATTCAAGTGATTTTGGTGAAAATTTTGTAGAAATTGAAAACAAAATTTAGTTGAGAACTCTAGAGTACCTAAATTTTTGAATAAATAATTATCGGGCCTTAAATTTTAATAACAAATTTAGCTCTCAGATGTTGAACATTCCTCGAAACATTTTCTCTATAAAATTTATAAAAAAAACAAATAGGTACCTTATAGTTATTAATTACATTGCCTTTCTTACAGATTTCATACCTAAATCGTCGAAACTTGTGAAATCACTATCATTAATAGTTACCATATAAATGATGTCACCAACGAGTATATTGTAAAATAGAGACGCTCTACAATAATTCCAACATCATGGGGGTACCATAGGAGTAGTGATAATTATACTTGGAACGCTCTTAGTTTCGATTTATTGGTCGTTTGGTACATGAGAATTAATGGATAGTACAAATGGAAATAGAAGAATAGGTAGTAAATTTTCATGTTTGTTTCATGCGATTGAGAAAAATACAAATATGTGAATGGGAAGAAAACTAAGTAAGTACCACTAATATATTAAATATGAATGATGTGGTAACTCAAATGGCAATAGATGAATCATCTAATGAATTTATGGTAGTCACCGTCAATAGAATAGTCATCACAATAGTTGAGCCGCAGCCGGCAAGCACTGCCCATTTCCATATTTGCCGCCCTGATAGTATGCACTGTCTCTTACACTTCCAGATTCGCTTGTACCTACCTGAGAACCATAATTAGGGTTATACTAGTTGTCTGCACCACTAGTATTGTGACAATCATTGAGTTGTTCTATCCAAGACACGCGTGGAATACTACCCTTTCTTGAAGGATATCGTTAGAGCGCAAGATGAGTAAACCCATTCTTCATAACAAAAGAGGTGTCAAAGACCTCCCAATACCAAGGAGGTTGATTGGTCCTAGGAGGCATCTTAACCGACACATCATCCTTGGGAAAGCTTGTTGTCCGAGTGAACGGTTGTCTCCTAATAGATCTAGGATATGACACGTAAGTGACACACCAACATAGAATGCTCCAAATCTTCCATTTGAATATCTCTTATCGAAGAATATCAGTGACTGGAACACCAACTTTCAGAAGACCAACTACTAGAAGATCGATGATCATCACTGCCTCCATGACCGCTTCCAATGTAACGATAGGAGGGTTCCTGAATTATATAGAGGTATAGAAAGTCAATCAAAGGAATATCTTACTAGTGAGAATTGTGAACTAGGGGACCTCGACCAACCTTCCAATCAAGAACCCTCAAGCCACTAATTGAAATAACCCTAGAGAGGGAGGTAAATGAGGTTGTTGAATTTTTCCTACCAATGTTATAACAATCTCACAAAGATACGTTAGTGTAGCAACAAATCAACAAGATCAACTAAGCTGAAAATCAAATATATCAACTTTTATTCAATGATAATATAAAAGCTTAACAAATTGAATTGGAGGAGACTCAATCAAGCAGATTGGTCATGATCTAAAATGTGTCAGAAAGACTCACCAATCTCCTTAACTCAGTTTTAGCACCTGGTTCAAAGTGAGATTACAATCAGTTCTTAACCAAGGTGTCTTTATAGACTATCAACCATATCATTCCATGGAGGATTGTTGTCCAAGTACACTTAACAAACTCACCAAGTCTTCCTACTTGACGACTCACTCACTGGCTCCCTGAACTTGACTCAATTCAGGTATACTCACTATGATCACCGCTTGGTTACAATTTCAACTCATTAAGCCTCAACACTTAGCTTCAAATTCGACTCACTAAGCCTAAGGATTAGCTACAATTACAAAAACACAGTAAAGGGAATATAGGATTAACAAAGGGAGTATATTGTGGCTTTGTATGCCCAAGCACAAGTCGATAATCTTCTTATTCTTTCTTCATCTTCGATTTATCCTTGAAGAAGAGTTTATGACTGTTGGCTCTTCTTTGACTTGAGCATGGATCTTTTGACGCAAAGAAAAAAGAGAACCAATGCTCTTATAGTTTCCAATTTCAGCGCTTGGTGCATTTGATTTGACTTCCTTCTTTCACGGTAGTGTTTCCATTTTTGTTATCATATATCTTCTTGCTTATCCCTTTTTTGGTTTATCCCAAATTATCTGTCAAATTGAGAGTAAAGATAATTAGTCAATCAAGGATTTTATTTGAACAGATAGTTACCATATTGGGTTTCAACTGATAAGTGCATGATTTGCCTTGATTCTTAAGGAGCTTTGATAGTAGATCAGGAAAGTTTTTGATTGAAAATGTATATATATTCCCCTATTTCTCTATCATGTTTGGTCTTCTTGTTTTTGGTGAAAACTTGCACATTTGGAAGCAAAACACTGGTTTTAAAACAATTCTCGCAAGACTAAGGGTACCACGGACCTCCATCATGGATGATCAAGCCATGGTACGAATTTCAGGAGAAACGAAGCAAAAAGGAGCAAAACAACAGCCACCACAGTATGTCCCGTGGTGGAGATCACGGACCTTGGTGGCCGGCCACGGACCATGGTGGCTGGCCGCGGACCATGGTGGTCTGCTGCTATGCGCGTCGCCAGGTTTTTCCAGTAGAAAAAGAAGAGAAAGGGTGATTTTTCGGGATTCATTCATTATCCATCAATGAGAGAAGGAAGTTCCTGACCCTTCCATTGCTATTCTTCTTCCAAACTCCATCAAGAATCAACTTTGAATAAAACCAAGAGAGGAAAGAACCGAAATTCGAGAAGAAATTAGCGGCATTCACGGAGAAGGTTCCACTCCTGGATCGAAAGACTCAATGGAATCCTCTTCGTAGTTCGTTCAATCCTTTTCGTATTCCCTTTTGCTTTGAGGTTTGATTATCATGTTTGGAACTTATTTCATGCTTTCGATGACTATGAGTGAGTAGATTTTAGTTTTCTAGGGTTTTGCAAATCGAAACAATGAAGTTTGAGTTGATTTTCATAGTTTATACTTGAATTCTTATTTCGAATCAATAGAAAGTTGTGTTTTTCATGTTCATAAGTATTTGTAAGGCCTCGAATGCTTTTGATTTGAGAGTAATATGAAAAGTACTAGAAGGTGAATTAGAATAATCCGACTACTAACTTTGCTACCTAGTTTTGTGAAATTTGAGAAAAGACTAGTGAACTAGGGATTGATAATTGGATAATTTTAGACCTTCAACTTTAATTAACTTGAAAAACATACGAAAGTTGCTTGTTAGGTCAATTAGAGTAATTCTGTTAAGCATCGAACGAGCGATATGATTCTTGTGGTTATAGATTCTTAATTCAATTGAAAGAGTAACCACACGAACTAGGTTTTAATAGTCAAACTCGTTGCTAGAAAAGCAATTCCCTAAAAGTTTTTCTCCGTTGATTTAATCCTAGATTAATTTCCTTGTTTTTATTAGTTTCAATTAGTTCACTTAAGCTTCCAAAGTCTACAACTCGATTAACCTAGCAATCAAGTAGAAGACTAGTTCACTGAGTTGTTAGACCTTAACGTGCTACATCATACCCGTGCGCTTGCGCCCTTGTCATTGACTGAGGAATTTGTGCGCGGCTCTTCAATGTCATCCCAATGTAGTTGGAATTTTGGCATTTTCATTCAACGTGTCAACCGTTTGTTATGACCTGTCGTGGGATTGATGAGAGATTTTGACATAGTCTTCAATCTCCCCCTTGTTGAATGAAAGACAAAATTCTATACAGTCCATAAAGCATGTAAGATAGGCAATCACAAGTACAAATAATCAGCAAACTAAAGATTTAAATGTTATGAAGACTCAATTTTTCTCCCTCTTTTTGTCTGCATTCAAGAAGGGAGTGCAAAATGTTTTTAAAATGGAAAATTGAATAATAATAGTGATAGTTTTTGAAAATTAGTGATTGTTTTTTGACTAAAATGATTAACATTTTTATTCAATCCCTCGACTACACTAAGAGTCTGTCAAATTTATGGGTAACTTTAGTTTACCAAACTGTATCAATTTTTGTCTAAATTTATCAATATTTATCAAAAATTACCAAAGTAAAAAAAATTAATTTTACATATTAATGTAAATTTACCAACAATGATCCAAATTTATCAAAATTACAAAAAATTATTAAAAATTATCAAAATTTAACTTTTAACTAATAACACACCCCTAGCACAGAAAATGGCCAAAGTTCCCAACCATTCGGGGTAGGTAGGTAGGATAATATTGGCAATCTCCAGTTCACTATTGCCTCTACCTACCACCAGGAGCTCAACTACTATCTTTTCGTCCCTTACATTCAGGAAAATGCCCATTTCGATATTATCAACCCAACCAATTTGACCAATTGGCCACCTAAAACCCGCCCACAGTATCCCACGACTTCTCCTGTCAAATCTTTATAAGATTAAAACCCCATTTCGATAATAAATAAGCCGAAATCACCCATTTTCCTCCCACCTAATAAATCCTCAGCCATTTTTCTCCCAACTTCCCCTTAAACATTTTCTCCCAAAATGGATCTTTTAGGCTCTCCTGAGATGAAATTGGTAGGCATTGGGGTGGCAGTTGTCGTCGTTGCTGTTACAGCTGCTTATATCGTGTCCAGTAAGAAGAAACCCAAAGGTCTGTTTCATTTCTTCCAATCTTCATTCATGGGTTTGATTAGATTTCTGACTTCTCTATTCGAAACATTGGATTTACTGATCGATTATGTGTGGTATCTGGGTTTTGGGTTTGTGTTTTGACAATGATAGGTTCGTTGGATCCTGAGAATTTCAAGGAATTTAAGCTGGTAAAGAAGGACGACATTAGCCATAATGTGGCCAAGTTCACTTTCGCACTCCCAACTCCTACTTCAGTGTTTGGTCTTCCCATTGGTCAACACATCAGTTGCAGGTTTGATTCATCTACTCTACGTTGTTTTCCACTGGGATCTGTATTGTTTTTAACGTCAATGTGTGGGTTGATTATGGATGAAGTGATACAATTGCAACTGATACAAAGCTAGAGGATCAGTTATTCTAGATGACTTTTTGGGTACAGTAAAAAGTGTAGCAGCTGAGCGAGAGTAGTGAAAGGGCTTTTCTTTTTCTTTTTTTGGGTAAAGTTGTAGTTTTGTCCAACTATAGGAATTTAGGATAGTCAGTGAAAGGTCTATGCAGGTGGGATGTGAAGATAGGTCTCTATACCTGGCACAGAATCCAAGAACACTTTATGAGCTGATTCTTGCAGTAGTCACAGATATCAATAAGCTAATGCCTAAAGTGTGCATTGTGTTCAATTGTGTGTTGTGCCCTTTTCCTTATTTGGCCAAAACTTAAAAAAAGAGAAATCTTGTGCTGTGTTCCAAAACAGGGGAAAGGATAGCCAAGGTGAAGAAGTCATTAAGCCCTACACCCCAACTACATTGGATTCAGACGTAGGACGCTTCGAGTTGGTCATCAAGGCATGTTTTGGATTTCTCTATGCGCTCGAGTTTATCTCCTTTTCTTATTTTGGCATTGCAGACTTTCTTTTGTACAACTTTACTGATAAAGTGTTTGTTGACTATAGATGTATCCCCAAGGAAGAATGTCACACCATTTTCGGCAGATGAAAGTTGGTGATTATCTGTCCGTAAGAGGACCCAAGGTGTGATTCCTTCTTTGTATCTATTAAAAGTTTGATGCTTCAAATGTTAACCGGGCAAGGTTTTAACATTCTTGTTCACCTTCTGCGGTTTCCAGGGGCGTTTCAAGTATCAACCTGGTCAAGTTAGAGCATTTGGAATGATTGCTGGAGGTTCGGGCATCACTCCCATGTTCCAAGTATGTGCTCACTGTTTTCCTGTACTCATTTTTATTATTTGTAGTTTTGTATTTTGAAAGCTGCATTTTACTAAGTTTTGTTTTCACCTCAGGTTGCCAGAGCCATATTGGAAAACCCAAAAGACAAAACAAAAGTTTATCTAATATATGCCAATGTGACCTATGAAGACATTCTTTTGAAGGTACTTGACTAATGTGCCTTACTTGTACTAGTGCTATTCTAGAATTTGCACAATTTCTCTCATTCCTATGAAGAAATCTACATTTTGTTGTTTTAGGCGAGAAACCTTACTTTTGTAGTCCCTAAGTGTCTCTGTATTTTGCTTCACGAAAGTTCTTTGTACATGGGGTTCTTTTTTCCATTTCTGTTTGCTTTTTAAAATTGGAAAGTTGGCCCTATTTCTTGCCTTCTTGGATATGAAGCTGATGTGTTCTGGTTTTATCTGCCGTGGTATGTGGTACATTATGATTTGATAATGTACTGAATATGGCAAGAAATTAAAATTTGCGCCTTGTCAATATGCAACAAGTATAGATCTCAGAACCATACGACATACAACGAACCTTGTGTAAGGCAATTAGCCAAACTAAGAGAAGAGGAAGAAATGGGGGAAAAGAGGTCTTAGTGTTCCCAATCTTAGTGTCAAAGAAAACTTGATGGTGCCTCTTTGACTCTAGATGTTAAAGTACTTTCTTTTGTTCTCCTACCCTGAAAATCTACAAATTGTTGTTATGTGCAATGCTCATTAGAAATTGAGAACATGAAACTGTTTATGCGGTCTGCTCTCCGTTTAGTTAGTTCAATTGACCCATTTTACTCATGTTAGGTTGCAACTACACCTTGCCCTAACTCTCTCACGTGGGGAGGCCTGGTCACTGGGTACTGCCCCTTTCTTTCCTTTTGTTAGTCCTTTTGCGCTCCCCTTCCCGTGTTATCCACCTGGTCACCTCAAATGATCATGCAAAATGGTTCATTAGTGACTTGCGAGCCTTTGTTGGTGGTATTTTGTGGTTCCTAGCTTGAACAAAAGTTTTCTATCTTGAACTAAACATATGAGCCAATAGCCACCAATGAGCATTTTATAGTGGTTGTTGCCACTGTTGAGCGCTTAAGACCTACATAAATTCTCTTATTTGCACATTGTCAAACCAATAACGTACTTTCTTTCTTGTTCAAATGAGTTCAGTGCTACTAGCATCATATTCTGGTTCTAGTGGGGGAGTACTGGTGCTAGATGTAGTTGCTGTTGGGGACTTGCAACTTCCCACAAACATGGTGGCTCTTAAAGGGTGGACTTTGACCTCTCACCTATCCTTTTTATTATTCTCAATGAAATTTGCTTTTACCTAATTTATCATATCTATCTTATCTATCACTTCAAAATTAAGGTTTAGCTTCAAACATTGATTATAGAAGTGGATTAGATGTTTGCCAGTGATGTCTTGATTCATAGATTAAGTGGACATGAAGGAAACATGGTCAAACATCTTTTAATCTTGAAGCATTAACTTAACAGCCAAAATAGTCAATGGGGTCCATCTCCAACTCGCTCGTCCTGCCTTATCCCGGACCACACTCACTTGCTGCCATTCTCTCATCTCCTTATAGCACTCCCTCTCTCAATTTCCTTCCTTTTGTTACAATGGCATACTTCAGCTGCTCTGACATGTGCACAGATATTGCCATTGACATTTGTTTTTGCTGCAAAAGTTCCACGCTCATCCTGGTGCCCAGGTTGCATCAACCCTCTACCCTTCTCCACAAGACCATATATGCCATGCCTTGACACCTTTTGTGCATTCTGTCTTTTGTCTTCTTTAAGGTGACGGCTACGGTAGCTAGTGCTTATGCGGTATGTAGGCGCGGGGAAGAAGATGTTTGAGATGGAAGAGACAGGCTGTGTATGTTGAGACATTTGGGTACTTTTTCTCAGAAAAACAAGCGGAAAAGTCTCCGCACTGTTTTATTTGTGAGCTGTGGTGTAGTGTTTGCCCTTAAATCTGCATGACCTAACAGCTTAGGTTCAGATCAAGTGTGGCCCTTCCGTGTAAACAAAACTCTGATTTTGTACTAAAAGTGTGATTCTTCATTCGTTACAAAACTAGAGGTAGATAAAGTTCTCTATCACTGCCTGGATCCTAGGTCTCCTTCGCATGAGGGTGGGTTTGTGTTCTGGTACTGACATGTTTACTAATACCACATATAGGATGACAACTGTAGTGTCTTTGTTTAGTCTTTACAGGGTTCTCCCCTCCTACAAATTTCTACTTCTTACTGTTTCCTTCTAACTGCAATGAATATAATGAGAGTCAGGACAAACAAAACAGACCAGAGGAGTTTATAGTTTCTCCTGTTCATTACAAGTGCTTGTGATATAAAAATGACATTTGCCTCTGACGTTGCAGGAAGAACTGGACAGCATGGCCAAGAGTTACCCTGATCGCTTTAGTGTATATTATGTCCTTAACCAGGTCAGTTGCTGGTTTAACCTGAGATATCCTCAATAATCTTTGGTTATGTGCTAATGCAAAAGGAAAGTATTGGGAAAACATGTCAAATTTTGGTCGACAAAGTATTGGAAAAAGCGAAAAACATGTAAACTTTTGAAAATTTGACAAAATATATAGCAAATACTCATGTTACAATTTTTTTTCCACAATTTTACACGTTTTCCCAATTCTTTGCCAATCAATATTTACCCCAAATTACCTAGCCTAAATCTTCCCTCGAAAGAACACAAGTGAAATCTAATTTGGGGGAAGGGGAACTCATGCCATGTATTGAGCTTAGATTACAAAATCAGGAGTGTACTATTTTCTGAATTGGAGCTGACAAAAAAAGTTGGATAATTGGATTCTAATATTCCCTACTTTCATCAATTGGACAATGGTGGACCGTACTTTCACTTTGTATTCTGGTGGTCCAAAAAAAAATAAAATTGGATTGTAGTGGTACCAAATCCACCTCCACATTCTTCTTATTTTTTTCATTCCTACACTATATTGTTTTTGTTTTTTTCGTTCCTGCCCATAGAAAGTTAATGAATTGTAGTTTCTAAAACATTTTTTAAATTATTTTTTTGAGACTCCGAATAATTATTATGATTTTTTAAAAATAATAAAAGTGAAAAAATCGTAAAAAATAGTAAAAAAATGAAAAAAAATTGGGAGAAACGTTGTAAATTTATTAAAAATCATTGTAAAGTGTTATACTAAGTTTTGAATCAAATGCAACACAAAATCTATGATTCCCTCGAAAATATCCCACTATAATCCAATTTTATTTTTTTTAGACCACCAGAATACAAAGTGAAAGTATGGTCCACCATTGTCCAATTGGTGAAAGTAGGGATTATTAGAATCCAATTTTCCAAAAAGTTTTATTTCATTATGTGTCAACCTTTCTGGCTCTTGATTTCTGAAGAGTCCTGTTGGGAAATTTTGAATTATGTAATTCAGTGAGTAAATGAAAAGGTCACACTTAATTGTCATGTTGCACTTCTGGGTTAGGGATGCAATCATGACAATCAGTGCACCTTCTGTTGGTGATTCAGTGAACAGAGGTTCTTCCTTGTGCATGTCCTCCTGTAACAAACGAACAATGGGTCTCATGACGTTATCTCTTCTTTGAGTGATAATACGCTAGTCTTCTCTTCAATAATAAGTTCAATTGAAAGGCTTTGCATCAGGACTGGTTTATAGCTAACGTATTACGCTATCTGACCATGCCCAGCATTCCAGCAACATATTGATATGAGAATACCACTATATTTCTAATAAATAACTGAAACTATGAAGGATGTAGGTGTTACTATTTTAGTTGGGTTTAATTTTGAATCATCTGCAAATATTGTTCTTCATTATATGATTGCTTTCGACGTGACCTGAGTCATGCATTCTGTGTTGGGTTGTGATCTACAGCCACCAGAAGGATGGAAAGGCGGTGTTGGATTTGTGAGCAAGGAAATGATCAAAGAGAACTGTCCCCCACCAGCAGCCGACATCCAGGTGATTTTACTTTTCTTCTTCTATGGAAATATGGCTACAGAGAATGACCTTTAATCTCTTACAATTACCATGATCTGTAATGTTTTCTATTTTTACGGGGAATTTGTGCAGATATTGAGATGTGGTCCACCACCAATGAACAAGGCTATGGCTGCTCACCTTGAGGAACTCGGTTACACCCCTGAAATGCTGTTCCAGTTCTGATCCTTACTTCATTTTAATCGGGTTTCTCCGAAGAGACCTGATCCTTATTTGATTACCCCATGTTTCATTCAAACCCTGATATTTGACTTTCGTTTTCCTGATATAAAATGAGACGTCGCTTATGTCTGTCTGGATGTAGATCTGCTCAGGAAGCATTAGTTATGATGCTGGAAAATTCTGTATTGCATAGATTGGGACTAAACGTAGTATTAATGCGTGTTTTAAGATCCCCATTTTGCTGAATAGTACTGTATTTTCTACGGCTGATTAACACGGATTTATTTGTGACAATACAGATGTGTTGGAGTTTTTATCTTGTGCATATACTACTGCTAAGTCCTAATCTTACTAAGGTCCCAGGCTCTGTGAAATTACCACTATTTCCTTCCCATTTTATCTTATCTTGATATTCATGTAAGATTAAATGTTAAAAACTTTAATTATTGTTAATTTTTTCTACATATAAAATGATATTTAAAACTATTATCCTCTCATTATAAAAAAAATATAACTACTCTTTTATGTTGTGCATATATTGATAATCATTAATAGAATATATATAATGTTATATGTACTAAGTTTTTGTAAAATATCATGTGAGAAATTGTTGGCCAAAGCCCACCAAAGTGAAATATTTATGAAAGTCTGAAAAAAATTCTTTAAGAGAGAAATAAACAGAAATTGATCATCGTAAAAAATGATGCTAATGTCTTCCTCTTTGAGCGGGGCAGTGAGTCACATGCAAGCAAAAGTGAAAAAAAAACCTAAAAATGAATTGAAGAAAATCATTATGTTAAATCTAAAAATGAATTAAAGTATGGACGGAAAAACCTAAAAATGAATGAAATAATTATAATGTTAAGAAATACTAAAAATAAAATCAAGGGTACAATTGAAAATCATGAGAAACAGTCATTCTATGAACAAATAACTCTACCAAATATTATTTTATACAAACAATTGATACAAACAGTTAACAAAAACAACTAACAAAACAGTCAAAAATCAAATAACTAACAAACAACTAACAACTTATGCGTTAACGCACCCAAACGCAACGCAACTTACCGCAACATAACGCAAATTATCATTACTTTTTAACTATTTCCAACGTAACTAAACGTAACGCAATGCACAAAAGAACGGAGCCTAAAAACAATTGACAACCAACATCTAGTTGGCAAACACCCCCTTAGTTTTTATTGATTTGACAGACGGATCGAACGATGAGTTCAGGTAAGGTTGGGCCCACTACTACTCCAATTTTTCAGGTTTAGGTCTAGAAATCATGTTTAAAAAGCAAAATTTTCGAATGGATTGGAATCGGGTCAATTATTGTCAATTAGGTTACTGTGGAGGTTTTAAGAATAGTCTAAAAAATGTACTACTAAAAAGAATGAAAATCTACCATAGGTCCATAGTTGATTTTTTTTTTTTCAAATATGGTTGTTGAAAGTTTCATATCATTAATTTATCAAAATACATTTGCTGAAAATATCTATGTCTCGGTTAATTATTGTAATAAGTTATTTTGATTAACACACATTGATTTGATTTTTTATGATAAAATCATTTGTATTTTCACTTTTCAAATATGATAGTTAAAAACAATCAATTATGATAAAATTTCCTCAAAAATACTAAGTTTTGTAAAAATTTATTTGTCAACTAATAATAAGATTATTTATTTTAACATATCTTTCAATCAATATATATTACTGTTAATTTCTTTTATAGATAAACATAAAAATAATTATACATTTCAATTACCATATTTTTCATAAATCGAGAAGAACTGGAAAATCAAAATGTGCTTCTTGGGTGGAACCCATTGGCCTATTCTCCCGGTTCTTCAATCAAACCGCATGTCTTGCAGAATACACACATTGACCACTGCCAACCAACTCTTACTCTTCAATCCCATTATTATCTTCCAAGCTTCGTCATTCGGGTTTCGTTGCACCCACTAACACGATAAGCTCAACATTAATTTTTCCCTCCCTTTTGTTTATTGAGAGAGATCGCTGTTTACAAGTCAACCCCACCTTTCTTCAATCTCTTTGTCCTGAATATCGCCCTTAATCATCTTTTCTTTTTTATATTTTTGGGTATTTCCTAATATTTATGGGTTCGTCATTTTTTCTCACTCAGGAACTCCTTACCCCATCTGATTTAATTATTTCCTCAATGTGGTTGCGGACTTTCCGTTTCTGAGATCTGTCTTCGTAATGATGGTTCTGACACTGTGCCAAATCCAAGAATATTTGGCACGTCCCATTTACGACTTCTTTCTTTTCTGAAGTGAGTTTGAATATATATGATGGGTCGTTGCATTTCGATGGATTGACTTGGTATTTTCTTGAATGATTGTGAGATTTTGATTTCTGATGATGCAAATGGGTTTTGCTGAGACACCCATGCGAGTTTTGTTCCATAGAACTAAATTCTAACCCATACCCATCATTCATTCATTCATATATATATCTGTGTAGATTTGTTACAAATGGTGGTTGCCTGACATACAAAGATTGGTGATTTCAAGTTGAAAAGTATTAGCTTGAATGGCAGATAGGAGTTCCCCCTCATGGGGGATTCATTGTCGGAACTCATTGTTGTGTTTGTTCAGTGTGGTATCCATCCTCTTCATACTCTCTTGGTTCGTTCTATTGCAGTCTGCAGGACACTCACGCCTTGCTCTTTTACCCAGTTCCAAGAACAGCATTGTGTCAGGCAATGCAACAAGTGTTGGATGTTATAATGGATATGATGCCAAATGGGATGATGATAAGAATGAAGTAGTTCTCAAGGTTTACATGTATGATTTGCCACCTGAGTTTCATTTTGGGCTTTTAAATTGGAAACCTGAAGGACCCAGTGTTTGGCCAGATATTAGGAAAAATGTCCCAATCTATCTGGGTGGTCTGAATTTGCAACACAGCATTGAGTATTGGCTTACACTTGATCTCCTTTTTTCAGAATATTCGGGCCCTTCATCTTCGCGCGTAGCTGTCAGAGTGCATGACTCGAGTGAAGCAGATGTTATATTTGTCCCATTCTTCTCTGCACTGTCCTTTAACATCTATTCTAGGACTAGGAAGCAAGAGAGACACAGCCATGACAAATTCATGCAGGATAAGTTGGTCAAGTATTTGGAATCTCAAGAGCAGTGGAAAAGATCAGGGGGAGTGGACCACATTATCATGGCTCATCACCCCAATAGTCTATTGTATGCCAGAAATCAACTCTGGCCTGCAATGTTCATACTGTCCGACTTTGGGAGGTACCTGCCTACGATCGCAAATGTTCAGAAAGATGTTATTGCTCCTTACAGACATGTCATCAAATCGTTTGTTAATGACAACTCAACCTTTGATAGCCGTCCAATCTTACTGTATTTTCAAGGGGCCATTTACAGAAAAGATGTAAGTTCTTCTGATTTCCTGTTTCAGCACCTTCTGTGAAATATGCTGAATTAGTTACAAAGTTAGTAACCTTTTGCTTGTACTGACTGTCATATTTGTAATTTGTGCCAGTTCATGTATTGTTATGCTGTCAAAGTTTGGAACACTGCCACAGTTAATCGTTCTGATGGTCTTGTTTGTCTCTGTTAACTTCTGAGCTGTTTAGTCTTCAAAAGATACCGTAAACCCTTCTGTTATTTTTGTAGTTCACAATGACAATATGGATTGGATGTGCCTAATTGTTGGTCTAGTTGCTAGCTATTGATTTCAAATAGTTGTGCTATATATATAGGATTTAGGAAGTAAAGTGGGTGAGCACACTGGCACTCTTTTTCTATCGACGAGTTTGAGATCTGCACAACAGATATGAAGGGCAAAAGGTTTAATATTTTGTTTGTGTTTCACACTTTCACATGCCAAACAGCATATTATAGTATGCTTGTGTGTCTAGTAAGTGAGAATTGAATACTCTCACCATGTCACCATGCTTGGATATTACATAATGGAAAGTGGATGGAAGAGTAAATTTTGTTGTTGGATCATCCTGCTTGTTGAGTAATGCACCGCTCTTTGTGGGTGAAAGGCAAAACTGATGTAGGGCGCTCAGCAAGCAATTCTTACACCTGAAAAATTCACCCAAAACTCAAAAATGCTCAAGTCAATTCAATCCAATCATCTTCAAATCTATCCTATCAGTCCAACTACATAAGGGGGCTTAAATAGATAAAAGTCCTAGGGACCAATAAACTATAGTACAGTAAAATGTCAATATAATATGAAATCTCTATGTTTAGGCTATTTAAACTATATGATAATATTGATACGAAAAAAGTACAATATGTACTTATAATATGTCATCTATTTTCTGAATAACTTCTTTCAATCTCATCTTGGATCATTCCCCATCATTCTTAAAAATCGACCTTGAGTTGTGTAGAGGGGTGGCAAGAAGAAAACCTAGCAAAGGAAGATCAAATTTACTTTGGCATAGAGATGAGAAATCTGCTCAGATTTGAGCTTCTCCAATAAGAAACAGCAGTTCAATGAAACGATGTAGTTTCTTGCCAACGAATAATTCTGTATGGATAAATAAATCAGCATACTCAATGTAAGGTCTTGACATCTCCACATTTTTATGTGTATACCAAAATAAAAAATCCGAGTTAGCCATGTCTTGGAGGCACACGTGCTTGTTGGATGTGCAGTACTTTGAACTTCACCATTCAGAGCACCTCCTCCAAGGCTTGGAATCTAATCATTGTGCACTTCAAGAGCTTGTTTATTCTCTATTTGAACAGTCACTATACTGCAACTCACTGGACATGAGATGCACAAGTTTCCAACACACCCGTGCATAGACTTTGAGTAATATGTGATACTCCAATGGCAACATTGTTTGTCATATAGTAGTATAAAATCTAGGAATTCTACTAAAAAGTCATCACCTTCTAGATGCTAGAATACCACAAAGGATGGAATACATGTGTGAGAGGATTAGAGGTGGATCAGTGGATGGTAGCCTCTAATGGGTGCAAAGGAGATAATGAAAAACATTTAGGACGAGAGCGTCAGTCAATATCTAACATCACAAGATAAGATCTTATTCCAGCCATAATCTTGAGCACATGGAGCCTTTTATGATACGGCTGGCTGGTTGGATCATCTACCGATCAGCTCAAAAGCCCTCTTTATAAACTCATCATTTAAAGTAGGGTCCATCAAAGTAATTCAAATTTGATTTAGGATATTGGACCAACAATTCCTACACATGGAAATATCTTTAAGAAGTCACAAATACTCAATTCAATTCAATTATATTTAAGTCTAGTCTTCAATCCAATCACCCAAGGGAGCTTAAGGCTTTGTTCTTAAGGTAGGTATTACCCACTTTACCTAACCCAACCAAATTTACTCATTCTTCGCATATTTTCGACACACTACTTTTCAACTTTTACCTAAACTTACCCATCTTTACTCTGCCCATCCTTAACTTACCCCTCTAAATAACAAATCTTTTCAATAGATAACAATCCTAAATTAGATAACCTAAACATTTCTTACATGATCAAATATAAATCTAATCCTAAACCCCTTCATTTAGGCTTGTTAAGAGACAGTAGGAAGATTTTGTATTTTCATTACATTTTTATAATAATTTCTATTTTCTTTCATATAGTTTAGATAGCTTAAATGAAGAGATTTAGTACAAGATTTATAAGTTATCCTATTATAGTTTATTGAATTTCTTAGGACATCTTTAGTTTTTCCTAATTCCCTTAGGACTCTTATCTATTGAAGTCCCCTTGTGTAATTGGATGGGTAGACTAGACTTGATTATTCTTGAATTGAATCAAATTGAGTAATTTTTAAGTTTTGAGAGAAATTTACTACTACTTGCCGAGTGCCCTACATCAATTTGGCATCAGAGTGAATGCGATGTTGCTGTCTTAATTCTCCTTTTTTGTCCAACGCTTTAATATTTTCCAAAAGAAATGCAAAATTCTTCATAATATCTCCCAATAAGCTATATTCTGAATACCTTCCTCATTTTCATCTTGCGCCAGAGACTTTTGGAGGAAAATATAAGTGAAAATAAGGTTGATACCCTCCTATTCTGCTCTATTTTGGGTTGTTCAGAAATGAGATCTGGACGAACAGGGTGTACATTTTCCCTTCTCTTTTCGGTGTTGGCAGTGGAAAGATGGCAGGAGAAAGACATATATTTCATTCATTCTTAATGGAGTTGAATTATGGATGTCATATAAGTTCTGTGAGGGGTAACAGTAACTGATGAGGACCTAGAAGATTTGGTGTTAGCTTGTTGAATGGTTTAGAGTGTTGGGAGTTATGAGCTAGTCAATTTGGTGGGTTATATTTAATTGAACATGTTGGCATTTCAGAACCCCCTAAAGCTTATATTTGAGAATAATTAATTTATGTTCTGTTTCTTGTTCTTGGATCTGCAGAAGATTAACAGTTGGAGTATCAAATCTGAATAGGTACTCCTGAACTAAGATTGTTTAGCAGCTAGATGCTGGGTTAACACTGATCTGAATGCTAAATTCAGCTGATGAGCACAGGTCTGACCATAAGACTTGTAGTAAAACCATTATATTTATGAATCATATGTTGCAAAGCAGCAACTGTTGACTCTCACTACTTTCTGGCTTAAGGTAAGTTGCTTTTTAAAATGCATTGACGCTTTCCTGTTCATCCTACCATCATAGCTTGGAACCAGGCCCAACTCAGACCTAAAACTTAAGCACCTCATTGTTGACCTGATCTCAACTGAAACAAGTCAAACCAATCTGGAATTTTCCTTACCAAGATTAATTGCGTTTTCTGGATTAGCTTATGTACACGCTGCAGATGCTAATATAGCGAGAACTCGAATAACCCTACCTTACTACTTGGAACTTGGAACCCCTATCTATCTAATTTGATCTGACATGCAACTCCAAACTGGGTTAGGCGGACTGGTACCTGTTTTCAGAGTGAACTTTTGCCTTTTTTTATTTGCCTGGTACATCATTGTGTCTAGCATTTGAAAATAGAATCATGAACTTGATGTGTATTGAAATATGATTGAGGTATTCAATGTCTTAATGGCTCCATGCTTGGATGTTTTCTGCAAAGTCTTAACAGTAAGGTTCCAAGCAATGTGGTGTCTTAAGTTTTCCTGTGTAGTTTGCTGAACGTATGAACTCAAAAACAGTAAATAAATGGACCAGTCTGTGACCAAAATGTAACTGATCCTCATGTTACTTTCCTTGCCTTCAAAAAATGTTATGTTCTGGGTGTTTCAAAAAGATGTGTGACAACTGGTATGGTCTGTCTGCTCAAGTTCATTAGTTGATTCCATTGCAAGCATTTGTTGCTGCATCTTAAGGAGTCCATAAGCTTTCTGCTTGTAAGAAGAATGATGCTTAGTTATCTAGGAGAAACAAGTAATGAAAGATAAAAGACAAAATCTTGAGTGTTTCCTTTTATGTATCAAGTTTCACATATTTGTCAATGCTAGTTTTGGGGACTTTCTTGCCTCTACATGCCATGGCACAGGGCACTATTTTATGCTGATTGGCCTTTGGCTACTGGTGGAACTCTTTTGCAACTGTTGCATCTTTCCTGCCACTTGCAATTTGTAGTTTTCTCTCTGTTCCTAAATTATAGTCCATCTTTCTTTTTGTGGTAGTCTCGAATGATGGTCCATTTAGCTTTCTATAGCATTGAAATCATTCTCTTTGACGCAAAATTAAATTAAATGGTGTCCACTTTTATAAAAAATATTTCCCAGGCAAGAGCAAGACTACAATTGTGGCATAGAGAGAGGGATTGTTTTACGCGCTTATGAAAGTTGATATGTTCCTTGAAACATTTCCTTGCGATTTCTTACATTTGACATTGCTATTCTTTGTCAGTATCATCATGTGGGTGTCCTGTGTGCAGGGTGGATTGATAAGGCAAGAACTATATTATTTACTAAGAGATGAGCCGGACGTGCATTTTACTTTTGGAAGCATTCAGCATGGTGGTGTGAGTAACGCTACCCAAGGGATGCATTCCTATAAATTCTGCCTCAACATAGCGGGTGACACCCCATCATCAAACCGTCTTTTTGATGCAATTGCCAGCCACTGTGTCCCTGTCATTATCAGTGACCAGATTGAGCTTCCCTTTGAGGATTTCATCGATTACTCAGAATTTTGCATCTTTGTGCGCAATGCTGATGCTGTGAAAGACAAGTTTCTCATAAATCTCATAAGGGGAATTGGTAAGGAAGAGTGGACTCGCATGTGGAGGAAACTTCAAGAAGTTGAGAGGTTCTTTGAGTTCAGGTATCCGTCTAAGGATGATGACGCTGTTCAACTAATATGGAAGAGTGTGCTGAAGAAGGTGCCTGCCATTAAGTTGAAGTTAAACCGTTCTAGGAGGTATTCTCGCACTTCGGATGCCACTGTAAGGAAGGAACCATCCTCTTTTGCTGTGCCTCATAACTTCTGGTGAGAAATGACATTACTTTGTTGGAGAGGCCTCTTATTTTTTAAGGCCTGCTGAAGCTGTTTTACAGAAAATTTTGAACAGCAATTTTTGCAGTTAAATGTAGGATTGTAGGATTCAACATTTTAAAGGGGCAAGTATCATTTCCCCCCTTTAGAATTCATTGATTTTATGTATCTTTCAGTTACTATTTTCCTTGGTCAATGTCTGGGCCTGTGAATGTCATTGTTGTAGCTCAACTGAGCCATGGCTGTTGATTGCCATGCCTTTTTGTACCAAATAGTGTCGTATTTGTTGGGAGGCAAACGGGCATCAATGGCACCTATTCGAGCCTTGATCCACCTTACACTTTTGTCATTTTCGAGCATTTCTTTGCAAACTGGTTAAGCGCAAGATGCCTTATCTCGAACTTCAACCGCCTAGTCAGCCTGCTTGGTCTAACACTGACCGAAACATAGTCTCTAGAAGACTAGAACGCACAACACAATATAATTACTGCATGATTGTAGGTACCGCGAAACTCCGAGCTATACTCTTTTGAGGTGCCCACGGTACGTGATGAGTTGCCCCAAAAGGCTTCTTTTTCTGTAAGAAAATGCAATTTAGTTTCGGTGTTCATTATTTGTCCTGTTGATTAGAAAGTAGTTTGAATCTAGAAAAACATGAATTTAATCTAAACAGTAATTTATAACTAATAAGCAGAAAACCAACTACACCTGCAACTTATTAGGTGCATTTGGAGCACGTGCTTCAAATAGTATGATTGTTCACCTATATATATTAGATTGTTCACTCTTATTATAATGATTGTTTACTTATAAATATTTGGAGCACATGCTATTAATTGTTCACTCTTATTATAATGATTGTTCACCTTTGACTCTTTGAGAAACACATATCTATTTTCTTCTCTTCTTTCATACCTCTCTCACTGGGAAATTGTTTATGTATAATTCACTCTCTCAGCCTCGAGTGCACGAGTTTGAGGGTAATTGTGTTAACCTTAGGGGAACGATCGACATTATCGATTTGAATGTTTTCGTCCATGGCACAATGTGAATTATTTCTTTAACAACCACTGTTTTCTATCTACTTCCTACACCAAGAGCCAGAGTTGTTCAAGTGATGATCATTATTTGATTTTCTTTTTCGACAGTAGATACCATGGGCGGATCCCAGGCATTGTCATGGGTGATCATGGCCACTGGTAACATAAAAAAAAATTAATAACTGAGTATAATTTATGATAAAAATTATGAATTTTATGTGAATTATAATGTATTAGTCGCCTCTAATCAAAAGACCTAAATTTGTGAAAAGACCTAAATGAAAATTTGTGATACGTAAGATCTTTACTTGAAATATAGTGAATGTTACAGTGAAAAAGAACCTACTACCAATTATGCACCATAGAGAATAGTGAGACGCAACATGGACTATTCAAAGTAGCAAGTATAAATGCGGCATCATAATAAATGCTGAAATTTCAAGGTCAAGCATTAAAACGGACAACTATCTAGCAAATGAGAGCTTTCATGCAAATAAATGCTTCCACGTTCGTATGTATTAGGGTGGCCATAAGTTTTACTAGCTTTGATATCTTCTGGGCCTTTTCTCACCAAATCAGTGCAACCTTAGTTTAGTATGTAGGCTCCATCTCATTAACTCCTTGTTTAAATCTTTATTACTACGCCTATCTAATCTATATTGTCTAATCTCTCCTACATGGAAAACGCCATCATATGATTATTCATCTAAGAAAAAAAAAGTTTAGGCTTGGACAAATAATAGTCAAATATATGTCACAATTTACAACTTGCAATAAAAGTATCGAAGGTAATTTATGCAACTACCGTTAGATAAGCTAACTTATTACTTTAACACTGTAAATTGACATAGGGTAAAACGAATTATTGACGGTAGAAGTTACTAGCTAGACATGATGATGTATAGATGAGGTTAAAAAATGGGTGGAAGCTGCAAAATCTCCTCGACAACTTGACGAGAAGGGGTATTTTCATCCAAAAGCCATTTTTCTAGGAACGTCAATGGTGGATTAGTCTCTTCGTCATTGATATTTTCCTCGGTGATGGTGACTACGTTGTTGTCGTTATTACCGAAAGACAAAATGGAGTCGAATTTGTTGTCATCCTCTTCTTCAGAGATGGCCATGTTTGCTTGGCTGCTACCACCATCATCTTCGACGTCTTTGTAAGTTGTTTGTTTGGGCTTGGCACCCTCCTTCGACGTCATCCAATTCTCGAGAAGGCGAGAGATGTTCTCTGTGCTGGAAGCATAGCATGCAGATGATGATGGTGCTTGGGATCTCTTGAGTGAAAGCTGAGGTTCGATTACAAAAGGAGTAGGATGATCATTGTCGTTGATCGCCTTAGGAGTTGAAGCTGATGCCTCTTGGTGGAAGCCACTTTCAAATCTCTTCAGTTTTTTCTTCAAGTGAGTGTTCCAATAGTTCTTTATGTCGTTGTCTGTTCTTTGAGGAAGATAGGATGCAATTGCCGCCCATCTACAAAATAGCAAACTAAGAGATTGACTAATTGCATCAAGCGGTACATATAAGTATCTACTCCCTCCGTTTTAGGATAAGGGTGGTCTAACGTTTATGTCAGCTATAGTTTTAAATCTTTTAACAATAATTTTAAGTACATACAGTACTACATCAAATAAAATTACTATCATTATATTTCTAAAGTAACATAATGTAATAATGAGAAATTTTCAAATATTGTGAAAAGTTAATGAATAACACTTAATTTGAAACAGACGAAGTAACATATATAGTTCTCTCGTCCTATGCATTTATGATCTTGCAAATTAATATACTTTTTCTCAAATTATGTCTCAAAAATTCCTTTTGGACTCATCTGAACCATTTTCCTAAATTATTATTCTATAATGTGAAAAAAGGGCAAAAAAATTAAACAAATCAAATTGTGATTTTTGCCATTATATATGCAACTAAAACTAGTCTTTTCAAGAGCCAACCCTCCAATATCAACCAACATATTTCCTTTCAAGAGCATATATAATTAGAGAGAAGGGATAGTTTAGTACTTGTTACCCAATAATGCCTGCAAATGGATGATCATGCCTTCTTCATGAGGAGTGAAATTCCCACGCTTGATTCCTGGTCTAAGGTAATTGGTCCACCTTAGCCGGCAACTTTTACTACATCGTAGTAACCCTTTACAAGGCATCATAATACAAAAATTATAATGATATTAATCAATATTTACATCAAACAAACATAATATAAACAATAATAGTATGGCTTAAAGTAAAACCTAGCTAGCTTATGATATTATAGATAGATAATAGCTAGATCCTTTAGGGTAGTAACATGAAGACTAGTTCTGCCCGACCAGAGACCGACCCAGTTTTTCAAACCTAAAATATAACAAACCCAAATACCGAACCCGATTCGACCCGACCAAATTGACAAGTGATCTAATGGACACATACCGGTATTAGTAGGAACAGATCTCCAATTTCCAGGACCGTGTTGTTGGATATAAGAGACGAGGATTATATCCTCTTCAGGAGTCCAAGGGCCTTTCTTGATGCCATCTTTGTCACAACAAGGAGGTCTTCCCATGGCTTATAATACTCTCTTTTGCTCTCTCTATGGATCTACCTATACTCTTCTTATGGGGGGAAGAGGTAAGCTAAAGCCAAGCCTTTTCACAAAATAATAGTGACAAGATGAAGCAATTAATTATATGGAAGGGTGGTTTAAAGTGTGGGCAACTTTAATTGCATGCCCCCATTGATCTACCCTTGCTGACTCCCCTTGGCTTTTCCTTACTTTACATTAAATATAGGTGGTCAATTAAGGGCAACCCCAAGTCAAAAGGGAAGGGAGGTCCATCAATTTTACTTTTGGCTTCTTTTCTAAGGTCTCACGTGAAATTTCACCCTTGCAAGATAAAGTTTTCAACTCAACTTATGTATGCTCCGGCCTTCATCAAAGCTTTCCCAAGCATACAGTATGTATGTATGCCACTAGATTAATACAACTCAAAGTTTTTAAGGTCAATTGTTCGATACTTATCATAGCCAATTTTAAACTGTGCTTTTAGCATTTTCATTAATGACATTGTCCTCCTCATCTAATGCCTAATATAGTTATATAGTCTCCATTGCTTCTACTCTTGTGAAGCACGGGTGGCAAATCAATATACTCGTCTTTAAGGGTGCGTTTGGTTGATCAAAAACCCCGGGGAAATGGTCAATTTTCCCGGGTTGACTTAATTTCCTCATGTTTGGAAATAGGTTGACTATGGGAAAATTTTTACGGCAGACCCACCATTTTATACAATTTCCTAGGGAAAATTTCCCTTAGGGAGGCCTAAGGAAAATTTTTCCCGGGGAAATCTTTCCCATGAAAGACTTCCCATGAAAAATTTTCCTAGGGTTTCTACCATACACTCTCTAAATCCAAAATTATGTTTGTATTAAGAAGGTTGGCTGATCAGCGATTAAGGAAGCACTCTTCTTGGCTACTAGTGCCCAGAAGCGAGCCCTTTCCAAACGACCGGTTCTAATTATATCATTACTTTATTATGTCCTGTCAGCTTTGCGCAAAAAAAAAAAAAAAAAATCCAAAACAGCTCCTGTAACCTTTCTGAGGGGAAAAAAATTGTGTCATGTTTTATGAAGAAACTATGGTGATAGTATAAGTATATCAAAGCAAATAATATTACTTAGCATGTTTACGTAAGAAATGTAAAACAGGGATTCCCTACATGCTCACTGATATAGTCTGATGCACTGGTTCGCATCAAAGGTGTGTCTAACTTGTGCGTAAACAATAGGTAGCTGATTTATGAATAGATAGAACTTGAATCTTTAAAAACTATTTACCTATGCTTACTAAAATATTAGAAAAATTAGATTATATTAAGTCGAAGTAGAAGGATTCACACAATGATGAGCCGAATTTTATATTAAAGTAAGTTAAACTATTAAACTCTTGGATTTTAGTACATTATCACCAAGTTGGTCCCATATAAATGACATTTTTTACTACTACAATCCAACATAGTTGGAAATACTAAAATTTATAGTGTGATAGTTTGGAATAACACAATCTAATATATGATAGTTTGCACTATTATAATCCAATATATTACAATCTAGGATCACTACAATACAATTACTGCGTAAAAAAAAAAAAAGTCACCCTCCTCCGATACTATGTAGGAAACCACCAAGTTGGTCCAAGCCAAACCAATTCGATTCCAATGCAATGAAATCCAATGGTTCAATATTTCAGCTTACTGTCATATATTTTTAAAGTTCGACTTACCATTGTCCCAACCTTTGTAATTCAGCTTACTACTATGCAATTTCCTAAAATCTATCCAAACTTAACCAAAATTTACAAAACTCCAAATTTACCAAAATTTAACCTTGCCTTACATTACCTTATCAACAAATTGGACGAGTCCTAAGGCTTCATTTAGTGTTGGTAAAATTTTGTCCCACCTGAATATTCAATTTTTTCCAACCTGAAAAATACTCGATTTGGTCTGAACCTGATTTGACATTGGTCGAATATTGGATACAATATTCCTCTTTTTTCTAACTCAATTTTAACCTAAATTTAACTCCGTCTGAATTATTCAACCCGATCCAACCCAAAAAGACCGGACCCAAATATACATTTCCTGTCTAAATATTGACATTAACGTTAACCAAATTTAACCGACTCGAATTTATTCAAACCCCAATTTTTAAGGACACTGGCCTCATTTGTAAGCGGTTAGGAGGTGGGGCTCATTTATAAGGGGCAACAGTTCAAGTCTCCTACACCTTTGCAGAGACATCAATGCCTCATTTCTTCCTTTCGCTTTTATTTATTATTTTTTTTCCCTTTCTTTTCTTTCCTTTATGTTTCTTTTCTGTTGCACCAATTAATATAATGCAAAACTATTTTTTTTACTTAACATCATGCTACCTCCGTCCCAAAATGTTTATCCGTTGACTAAATTTTGACTGTTAATTACTCACAAATTAGTTTTGTGAAAATTATGATGTTAAGTATTATGTATAGCTACAAGCGGTGGGGTTGGAATTTGTGAAATTTAATGAGAGTACATGTGGAAAACTATAATTATTAGACTATACTTATTAATGTTTACCTTTTTCTAAAAAAAATGATTTATATATAAATTAATTGACAATGTGAGTTACCGCCAACAAGACTTAAATAAATGATATTAGTTTCTTATAAAGATACAACAATACAAGTAAAAATAAAATAACCATTTACCCTCCACCTAGATAATTTGTGTGCGTGTAAGAAGCAACGATATGAGTACGTATTAAACGTTTAAACGGAGGTCATCACTGACACAACGAAAACAGTCACAAAACCGATACACTTGTCAGGGCCATGATTGCGGTGGTCATGACAGGAGGCTGTCACAGCCGAACACCTCCGTCATTGCAAATGCCCACATGGATATCGAAAAGGGGCACCTCAGAGCTTACTATGATGACAATGGAAAATACCCGAGGGTTCCTACTTCACAAGCACACGATGATGAACTGGCCTTTCTCAACAGGGTGTTCCAAGCCTCAATCCAAAATGTCCTCCACGAAAACTTGCCAAAGAACAAGTCCTACTGAATAAGTCTAGGGCATGCCAAATGTTGTGACCCTTACAACGATGAACCTAACAGTTTCAATCGAAAGATCATTGATGGAGATAAGATCCACAGTGGATGTCAGCAAGCAGGGGGGAGGGGCGAGTGAGGGATATGGCAATCAAATGGTTCTTGTCGATTTTCAACAGTTAGGGTAATTGGACTGCATACCATGCCTCAAAAATCAAGTGCAGTAGGGTAGAGGCAACGTTCACACGTTGCTACCTAAAAAGTGTCATTACATAGATGGATTGGACCGCCTAGACAGTAGGGCCAAACGAAAGAAATCATGGAATTAACCAAGTCTTAACCCGATCTGAGTCGTGCCTTCCTCATGGGCCACGCATTTGAGGGTCAATATTTTTTCCTGTCTGTCAGACTCGTGATTAGATGGTCATATGCTCACAAAACACTCACATATATGTACACACAATTACTTTGCAAAAAGCTTGCGAACAAATGCTGAAAATTTGATGCTTTCACTTGTTATGTTTTCTTTTCTTTAGAAGGCAATTAGAGGTTTGGCCACAAGAACAACCATTGACATCTGTTTCATCCCAATTGGGTGATGACAATTGAGGACCGCGTGCTCGCTAACAATAATCACAACAAACCAGCAATCCAGCATAATTGGTAAACCATACCTGAAGGCAATGACATACATAGGCGATCACAGGCTGTACAACAAGAGTACATAAAATACAGGATTGGTGCCAGACTCGGCATCACAAGCACACGCACACTGCATATCCACCCCAGTGCAGCTGTTTACGCCGCTCGGATATCCATGGTGCAGCTGGGCAACTGAAATCAGATGTGATTTTACTCATATCCATAAGTGCAAGCAGCCATATGCCTAATACACTTCTGAAAACAGAAGAGTTAAGTGGTCTATTCGTAATTTCTCACTTTGCTCGTGCATCACCTGGATCGAAATCACAATAACACGTCAAAATCTATTCCAACATTGACAAATTCAATGGTTTACTGACACTCAATGCATTAATGCTTCAACAGAAGAAAATCAGAACAGTTAGTCTCTCTTCTCATCAGAAAATTGGTCAAAATCTGTGATCCAACATATCAGGTGAAAATCGATTTTTAAATTGTTATATAGCACGGATGGTAAGGTCCATCATCGACACTAAAGATAAAGAGTCATCACAGATTATTCATGACAAGATTGTCATGATTCCGGACATAGACGTTACTAAGATTTATATTAGGCTGTTTGAATGTTGAATTTCATCACTATGTTTGAGATCTGCAAATATTCATTTACAATTTTTGTTTTAAGTGTGGTTTGATGTTTTATTAATAAAATCATTACATTTTGTTTTGAAAAAACAAAAAGAAAAAGGTTCCAAAATGAGTGCCTACTCAGGGAGTCACTGCCTTTGCCGCTTGAAAGATTGTATCAATCTTTCTTAAGTTAAGAAGGCTGAGGAAGTTAATGTGAAAGTTCGCCTAACAGTCAAATTAGGTTCCCTTTACACTTTGACTTCAACTATTGTCACTTTCTGGACTCAAACCCAAGATCTCAAAATTCATAAAACAGATAGATTGCCCCCACTTAGCATGTAGATGGGCAGGCTTTACACTATATGAGGAAGCCTTTCAAGTATTGAAGGGAACCACATGGCTTGATTAAACTAATCAAAACACTAAAATGTAAAAATCAGAACATAATGTCAAAAATTCGGATTAAGATGTAAAAAGCAGAACTATATGAGGAAGCATTAAGAGTTATACACAGAACTCTTGAACATGAACATCTAGCTTCAAGGCTTCTAAAGTCATGGGACAAGTTAGAGCTGTTGGAAAATTCGGATAATATTTTCATAAAGTAGGATCATTATGAATATTTGTACGAATCGAGGCTAAAAGAAAGGTTTTGTATTTTCTAAGTCTTTTGTCACATAGCATCAACTAAATGGGAGCACTAACACCCATCTTAACAAAACCGCTTAAACAAGGCCAATATGCATGAATCTATATAGCCCTGAAATGACTCATTATGGATTATTGATTAAGTAATGAAAATGGTGTGCATCCGATTTTGTAGACTTAATTCTCCATAAGTCTTGACAAAATATGCAGTAGAAAAAACGCAAGCACCTATTTTGCAAATGGCATCAATCTTAACCTCAGGAACTAAGAAGCACGGACTCGGACACGAGACACGGATACAACATGACATGGACACCAAGACACACGATTTATGAAAAAATAAAGACACGGCATGTAGTTTGACAAGTATCCTAATTTTATATAGTATTTCATAGAATAACAAATTCTATTTTAAAAATGTTTGTTAATGAATACATTTTCACTAATAGTTATGAATTGTAAAACTATATAGAGAACATAAAATCTTCTAAAATAATGGATGAGGGACAAAGGTAAGTGTAAGATGGTAAAGCAGTAGGCAAGAACAATGATGTATTGAAAAAAAGGATATCATAGTTGAGGATGTCTATGGAGGTGGCTAGCCTAAAATGTGATGTTCATCAATGATTCGGAAGTGTCCGAAGGTTGGCATACACGTGTCCACCATGAGTCCTCCAAGTGTCGGATGTTTATTTTAATAATTATTTAGGGGTCACGTTTTTTCGCGTGTTTCACATGTATCCGAGGAGCGTCCGAGAGTGTCGGTGTCAGATACGTGACCGACACGGATACACGATGCTGATAGAAGTGTCCGTGCTTCATAGATCGGGAATAGTCCAATTGTGATATTCATTAGGGTCATCAGCTCTTATTAATGATTCTACTCTAGATCATTACTATGAACAGTATCGCGACAAATGCTATCTGCATTAAAAGAAAAAAAACCTTCCTATGGCTAACCAACGACTGCCAACAGCAACGTCCACTGTATGGATTACAATTAATTGCTAATGGCTATGATACCAATGTGCCAATGGCAAAAATAAGGGTCATTTCCTGCTTCACTGTGTTCTGTTTTGTGGGATTTATTTTACGGACAAAATTCTGAAGCATCTTATCCAGCAAATTCTGAAGAATAGGCAACTATCTCTTGACAATTGTGAATAAGTGATAACTTACTTATAGACAAAATTTCTGGGGTGCAACGTGATAGTTCATCACATGCATGTACGAGACTACAACTGTTGGCCAATAGAAAAAATTGTCACTCATACAAAAAGTCAACTATTTTTTAGTCTATTTAAGCAGTTCATTCTACCATTATAAGCATCAGGAAAAATAGAACATTACAGAGAGAATTCCAGGGTGAGAATTTTGTGAGTTTTTCTTGTAATACTTTCTTCTATTGTATTAATCTGCAAGCTATCTTACAAGTTATTGTAAGAATATCAAAAGGCAATGGTAGGTACATTGCCAGCATGCAAAAGTTCTACAAGAAAACACAATGCTAATCAGGAATAGTTAAATATCGCACAAGACAGAACAAACATGTATGAACTGTGGTTAATATATCACACATAATAAGATAAGAAACAGAGGTCAACAGCCAGTTAATCCGTAGAATATAGACATGAGTAAATGATCCCCAAAAGTTTGGCGTAGACGCGTAGCATTGGTCATGCAAATGCAGAAGCATAAAGACAACATCCTTGATATGATGTTACATAATCATGGACACAAAGATGCAAGCAACAGATTCAATTGAAATCTTACCATGGGCATCCCTTTTCAACTTTTTCCTCTTATGACTACGATCACCATCGCCCTGCTCAATCATGGCACCATCTTGCAAAGGATGATACATCATTGATGATAGTTGTTCCTTCGCTGCTTCAAGTCTTCGCTTCTCATCCATCTAACGCCAAAGAAAATGAACCAGAGGATCACTTAGCATGTACTTCATTAATGTACACAGTATGTTCTTAGAATGCAAATAGTGCAGTAAGAGAGAAGCTCTTACATATGCCCTTTCAAACACAATAATTTGCTGCTTACAAAGCTTCAACTCCATCTCAAGCGCATTGATTCGTGAATCAACCGACACTGGACATTGCTCCACTATTTCCTTCTGCCTTCCACGGATGACCTCTGGTTGCCACACATGTAAAGCTACAGAAGCTTGCCTGAAGTCATACAAAGATTCTATACATAAACAAATCGCAAAAAAAGGAACTCAAGCAAAATAATTATAAGTAAAAGCAAAAGATATAAATATCCAACATAATCCAAAATAGTCATTTCTAGAAAATTGATCATAAGAAACAGTTTCTCATATCAAAATAGCAGTCAGTTAACTTATTATGAAACAGTTTATTTCCCAGCAAAACAGCATCGACAAAAGAATTCAAATTCTGTTCTCAGAATACCATATTTTCATCTTCGCTCCCCATCAAGCTGCGGAACATTATACACTCAATTAAAAAGCTTCCCTGTTACAGATTACGAAAGTCCTAACTTATCTTTTATAACAACACAGATTCTAACACTGGCAATTCAGTAATGTGCAAGTCTTCTGGCTCAGCTTCACAATTGTACCCAAATTGTTCCTAATTTCATGGAGGGCTAGCTTCATACTCAGGACCTGTTCGTTTCATGCTTTGGTGACAATGAAATCAATTAAGCAACCCAAACAAACTCCCCGAAACGCAGATACTAAACTAGTTATCAATATCCTCCTAAATATCATTACCTGACCTTGTGCAAATTGTTGAGTTCAGAAGCAGCCGCTTTGATTTTATCAGCCTCTTCAGCGGTACGATTCTTCAATTCCTGCAGCCTTCTGGTATGTTCAGCAATTCGGCTTTCGATTCTCAAAACGGCCCGCCTATGCGCTGCAATGATTCTGGCCTTATGTTTCTCATACCTAACCCCTCAAAATAATCAACCGATCAATCAATGAATTCAAATAGGGACCCAAAAAAGCCTGAATCTCAGCGAGAAAGAACAACCTTGCTCGATAGAGTGACTTGCATGACGAATTGGTGTTGGAAGAAGAAGAAGAAGAAGAAGAGGGATAGTTGTGGGTGACAGGAGGAGGGAAGTCGGAAGAGAGCAAAGGGGACCAAAAGGAATCGTCATTGGATAAACGATGAAAGCGTCGGGAAGTGATGGAGATGCAACAGAGGTCCTTAAAAGTAAGGCGGTTAGGGTTAGGGTTTGAGTTTGAAGTTGAAACCCCCATTTCAAGGATTCTTCTCCAAAGCTCATCTGGTAGCTCCGCCATTGTCGCCCTTTCTCACCCTTTCTCTACCTCCTCGTCCTCCACTATTTACGTTGGGATGCCTGGCACAGGTAGACGTGTCTGGAGTCTGGACTCTGAACTCTCGACCCTGACCGAACTATGTTAATACATGTTAGTAGGGCTGACCAAAAATTTAGGGAATTCCGATCCCATCCGGTCCTGGACCCGGTCCCAAAATCCCATTTCCGGTGGAAGCTGGACTGGGAGTGTGATTAAAAATGAAGTTTCAGTTAACAATGGGATCGGGAGTGGGACTTGACCTCATCTCTCGATTCCGGCCCCGATTGTCAGTTCATATATATATATATTAAATTAATCAAATGACTTCATGATAATTAATAAACTTGTTTAATTTAATTTTTATTTTCTCTTTAAATTTTCTATTAAATGTATTAAAACAAAACCCAAATCAATGTATTGTTGCCATGTGTCACTCATCAAGAGAAAGCTATTTTTTAAAAAGAAAATTTTACTCAAGTTATTAAATGTTTACTTTGACTAATACAAAATTACACAAATGATATAGATGTAATTTAAAACATTAATATGCCATAAACTTTATTTGATGGTATTGTTACCTATGGACTCCACCATAGATACAATATAGATTATTTGAAGTTTTGACTTCTATTTAATATTAATCGATAGATGTTTAACAAAAATAATTGAAAAAAAACTAACAAAACTACAGAATAAAAAATCAACAATTTGTAGATTAGCCCATCAACATAATCTAAAAAAAAACCCTCAAATACTTGAAATATTATCCAAATATTAGTAACTCTTCTTTCCATAATGTGAAACACAATGGCAACAAAGGTAAAAAATTATAAAGGACCATGATAACCATCTTGACTGAAGATGGTTCTTAACCATATTGAATTGTTGATATTTCACATTTTTGTATCTTTTATTAATATTTCTTTAATAATTATAATATATTTATCAATTATAAAAATATAATAGTTATGAGCTAGGTCAAAAAATATAATAATAACATAATTTTATCAATCATAGTAGAAAATGCACATTTTATACATAGTTTTATATTTATGAAATAAATATAAAAATAAATAATTATTTTTAAATTGTTTATAAGTTGTAGTAACCCGGAAAATTATAAAACATACCTTTAGAATGATTTAAATGCACTTACATTTAACTTTATTAGTGATTTAGAAGAAATATAAGATGGTTAAGAACCATTTGCGTCAAGATGTTTATCATTTTGCAATTATAAAAAGATAAAAATTATAGTTAAAATGATATTACTGCAATCTATATAAAACAACCTATAAACAATATAATTTGTAAACATTATAATGAAAAGCATATGCAAAATTCGTATCACTCATTCAATCGAATAATGAATAAGAAAAGCGAATTAAACTTTTCAAAAAAAAAAAACAAAAATGACAAATAAGACAAATTAACCGGTGCATCTCACGGGTACAAACACTAGTTTTATTTATTACTATTTCGAACTTAACATAATTTTTTCCGGAAAAAACATTATGTATTAGATACTATCTCCATTTTTATTTATCTGTCGCCTAGAAAATTGTGTTGAAAACTGTGACTGTTAATATCTTAATAAAAAATATTATATTTTTTTTATAAAAGTTTTATATTAGAGATTGATGTCTAGCACCCACATTTGTGAAATTGATGTCATTAAATACTATCTCCATTTTTATTTATCATACGAAATTGATGTCATTATATTTGTAATAAAAAATATTATTAAAAAAGTATAATACTATATATTTTTTATAAAAGTTTGATATTAGAAATTATTGATTAAAAATTGACACTGAGAACCGTAAATGACAGATAAAGAGAGTATTACGTAATTTTCATTTGGGAAAAAATGGCTATGTAAATAATCTAGCACCCACATTTGTGAAATGAGAGAAAACTTGTATAATTTATTTTGGTTTTTAACGGAAATAAATAAAGTCTATAGATCCGAAGCTAAGGAAGCACATACCCTTGCAAACATTGCCAAGAGACAAACTTTTCCTTAATTTATCTTTATTTATGCACTCTGTCTTCGCTATAAAAAAAAAAATACAGTACAAAAATTTAAGCAAATAAAAAAAAGAAGAAAAAAAAAGAAGAAAGAGGAAGAAGAAGGTGAACCCAGTCCGGAGCATGTGGTTGGGGTTATGTCTTACAACGACTTCAACAGGAGGGAGTGGAAACAGCCATCAGAATCAAGTTGCTAAGCAGTGACGATTGATACCAAGTCAGAGACACAAAACAACACTATAACGGACCTTACTTTAATAGCTACAAATATAGCTCCAGCTTTCATTTTTCTTTAAAAAAAAACTCAGTTCACTTGTTTATTTATTTATTTTCAGATGGCGGAGTTGCAGGCAGCTCAGATCAATTGTCTTCTTGGCGTCAACCAACTACATACCTCCCCTTCTCTACCATCATTTTCCAGATTTTTCCTTCGCAATTTTGGTAACTTTCCCATTCATTTGGCTACTTCTTTTTAGTGTTGTGATGGGATGAGATTCTTATATGAATGCATTTACTTTTTTATTTTCTTGGACTGTTGCTCAATTTCAGTTACCACAACTTCAGTTGGTCTACTTTTGAATGGATTGTTGTTTTTGTGAAAATTTGTTTCTAATTGTGGTGTTTGATATATACTGATTCGTTCAATCTGCTTGATCTAATTTGAATAAATTCTCTGTTCTTTTCGTCTTTCTTTTGTCATGATCAATCAGTAAAAGAGGTGGAGGGTGTCAATTTCACTTCATCCTTAACAAAGAGAAGATGCACATATAGTGTATATGAATTCTCACATTTTACTCATGTTAGGATTAATCTATAATGAAGGTTAACCAATTGGAATTTCATAATTTAGCAATGCCTTTATTTGCATATGTACATGAATGTTTCCCCAGAAAGGAACCCAAAATATAAATAACAAATAAGGTTAGACCTTTACTTTGTTGTAGCCTATATCGAGATTGATAGTCACAGTGAACCTTATCATTGCTAGAAGATTGAAATTGTCGAATCTACTAACATAGATGCCATATTCCTTGGCTATGTGGTACTAGTAGTTAATATCAGCAGAAGAGAGGGTTGAAAATTGAAGGTTTAGTGATGTGTATGTCTTGCTGCTGAACTGTATCGATTTAATGGATATATGAATTCTTAATGCAGAAGATGGATTCGGGTCCAGAAGTGAGGCTCCTTGGATCTGAAGAAGAGAAGGTTGAGAACTTTAAGAGAAGGGTGTGGGAGGAATCGAAAAGGGTATGGGCAATAGCATTTCCTTCTATGTTATGCCGTGTGACGACATATGGAGCCTATGTGGTTTCTCAAGCCTCTTTTGGGTATCTTAGTGAAGTGGATCTTGCTGCATATGCCCTTGTCCAAACAATTCTTGTTCGATTTTCAAATGGCATTCTGGTAAGCTCATATTTCCTTTAATCCTACTTTTACAAGTGCGGTGTAAGCCATAGGAGTTTGAATCTGTACATCATTGAGGTCATGAAATCTGAGGTTTTTAATTTGTTCGCCTTCAGCTGGGAATGGCAAGTGTAACGGAGTCGCTTTGTGGGGAAGCTTTTGGAGCAAAACAATATGAGGTTATGGGAGTTCACTTGCAAAGGTCCTGGATTGTGAATACTGCCGTAGCAACTGCCATGGTACCGTTCTATGTGTTTGCAACCCCGTTGCTCAGACTCCTGGGACAGGAGGAGGAAATTGCTGTAGCTGCTGGGAACATATCTCTATGTTTCATCCCTATTCTCTATCTCAATGTCTACGGCATGACTATGCAAATGTTTCTCCAAGCACAGCATAAGAATATGGTGGTTGGATGGCTGTTTGCCATACTGTTTTTTGCCCACGCATTCCTGTCATGGATCTTTGTTTACAAGCTCAAGTGGGGGCTTCCAGGGGTTATGGCTGCACTCATCATAGCATTTGGAGTTAAGGTGCTTGGTGAAGCCGTTTACATTTTTGGAGGTTGGTGCCAAGATTCATGGAAAGGATTCAGCAGGTCTGCACTCACCGACTTAATGCCTGTTCTAAAGTCCTCAATTTCTTCAGGCGTAATGCTTACGTAAGTCTCTCATATTTCTCTCTTTTGCCCCATTCATTTCTTAGCTGACTGTGACCAGTAAACCTCGGTTGGACTCGAAAAATGTAACCTGAGCATGTATAGAGGTGTAGACTTGCCCGTTTTCTGAAATGATTAGGCGTGTACGGTCTAAACTGAAACTGAATGACGAGAAAATTAAGCAACAGAAATGAATAGGATGCTAAACAAACTGAGAATATAAGCAAGACAATATTAAGTTAAGAGAGACAAGGATTTAAAGTGGAGAAACCAAATTGGGAAAACCCATGGGTGACCCAAGCACAAAACAGATTCAAAATTGGTAGAGTAAAATGAACTATCTCAACTATCTACTAATCAGCTCTATTGGAGATCCTCAAAGAGACCCAAAAAACATCACCAGAAAATAGATTGAAGCTCTTAGTTCAATGAATAGACACCACTAAACTCAAATTCTTTAACCTATCCAGATTGGCAATCTTATGTTGTTCTGCATAGGAAATGAGAAACTTCAAGGAGTTAACAATTTTCCATTCCTGGATTGTATTTGTTTGGCATCACCCTTTTGAGCAATTTCTTTTATTGATTCTTGCTTTGATCAATCCCCTTGGGTGACTTCATGTTTTACTAATTGTGTCTTTTGTTTTGATTTTTATTTTAACAAAAAATTGAGAACAGCATTCAGGTGTGGTACAATGCTATTCTTGTGCTTTTAGCTGGATACATGAAATACGCAACGGTTGCCATTTCTGCCTTCTCCATTTGGTAATAACTTTGAGCAGGACTTGCTCTTTTCTTATAGCCCTTCTACCACTTGTTTTTATGGGAAAACACATATCCTTATAAAAGATGACTTTGCAGCCTAAACATCACTACATGGGAACTCATGATATGCCTTGGCTTTTTGGGTGCCGTATGGTAATCCTCTATTCCTCTAAGTTGTATTTTCTTTGTTCTGGTGTGGACTGCTCTGATCACACTTAATCTGCTGTATAGTGTGCGAGTTTCAAATGAACTAGGAAGAGGGAATGGCAAGGCGGCAAAATTTTCAATGGAAGTCATCTTATATACTTCCCTTATAATTGGCATATTTTTTTGGATTTTGTGTTTGGCGTTTGGCCATCAGATTTCTTACTTGTTTACGAGTAGTAAGGAAGTTGCAAAAGCTGTCTCAAGCCTTTCTGGCCTACTTGCTTTCTCAATCCTACTTAACAATGTTGGACCAGTACTATCAGGTAACTACATTGTTTGTAACTACTCTTTAATTCTTCTTTTCATCAACTTATTGGAATACTGTTTAATGCATCCCTTGATGTTGCTCGTGATTTTCCACCCCTTGTGAGTTTAAGTTACCTTTTGTTCCTCATAATCTTTTTTGTTTTCTGGTTTTTTCCAGGAATCCCCTATCATATGCTCATAGCATTATGTTATTCAGTTTGGGTTTATGTTTTTCAGTTTGGGTTGCAGGTGACACTTCATTACTTGTGCTTGTTTGAACCCTAATCTATATGTGATCAGTGTATGGAACAGTGCTAGTCAGACAAGTCTCTTGATGATCTTGTCTTCCTTTTCCCGGGCTTCTCTGCCCTTCCATTCAGATGAAAGGCATCTATGTCTCATATGTCTCTGAAGTTCCTGTGAATCCAAATATTGAGCCTATGCCTTTTCACACTTGTCATATTGCAAAGTTTGTGGTTTTTTTTTAAGAAAAAAAGAATAAATTTGTGCTTTTCTTGATCTTTAGCATTTTCAGAGAAACCTGAATGCCCTTTAGGTAGCATGGAGATAAGCAATCCAATATACTAGTAACACTGTGTCTTATTCTAATCAGGAGTGGCAATTAGCTGTGGATCACAAGGAGCTGTTGCAATTGTCAATGGGTGTTCTTATTACGTTGTTGGCATCCCGATTGGAATTCTACTTGCATATGTTGCCCATATGGAGGTTCAGGTATGAATATTCACCAGAACAAATAATCGCACATAGGTTAACATATCAATGTTGTCAGAAGCTCGCATGCTTACGTTAAAGTATTGTGGCCCTCAAGTAACTCAAATGGTCGTTAGGCAGAATGATTATTTGGTCATATGATAGGTGCAGTCACTTGGGTTTTTATGTAGATTCATGATTCATCCAGTAAAGTTTTCAAGAAAGTACAGTTAATACTCAATGCTACTGGTTAGGCATATTTTAAGTTGCTTCATTGTGAATGTCAAACTATGCAAGTTGGGACTCAAGAATTGCTAAACCATGTAGTTGTAGCACATACACCTATGTAGAGTTTATGCATAAGCAGAGCAAGGAGAAAGAAAATGTAGCAGGAGAAGGATGTATCTCACTGTCTTATTTCTCAAGAAAGGTAGACAAGGGTATATATACACAATGACTACCATAACAAACTGCCAGCTCACATAACAAACCATAGAAGCTACTAGAAGCTGTTAACAACTAATACATTCATCACACTCCCCCTCAAGTTGGAAGTGAGCGAACACCCAACTTGGACAGCAGCTGGTGATGTTGAGCCACAGAAACAGGTTTTGTAAAAACATCAGCTAACTGCATCTTGGTGTTAACGTACGTAGGCTGTATTTTCCCAGATTTGAGTTGATCCCTCACATAGTGACAATCGACCTCTATGTGCTTCGTTCTTTCATGGAACACCAGATTGTTAGCAATATGAAGCGCAGCCTGATTATCACATTGCAGGGAAACAGGGTATTCAAGAGACACATTAAGATCCCTGAGCAATGCCATAAGCCAAACAATTTCACAACATGTAACTGCCATAGATCTATATTCTGCCTCAGCAGAAGATCGTGCTACAACAGATTGTTTCTTGGACTTCCAAGATATAGGAGACGATCCAAGCAGTATACAATATCCTGTGGTAGACCTCCTAGTCATAGAGCAACTAGCCCAGTCTGAGTCACAATAAGCATAAAGAGTTGGAGTTGACTGACTGGACATGAAAATTCCTTGCAGAGGTGTACCCTTGATATATCGTATAACCTGAAAAGCAGCTCTCAAGTGTTCATCAGTAGGAGCCTGCATAAACTGACTCAAGACTTGAACAGCATAGCAAATGTCAGGCCTCGTAACAGTCAAATATATAAGTTTCCCAACAATCTTCCTATAGAACTCTGGGTTATCCAGGAGTACCCCAGTTTTTGAATCCAACTTCAAGTGAGAATCAAATGGAACTTTCAAAGAAGTGGAATCTGCCATCCCAAGATCCATAATCATATCAGCCATATATTTCTTTTGACACACAAATATTCCTTGATGAGACCTGGCAATCTCAAGGCCAAGGAAATACCTTAAGGAGCCCAAATTCTTCATATGAAATTTGCTGTTGAGAAACTGTCTGATATTGGACAGTTCAACCTCATCATTCCCAGTCAAGATCATATCATCCACATAGACCAACATAGCTGAGTACTGAGACCCATTTCTCTTAACAAACAGAGAATAATCAGATTTAGACTTTAAGCCTTACATATTTACAAGTTGCTGATTTGCAGTCCATTTTTGCAATCTTTGTACTTTTGTTTTTAACTTGTGATGCTTTCACTCACGTGTTTGTCATTGTGCGTTAGGGAATATGGATTGGGATGATGTGCGGAATGGTGACTCAGACAGTAGCGCTTCTCTACCTTACTTGGAAAATTGATTGGGTAGAAGAGGTGAGTCAAAAGAGTCCATTTTTTCTTTTTCATCTCTATCGATCCTGTTGAGCAATTCCTGTTCTGACAGATACAAGAAAACATTTTGATATCATACGCTTAACTCACAGGTGAAGAAAGCGTCAAAACGACTTCAATATTTCCCCTGAAATGGAGACGATGCTGTTGGCCAAAGCCAAACCACATTAGAAGGGAAGGTTAGACAAGGCATATTTGAACTTCCTGAGGCCAAATCCCCGCCTCCCATATTATGCAGTTTTTGGTCAGACAAAACGCGCTTCCTGAGCTCCTGCAACTGAGAGTTGAGAGTAAGGTTACATTCTCAGAGTAAGGTTACATACATTTGAACACCCCCCCCCCCCCCCCCAAAACAAAAAAAAAAAAAAGAACAAAAACCTTGCAGTGTAATTGATCGATTTTTGCTATTCAGCGGATCAGATTAGTGCTATAAGGCATGGATGATGCTGAGGAATAAATGTCTTCACATTCTGAACCTTCATGGGCCTTGATCTTTTGTGTATATGGGATCATTTGTTAAGTAGGTTCTTATATAGGTGCTCGTGAGCTTTATACCAATTCTTGGTTGATGAATATCCTTTTCTTTCTTCTTGGAGTCTGGGGTGATGAAGCCCTAATTTGGACGGGTCTTTGTAGCTAAAGCTATAGTCTTGTATTCTAGGAGTTGGATTTCGATGAATTTGCTAATGAAAGTTCTATCTTCATTTAAGTGATTAATTAAACTATTCAATGATTCATTCGAGCTAGAAACACTTGAATGTCGAGTTGGCCCTTTTGTTTATTTCCCAACACATTCTTGTATATTTCTTAATGAAAGTTTTTGATCTTTCATTTAGGGAGTGTTTGGTAGGAACCTCAGGGAGGAAAAATTTCCCATGGGAAGTTTTCTATGGGAAAGATTTCCCTGGGAAAAATTCCCCTTAGCGTCCCCTAAGGGAAATTTTCCCTAGGAAAATTGAGAAAATGGTGAGCCTGTAGGAGGTAAAAAATTGTCGGCAAATCAGAAAATTACACGTGGAAAATAAATTAAATTTATTTGGCTAATTATTGTCCGCCACGTGTGAAATTAATTACGACGGTCCATTTAATTAAATTTTAAATGGAAATGTAGCCTGGCCAATACCATCGTGACACGTGTCAATTATGATGCAGAAAATCATAATTATTTCTTTATTTAAAAATTAAAGGAATTATTATTAATTTGGGCCCAAGCCTAAAGCTGACTCAAACCCTAGGCAACCCTAGGCCTCCAGAGCCTATAAATAGGGGTCTTCTTCCTCATTTTTAACGGACACGGCAGGCTACCCCGGCGACATTAGGCATTCTGCACTCCAGGGAGAAGATCAAAGCGCGATCTCCGGCTACTGGCGCAGGATCAAAGTCTGCAAAGCTCAAGATCGAGTCTCCAAGCCTCTAGCGTCAAGATCAAGAAGCGCTTCAAAGTTCTTCACCAAGACTGCAAAGCCTCGGAAGATCGAACTACTGGCGACCTCACCGCCAAGCGCCAAGGACCAACGTCTGCTAGTTCGACAGCTTATATTTTTCACATCAAAGACTACAGTCATCTTCTTCGTTTGGTTCGTCGATCGAGATCAAGCACTCAAGCCCTCGCATCCAAGAACCTGAAGAACTACTACTTAAGATCTTCAGCTATCAAGCAAGGATCAACGTTCAAGACCTTCAGCTCAAGAACAGCTACAAGAGTTCTTCAGCTAGACCTACATTTGAGATCGAGACCAAGCGTCCGCGCCCTCGGCTCACCCAAATTTCAGGAGATCGAATCAGAGGATTACTTTATTGTATTTAATACAGAGATTGTACCTACATTCGAATATTAATACAAATTATATTTGTTTCTCAATTTCTTGTCTTTGTTTATTTCAGGCACAAAATTTGTGTTTACAAATTTGGCACGCTCGGTGGGACATCTCTGCCTCTCATCTCTTTCTCCAAGAAAGTTGTCTCTCAACCCTCAACAAAGCGGAGCGTTCAAGCTTCATCCCAAGAGTCGACGACTATGAGTACTACATCAAGCGGAGTAATGACTCGAAGGATGGCGAAGGCTGCCGCCGCTGCTGCTGCAATTTCTGCTCTGCTGGAAGAACCAACTACCAAGGCACCAACCCCGTCACGGAAGAGTCCATTGTGATTCCAACCTTCGAGTGCCTCAAATGACTCCTCACTCGGAGGCCAGCGGTGCAAATACCTTTGGCTCGCCATGACTACCCGCGTGGAATGGGCGAACTCCAAACTCATGACAACCCGATCTTGAGTCCGAGGACTTTGAAGGCGAAGACTACTCAGTGAAGATTCTTCCCAACGATGTTGAAGAAGAATCTATCTTCTCGGAGGCTGAAATTGAGTCTACTCAAACTGTCATCATGCCTGTGATGACAACTGGCGCTTCCAACATGGAAGAAAAGATTGCAAAGTTGGAGGCTACACTGAGAACACTTGTTAGGGAAAACGAAGAAAAAGACAAAAAGCTCAACGAACAAAGCGAACAGATCGCGAAACTGATAAGGAAGATAGAAAAGCGCCCATATCAAGAGTCTGATGAAGATTCAGACAAAGAGGAATCTGACAAAGAGTCTTCCAAGGGTGATGGCGATGGGGAAGACAAGAAGAGCAACTCATCTTCAGAATCACTGACTATGGAGCAGATTCAAAACTTGGTGGCAAATGCAGTGAGGGCTCAACTCAGAGAGGGATCAAACAAGACCCACTTGTACACAAAGCCATATACGAAGAGGATCGACGCCCTTCGAATGTCGCAAGGATATCAACCCCCAAAGTTCAACCAATTTGATGGGAAGGGTAACCCTAAGCAGCACATCGCTCACTTCATTGAAACTTGTAGCAATGCCGGCACAGAAGGAGATCGACTAGTGAAACAATTCGCCCGCTCTCTGAAAGGGATCGCATTTGGTCGTATCTGGTTAGAGCTGAATCTATCAATAGTTGGGAACAAATGGAGCAAGAGTTTCTCAATAGGTTCTCACTGCGCATTGGTCGTCAGCATGACAGAGTTGACAAATACCAAACAGTGGGAGGGCGAGCCAGTACTTGACTATATCCATCGTTGGAGGGCTCTTAGTCTTGAATGCAAGGATCGCCTCACCGAAGCTTCAGCTGTCGATATGTGCGCTCAAGGTATGCACTGGGATTTACTCTACGTCCTCAAGATGGTCAAGCCAAAAACCTTTCAGGAGTTGGCGACGAAGGCACATGATATGGAGATCACCATAGCAAGTCGACGGGGAAGGACTTCATCTTCATCCGAATCAAGGAACGGTGCTAGTGGGTACAAGAAGAATGGCAAGTCGTCGAAGACTTCAACAGAGGAGTCCGTGGCTATTTCAATATGTGAACCAGTGAGAATCTCTGCTAAGCCTAAACCTAAAAGGGAGAAATTCACTTCCTCGAAAGATAATGAAAGGAAGCGCCCTACACTGAAGGAGCTTCAAGAAAAGAAGTACCCATTTTCAGACTCCGATTTGTCTGGAATGCTTGACAACCTGTTAGAGACGGGAATTATCGAACTTCCACAACCAAAGAGGCCAGAAGAAGCGGGAAGAACCGCAGACCCAAGATATTGTCGCTATCATAGGGTAGTTAGTCACCCTCTTGAGAAGTGCATCACGCTCAAGGAGCGAATCATGAGGCTAGCTGAGAAAGGAAAAATAATATTGGACTTGGATGATAACGTCGAAGCCAATTATGTTTCAGCACATCCAGTTCCAGCCAGGAGAAACGAATTATTGATGATTCAGTTTGGATGCCAAAAACCAGTTCCTCTTGCTGTACTAGTCCATACCCCTCAAGATGCACATGAGCAAGAAGTAGAAGCTTTTGTTGACGATGGAAAATGGATCTCGGGCACTCGAAGGAAGACTAGGGGGCAAAGGGAAGTCCAAACACCACGACCCCAAATGCATCAAAGGAGAAGGAACAATCCTCAACCTTTGATGGAGAGGAGAAGGCTTGAAGTTATCAAGAAACAAGAAGTCGGTTGTTTAGCTAAGTTGGTCAAGCGAGACCCTCGTCTTCCTGTCACACTAGAGGAATACTTTCTAAAGTACTCCTTTGGAAGAGTTGACAAAGTTGCCGCTGTGAACATGGTTTCCTGCTTCGAGATCGAGGAAAAAGATGACGAGGTAACCGATTATCAGCCTAAGTCAAAGCTCTCCGTGTTCGATAGGTTGGGACGATCAACTTCCTGCAAACAAGCATCTGTCTTTCAGCGGATAGGGTGTCGAGGGAAGCGCAAAGCCTCAGTCTTTAGCAGGATCAAGGATGGCCCGATGTCAAAGCCTTCTCTATTTTCAAGGATCAAACAGACTGAAGAGGTGTCAAATTCACGGCCCCACCAGGAACAAAGCTCCGCATTCAGCCGCCTTCGAGTCATCAACGAAGTTCAGAGCACCATCCCATCTCGCGTGAAGCGGTGTTCAACATTGGACGTAAAGACTGAAGGATCCCTTAGAGTGAAGAGACGCATTGTGATCTTCACCGGTCATCAAAGCAAAAGCAACGTCGACGAAGAGCTTGAAGGAGAGGAGACGCTTTCTTCTTCCCAAGTCAAAATCTAGGAAAGTGAAGATGTAGCTCCCGAATAAGAGCCTAAACTGTTCACAAAAAAAAAAAAAGATTTCAACTTTAGTTCCTTTCATTTCATCATTGTAATACTCCTGGCCCGCAAGAGTATAAACTGTGTATGGCTAAATTAATAAATAAAATTTTTATTTCTCCATCTTTAAATTTGAACTACGTTTGGCTTGATCCTTATGGTTATCCTATCCTTTAAGGTACGTAGGCAATTTGGGTCTAGACTCAAATACAGTCATACCCAAAAAAAAAAAATCATCGCAGGTCACCAAATTTTGAAGATTTTCCTGGTCAACAAACTCCAAAACTTTCAAGTCTTTAAGGACTTACAAGTTAGCAAATTCAAGACTCACAAGTCAAAGTTCAAGACTTTCAAGTCAAAGACTCTCAAGTCACCAAAGTTAAAGACTCCCAAGTCAAAATTGAAGACTTTCAAGTCAAGGTCTCCCAAGTCAATCAAATAAAAGACTTTCAAGTCAACAAATTTTAAGACTCTCAAGTCACCAGATTCATCGACTTCCAAGTCAGCAAAAATTAAAGACTTCCAAGTCAGCAAAAATTCAAGACTTCCAAGTCAACAAACTTCAAAACTTTTAAGTCATCAAGTCTCTAGACTCCCAAGTCAACAACAAAACAAAGACTTCCAAGTCAGTCAAAATAAGTCTCCCGACTCCCAAGTCGATCAAATGAAAAACTCACAAGTCAACCAAATTCAAATCACCAAAATACAAGGACTCACAAGTCAAGGAAAAAAAAATCACGACTTCCAAGTCAATAAAGTTCGAGATTTCCATGTCAATAATGCATACGACTCCCAAGTCAGCAAATCCAAAGACTTTTAAGTCAACAAACTTCAAGACTCTTAAGTCATCAAACCCACCGACTTCCAAGTCATCAAAAATTGAAGACTTCCAAGTCAGCCAAGTTTAAGACTACCAAGTCGTCAAAATCAAATTTTAAAGATTTTTACGTCATCACAATGAAAACTCTCAAGTCCAAGGCAACGGGGGAGCATCCTAACCATGTTGGTTGAATTCTGCTCTAAGACGACGCCATCGTTCTTCAAATCAGCTGCGCACTCCTTTGACTAAGTGGTTGACTCTTTTAAGTTGGCGATATCGACGTCTCATTCAGATCAATACTGGGGGCAAGCTAGCGGGCGATGTCCTCGTGTCCTTCCATGACGCTCACACCCAAGAAAATGTTTAGCTGACTTGTCATGGATCTTCAGGAGAAATTCTGGTGGCTCATCATGACTCGATAGAGAATCCAAGTCCTCTCTTCATAACACGTAGGCGCAGAAAGTCCATGAGTAGTAAGCGGTGCGCGACTCGTCGACTCAAGCATCGGCGTCTTTGAGAGTTATCTATGACAACTTTACGCCAGTAAGTTGAGGAGTATTCTACTTGAGGCCAAGCAATGACTCGCTCGACCCAGGCAGTCCCAAAGAGAGTAAGTCTATGACCACTCTACGCCAGTACGCTGAGGAGTAGCCCACAAAGGCGGAGATGACGACGCCGTCGACCCAGGTCAGTTATGAAAAGAGACACCTCAAAGATGTCTACTACATCAGACCGTCCTCGAGGAGTAAACACGATGACGACTCTGTCGACCCAGGTTTGTTCTGAAAAGAGACACCTCAAAGATGTCTAATACATCAGAACGTCCCTGAGGAGTACCCACGAAAGCGGAGATGACGATCGATCAACTCGAGCGATTCAAGAGAGTAGTCGAGGACACACTCGTCGATCTGTTGAGGAGTAGCCCACGAAAGCGGAGATGACGATGCAGTCGACTCACGCAGTTCTGAAGAGAGTAGTCGATGACCACTCTACGTTAGTACGCTGAGGAGTAGCCAACGAAAGCGGAGATGACGACGCCGTCGACCCAGGTCGGTTCTGAAAAGAGACACCTCGAAGATGTCTAATACATCATACCGTCTCCGAGGAGTAAACACGATGACGACTCTGTCGACCCAGGTCTGTTCTGAAAAGAGACACCTCAAAGATGTCTAATACATCAGAACGTTCCTGAGGAGTACCCACGAAAGCGGAGATGACGATGCAGTCGACTCAGGCAGTTCTGAAGAGAGTAGTCGATGACCACTCTACGTCAGTACGCTGAGGAATAGTCCATGAAAGCGAAGATGGCGACACTGTCGACCCAGAAAGTCCTGAAGAGAGTAGTTTAGGACTACTTTACGTCAGTACGCTGAGGAGTAGCCCAAGGAAGCAAAGATGGCGACACTGTCGACCCAGACAGTCCTGAAGAGAATAGTCTAAGACTATTCTACGTCAGCACGCTGAGGAGTAAGCAATACTGTGACGATGACGAAGGAAAACTTCAAGCACACGATGACAATTAATCTCAGCTCCCTGTACCGAAAAGATGGCCAAAAAAAATTGAACATGAAAAAGAAAAGGTCAAATTATATGAAAAAAATTTAAAAAAAAAAAAAGAAGAAGAAGAAGAAAAGAAAGAAAATTAAAGAAGATACTGTAAAACCTATGAGTTTTGCAGATCCAGGGAGAAGACGAGGAACAGCAGATGAATGGAAGAGGCGAGGATGATGCGTTTATATAGTATCTGATTGGTCAAGTTTCAGGATACTATTAGAATTCTCAGTCAAGTCTCCAACTCCATTCCCATCTCCTACTCAAACTCAAACTCAAACTCAAACTCCAATTCCAACTCCGACTCCAACTTCAATTCCAACTCTATCTCCATCTCCTACTCCAACTCCAATTCCAACTCCGACTCCAACTTCAATTCCAACTCTATCTCCATCTCCTACTCCAACTCCAACTCCAACTGCCGAAATTTTATCTGATTAAATTTCTGATGAAATTTTATCCAAACTGAAATGTTGTGATAAAAAAATTATTGTCCTTAAATATTCGAGACCCAACCGCTTTAAACACTTTAAGTTCGTGTCCGCGGTTGACTCTCGAAGGGGACATCTGTAGGAGGTAAAAAATTGTCGGCAAATCAGAAAATTACACGTGGAAAATAAACTAAATTTATTTGGCTAATTATTGTCCGCCACGTGTGAAATTAATTACGACGGTCCATTTAATTAAATTTTAAATGGAAATGTACCCTGGCCAATACCATCGTGACACGTGTCAATTATGATGCAGAAAATCATAATTATTTCTTTATTTAAAAATTAAAGGAATAATTATTAATTTGGGCCCAAGCCCAAAGCCGACTCAAACCCTAGGCAACCCTAGGCCTCCAGAGCCTATAAATAGGGGTCTTCTTCCTCATTTTTAACGGACACGGCAGGCTACCTCGGCGACATTAGGCATTCTGCACTCCAGAGGCTTGGAAGATCAAGCGCGGCGGTCTCCAGCTACCAAGCGCCAAGGATCAAAGTCTGCAAAAGCTCAAGATCGAGTCTCCAAGCCTCTACCGCGTCAAGATCAAGAACTGCTTCAAAGTTCTTCACCAAGATCTGCAAAGCCTCCAGAAGATCGAACTACAAGCGACCTCTAGCTGCCAAGCGCCAAGGACCAACGTCTGCTAGTTCGACAACTTCTATTTTTCACATCAAAGACTGCAGTCATCTTTTTCGTTTGGTTCGTCGATCGAGATCAAGCACTCAAGCCCTCGCATCCAAGAACCTGAAGAACTACTGCTTAAGATCTTCAGCTATCAAGCAAGGATCAACGTTCAAGACCTTCAGCTCAAGAACAGCTACAAGAGTTCTTCAGCTAGACCTACATTTGAGATCGAGACCAAGCATCCGCGCCCTCGGCTCACCCAAATTTCAGGAGATCGAATCAGAGGATTACTTTATTGTATTTAATACAGAGATTGTATCTACATTCGAATATTAATACAAATTATGTTTGTTTCTCAATTTCTTGTCTTTGTTTATTTCAGGCACGAAATTTGTGTTTACAGGGCCCATCGTGAAAACTTTCCCGAAGTCAATCCGCATCCAAACATGGGGCAAATAAGTCAACCCGGAAAAATTGACCATTTCCCCGGAGTTATTGACCAACCAAACGCACCCTTAAGTCATTAAGTCATTTTGCTGCCACAACACATTCTTGGACATTTCCCATACACACGCCCGAGATTCTCACTGCTCCTCGACACCTTACACCACTCATCCCACACTTCCTGCATACAAACTTTTTGTTGACCTAGTTGGCCGTTTTGTTAAAGCCTTCCATTCCCCTGATGTCCATGTCTACACAACACAATCGAACGATATTTAACCAATATACACCAAACACAACCTAAACTTTTCATCACCCTAATTGAGAGAGAAACCCTAAATCAGAACAGAGATACACCAAACATAACACCAAATCATTTATGAGAGATCTAATTTTTTTTTTCTCAAAAGAATCCCATACATAACAAAACAAACCACGTACATTGCAAACTAGAGGAGGAAGACCTAACTTTTAACACATACGTCCAGCACAAACCAACACATGCTACAAACCCTAGCTAATTTCTGAAAACCCTCCAAAATTCATTCATAAACCCCAATATTCACTGGAAAAATTTATAAACATTCATCAAATACAACATCAGAGGAGGGAGGAACATGTTTTGGTACCTGCCATTGTGTAAACACCAGGTTTTATGATATTATTTAACGATTACTATTAAAATATTACTATTAGAATAAACTATATGGATATGTACAATAATTATTTATATTAATCTACTTAAATATGAAAATTTAAACTTATTTTTTTGACTTTTTTTTATTACTTATTCATTGTCAAAACTTACAAGGAGAAAAATAATATGATTATGAACCATGGTCATTATATTAGACAAACTATTTACTGGAACAACAAATGATGCATTTATTTTATGAGATGATAATGTAATAAAACTCAATTTTAATTGTTAAAGAAAATTTTATACCCTGCAAAATTGAATCAAAAAAATTAAATATCAACTAACATTAATGGACTTATGCATTAAAAATAATAATATTCAAAATTTTTTTATAAATGCGAAAGACATGACATTTGTTCTTTTAAATGATATTCAATTCAAAGTATATATTTTCTTATCATAGTAATAACAAATAATAAAATAATTGTTGGTAAAAATAATATTTATAGTATTTATATAACAATGGGAAAAGTCTCATTGTGAAATTTTGATCATATGTTCCACGTATAAGCTACAATATTTTTCATGTGCTAATTCAATAAATATAGTAAGTGCTTATTGAATGTGCAAAAATAATTTTACAATAAATAGAAATATAAAAATATTTAAATATAAACATGAAAAAAATTATAATTAATTATGTGAAAACGTTAGGCCTGTTGTTTATTTGTTTGAATAACAAAGTACCAGTATTATATTTCTAAACAATGAAAATTATATATTGATCTCAAATTTAAGACAAAATTTAAGAATAATTTCTAAATAAAATAACTATTAACAATAATCGTATACTAAGCACGAATGTAAGAGTAGTAACATTAATTAAAATTGTGACTGATCAGTAGTCTTCCTCAAAAATAAACAATGTGTGGATGCTTATGTAATTATGTCTGAATTAAATACAGAAATTGGGTATGACGTACACATTGATACGAAAGACTTGGTTGGTCTACTGAAGCTACTGGACTAAACAGTCCAACAACATTGATAGTGCAGTTGTAGATTATAGATTATAATAGCATTAGCAGTAGTATAGTAGATGAGTTTCCCATCCTATTATTCATTAACCTATATTTGTAGTGGAATAGTTACACTACACCTACTGAGTGGATTAGGTCTTCATAACAACCAAATATTTCCTATCTCCTCCCATATCAATTGCATTTATATTATTTAATTTACATATGGAGAAAAGATTTGTGTATGCTGCATCTGTTTCAGTTGTTGAGCTAATTATCTTATATACAGTTGAGTTGATATATCTCCAGGAAAAGGTAGTAATTAAGTAAAGTTGGTAACCACCAGAACTTCATCGGGTTTTTTTCATTTTGGACCCCGAATTTTAGGGGTATTTACATTCTAAACCCTTAGTTTTCAACTTTTACTTTCTGGACCCTAAAGTTTGTAGGCTGAAAAAAAAGGACCCTAAAGTTTGTGAGGTGAAAAAAAGCTTGTTTCCAGTTTTTCTTTTTCTTTCCATGTTTGAATTTCTCTCCCGATTGGCATCAAACTTCATGACTAAGGTTAAAACCGATATTAAAGTTATAATAAACCTCTTTTATTCATGTTGGAGTTACTTAAAACCATGTACTTAGGGGTCTAAGTAGCCTCGACACGAATAAGAGAGGTGTATTATAGCTTCAATATTAGTTTTAACCATAAACCTAAAGTTTGATGTCAATCGGGAGATAAATTCAAACATGGGAGGAAAATAAAAAATGAGACAGGGGCCTTTTTCTTCAGTCCACAAACTTTAAAGTCCTTTTTTATTCAGCCTACAAACTTTAGGGTCCAAAATGTTAAATTTGAAAATCAAGGATTCAGAATGTAAATACCCCTAAAATTCGGGGTTCAAAATGCAAAAAACCCGAACTTCATGGGCTCATGGCTCAGGAGTGGTTCATATAACCAAACCCAAATTAGTAAAGGTAGTATTAAGTAAAGTTTAATGTGATTGTTTTTATTTTTACATGTTCTCTCTCCCATACAAATAATAATGAAATGAATGTTCTATCCTTTAGTTGTATTTATATCTCCTAAAAATATTATTTTTACTTTCACTGTGTGCTTTATGTACGGGATGGAGGGATTAAATATTCGGAAAGATGAAATAAGCATGATGTTTGTAACCATAGTGAAATGTAGTTATTTTATTGTAATATCTATCATTTGTTAAATACTTTCATATAGCCAAACATTGTGTATATGATAAAAAATGAATAGTAAGAGTCTTTGAATTTTAATCAATATTAAATTTGGTGTGACAATTAGTGACAAAGGGATGAGAGTATTGACGGCTTAAAAATATTTTAACTCAAAAAAAAATCTCATGTACATGGATTTATTATTATTATTTTGATGAAAACATCTCCAACAACCATTCATTCATCTGCAAAAACATTACATGCATGGCCAAGGAGTTGGTGAAGAATATATGATGGTCCAGTATATATGTTGCCACTTGGTAGGGGTCCTGTTCTTTTAGTGAATAGGTAAATAGGTGAGTAAATAAATAAAATAAGTACGTAGAGTAATGTTGGAAAGTTAATAAGATTGTGTGTAAGTCAGTAAAGTATGTTTCGTTCATATTAATTAGTAATTATTATGTGAATTTTTAAATAAGATAGTATGAGTATAATAATAAGTCACATCAATTAAATCACTGATTAAACATATGAATTTTTAAATATATACTCCCTCCGTTTTTATTTATGCATCACTTAGGAAGTTGTGTTCTTCGTCAATATTTTACTTTATATAATGATTCATAATATAAAATTAATGCCGCGCATTAGATTCGTAATTAAAAATACAATTAAAAAAGTATAATATTATATTTCTTATAAAAATCTTATATGAGAAATTATTTATTAAACATTGACTTAAATAATAGATAAAAAAAACGGAGAGAGTATTATCTAACGTAAGTAAGCTAACTTGACAACAAGTAAATAAAAATAAGTAAAGCTAATAAATTAAGCTAAATTTAACTGAGATTTGAAAAGAACAGTGCCCTCTTTGGTAGATAACAGGTTGCATATAGAGAAACTTGAACATCTAAAATACTAGCAACAAGCATGGTAGTGTCTTAAACAAAGGTCTCTAGTTCTGCATTAATTTATATACATGGATTAACACCTCCTTACAACTTCCTACATTAAAAAAAATTGAAGAAAAACCTCCTTACAACATCCAATTTATAGTTTTATATGTCCATGGCTATGTGCAATCTTTTTTCTTTTTTTTCCCGGCTGTTGACTGTTAACAAGTACGGCAATATTTTTCAAAGAAAAGGAACTTGGCTTGGTGCAAAAATGAAAATTGGATTCTTCTTAAAGATGGCTACTTTTTTTTTTTTTAAATTCCTAGTCCTAGGTCAAATCTGTTTCCGTCAAAGCAAGGAATAAACATACTTAACACCTAACACTGCTAATTAAGTTGTAACCACTTCATGTTGCCATCCCAAATTGTTTTTTGTTTCTTCATTTATCACATTAATCAAAACCATTATTGAATTTTTTTGGTGCACTTAATCAATCATTTATTAGTTAGTGAGAAACCCTCCTAATATTTATCTGCCCACCCTCTCAAACATAACCTCCTCAATCTTCACAGTAAACCTCTTCTGTCCACAGATTGCATGGTAGGTACGTAGTATCTTTGGTTTCAGTTCTTAATTTCTATTTTCTACCATAATAATTAGAAACCCCTCCATCACTCTTTCTTTTTTGTTTCCCTGAATTTCATTCTGATTTTCTGTAGAATTTATAAATATAATTTATGATAATAAACATTGTACGTGATTAGTATTCAGGTGTGATTGATCATCAGTATGGGGAGGAAGCGTCTATGGAGGAAGCAGTCGTATGTAGAGGGCGAAAAGGACAACCCGAGTTGTATATGGGCGTTTTTGTGTGTGTTTTGGCATCATAATGTTAAACGAATGATCCCCTCTGACACCAAGAAACAAAAGTCCCAAGGGAAAACTAGCAAACGTACGTGGCTGATTCAATTTCAAATCATGCATTTACCCATTTTATTTATTTTTGAATTTTCGACTCATATGCAATATGTATGGTATACAGATAAACTGAAACCCAAACAGCATCAGATTTGCCCACCATACGAATTCGAGGAGGATGAAACCAAGTTGAACACTCCTTCTGTAAGTCTCTTAATTTTCGTGAAATTAATACTTATCATAATTTTTAATACTAATTTTTTGATAGATATTACCCATTATTAATTAGCAGAAACTTGGAATGACAATTACAAATAATACCCTAATCGAATGAACCCCATCAGTTATGTATATTTTAGACTTTTTTTAATTTAAAATTTATGAATAAAAATATAATTTTATCTCATTTATATGTAGTACTTATTATAATTATAGAAGTAAATCATATTTCTTTTTTCTATTTAACATGTAAGTATATGAGTTTCATACCAAGACAAGATGCTTAAAATTAAGGTGTCTTGTCACAAGACTCGTATCATTTTCATTTCGAGATAATATGGTAGGTAGTTATCTTTGTAATACTCCCTCCTTCCCATATTATCTGTCACTTTAACTAACTTTTTTTCCCCATAATATCTGTTACCTTACAATTCCAATAACACATTAATTACTAATTTATCAAATTATACATATTTTTCTTCAACTTTTCTCTTTTATTCACCATTTTTTTTATTATTCATCATTTTTCTTTTTTATTCACAATTTTATTCAATTTTTTCTCATTTCCAAGAATGCAAATTAATGCAAATTGGAAGTTTCATTGGTTTTGTGAATCATTTCTTAATGGACAACTAAAATGGGAAGGAGGGAGTACCGTGTAAAATGGCTAACCGGCAAAGTACATTAAAAAGTCTCCTTAAAGGTTCTTTTTCTTTTTCTTAGTTTACATGATTTTGCAGTTATTGGATGTTGTATGTTTCTTTCACAAGTTTATAACCTGTAAGTTTTGGTAATTAATCAGGTTGAACTGGGGATTTCTGTTGCTGGTTTAGTGAAGAAGTCAATCAAAGCTAGAATAAAAGCATTGCTAGTAGCAAATGAAGATAAATGCAAGGACCTAAATTTGCTTCAACAATCTCAATTGAAAGTGGTTGAACACAACTGTGAACATATGAATGCACCAACCTTGATCTCTCTTCTCAAGGCAAATCCAAAGCCAATGAGTACCCCCAAATGCATAGAGGAATCCAATCCTAAAAAAAGAGTTGCAAGAAATGACAGAGATGAGGACCCCCAAGTGGATGTTTTAGAGGTATTTAGAGTGAATCAAGACTTATTCCTCAAAGTTTTGAAAGACAACCCTCCAAGAAAACCAAGGCTGATAAAGTCAAGGACATATCCTTCCCCGAATCCAAATGGTTCGCATACAATGCTTCCAAGCAAGGTTGAGCATAAGCATACCGAAATTTGGCCTGTCGTCCCACACGGGCATGAGCTGAAGAAGTCGAAGTCTCAAACCATGGGGAGATCATCGTCTCTCAAGGAGTCGCTTGATAGATATGCTCCGTTGTTTGATACTAATGTTAGTAAAGATGTTAAGAAGGGTCAATCAAGAAGTTTTAGGTTAACCAATGAGAAGGAGTTTGCATTAATCTGTTATCATCATCTTCGAAGATCTTCTAAAGAGAGACTACATTTTCTAGAGATTGAGTCCTACAATGAGGCAGCTCAAACTGAACTGAAAAGAGATTGTCCTACAGATTTTGATGGGGTTGATCAAGCTGATGGTTTGGTCAAGCCCTGTGACGTCGTCAGTGTGCAGAGTAATCAGCAAGGAGAAGAAATGGAGGAGTCCTTCAATGCTAAAGGTAATGATCATGCATTTGTGTAACTTTCCCTTATTAGGTTGTATTGAATAATGAATTGGAAGAATTACAATGTTCTGAAATTCTGCTTTCTCCATTACTGCAGATTTGCTAATTTCATCCCACAAAAAATGTCACATTGATGAAGATGTGGACCATAATGAAGAGTTACAGTATGTGAAGTATGTTCTTGATTTAATGGGGTTCACAGCAGGAGAAGACCCGTACGGGGCATGGCACTCACTCAATCAACCACTGGATCCCGCCCTCTTTGATGCAATAGAGGTTTGCTGTCCTTTCGAGCCCAAACACTCCACCAAAGACGAACTTGGCATAACGTGTAGATACTATCGAAAGGTAATATTTGATTTGATCAATGAAGCTTTGGTGTATGTTCATGAGAGATCCTATGTGTGTTACCCAAAAGCATTGTCGAACAGCTGCCACGTTTGTTGCTTGGCAAAGGGGAAGAACCCGATTGTTGAGCAAGTGTGGGAATTCATAAGTCAGTATCTCGAATGTGGGCAAGATCTGGACCCGATCTTCAACTTCGCAGTACCTCTTGACTTGTCCGAAGATGGACCTGGTTGGATGAATCTCCAAACAGATTCTGAATATGTGGGTCTATTTCTAGAGGATTTGATTTTTCATGAATTGCTCCAAGAAATTGCTCACCATTGATTGCTGTTGGCCTTCAAATTTGTTCATATGGACATAGATTATAAGCTCAAATGTTTCCTTATTAATTGAGTACTACTTAAGGGCTAGCAAAAAATTAAATAGTAGCTATTGCAGGGATTGGATCAGGTATTCTGGTTGTGCATAGCTTGATGTTCAGTTTTAGGCTGGTTTTGGTGTGCTGCTTTAGGTTAGACCATGAAACCTTGTTAATTCTTGTAAATATTTTGTCTGAAGATGTATGCAAATTCATGATTAATTGTATTAAAAACAGTTCTTTAACTCCATGTTTATATTTTCATTTATGTTTATTCGAAAGTTTTCTAGAAAGATGTTTTGCTTGGGATTTGTTCAGATTGCGAAACTTGTTTGATTGGTAACGATCCATCATCCAGTGAAGCTTATAACAGCACTACTAGTGGTTAGGGATCTCCTAGAGCATCCTCGTAACAGTTCAAAGAAGGAATCCCAGAAAACAAACATAAAGAAGATCGGAAGGTTTATTATCAACGAAAGAGACCATTTTTGTCAACTGATTCAGCTTTTGCATTTACTTGAGTACAAGAACATGTATGAGGCCCCTTCCTCATAAGGGATCTTCCTGATATACTCACAAGTTGCAACTCTTAGAAACTTTTGCAAACTTAAAGTTTAACTTTACAGGTTACAGTTAGAGAGCAACAAAGTATAAGTTGCATGCACAACTATGTCAATGACAACTCCAAGGTGTATCCTGCATAAGTGCAGTGGGTAGGGAGACCCAGATCTAGGGCAGCTTTACCCCCTACTAACATTATGTCTGTGTATCAATTATCATCAAAAAGGCTGATGCAACTGCTGGATACAACACTGACTCTTCATGGAGCAAACACTTTTCTGAGACATCCTCACAGTTAAGTTTTCTGAGATGAGCTTCAGGTCATTTGAAAAGAGAAAATTTGGCTATGCGTGGCGCCCAACTCTGTTCAAGCATAAGAGTCTCATGAATTACATCAGAAGGTAGTATCAGTGCTCAGTAACTCTATATATATTGCAGAAAAAACTGTCAGAGATGCATCAAAAAGAGTTTTACATGTACACATACAGTACACTACACAAGGTAAACTCAAAAAATCTACCAAAAAAACTATGGAGACATTCAGTCCTGAAAAGAGAGCTGCCTATTTCTATCTAAAAGCCCGTATCGCACCCAACTGCTCTTACTGCAGACCTGAATGTCTGTTTTTGATAGCAGAAATTTTACCTATTCTGGGTTGGATTTGATCTGCTTCTCGGTATTCTTCGAAAGCTGGATTCGATCTTCTTGAAGGGATTCTTCTGCTGAGACTGCAAGTCTTTCAGAGACTGAGTAGAGACCAAAAGCAACCTGGATTCAGCGACACTGACGACCCATGACAGCAAAATCAGTGCAATCACAGCAACAAGTGCTCTGCATTTACAGGACATTTTCATCTTCATGGTTACTAAGAGAGGAGGTTTTTGATATGGGTTTAAGTTAATTATATAGGATTTAGAATAAAACCATAGTTTATTGTTTAAAAAAAGGATTAGAGAGTGACAGTGATCTGCTCTAGGGATCTGGAGCTAGTGTGAGGTCATGTGGTGCTTAATTTGTTTGACTAAGTATTGAGATTAGCATCAGTAGAAAAAGATCAGAGGGGGTCATGTGATTTGTCACGTGGTTCATGGTATTTTACTTCCTTGGAGTGCTAAAAAGAGTCATAAAACTAATGCATGCTTGATGCTTCAGTTTGTCTGTGCTGATATTAAGGCTTTTTTAAAATGCATAAAGGGTTTCAGAAATCTGAATGCAACCTACATTTTGCTCTTCACACTTGACAGCTACAGCTGGTTTTAGCATTTTTGTCAGGGATCCTTCATTCTATCGATTTTGCAGTTACTATATTACTATATATATCTTCTCCCGCGGATTATGCTCACTGTAACAGCATTAGTCTGGTGGCATGCTAGTTCACCATCTGTCACGAATGTCCTCGGTTCGAGTCCTGCTTTGATCAGTTTTGTTGTATTCTTCATTCTTTCAATTATTAATTTTCTTCCTTCTTGTAATTATTTCTTTTTTCCATGTGAAGTATTTTTCTTTACATACATTTTAAATTTAAGAAAAAATTGTTTACTAGTGTTCTTTTTTCTTTTTATTTTTATTTAAGAAATGTGCTTATATGTTGTGTTGGTCAAGGGTTCGATTCCCATTTTCAATGTTTTCTTCTCGTTTTCCTTTTATATATTTATTTTTATTTAATTTCTTCCTTTCAGTCTTTTTATTTACTTTCTTTTTGTAATTGATATAATGAAAAATCTTTTTCACTTTTAAAAACTTTTTTTTTATTCCTATTTATTACCCATTGAAAAAATTTTCATTTTAGTTTTTGTAAATTTTTAAATATATTTTGAAAAATTAATGTAGTGTCACTTTTTATATTTAATGTATTTCTTGCCATTGTGGTACTTTTTTCCTTTTAAATTATTATATAAGAAGCATATTTTATTACAACATCCCAAATATAATAGGGTATTATATTCATTTTTGGGCATCTTTAAGCTTTTTGAATTTAAAAAAATCATTAAAATGAAATATACATTTCTCCCTAATGCACATCAAATATTTTTAATACATATTTTATTACTCTTTATTTTGAGTCATAATTATATTTTTTCTAATGCACATCAAATATTTTTCATTATTATCAATAATGTACACATAGTATATAAGTTTTAGACGCCAAAAGCTATGTACTTGCGCATCAAATATGATAATAATTTACACCAAATATTTTGAGACCAAAATCAATTTCCGGCACCGCAAAGCTAACATGGCGATTGGAAATTTCATTTTTGAAGTATGAATAAACATATTTTCCGGTCGCCACATCAGCTTTCCGGTGCCAGAAATTGATTCTGGACTGCTACGAGAAAATAGTGAAAAAATACAGACTGTCAGTGGGCGAAAAGTCACTTTGAATTATTTCCAGTCACAAGCCCCTTGGTATGGATTATTTGTGGCCAAAAACCCAATTATAAATGGGAATATCTTGCTTGTGAAATTAAAATTGACATGTCAGTTACTCTAAGTCTCTAATTAAAGCATATTATGTTAATTTGAGTTCATTGATTTTATACTTCTTCTCAAAAATTAGTTGATTATGGAAATAAAAGTTTGAACAATGGAATCGTCACTTATCTGTTTGATACTAAAGATCGAATAAGATGATATATACTATCAGCTAAAAAGTTTGAGCTAGAAGCAAAAAAATTATATAACAATACCATACCCATGAAAGCAATCAAAAAATTTATATATTATTGACAACTTAAACTTGAACTTAAAAGGTTTGACTCAATGATGTTTTTCAGTCGATTAATTTGATTTTAAATATACCCACACCCGTAAAAAAAAAATATAATCCCCCATGCATGTTACCATTCACCCACAACAAAACAAATAAGATGAACAAAAATGGGAAAAAAATGTAAACATATGGATGTTATTGAATGCATTGAACCACTAACATCTTGTTTTATACCCCAATAGCATATATATATGTATATATAGATATATATAGGCACAAAGGTTGAGGATCGAAATATGTAAATTTAATGAGGGTATTTTATAGTTATTCTATTTATTTTTTTAAAAAAAATCATGCAATACTAATGTGTGCATTAATATGTGTATTAATATGTGTATGTTTGCAACTTTGTATTGATGACTCTTCTTTCTTTTTCTTTTTTTCCATATGCACTACATTTTTTTTCTTTATTCTTTTAAATAAGAAAACTATTCTTTTTATTTTCATTATTGCTTTTCTCTTTATTCTTTTAAATATAACATCGGTAATATTTTCAATAATACGTATGTTTACTTGCATCCCGTGTAGGGGCGGAGCTAGAAAATATTTATTAGGGGGGCCGATTTGTTAATATTATGGTACAACAACTGCGTCATTAGTTCAACTTTCAAACTATATATACTAGCAAATACCCGCATGTTATTGCGCCTTTAGATTAAAAACAATAAAAATAGTAGAAAAGATACTTATTAAATTTTTTGGTACACGATTAAATGTAAAGATGAAGAATTGGAAAATACAAGTCCATAAACTATTTTAGAAATATTGATTAAATTATTTATAATTTTAGTATAAAGTGAGAAATAAGAATTAATATATATAGTTGATATAGATGATGCAATAAATTACAATGAAAATTAATAGAAGAAGAAGAAAGTACGTATTAGAAAGCTGACAAATGAAAACATAAATTAAAAAGGATCAAAGTACTGCAACTAATATGACTCAAACCCACAACCATTAATGTCATGTAATAAACATTGAAAGACTTACCATTCAACCATAAGACTAACTCATGCATTACTTTCCATCTATCCATACATATACAATTTCTGGAGTACAGGGGGTCATGGCTCCCACTAACCCCCCCTAACTTCGCCACTGGTCTCGTGCAACGCACGTGCAACACACGGGTCTAAGTACTAAAATATTTATATTTCTGAATATAAATGATGAGGATCGAAATATGTGGATTTTGAATAGCGAACACCTTCTTTATTATTGTGCATGCTCAAAGCTCAAGCCCTTAAGGGCCTCACCCCTCTCTTTTGCCAAAATAACTAATGCATGAAAAATACTAAATGATCACGTGGTAGGAGAATCTAGAATTCTCCTTGCTATGATATAAATAAAATATAAGTGCAAACAAGCTAGTTTTACTACAGGTTAATTGGATTTTATCAGTGCAAAAAGTTTATGTTCTTAATCGTCAAGTGTTAAAGGAACACCAGTAGAATTTAACCCTAAATGCGTCTGTAGATGGCGTCTGGAAAGGGGTAAAACGGACGCCAAAATGATTTTAGCGTCTGATATAAACGGACGCTAAATATTGTTCCGCCTTTTTGAAAAGGCGTCGGTAAAGCAGATCGACGCCATTTTGTCTGAGACGGCTTTTCAGCAGAGTTGGCGTCTGTTAAAGGCAAAACGGACGCTATATTTGGCGTCTGATTATGCATTTAACGGACGCCAACCCTAAACATAAATTTAAAAAAAAAATTTACGATTAACAAAATCAGAAATATTATGTGTTTTTTATATTTATTTCAATAATAATGAAAAATATTACGATTAATAATGAAAAATATTACGATTAATAATGATAAAAAATACAAAAACAAATTATATACGTCATTAATAAAAACTCCAAAAAATACAAACATATATTAATTAGTAATGAAAAAATATAGTTTACATAATATATAGTACAAACTAAATTGTAATAATGAAATAAAATACAGTTTATATGGAATTTAAAATGTACAATTTCATATACATATATGTGTGTAAAAATTACAAAAACAAAAACAAATTATAATAAATATTTATTTTCAGAGTTGGTTTATAACTAATAAGATACAAAAAATAATTACAATTTACAATCTTCAATCTTCAATCTTCAATCTTCAATCTTCAATCTTCAATCTTCGTAAATTTTATTAATTAGTGGAGTGAATTGATTTGAGGTGGAGGGAATTATTGAAAGGATATGGAATTTAGAGAGAAAATTGATGGATGAAGGAGGGAAATTTAAGGAAGAGAAATGAATTGGAGGGAAAATGTTCACCTGGATGGTGCTTTTATAGAGATAAATGGCGTCCGTTACGGTACCAAACAGACGCCAATTTACCCCGTTATGGCGTCTGTTTGGTACCTTAACGGACGCCATTTTTGAAAGAGAAATGAATTGGAGGGAAAATATTCAGCTGGATGGTCCTTGAAAAATGGCGTCTGTTTGGTACCATAACGGACGCCATTTTGTTTGAAAATTATCCGCAAACTATTTGCAACGACGAATGAAGCAAATATGGCGTCCGTTAAGCGTACAAACAGACGCCAAAATTTTAAATATGGCGTCCGTTTCTAGGTCAAACGGACGCCAATTTGTTCTAAAAGTCAATGTTCTGATTCCAAGATCTAAACGTTAACTGTAACAAATTTTGGCGTCCGTTACACGTACAAACAGACACCAAGCTTACTCTTGGCGTCCGATGCTAGGTCAAACGGACGCTAAGTTGATTAAATATACTGATGTTTAGGGTTCCAAGATCTCATCCGTCAGAAGAATCTTTTGGCGTCTGTTTGCCCCTAAATCAGACGCCACTTTACAAATTATTTTAAAAAAAAACTACGTTTGGGCGTCTGACGTTTAAACAGACGCCATTTGACAGACGCATAATGACCCCAATTCTACTAGTGGAATTATCACAAATTTTAAGTCGTGTCAAGTTGAATTGTATTAAAATTGATAGATAAAAATATAAGTGCATACCTCAAAAATATTATCATTCTGGACTTGAATTTGGTACACAATACACTCTTTAATTTCTCTCAATACAATAGCACCTTGAGTAACACAAGCAGTCCTTTTTAGCAAGGGGAATTGAATGAGAATATGTTGAAAGCTTAAAGGAGTATTACCACGTCTAATATATAGCAAGTGCTTGGGGAAGTGTGCTGCAAGGAAATATATGTGACATGCTATTGGGGGGTTAAAAATAGGATTTTAGTGATTCATTCATTCATCAACACCAATGTATTTGCACTTTACACGCTCCCCATTTTGTTGATTTTTATTTAGGATTATTGGATGGCAATACATTGGACTTTAGGGGTGGTGGATAATAATATATTGAAAATTGTTTTCGATTAATACACTGAATTTTGAGGGTATTGGACAATAATATGTAGCCGGAACAATTCCGGTGGTGGTTGATTTGGTGAAGGTTCTACTTTGAAGTATTGTTTTTTTTTTCAGAAAAAATATATTAGTCATTTTGCTTATATGTAATTTCTTACACGACAAAGTTTTTTTTTGAAAAAACAAAAAAACGACACCTCAAAGTAGGACCACCACCACGTCAACCGCCACCGGAATTGTTTTGAATGCATTATTGTTCAATATCCTCAAAGTTTAATGTATTAGAGTTCAAAAAAAAGTTCAATGCATTATTATTCAATACTCCTACAATTCAGTGTATTATCGTCCAAAAATTCTTTTATTTATTTATTTATTTTGTGGGTGTGGGTGAATGCAACGTGCATTGAGGATTTTTTTAAATGGGTCTAACACCTATGTGTTTATTTCCTATTTTATGGGGCTTTTTTTGGGTGGTGGGGTGAATTGGGCATTAGGGGGAGTATTATTAAAGAAAATGATAAGTGTCTTAATTCAAGATGGTTATTAACAACATGAATTTTACTAAAATCATTCTAAAAGACATATTTATGCAATTATGCATATCTAAATTGTATAAATATATGTTTAATTGTTTTAACGTCGTAGAACTCATAAGTTACATAAAATTTATTATTGGTTGGTACTTTTTCATAAATATAGAATTACATAAAAAAAATGTGCATTACCTATGATAGTTTTAATGCATAAAATTACATACATTCTAATTAATGTTTAAACCTTAATTTGATTGTTCCTCTATATTTTTCATTGCTATTATTGCTGATTCTAATGTTTAAACTTTAATTTTCAGAATCAATTATTTTGAGGCAAATATCAAGTTAATGTGTTCAGTTAATATGCTTTGATTTTGGTATGAGTTTTCAAGCATTATTACCGTTTATAGTTTACCAGTTTGTTATGAATATATCATTTCTTGGTACTAGGCACTTTTATTCCATGAAGACACTCTTGCTAGTGGAGGCTAGCAAAATTAATACTTGCGTACAACCACATCTTCTCCAGATACCAACCAAAAAAAAAAAAAAAACAGGTTTGCTATACGGCGCCCTAAGGGCGATGAACAAGGAGAATCTTATCATTTTTTGATTTTCTTAATTTATGATTATTTGGAATCTTTATTAATTAGAAAAACGGAAGAAGATAATTACAATGTTTAATAAAAATTTTGAAAAGAAACACTTAGTTGGGCTAGTTAACTTGTCAGGGATCAGGTCTCATTTCATCATCTGATTTTAGTGACAAGTGACAACTGTAGTTAACAACTACTATATAATTAAGTGTCCTCCCTAGTTAAGTCTACTTTCATACATTGGATTTGTGCCTGTCTTTTGAGCCTTGCATGCTTGCTGGACTTGGCGTCTATCATACTCTAGGTTCAGGGCGTGACAACTATAGTCTAACAACTAATATATATATATATATATATATATATATATATATATATATATATAATCTTAATGTACCATATAATTGCTAAACGTTGTCTTATCATTTTGTTTAGCTTATTTATAATATGTATGCTTGATTTTCATAATAACCCAACTTTTACATTTTGTTTCATTATTCAAAGTTTAAATTAAGCTAAAATATTTGAAATTAAAATTGCAAACAGCAACATAAAATCGTATCAAGCATCCATGCTCCTGCCTCCCATTAGTAGCCCTCAACATGGCAAGTCCTCAATGATGAATGCTCGCGATTCAATGACTTTGTCCATTGTGATTTTATTATGTTAAAGTGTTTTTATTTTTAATCCATTGTCGTGCCATTATAAGTTTAAGTGAATTGAGGTCTAAATAAGCTTAAAAACAAATTTCAAAACCAAAATCAATTAAAAAAACACGTGCTCAAACTACCCAGTCAGCATTCCGACGCTGGAAATTGATTTTGATTTAGTCCGAGTAAATAGGTTACAAGTTTGAATTATTTTCAGCCCAAAAGTGAGTTTGAATTATTTTCAGCCAATGACCTCCGACTTCAGATTATTTTGAGCCAAAAACCCTTAAGCATATCAAAACTTTTTTATCCTCATGATCACCATGCCAGTTTTACCAAATTCATTCAACGACTTGCGTCAAACGATAACCCATCAAGCTGGTTCAGACAATTAACCCATTAACCCATTAGGAAAACTAGTGTCATGACTTCAGTTCTGGAAAGGTTCTAACGTGAAAAGGGTTGATAATACAAATAGTTTTGACAATTACTTCAAACTAATGCTTTTCCCTCCATTTTTCTTGAATCTAGCATCCTTTTTTTGTACAAACTAATAAGCAAGGAGGAAGGAAAAGGACAGGGCTTGAAATCAAGTTTAAAGAGGTTCAATCGAGACAAGAGATTCAATAGATCAAGAACATGTACATTGAAATATAAACTAAACATAGGTATATCTAGATCTTGGATAATGTACAACATCAGAAACTATTCAGGTTGAGAAACAACTGTTCCATTTTATCAGGTATGTATATCTCAAATGGACTGTTGAAATATCATTTCCTCAAGAGGTTATAAGCAGGCAAGTCCTTTATGCTGCGAATGTCTTCCAACGCAAGCTCCCGTTCTAGTTGAGTTCTTGTTGACTTCAAAACATCCTGAAAATATAACCCGTGAGAACAGCTAAGGATGACAAACATTTCTTTAGGATGAATTGCAATAAAGGAGAAGATTTCAAGTGAAGAACAAGGACGAACATTGAACTCCATATATGAGGCACGCTTTGCCAGCCACTGCGCATCCATTAACCGAAAGGCAACACAGTAGAGATTGTCAAATGCCATTTCATCTTCTGCGAGCAGTTCTAGAAACCGTACCCCTGCAGTAGAACGGGGTTTTCCTGCAACAGCAAACTTTATATTCAGCACCCTTTCCATGTGACTACCGTACTAATCTTATTAGCCTCATCTCTGTCTTTCCTATAATTTTCATTTTCCAACAATCTGTATCTGGTTAGTAAGTTTCGAAACATGGCAACTACAACATGGTTTGAAGTGTCCACCAAAGAGGCGGTGGCCACATTGGCAACCACCCCCACCTTCCAAGCTCCCTACAAAAGATCCAATTTTTGATGGAAACCAAAAACTTCCCATTAAGTGGAAGTTGTGAGGTTGATAGGTCATGTTTGTCATGAACTGTTTGGTACTTACTCTTTACTCCCCGATCTATAAAGCTTGCTAGTGGTTACCCCTAAGACAGGGACATGTGGGTGGGCCTGCTTTACCCGACTTAAAACAATGTTTCAAAGAGTCCACTTACTTAAGTTCATGACTAAAAGGTAGCACTAACATTAGTGAGTTTAATCCATGGGTATGTGTTTCCATACTACTTATCCAGTAAACCTTGAGTAGAGTTAAGGATACACATCGCAAACATTTAACACCCAAAACCATTATGGTTAGGGTCCACATCTGCTGGGCTCGGAAGACATCTAATTTTCACACATGACGAGCCATCCAACCCCTAGAATGAAAGTTTCTCATCATCGAAAAAAATGGTCCACAAAGTGAATGATTGGAATAAAATAATCCAAATTTTAGGGTATTTTTTTACCGAACCCAACTTAGGAAATATTACCCCATGAAGTTAACTTTAGCAAAAAATTACTCGGAAGAATCCTAACTTTTGGTGAAATGTTTTTCAGGTACCCCAACTTTTCAAAACTCATTTTGGGGTACCCTTACTTTTTGGGTTAGAAATTATTAGGTGATTTTTCTGTCATCAATTTGGTTAAGTGACCGAAATACCCTTGTTCTTTCATTTTTTAAGAAATACCCTTAAAGAAGAAGAATAAGGATATTTCAGTCACTTAATAAAATTGATGGCCGGAAAAACACCAAATAATTACTAACCCAAAAAGTAAGGGTACCTCAAAATGAGTTTTCAAAAGTTGGGGTACCGGAAAATAGTTTCCCCAAATATTGGGGTACCTCCGAGTAATTTTTTGTAACTTTAGCCCTTTTTTCTAGCATAACATCACAAAAAATTACTCGGAGGTACCCCAATATTTGGGGAAACTATTTTTTGGTACCCCAACTTTTCAAAACTCATTTTGAGGTACCCTTACTTTTTGGGTTAGTAATTATTTGGTGCTTTTCCGGCCATCAATTATATTAAGTGACCGAAATACCCTTGTTCTTCCTCTTTAAGGGTATTTCTCAAAAAATGGAAGAACAAGGGTATTTCGGTCATTTAACCAAATTGATGACCAAAAAAACACCTAATAATTGCTAACCCAAAAAGTAAGGGTACCCCAAAATGAATTTTGAAAAGTTAGGGTACCTGAAAAACATTTCACCAAAAGTTAGGATACCTCCGAGTAATTTTTTGATAACATCATCAAGTTGAACCCGACAGAAAAAATGATGCAACAGCGATGGCTCACTTGGTTTTTATGGGCATTGAAATCAAAGTTCAAAGAAAATTAACCATGACAAATAATGTACAGTTCCTTTCCCTCTATTTCTCCCATCTCCATTGCGCTTAAAACCAAAAAAAAAAAGAAAAACAAACAAAACCTCACTTAGTCTCTCAACATTGCAGAAAATAATTCCAGAAGAAAGAACAGAGGTTGTTCTTCTCTCTTTATATTCCTAACTAAATCAAGCAGAAAAACCACCGCCAGCAAGGAACAGGAGGTTGGAAGAGCCGTCGCCTTCAGAAGGCAAGGAGCTGCATCCGTGGAGGAAAGAAGACCTACTCCTCTCAATACAAATCAGAAAATTACAACCACCCTACTTCTACAAAAACCAGACATGAATATGAGAGCAAGTTTCCAGTTGTATGGCAGTATAGTCTGCAACTTTCTCCACCTGGGTCTTACCCCTCAACCAAAGCCGCACCTGGGTATCTTACAAGTATTGCTAACCTCAAGAATTTAAATGAACTAGGGTACATTTATGCAGATTCGATAAGAAAAAGGAAGTGGGTGTCCAGCAAAGAAAGAATCCAGGAGAGAATTTTGCACTTTAGAGGAGATGAAAGGTAGATGGGCAGAGTTTAATAGAAAAATGAAAGAGAAGCATAGGTCTGTAGGTCTGTAGGTCTGAGTTACTGAAAAAGAGGAAGGATGAATTATCAACAGGGAATGGCTAGATTGCTTAAGTCAATTGGCAGGTCTGAGTTAATGAGGTTTTGCATTGTTTATCGATTATTATTATTTTCTTTAAGCTCAATTGAGAGGGAAGAAAGAGCGTGGTCGTAGACCACGTGTCAAGGTTGATTTTCGTTTCACTTAAATTTCAGTGCCCAACAAAGTCACATGAGTTGTCATCCTACGGCCACGTAATTTATCATGAGTTGTGGCTCAAAAAAAAATCGTATGAGTTGAACTAGAACTCGGTGGTGGAGCACAGGAAACAATATTGTCCAAGAGTTCAGCTCGATGAGTAACATTTTCTAAGTAGGGTTCATCAAAAGCAAAAACCTCTAAAGTTCAGATTATTTAGTTCCAAGAGGCCTAACAATCAGACAAATGTAACAATTAACATCTATCTCATAGTCTTTTCACTTATTATCTTCAATTTATTATCAAATATAATCGATGGTGTCAGAGAATGCTATACAGAGTAGATTGAATCCTATAAAAGATATAAATATCAAAGTTCTATTGTTTTGCAAGCTGCATATATTATTTGATTTTAAATACTATTTTTATCTTCATAAATTTTATAAGAAACACAAATGAAAAATTATGTTTGCAACTCATTGGGCTGACCCGAACCTAAAAGGTTGTGGTTAGGGATTAGAATTTTCAACATAATTGATCCGCATTTTACCCACGTGTGCAAATTAACATGTCTAGGAAGGGCATAGTTTCCTTATATCGGATAGCATGGACATTTTTAGATTGTGGAGAGGAAGATAAGGACCAAGGAAAATTTGAAATAAGGTGACAGAACTACACGTGTAAATTACCAAGGATACAGATTAGCAGACTGGACATCCATAAGAGAGTGTGAGGAAGTGTAGGAATTTAGGTCAGACATGATACACCTCCGATACGTGTAGAGAATAAGAAAAGATAAACATGAAGATTGAAAACCAAGTGGACACAAACAGCCAATGTCCCAACTGCACTACTTTACCGTTTCAAACCTCAAAGCACTATCCTAATGTCTTTCATTGAGCTAAGGCACATAGTGACCACACACAAAGATAGAATGCACCAGATCATCTTATTACAGCCTACAGGTTACATACCAGATTGAAGATCCAGCATTTGTGCCAACATGAAGGAGATATTGATGCCAGCGATAGCGAAAGGATACTCCCACTCAGCCCGTTTTCCATCTTGCTTGAGCAATAACTGCTGAAATGACTCCTGTTGAGTATTAGAGCGTAAATCAAATCCATGTAAGTTACACTAGCTCATTCTCAGATAAGGCAGAAAAGGTTCCATAGTTTTGGGTCCGACAACTAAATAGTATGCCAACACTGCGTACATCCTTCCTTCCACCAAATATTACTTGCAAATACAAGGGATCTTGCTCAGGAAATATTTCATGTGATGTACCCTTTTAGTCCAAAAGATGTTACTAAAAACAAAAAGTGAACATATGGATGCAAGTGAGAAAAAAAAAATGAATGTGAGACAATGGAATCTCATATATTTCAAGCCCACCAGAATCATTGCCAGATAAAGGCCTTTACAATTATAAATATGACAACACACCCAACAAAAAAGCAAGGCCCCTGCTTTTCCCAATACATTTGCATCTCAACTGATTATATCCTATGCAAATCCATGCAATTATGAAATTTTTCATACTACCCACGTGGACATATGCACTCAGTATGCATTCACATACCCTCTCAACACTGCAATTCAAGAGCAACATTGACCTTTTATCCATAACTTGTGAGTTGCGTCATCACAACCCAAAAATCTTAAACAATTTGGCAAAAAAGGGGTGCCATATGAGTTTCCCAATTCAAAGCAGTCAAAAAGATCTAAAAGTTCGAAGACAAAAAAGTTGAATACTAACCGGGTATTTCTCAGCAAAGAATATAAGATTTTCAAGTGATATAAATCCTCCACCCCTAATAAATGGAAGCATAAGATTGTCAAAATCAGAATGATTGAGGTTTGTAACACATTGCTAAGTCTTACCAGTAATCATACCTGAAATCTGTTGATGGGTCAGTACCTTGCCAACCCATTTCTTTCCAAAGTTCAGATTTAAGAGGTGGGATCTCTCTGTATGGGTAAGCGAGCCTCCACAGCTGCTTAAGCGCATCCTGCAGCAAATCTCATCATTAACTATTTTGGATAGGCAGTTTCTCCTTCGAAACAAAAAACAAATGCAAACTATGAACCAGACACAAGTTGTTAAATTGCAGTTCCACAAGCACGAACAAACAAGGATGAAGAGTTTAGATGATCAAAATAGGAACATTCCACGTAGACATATGAAAGGAATCACATAAAACAGAGTACCACTTGTATGGATGACCCCATAGTTGGCAAAGAAGTACACAGAGCAATATTTGACATTTATTAGACATGGATCACGCAAAACCTGGGATAAGAAACAAGGAAAGAATGGTTCATGTAGCTAGTACAACACACATCCTGTGAACCAATATACAGTAACAAGGAAAAAAATTCTCAACAATTTGCTTCTTTTCCTAGGACTTATAACTGTTAGAACCACTTAAATTGAACACTGATATATATAAATGCAAAAGTAGTTCCCTGTTATAGGTTTAGATGCAAAGGTATTTCGAAATTCACCAAAGTAAGGTTTCCCTACCCATCCATAAGCAATGATGACATTCAGAGATCATGTTGTTAACAGTAAAAAACACATAAATGGTGCCATCGGAGAAGAGGGAGATCCAACAGGGATAGTTATGCAACAGATTACAAAGTAAAGCGGTCAGGACTAAGATCACTCCACTCATTCGATTACATCATTTTAGCGACCCATATCAGAAAATTAACAAGCTGTGTCCTGACTTCATGGGCTGAGCTGCTGACTTTATCCGCTTCAGACTTCAGTAAGTGAATTGCTGTAACTTGCAGTACAGACTGTGAATTCCTTCATAATTGATTACTTGCATTGGAAGGCCTTGCGTAATTAGGATAACATATATCTTATGTTACTTTGTTACTACAACTGTGTGTTTTTCATATGGGACGCAGAAAAGGCATCCCTTGTGTTAATTAATTTTTATTTTTACATTTTATTGAGGTTTGTTGCAAATGGGAAATGGGAAACACCCATTGATAGAATACTAAGCAGAGTGCAAGCATGTCAATGATGTTGTTATACAGAATGGCTAAAGCATCTCCACCAATTTCTGAATTCCCCACGGCCTGCAAGTTCTCTTGTATCATTTGCATCATTGCAGTACTAATAAAATAGAGGTATTTCAACACCTATCCAGACGCATGAGGTTTCATGCAACTCAACAACAACGCCTACACCAACACTAACACCACCACCCAATGTACGTTCCCCTTTCATGGTCTGCTAAGAATCAGATCTGGATGTAGATAGCCTTGCCTCAACAAACATCACTGCTCGTGAAAGGGTTGATTCCAAGAGACCCTCTACAACTTTTAAGAAAACACTTTGCACTCACAAACCATTTGAAAAGATGTTTTAGGGGCTACTATAGAAGATACTATTTAGGATGAATGGAGCCTATTAAGATAATAAAATAAATAAATTTATACAGTAAAACAAATTTTGAGAAAACCTTCTGGAGTTGCAAATTCTTTGAATGCAAATAATGCAAGCAACAAGAGTAAAAATAAGCATCAAATCCTTACTTCAGAAAACAATGCATGCTCAACCAAAATAGAGACCAGTGACAACCAACACCAACATAGATAGATAAACAGCACAAGTTTGTCAATTTCAGAGTCAAACAAAATGAATGTCAATTTCAATCTGAATATCTACACCAATTTGTTATTGACACTAATATTTCATTAATTTCCATCCATTATCATATTACTTCAGCATCCTGGGACATCATTTTCTCATTCCTTGAAACATTTCACATTCCAAGGTTACCTCAGTACTGGACTAATAATGATAAACAAATCAAAGCAACTTTTTTGTCTTTCCTTTGCTCAATTGTTTAATTGGAAAAGGGGGCCTAGTCATACACCATCATACCGATGAGGACAGCTACGTTTAACATCCTCCACAAAACAGGAAACATTAAAAAACTTGTACTGAATGAAGACTAACCTGATGCTCCTGTAGGTTTCCATCAAAAGGAACATGTAGCCTACGCTGAAGCTTCCCGAGTCTTTCTTCCTACAAGAGCAGTATGAGAAGATACCCAAATATGTTAGAAATCTCAAATCTATAAAGGACAGGAACAAAAAGAGTATTCCAACCCTTACATCCTCAACGTTATCACTTCAAATTTAGTTCTCACGTTTCCCAGACAAACACTAAGAATGGCCAAAAACACATTCATTTGAAGTTAACCATGTGCAAAATAACAAGATCATGGAAAGTTCAATCTACCGAGTGCAAGTGCAACATTTAATTAACTAACCATCTGTTAATAATCACATTGATAATTATTAGAAGAGCAAAGTTTTCCCTGCCAGTTGTCCAGTAGAAGTTTAATTTCAGCACATTAACACTTCAGATATGTCATAGGTAGGTCCCCAGCAATCAACAAACAAAACAAATACCTGTAGTGGACTAAGAGATGGCGCTAGGAGCTTTTCTTGTGAATTTGATTGGAGAGTCAATAATCGTCCAAGAACTGACCCAGAACTAAGCACAATATTTGCTGCAAAACAATGTGAACTTTCAATTGATAAAAATGAATGATACACGCATCCTGAGCGAACATTCATACATACTCAAAGAATAACATATATTTGAACATATTGTACTGCGCTCAATCCTGCAGTTATGAAACCTAATACAACATATGAAGTTTTTACCTCCAGATAAGAAAGACATATTGCATGCACCTAGTGGGACTTAACATGACCACTCACAAGCCCTAGATAGGAATGGTAAATTAGTCATCACAAGGCCAAAATTGATCAAATTTTACCTAGTCATAAATGATATACTGAAAATCGGATCCCTCAATTTCTGTGGAATTAAGCTTAACTTGCGATTCATTAGAGAACCAACTTCCACTCAAGGCATAGGTGATTAAAGCTGTTTGGCTTTGGTCACCTAAGGTGAACATCCACAGCTAATAACCATCTCTCTCCCCCCCCCCCAGATATCCCTCCCTCCCCCCCCCCTCTCTTTCCTATATCAAAGGTTAAGCAGTTGTTTGAGGCTTAAGAGAAACTTTATTCTCCTCCATTCCAATTTAATTGCATCGTTTGACAATGTATGCATTCTAAGACTTAACCATACTTCAAAAATCTTGAAAGTGAAGTATCTATAGTCTTAGATTAAAAAAGCCCAATGAGCAAAAAGGCGCAAAGGGGTCCTCGAGCCTAGGCACGGGATTCGAGGCAAAGGCACGCACCTTTTGGATGTAAGGTGCACTTCATATGCATATATTTTCCATGCATGAAAATCATTCCCACATCAATGCACTAGAGAAAGGTAAAGGTTGTGAGTGTTTACGGAGGTACTTTAGGTTTGAGAGTATCAAATTAGAAGGAAACACAACAAAAAGAATCTATTTTACATTTCTTTTTCACCAGGATCCAAAAGGCGCACAAAAGGCGCTCCAAAGGTGCAGAAAAGGAGCGCCTTTTTTGGGCCTTTTTGGAATGAGCCTCGCCTCACATGTTTGAGGCGCTAAGGTGTGAGCCTTTCGCCTCACCGGGACTAGGCACGACTTTTTAAACTAAGTCTGTAGTCATCTCAAAACACAGGCACCAAAGGTGAAATAAAGAGTCTCAGTAGCAAAAGTCAGTGCTCTTCAAGTTTCTTGAGACCCAAGAGCACAAGAGTTTTGAGCTCCAAGGGTTCTCTATTTCTAAAGTTCCAATCAATAAAATAGAAAAGTATAGATCCCTTTCATGGGCAATCCTCTAAAGTAATTTACTAGCTTTAAGGGAGGGACAAATGAGAAAAACTATATGCACTTCTTGCCCTCATAAATATTATTTTCCTCATATTTCAATACTATGATCTACGAACACTATAACATTAGCAAAGAAGGCTCCTAGTTTCAGTTAATAGTGAAAATATATCAGATCTCTTGCATGTTCTATAGTCGTCATTCATATACAATGAAATAGCGGAAACATCCCCCCCCCCCCCAATCCCTCCCCCGTACACCCTAAAAAAAAGGACCAATTTGACTGGTTTTCCACTTGAATCAAGGCCCCAAACATGGCTGGAATGTGATTCAACCATATCTAAGACATAGGGATAGATCAACGAAAAGCCAAATGAGACAATTCTGCATGAACTTGGCACAATAGGTCAGTCCTTAGTTGAAGAGAATATCAACTGCTTACCTAGCCACTGTGCCCACTGTGCAATCAGCTGTGAAAATAAAAGTGTCCAATGAAGTCTGACCTTCTTCCCTTCATCATCCAGAAGTTCATCCAAGCTATATTGCTACAATTGTAACAATAAAAAGAAACAATCTTAACAAGCAATGAGGTAGAAAATCATGTAACTAGATTCCATGAAAAATTAGGTCACACCTCAGAATGTCGGTCCCCATAATCACTACTATTACCAAGTAGTGGTTCACTTAAACTATCAGCACTAGACGACTCATACTTCTCATGCCTTTTCCCATCAACATCCCCATGATGAAGTCGCCTCCTTAAAGTAACCGACGACATGATCAAATTCAACCCTTGCACAACAAATTGCCCAGAAAAGTAGAACAAAAACCCTAAATTTTTCAAAATCACCATTAAAAACCGTCAGAATATGAATCATAAATTGAAGCAAACAGAAGACAGAGAGGATTACGCAATAGAATTAGAGACGGAATTGAATCTGTAAAGTGTTGTATCTATTACCCCTTCCGTGGGTAAAGAGTTGCTGTATTTATAAGCAAAGTAAAGGGTATGCAAGATACAAATTCCAAAGGGATCAGGAATTCTTTAGTCTGAAGCTGCTAATTATTAATTTAAGCAATGGAGAATTAGGAGGTCAGAAATTTGGGAATGAGGATTGTGATTGGCTGCCTGATGAAACTGCTGAAATAGTTTGAAGTACTCAGCTGCTAGTCGCCTGGTCAATCAGCTCTGCTATTTAGTTTCGTTCCTTCTTAATCTCGGTGTGAAATACAGAACAACTTTTGCCATAATTTTTTTATAATTTATTTGGGAATAGTTTTATAATATTTTATCTTCTCTAATTAATTCTCTTTTGCACGCAATTCTTCTAATAATTCTTCACATAATATTTTATTAAAAATTTTAATATTACCTTATTAATATGATTCATGCTTTACAGACTTCAACATTTTACTTTTTATTACGGGTGGATAATTCAACTATGGTAAAATTTTCAATATGACAAATTATATATATTAAAGCACAAGTACCTAAGGAAATTCATAAGCTAAATAAAGAATTTGAGAAGCTTAGTTACTCTTTAGTTAACTCCAAACTCAGACAGTTTATTACTGTAAATTATAAATGCCATTAAAAAAAGGGTTACATTTTAATTTATAGTCATAAATAGGTATATTTAATGTGATGTAACCATGAGATTAAATAAAAGAAATATTAAAAAATATTAAGTATGTTTTTTTTTTTTGATAGAATAAGTATGTTTTTAGCATTGAAGAATAAACTGATTAAATAGAATTGGTTTACAAGCACCTCAGGGTCTACTCATTGTATTTGGATAATATAGAACCAATTTATATAATTAATCACACAATACTCACAATTATAACGAAATTCAATAATTAATAATCATAAACTTTGAAGAATAAATTTACTATTACAGATTTTCTCTGACTAAGTTTAATAAATTATTTAATAACACTAAAAAATCCACAATCAAAGTTTTCAACACAATTCCCTAAAAGACAATGAAATTAAAATGGAGAATATTAATGAGATTTATTTTCTTTAAAAAAATTTAAATAGTTTGAATATATGGTAGTGGGCCCGTATTCATATTTTATAATAATTAATTTTATGAAAAGAAAAACTATAATTGATATCATAAATTAAGAAACAAACTTAAATAATTATATATATACTAAGGCATCGTTCTTCTATGCGTTAACGCACCTAAACGCAACGCAACATAACGCAAATTATCATCAGTTTTTAACAATTTCCAACGCAACTAAACGTAACGCAACGCATAAAAGAACGATGCCTAACTGAGTTAAATTTGGAGTATGTGTTTATCTACTTGTAAACGTAATATAATACAAGTTAGTGATGCAATTGGTAAATCTTAAAATTGTTAGTAAATAATTTTAGTTTATGTTTCTTAAAAATGATGTTTACTTGAAATCAAATATTTTTTTAGTTGACTTTTAACCCAATTTATTCAAATCAAATAAAGTGTCAGAGAACACTACAATGAAGTACTAGCCCTACATTTAAAATAACCTCAATACATCACGGAAAATACGAAAAGTAAATCGAAACCAAAAGTAGATACTCCTTGTATCTTTGTATCATGTGCTCTCTGTCGTGCTTCTGTCCTTATATACTCATCCAAAGTTTCAATAAAGTCTCCTAACGTATTGATAACTTCCTTCCCTTTTCATGTTTCTTTCTTTTACTGAAAAATAAAAAGGTATGTTGTGAAACTTTACTACTAACATCTCCAACAAGTATGGAAAATTTTACTTCTATGTTGTAGTCTAAAGACGCACATGCCACTTTACAGATTATACAACTAAATTCTTATCCTTTTCTTACTGCTCAAATACCACAGCATTGCTATGGTTCCAAATGGACTATATGATTGCAAAGCAAAAGGCTACCCATAATTTCCTACTCATTTTGTTTCTGAATCCTATTTGCATCCACTTCTCAAACATTCTCTTAAACTTGTCTTCCTGTGGTGTGAAGTTTACCTAGTCATGCATTATTCTGATCCAAACTTGCCATGAGAAGGAGCATATGATAAACACGTGATCTCATCCTCTCCTCGGCTGGCACACAAAGGGAAAATGTTCATCTCCTTGTTTATGATCCATTTCCTCTTTAATTGCTCCCTTCTATTAAATCTTCCCAAAAGAGTGATCCACAACATTGACTTTACCTTTGAAGGTGTCACCTTTTGTCAAACTGAGCGAACAATAAAATCTATCTGAGATGTATCATAGATGATGTCTTCAATCTTGTTCCCCATAGATTTGATTGAGAATTTAGTTATTCACAGACATATGATGTTATCTCTTGTCTCCTTCCTTGGATGAGGATGAAGTGCAAAATGTTCTTCATTAGCACCACGCTACCACTCAAGGATGGCACTTTAGGATCGACTAAATAATAGCCAAAGTCCTTCATGTTGGATTCACATGTGCAATGCAACACCAAGATGTCAAAGATATAATGATGAGGTGTGATCCTTGTCAAAGGATATGCAATATATAAAGGACACGAGAGACCCCTCAAACGGGAATCTTGAAAGTAGTGTTTTTCAGTGTTTGGGGAATCAACTTCATAGGACCCTTCTCACGTCAAGAAACAACACCAACATTCTAGTAGCTATTGATTATATCTCCAAACGAGTCAAAGCAATCGCACATTCGCACCGCCAATAAACACAAAGGTGGCCATCAAGTTCCAAAAGAAGAATATATCGGCAGATTTGGAGTACCAAGAGCCCTTATAAATGATAACAGGGTACATTTTTGTAACAAGTCTTTGGAGGTACTCATGAGGAAATATGTATTTTATCACAAGCTAGTCATGCCCTACCATCCTCAAACCAATTATCAAGTGGAGTTGTCTAATCACGAGGTAAAAGAACTTGCTAGAGAAGACAGTTGACAAGTCTGAGGAAAGATTGGACTAGCAAGCTCAATGATGTACTATGGGTGTACCGCACAACCTATAAGCCCCCATAGGAACAACTCCATCCTGTCGATGTCTGGAAAAGCTTGTCATGTACCATTGAAGGTGCAACACACCATTTTAGACAATCAAGATGTTGAAGTTAGCAAGAGAAAGAAGGAAGTTCCAACTCAATGAGATTGTCGAACTCCAAACTCAAGCCTACGACAATGCTTGTATCTACAAAGAAAGAGCCAAGCTCTGGCACGATAAGCACCTTGTCAAAAGAGAGTCAGGGACAACGACTATGTCCTCTTCAACTGCCAGTTAAAACTATTTTCCGGAAAGTCTACATCAAGGTGGGACCGACCCTAAGCAGATCTAAAAGCCTAACTAAACAAATATACCAGATAAGTAGACAACTTTAACATGAAATTTGATTCCGTAATGTAACAACACACTGCAGGTGCACACCTAGTACCATAAAAAATACAATAGCCGTAGCAGGAAAGCTTAGCAAAACATTTTGCTGTGAAACTTGAAATTCACTTCTTAAAAATTACCAAAAACTGTGAACAGCTGGAATGAGAGGCAGAAACAGAGTCCTAGGACAAGAATACAAGGCAGGACGATGACAGCACCATTTAAAGTGGAAGATGACAGCATAATGTAAGTGAATTACACGACGCAAAGCCATGATATACATATACAAGAGAAGAGTTTTCATGTCTCATTTCTCTAACAGTTCAGGAGGTTTAACGGCAACAAAAGTGCAAAATGTGGGGAAGAGGCAATGATTTTCAATCTGTCCTGGGTGTTAAACAGGGTGCTGCCAACTCGAATTCATAAATGCTTTCTCAGTTTGGGATGTTCTCAACATCAAAATTAAGATCAGGCACACTCAAGGATAATACATTTCTTTTGTCAAAACTGTGGTTACATGAATGATGAAATTCTTCACATGCTTGGACAAAAAAGACTACCTACTTCCAAAACTCATTCATCAACAGAATTTTTCACATTCAAACCAGATGCTGTTGGGATGGGACCATACAAACAAATACGTAGATTGCCTTGAACAAGTCGTTGGTGGAAATAACTCTTATACAAGTCCCAGAATTCGTCCCTGTCAGCAAATATGTTAAGATCATCAGGGTCATTTGATCAGATTAAGATAATGTTTCCAGTCAACAAGAATTTAAATACTAAGCACAAAACCCACCTCATGTCCTCATCTGATCAGATTAGTATGTCAATGTCATCATTTTGAGATACATAATTACATAAATTTGCTCAAACCCAGCAGGTTGTCAGGAGTTATAGGTGTGTACAGAAGATTCTGTGCTATGAGAAACAACAAATGTATTCTATAAACAATTTGCTTCAGGCTGTCATTTCCCTATGTTGTCAAAACTGACCCCGTTGGATGAATGGGTCAATGGTTCAACCAGTTAGACTGACTGACTGGTTGACCTGGTTGGGCTGGGTAAAGCTCGCAAGACGACATGCTAAGAGGAACTGAACAGTTAAGTTCAATATACAGCTGCTAAGAGGAACATAACAGTTCAATATACAGAGCCACAGGCATATCAGCTAGCATTCATCATCATTAAGAGAAAGTTGCGATTCTCTACAATTTCACAGGCTGAGGCTATTATAATCGTCCAGCATAGAACCCAGACCTAAAGATTCAACATTTGTGAAAGAACAAGAGGACATGCTATATGATGAGATCAGGTCTCTCTCTGCACTGTTGGTTTGATTATTTCAGAATCCATTCATTAATTCCCGCAAATCCTACAACTGTATACAAAACTACCATTTGACCGTCTGTTACATGAAATAAGAAGGAAGAAAACACTACACTAAAAAACCAGGTGATGCATCGGGTCAGTTAATTTAGACTATCATATTTATGCTTTGTCCATTCTAGTGTTAGGGGGTCCTTTGTATTTTATAGGATATCATTTATGCTAATGGTCTAAATTTGATGCCCTTGTGAGGGCAAAAGGAAAACATGATGCAGCATTTTATTCTTCATTAAGGTATCTCTTGAACATGGAAACCCTCAAATACTACCTCCGTCCCAAATTATTTGTCCTTTTACCTAACTTCTTTGTCCCAAAATATTTGTCCTATTTACAATCCCAACAGCTGTAATTCCTTTTCTACCCCTAATTTAATAAATTCATTTATCACTTTTTACAATTCCAACAACTATTATCTTCAATTAAAGTTGGGTAATTTGGGTAAATTACAATTTTTTTACCTCAATTCCCAATATGCATTGGTTCTCCCAAATTAGGTAAATGGACAAATAAAATGGCGCGGAGGTAGTATACCAGAAGACGCTTCGGGCTCTTCTAGAAGGTAATGAGCAAAGAAACTAAGCAAAAGGAACAAAGTAGAAGGAATTGATTGACAATCACCTGACTTGTGGAAGGGTAAGCAATGAATAGCCTTTGACATCTGTGTGCATATCAAGAACTATGATTTCCAGTCGTGCAAGCCCCAAGGCCTCCATCTCACACAACTTCTTGATCCTGGAGCCAAACAGAAGCATTATCAGGCAACATGAAAATACTTGGACAGGCAGAAATCATGGCCTCACTACTTTCTTTACAAGGTAGGTCACTAATTCTACAGCAAGGGCCAAGTGTTCATTCTCCCAAAAGATCTAGGGACATAAAACTGCATGTTGCCTTAACCATACAGGTGAAAAACCAGTTCTGATACGGTCACAAAAACTGAGAAAAAATGTTTGGGAGTGAAAAATAAAACATTTTAATATAATTTGCAACTTGCTTCCGTATGCAAATGAATCAGCAAAATTACAAAACCATCCATGCAATGAAAGCATTAAAGACAAATATGATGCGTTATGAATAGTCAAAGGATAGAAAAGTAAGATCATTAGGTCCATATAAGAGCAAAAATGTCATGCAGATAACCTAAGGTGAATGGACATCTGTAAGTTATCACAAGTCAAAATATTTCCATGTATAACTAATAGCTTCCGGTAAAAATAAAAAATAAATAAATAAAAACTTCAAAGGGGCAAAAAGAGTTTACTATGATTTGTAATGTATCCGACTCAAATCACCTTAGCAAGTTGAAAGTTGAAACTATGTCCAATGAACAGCAAGGACCCCACCAAAGCTTTCAAGTTCTTGTAATGATCATTTTAGCAACTTCACATTTACTTTCTTCATCTATCACATTAATATTGTGTGTGTGTGTGTGTGTGTTACCAAACCTAAACTAAAGATGAGCAAGAAACACTGCTGATAGAATGAAATGCAAATACTAATTATGCTAATCTGAAAAAGCAACTTGCTGCTGTGCTCAACACAGCTCAAGAGACCAGACCGCTCAACTTCTTCAGCCCTGATTCCCCTAAACATTAAACAAATTTAGCCTCAAGCCAATGATCATGGTCTAGGTTATAAGTAAACATTAAACAAATAAGGTCTTTGCTAGCCTTTATCAGACACATTACATTGATATTGAATATTGAATATACGAATTCTTGCTGATTATGCACGGGGATGCTAATCTTTTCCTGAATCCAGCACGGGATGCTGAATTTTTCTCTTGAATTCAACACAGGGATGTTGAATTTCTTATCTTTAGCTTTTATTTATTTCCCGTTCTCTATCACATAGCTCCTTACAAACTATATAATCTATATGAATTGTCACTGTCTTCCTGTCGTTCTCTCTGGTTTTGCAAAGAAACCACTCAAGCCACTCATTTAGTTTAATAAGTTCATAAACATGTGTGGTCTAAACATACCTCTCCAACCGTCAGAAATTTCTTTAAAGATAATAAAATGAGACTGAAAATAAGGCAGATCAGGTTAAATGGGAAAAGTAAAGACAAAACTGGTGATTCATTTGGAAAACAAAAGTGCATTTTTATCTCATTTTGCATATTACTGGATCACAAATTTTATTAAAAATGAACGACATTAAGTAGTTGAACTGTTTAGGAGCAAAACAACTCCCACTTAATATGAACTAGAAAGCCTTCAATAGAGCTTGAGACTGATGCTACAAAACAAAGGAGTGTCACAAGAATGCCCGATTAGTTATACTCAGAAGACCATTCATTCTGAATTAAAAGTTCAGTAGTTGAATAATTAATCCAATGAACGTTCAACAAATAGACAAAATAATCTAATGAGAATACATGAAGATTAACTGACCCAACACAATCCCATAGGCTATGAGCCAAAGCTGCAAAGATTACTGACCTGCTAGGTGTACCACTAGCGAGATTGACACGTTTCTTCAACAAAGCTACCTACAATAATAGACACAGCTAAAAATCAGGAAATGCAGCCAAATCATTAAAAAATTAATAAATAAACCTCAAAAGGGCCACTGAACTGAACAGTGAGTTGATACTTGATATAGCAAAACATCCAGCAATCGTTAAATAAAGTTGGAAGATCACAAAATGGAACATAGAAACATGTTCTTGCTGAAAACATGCTATCACGTAGTACCAGGTGTTTTGACGCTTTGTGAAGTGAAATGACTTTTCCAACACACAATGAAAAAAATTCTGTAGAACTCTAACTTGCTATGATGACTAAAGTGCCACTCATGAACAAATTAAAAACTTCAAAATCCATCAATCTAGTAATATTTTCAGTTTTCACATGTTTTAAGTTAAAAGTTACAAGAAGCTCTTTCAAGAATACTTATTCCCTCACAAACTTATACTCCAATTGAACACACCAGATGCACAACATATGACTCAGATACATGACTTTGATACAGTCAACCAGGACCAGAAGACCAGGTTTCATCTGGCATGATGGTGTACTAAAAGATCGTCTCCTACTAGCTACTAGGTTTAGTTGTTATCTGTCCACCGAAATGTTCAAAGATATTCATCCGAGTTTTACTAAATACCTAATATCTTGTACAGATTATATAAGTAGAAACAGCAACAGGAATCTACCTGGCCACCTGATAGGGTAAAAGGTAAAGAAACAAACATACCTGATCATCTATCTTCATATGCTTTGAAAATAGTTTCACAACTTGGCATTTCTTTGCCAAGGTCCTCAAGCCCCTACAGGTGGAAAGAAGAAATTCTTAAGTCACAAACTACTCACAAACTAAGCACGGGCACTCCACCAGGCTTCAAGTATCTGTGTCCAACTCTTATTGAACACCAACACTCTCGGGCACTCTTTGGACACTCTCAAACACATTCCAAACATATAGACAACGTAATGAAATAGGATTTTGCTATTGACATAAGTAGAATGCACACACTTGGACAATTTGTTATTGTGTTCATCCAAACAAAACCTTCTCCAATGGTGAAAGCATAAAGTCAAAATACACCAATAATAGAATGAATGCTTCTTAGATCACAGATATTCATTAGACACTACAAATGACCCTTAATTATGGTTTTGAAACAGTTACACATATCAGCAAAAATAACTACAGAAACTGGAATGAACAAGAAACTTCAGAAGTCACAATGGCGAAATAGATGTCAAACCTCAGTAATTCTAATGATCTTATGGCAGAAGCACTAATAACCAAAGCAGCTGGATTTCCTGGGTCAACCTTTCCCTCAGTGATGTCGTCTTCAAAAAGCACCTCCTTCCATGATGAACCAAATGCATCTTTAACATGTCTCCCTAAATTGCTTGCATCTTGACTGACTCCTTCTGATAGTTTTGGAAAGTACGTATCTGTGAACACAAAATCACCCAGACAAAAGTTACCGTGCGAAGAAAATGCAGATACGGCACAACTTACTCTAAGTAGTCTACAACAATGCTCTATGTGCTACTGCATATCAACCATGTGCCCATGTCAATTACTCCAATACTGGAATTCAAGTAAATGAATTTGCATATCAAAGTAAAAGTGATGTTGTATTGCAATATTTAAAAATCAAATAATTGATCATCCTGAAAGCCCAACTAGTTCCAGAAATAAAATAACCGGTAGTCGGCTCACTAATGCATGTCATAAGAGAAACGATAAATAGGAAACCAGGCAGTTTAGCAAAGTCTGATCAGTGCATGACCACAACAGTGCCCAAGGCAGGGAAACTCTTGTCCTAGGCACCTACATCCTTCCTACAAAACTCCATTTATATACATACTTACCTATTATTTCAGGGTTCAAATTCTAGTCATCATAACAATTCGAAGTCAAACTACATCTTCTTAAACTTCTTAAAACTAAGCAATACCTATTCAACAAGCATTACAAATAATTAACAGCTTAGACCAGAATAAAACAACTTCAAAAGGCCATATCCAACAGATAAAACCATGTGTTTGCTTCATAGTTGCCGAGAAAGCTACATGCCCCAGCGACCCGCATTTGGGGTCAAAATTAGACTAAATTTATGTAAAATTTAGCGAACCGCATTCCGGGACTAGCGACCCAGGAAGCGTTTCAGGTAACTATGGTTTGCTTGTTATTGAAACTGTAGAAAACATGAACTTCACAAATTTTCAGAATTTCCCGAATTATGAAAGCTTTTTTTTTTTTTTGCACTTAACGGATACCCAAATCAAATTGAACATTTAATGGTCTCATTATTTACTTCACTATGCTCCAATTCACTGTCTTTTTTAACTAGTTCATCAACGCAATCAGAATATTAAACTCAAAAACTGCTTGTGAGAGAGATTAAAAACCTTTAATTGATTCGAGCTCAAGGGAAGAGAGCTTAACGCCATTAACAGACTCAAACTGGGCGAGGAAAAACTTGCGCTGGTCAGCAGGAGATGAATTGTGGCACAAAGTGACGGTGTGAGGGTTTTGATCGTTGGGTTTAGCGTCGTTTTCAAGTTTGCGGTTGGACCCATTTTTGTGCTTGAACTTCTTCGTCTTGGGTCTGTTGGGTCCGAGAGGAACTCGCTTTCCTTTGCCTGATTTCCTGGATTTCTTCTTCTCTCCTCGGAGCTGCTCTCTCTCACTCGCCATTTTTGAGCTTGCGGCTTTCATTGTTTTCTTTCCTGCCCATGTAGGTCTTTTCCGTTTATGTCTTGTGCGGATGTGCGGCCTGCACGAGCGCCCCGTAGAAAAATAATTGGCAAATTTGATTCTAATAATATGAACTTTTGGTCATATAAAATTAAATAATATAAACTTTCGATTTGGTGATAAATAATATGAACTTTTACCTTATATTACCCTGAACAATACACCACCAGCGAAGAAGGTGTGACTGGGCTCTTTAAGTTTGTCATGTGAGCTTCGACTTTTCCGCCGCCACGTCATCCGTCGGCGTACTGTTCAGAGCAATATGGACTCAAAGTTCATATTATTTATTACCAAATCGAAAGTTCAAATTATTTAGTCTTATATGGCCAAAAGTTCATATTATTAGAATCCAATAGGTTTTTATTTCTTAAGTTTATGCGAAAGCAAGATTTTAGTTAACCGCATTTTAAACTTTGAAGATTAGGGTTACCTTACTTTCCCTTTAAACTACGTAACAAATAACTTATATAGCCTTTTTGATAAGGATTAAATACATACTTTTTAAATGAAAATAATGAGAAAATTAATGTGAATTGACAAAATTACCCTCAAATCACCGTCTTCACCACCCCTCTCAACACCTGCCTCCTCCACTGCAACCTCTCCACCACCATATGAGTCACTACCTTTCTAGCTTCGACCATGGCCTCCCCGTCATCATCGAAAACACCGACAAACTTCCCATCACCCGCATCATCTCCTTCTTACACGCCTCCTCATCTTTAGACCCCATCTCAGAATTGCCTTCATCGCCGACCACTTCGTCGCCAACAAGTCGCCCCTCTGCGTCATCTTCGACCCCTTCCTCAAATGGGTCAGCGTCGTCGCAAAAAGCTTGTATGCCACAGCGACAACATGGCACTCTAGCTGGACCCCTCACCCCCCCCCCCCCCGGACTTGTCCGACAATGACGAGTTCACTTTGCCCGGCTTTCCAGATCCTTGGTCCCGGGTTTTCCAACCTTATATCCAACTCTCCATGGGTTGGTCCGACTGGCTTTATAATTTTGTCGAAGAGATCGAGTTGCTAGGTTTTCATATTCAAATTGCAAATTGCAAATTACATAACAGACTACCGGTAATCACCATGATCAATCATAAAATTAATGCTTGGAGGAAGAGGGGGAAGAAGAAGAAGAAGGACAAATAGGAGAGAAGACATAGTATAGTTGTAGTTGAGTGTAGTGAGGATAAGGATGAAGGCGAGAGTGAAGACGGAGAGGAAAGAGGGGGGGGGGGAGAGAAATTCTTACCCAACATTATACGTTGCAATCGGTAGTACATAGTAAAGAGTGGTCGGTATATATAGAATTATGTAGTATAAATTTAACACACGTGAAAAAATTTCAGCTAATTGCCTTATTGCGCGCTGACTTGCCCCTATTCTTCACCGCGCCTCCTTCAAGATCAACAGTCAACTACTTCATGTGAAACTTGCAAATTTTGGATGGACGAATTAACAGGCGGTTGTGTAGGCAATATCGTATTGGATGTCAAGAACTTATTGATCGAACAATTGTAGTTGGTGGATGAATCAAAAGTGAATATACTTGAACATCCATTGTTGGGTTGTGCAAAAGATGACCCCCTTCAACCCAAACAATGTTCAAGCACAACTTTAGCAAAAGGTATTGGATGTTGCTACTATGTTCGAGCATAATGATTGAGAAGCATTACACGACGAAGAAGACATGCCCGAACTAGGTAATGAATTCATAATAAAGTTGTAATAAAGATACATTGATGTGCCTAAATATTACATTCAAATCATGAAAATATGCATTGCATAATTGAAAACCTATCACCGAAGATAGAAGTGACATAGTGAAGATACAGTGAAAATTGTGAAAGATACATTAAAATCGCATGGCATAATTACAAACTTACAAGCAAAGATGTACAATGGAATATATTAAGTATACACTGAGAATTGTGAAAGTTACATTCAAATCGTGAAAAGATACAGTGTATGATTGCAATCATGAATATATGAATAAACATAGTAAGGATACATAAGAAATAGTGAAAGATACATTGGAATCGTGGCAAGATGCATTGTATAGTTATTTTGTTGAAACAGTGAAATATAGTACGGATGCGGTAAAATTTGTGGAGGATACATTCAAAAGATGCATCACATTATTGAATGATAAATTATTCTGTTGAAACAATACATCCAAATATATTAAAGTTACATAAATAAAATAAAAACATGGGTTTAATACCGTGAGTGACTCTAATAAAGACACGGTAGGCAAGGAAACATATTTGAGAAAGTATACATTAATGTGCCTATACATTATATTCAAACTAGGGGTGAGCGGGACCGGGATCCCGGTAATTTTCAGAGGTCCCGGTCCCTGTCCCGGTTGTGACCGGGAGCAAAACTTTGCTCCCGCTCCCGGTCCCACCGGGACCGGGAAATTAACAGGGAATTTTTTAGTCCCGGTTTTCTAATTTTTTTTCCACACATTATTTTATTTATTTCCATTAAAAACAAACAAAATTATACAAGTTTTCTTTAATGTCACAAATGTAGGTACCGGTTTGTTTACATAGTCACTTTTTCCCGAATTAAAATTACACAATATATAAAACGTTTTCTTTCCGGAAAAGAAATATGCTAAGTTTGAAATAGTAATCAATAAAATAAATATTAAAAACAAACACAAATTAAATTAAATAAGTTTATCATTCATCATGAATTCTCTTAATTTGTTATATATATATATATATATATATATATATATATATCATGAATTCTCTTAATTCATCATTCCTATATATATATATATATAAAAAAACCGGGAATCGGGATCGGGACCGGGAAATGAGGTTATGTCCCACTCCCGGTCCCGTTGTTGACCGGGACTTCATTTTTAGTCCCACTCCCGGTCCCGCTCCCACCGGGAACGGGATTTTGGGACCAGGATTTGACCGGGACCGGGACGGGACCGGGATTCCCGAAATTTTTGCTCACCCCTAATTCAAACAGTGTAAAATTGTATTGTAGTAGTGAAAGGGTGTCACTAAAGATACACTGTGTTTCATTGTATTATTCTATCCAAGGATCATATTGCATTATTAAAAGAGTACTGATTTGATTGAATACTATTGGCATATATCACTGACGATAAACGGTGGTTGCAGCTCCTTGTGCTTTAGAACCGGTCTTACAGACATATGTAGAGAATGATGAAGAACAACTCATTGGGAAAGGTAACTGTGAGTAAGATGCTTATGATTTTTATAATAACTACACTATGAGAGTGGGTTTTAGCATTCGCAAAAGCACTATAGACCTGAAGTTGATAAATTCGGCATCACCATGAAAAAATATTGTTGCAACAAGGAGGGTGCGAAGAACGTAAACATAAAGGTGGTAGAGAGGCAAGAGGGTGACAAGAGGGCATATAAGAAGAGTGTGACACGAACTGGATGCAAGACAATGATTCAATTCTCAATTGATCGAGATGGTAAATGGACTGTGGTAAGATATGACAGTGTCTACAACCACCCTGAAGGATATCATGGTGGGATTCGGTGATGCTTGAGTTGGAGAAGATGGGGGATGAGGAGTTTGAACCCGGAAAACAACCTTGAACCCAATATGGAATTGGGATAAAGGAAATCCACAACCCAATAACTACAACCCACCAAGAATTTGCTAAAGGCTAGGCCACCATAAACTCCATAAAGGAAAGACTTGCAACACCACCATTGATGAAATTGATAAAGTAAACAAAATTTTGAGAGAGGAGGAGAAAGCAAAGAGCTTTTTCATCTAATCATGAACAACCAACGCTTCTTCCTTCTGAACATAATGTATTTATGGTGGCATTGAGGTGGAAGAAGAGTTGAGGTGTGTAATTACAAAAAGGTCCCTTAAATGAGGGTGTTACATAATATAAGGGAATGGGGCAAAAAAGGAATTACACAAAAGTGGAGGGAAAATCGGTTGGAACCCCGAATTTTCCTGGTCCGTCGTGGGCGCGATAGACACTCATAGACCTAGATGTTTTATTTAAACTTTTGACAAGTCGGGATTACATTGGTGCAAATCCCGGTGTCTACAAGAACAAACATATATGACATGACTTGCGCTCCATTCGTCGGGATGAACCATCATAATAAGAACGTAACGTTTGCATGTGCATTCATTCAGAATGAAAGGACAAAATGGTTTATCTGGTTGTTTAAGATTTTCTTGGAGCCAATGGGTGGGAAGCATCCCAGGACTATCATGACCGATAAGGTGACTTCGAGAACTATTATTAATTTCGGGAAGTATAATTAATGAACATTTTCAATTATGGCACAATTTTCTCGAGAAAAACCATTGTTTTTTTCCCATAGAACCTAAGCAAAAAGCATAAAACAATATCATAGTGCATAGGAAATCATAAACTATAATTAGGGATGACAATGGTTCAAGTTCAGGATGGGTAGTGTCGTACGCTTATCCTACCCACATTAAGTTGGTACTAAATATGAATACCCTTACCTTTACCCTTACCCACCAGGTATTGTGGGGATAATTTAGATATAATTAAAGATTAAATCATACAATATGTTTTATACCCATATGTACAAATTAATGAATTATTTTCGGGGATAATAAGATTAGCCATCAAAAGGAAATCTCATATGATGATTCTTATTAGAAAGAGCACAATTGGGCCATAGTTCATGTCAAAATAAAAGTTATAGATACCTTGGTTACAAAACTCAACAATTAGTAAACTTTAGAAGCATTAAAACAAGTACAATTTTCACTTCATTTCAACAAATAAGAACTGCTACCGTGTTTGTGTGTTTCTTTTACTTAAATATACGAAGTTTGATCCGCCAAAGCTTAATAGATAGCTATAAATCTAAATATTAACATATGTCCGATGCCCAGTTATGAGTAAACAACATTATTATTATTTTTTTGTTTTTTAGATATTCGATCCGTTGCAATAAAATGAGTACCCTTACCCTTACTCTTACCCTTGCTCATTTTTTTTAAAAACTTTATCACCCATACCGGGTCGGATAAAGGCAAGTACTTGCGGATACGAGATTTATTGGCATCCCTAACTATAACCATGTCAAAAAAAAGAAAAAAAGAAGAAGCAAATAATAAAAAAACCTGAAAAATTGTAAAACCCTATGTGGGAAAGAAAACAAAATTCTAAAACCCTAATCTATTCTTTATTTTATTAATATAAATATATATATAGCACCTGGACTTCCATGTTTCCGCAACCTTCTTGCTGGCTGCTGCATTCCATTGCCATACACTAGAACAACAATCTCTCTCTCTTTTGCCCCTCGTTCTGCATCCAACTTCGTCAGATTTCCGATTTTGCATTTACTTGCAATTTTGTACTCAATGGATCTTCCCAGTCTTACTGTAATTCTCCGTGCTGCTCTCAGTCCCAATCCTGAAGAGCGCAAAGCTGCTGAGACCAGTCTCAATCAGGTTGGTTTTTATTTATTTTGTTGAATTCAGTGTTTGATCGTAATCTTGTATATTACTCTTGGACGAACTAAATAATTTAGCCAAATTTGATTTGATTTGATGATCTTTCATGTTCAATTCAATGTCAATTGTTGAATTTCTGTTTTTGAGCATAATTTATGCATATTACTGATAGAATCTGAATAGCTCGACTGAAATTTATCCGCATTCTGTCATTTATCATACGATTTTGAGTCATGTGGCAATTCTATTTGTTGATAAGTCAGCTACTTTGCTAGTTATAATTTGATTATTGTTGGTATTGGTATGGTTGCAGTTTCAGTACACACCGCAGCACACGGTTAGGTTATTACAAATCATTGTGGATGGAAGTTGTGATATGGCTGTGAGGCAGGTTGCTAGCATCCATTTCAAGAACTTTGTTGCAAAGAATTGGTCTCCCTTTGATCCTGGTTTGCCTCCCTTCCCTTTCTGCTTTTCTAGATCCATGTCTTATGTTATAGTATTGATTATATGGTTATGTTTTCAATGTCACCAGCCGAGCAGTCACGCATCCTGCCGGCTGACAAGGACGTGGTGAGAGAGCACATCCTTATGTTCGTGGCTCAGGTTCCTCCGCTGTTAAGGTATATATTTAGATATTTGGTGAGTCGATGGGAGCTTTTATATTTGCGAGACACAAAATATCAAGTTGGCTTTGTATGTTGTGCTTCTTTGGTTGTAGGGTGCAGTTGGGTGATGGCCTTAAAACAATTATACATGCGGACTACCCTGACCGGTGGCCTGGCCTTCTTCATTGGGTGAAGCATCAGTTACAGGATCAACAGGTCTATGGTGCTTTATTTGTTCTGCGGATCTTAGCTAGGAAATACGAGTGAGTACCTCGTGATTTGTTGCCCTATTTTTCATCGATTACTCTTACTACAGTGTCGTGCGTTTTCTTGTGGTTGATTTAATTCTCTTCACGATGGATTGTTTCCATTTCACTGGCTATTATTTCCATATAAAGAACATTCAGGGTAATTTTACGTAACATAGTCACAAATATTTGTCCTGTGCTTTTGCGATATCCTTCCCTTCGCTATATCCATAAAAATCATTATGATTAGCACGAAGCTAAACTTGATAGCTACCTTCCTCTAAAGATTGCTTTTCGCACTGATCAATTTCCAAAGCCACTTGTCCACAAGAGCGTTACTAAAATGTTGCAAGTCTGTGATACCTTAACATTCTCGAGACAAATCACTCATGTTGCTTCGTAATATTCCATCTTATTTGGTTGTTGCTAACTTAAAAAGTGCGCCTGGGGCGCAAAAAAGACCAAAAAAGCCCAGGTCGCACCCCCTTGTGCTTTTCACGTCGAAGCCCAGCCCTGTCCAAAAAGCCCGGGTTTTTTGGGTTAATACTCGAACAAACTTCTCTATTTTTTCTTTGTTTCTAATGTTACATCCTGCATACGATATGCCCGCGCCCGCGCCCGTGCTTCAAAGCTTGCGCCCCGTGCCTTTGCGCTTCGCGCTCTTTTAATCTAAGGTTACTAAGGACGTAAGGGAAAGACAGACAGGGAGTACGTTGGGATGCTCAAGATAACACTTTTGATAGAGTCAATTTACCCTATTTGAGCCTTAAATTTGGTAAAGTTGATGTGTGTGAAGAAACCCATTAAGTTAAGTGCTGCTATTTTCTAGAAATATTTTATTGCCCCATTAAAAATGCATTTTCGTATAACATCTACAAACCAGATCTTCCATTTATTTTTCTAAGCCAACAGTGGCCCTCATGCCTTGTGGGACTGTAACCTGTGACACAAGGGTATAATCCCTGTGGTTTACCAAGTGACCTACCCTCCATCAGGGTTATTTATAGGTGCAACTATTCTAGGAAGAGTAGCATGGGAAAAAAGTACGCATATTAAATCATAGCTACTGCAGCATTAATGTAACCTTTCTTAGCTTTTGCTTGAGCTTGTTCTAGCTTGAGAGGCTTTGCAGAATGGCTCCCAAGTGATGAAATCCTCCTTTTTCTGTTTCCCAGTTGCTTGTCTTTTGTTGTTTTCTATACTCCACACATATAACTTTCTAGAAGGGATTGGTAAGCATGCTAGCGCTGCAATAAACCACCTTCTTGTAACTTCATCTTAGTCTGGCTCTTCATATTAACAATTCTAACATAAGTTGAAATTCTGACAAGTCAAACGTTTAACTTAGTTTCTTGCTCTCTTCGTTTGAACTTGGACTTTTATCAATAGGTCGAAAGTCAAAACTTACCCTAAATACTAAAAGCAATGTTCAAATAAGCATTTTTTTTAAGGGACAGGGGAATAAGGATTATGGACAGTCAATGATAATACACAATCACAAAACCTAGCTGGTCCGAGCTATTATAAATAGAGTGCTCGGCACCAAATTATCCTTAATATTGAAGACTGTTGGTAGATTGTGATGCCCTGTTTAAGTTAGAGCTGACTTACTGAACCATAATTTTTCAGAAGATTTGGGCAAGTAGAAAGACCCTGCCGCTTTCGCCAAGCCTTTATTTGTGTTAGAAAGTTGGAAAATCTTGAGCGGACTTGTAAAGTCTGGATGAAAAATTCATAGCCACAACCAGAAACATTTGGATAATGGGTTGGCAAAATTTTGCTAGACTAGATCTATACCCTAGGCGGTGTGCACTTATTGTTTGAATGAATTTTATACAAGAGTTATCAGGGGGGTTATTATTTTGGAAGAGTTATCAAATGTATTGTTATTTAACTTGGGTCATGAGATTGGGTCACTTTGGGCCATCTTGTACCAATGGTAATTTTCGGGAATATTATTATTGTTATTGTCCAAGAAATCCGTGTTCTTATGCTTGTATTTTCGAATTTACATAATTATGTGCTTGTGTAATTAAAACTTCTTGGGTTGTTTCCCTATATCAACCAATAAGTTCCTTTGCTTGCTATGTTCTTGGTTACCATGCAGATTCAAGTCAGATGATGAGAGGGCACCTGTTCATCATATAGTTGAGGAGACATTTCCTTCCTTACTCAATATATTCAACAAGCTGGTCCAGATATCCAACCCACCTATTGATGTTGCAGAGCTGATAAAGCTCATTTGTAAAATTTTCTGGTCATCAATCTATGTATGTCTCTTGCTTGGGAAACAATGTTTGGATTCTTTTGAAAATTCATGCTTCGTGTTAGTTTTTGTGTTTGTATACATAGCAAGAGTGTTCTCCTTTTGTCATGCTTTCAATTTCTTTGATGGGATTCTTCAACCTCTTAGCCCTTTGTTAAAGGAATAGTTTTTATTATAATGTTTAGGAGTTTGACTTACATCTATCTGCTATTCATTGTTTGAAACTCACTGTGGTGTATGTACTGCCTTCACAGCTGGAGATCCCTAAACAACTTTTTGACCCCAACTTTTTTAATGCTTGGATGGTCCTATTTTTGGGCATTTTGGAGAGGCCTGTTCCATTAGAAGGTCAGCCTGCTGATCCTGAGCAAAGGAAATCATGGGCTTGGTGGAAGGTTAAAAAATGGACAGTTCATATCTTGAACCGGCTGTACACAAGGTTAGTGAATGCTTTATGATCAACTTTACTTGTAAAGTTGATTAATGATTGTGAACTCTTAGTGAAATCCCCCTCTCCTTTTTTCCTCTATCTTTCTCTCTATTGTTGTTGTTAGATTATAGTTTGTTTGTCACATATTCATTGTGTTGTGTGCTAGCAGATTTGGAGATATGAGACGCCAGAACCCTGAAAACAAAGCTTTTGCTCAGATGTTTCTAAAGAATTATGCTGGGAAGATTTTGGAATGCCATTTGAATTTATTGAACGTGATCCGTGCTGGTGGCTATCTACCTGACAGAGTCATCAATCTAATCCTTCAATACTTGTGCAATAGGTGCGTGGTTTGTGCTGGTGGCAGTTCTTGACAATTCCATTTATATTCATTCATATATGCCATAGTCTCTCTCTGTGAGTTGACAAGTTTTCTATTTTTGTTGTTCCATACAAATTTAAAAGTGTTTGTGTTAAACTTTTCTTCATGGTGAATGATGAGATTACACAAAGAAAATGACATTTTAGCACGTGATGCTTGGTGAGGTAACTTTGGCCTGCATACATCTTAATCTCTGGAGTTGAGAACTGTAAAAGGAGGGCGCACACTAGGATAAAATTTTTTCTGGTGCACATTGCATGTGTATTTTGATCAGAATTGTGGAAAGTATCCAGTGTTTAGTGCAAGCCACCTATCGCTGGAATATATGTACAGTATATAGAATCATAACTGTATATAGCATGGGTGTGTATTGGATTTGTACGTGATGATCAATATTTTGTGCTTAATTGTATTTTTATATCATCGTTTCTTCTAAGAACAAAATATTTAAGTAGATTCTTTAAAAAAGAATTTGAATCAAGTTTCTTCCCCTTTCATTATGGGTGAGAAGGGAGGGAATTTAAAAGCAAAATAATAATAATAATAATAATAATAATAATAATAATAATAATAATAATAATAATGATAATAATAACATTAATAAAAAGTTATTTACAGTAAATAAATATTTAATTATGAAGATTTCTTACTTAATACATCTAATATTTTCTATATTCATAATTGTTGCAATCTAAGAGAAAATTTTAATATATATATTTTTTTTGTTAGAATTTTTTGTTATTTTTTAGTGATTGTATATTATTTATGCTAATGAGATTCAAAACGATTATTATATATTTATATCTTAATGATGCTATTTTACAGGTCATAAGTTCTGTAATTGTGTATTGTTTATGGTAAATGTTTATCAAAATTTTATTAAAATAATATTCATCCACATCCTGTATTGTTGATTACTGTGTTGCTATGCTGCTCTTATATGATGGATTGATCTGAGAATGCTATTTGACTTCCTACAAAGTGGGGTGTCTGAAATCCCTTTCCTTCACTTGGAACTTCCACTGGGAAGCAAGGATTAGGAAAACAAATATGGGTTCAAGTGTTGGTCCGAGGAGGATGCCAATTTTATAATGATTGTATTGTGTCTCCAATAGTGGGACTTGATTTCATTGTATTACCTTGTAATCATATGTATAGTTGTTTGTTGGGTGAATATGAGGGGCAAAACTTGGTCTTGTGTTTTTGTCTGGATGAATTTATTTTGAAGCTATAGGTTGAGTTGTTGATATAATTACTAATATTTTTTTTTCTTTCCTTTTGATTTCTGTGGCAGTGTATCAAAGTCCAGTATGTATAGCTTGCTGCAACCACGGCTGGATGTTCTTCTTTTTGAAATTGTTTTTCCTCTAATGTGTTTCAATGATAACGATCAGATGCTTTGGGATGAGGATCCTCACGAGTATGTGAGAAAAGGATATGGTGAGTTTTGAAGCATCAGGGCATCAGGTCTGAATCTGATTTCTTGGTTGCTTTTGTAACTTGTATGTATTTGCTTTGATTGATCAGATATCGTTGAGGATTTATACAATCCAAAGACAGCAGCAATGGACTTTGTAACTGAATTGGTCAGAAAGCGTGGAAAAGAAAATCTACATAAATTTGTTCAATTCATTGTTGAGATTCTTAAGAGGTATCCTTCTAAGTTCTAACCTTTATTACAATATGCTTCATCATCCAACAGTAAACAGTTGCTGCTTGCTAATGTTCGTCAATATCTTGCATTGGTTTTATCAGATATGCAGAGGCTCCAGCTGAGAATAAACCTCATCGGCAAAAAGATGGTGCTCTACTTGCTATTGGCACCCTATGTGATAAATTGAAAGAGACTGCACCATACAAAGATGAACTGGAGCGAATGTTAGTGCAATATGTTTTTTCAGAGTTCAACAGTCCTGCCGGCCACCTAAGAGCTAAGGTTTATTACTTGGATGCTTGCCCCAAGCCGTCTTTTTCTTTTCTTTTATGTATTTTCTTTTCTCTTTTTCATTTTTTGGCCTGGGGGCTGGGGGAGGCTGGTTATGGGAGGGAAGTTTCTGGAGCAATAGAAATATGCAAGAATGTCTTTATTTTCCTTCTCTTACTTGGTATGGCATACTAGATGTGAATCCATTTGGCCATGATGGAACATGCCCAACGTACCTTATTTAACTCCCCTGCCCGAATAATTGGACAGCTTCCCTTTGAATGTGCTTGGGTTTTAGTTTGCCTCTGAATTTTTGCACTAATTTTTTTTTTTTGGTGGCACTGCTTGTATTTGTAAAATGTCAGGCGGCATGGGTTGCTGGTCAGTATGCCCAAATTAACTTCTCTGATCAGAACAACTTCAGGAATGCATTCCACAGCGTGGTTGCTGGGTTGCGTGATCCTGAGCTTCCTGTTCGTGTTGATTCTGTCTTTGCGCTGCGTTTCTTTGTTGAAGCATGCAAAGGTGATTTTCTTATGGCAATTGTTTGATCTATTATTATGCATTTCCTAAAGCATGACGAGGAAACATTATCTGTGTTGACAATTTTATACACCTGTGCAGATTTGGGAGAGATACGTCCCATTCTACCACAGTTACTTGATGGTATGTCATCCTTTAATAGTTCTTCTGTATGTATATTCTATTTATGCAAACTTTGTTCTGACACCTTAGGATTTTCCACAGAACTCTTCAAACTTATGAATGAAGTTGAGAATGAAGACCTTGTCTTCACTTTGGAGACTATAGTCGACAAATTTGGGGAGGAAATGGCACCTTATGCTTTCGGATTGTGCCAAAATTTGGTAAACATTTTGACTTATGTTCTTGTGGCAACTTTATGATGTTGTAGTCGTCCAGTACCAATGAATTCTTCCTACTTTGGCCAGGCCACTGCATTTTGGAAGTGTATGAACACAGTGGAAGCTGATGAAGAGGGTGATGACCCTGGTAGTGCATTGGCAGCTGTTGGTTGTTTGCGTGCCATAGGCACCATTCTGGAATCGATTAACAGTCTACCTCATCTGTTTGCCCATATAGAGCCCACCCTTCTTCCTATTATGCGAAAGATGTTAACTACTGAAGGCCAAGGTATGATTTTACTTTATCAGCTTGCATCTTGTCTTCATTCATGTTTAAAATTGGTTCAGCAATGGGTCGGTCAATGAAACTGGAAAGTAAAACTGTTGGAGATGATGGTGTAATCAACCCAGATAAGAATGTAAAGTTTGCTAGTTTCTATGGTTATCACGAACAGGTCAAGAATATCTTTCTTTCTTTCTTCGTCTTTGTTTGTTTAAACTCTGATGACTCCAACTATGGAAAATCTCAGAAAGTTAAGTTTGAACTCTTAATAGAACATAACTATGCCGCCAAAATCTGTAGATGCCTTTCTTCTTAATACTAAACTAAATAGCCAATTATATAACGATATGAGTACCAACAACTTGCCTCCTGTCATATTACAGTTATTAGACTAGACACAAGGAGAAGACTCTTCTTCACAAACAGCAGCTTGTCTCTGTATCTAGAAGATTCACAACATTAGCAGCCATTTGTTTTTCTTTTTAAAGTGGATTTCACATGCCTATAAAAAGGAAATAGATTCGTCAAAACTAAATATGCATTCTGTAGCATGTTACTCGGATGCATATCTGCATGTCAGACTCGTTTTGCCAAGTATATGACACAGTGGCTGTCTAATAATATGGGTAATGATTGATAAGCTGTCCTATTTTGTTTATTGTTTCCTTAAGTTCTTAGTTTCAAATTCGACCTTATTGCAAATATTCAAACCAACTAAAATGAATTCTCATTACTGAGTACCCTAAAAAAGTGCTTGGAAACTTGAAGTACAGTAAAAATAGGGTCGAAATATAAATGTAATTAGCCTCAAATGAGGCAATATGGTGGGGGGAAACTAAAAAATGTGGCCCGTCATTTAAGTGAAGTGTTCCACTTTGTAAAAAGAAAACCCTAATTTATCACTTGCCGCCTACTTGCCTATCCTTTCTTAGACAAGAGAGAGAAATCAGAAAAGAAAAGCGATAGTGTAAAGAATTTCCGTGGGTACACTTCATCTTTATCTTTGACCTGTTGACAGTGTGTCGTGCTCCTGATTAATAGCAGATAAAAATATGGCCTTACTTTCTTGACTTCTCTTTCCTCATGAAGTCACCCAACTCTGGTGACTATAACGTAGTTATGTCTGGTTGCCACTGCTCGCTGACTCGTATTCTGTGTCCTTACCTGTGCCACTTGAATGATTCCGAGTCCTTATCCATGCAGCCGTGTAAAAAATTTCCATAGATGCAGTCACCCAACTCTGGTAACAGAGCTTGTAAGTTGTGACTAGGCTTGAATGATGCTAGTCAAACCTAAGGTCACACCCTCAAACCCAAAATATTTTCACTAAATTGGTGCATCTCTGAAATGGGTCTACTACTGGACCAATCACTGCTAAGAACCCACAGATTGAGCTTGAAAACATATATTATCAAGTCAATTGAAGTTCCATTAGGACAAGCTTAACCTGTACCCGATTAAACCAGCTTGAACTCCCACGGGAGTGCTTATTTCCTCGCCAACCAACTGATTTTGTTATTGCTTTATTGGTATTGGTTAAGTTCCTTCACATTATTAGGTGCTGTGTTTGTGCAGATGTCTTTGAAGAAGTTTTGGAGATTGTGTCATATATGACATTCTATTCTCCAACCATTTCTATGGAGATGTGGAGTCTCTGGCCATTGATGATGGAAGCATTGTCAGATTGGGCTATTGATTTCTTTCCCAGTAAGTAGTAGGCCTATTTCTCTGTTTCTCCCCCCCCCCCCTTCTAATGGTCCATTTAGGAGTGTCCTTGAATTGCTTGGTTAATCACTATTTTGTGTAAGTGTTGATCATGGAAGTTATACCAAAAAAGGGGTAGAAAACATTGGAACCCTATTACTAAACAACCCAAACAAGCAAAAAAAATTGAGGGCTATGTTGAAGTTGTTTCTTTGTTCTGCTCCCTAGTTGCCTGTTTCTTGAACTTCTCTGTGGTCAAGGTTTCCTTGATTGATATTCTATGAACTTTTGACTTGTGAGTGAAAGAGAGTAATTGAGAAGGGGTTAGTGCTCTTAGAAAGAAGAGGTCATGTTATTCCTCTATTTCCACTATAAATATTATGGAGTGAAAATGGCATCTGCAAGTTTATAGTTATAATGTTATATTCATCATTGGGCTGCTTTTTATTGACTTTGGTTCTATTGTTAACCAAGGACTTTTGTTTGGTTCTTTTTTTTTTTTTAAAAATAAGTGTTGTTAATTCAAAGGTTGTTTGAATTAGAATTTCAGTATCAACGAGGGGTTAGAATCATAATCGTAGAATCGGATCATAGATTGTATGATTCTAATATATTATCAAGAGAGTGAAATAAAACTACAATAAAATAAATTATCAAATATTCACTAAGAATGAAGAAATCTACAAATGGCATGGATAAGTTTGACAGAAAACTATTTCGTATTATAATACATTTCTTAAACTAATAATGTGCGAAAATAGTATCATGCTCAAGAAGGATCATGGATCAGATTATAGGATTGTGGAATCTTATTATGACTGAAAACTATATTGTATTATAATAAATTTGTCAAACTAATAATAAATTTGTTAAATACAGTCCTTTTAAGTGAGGTTGTTAAATTTACATGACCTGTTTCACCGGTTAGCTACAACCTTTTACATAAAATGGTAAAATTGGTTAGCTTCATACTAGTATAGTAGGCATAAAATAACTCCTTACTGGGTCTATTTTCTAGGTCCAACCCACCATCGTCCCACTTTTCCGACTAGTCATGGTTTTCAGTTTGAACCACCTTGCTTTGTTGTAAGAAAATACACAAAGTTGCTTATGATTGGTTGACATATTGTAATTCCCATGAACAATAGTTCTACTCTCTCACCCAAAAAAAAAGGGGAAAGAAAAGAAAAAGGAACGGAAAGAACGGTGGAAAAAGGAAGAAAAACATGTGGGGAATACGGTCGACATAAGATTCTAGCAGCAATGGTTGGCTTCCAATGATGGGTATCCAAGTGGAACCCCAAGTTGATTTAAGGGATCTGAAATGTGGTCACATTGTGGGATATAGAAAGATATCCATTTTTGCCTACTTTCAATGAGAACTAATAATATATATCTCCCTCGAAGTTTTGTGAAATAATGATTTTACCCTCCACATTCGGGAAATCATAATTATCCTACCTGACATTTACTGTTTACATAAATAAGTACTTTTTCCAATAAGTTAGTGATCTGGACAAGTTTACCCATGCAATTTTATATAGTTTGACAAAAATACCCTCAAATTTTAAAATAAAAAGATGAAAATACCAACATTTACTGTTGGCACCCTTGGGTAGGTATTCTGCTTCATTCCTCCAAGCTTGCAATTGTGATTACAGTCGGACGAATCCAACAAAAAAGAGAGGCCTATAAAGTAGGGTTCGGAAGAAAGTTTGGAGAAAAGGTGTGTTGTTCATGGTTCAATTACACCCATGGTACAAACGAGAACAATGATGGTGAAGTTAACAAATGAAGAAGAACAAAAAAGGGGGATTGGATTTGGGGGTTTGTGATTTTCGGCAAAACAAACAAGGAGAGAAGTAGAGGGTTTAAATGATAAATTAGGAGGAAAGGATATTTCAATGAAGGGTAAAATGGTAATTTGACCACTTAATTTGATTTATCATAACCGGAAAAAGTAGACATAAATAATATTAACAATAGTTAGATACCATATTTATTACATTTATTATTTGTTAGGTTGGGTAATTAAGATTTTCTAAATGTGGAGGGTAAAATCCTCATTTCACAAAACTTTGGAGGATGTATATGTTATTAGTTCCTTTCAATGAGTATTATTTTTAAATTAATGGATGAGGATGTCCCTCCATGGCAATATTTTATCTGCCTAACATGTATATTTATATGAGACATTGAACACTCTCCAACATTTTCGAATGCATGCTAAATACATATACGGTAAAGAAATTGGGTTTTGGTATTCGTAGTTGTGGCCTACATGCACTATAAGCAATTTGTTATTGTTCTCATCCAGGCACAACCCCTCGATGGTTGGAAACATAGAATGTACTGCAGACAGACAGCTAGACAAGTAATCAAATCAAATCCATATTATTTCATCAACACGTGTTTGTCATGCCGGTCTTGTGCTAAGTCTTTTCAAATGTCAAGTGTCAAGGTTGTGGTGTAATTGTGGTGTTGTATTTGTCTCGTGTCAGTGTAGGTGTCTGTGTCTCTCTGTTTGCTTCTAATTTTGAGATGTTAATGAAGAAAGCTACTTTACTATGTTTATTACAAAGGTTTTGAGCAAGGTTTGCTGGAGTTCTGTTTATGAACTTTCGTGATGCCTCAGAATGCTGAGTTTGTGCTGCTGTAATGATGTCTTGTATTTGATAATTATTTCTTCACCTTGAAGATTGAACTCTTGTTGATGCATGATGGAGTTATTCTTTCTGCAAATGTTGTGATGCAGACATTTTGGTACCTTTGGACAACTACATATCCCGGGGCACTGCTCATTTTCTTACAAGCAAAGATCCTGACTACCAGACAAGTTTATGGAATATGATTTCATCTGTAAGTTCTTTCTTTTCCCTTATTTTCGTTTGATCTTTCTGCATCTGGTGGTTTGAGAGGGAATGTACTCAGTGGATGGAGCATAGATCATTTGAATCTCGTGATTCTTTTGGCTAATGATGGATTAATTTTCTACCTGTAGATTATGGCAGATAAGAATCTTGAGGATGGTGATATTGAGCCCGCTCCAAAGCTCATAGAAGTAGTATTCCAAAACTGCAGGGGCCAGGTTGATCATTGGGTGGAACCTTACTTGCGTATCACTGTGGAGCGGTTGCAAAGAGCTGAAAAACCATATTTGAAATGTCTCCTAATTCAAGTGGTATGAGGCGAGAACATCAGAGATGTGATTGTTACGTTTGAAATATACACTTGTGATCTATGTCCATATATTGTTCCATGTTGATTATCTCTTTGCAAATGATAAACTTATAGTTGCCTACTTTCCCAGTCAAGATTGGAAGACGTTTTTGCAAAGCCTGGAGCGCAGAATGATTTTACATTTTATGTTCATTATGTGTTTTCGTTATCTCGTATTTGCTTGGCATAGAGTTATGTTCATGTCTTTGTTTGGTTTGCTGCCATTTTAGAATTTGGGTTTGACATTCTCTTCTGTGGAATTTTGGCTTTTACTTCTTGGTAAGGGGCTATATACAAATCCTGGATAATTAGTGTTTTAGCATGAACTTGAGGTTAACAGTTTTGTTTGTGACATTTTGGGGTGTTTCATGGAGAAATATACTAACAGTTTTCCAACCATATGCAGATTGCCAATGCTCTATATTACAACCCAAGTTTGACGTTAAGCATTTTACACAAATTTGGGGTTGTTGATGAGTTGTTTAATCTTTGGTTCCAAATGATACAAGAAGTGAAGAAGAGCGGCATCCGTGCTAATTTTAGAAGGTGATATTTCAAGTTTCCCAGTCTCTTCCTCACCAATATTTTTTAGATGGAATGTGACAATGTCTTTTCTAAAACAAATATATTAGTAAATATGAAAGCAGTATTGCCTATAAAAAAAATGTAATTATGAAAGCAGTATTTAGGGAAAGTCAATATTGTGTCTTTCATAAAAGGTAGGGCCAACTTTGCTTTATTTTGCTGGAGCAAATGATTCTTATTATATTATTGCTCCCTATGGACACTTTGGGGGGGGGGGGGGGACCAACAAACTTATGCACATAGCTGCAGAGATGTGCAAAGACGACAAGCATATGTGGGATTTCTGGCTATCACTTGTACAGTTGTAACAAACATATTTTTACAGTATCATAAACATTGTTGTCAATCTGTATTAGGGTGCTGTTGTCATAATTTTAATAAATAATAAGACGTGAATTTCTGTATGCTTATACACATTCTTGCAGGGAGCATCATAAGAAAGTGTGCTGCCTGGGGTTGACGTCGCTCGTAGCACTTCCTTCTGACCAACTACCCATGGAAGCTCTGGGACGTATTTTTAGGGTTACTCTTGAGCTGCTTGTTGCATATAAGGATCAAGTTGCAGGTGTCTCTTTACCCTATTTTCTCTATGCTCTGCTTACAATGTCTTAGTGGAGGTTTAGAACCCATATTTCTGATACAATTTACCAGAGGGGCCTATTAACCTTCCATTCTTTGTTTGGCAGAAGCGGCAAAAGAGGATGAGGCAGAAGAAGATGACGATGAAATGGACGGTTTTCAAAGTGATGATGAAAATGAAAGTGATGGTTCTGACAAAGAAATGGGGGTCGATGATGAGGATCGGGATGATGCTGATAGTGATCAACTGAAGCGTTTGGCTGCACAGGTGAGTGTGGCATTTGAATAAACCATTGGATCTTATTTGGTCACGTTAAATTGATTTAGTGGATGCAATAACAAGTGAGCTACAAGCTGGACAGGATAACTGTACACCTTAGGAGGTTTGCTCACTAAAATACAGTTTGTCAGTTTGAGAATAGAGTCTGCTCACTGAAGATGAAAATTTCTGTTGCAGCTTTGCTTATTAAAAGCATATAGTTGTACCCCTCCACCTCTTGCTGTAATGGCTGGTTGGTGACCATGTCCAGCACGAGTCCCATGTCTGGATCTGTGTCGGGTTGTGTTGCGGCCCAAATAGGCGAGTCCGTGTAACTGTAACGTAGTCTCTGCCACAATTTGAAGGTTGTTTGTGGTGGAGTTCTGCAAAAACATTGAGAATTGTGAACTGGGATAACTATGCTGTCACTGTTCAATCATACTGACCTAAACTAGATACCACAACAAATTCTAGAGGAAAACACCCTTAAAAGTTAAAAGTTGAAATTACACTTGTGGCCCTAGGACCAGGAGATTAGAAGAGAGGTAGCTTAACATAAAGTGATAGAGGTTAAAAAAGAATCATTAGCTGAGCTCCTAGCCTCCAAGAGAACTAGTACACGAACTCTGCTTAGGCCTATGTCCTCTTGTATGAGTTTAATACTTTAATGACCTCCCCTAAGCATCTCTGATCTTCCTCTGTTACATTCCCAAACAATAATATCCTCACTGGTCCTCTTTGGTGCATCTCAATGTCTTGTTCAAATAATCTTGAAGGTTGATTTAGGTGCTCCAACTTACCTAGTGGTGTATGAAATCAAATATGAATTATTTTTGTTGGCTGCTGTCTTGCCCTACAATGTAACCAGAACTCTTAAGAACGCTATTTAATTTTTGCCAGCCTGCTAAGGTGTGGCGAATATGTCGTTGTTGACCTCACTGATTGACCGAAAATATTAAAAAGAAGCTTTTAGGTATAATATGACCACTAATTGTCACTTCCCTGTCCTTACTCAGTTTTGCATTCTATATACTTGTGTTAGACGCACTTCACACAAATCCTTTTGGATTTGAGGTGATCTCAATAACTCTGGGGATCTAGTTTGCACCTCTGGTCTCATGAAGAATAAGTAAATCACAAGGACATCCTCTCGTCTCATGAAGAATAAGTATATCACACGGATATCCTCTTGGCTAAAGTACACAAACAAAATTAGAATTGATTTCTTGTGGTGGTGACCAATTATTAGAATTCAGATGGATAAACTAACTGATTGGAATTTCGAGAATCATTCATTCAACTTTCCTCTCCAATGAAAAATTAATTGCAGGGATTTTCTTTTATATTCACATTATTTGCCTCTTTTATCACATTATTTTGTGTTGACCCCAACAACACTCCCCTCCCAGAACAAGAAAAAGAGAAAAAAGATAAAGGAGAAAAGTGGACCTAGTAGTACGTCAAATTGTTCTACCCTAAGACTAATTATGTATTATATGTCCTGTATAATTGCAAATATGGAGCTGCGGTTATCTGAATGCGCTCAGAATCAGTTAACACACTCAAACTGTCATAAGCTTAAACTTGTCAATTATCCCCACTTCATTGTATTCTGTGTCTGAATTTGTTGTGTTTTTTGTTGGATCCACTTGGGCAATAATTCCTGTGAAGGCTAAAGCCTTTCGACCAGTTGATGATGATGATGATGAAGACGACGATGATTCTGATTATGATTATAGTGATGATGAGGAGTTGCATTCTCCAATTGACGAGGTTGACCCTTTCATATACTTCGTCGATGCTATAAAAGGTTAGTAGAAATGGTTTGTATGCTGAAGCATCTGATGTTATCTCCTTTGTTTTCGTCTTACTTAAATTCCAACTAATTTTATTCATCACAATAACGCTCCTTGCACTGTTTTACTTAATGGTCACAGTAATGCAAGCCTCAGATCCACTAAGGTTCCAAAACTTGGAACAAACTCTAGAATTCCAATACCAAGCTCTAGCCAATGGAGTTGCTCAGCATGCTGACCTAAGAAGGGTAGAGATTGAGAAGGAGAAAGCGAAGGCGGCAGCATCTGCTGCAGCCTCATGATTTCATATTGTCAGGTTGTTGTACTAGTACTGAGAAAGTGAATGGGGTGTACCTTGTTTGAATGAAATGTTTGGTACACGTCTCCAGCTTTGTAGAAGGCAAGACAAATGGGATTTATCTCTTGGGGTATTCCTATTCCATCCTTGGAGTCATCACGAATCATGGTTTTGGCCAGTTTTGGCCACGCCTGAAATTTTGTTGGTTTTAAGAGATTCTTTTCATATGCATACACAGAAAGTGGTAGCATGGGTGTGTAATATAGCATTCTTTATGTATTCATTTAGGGGTCGCCTGGGATGTCAATGGGAGCATCCACAATTTTGGTGTCCAATTGTTTTGTTGAGATTTATTCGTCCTTTTCGCAGCATATTGCTGTGGGTATTTGTTTGTTATGGTTTTCTTCTCTCATCCGGGATAGGGAGAATTTTGCTGTCAAATTTTGGTTTCGAACCAGCGATCTTGAGATGGCTCTGCGCTGAGTGTAAGATTTAATTCCATATTATTATTATTGGTATTTGTGTACATTTGCACAAAGATGAGATTCTATTCTTAGCCTATAGAATTGTTCTATTTTCAGGAAAGTTGTGGTTTCATGTTAGTGTATAATGCTTCTAGTATTTAGCCTGTTCAAATTTCTTGTGTCTCAGAAGTTTTTAGGGTAGAAACTCTATTTTTGTTGGTCCCTTGCATGCATTTTGGGTCTATGCCCAGCAGATAGGCCTTTTCGATGAAATTTAGAGACAATTTTGGGTGATTTAGATGCAGTTCTTCAAAACATTCCTAGTGGTGAGAAATTGTTGGTTGGAGGGGATTTCAATGGACATAAAGGTGCATCAGGTTCAGGGTATAAGAATGTGCATGGTGGCTTTTGATTTGGGTTTGAAATAGCGGTAGAGAGTCGTTTTTTTTTGGATTTTGCAGCCGCTTTTAATATAACAATGGTGAACTTTTGGTTCAAGAAGAAAAAGGAGCATTTGGTGGCTTTTTCAAGTGGTTCATCCATGACATAGATATACTACTTTTTGACCAGTGCTAGGAATAAGACAACATGCAAGGATCGTAACGTGCTACTTAATGAAGGATTGATGGCCACACCAACTTTTGTTGTGGATGTGGAAGTTAAGAACTTTAAGAGGAAACATAGAGATATCAAAGCGTATACCATCAAGTGATGGAGGCTTGATAAGGATAAGACTAATTTACTGAAAGAACATGTCAGAGAAGACCATTTTGGGAGTTGTAAGGGGATATAGTCACAAGGTGGGGTACTACACTAGAGTGTATTCGTAAGGCGACCATGGATATTTTTGGTGTCTCTCGTTGGTGGAAGCGTTCAATGGAAAAAGGGCTTGGTGGTGGAGCGATAAAGCTAAAGTAAAGGTGAAAAGCGAAACATGCAATCTACCATGCAATGAAAGGGTGTACCGGGGAAGTGGAGAGCCAAGCTGCGAAAGGAGAGGTATAAGGTGGCGAAGAAAGAATTCAAATAACTAGTGAAAATAACAAAGGTGAATGCTTACGATAGTTTGTATAGCAAGTTGAATACTACGGAAAGAGACAAGCAAATTTTTAATTAAATTAGTCAAGAATCAGAACATGAGGAAAAGAGATTTAACAAGTGTTAATAGGGGTCGAGTGTTGGGGGAGGAAGCCCAAAATTAAGGAGAGGTGGAGGATTACTTTGCCAAGCTATTAAGTATTAACGAGTGAGCGTTGTCACTAGAATTGAGGGTTTACACTTCCGTGGGGAAAGCATAGACATTGTGAGATGTCGAGCTATAACAGGTGAAGAAGTAAGAGAGGCATTGAAGAATATGAGAAGGGGAAAGCATTGGGGACTCGATTATATTCCTGTGGAGGTTTGGAAGTGCTTAGGCGAGGCAAAGATTCACTGGTTGAAATGACTCTTTAATGATATTCTTAGGACGGGTAGAGTGAGTGGCGAAGTAACATTGTTGTCCCTCTATACAAGAACAAGGGGGACATTCAATGTTGTAATAATTATAGAGGGATTAAACTCCTAAGTTACACGATGAAAATCTTGGAGTGGGTGATAGAGAAGAGGCTGAGAGGAAGTTAGGGTGTCTGATAATCAATATGGTTTCATATGTGGGAGATTGACAGCTAAAGCTATCCATCTTCTATATAGCCTCATCGAGTAGTATAGGGAGAGGAGGAAAGACCTTCATGTGGTGTTCATTGGTTTAGAGGAAGCCTATGATAGAATACCTCAGAAAGTGTTGTGGACTACCTTGAGGTGAAGGGGGTGCAATATCCTTTTATTGGAACCACTAAAGACATGTATGACAATATCAAAATCTATGTCCGGACTTCGATGGGAACTATAATAAGAGTTTCTTTTCAATGTGGTTATGGATGAGTTGACGAGGGAAGTTCACGATGAACTATCGTGCTGTATGCCCTTTGTGGACAATATAGTTCTGATTGATAAGTTATGTGAGAGAGTAAATGATAAGGTGGAGCCTTGGCATGACACCTTAAAATTCATGGATTTTTGAGTAAGTAGGTCAAATACGGAGTAAATGAGGTGTCATTTTATCGTGGTTGGTCAAGACAAAAATAGTCAAACTGTTACTATTAAAGATGCGGTTATTCCTAGGGTGAAGAAGTTTCGGTACTGGGATCTATTTTACAAAGTGATGGAGAAATAAGTGAGGTATAACACAACAAATTAAGGTCGGGGATACAAGTGGGGGGGGGGGGGGGGGAGAGGGTTTGTGAGTGTTGATTGATAAAAGAATTCCACTTAAGCTTAAAGGTAAGGTGTATCATGTGGTAATTCGACCAATAGTGTAATGTGGTCTAGAGTGTTTGGATACAAAAGGTTATATTGTCAAAGGTTGAATATGGCAGGGATGAGGGTGATCAGATGGATTTGTTGGTTTACCAAGCTGTACAGGATTAGAAACAACGTATGTTGCGATAAGTTATGAGTGACCTCTATTGAGGATAAGTTATGGGAGAGTAGAATAAGATGATTTGGTCATGTATATATTTAGAGCTCCGCGATCATATTTGAATTTTTTTTGTTATATCCAATCATATTTAAATTTTCATTCCAAACCATTGAAACTTAATTTTGATCTTATTTCAATTAATTTAACGATGAAAAAAGTCAATATAAGTGGCTTTTCAATTGATCCAATTGTATTATAAAATTTCGATTCAAACAATTAAAATTGAGTTTAGCTCTTAGTTTTATATTAGTTTCAGTGGTTATAATGTTGTCAAATATTTAAACTCAAACATTATATGTAAACTTTTCATAATCGACTCTATCGTATTACAAAGTCTCTTTGCAAAACTAATCCCACAACAAAAATTGGAAAATATTTTCTTTTCTTAAAGAAGCAAGCCAAATTTCTTTTTTTGAGGAAAAATCATTTACTTGTTAATTCTTTTTCCATACATTTTGGTGCAGAGCACAAAAAAATTAGAAAATGTTTTTCCAAACAATGTTTTCTCATCTATTAAAAACACTGTTAGATTTAAGCTATCACATGATTTTCCAACCAAATATGAGAAGAACAGTTACTTTTTAAATTTTGTAAAGTCACATCAAAGTTTCCAAAATAAATATGAGGGGAAAGTTACTTTTTCATTTTTCGAAACTTTCACCAAAGTTTCAAGGTCAAAAGAAACCCTTAAGCTAGGTTGCAGATTACTTTAGGTAGCCCACGTATTGCATATTATGTCACTGCAGATAATTCCTTGGTTGTGACATTGTCGAAAAATTGAGCGATCCAACAAAAGGGTCGCGGTGACAATTTTTATGATTGAATTTCAAATTCGATCATTTGGATATGACCTAATTTAAAATAAGCTCGGCTTAGGATTTTTCAATTTTCATAAAATAAGTTTGATTGTTCACTCATTCGTGTTTGGATTTAGATATGCACAATTCAATTTTGGTTAGTGTTGTGCTTTGAACAATTTAACTAGATGATTGAATTGAGAGGACCTGATAAGACTCAAACATGAATTTTTTTGAACCCTATTTAATATCATAAGTCCGAGTTACTATTGGTACGTAACGGGATAAAATTTTACATGATAAACCTTTTCATTCATAAAATTAAAACCTGAGGCAGTAATTAACAAAACAAATACGTAGCCATAAAAGGATATTTTGACAATGTGAAACATAAGGAGAGAGTAAAAAGGAAGCCACATATAAAGACTATCAATTTGTCAGTGACATCATGTGATCTTGATCATGAATTTAAAATCTTCTTGTGGGCTTGGCTTATCATGCCAAATGTAGACGTAAAATAGAAAGACTTTTTGGTATTGGATTCCTCAATTGTAAAAATAAAGATTATTTAAAATACATAACATGCTCTTTTATCTAAAGGAAATCAAATTTGAATAAGTTATTTCGTACCTTCCTTTCTTAGTCTTTAATTCCGACCTTTTCGTCCATATTATTTTAGTTGCAAAAGTTGGAGAGAGAAAGGAGAAGGGAGGGGAGAGAGCTCCGAAAACAAAAAAAACCTACTTTGCCTCTCTTCTCCTAGATCACACAAAATGGATTTTCAAGCAATAAATTTTTGCCCAAAGATGATTGTAATATTAGTTGTTAGTTTCTCTTTCATTTGCATGGTGGATGCCCAATGCACTAACAAACCTCGCACTGTAAGTATCTTGAATTATTTGTTAATGTTGTTTCATGACGAAAATGTTATATTTATATTGTTTTAGATTTTTTTGTAAAATTTTGTCATTGTTAATCAACTCAATGTGATACTACGTACTACATTTTAGTTAGATCAAATTTCTATAATCGATTTTGTAGGTTTATTTTTTTAGAACATTATGAAATTTCATATATGCATTAGGGCTTTGATGTCCATGTTTCAGTATTTTCTTTGGATCAATAGATGATTCCACATTGGTGACTATATTTTGGAGATTTCTTTGTTTGTTGTTTGTTAGAGCTTGAACATTGACTTCCAGATAGGTATATTCTTTTACTATAGATGAATAGATATAGTTAGACCTCTTTCACGATTTCGTGGTAAATTCATTTAGATAACAATGAACCATATTTTAAGAGATTATTGCGACTTAAGCTGAAAGACTATACAATTTAATTTCTTTAATTTCTCAAATTTGTCTAAAAAAAGTTGTCTTATAGACTATTTATAAATTATTTTTTGAGTAGTTATATACAAATTCTTAAAGCATAAGTTTAGCAAGAAAGTAAAGCAAAACCACAAACCAAGTGATGTGCAATTTATGTATCAAAGAGTTGAAAAAAAGTATTTGTAAACTGATGTATTGAAGAGTTAGAATTCTCCATCTATTGCTGAAAATAAGAAACTGAATATTGTACTTGTACTTAAATGAATTAAGGATTGTGTGCTTTTAGCTGGAAAGCTAAGTATATTTATTAAACATGATACACTTAATAGTGATCCATACATAATGCCTTCAGCAACTTGACTATATTATTGAAGGGCACTATAATATATATTTTTTTTTTTTATAAAATTTACTACTATCTGATGGAGTTTGTCTATTTGCCCATGTTAGTTAGCCCCTTGGTCACATTCCATCCTAGCCTCATCCTTGCCGTGTGGTGCTCTCATTGAGACATACATAATACCTTCAGCAAGTTGACTATATCTTGGAAACCAAACCTTAATCACCACTGAAATTAGATTTGTCAAATCTATTATAATTAGGATACCCAAGATAATAAAAAAACCTAAATAATTTCCTAACACAATTAGAAAATAGATTATATGGTTAATCTGGACGACTTAGGGACACAATCCCGACAAACACCCCCTGGAACTAAGATTGACGAATGCATAGAAGCTTCATCCAATTTTCTTGAACATTCACAATATGCACTCTACAGATTCAATCTCACTATCGTGAATTTGATCTTCCCCACAACATTCTCAAACTAACTATCCTATCACTACTCGGTATCTCATAACTAAACTCGAATTTGATTGAACCCACTCTGATACCAAATGTGGTTGAGTTTGCATCATTTCTTGTACACACTTTCTATTATTTTATTTAACAAAGTACATGCATCACCCTTAAAATATGTTATCTAATTGATTCTTTTGCCCCTTTAATATGAACATGTTTGTTTAGTTTGTGCACTTATCGGGCTTAAAAGATTGAATAATTTTTGTTTCCAGGCTAAGATTGAATATTGGATAGATGGGGAAGACAAAGGGAGCTTAACTGCAATGACAGCAAACTTTGGGCCTTATCCTCCTATTGAGAACAAAAGTACTAAACGACCCGCTGTATTTACTAATCCATTAAATGGTTGCGCTAATTCATCATCTAAGGTTAGTTATCTTTCTAATTAGTTGATTAACTTAGGGTGCATTTGGTAAGATTCCTAGGAAAATTTTTTCCGGGCAAAAGTTTCCCTGGAAAGTTTTCCATTGGAAATATTTCCCCGGGAAAAATTTCCCTTAACCCCCCCTAAGGAAGATTTTCTCTAAGAAAACCTTGCAAATGGTGGACCCCTTGTAAAAACTTTCCCGATGTCAATGTACAACCAAACATGGGGAAAATAAGTCAACTCGGGAAAATTTGACCATTTCTCCAAAGTTTTGACTAAACAAACGCACTCTTATAGATATTAGGGAGCGTTTGGTAGGAACCCCTAAGGGAAATTTTCCTAAGGAAAATTGAGAAAATGGTGGACCCACCGTGAAAATTTTTCCCAAGGTCAACCCACATCCAAACATTGAAAAATAAGTCAACTCGAGAAAATTGACCATTTTCCTGGAGTTATTGACCAACTAAATGCACCCTTAGTGAGTATTGCAATTCGTACAAAGTTGGGAGTTAAATCCTAATACTATTATTGTTTTCTCTCAAAGTTGAGCGAATCTGTTGCATTGTCTACTCGGGGTGAGTGTGACTTTACATACAAGACACAAGTTGCTCAATCTGGAGGAGCTTCAGCTTCTGTAGTCATAAATAACAAGGAAGGTTAGCTTCATACTGCCCAACTAATGCTTCTTTCTTAACACTTTTTCTTCTACTCATGATTGATATTTAATGAAAAATGTTTTAGGGTTTTTAGCATAGTTTAACACAATTTAGCATGTGTCACCAAATTTAAGCATGTTCTAGTATAAATTTGTAGCAAGCACTAGTAAACACTAGAAAGTTGGTTGTCAAGCTCGTAACTACCCCCGTCTTCCAAGCTCTCCACTAAGATTTAATTCTTGGAGGACGTAAGAATGATTTTTGTGGGTGAAAATTATAGGTTGATGGGTCATGCTTGTCATGGACAATTTGATACTCATTATTCCTAGTCGGCATGTGAAGCATATCGGTGGTTACCTTTGAGATAAGAGTAAAGTGGACATGCCTACTTACCCTTTATAAAAAATAAAAAATATTTAATTTAAGTTAAAGAAGAACATGCTTCGTCATTCCCCTCTTGTTATATGGTTATCCTAACCATAGACAAAGTCTATAAATGCACACAATATGTATACATTTGTTACACTTTTTCTGTCAAATATTTAAATATTTCGTATTCCATCTTTCTTTGTCCATGATTCTAAAAACAGATATAGTAATAACAAAGCAATACGCTATTGTCATGTACATAACAAATGTTAAGAATCCAATATGTTCTTTTGTTTTGGGATCACAATGTGGTGTTGTTTAGAGAGGCTAAGATTTATATTATTCTGCATAAGATTCTTAAGAAGTCGTCTCCAAAGTAAAAGGAAAAAAAAATATGTCTAAAGGCTACGCATATTGATAATTGTTTAGCCAATAATTATGGAAAATTTTGTTACAAGAATCAGTAATGCAAACATAAAAGATATGATAGTGTAAGTATTAAATAGAATGAGATAGAAGTCTAAGAAAGAACAAGGATAATAAGACAATTCAATGAGATAATGCTAATAGTTAAGCTTGTTTTGATTGTTAATTTAATTGCTAATAAGTTATTATTGAGTTACTATTTATTTTGTTATATACCAGGACTAGAAGAGATGGCGTGTACGGACAAGAATTTAAAATTTGATATTCCTACTGTGATGATCCAAAAATCAGACGGAGATACCTTAATCAAGGCAATGGGTTTAGGGAAGAAAGGTATGATGGATAATATGGGTGTTTTGTAAGGGTTGGTCAAACATTTGACATGCATTATTAGTTATTCTAACAAATATATTTTTTATTTTCTTGGTTTTGGCAGTCGAGTTGCGAGTCTACTTGGTAGAACGTGGGGTAGTTGACCTCTCAAACACCGTAGTCTGGTTGGTATCTGTAGGAACATTGATAGCTGCTTGTGTTTGGTCTGATCTCGTTGGATCTAAACCCCAAGAAGATCAACCATATAATGAAGTATCACCAAAGGTTTACTATTTACCACCTTTTCTAAAACTTAACTAACATTCTTTCCTTTGTCCTTTTTTTTTCCTTTTTCATATCCTCAAGTGAATTTTTATTTCATTACTTTTAGAGAAAAAAAACATATCCTCACAAACGGAAATATGGAAATTTCGTTCATCCCTGTTGACAACCCATCATTCGCTATTAGTTGTTTGGAATGACCTATTAACTATTAGTTATTTAGATTAATCATTTAACTTGACTAGTTAGATTAGTTGTTTGCAAGAAAAGTGTTTGAATTCATGTTGGTGAGTTTTTCAACAGTTTTTAAAGTACCCGGGGTTGTCACATCCTTAGGGGGTGAGTTCATTATTGAATTCACTGAATTCTTTCGAGTTATGTTTTCTAATCATTTATATACAATTTTAACTAAATGAAAAATAAACTAATCAAACTAGAATAAAAACTATAAATATTTACAATTCTAAACTAACAAGATAAAGTAAATAGACTCAACTCAAATAAAATTTACATTCATTCATTAACAACATTAGTTAAACTTAAACTTAACAAATTAATTTAAATTAACAAAACAACTAATAAAAATAAATATAAATTTGAAATAACTAACCTACATGAACTAAAAACCTTGCCTAAATGACTTTAAGGTCCACAACATTTAAACCCTAGAATGACCTATCAAACAATTTATGATTTGACCTAAGCTAACCTAACCTAAGCAGTAACCTAGACAAACACAACTAAAAAATATTAAGATAAAAGAGAAAAAGGTGAGAGAATCAACTCAACCTAGAAATTTCATGAACAATTTATATCAACCCAAATGACGGATATTGGGCTGATCAAGGTTTAGTATTAGTGGGGTTTTAGTCTTAGATTATGGATATTGGGCTGATCAGTGTTCTTTTGTTTTCTGTTTATTTTCTTTCTTTCTCTCTTTTCTTTTCTTATTTGATTAATGCAATTTCTAAATTACTCAAACTCTTTTTGGTGATATTTTGAATAAATAATAAAGATAAACAAAAAATAATTAAAATTACTAAATTAGTTATTATTATCAAATAAAGTCATAAATATAAGGGTATAAAATTATATAATTTTGTGATTGAACTATTGACGATTTTTGAAAAAACAAGTTGGTGAATTTTCATTTATTCCCATAGTAATACAAATACTTTTATTGCATTTTACATGTGTTTAAGAAGGAAATATAAATTTGCAATTTTGAAATTAATTTTTCGTTAGCATATATTCACAGTACTTAATAGTAATTATATCATTATCGCAAAAAAGTAATTATGTCATTATTTAATATCAACTGAATTGTTTAATAGTTCTAAACTTTTTGATATAAATATTTCATATGGAGCGCTATGAACATAACAAGTTAATAAGGTGAACAATTTGTTGTCGTATGGAAGTATTTGATTACAAAATTTAGTTGGACATAAGAACTATCACGATAGAACTATTGTTAAAAGGACATTTAATATAAATTTGGCAAAAATAACAGTGTAACAATGTATCTTTTAATTTCAAAAAGCTAAAAATTATTTCAAATAATTTACTGAAATATTTGTTCAAAAACTATATTTTAGGCCCAAAAAGTAATTATAATAAACTTGTTACCAACCACTTAAAAAACCTTTTTGACTCGCCTCAAGAAGAGGATGGTCTGTGGAACTATTCACATTATAATTTATCCGTTAACGTATCTCACCGTGATTCCTTAATCGAGGGTTCTTCTTTTTTCAAAACTCTTACGCTCGATAGTCACCCTACTCTTTTACTATTATGAACTATCTATTATAGAAAAAGTAATTTTGACAACGCAGTTTGCACCCAACTTGAGGCTTAAGTGAATTCCACCCAAAACTAAAGCAGATTTGAGCAAACCCAATATGAACCGATTTAATGTCAGACCAATATGAACCGATTTAATGTCAGACCACCTTTAATAGAACGAACCTAAACTTCAATTTGATCAAACTTGTACACAATGACTTACATACAACTAAAAAAGACTCGATTTGTATACATACCATGCAAATAACCCATTTACTAGGAATAGTTTGGATGTCCTTTCAAATTAATACTTAGTTACTTATGTAATTTTGAATTTAATATATTCATTTACCTGTTGTATTTGCAGGCATCTAGTGCCAAGGATGATGATAATGAAATGGATATACTTGATATCAATGTAGTAGGAGCTATATTATTTACCGTTGGTGCCTCTGTATTTTTGGTGCTGCTATATTTCTTTATGTCAAAATGGTTTATCTGGGTATTGGTCGTGTTGTTTTGCATCGGCGGAGTTGAGGTAATTTGCTTTTTCATTCTGTCATTGTTATTTTCCATTGAACCACTCCTTTATTTTTAATGTTGATTTGGAGAATTATTATGTTTTGTAACATTTTATATTCTAGAACATACCCTTGTTTGGATATAGAAAAGAGCTTTTAGATGCTAATATGTTGACAGAGTGTTGGATGATAATTTGGGACATGCATGTATCTACCTATTATTCATGTATTTATCATTTTATGTGTTATACGTTCTATTTTTTTGGATGAACATAAACAAAAAATGGTATAACAATATTTGAAAATTTTGTAGTGTAGATTACAAACAATAAATATATCTACAGTCATCGATCTAATGCAAGAGTATAAAATTGGATATGTTATTATTATTATTATTATTACTATTATTATTATTATTATTATTATTCAACACTCTAAAGTTCAATAAATTAGCATCCAAAACATGTAAAATGATTGAGGCAATTTAAATATGGTTATTTATTAGTGCATACAATTTTTACATCCACATTTAAAATTTCTATAAATTTTTGATTATCTGACTTTTTTCAAACATAGATATGTTCTCTTATAAATATGACAAGATACTACATTTAGGGTTTTTTTTTTTTGATAATTATTCTTAGAACCCTAAACAATAAATTAAAACAATTTTTTTTATAATTATTGTTTAGGGAATATGAAAAGTAATTTACTTAATAATAAAGCAACATTATAACTTCTGTCAACATTATTCAAATTATGTAAATGTATCCATTTTGTTTGTTTTCAATTACCATATTTAGCAATAATACTTTAGTTGAAATATTTTTCATTTCACCAAACTATAATTGAGTTTAAAGATGTTTGTAACTTAATTTTCTTACATTTTAATGTTCTTGATTTTAAACCACGTCTACAGGGAGTACATTTTTGCATAACAAGTCTTGTTTTAAGGTATACATTAACATGAACCTTGTTGTATACATTTTTTCATTTTTTTTTTATTGAAATGCCTTTTATTCTAATGAATATTTAATATAATTATTGATTGATATTACTATGCAGACGATGCACAAGTTGTGGGAAATGTACCTTAAAATTACCCATTTTCGGAAAAACAACATATTTTTCTCTAGTGGTTTACTTGGCTACTTTAGCCTTTGCAGTCTTTTGGGCTATTACTCGACGAGAATCATACGGATGGATTGGTCAAGACATTCTTGTAAGACTATTTCAAACACTCGGACTCAACTTTTATTAGGTTAAAGTGTTTTTATTTTTAATCCATTGCCACGTCATTATAAGTTTAAGTGAATTAAGGTCTAAATAAGCTTAAAAAAATTCAAAACCAAGATCAATTAAAGAAATACGTGCTCAGGCTGTCCAGTTAGCATTCCGACGCCGGAAATAGATTTTGGTTTAGTCCGAGTAAATAAGTTACAAATTTGAATTATTTTCAGACAAAAAGTGAGTTTGAATTATTTTCAACCAATGACCTCCGATTTCGGATTATTTTGAGCCAAAAACCCAAAAATTTAAATATTCTAAATATCTTGCTCCCTAATAAATTTGCAAATTCTAAGTATCCGCTATAGATGACATTTTACCGTGGCACTAATGCTAATATTCTTCAATTTCGTTGTACTATTATTAGTTAATTGTTTCCTATCTAATTTCCTTTTTCTGTTGACTTTACAAGGGAATTTGTTTTATGATAAGAGTGTTGCAAATTATTCGCTTACCCGACATAAAGGTGCACATTTCATTTTTGTATGACTATCTATGCTATACTTTTAAATAGAAGTATAGTAATATTTTACCATTTGATTACATTAACAGGTTGCTTCAGTTCTTCTATGTTGTGCATTTTTCTACGATATCTTCTGGGTCTTTATTTCACAGCATATCTTCAAACAAAGTGTGATGATTGCTGTGAGTTTTCTTATTCAAGCTTACTTTTATTTTATTCCATTTCATGCAAGTTTTTTAATCTTTTATGTTGACTCTTTACTTAATGGCACTTCATTTTAATCAGTTGCCTTTTTTACAAATAATACTCCCATCATATCAAAATAATAATATGTCATTCTTTTAAAGGTCTAAATTAATTATTTAAATGACTATTAATAGTATTATAATTTTCACTCCCTAATTAAAATGAACAAAAATAACACATTAAATAATATTCTCATAAAAAAATGTATTTTTTTTAGAGTGGGACTATTTGTCAAGTGTATAAGATAGGAGCTATGAACAAGAGGCGAAAATAAGTTAAGTATCAGATGAACGGACTGTGCCAGTCCCACATGTTACATTTCTTCAAGTTTTGCCTCGGTTTCTCATGGATAACATCCTCTATGTCATTAAGTGGATAATAATGATCTTAATCATCTGTAATGACAAGGAGGTTTGGGTCTATGACTCATTAACAGACTTTGCAATCTTTAAGATGGGGAGCTCTATTACGGGAGCGTAAAAATTTGCCTATGCGAGGACGTGAAGTGGGTTGGCTCGGATAGCTTGGGGATGGGCTTGATCGTCTTTGTAAGGGGTAATGGACACATGACCGGTTTTATAATAGTGTCAATTTTTCTAAGTAAGGTTTGCGTTTTATGTGTGATATGTATCTAATTAGTCAAATAAGAATGAAAAGTTCAAAGCTTCTCAACTTTTCCATTCAGACTAATTGTAATTATGTATACTAAGTGAAATTTCAAGTTGAGAGACACTTTCGTGATGCATATTAACTCCTTGATTTCTTGGGTGTTCAAGTTCTCTAGATGGTGCCATCAATGAAAGGGGTAATCTTACCCAAATGATCCCGGATTATTTCAAGTGTTCTTCGCAACTCTTGAAATGATGGGGGATCTTTGGAGTATTTCAAGAGTTAAGAAGTTAAGGAAATTTACAATATAAGTTAAGTGTTGTCCGGAAAGGTCAAAATTAAGCTTAGGAGATGAAACTTGTCCAACACAAATTGTGCCAGTCTGACACGTGTCGTATTGTGGTCACCACAATCCATGTTGATCCAACACGACCCATGATGATGCCCAACAGTGGGAGATTCAATTTTTCTTGATTTTAGCATCGATTATTAACACATAGGGAATATTATTGGGATCATTCTTGACTGATCCTCTCAGTCAATGATGATCCCTTGATCATGTTCTCAATCCCATGGATAATGCCCCATGATCATGCTTTGTGATTGGCAAGATTTGAATACTCCTAAGCACTATGAATAGGGGATGAATGTCATTCATCCAACACACCACAATCATTCTTCCTTTTTCCTAGAGAGCTTCAACACAACTCCTAAGGTTTTGAACTGCAGTAACTTCTTGAGAGTTTCTTGAGAGATCCTGTACTTTGCTTACAAGATGTTAGGTTTTACCCTTAAGTCTATTCACGGTCTTGTGAATAAGTCTTAAAGGGAGACGAATTTTGACCCTCGATTCCTAGCTACCTAAATAATCTTCCATTTTGCATGTGATCGTGTTACTGCATCTTTTATTTCCAACATAGTGGTTTAGGAAACAGAGAACGGTTTAAATAGGATATATTTGTTCTCATTTAGTTGATTAATTGTAAGTTCTCCATATGATTGTTTGAAGAAAAATTTGTTGGGTAAGTTTATTTGTTAAGCTAGATAATTAATCTAAATTGATAAAAGAATCTAAATAATTTTCAAGGGTAAAAAAACTCTCAAAGATATTTTTAACCAAAAATTGTAAATGCTACTCCAAACACTAAATATATTTAAATTTTAGAAATGTTGGTAGAAGAGATAAATGACACTTGGAATGCCAGTTGAAACACTAACTTATTATACAGTAATACTTATCGAAAAAAAATGATTTGGTCACAACCCTATACTTTATATCAAACATGTTGCAGAACACAAATTTATAGCAAATTTTGTCAATGAAGTTCATCAGCAACAATGATTATAAAACAAGATTTTATGTAATGATATAATTATGATTAAAATACGTGTACTTTGGATTAAATTTTGTTGTAATTTATCAAATTATTGACATTTTGTATCAATATTATGCTATAACTCAATTTTAGGTTGCAACTGGGAAAGGCAGTGGAGGAGACACGATTCCTATGCTTCTACGAATCCCAAGATTTTATGATCCTTTAGCTGGATATGATATGATTGGTTTTGGGGATATCATCTTCCCCGGTTTGCTTGTTTCATTTTGCTATAGGTACGTATATTTTCTTATGGTACGTTTGGTTCTTTTTCATGAAAGTTTTTTCTAGGAAAATTTTCAATGGGAAAGAATAATTCACAGGGTTTGGTTTATATTTGAAAACATGGGAAAGTTTGTTGGAAAATTCATTTGAAATGTCCAAACTACCATCCATATCTTAATTTATAAAATAGTTTTTAGGGGCATTTTTGAAAACAAAGTTGAAAAAGCTTTCCCTTTCCCATGGGAAAAAAACTTTCCCATATCCCCCTTAGGAAAGTTTTCACCGTGAATCTTGGGAAAATTGTGGGCCCCAATTAAAAATTTTCCTATCCCTATTTCACTCCCAAACATGAGAAAGGTAAGTCAACTAGGGAAAGTTGATTAACTTTCCTATGAAAGTTGAGTAACCAAACACACCATTTAAGTATTACCATTTCTTCTTACTAAAATATTGAAGACAAAAGGCATCTATTATATTAACTTCTCTTTGTTTCAATAATTGTTATCTTTCTTTTAGAGAAAATGGATTGTAATAGCCCTCATTATAGGCGACGGAATATAATAATACCATATGTATGTGCATATATATATATATATATATATTTATGGGGAACAGATTCAATAGGAAGAGAGTTTAGGTAGAAATGTGAGAAGAGCCAATCACAGTCCCTGATCTTGCATCTGACGGTGTGTGATCATGAATATGAGGAAGTATGGTCATGAATTTCAGAGAGTGTGGTCATGGTCACAAAATCCATGACCACACTCCCTAATATCTATGAGGATAAATTGCTGGTTGAATTCTAGTTGCAACCAAAAGACAACTTTTATGGTATTCTAGATTTATCTTGTCAATAGGATTTTTAGGTTGAGTTCTAATTTTAGCATTTGTTTAGATAATGTATGCATATTAGAGAGAATAGCTTTGGGTTTTTTTAATGGGTTTTTGGGATTAAGTGCTTGGTCCTTGATTATTTTGAGATTAAAGACGGGATCAGGAAGACGGAAAACAAGAGAAAGACAAAGGTTGAGCTGGAAGGTCAAGTGGAATTCTTAACTATATATATATATATATATATACACACTTGACTTTATATATATAAAGTCAAGTCCACGGTCTCTTGCAACTCGTTTCTTTAAAACAATTACGTGGTAGTTTAGTGAAATCCCATGTGTTAAAAGTTTAGATAAAGTCATAAAGGTGATATGTTTTTGAGGTTCAAATTATTGTAATCAACTTTTTCCTTTTATCATTTGATGTAGATATGAATTATTGTAATCCCAATGTCATGAACTATTGTAATCCACTTTTTCTTTTTATCATTTGATGCAGATATGACAGAGCAAACCAAAGGGGACTTATCAATGGATATTTTTTCTGGTTGATAATTGGTTATGGTCTAGGTATGTATTCGATCACAACACTATAACTTGTGCATCTGTAGACCAGAAGTTTTGATAATCTATATATTCCAAGAGTATCTATTTATCCTAAACATTAAACGACATTTATTCATGAAAATCTCCCTAAATGTGCAAGTCATAACATGTCCTAATTTTTATCGTTAATTATTAATTTGGACATGTTTTCTTTTACATAAATATTGATAAAACAATCACAACTAAAAATATGTATATTACCAACTATTTTTTTCCAACCAATTTAAATTGGTTGGAAAAACCTACCATTTTAGCAACCATTTCATATTCCAACTATTTTTCAAAAATTTTAGTGGGAAAAAGAAGGATTGAAAATTTCAACCACTTTTGCTAAAATAGTTGGAAAATTTTCCTACTATTTGAAAATGGTTGGAAAAATGATTGGATTACTTAACTCATATAGGTACTAATTGAATTCAATTTGATCAATGTTGATGTGGGAACTTATTTACTTATAATATGGTTGTCATTAGGCTCTATTTCATTTATTTTTTGGAACTTCTAATTATTATAAAAAAAAATCAATAGATTAGTATACTACTAGAATAATGAATTTCAATATATATATATATATATATATATTACAATGTAATATCCTATCTATTAACATTAATACATTTAATCTTAAACATATTTTAAACTTTATAACATATCTCCAATCTCCACAATGTAAAACTTTTGACTTCACTACTATTACATTATTTTATATTTTATTTCACTGTATAATTTATTAAAAAATTACCAGATTTATTAAAAAGGAATGAATAAATGGATTTATCATGTTGATAGACTCATCGTGGGGTGCATTTCACCAAAGAAAAAAAAAAGGATTCGAAAACACGTAAAACAAGCAATATTTGTACTGTAATGTTATAGCGAATATGCTTACTTAACTATGATTAGCCAAATTAATTAAATTTTCATAATTCTAAATATTTTAATTTTTTGAAACAACTAATATATAATCTGCATTCTTATGATTAAATGTCAATGATATTTGATTTCTAGTATTCTTTTTTATTATTGACAATTAAGTTAAAAGAATTTTAAAAAACTATAATTACTAATCACATGTGTGGCACGAGTTACTTAAACATTAGTTAAAAATTAAAAAAATTTAGTTAAATATTAAGCAAAGTCAAGTATGTCAAGAATTATCGTTACTCTCATTTATGATTTATCATTTTGCCTTCGATATTGATAACTTCTATTAAAAATCCCCCCCCCCCCAACTCCTTTTTCTTTCTTCACTTTTTATTCTCTGAAATTGTTATAATTGTGACTATATACGTTGTTGTAACGTTGCACTTGTTATCTTGTTATTTGCACTTTACAGGGCTATTCATCACATATTTGGGTTTGTACTTGATGCAGCAGGGTCAACCTGCACTCTTATATTTGGTCCCATGTACATTAGGTAAACGCAATCACTGTAATATGGCCTTGGTTGACAATTAGTTGCTTATTGTTGGTAGTTGCATTTTTACATTGACTATTTTTAGGGTGCGTTTGGTTGGTCAATAACCTCGGGAAAATGGTCAATTTTCCCGGGTTGACTTATTTTTCCCATGTTTGGGTGTGGGTTGACCTTGGGAAAAATTTCACGGTGGGCCCACCACTTTCTCCATTTTCCTAGGGAAATTTTTCCTTAGAGGGGGGCTAAGGGAATTTTTTTCCCAGGGAAATCTTTCCCATGGAAAACTTCCAATGAGAAAATTTTCCCCGGGAAAAATTTCCCCGGGGTTCCTAACAAACGCTCCCTTATTGTTTGTTTAGATTGGTTGTTTGTATTAATTAATTATTTGGATTAGTTATTTTTAAAAAAAAATATTTGGTAAAATGAATTGTTTCTAAATAAGGCTTCAAAAAAGTTATTTCTAAATAAACTATTTGTTGAAACTTTATTTATACTCTTTATAAATAACTTTAAGTACATAATATATATTTTATGATGGCATATATGCAATCTTTGTCAAGTTTTGCATTTAATGGGCATTTCCAAAAACACCCGATTCGAATAGATTGTTTCTTTTAGCCTGTTGAAAATAGAATATTTGAGGCCAAAAAGTCTATTAAATAGATTGTTTACTAAACACTTATTTAGCACATATCAAAACTTTCAAAAGACCAACTCCTATCAATAGGTTGTAGAAGATGTTGAATTACCAAACAGCCCCTATATATACTGCATCATACAGTAATGAGTGATTACATTGTTGAATATCCAGGGGTTGCCGTTATATTGGGTGCATTAAGAAGAGAACTAGATGATCTTTGGAGTGGTGGCCTTGTTTCCAACCCTTCAAGACATGAATCTGAAGGAGCTTAAGGAGCTGTTTGTGTACAGATCGAATTGGCAAATGGGAAAAGGCTAAATGTGAAGAATGTTGTTGATCATTGTGATTATTGTAGCCAAATGTCAATATTCTTTTTTGCCTATCATTTCTGGGTTGGATGGGTGGCCAAAAGCAATACATGCATGGGAACATCATTTTGTTGTAACAAGTGAAACAATTATCATGGAAATGGTACACTCCTAGAGTGTCAATACAAAGCTCTCTTCATCAACTATGTGCTCCATTGTATCTTCATTTATTATTATGTTTATTGTATTGTAGTTTCATCACCTTCCCCCTTTCCTTGATCATTAATTTCATACAACAACAACACCACAGTATACTCCGGCTAATGTGGAGTATGACAGGATCTAGATGTAGGCAATCTTCCCCATGCCCGGACGTGCATGAAGTGTTATGGTGTGGAGCTAAATTGATTCGATTAAGGATGAAAACAGGCAAAACAGATAAGTTCTGGAGGAACGCAGACCGAGTAGGTGTCCAGAAGCGAAGAATTGGAAGCATATACGGACAAGAACTATATCAGGCATGGCGGCAAAGGTTTTCCTAAGTAAGTTTGTTTTAACGCATTTACTTAACCTAATTGTTGTAGTTGTATTACTATATGATGAACCTGGGGGTTCTAGGTTAATTATACCAATTTCATCTATACCACAAGAGATTGTATCTCCAATCTTTGTATCTTTGTGTGAGTTTTATGAGGTGAATCAACTTCGACTGTTGAGTTCTTGAGTTGTAACTCATTGAGAAAGATTGAGAGAGAATTTTAAGACAATGGAGAATCTCTTAAACACTATGTAATCCTCTAATCGTGCGGCAGTCATGGTTTTTTTTTTTGTTTAGGTTTTCCACGTTAAAAATAATCCTTTGTGATTCCTTATTATTGTTATTGTCTTTACTATTGTTCAACAACTGGTATTAAAGCACAAGTTGGATGTATTGTGGTCTGGAGGCTGAGAAACAATGTCATTCGAGAAAGATTGTTGTTTTTCAATTAGGCCAAGGTGGGCAATTCATGTTTCAACATTTTGTAACTTTCAATGAAGATGAAGGGTTAGTTAAGTGTAGTTGTAACATGTTTACAGAGGTCGAAGTTTTGTGCTCTCATTGCTTGCGACTGTTACATGTTTGTTGTGTTTAGAAGATTACAGATAAGTGTATTGTCAACAAGTGGTGTAAGGCAATAAATGACAATATGACAAATGAGCGCCGAAGTGATGGAACTTAGAAAGGGAAGATGCTATGAAATTCAGTATGGAGGTTGCAAACGATGCGACACATGAATGCATTAATAACTGCAAGCTAGATGAACAAGCAAGCTAGAGCTCATTGTGAGGAGCAGTTTAAAATTTTGAAAGAGTTGGTTAAGAAGAATGTCGGTTCTATATATGTGGAAGATGGTGCTTCAAAAAAAGCTTTACCTCCATGAAATAATATAAGACCATCTTGGATTGCATAGAAAGGATGTCAGAAATACAAGGCCAAAGAGCATAATTGACCAGAAATCTAAGCAAGCCAAACGGAAGAGAAGAAAAGATGTTTTTATCGGGTGCTAGTAATTCTAAATCTGGAACTCATGTATAGTTGGTGCATTTGGTAATATTGTACTTTGATTATTATGTTTATAATGAGATATACATTGGAGTCGCTTTTATTTTTTGTTGTTCCACAGGTTCAAAGTGATCAAAAGAGGCAGAACACATCCACAAGTTCCGATTCTCATCAGATTCAACTATCTAATGTTGGTGTTGTTATCTTTTTATTATTTTATTTTTTTTGTTGTAGTTGATGTATATTCACTTGTTACTTTTGATTGATTACAATGGTCTTATGTCTGGTTTCAAGTTATTTGTTCTTTAGAGTTGGCACCTCCTATAAATCTACTTAATGTTTTCCAGATATAATATTGCATTTATTGCATTCTATTTGTATAGATTTAGAGCGTGTGTGTTGCTGGTGAGTGAGTGAGTAAATTAGATGTGTGTGTGTGAACAATTGAACTATACAAATGATTTAGCTTACATGAAACATTCAATTAATGTGACTTATACAAATACTTTATTGCATAGTCATGAGTATTTTAGTGAACAATGTTAAGTAATGCGGTGTACAATGTCCAATAATGCAGTGAGTAAAAATGAGTAGTGTAGTTAACTAAGTTGAGTAATACAGTGTAGAATATTGTTGGTATTATTCATGTTATAATGTTGCAGTGGTTGAATGATATTGAATTGATGTGAATTACTTTTTGATCGTAGTCGTCAAAGTGTATGATATTGCAGTTTTGTATAATGTAACCATTTTATATTTATTTTGTTTCAAGTAGGAGTCGATTCTAGGGGGTCTTTGCATCCAATGAGTATGTCGATCACAAAAACAACAATATTGGGTGTACATAAATAAGTATTTCACACCATGTGTATCCAAATAATAACATTTATGTATCATTCACGAATCACAATGATGGATGCTCCTCCTGTTATTCTATTGAATGTTGATCAATGTCAACAACTTCTGGGCAATGATGGCTATAATGCAAAGCAATAAGGATGTTATTGGAAGATATTCAAGGTCTCACTTAAGATTTTTTTTTTTTTTTTTTTGGTAGAGATATATCATTTGTACTTTTTTTAGTTTTAGGACATTATCGTGTTCATCTTAGTGACAGGGACATTCAACCGAAAGAATAATGAAAGACTTGTATTATAATATAGTCAACAATTGTGTTTGTCTACTATGAACATTCTTGAGTATTGCAATGAACGTTAATGGAAATTGAATTAGATATTGATGTGATGAGGAGGGAGAGTGAAATGAAGATTATTAATCTTGTAAGTGATGATCACATATGCCTTATATTGTACTATGTGAAGTGAGAGGGTCAAATAAAAACAATAGCAAGAATATGTTGTTTCTCTAGTTGACAAGCAAGTTTAATTGAATGATATACACATTATGTGAATTACCATACTTAAGTACACAATATTTAGTGTTGTAGTGAACAATGCTCAGTAATGCAATGAAGAATCCTGAGTAATGTAGTTGTTAGAATTCTCAGGGCGTTGTATAGCAGACAAACAATAATAAGGGTGAAAAATAAATAAAGATTTGACGCAAGAAATTAACGTGGAAAAACCCACACCAGGGAAAAACCACAAACGATGCACTATCAAAGGATTAAAAGTGTCCATCGGAAATTCTCAGTCTATCACAAGTCACAACCTCCCCAGAGTTACAACTTAAGACTCAACATTCACATATGAGACTGACACAACTCCCTCAAGGACATAAAGATTACATATCAATCTCCTATGATCAGACGAAACACTCTCAATTGCGATATCAATAAGCCTAATGCCAAGGTCTCATTTATAGTACAAGGCTAACAAAATTGATTAGGGTTAATAAAGTCCTTGGCAACCAAGGAATACAAGTATGAGGCGACAAAACAAAACTAGGCTAACAAAACAAGCAACCAGCCAAAAATGTCGCCGAAATGGCAACAATAGAGCCCCCACGGTCCGTGGCCATCACTACGAGTAGGCTGTGGTGGCCACTGCCCCTTAATTCTTCACTTTTTTGAGTTGTGCTTCAATCCCTTGCCTATACTTGTTGTTTCCAGCCCGAAACTTCATTCCTCCTTGCTCAAGACTCGACTCAAGTCCAACAATTTGGGCTCCATGCTATCAGCCCAACAATCTCTCACTTGGAGACGAAATTGTAATAGCAACCTTCATTGATCATCATCACTGCCACTTGTCCTCGAATCCACTTGGTGCATCTACCTCGATCTTGTTCAGCAAAGATCAATAGAGGTCTTAGTTGACCTCACATCAACTCCACTTTTATTAATAGGTTCCCACTTGAACTGTTGACTGCCATGCAACTTCAACATACGCATCCTCGTCAACAACTCGGGGAAATATAGGATTGGGCTTTTACATCGTGTTGAACTTGTCGAATTCATGTGCAGGTTATATGCGTTCTTCGACTGACCATCCATTATCGTAGCATAAACCGGAAACCTCCTCGTTTCTGGTACCCTTATCTCATCGGAAAAGCTAACACGCCTTGGACGAGCATGAATAGTCATGTTAGAATTATCAATGACACTATGCAATCTCCCCTTTTTCCATCTATTTGCAATTATCAGAGATCCAATCGTGTAACCTTTCAATGACCATCCCCAAATCTCGTCGTGTACACCTCCTTATCCAGTTGACCCATAGATACAAGGTTATTGGTCACACCCGGGACATACAGAACATTTTTCAACCTCCAAGACCCATACATAGAAGTTTTAATGCTTTAGACTTTGACTGTTTGCAAGCATAACCCTACCAAACCTACTACTCACAAGTTACTAAAAGAATCTCTGCTAGACAAAGAATGAAAGGAAGCACTCGAATCTACAACCTAACTCCTTTCTGACGTCTCAACACTAAAAGTTAGGGCATCATTCATATCCTCAGCAAAATTTACCAAGTAATGGTCAGTATAACTGCTCTTCTTAGATTTAGGACAAGTCCTACGAAAATGACCTCTATCACCACAGTTCCAACACAACACATGCTCATGTTCGACATCTAAATTTAGACTAACCCCTACCACGAGTTCCCATTGTTCCTCCAACCCCTGATAGCCAAAGCATTCCCCAAAGACTCAAACATATCAGAATTTTTGCTACGAATGCTTTCATTCAGGACAGAGTCTCTAATTTCACCAAACTTCAATTTCTCATCTTTCTTAATCAAAGATGTTACAGAAGTCACAAAATTTTGCCAAGACTTTGGTAGGGTAGCCAACAGTATAGTAGCATTTATCTCATCATCAAAACTAAATCCCACAAAGGTCAACTTTGATAGCATCACATTTAACTCATTCATATTGTCATTCATATCACCATACTCATGCATCCTAAATTCAAACAAATAATGCAACTTATGTACCATGTTCACCGCCAAAGGTTTCTCATATGTGTTCTTCAAGGCATCAAGTAGGTCCTTCGTTCTTTTCTGATCTTTAACGTTGCAAGCCATGTTTCGAGCTAGCGTCAACCTAATTGTACTGAATGTCTAACCGTCAAGCTCTTTCCAATCCTTCGGTTTCATCTTTTCTTCCTTTTCACATATCGCAAGATTCTTTAGAAACTACATTTCATAGGCTTTCTGGGGACATGAATGAAAAAATAAAAACAATATAGGATATAAATGATAAAAATTAAAAAAATAAAAAATAGAGGAGGTAGATTTGATACCACCAAAATACAATTTTATTATTTTTTTTGTATCACCAAAATACAAAAACAAAGTAGGGATTATTAAAATCCAATTTTCGTGTATATATATATGTACACACACACATGCACACACACGCACACACACATACGTGTGTGTGTGTGATCAAATGAGCATTGAAATAAAGTAAGCATGTGAGCATTAGAGTTGTTGGCCATTGGATCTTAAATCAAGTCTGGGTATTTAGCTTTTTTTTTTGTACTTCAACATAGGATCACGTAAGCAGCTAGGGAGTTTGAAAAGAAAAAACCATTCAATACAGCATGAGAAATGGAGTAGCCGTCAACAATCAATATGGAGTCGACTGCATGCATGTAAGAAGTGTTGGAGTCATTTTGCTATTGTGCAATCACTGAACGTAAGAGGGAGGAGAAAGAAAAATGATTGTGGACATAAAACATGACAGCAGCGGATATCACCCTTTCGAAAATATCCACACCATGTACAACAAAATGTCAGATCATACGTTTATTTTCAATCAATATGGTCATAATATGTAACACCAATGGACATCTCGCATGATAATTTTGGACATCAAACAAAATGGTTGTGGACATCAAGCATGGCAATTGGGGGACATCAACTAGTTCCATTGTGGGCATCACCCACTCCGAATGTGCACATCAAGTACAATAGAATGACAAACACAAAAATAACCATTTTTCCCTAATGTCCATTTTCCTGGACACTAATGTCCACTTCAGTAACACGTGATGTCCACACTTACTATGTCACATCCCAAATGCAGGTTTGACAATCCAAAATAGTTGAAAATTTTTCAAATAGTAAAGGGGGAATTATAGAATGTTTGGATTATATTACCACCCAAGTATCCAAAATAGTTGAAAATAACACCCACTTAAAATTTTGAACTATTTACCTTTGAACTAATAATTTTAGTTAAACAAATACCACTGAACCTTCTATTTTAGCTAAAATACCATCTTGTGACCTAATAACCAATTACCTAGGTTTCATATATTTTTTCTACTTTCGAATTTTTATCTCAATGTTCAATTTTTTATTTGAAGTTATCAGAAAAGATATTTTCTGAACCGAAAGAGTACACTTTCATGTTTGACAATGTCATTTTCTGGCCTAAATTTTCATTCAAATCAGAATACAACATTTTTAGACCAAAAAATGCATTTCTTGGTCAATATATAACATTTCAAGATTAAAATCAATATCAATGGTATTTTCAACTAAAATTGATGGTTCATTGGAGTATTGACTAATATTGACAGTTCAATGGTAAATGATTCAAAATTTTTAAATGGGTGATATTCTCAAATATTTTGAATGATCAGAATATAACATTTTTAGACCAGAAAATGCATTTTCTGGTCAATATATAACATTTATTAAAATCAATATCAATGGTATTTTCAACTAAAATTGATGGTTCAGTGGAGTTTTTAACTAATATTGACAGTTCAATGGTAAATAATTCAAAATTTTTAAACGGGTGATATTCTCAAATATTTTGAATAGTTGAGTGGTAATTTAACCCAAGCACTTGGGAAAAATACAAATATTCTAAATTAAAGGGTCGTAAATCATGTTCTTTTCTGCGGTAGGCAAACTGTGGTGCCACAGCCTACCGCAATTTGCCACAATCCACCACATTTTACCACAAATCATTACTTTTCTCTCTCCTCACTTTTCTCCTCTACTTTTTACATTCTCTCTCCTCACCTACCCCACATATCAATAACCTATCACAATTCCACCACACCTCACCACACCATTCCGCAAAATACCGCATAAAAGAACATAAGGGGTGAATATACTTTAGAAAACTCAAGTAGTATAAATGTTAAACTTAAAAAATTAAGGAACAAAAAATTAATATACAAACCTAAACTGGCACACATCCAAAAAAGACCACCTTAGAAATACACCCCAACCAATATACTTAGCCAGAAAGAATAGCATCAAAATAGAGAACTCATATCATACTTCTGTGAGATGCAACAATTGAAGGCCACACAACACTAGACTAGGCTCAAAATATATTCTGATACAAATTCGTCAATGGAACTAGAAATTTTGAAAAGAATAGGTTTGAGGCAAAATCGAAACATAGAAAACCCAAAAGCATACCGAGGGATCTCCAACGACTAGGAATCCACGCTATGATTAGAGTAATCGTCTCTCTAGTGTCTAGGGTCCTCTCCTCGTCCCTTCCTCTCTCAGAGCTTCATTGTCATCCTCCAAAGAGATCAATATCATCCTTCACCAGTTTTATACAATGCAACCAGCTCAAATAGGAAGTTTAGTGTATATTGATACAAGTTTATTTCATGTCATTTCTCATCTGCCTTTTTCCCCAATATGGTAACATTTAACTTTGATTTGTTGTATTAGAATACACTTACAAAACCCTTGTAATCCTTCCCCTACAAATCTGATTTTGCAAATGGGAATTGCTGGGTCTGATCACAATTCACAAGTTCAAAGCACAAACTCCCTTCACTATCTCTTGCTTAGATCAGCTCGAGTTGAGTTGAATGTCAAAACTCATCTTTAGATGATTTAAGGAGCCCATTCTTGCAGAGCGACGAATCAATGAATCAATGTGTTCATCTATAGTATAATTCAATTGGTAGAAATTTCTCACTATCGGGACAAAAATGTTCTTTTCTTCAATAGTAACTACCTGGGCCTATTGTCCCAAATAATTCTTGATTAAACCTGCTTCACTTCAAACATACAACTCGGTATACGCTAGTAAAGTGCGACTCCAAGAAAGAGTCAACAAAGATAATTACGAGATGAAATGAAGACGGGCTTACAATAGGGTCCACCTTGCTCAGCTTCCTCCAACCACAGAATAATATTGAATAGCAACTGAGAAATTAGACAGGAATTGATCAGCAGCCAAAGGTGCGCAGGTACAAAAAGCAACTGCACAATCAGTTGATTTTAGATGACAAACAAAGCTTACCAAAGAGCAAGATCAGGATGGAAGGCAGTACTTTCTTTTCCCTTCATAGGAGAAGAAAGAAATAATCCGTCCTCAGCAGAAATCAAGTTCTTCAACTGCAAAGTGCTGTAGTATTGACAAAACAGAAACCATCAAAAGGAGGATTGAGTCAAGTACTGAGTCACATTTACAGAGTCACAGAACAGGCCTTTCTTAGTAGGTACAAGACATAGTACTCATAGTAAACCCAAAAAAAGAAATGAACAAATGGAATCACAAATACATCTTACATAAGCAGTAGCTGCCTTCAAAAAGAAAAAAGAAAAAGAAATAGCAGTAGCAGATAGACTGATAATGATCAAGCAAACAAAACCCTATACCCTTCAAACTAACACTAAAGATCAAAGCTCATTCAACTATAGATAACCATTAACAAAAACCCCAATATCAGGGCAGTCACTTGTTAATAATGGATTTGAAAAAAAAAAGGCAAAATAAAAAAATTAAAAATTGAATTAAAAAAAAAAAAAGTTACCCAAGAACCCTAGCTTTACTTCCTAGCTTCACTAAAATTATTTTCTAGAAATTGCTAATGCATGTTATTTTGTCATCAAATGAAGAAAACTAGAACTCAAAATGTACATTCAAGCTTTTCCTACCATATTATAAAATTTTGATCCAATCAATTCAAGTAGAATCTTGCTTCAAAATTTCAACTTAATTATTTTGGAGACAAAACATGTCAGACAAAAGTTAGTCATATATGTTGTTACAGAAAGATTTTGAAGCTCAAAATTCGTATTCAAGCTTGTTTAATCTATTTTATTGAATATAAGTTTCAATCCAAATCATTGACATTGAATTATAAAGTGTCTCATATGATTTGTTGCCATATGGGAACGAATCATAAGAAACAACTTTTTGTGTGAGAAGTAACAATGTGGATATAAGAATTTTCAATGTGTTGACATGATCCTGTGTGGACATTATATGCAAGATGTGGACATGACACATAGATTATGTCCACACTTTGAAATTTCTCACGCCTACAATGTCACTTCTCCCAGATCATATGAGAAATAAATTTCTTTGAGAAGGTAAGAAATAATGGTGTGGACATGTGAAATTTCGAAGTGTAGACATGATCCCATGTGGGCATGGTAGCAATACATGGGCATGGCACACAAATCGTGGGCACACTTTGAAATTTCTCATGTCCACAATGTTGTTTCTCATCTTCTTACAAACAATTATATATGTGTTGTGTTTGTGTAATAAGAACATGAGAGATGCTTAGAAAGCATCCTACACGCCTATGTACTACCAAAATACAGCCTACCCACAAAGATTACCACATTCAAAGGGGAAAAACTAATCCTCCCATTAGCCCCACAAAGAAAAGTGATTTGATGAAATTGTCTTTCTGTTGCTGAAGAGGTGTTTCAACTCCCTCAAAGGCCCTACAATTACATTCTCCAAATTTTCCGAAAATAAATCACGTGTGATAATTGATAACCATTGTATGCCTCTTCTTCAATTTCCTACCAAAAACCCTCTCATGCAAGAAGATGGCCCCTAATTGACTAGGAAAGTACCCGAGAACTACCTAGGCAACCAAATACTAAATCCTAGAGAAACCTAGCAAAGTCACAGTAAAGTAGTAAATAATTTGGTGTTTCAAGATTCCCCTTGTGCATAAAACACTAAATACCCAAAATCCTCCCTCACAAACAATCACACTCACTCTCCATATATAAACACCTCACAATCAATTCCATTCTTCTCTCTCACAAACAATCACACTCACTATCCATATATAAACACTTGCATAAACAAATATGACCAATTTATTAGATTTGTGACTATATTATCTAGTTTAAGTAACCAAACGTACTAACAATCACTTTTCCATAGCATTCCATAGTTAATTTGCATTACACCCTCATTGCATTACATCCAAGCACATGTTTGGTTTGATCATCCAACCAAACAATATGTTAGGATTCGTACCATGTCTAACACCCTATGTCTAGAGTCCAGATAACATAGCTGTGAGACATGAATACAAACTCATTTCTTTTGGTACATTACTCTTATACAAGCAAATATGGTTAAGGAAACATGCACATTTGCATGCATTGTCGAGCGATCACATCTAACCTACCAACCAATCCCTCTGAAGCTAAATAAATAGTGGTAAATACAATCCAATCCTATATAATTTGTGTATCTCTTACCATTAAAAAAAAAAGGCCAAAGCAAGTGATCTACATCCAAATCAGCATCTAAAAGTATTGTGTAATCAGGGGAGGTATGAGTTTCATGAAATTGCACTCCCACAACCGGGTCTTACAACTAAATCTGAACTAAAAGGTAAGAAGACATAATGAAGTACATGAGATTCAAAGGGTTTTTCCAAACTTTCACAAATTCATACGAAGTGTCATGTTCGAGCAGACACATGCCCAAATCTAGTTTAATAAGTTCATTCTTCATACACTTCATCTTTCTCCCAATGTTCAAAATGTCAAAAATGTTGCCCATATTCACTCAAGAAACTATATTTCATAATGTAAAACTTAACGTAAAGATATTGGAGTGTGGAGTTGGCAAAATAACTCATTCAACATCTCTTTCTTCAATGTTTTCATTGTCATTTCTCGGTCAATCTCATTACCTACAGCCTCAAAAGGTTGCAAAGAATTTCTCTGCCCATTTTTGGGCATTTTGCAACCAAAATGCGTCAAACAATACAGTCCTAAGCCTGCCATTTTTTCCTTTCAAATGGTCACACAGCTAATGCTAACATCTAACCTCAGACAAGTCCATAAAATGTGCAAGGCTTGCAACCAATTTTTAAAAAATAAATTAAAGTGAAACAGAATTGCAGATCGTTTTGAGCACAATAGACTCTAATGATTCTGTGCCTCACAAAGTGTAGCTGAAAACGAAAAGAGCCACAAGTCTTCTTGCCTAAAAATCTGAAGCAGGTGGACTTGAGGTGTTCTCAGATGAAGAAATTGTTGTAAAAGAATATGTTGTCTCCAACTCTAAGCATCACACGTGACGCTGATTGACGATTTGAATCTTCTGCACAAGGGAAGTAGAAGATGGATCAGCCAAAAGGAAATCATATTTGATAAAAAGGATGAAGTAGGAGGCAGTTTAGAACAGATCAATGTCGAATGTAACTGATCATTTCAAGGGCCATAGAAGGGAGAGGATGACAGATGCTCTTAGTGAAGGTAAGACTAAAAGGTAATCATCATGAGACACAGCGATGCATAAGGTAGGAAATGTGTCAAGTAACTAATGTTGAATGGTCAATCAAATAGAATTTCATTACCATGGTAGCCATAACGGGACTCCAATCACTTAGTTTGAGCTCATTCATCTAGGGAAAAAAAAGTCCTAATGTCTAGTCCTCTCTTGCATAAAGCGACAAACAGCTTCCAACTTGGCCAGAATTCATTTTATAGGTATATATAAAATCCTCCATGGTTTTCTTCAATGACATACAAGACAACTTGGATGGGCAAAGTCATAAAATCAATTGGTGGTGCTCAAGAACATACTTCACAATAAAGTTAAAAGTTTCCCCATTGAACTTTTTTCATCCCACCAATCTCTTACAGAATAGCTCCAAAACAATCTTCTAAACACCCTTACATTTGTTTAGATTTTCCAAAAGGTTTATCACAGTAAGAAGATGGAGCTCCTTAAGAAATGACAAAGTAAAATGGAAGGTACTCAACTAGTCAACTCCACGTGCAAAAGGTTGTAGCCAAGTGTTGGAGATTGTCATCGATTGAGATGAGAGTCCTTTCAAATGAGTGAACACTAAGCCTTGTCATTACATCATATAGACTTAAATGGATAGATCTCGCAAGTCCCAAAATAAGGCCATCATACCAATTCTTTTGGCTATTTTTTTTTAGAATTACAACTTTATAAATCAAGGGTTTTCAAGGCTCATGTGTTTGCTGTAGCCCAAAGCCATGTGCACTGTATGTTGCGTGAATAGGATAAAAAGTCTTTTGCACACATTCTCGGAAGTCACTTGACATCTTGATGTAAGATTTATCAAAGACAATAAGTTGAAGCAATATTCACATTTTATAGAAATTAAGGGCTTTTTTATTTTCATACGAAAGGAAATAAGCCAATTTTCTACGAAGAGCTCTTAGTTTCTGTTGGCCTAGTGCTCCTATTATTAATTTTCATCGTATATAATTTTGTAACTGCAATTTCAGAAGATGATCTGCTTTATGATGTCAAATGTACAAAAGCTTCTCTTAAATAGTTAAATTACATAAATATGGTTTTACCCTAATGAACCCATCACACCGGTTCAACCATTGACTTAGTACTTGAAACAGTTTGCTCACCGGTTCAGTTTTGACGACCATGCTTCTAGTTCAACATCATGCTAAATTATTCGAAGTTACATTCACAATATTTTGGCACAACATATCACCAAACTCTATGTGTGAATCCTGATCATGAGTGATAAGCAACCACCTATGACAGTGAATGTTACATTTTAAATTGTCCCCTTGCTTAAACTTAGAACACTAGTAATAGTTTGGTGATTTTCACGCTGATTTTTTTTAACAGCGTGTTTGGGTGAAATTTTACTCCCCAGGATTTATAAAGGTTGCTGTGACTCGTGAGTTGGTTCTTTGTTCTGCCAATGAGTCCATATGTTGTTAGTTACCTCTTTAAATGACCTGTGAGTGAATATCTTCCATCCTCTATGAACCTTATTCCTTGGAATTTTTTAGATAATTAGTCAAAATCTGTTTGAAAGGGCACCAAAGGAAAATCACCTGGTTATGAAAAGGGAAAATACACCCAGCAAAAAACCCTAATATCCTCAGGCTCCCATCACTAATATTATCAAGAAAATTTTTAAAAAAAATCAATTTCCCATCACCCTTGAGCACTACACTCCAACTATACAAAATCCTCAAAAAGCATAGCTTGAAATCATGAAGTGAAAAAGCTTTACCCTTAAAAAAATTCATCAAGTTCTCTGCTTCCCAGTGGCCCAGAAGCATGCTACCTGACCTAACATCTTGGTTTCAAGCATCATGGATGTAACTCTAGCAACGGTGCTTCCTTGATACATCAAAATGCTTTGTGTTCCTCAGGACATATCCGCATTACTGAATCTCTGTTTTGTATTTCCCATTCCATGTACACGTCACTGAATCTCTGTTTTTAATTCCCCAATACATGTACACATTGCTAGCTTCTACTACTAACAACAACCAAACACTTTTCATGTTGTCGTTTGAAACAACCTCTCTCACAACACATATCCAGATAAGATATTGCACATCTTTTTCTTGTAAGTAGTCAAAAGATGGATTGCAAGGACACGAAGGGGATGCCACCCATTTACAAAACAGGGAAAATACAAAAACACTGCCCTCAAGCTCTCATCATTGATATTAACAAAATCTACAAAATTCAAACTACGATCATCCTTAAGCACCAAAATCCAACTAGACAGTCATCAAAAAGTAGAGCTAGAAATTATCTAGGGACAAAGCTTTTTCCTCAAATATGAATCGATTTCTCACCTTCCAAATGGCCCACAAAATAACTTAAAGGAACATAATTCCAAACACCAAAAGCCAACCTTTCTTAATCCTTCTCCTCTAAGTCACCAACACGTCCTTTACACTAGACGGTTAGACCCAACTATCCGCCATCAAAGACAGGGTGAGGTGCCAGATGAGCAGCCACACCAATAATGCAAAAGAAGGTGATCCACTTATTATTCCTTCTCATAACGCATCATACACCTAGTAAGCATGCCTAGTAAGAAACTTACAAGCATCACAAGTAAAGAAACAAGCTTTTCAGGGGAAGCCCTAGAATCCCAGATGGACTTGGCAGGGGAATCTAATTCATTAAAAACCCCAGAAGACATAGAGAAACTCCAAACAGAAAAGGACCCCTAAGGTCTAGAGGAAAAAACCATCTCATTGTAATCAAGAGACAAAACAACCATCTCAGCAAGTAAATCCAACAAACTGTGGTTATTATACTCTTCCCAATCATTAAGAACCCTCACAAAAGTCCACAATCTATTATGAGTGCATTCATGAGTCACAAATGTATACTGTTGCAGTATGGCACCTAGGCCTTTGATGGAGATGTTGCAGTTTGGCATCTTTTAAAGGAATGGTGTTTCAGATTGACAGCAGGGCACAAAATGAACCTCTAAGCAAGTAAAGCCAAGACATTGCAAAAGAGTTTCCTCTTTACACTATGCCATCATCCAATTCCACAGAAGGTTTTATTCTAGTCAGTTTTGTGCATACCGTAACCTCACCAAATGATATTACCCCCAATCCAATTAGAAAAGTATTTACATTTGAAGAAGGAAAAATGTCCACCAACGAAAAATTAAGAGGCCTTAGCATCTTAACTTTAAAAGCATGCTCAGCACAGAAAAGGGGTGCATTGTACACAGCTGTGTCACTGTGTGCTTTACTGGAATGAAGCGCATTTCTGCACTGTTTTGCAGAACCTAACTCCGGGTGTTTCATGATTCTTCATTGCCTCCCAGTTCCGTAAAAAAAAAGAAAAACTAAAATGTTTGATAAAAAAACACTTTCATTCTCAACAAACGTTAGCCCCCCCTCTACTTGTTTGCTCTTGCTCGCTTGCTGCTCTCTCCTATTGTTGCTCGACCCATCTACCCCCAGTTAGTAAATCTCTTTCTCCTTCCTCATTCTTCTCTCGGTTCTTGGTTTTTATTTTATAATTTTGGCTTTTGCTGCTGGGTGCTACCTTAGTTTTAGAAAGCGCACGCCTCGTGAGCTACAGCTCACAAAGTGCGCGCCTTGTCCCCTCCGCGCCTTATGGTGCGCTTTATGGAGCTTTAATTGTTCAACTAATTAAAAAATATGAAATGTTTAGTGTATTTTTAAAAACCCCCCTCTAGGATGTGAGGAAACCCTAGACCACACGATGCCCTACCCTTCTTCCTCTCTTCTCGTGTGACTATGCTTGTTTTATTTCTTTAAAAGAATATTTTGGTGTTACATCTTCTGTTAAAGACGATTTGTGTGATTTTTTGACGTATTACTTGTGTCTAATCCATTATTTGATGGCCTTTCTGAGCTTATTGCGTAAAAAATAGAGCTTGGAAAAAACTGTGCTTTGGTGCGTTTCACATGCGTGAAGCGCGCGCCTTTTCTCTGCGCTTCACGCCTTGCGCCTCGGGGACCTATGCGCTTTTTTGCGCCTCACACTATTTTAATCTAAGGGTGCTACTCCTTGTTATTCCTCTTCCTCCTGTCTCTTTTACATTCACTCTGTTGAACTATAGATCTGTTTCTTTTCCCTTTCTTTGGATTTGCTGCGTCTCGCTATGGAGTGTGGACACTCGAATTTCCCTTTTTTTGGTTTCGTTGTCTCTCTCTCAGCCTCTCTCTGTCTGACTTACTATGATTATGTGAAGTGATTTCCTGTGAATCTGCGATTATGTGACTTCATTAAGTTGATTATTTGTTTAATTTGTATATTTTTCATGAACTAGCTTTCATTAAAGTGAGTTCATAAGTATTTTTAATTCGATTGATTGAATTGTGAGTTGAGTTCACTGGGTTGTGAATTGTGCGCCACACTGTCACTGCCAGTTGGTTTGCATAGAGGACCAAACCGATTTGGATACAGCCTCGTCTAAATCCTTAAACCCTGCAAGGAAGCATAGAAGGCAAGATGAAAGCATAAGTGTATTCTATTGCAATCTTTGTGGAGCAAATGACTACACGGAGAGCCTTATGGTTTAAACAGGATAGTCAGCTGATATTGTAATGCACTAGCAGAAAGGTCCCTGAGCAAGTTAGAAAATAAATCCAAGACTATGTAGAATTTGAAAAAACCAACCAAGAAAAGATTTTTTTGTCGGTGAATATGATTAAGTTGAAGACGCTGAAGAATGTGTTGAAATGAATCCTTAGAGTGGAAAATTTAGGTGGTGGGTCAAAGGAAAGTTTTAGCATACCGAAGCCTAAGCAAAGCAAAAGGGTCTAATGGATTTTATGTTACTCCAAGTCCAGGTCCCGCAAATGACGTAAAGGCAAGAAATGGCCAAGGGAGGCGAAAGAACGAATGAGTTATGCAGAGGGCTTATAGATAAATTGCTAGATGGTTTTATGATTCAAGGATTCCATTTTATGTGGCTACACATGATAGTATTGCTCACAGTTACCAGGAACACTTCTCGGGTGGTTAGTCTCGGAACGCGGGTTGCTAATTTTCACACAAATTTAGTCTAGTTTTGACTTCGGAACGCGGGTCGCAGGCATATATAGCATTCCCGGTAACTATGGTATTGCTATGACGTGTGAATCTATTGCTCAATGTGATCAGGGATTTAAACTACCTTCAATGTGTGAGTTGAGAGTTCCTATCATTAACCATGTATAAAAGGGAGAGTTTCATTCTTGGTTTTTTTTGTTCGTATGGTGCTTGCCTACTTGCTTGTGTGAGTTGGGCTGGCCCAATTTTACCAACATTAACACCTGTCATCTCCTCCCCTATCTTCTCTTTCTACCAATAAGGGCATGTTTGGAGAGAAAAATGGAATGGAATGGGTATGGAATTAGATATCTAGAGGGTTGGGAATGGAATTTGATTCCAAAATAGAAAGTGTTTGGTGAGAGAAGGGAATGAAATAAGGGAAGGGTTCTAATTCCATCCTTTTGATACCCCCCATATATGGGAGGGTTCTAATTCCACCCTTTTGAGGGGAATTAGAAACCTAAGGGTTTCCCAATCCCATTCCAGAAATGCTTCACCAAACACCAAGAAAAGAAATTGAATACCTATCCCACCCTTATTCCATTCCATTTTTCTCTCCAAATAGGCCCTAATTGTGTCAGAAAAATTGATCTGACAGTCTCCATACACCAGTATCTGTCTACCTATCTCTCAACCTCTGTTTGATTTGCATCATTTCATCTGATTTCGTTGAATTAAATATCTTCTTTTTGGTGTTTTAGAACACCCAAAATTATCCTTAATAGTTTCCCCTGTGCTATTTTCCATGAAATCTCATCCACAACTCACCATTTTAATCAAAGGAATACCCAAAGAATTAAACAGTGAACCTTAATTCTTAAAACACAAATCCTTAAAATCTAACTTCGCATCATGCGCAGATTTCATATAATCAACACAAAAGAACGATATAAATGTTATGATTTGGAAACCATTAAAACAATCCAGATCACCAATTCAGAACATAGAAGAAGAAAGAGAGGAATAAAGTAAACGGATTTCCACTTTGCCCTTGCAATAAAATCGTCAACATTATCCATCATGATCAATTTCTTATTAGCTGAAAAAGTTGAACATCAAGCATGTATAAGTTACATTCTGTAGAACAAATTGGTGGAGATGTTCACGATGAGGGGTATGAAGCAGATGGTTGAGATTGTCCAGCATTTGACAGTGGGTTTAAGAAGGCAAAAGAGGAGAGATATGGATTTAATAATTTAGGAATTAGAGAGAGACATTTTTTGAAAGAAAAGCAGGAAAAAAATTGGAGTTGTGGGATGGTATATTGATTCGATGCTCTGTGCTCCCATGGTGCATAGGAGGATGGATTTGGATAATTAATTTAGTATTTTTTACTGTTATTGTTACATTTTGTTTTCATGAGAGGTTGACGAACTTCAGAGATGGATTAAATCTTGACGACTTTAATTACTACCCCGTGCCTTGCACGGGCCGGGCTACTAATCCTCATAAGTGGAGGGCACCAAGAAGGAAGGTAGAGCAAGACAAAGAAGGATGGGCACAGAGGTTTATTTTATCTTATCCGATGAATGCCATGATGGCACCATCGAAAAGGATTTTGCTAATTTCCTTGCCAATTCAAGAAAGGCTTGATCTTTATTCGATATGGATGTCTCCAAACTTGTGAAGGATGCCAACCTTTTGCCTTAGGTTCTTAATGATATAGTGGAAGAGGTTGGAGAGGGAAATGTGGTCCGTAGTGATCGACAATGCATTTAATTATTTTACAGGAGTAAGTAGCTACAAACTAAGAATTTCTATTTTCAAATGCCAAGTATTTGTACCAGATTTAATGTCTAATTCTTTTAATATTATATTTATGTAGGAAAATTGTTAGTGGCTAAGAGGCAATACCTCTTCAGGACTCCATGTGACACAGATTGCATTGATCTTATGTTGGAAGATTTTAGAAAGAATATTCCAAAAGTTAATATTGCTGTTTCAAAGAGTATGGCTATCAATGCTTACATACATAGCTTTGTTGACCTTTTCAACTTGATGAGAGGCAACTAACTAACCGAAGCAACCTACATAGGTTGGTCATGACTAAATTTGTTGCACCATCACTCTATCCTCTATCCACAAACAAATAAAAAAATATTTTGAGAAAGATGGTGACATCTCATGAATGTAGTACTAGTGTGGTCAAAGGAGGCAAGGGCAAAAAGATAGCGTCTAATATCTTGCAACAGAGTTATTGGAAAATATTTAATGCGATCTTAAGTTGACATGTCCCCGAGTTAAGTACCTTCGCATGATTGAAAATTGATGGAGGTAAAAAACCTCTTATGCGCTATATTTATGAGGTTGTGCATAAAACCAAGGATACGATTGTTAAAAGGTTTCAAGAAAAGAAAGGCCATTAAGAGATGGCATTTAAGGAAATTAAAATCAGGATCAAAGATGATAGTGAAGTGATGGATGGTTTGTATGCTTGCATCAGGTGACTCTGGATCTTAAAACCCAAGACAAGGTTCTTGCCAAGTTGAGCTCATACAAAAATATGGAAGGTCTCTTTGAAAAGCCCATTGCAATAAGGCAATGCAATGTGACATCTCTGGGTAAGAAACTAACTTTAATAAGTGCTAAATTTATTGAGGTTTTGCAAACATTTTCTAAGTTAGCTAGTAACTAGTACTTAAGTAATTACTTAAACTAACTTGTACTTCCTTTAAAATTGCCAAATGAGGGAGAGGATATAGATCCTCCTCAACAAACGTGAAAAAGTTTGTCACTAGGGTGCTTAGCACCTTAGCCCTACATGTAGTGCAACGTAATGTGAGATAAATTGGGGTGTATTTAACATGCAAGTTACAGTTTCAAATAGCTATTCAATTCTCAAAAAATTTTAGTTCATCAAGTAAATAACTAATTTTACTTACTTTCTCAACAGCTAGACCCCAAGAAGATAAATAGGCTGGCAGCATCATTCCTGATTGAATGGTTTTTGTGAAATCAAATCGTATACTGAAGCACCATTGCCAAGAGTACAAGAGTTCATATACTCTTGAAAGAAATTGATAAGCAAATATTGGATGCTTGCAAGAATGGAAGATGAGGATGATGGTGATGATCTTGTGCTTAAGATGGATACTATTATTTAGCCCGTTGTTGCTCAAGCTAGCGGGAAAATGAGCTACTACTCTTCTACAAGGGACAAGGGGAAAGAACAGAGATTTAGCTAATGTCGAATTCCACAAAGGAAGAGAAAATAGAAGGAGAGAGGAGCTAGGAAGAGGGAGATGGAGGAGAGGACGTAGGCCACACAAATTCAAAAGAAGAGGTGTAAGGAGAATGGGTGAGGAAGAAAAAAGGCATAACAAGAGGCGAGAGAGAGCTACAGCAGCTTAGAATGCAAAAAACCCATGAGCTCTTCGCCCAGCACCCTGCTAAAAAGTGCAAAAAAGCCTAGAAAAGCCAGAAATTTTGAAAATGAGTTGGGCTTCGAAGTGAAAAAGCAAGGGATGCCCCCTCTGCTTTTTTAGGGCTTTTTAAAACCATCCATTTGCCAATAGGTGGTATGATAAAACCCCATTGACTTATATGCAAGGTACGATTGTTTAAAAGCCCAATTAATATAAAAATTAACATGGTATCAGAGCAACAGCCAAGGTCACTTGTTGTTTGCCACATTCCCCAGTCTGATAAATTTGGACACGTGTTGGACCTTGTTAATTACGCACATGTGACGGGTCGTGTTGGTGTTTAAGTGAACCAAAACCCCACGTTGATAGATGAAAGGACATTGAGCATATATATAACTTTCTGAGTCACCAGATGCCACATTGCTCAAGCTAATATACATTGCTCAAATTAAAAGTTTAAGCCAACAAATATTAAAATCAACACACACACTAGTCAATTTAGTGCGTTTTGATTTTCTTGACACTAGACCACCTTTCCAGTTTCCACACAAAGTTTCTTCTAGACATTATCCCATTTTCGTTCTGACTTCTTTCTATAAAATGTAACCTATCACTTTCAATGAAAACAGACATAAAGGTATTAGCAAATAAAGGATGTTCATCCTACACAACCACCATGTCCATGTGTAGAACAGAACATAAACAGGCACAAAACAACATGAAGGAAATAAGAAAACCGAGCAAAGCAATGCAAAGTTACTTATTAGGAAGGCAGCACAAGATTACGCAACCACAAAACCCACTTACCACCCACAGATCATGTTAGAGAAGGAAAACAAAAAAAGATAAGCAACAATTCCATACATTCAAGACAGAAGGCTATGGAGAACACTTGGGTGAACAGGAGTAGGTTAAAGAGTACAACACAATTGGAATAAGGAATTAACTTACAGCTCTATTTCCCATTCCAATCTATCAGTTCACTGCGGCGAACACATAGCTTAGCACCCTGCCGCTCTGCTTCAGTGTCATTGACTACCCCTCGACACCGTTGTGAACCACAATAACATTTAAGTTGTTCATCCACAGAGAGGAACCTGTAGGACAAAAAGGAAAAGCTCAGCAATCCTAGCATACTTCAACCCAGTAATAAAAAATAAAAAAAGCCCAGAAGCAGAAACCTATAGTCATATGTCAATTCCTCCCACTGCTTTATATCTCTTTTAGCAAATATTATTATGTGTTCATCACCACTGACAGTTATAACTCTTGAGTAACAATTTGGCTGCACAAGAAACAAGAATGTATATTAGAAGCTCCATGAATATAACTGGATAAAGGCAAAGGGAGCTATCAGTGATCTTCAACATGATCAAGAGACATAATTCAAGTGATAGCAAACAGCACCCATAATTCACCAAGGCCAACACATGCTCAGATTTTCAGGGAGGAAAGAGGGGCAACTAGGACTCAAGAAATAGATGGATTGTTTTTAAATTATTGTTTCCAGTTGAAACTTTTTTAACAAAGCAACCAATGAAGCGAGTCAAAACCAACAATGTAGAGTCTGCGACAAGGAGTTATGGTATCTTGATACATGTAAGTTCTGCCTATTGATGAGCACCAGGAAAACAACATATTAGTTTTGGAACATGTGCTATCCATGACCTTGTTTTACATTTAAATTTCACTGAATCCACTTTATTACAAATATATAATCTAATTTGCTACTTTAAAATTATTGTAAATAGAATAAAAATAATTATTTGATTGTCACATTGACTATAGTACTCCAGGATTATTTATTACACTACATGATACAGAGTAATTAACGTGCAGTAGTTGGAATTTTCTCTTCTTCTATTGATTCCCATTCAGCTTTCCTTCTGGTTTTCAAAATGGTTGTTTTTTTATTTTTCAAAAGGTTATTTTTGGGTCCGCAAGAATCAGCCTCTTCATGCAATACCGTGCATGAAAGGAAGGCTGCCTACACATAGATCCCCTGAGACCCCATACTAGGGGGACTTTACTTAGGGTTGTTATTGATACAGAGTAATTAATAGTAAAGGGTTTTTATTTCCTTAACATAATCAATATAATAACTACTATTTGATTATTAATACCATATTATTTACACATCTATCAGTAACAAGCCATGCATGCTTCTTATTTACAGAAGAGGAAATAAGAAAAAGGACAATGCACCATTTGATGCAACCAATGTACCTACTACACACACACACATATATGATGCCATTATTTAGAAGTTCACTATTTGTTTTATTATTCACTCATGCCTTGCACTAGCACCTTGCACGAGAGAGAGCGAGAGAGAGAGAGAGAGAGAGAGAGAGAGAGAGAGTGTATCCGTGTGTACATATATTATATGCAAAATACTCCTTGACATATAGGTTGTGCAATAATGTCAATAAGACAGCCAAAAAAACAACTTAGTATGTAAAAAGATAAACTTTAACTGAATGGAAAAGGCCAATAAGAATTATACACCAGAAGATGTAAAGAAGAAACCATCATCATCTGTTTTCCAACAATAAAACAAAAGACCCTACAAATAAAACTATATAAAAAAGAAAAGAGAGAATAATTACTTCACACGAATGGTTGATCAAATGAGCAATACTGCCTGCCCTTGTAGCATCAATAACACGCTCATCATCTATTCGAAACATATAGGTTCCTGCACCCTGCAACAGAAATCCAGAAAAATAATTGCATTGTTGAAGGACAACATATCAATGAATGGCCCGAGGCACACTAATCTGCATGAAATACTATGCCAGTAGCCCAATGTCAGATATGATTGGACCCTACATGGAAAATACCAAAAATAGACAAAAGTCAAATGGAGATTGGAGACAATATTCGAAGTGACAGGAGCCAGATGCAAAGTAAAATCAGTTATAGGCTACTGCTGCATAAGCAAGGTATCACTCCAACATTGGTGGCAATTGACACAGCTTCAGCATATAATACCGCACTCAGCTGGTTCACAGGGGAACCAAAGCACCTACTAAAAGTGCCACATGCAATATGTATCGTGGCATAAACCAAATGCAGAAACATTGAACACACTTGATTGACTATGACAACACAAGAGCAACAAAGCCCCCATATTTGTTTGGTAACTCTCATGTCTCAATGCACATAGATTGCTCAACTAAACAATGCTCCCTTCACTTACACAATAATATAAAGGCCAATTTTTATACTTCCGTCCATAACAAGATGGGCATAGAGCATATCTGGGAGCTAAGGTATTAGGTACCTGGTCAGCAAGAGCTACACCTTCCCAAATTATACCTCAACCATTTTCACAGATTTCATTGCGAACAAAGTACACACTTCCCACCCAAGGACACAATGTCAACATACTCATGTAAGCAGATACTCAACTTACACAAACGGATTAAGGCAATATAAGTAAACATACCACCAACGAATTGTATATTAAGTGTTCTCTACGATCAGCCACAGGTGGTCTAACAAGCTCTCCAGTGTATTCAATAACCTAGAAAGCCAGAAAGTCATTAGATCAATCTTTGAGACATTTCTAAGAGTTACAATTCATAAACACACCAAACAAATAAGAAAATCACAAGTACCATATCTCCGGCTTTATGTGGCTGCTTTGCAAAGATTCCATATCCATGTATTCTAGATTTCCCTTCACAACCAAAAAAAAGAAGAAAAAGAAAGAGACTCTGAAGTTAAGTTTAAGTCATAGCTGTTACTCTTCCATGAAAGAACCAAATAAAAACTGGAAAAAACATATCTCGAAGAAATGAAGCCAAAGACAAGGCATTGTCTGAATACTATGAAACCTGCATTGCACGGAGAGGGAGAAAGAGAAGGGGAGTCTAAAGCATTTGGGTTGTAAACAAAAGCTATGTAGAACTTCTGGAATGGACAAAAGAAACTTTGGACAGTTCATGAAATAAAGCAGTGATGATATATGCTTTTGTAATAATGTCAGTGACACAGAGGAAAGCTCCAATCTACTTTTTTAGATAAACATCCACACATGAAAACTAATTGCACACTCCTCCCCTCTAGATTCATAACAAAAATAAAGTATATTCAGGCTTGTAAAGCGCCTGCTTTCATAACAAAAATAAAGTATATTCAAGCTTGTAAAGCGCCTGCTTTCATAACAAAAACAAAGTATATTCAAGCTTGTAAAGCGCCTGCTTTAGAGGAAAACTTAAATGCAGAAGGCACTTGATGATTAAGTGCTAACAATGGCCAGATATCCCTCAACAATCTTTGGACACTACACCACACTGGCACGTTAGTATATAAAACAATGCAAGGCCACCTATGACATAAGATACAATGAAACTGCAAGAAGCATTCTTTTGGCAACTATCAGAATTTGGAAACATGATCCATGGGACATGAATTATACCTCAACTTTTGAACTAAAGAAAAACTAAAGGGTATACACAGCAAACTCAAAAGCAAACTTTGATAGCATTGGTTAATTTTAGGAGCCACAGCAGCAAGGAAAGGGGTACAAAATTAAGAAGGGAAGAGAAAGGCCATAGAACCCTCACCAAATGCCAATCTTTTCCTGAAAGTCTCCCTCATATATTTATATTTATCGGCCATTGAAAGTATGCTCCCTGAGGAACCATGACTTGAAGTTCTATTTTGAATCCACGAAGACAAGCCAGAGCCCATGAGAACTTTATCCTCCTCTGATATCCGAGTCAATGATTGATGTAGGCGGGAACCACCAACCAAGTACGGCATGTTCTCTAAGAATAAACGTTTCATGGATGCTGCAGCAAGTACTTCAGGTTCTTTCCGTCCCCTTCTGGAAGAATAGTCATAAGGCTCTGTCCATGATAGTAAAGCTATGTGAGGAAACCAAAGATATAACAACAACCGAGGAAGACATAGCTCTGACAACAACCATTTGAGAGTAAGGAATTCTAACAAACTCAAGACATTAATTGCACGCAGAAACCACATGCCTAACAATGGCCCGCACGTGACAAAACCACCAAGGAGACAGACATCACCACATATCACAGATTCATGGCATTCAGGGAACATATGAGGAAGTACCTTTAAATTGCTCAATGATGGTTTTCTATCAACACAACCCAAAAGATAGTGTAAATTTTCTATAATAAGTTAGCTTTTATGATGTTCACTTCTATCATTCAATAGTTGGACGAGAAACATACAACTCTGATGCACACGAAACCCAATCCAATAAGAATAGAAAATAGTTATCACATACTGAAATCCTTAATCTTGATATAGATTTATATATGGTGTGCCAGACCCCAAAAATACAGTAACGTACCACAACGAGCACATCCAGATTCATTAGGAGGAGGGCTGTAGCTTGAATAAGAAGTATTTTTCCCAGCCGACTCATCCTCTATTGGGAAATGAATAGATGGCTGCTTATGTCTCTTGCAAAATGAAAGTAAACGAATACACTGTTCATCTTCATCTTCTTCATCTATAGGAGTGAGATGGAGTTTGTCTTCATCTTCAAGCTATACAACATCCAAAGAATATAAGATAAACAAAAACAGATCAGAGAAAACTAGTATAAAGAACTGTCAATAGGTATTTCCCCCAACAGAACACCTGCTTGCAGTGTCCAATAAGTGGAGAAAATTACCTCGACACAAAGGCCAGCTGCACGCGCACAGAGTGGGTGGTAAGCCACGCGACAAGTATTGTTAGAACACTGTAACCAAGTGTGATATATTAAGCACATATTCATTAGAGTGGCAAAGTAAACTGTACAAGACCCAACACCAAATGACAATTGAAAAAACAGCTGCCCACTCAGCCAACGTAAAGCACATATGTGTAATGGGAAAAAAGGGATTTCATTAACATTTTTCAACATCCAGGGGGAAAAAAAAAAAAAAAAAGCCGCCTGTTCTTGCCAGAAACTTTTTTTTATTATAAAAGCCATGTGGATCTCAGAGAACAAAAGGGAATACTGAGGCCAGGGAAAAAGTCCAAGGAGTCCAGCAGTGCAATGCTGCTTCAAATCTAACAAAGAAATTCCTTGGAAGCATTCATTTCCTTGGGAGGACATAACTACCAAATACCAAACAAAACTCTCATCCACTTCCTCCCAAGAAAGACGTTATTCCTTTTTAGCCACAAATACCAGGTGATGAAATTTGTTTATCCAAATGACTTTCTGTTCTGATCATCATCCCTCCAACCACTATATCAACCCTGGCATACTCGAGCAAGGTTATGCAGAAGCCCATATCTTACCCCCTCAAAGAGGACTTTCTTCCCTTCTTTCATGCAAGATTAAAATATTAAGTTAAGAGATCTATAAAATCACTATGCTGGTAAACGGTAGTGCTTCTAAGAGCTGAATATCGTGGAAAGCTACATACAGGCTGACTCCACGGTACCTACTGGAATATGTATATATAGCTAAATACAGTTGCTGCATCATGTAAGTAGAAGGAAAAGCCTGTATAGAATGATCAACAAGTAGTCAAGGGGGTCACCTGAATGCAAGCTCCATATGGAACACCGCAAATGCTACATAGAAGCTTCCAACGGTCCTAATCAAAAGAAGCACAGGGGGAAAAAGATAATCAGCACTAGAAAGGAACTAAATTGGTTTATGGTACAGACAAGCACACACACACACATACGCACACACGCACACATACACAAAAAGACCTTGTTTATTCTGCTTAGACCGTCGATGGGCTCCATTTTTTTGATATCAGATAAGCATGTCTCTGGAACAAATGAGCAAAGGTCAAAAGAATAAATACCAGAGGATACCACAAGACATAAGTAACACAAAAACAAACCAGGAATCCAGATTGCGCAGGCCAGATGCGCCCAGTGACCATCAGTTGTAGGCTTCATGGCCCCTCCTGCATTATCAAAGTAAACGATTTACATAATTAAACAGGAGATAGTATGCATTATCTGATGGGGAATAACAGATACCACAGCATGTACCTACAACAGGACAAAGGCGACAAGGTGGAGCAAATTTAGGTGCTCCAACTCGACACAACTTGCATAACCAAAGCACACCATCAACAGACTCTTCACCATAGCACCTGGCATGAACCTGAGCAAGAAATGTGCAATTTCGTTCACAAATTTAAGAATAATAAAGGCTAGGCAACAAACAATAAAACAATGTGAAATCGGAATTGTTCTTTAGTTGGCACAATTGAGAGTAGAAAAGACCAAAGAAGTTATGTTGAACCAAAAACAAATAAATAAATAAATAATTGGTGAAAGTAACTTTTTCCCATTTCTGTGACTTTTCAGAGAAGGAAACAACAAAAGAACAGACACAAATTTCCTCCAAATGTTCAGTTTCAGGCGAAAACATTTTGGGCATACAAAATCTTTACGAGAAATGGTTCTCAAGTAAGGTTGGAATAATAGGTTAAAACTCTTCCTAGTGAATACATATCATGTTTCCAAGAATCAACCTACAGCTTTCTAAGGTTTCGCACAAATCCCAAACATATTCATAAACAATGTCTTCATCATGTGACGAAAATCAGCAAATGCACAGCTTAGTAGAAAAACCTTGTATTTGTGGATCAAAATGCTTCTTCAACTGTGCTCTGCTTCCTTTTTATGCAGTAAGCAGTCAACAGTTTAAAAATCTAGGGTCCAAATGTCCACTAGAGCCACTTCTTTATAACTCTGTAACTTATGGTCAGGTTGCTAAATTGGAACCTCCCCAAATACCCAATAGAAGCACGACTCTCAAGGTATGGATCTGAAACCCGAGAACATAACAATAGATTGAACCAAAAAAGGCAAAGGGATGTAGAAACAAAACCGAACAATGTAACAGGCTCCTTACCATCATTCTGCATTTATCGCACTGCAGGAACAAATTGTTTTCGTATTCCTAACAAGAAAATAATGTCAATTCAGCATATTTTTACAGACCCCATGAGGTCGTTAAATAACGAAATATAAGCAATGCCAAGTTCCTTAAAGAGAAACAGAGAATGCAGGTGGGAGAGGGAGAAGCAAAATTGTGCACACATGTAGAAAAGAAGAGAAAAAGAAAAAGCACGCACACACACAAAAAAAAAAAAAAGCATGCACAAGCATGTCATACCCCCCCCCCCCAAAACACGCACACATACACACACACGCACCCACAAATACACACACACACACACACACACACACACACAGAGTTGTGCAACATATACAAAGCTCTACATTTCAGCAGTCAGTGAATCATTCAAGTTTTAGCCATCTAAAATATCCTACAAGGTAGAAGAACAAAAACACAGAAACTAGTTTCTTTTTCTACTGAGGACATTCAGTTTACCTCATCCATGTGGCAAACATTGCATCTGTCGAGATCTCTCCAATTAATACTAACAGGTCGGTAACCACAAGGCATGACATTGTATCTTTCCAACATTTTGTTGGCACAGGACTTAGAAACACCTTCTGAATCTGATAATTCCTGCTGAAGCCATCACTTAATAAGTCAAAGAAATATAGAAGGAAGCGACATAATAATCAGAGCAACATTATATAGTATGGACATATGATGACATTCAACAATTAGGTGGTGAGTTGGTGACTAATAATTCTTCTAAGGGAGGCTTTGACCAAGATAACTGCTACTAGATATATTATTAGTCACCCCAAATTAAATCATAGTCAACTCAAAATCTTTAAAATGTTGCACTTAAAAGCATCTTTTGCACGGTGACCCTTATGTGATTCTATCTGACCCATGTTTTGAATAATTTATTGCATGTGCCAATTAACTATGTAATGTGAAGTGTAGACCTAACAGTTAATACATTATATCTGCCACCTCCTGATTTATACGAGACAGATTTTAGCATCTACATTAGCTCTTTAGCTCATCTAAAAAATAATCTATCTGTAAGGAACAAACAACTTCCAGTCCGAATCTCCAGGGAGTATCCAACAAGTAAAGAGGCCAATACTGGCAGATCCACCGCCATATGGAGTGAGTCCATGGCCTCAAACGCGGCTGCTCCGCAATGAAATAGCCACATTGGATTTGTAAAGGTTTTTCAAGTTGAACGAGTGACATTTCCAGTAGGGTAAATGGCAATAGGCAACCCTACGTAAGAGCGATTTTTCCATACTGCAACAAAAACTGCTTTTTGATTCCTTGTGACTAAGGCAGACTGACAGATTTGTTAAAGCAATACAAGGCTAAAGGGGGCTGAGGGAGTCCACAACAAACCAAAATCCTCGGCGACATTAGACAAGCATCATGACGACTGTAAGTGTATGAAGTTGGAGAGTACAGAAGAAACAAAACAAATAGGCATGCACTAGAACAAGTAATAAAGATCAGGCATCTGATACAAGTTTCTAAAGACAGCCAAACGGACACAAAGCATGAGTAAAAAAGATGACACTTGCATTACCGCCGAAGCAGCATATCCATGTCATAATGCAGCTAGAAAGGTTTCAAGAATATTTAAGGAAGGATGCGGCCGACTCCATCTGTCAGAACTCAGAACTAAATGTGAAAGCACAAGCAATTACCTCATCCTCCTTAGAATCTTCGCTTGAGTCAATTGTTTGAACATCTTCATAAGCACGTTGCATGTTTAGCATGCTTTCAGGAAGCCTCTGCTCAATCAGGTACCTGGTAAATGTAACTGCAAGATCAGCAGTATTTCTACATGACAGTAAATTAAAATCTCAATCCCTTTAAACAGCTAGCATGAAATGACACATCAAGCTAAAACGTTGAACAACACCAATATTGATTATTGACCAACAAGGTCGGCATTCAAGCAGCATGAACTTCAACTCAACTTCACGTACTGAATTTCAAATCACATCCATATTCACAACCTACATCCCAACTTACCAAGATTTGGAGGGATCCCCATGTAGCCATGTAGGACCTTTAACCTCCTGCTTCATGTAACCATGAACTAAAAACCTTTTGACAGCCTACTGGCTAGTACACCACCAAAAAAATAGGTATAAAATAGTCTTGTAACGATTGTCACTCTAGTTTCAAGAATCCAAGCCAAATAAATAAATAAATAAATAAAAATCGCCAACCCATCAAAGCAAGAAAGGCATTTCACTCAGAGAGGGAATGTAAACTGTAATTTCTCATATAACTTCCAAGTAAAATTTTAGAGTTCAGAATGATCCAAAATTAACATGTCCAAGACTGATTCTATGACTGTTCAGCAGTTACCACTTACCACAATTCACAAATTTTCTTCAATGGCTTTATATATCTCTCATCAGATTATGAAGAATTTAACAGGAAAATCAGAACTAAATGGACATGTGATGTACGTGAGGCAAAACCCCTAAAAAATATGATACTTCTCATTAAAATAATACCATTCCGATGTATACTTAGCAAAGGAGTTTGAAGTAGTATTTTGAACCCTAAACTACCACATAAAAAGAGAAAAAATAGGGACAACCTACATTCTTGCTTCTTTCAAGCTGCAAAGGAACTGTGGGGACTTGCACTTCACATGGAAACTAGAGATAAGACCTTTCATGAACGATACAGCCTGTTTTGCCTGTATTCTGAATGTCTCCAAGAAGTGTTAGCAAAAGTTGAAATCACATTTGTTCAACCTGGAAAAATAATAAATAGTCCATAAAGTAACCTAACCTGGCAAAATCATGACTTCCAAAGAATTGTACAGGAACGGATCTTCCTCCAGGATCTTTATTCAACTTCAACCCCTTCCAGCTGCTAACGAGAGCCTCATTCAAAATGACAGCAGGCCACATTGCATAACCTGAAAAAGTATGTATTAGAGGAGGGAAGCTAACAAGACAAAGAAACTTCTTCTGGAGTGTTCAGATTTTCCTCAAAAACGTCTACGTTGTTCAAGTTTTCTTTCTTTGCTAGTGGGGAAGATTGAGGATACATGCATGTTTATCACTTATCCAAAACTGAACCTAGGACAAACAATTTAAACTGAATGTCAACTGTTAGAATAGACTACTTCACATCATGTTGAATTTTCATGGTTTCATCTAACAAATTAATACACTAGATATTATATTCAAACGTTTCCACATATCTCAACCTTGAATCATTTGCAAACAAATAAATAATTAAAAATGGCATGACATGCTTGGAGAGATAATATGCAACATTGTTTATACTGCTGGTCCTCATATTTCCTCCTACGTCACACGCTCAAGGCAAGTAACAAGATATTTGTATTTACATAGCAGTGAAGAGCTACTCACCTGCAAGTTTTGCCCAGACGATATCCCCAGGCTCAAGCTCTCGACTTTCATCCACTATAGCGGCCAGTCCAATCAATTGACTATAATCGGGATCATTATCATCCTTACATTTATCAATTCTGATGTTTAACTTGCGCATCTCCTCCTCGGATATATTAAATTTAACTTGTTCATGCAACAAGATCAATTCTTCTTCATCACCATCATCATACTTCACCTGGTCATTGACATATCTTAACCACAATGTCCAACCAACAATATCAACATGAGCAAACAAAATAGACACACAACTAGGAATCACACCTTATGACGTTTAGATTTTTTATTATAGCCAACCACCGTGCCTTTATACCAAGCATTGTCCAATGGCCAGAAGACCTGCATGCACCTCAACATAGTAAGTATGTCTAAGAGACAACAAACGTCCATTGTACTGCTTCAACAGGAAGACTCACAAGATAGAATCCCAACAGACAACTCACCTTGCATTTTAACCCAACAAAAGCCATTGGATCAACACCATCCAAAGCCAACCTGATCATGAATAAAGTCGGAATCATCCTCGCACAAAAAAAACACTGAAATCTAAACTAACTCATAAAACCTCAAACGTTGATTGGATAGACTACATACTGTAACCATTTTTTATCCAGAATCTTGTGATTAGCTGAAGAATTGCGTGGCTTTCTCTTGACAATCCCGACGGTACTGCCATTTGCATTCTGTTGACACCGCGATTGCCTCAACCTAGGCCCATTGACCGTAGACAGCTGAGCTGAATCCAACCCTAATTTGGCGAGCTCGGAGCTTCCAAGGCGCCTCTTCTTACGGGGAGAACCCAATACATCTCCAACAAAACCCTCAGCATCGTCCAATTCAGACTTGACCTTGACTAGAGTGTGGTTATCGGCGGATTTCTTGTGGCGCCGACGAGAATAGACGTATTTGAGGGGAGGTAAATCGGGCTCCTGCTTGACTTGTAGTAATTCCTTGTGATCGGGAAGTAAGGGGGTTTCGATAATGGTGAGCTTGCGAGCCCTAACCTTCTTAGAGACGACATTGGAGGAGACGTGGCGAATAGGGAGAAACCTAATCTGAGTGGGGGAGTTGTGATTGTCATCACACTCCAATTGTTGGTGATGGTGGGGGTTTTCCTCCATCAGGGTTTCAGATGAAGGAAATGCCATTGACAGAAAAAGAAGCAAGGGATGGAATGTTGGAAATCTAGGGTTTGAGAAGAAGGGTGAGGGTGAGATTGACTGAGAAAGAAAGAAAGAAAGAAAGAAAGAGGAGAGGGTTGAATTTGGTTTTGGAGGGATCCAAAAGTTTCCTAAACAATTGGTTTTGGATTTCCCGCCGGGGTGAAGAGTGTGAAAATAGTGAGGGAGGGAAGAGCAGTGTAAGTGTAAGTTAGAGAGAAATGTTGGCAGCAACAATTTTTGCAGGGGAGACATTTATACCTCCGTTCCTCGGCTACAACCTCATCCGGAAGTAAAAGGAAAGTTTCCAAATACTCTCAGTGAGCAACATCGGGTATCCGCCTATAATTTAAGGATTTAGTCCCAGATTTATTTAGTAATGGATCATGATTTTAGGATTCAATCCCAAATCTATTTTAAACCGGATTCTAAAATCAGGATTTAGTCCCGAATTCACTGGGAATGGATCTAGAGCCGAGTACCCGAATTGGAAACCCACTATCATTGTCCAAATTGTTATACTTATGCTGTCAACTGCAATTTGGAGATTTCAATGACATTCATCCAGTCAATCACTACTTCCAACTTCAATATGGAGAGGTTCGAAAGAGAAGAAGGTTTGTAGCGATGGGATTAAAGGAGCAGTGACTTAAGTTATAAGCAATTTTTGGGTTTCTCAACATATGAGCTGAGCACATGGATCCAATAGTAGAGTTTTGGTAGATTGGGTAGTAGTTTTCATTTAGTTTTATGACCTAAAATAGTTTTCATATTAATAATTATTTGGACCTTGGATACAAGGTCCGGTTCTGGATTCTATATGTCAGGATCCAGTCCCGGATCCATTTACAAATGGATCATAATTTTAGGACCCAGTCCCGGATCCAGATAACTAAGATTCAGATCCATTGGATCCAACTGGTTATGGATTTGGACCCGGGTACCCGATTTTTCTGCTCACCCCTACTCCCATCTCGCTCAGACAAACCAACAAAATTACAGTTTTTTGCATTCATTAATAAATGATAATACTCCATCTATTTCCTTTTAAGTGTTGCCTATATTTTCTTGTTAAAAGAAGTTGAATATTAATACGTTAATTTCTATAATGATTTATTATATAAAATTAATGTTATTTGACTCGTGATGAAAATACTATTGGCAAAATATAATATTCTATTTTTTTATAAAAATATTATGTGAGAATTTATTACAGATTTTTCCCCTTTTTTCTTTCGTCGTGGGCGAAGGCTTATCTTCTTCTATTGTAGTGCAGGGACTGGCCTTTTGTACGGAGCTTATGAGAAAACTCCTTAATTAAAAATGGACCTCAAAAAAGTGAAAAACAAATAAAAATGGAAGAAGTATTTAAAAAAATTTAATTATTTTTAATGTTTATGAAATAATGTAATGTAGTTTATAAATTTTTGACAAAAACAATGATCAATTAACTCAAAACTTTTCTTCCTTAGATCATTTCAGACACCTAAGTGTCTTTATGCCTTAACACATCATTATTGATAATGTCAATTTAGCTTTTGAGGTTTTCCACTCCTTGAAACGGAAGAAAAGGGGCAAGAAAGGTGTTTGTGCGCTAAAAATAGACATGAGCAAGATTTAAGAGTTATGACTACATTGAAGGGGATTTTTAGCAAGACAACAAAGAAGTTGGGTTTACGGAGGTCTGGATAAAGCTGGTTCACGGATGTTTCTTATCAATTTCTTTTAATCTTTTCATCAATGGAAGATAACAATGTTTTGTCAAGTCGAGAGGGGACTATGCTAGGGGGATCCCATATTCCTCTATTTTTTTCCCAATGTTTGTGGAAGTCTTCTCCTTGATGATTACAAAGACGGAACAGGATGGGAAAATCCACGATCTTGAGGTATGTAGATGAGCGCCCAAAAATACTCATGTATTTTATATCATTTGTCAAAGAAACTGAAGAGAGTCGGGATCCTTTACCTAGTCTTTTGGCCATCCAATCCAGTATGGCTTGGAAGGTTGTCATTTTCAAACTTGAAGGTCCAACTTTGCGTTAACCTGGATCCGTCTAAGATGCTTTCGCCATCCTTTGGATTAGCCAATAGCCTCTCTAATCTCGGCAAGAATAAAAAGGGTGATACTTAGAGCTCTCTCAATCCCGGCATCATTTGGAGAAGTTTTAAGCATGGGAAAGAGAAGTTTTCAAGACCATGCCATAGGTCGAGGACACTCCCTTTCATGGAGGTGGTCATGGCCATGTTGTGAGAGGACACACTCGTGACCCTCATCACATGGAGGTGCCCCTTGGGTAAGCTATGGGACATGATCATGTCAACCCTTGACACGGTTGTGTCCCCCTTCCAACGGGGTAGACACGGTTGTGTCATGGTATGACACGGTTGTGTCGACTACATCATTTCAGCAATTTTCGTTTTTTTCTATTTTCGTTGAGTTATTTCCATTGCACATGTAATTTCTCCTTATACCGCTCCTAATAGCAACTTGTATCCCCTTAAGTTAGGATTTTGGCCTCGGAATTGGATTAATTTAAATGTTTAGATAGATTTTGGCCATTGGGTGTTGATTATTTTCTTGAGGCTTACTTCAATCCACTTACCTATTTAACCAAGGTATTTGGAAGAAAATAACTAACTTTTGCTGATTAATGAGTGGTATTGTTGATACCACACTCAAAATCTCTAGCTCTAAATCTTAATTACTTTATCTAAATTTCTATGTTTGGTGGTGTGTTCAGTCAATTCTCTATAGAATTGTAGTGGATCATCCCTTATCAAATCTTGGTGGATTATTAGTTCTTGGAGGTGCAAAGGCCTTATCACCGTGTTAGGATGAAGATGACACAAATTCAGTGATTCGCACAGCGACATTCAGATTTGAAAATATTATTGTCGTCCACAACCATAAACAAGGATAAAACCAATCACCAAAAGACTCCAAACATACAAAACAATTTCCAAATAAATCAAGTTTGGTGTGGACTTTTATGGTGGTTCAAGTGAGAGTGGGTGGATCTATCCTTTAAGCCTTCACTTAGATATCAAGGTTAATCTTGGTGAGCTTTCTTCAGATATTGATCATATCTTTGTTGTTTTTATTGTTGTTCTTGTTTAACCATTTAAAAACCAAAAAAAAATGGTGGAAGTTCATGAGTTCTAAGTTGGGTTTCTTAAACCCTAAGTTCATTGTTGGTCTTTGCATATTTAATCTATCTTTTCTAGTCATTTCCGGATCATTTGGTATCAGAACTTTGGGTTATAACTCATTATGGGTGCTTGAAATTTCCAGATTTTGTTATTGTTGATTTTGGCATTATTATTGATGTTTATGGATGCAAAACTCATACTTGATGATTGATATTGGTCCCTTGATGTATTAGGAGTGTTGGGATGTGATTTTTGTCATTTGGGTCCAAGTATTTATAGGGTATTGAGTTGATTTGTTCAGTTGTATTTGCCCATAAATTTATTCTTTGTTTTGGAAATTTTGGTGAATTTGACATGTTTGTGTTGAGGTTGTTGTGATTTTTGGTACTTGAGTGGATGCTTTACATGTCTCATTGTTATTGGTAGTAATTTGTTGAGGAACTTCATTGTTGGGAGTTGATTTGGGTTGCAATTTTAGAGAGCATTCAGAGTAAGTTTGGAGATTGAATATTTCGGGGTTTGGTGTTTATTCATGTTTCATTTTATGAATGCTTATGGTTGATTGGGGTGTTTTATTGGATAATTTTTTGTTGGCTATTTGTGTACGAGGTGGTCACTTGGTGCTTGCTATTTGCACTGGTGATTATCATTGGTTTGGTCGATTGTGGTGCATTTCCTTTGCCGGTTTCACCCCATCTTCCCTAACAAAATTGGCCTCGCGAAAACTCCACAAAATTCCCTTAACTACAAAGCACCCAAAGCCTCATCCATTCATCTTTATCTTATCCTATTGAATCTCTCAACTCCTCAAAATGCCCTCTGCATCGAGTCAAAATGGCGAAAGAGAAATTTCCTCCTTTCACCCTATTCTCACACCTGAACCAACTATGTCTCAAGTCATGCAACAAGTTCAACGACTTATTAATAGCCAAATTGTGCTCCAATGCCAAATGGAGCTTGAAGGATGGAGGAATATTCACTCAACGCTTGAGTATCCATTGCAAGAAGAGGTTGAAGCTCTTTGCTATCAAGCATTTTGAAGAGTTGACGAGGTTCCGCCACCACCTCTCCAACCTCAACTTGGTGGACATCCTCCTCTCCCTCCCGATTACGGTGTTGATACTCTTCATCACCCCCATGGTCGCCTTAACTTCGACGAGGATGAAGGATCAAGTGAGGACTCGGAAGACATATCATCCATGGGAGTTCCTCTTAGGCCTCGAGATGACTAGGGTGACCTTGGAGTTGATCCTTCTACCCTCTATGGCAGTTCAAATCTCGATGAATTCCTTAATTGGGAAAGATTTTTTGAACTTGTGGATTATGACGAGAGGAAGCAATATAAGGTTGCCACCCTCTAACTCACTAAGTATGCATCCCTATGGTTTGAGAACTTGAAGAAACGAAGGATGAAATATTGCAAGCCAAAAATTCAAACTTGGTCGAAGCTCAAAAAGTACTTGATGAAGAAGTTTGTGCCCACCCACTACAAGCAAAACCTCGGCACCAAGTTGTTCTCTTTCAAGCAAGGCCACAAGAGTGTTGGAGAATACATACGGGGGTTTGAGTTGGTCATGATTCAGTGTGATGTACAAAATTCACCGAAACAAGTGATGGCAAAGTTTCTCAATAGCCTCGATGATAAAATCTCATCAAAGGTGAGATTCAATCAACGACCTCTATAAGCTTGTCACCTTTGTCGAAAAGAGGAAGAAGAACAGGAAGTCAAATGGTACTTCTACGACCTCCACCCGTGAGTACAAAGGACATGAATCTCCATCTTCTAGGCAGTCTCGTCCCCCTTGGAGCACCAAGTCTACAAAAGGGAAATCATTGCCCCCTAGGGATCCTTCAAGGAAGAAGGAAGGAAGAAAATGCTTTAAATGTCATGGATATGGTCACTACCAATCTGAATGCCCAACAAAAAGGGTGATGACCCTTCAAGAGGTCAATATATTGATAAAGAAGTTGAAGAAGTGCTCAAGGAACAAGAAGTAAAGATTCCGGAAGCACGTGAGGGCAATCTTGAAGTCCAACCCCAGGAGGGAGAGTTGCTTATCTTGAGGAGAGTACTCCATTCCCCCGAAGTTCCTCTTGACAACAACCAAAGGGATATGTTATTTCAATCACGATGCAAGGTCGGAGGCAAGGTTGTGACTTCATCATTGATAGCGGGAGTTGTACCAACGTCGCCTCGGCATACATGGTAGAGAAACTTAACCTCCCAACCAATCCACACCCCCGACCGTACCATCTCAAGTGGCTTAGTGATCGAGATGGCTTAAAGGTAACCTGACAAGTTCTATTTCATTAATCAATGGGTTCTAAGTATAATGAATCTATTTTATGTGAGGTGGTAACGATGAGTGCGAGTCCATTTTACTTTTGGGGAAACCTTGGCAATTTGATCGGGGAGGTGAACATGATGGCCGAAGAAACACGTATTCGTTCCAACTTGGCTAACAAAGACTTACCTTGTGCCCTTTAGCACTCCACAAACTAACCATAACTCAACCTGGGGTGGGAAGTGAGTTGAGGGATGATGAGGGCATATAGTGACTATATATTGGAAGCATTTTGATAGTGAAATTTGGGGATTAATGTGCTTAATTAATCTTTTATGATCTTATTTCGCTATCTTAACTGAGTTTTGTGTGTTTTGTTCAATTTGTGCAGATTAGTGATATGAACTCCAAAGCTCACATCCATTACTTGATTCATCACTAAAAGAGCTTTCCGACGATATATTATAAGGTCAATTCCGAGTTGAGATGATGGAGTTATGAATAAAATAGCAGAAAGTGTGCGAAAACTGATATATGTCCACTCTTTTGGTCACCATCATTTCCACAAGTATGCTATGACTTTGAGACTTATGCCAATAAAAAGTAGACTCCTAGAACTTTCCGAAAAGTCAAGAACCAAGTCAATCGGACGTCGGACGAAGGAGATATGGCCGAAACAAGACGCCCCAAAAAACTCCAGAAAAAAACACGACCCGTGTTGACGTCAACACGGTCCGTGTTGGCCTCCAGAGAGCTCAATTTCCCCAGAAACCATCAACACGACCCGTGTTGACACCAACACGGTCCGTGTTGGCCCTGTTTATGACGATTTGACCGTTTCAACTTCTCTTAATGGCTATATAATTGTAGATTCGGCTGATTCATCCATTACTATCCACCTTCATTCATTCACTCCCATTCACCATCCATCTCCATCTCTACCATCATCCATCCCTTCCTCCATAAATCCATCCACATTCATCCTTAATTGAAGATTGAGAGTTTATTGGAGTTCGAAGATCGATTCTCAAGAAATCCATTGAAGTGGAGGAGCAAAAGTCCCCACTGACTACCATTCAAGTGAGCAATGATTTCCATCTCGGTTTACTTCTCTTTCTTTTAGATTTCATGCTTTCTAGAATAAATTTTGATATGTTTTTTGTTTTGAACATGAGTAATGAGTAGTTTCTTTCAGTTTGGGGGATAATCTCTTTCAAGTTTCTCTTATGGATTGAGTATTGTTGGATTGAACAAGTTTGTTTATCTTGTTTGAATGTATTTTATTTATCCTTTGATTTTGTATGTCATTGCTTTTGCTTGATCACCATTAGCATGGATTTAGATTGTTGAATGAAGTACCGAACGGAGAAATTCGATAATCGGAACCCTTAGGATTAAACTGGTTATGAAGTGAACTAGAGATAGAAGACTTTGTAATTAGGGGTCATTAGATAATTTGATCTTTAACTTAGATAAAATTGACACAATAAAGAGTCCAAGAAATCAATTTTGCTAAACAATCCGTTTCATTGCCAAAAGCTCGCTACGGAAGAATTTATGCGATTATCGACCCTATAATGTACCAAATTAGTGACATACATGTTCAATCCACTTGTTTGATTCATAAAGTGACTTAGGTTTTATCCCCTGAACGTCTTTATCATATTGATTTCATCTTGTGAATTGTGTGAATATTTGATTTATTTGACCTTTTTAGTGACTAGAACTAGAATTAGTTATTCTCAATCTACAACCCGACCGATTTAGCAATCACCTAGGAGGCTAGTTTGGTGCGTAGTTAGCAAAGTCCCTGTGGGATCGACCTTGATACCTGCTACACGAGCACCCGTGCACTTGCGGCCTATCAAGGGACCTTCTCCTTGAGAGAGAAACACGGGAAGATAACATCCATGGTGGGGATGAGTATCCTTTAGCCTTGTCCATGTTGTGTGGTGAGCCTAAAGTGAGTAAGTGTATCTTAACTCCTAAAAAAATTCCTATTTTCCCTCCTTACCTATTACCCTCGAGCCCCAAGTCTCCTCTTGATTTGCATTTCCATGACGAGGGCATTGCGTTGGAGTTTGATGCGAGTTGGGTGCCTACCAAATTTGAATTTGATGGTGTGAGGGATGAACAATTGGTTGAGCACGAACCAGATGTTGCGCTCTCCTGTGATGACTACATCATGGAGTTCAACAAGATCATGGGTGGAAGAGCTAACCGGGATCGTCGTTTTGTGTCCACTCTCCCGCGTATCCTCAAGAATTATTACGCCTTCAAGAAGGGCGGGGTGGTGAGCATTGAGCTAGCATGGCTTTTGGGAGACATCTACTATGGGGGTCCGATCTTTCTCGCAATTGTTTTTAACCCCCAGGATTTGAGGGCAAATTCTCTCCAACTCGGAGATCCTGATCCATAAGGATCAAGGGGGTACTTAGGGTCTCACTAACCTAATGGCCCAATCCCGAGATTTTCAAATGCCTTGGAGAATTGGGTATCAGATCAAAGAAGTCTTGCGGTGAAATGACTAATTTTTCAACACTCAAGCCCGAAAAATCACTCATGAAGACAAAAACGGAGCTAGTAGAGTCAATGCTAAGCCGAGGAGTCAAGTCGGGGTCGGAATCCAGCCAAGGGGCGTTTTGGGCATTACACAAGGGTCGGGATGGAACCATGGAGCATTAATTCAAGCCCATAAAACCTACCCCAATGAGGTTAGGAAGAAGTCATGAGGGAACAAGACCAAGCAAGAGAAACAAGTTGAAGAATATCATGTTTTTGGTCAAAATTTGACAATAAGAAAAGACATATCTTCACTCTTTTGATCATAACTCCTTCAATACAATTCTGATGACAACCGAATTTGGTGAACTTATAGTACACATCAAGGGCTTTCCATAGATATGTTATATGACCAAATCAGAGTTAAAACAAAGAAATTATGTGTTTTGGAAGTCAACTGGCGTCGGCAGAAGCTGGCTATGCATCAAGGACGCTGGCTGCGCCAGAGTGGCTACAGGTGCGCCTCACCTTACTTTTTCATCCCAATTCTCTGGGTTAGGTGCGGGCTGCGCCTCAGAGGCGCCAACCGTACCTAACCTTGACGCGTTTGTTTCCTTCAGTTTTTCGGCTATTGTCTTTCTCCCTTCCCCCCTTATATTGTATTGGCTTTCTTTGGAACTTAGACATTTTTGGATGAACATTTGTAAACACTTTGAAGATGAATTCTTCTTGGGTATTTGAAAACCCTCCCCAAATCTCTTTTCTCATTATCCATTAAATTCCAACGGTGGTAGTTAAGAGTATTCACTTTAGGGCTTGATTAGTGGGTAACATTTCCATCAAGTTTGATGTGGAGTTTCATGGTGGTTCAAGTGAGAGTGGGTGGATCTGTCGTTTAAGCATTCACTTGGATATCAAGATTAATATTGGTGAGCTTTCTTTAGAGATTAATCATATCTTTGTTGTTTTTGTTATAGTTCTTGTTTAACTGTTCAAAACCAAAAAAAATGGTGGAAGCTTATTGTTAGTCTTTGGGTATTTAATCTATCTTTGCTAGTCATTTCCGGATCACCATGCATTTTTATAAAGATATCCGAATCCAAATTCGTTATAATCGTTGTTTATGTTGACGATTTAAATATGATTGGGACTCCAAAAGAGCTTCGAAGAGCATCGAATTGCTTAAAGAAAGAATTTGAAATGAAATAACTTGGTAAAGCTAAGTTTTGTCTTAATCTACAAGTTGAACATCTTAAGAATGATTTTTTTGTGCATCAGTCAACTTACATAACAAAAATGCTAAAACGATTCTATATGGACAATGCACATTCTTTAAGTACTTTAATGGTGGTAAAAATACTTGATGTGATAACATATCATTTTAGACCCTCATAAGATTGTGAAAAACTCCTCAATCCTGAAGTATTTTATTAAGTGCTATTGGAGCACTATTGTACCTTACTAGTCATACACGATTAGATATTTCATTTTTCGTAAATTCCTGGCAAGATTTAGCTCATGTCCAATACAACGACATTAGAATGGAATTAAACATTATTTCGATACCTTCGAGGTACGCTTGATATGGGTCTATTTTATCCTCACAGAGAAAAAGAAGATTGACTGACTATGCTGATGCTATATATTTATCTGATCCTCATAACGCCTGTTCACAAATCGGGTATGTGTTTATGCGTGGTGGAACAGCCATTTCATGGCACTCTATAAAGCAAACCATAACATCTACTTCATCTAATCATGTTGAAATTTTGACAATTCATGAGGCTAACAGAAAATGTGTTTGGTTGAGATTAGTAATCCAACACATACGGGGAACTTGTGTGGTTTATCTTTATGTAAATATATTCCCACAATTTTATACAAGGATAATGCTGTTTGTGTAGCACAATTGAAAGCAAGATACATCAAAGTTGATAGAACAAAACATATCTCGCTGAAATTCTTTTTTACTCATGATCTACAAAAGAAAAGTGAGATTAATGTTTAACAAGTCCGTTCTAGTGAGAATTTGGCGGATTTATTTACTAAGTCTCTTCCAACTGCAACTTTTGAGAAGTTGGCTAATAAAATCGGGTTGTGTCATCTAGGAGATGCTTGTTGATGCTAATATCAGTAGGACTTTTTATACGCGCTGTACTCTTTTATCCTTAGCCGAGGTTTTGTCCCATTGAGTTCTTTTTGAAAATGTTTTTAATGAGGCAATGTATGTTGGTGTATTAGGAATTATATATTATTTTTCCGTTGTTAGGGTTTTTCCCAATGAGTTTTCCTAGTAAGGTTTTGACAAGACATATTATTTTGAAAATAGATATTAAAGGGGGAGCGTTATGAAATATTATTATGAATACCCATTTTACATGTGCTATTTTTTTTACATTAGTCTATATTATTTATAGCAAGGAGCCCAGGTATGTATCCTCCATAAATATCCATTTTGTATAAGCAATGAACCTCTTCTTTCTCCTATTTTCTCTTCTTATTATACCTCCTCTCTCAATAGCTTCTTTCAATTATTGCAATTACAATTCAAATTCTAATATTTTTCCCATTAAATAAAAAAACTTCATAGTCTTGATAAGATTTTTCTAAGGCTAAAAAAAACTACCTACCAGACGCGAACGTGAGGAAACCCTACTGGTATATTTTAGTTGCTCAAACAGAAGGTGGGGAAATTTGGAGTGTCGGTGGAAGGTGTCTCGTCGGTTCACATACCTCATACCTTGCTTTTCCTACAGGCTGTCGTAATGCTTGATCAATGATCATCTACCTAACTATCCATCTCTACCGTTCAATTACATCACCATCTCTCTCTCTCTCTCTCTCTCTCTCTCTCCTCATTGATACCAATCCTTCTCTAACTTGCTGAGATCAGAGTTAAGAAGCATAAGCCCCTCTGAAATTGTTCTTCCATCATTTTCTCTCACCCCTCACTTCCAACTTCCCACATTGCTTGATTTGCGATTACCAACAATGGGAGGGAAATGGGTGATACCATTCATGGCTGCAGCAGTCATTTTGGGGGTAGCAATGGCGGACTTGTCGGAAGAAACGAAGACGAAGATGGTGAGGGGGAAGAAGGTTTGCACTAGAGGATGGGAATGTCCTCAGTGGTCAATTTACTGCTGCAATCACACAATATCGGACTTCTTCCAAGTATATCAATTCGAAGATCTGTTTGCGAAGAGGAACAACCCGGAAGCTCATGCAATAGGATTCTGGGATTACCAGTCATTCATAACTGCTTCCACCTTTTTTCAACACCTTGGATTTGGTACCACCGGCGGCCAGCTTATGGGTCAGAAGGAGGTCGCTGCTTTCCTTGGCCATGTCGGTAGCAAAACCACTTGTATGTTTACTTCTCTCCTTTTCTGCTCAATCGATCTGTTCTATTGTGTTGGATTTAGGTTTGTTTTCGGTTTAGCTGATTCTTGGGAGCAGTTCTTACACTGGGTTTGGATTATATTTGTTGTTGGATCGGAGTTGGAAGGAATTTAGTACAGTTTGTTGGCATTTAAGCATCACTATTTGGGTAAATTTGCGTTTTGAACCAATTCATTTCTTGTCAATCTTAGTTGGTATAAGGAATTGGTTGGTGGAGACACTTGGAAGCTGATTTGTTGAAGGCCTACTTTGTTTTTGCAAAGACACAGCTAAATCGGATGGTTGATCCAGCAATTTCATTCAATTGGGTTCATTTTTAGTTTTTAATTTGTAATTATGGACTATTTTTTTATGTTCATTTCTCTCAATTTTGACTTTTTCTTTGTACCAACAAAGTTTGACTTTGGTTGGTGTTAGTCATAGTGAGCCAATTCCCCCAAACTGTCATCTGCTGCCCCTCCAACTGCAGTCCTTATGCACTTCTTTGGATCTGTCTTCACAAACCCAAGTTTGATAGATAGATGAGAATCAGTAATTGAATAGATGGTTTATACTTAAAACATCCTTGACATATTCATCTTGTTGCTGTTAGAAAACTGGAAATTATAGAATATTGGGTCATAGTTACCAGGAACGCTTCCCAGGTCGTTAGTCCCGGAACGCGGGTCGCTAATTTTTACACAATTTTAGTCTAGTTTTGACCTTGGAATGCGGGTCGCAGGTGTATGTAGCGTTCCCGGTAACTATGTTTAGGGTAGTAGTTGGATCTCATTTTTTGGCAATGGCCTCGTCCATCTGAGATCCTGGTGTACTACACTGACTCCTGACCTAATTATGCTACCTAGATGACTATGGTGTTGGTTAATGGTTACTCCATTATGTGATTCAAGTTTATGAACTCTCTGTTTGGGTAATAGTGTTGGGTTTATTATGAAACAGGTGGGTATGGAGTTGCGACAGGAGGACCATTTGCCTGGGGGCTCTGCTACAACAAGGAATTGAGTCCAAGCCAGTCATACTGTGATGAGAGCTACAAATACACTTATCCTTGCGCACCTGGGGCTGACTACTATGGACGTGGAGCTTTGCCTATTTACTGGTACAATTTCTATTGCCTATGAGTACGCCATCTGGTTTGGTTTGTTTTGATTCTCTTTATTTGATGCGTGATGCGTTGGAATCACTCAGGATTGCTCTGTGGTGACTCTGATTATTGTGCTTCCTTGTATACTTCTGATGACTGGTGCTTCAGACCCACCATCAGAGTAAGCAAGTTGGTGGTTTAGATTGATCCATTTCCAACGAAGTCCTTTGATATTGGAAACAAATTAGATTAAAAGTGGTTATGATGTGGTTTCAAACTAACCAGTCAAATTGTGTTAGTTTTGGTTTAAAGTAAGGAAATGTTGTGACAGGTCATCTAATCAAAGTAACTAATGCATTGAATATGGGTACTTGGTTAAATTGATAAGTTAAAGGTAAGTTTTTCTTTCTGAATCATCACAAGTACTTTCACGGAGAGTAAGGTTCATCGTAGTGTAGTGCATTATGTCACAATTGTCTAGATGAATGGTTCTCATGCTTCCCCATCAAAGTGTAAAGAAAATGAGGATGGTAGTATTTTCATAAGAATGACGATCCTTACTGGTTGTTATTTGTGAATATTCACTGGTATTGCAGGAACTTCAACTATGGAGCTACAGGAGAGGCACTGAAAGTGGATCTGTTAAATCATCCCGAATACATTGAACAGAATGCTACCCTGGCATTCCAGGCTGCTATATGGAGGTGGATGACACCAATAAAGAAGGGACAACCATCGGCACACGAGGTGTTTGTTGGGAGCTGGAAGCCAACCAAGAATGACACCTTGTCGAACCGTGTCCCTGGATTCGGGACAACCATGAATGTTTTGTATGGCGATCTTGTTTGCGGGCAAGGTGAGATTGATGAAATGAACAACATTATCTCCCACTACCTTCACTACCTAGACTTGATGGGTGCTGAGAATGGGCGGGAAGCAGCTGGCCCACACGAGTTGCTCACTTGTGCCGAACAAAAGGCCTTCAATCCAATCTTCAAGGGGGACGCATCCTCTTAAACCCCAACCTCCCAAAGCTTGTTGCTGGTGTATTCTTTTGGATTAGATCCTCTCCAGAAGGGCACTTACATCAATAAATAGAGGTTCATTCTTCATATCTTGTGATTGTATACATTTTGTTTGCGTGTTGAATATAAACTAGTCTCAACAACTTGTCAAGGTTTGAAATTGATACTGCATGTTGTGTATTTTTTATTTTTTGGGGTCGTTAGCTCTGTGTAGACGATAAGATTGATTAAGTTTATGATGTAATTATGTCATTATTATTTTGTATGGTAATGTTGAAACTTGAAATGAGAAAGTTCCCCTGTTTTCTGCAGTATTTGTTGCTTTGTTTATGTTGGTTAATTTTCTTTGGAAAATTGTGCCAGGCATCTCATTCTGGAGTATGCCCGGTTCATGAATACAGGTACTATGTTTTAGAGCTACTAAAAATTTCCCAAGTATTTCATGCTTTAAGGGCACTCTTTTTTCCGGTTTATGATTACAAGGACTGTATTTTACAGCTAGCAATGGTTAGAGCTACCAAAACACCAATGTTGAGTGAGCGAGGTTGACTCACTCTGTCAACCTTAGCACATTGACATTGTTATAAACAAGTTTTTTGACCGCTGATATTCTCTATTCTGATGTGTTTGGATTGTAATGCACTCTACATTTTTTGGGATGCTAATATCCTCGACGATATGCACGAGCACTTCCTTTCGTGTACTTATAACTTATGTTGTTCGGACTAATCACTCCAGTGGGTCGATTGGCCGGACCATTATGACGAGATTAGACCGGTTGATCCAGGTAGTCGAAATCGGGTCGTCAGTCGAAATCAGCATGACCCGATGGTGATTAGAAAAAAAATTACATATAGTTCCTAAAACTATTGAATAAAATCCCATTAATAACCATTAACATAAAATATCCAATATTAGGTCCATTTATAGTTAATGGATTTAAACATGTCAATAAAATCATTTTACAAAAATAAATTAATAAACTTTTAGTAGTGATTGTGAAAATTATTGTACAATATCTATTGGACCATTTGCACGCACCCTGCATGAGGTTAGCTAAAAAAATTAGGGTTATTAACTATCAAGGATGACCCAGTAAACCATTTGACAGAGAAAGACTAGAGGGATAATGGAGTCCTAATTGGGCCCAGATCACTGAATCAACAATGATATATTTTTTTTTTTGGCGGTCTTTGCCTGATTTTGTAAAGAAGAAGAAGAAAGAATAAGAATTAGAAGAAGAAGAAGAAAACTGAGTTCTAAACCTATTACCATTAATAATGGACGAACTTTACGGAACTTCTTCTTCTTCAATTCCGTCATACAAGATTTAATATATACATCTATGGTTCGTTATATATATAATCCATGGACAATAATATGGTAACCCATGGATAGTAATATGGTAACTTGTGGTTGTTTTTGTTCTTATGGAGTACCTTTGATGAATATATCAATAAATTAATAATGAATATTGTTAACCAGAAAGCACATACAACTGTTTTTCCTCATGTGAGGATTATCGTTGGGTTTCAAACAATTGTTACAGACACTAAAAACATTGGATTACTGGAATGGTTAACCATGAAACATATAAATGGAAAACAATTAAAAAATAAGTTTTAAACCATTACATCAACGCGTATCAATTCTAGGTGACAAATCAATAATGAATATGGGAGACGTTGAATTACTTTTAAAGGTACTATGGTTGCATTTAATAATAACTGCCATGTTCTTTTATGCGGTATGACGCGGTATGGTATGGTGAAATTGTGGCGGGTTATTGGTATGTTGTGGTGAGTTTTTTTGTATATATATAAATATTGTATTGATAATTGTGAAAAAGTAATTTGTGGTGGGTTGTGGTGAATTGTGATAGAATGGTATTTTGTGGTGGGTTGTGGCAAACTGCGGTGGGTACATGGCGTATGATTTATGACTACGGTAATATCTATCCATAGATATAGATGTTATATTTCAAAGTTGTCGGTGATAGTTTTATAATTATGTAAAATGTATTCTTTCATATTCATTATATAATTTTGAATATGTAATATTTAGTTATAGAATATTCAATCATGTCATTTTATTTCAACTCAATACATATAATAATATAATTTTGATGACAAGACAAGACACGACACTTAAAAGTGTCTACTTCAAAAACTCATATCATTTTTGAAATTTTAAATGTTAGACATTTGAAAAAATTGCAAGAATTGACAATTCCATCGCTAACCCAAAGGACAACCGAATTTGTAAAACGGCAATTTACCCAATCAGAAACAACCCCAATTATTTACGAGGTATAGTATATCCAGGGATGAAGCCAAGCTATGTCTAGGAGTTGAGTGTAGAGTTGGGTTTGGATTGGATGGGTATGGTTTAAAAGTTGAGGCGTAGGAAGCCAGAGCTGCGGAAATATCATTTGTCCCAGTCACTCTTCGCTTAGTGTCAAAACCAATGGACCCAAATAATTGAATCCGAAACCAATAACACAAATTTTAGTATATGACCCGTCTCACATAGATGAAAAGATGACATTTTTAATATTTTATTATGATGAACATGTGATATTTGAATGACTTTTTAATATGAATATGTTAATAATTTATGGAGGGGTGACTTTTGTTAAAGTTGACCTAAATAAACTATTAGTCACCAATGCATGCATAAATAGCCACCATAATATTATACTACCTGCGTCCCAAAATAGTTGTCTTTTGACTAAATTTTGACCGATGATTATTCACAAACTATAATGAGTTACAACATCAAATTACCATCATTGTAATTTTTAGTAAATGATCTTTTTAATGACGATAATTTTATATCTTAACTCATTATAATTTGTGAGTAATTAACAGTCAAAATTTAAGTCAAATGACAAATATTTTGGGAACGAGTTAGTAAGTCTTACAATACATTTATAACGAGATGTCTTGTATAAGAATTACAAAGGGAAGTGGACAGACAACGGCATACGTAACGCAATGCATTGTGTTTGTGTACCTCACGCTCAGAGATGGGCATTACTGAGCCCTCATCACCATCATCCATATCATCCACCCATCATTTCTCCTCAGCAGCTCAGAAGCAGCTTCCTCCTCACTCCCTCTGACTTGACCAAATATCAGGTCAGGGGGTATCGTTCAGTCAGTATCAGGAACGATTATGAAGATGATGATGAAGAAGAAGATAGTAATAAGTCGGGTTCTGATTGCTCTCTGACACTCACCCAGAGGTTTGAGGAAGCGGTGAAGCTCTTCAATGGCGGAGAATACTACGCCTGCCACGACGTCCTGGAGTCCCTCTGGTATGGTGCTAATGACCCACTTCGGACCCTTCTCCATGCCCTCCTTCAGTCTTCTGTTGCCTTCCATCACCTTTTCAATCAGGTACCCACCTCCCTAACTTAATTCACTTCATCCAAATGGAGGTTGAAATCTAAATGGATGTTGGTTTTGGAAGCCTTTCGGAAGGCAAAGTCGATTTCTATTGAAGCGCCGCGAAAGTTAAATGGCCCAATGAGTATTGATGCGGTGCTTGATTGAAGGAGGGATTTGGTTAAAGAGGTTTGTGGGTTGAATGCTCTATCGATCAAGAAGAAGTGAATTGCTTTTGGGTGGTTTCGTGGCTGTTTTTTTTCTGATTTTTATGAATGTATCTTGTAACTATTGTTTGGTATTTTTGGTGGTTTGTTTATGCTGTTTTGGTGTTTTGAAGACATTTTGTAGCATCTTTGATGCTTTTTAGCCTTTATGGTTTCCAACTATCGAAAAAGAAACTTAATTCACTTCATTCTGCCCACCAAATTCTATCTACCTACCTCTTTTTGTAATTCCTTGATTTCTGCTTGTTGGGCAGAATCACAAGGGGGCAATGATGGAGCTCGGTGAAGCTGTTTGTAAACTCAGGAAACTCGACTTTCAAACCGGCCCCTTTCATCACTTTGAGCAAGACATTTCCGCTGTACAGAATTTCATCTACCAAACTCAGTTGGAGCTTGCTGCCTGTCAGTACCCCTCTTCCAACATTTCTATATACCATTGATCTTTCTATTCTAGCTGATACATGGATAATTAAATGCTGTTATATATGGTAAACACAGGTAATGAGGATTTTTGCGTTGCAATGGAACAAACAGAAAGATCATACCAACTTCTAGAGGGTTATGGGGCTGGACAACGCTTGTATTCTCTTGAACGACAAACCCAGGAAGATGTCACTTACATTCTCTTCGATCCTCACATCTCATACGGCGCCAAAGGTGTTCCCCAAAGCAGAGTAAAGCTTCCTATTTTACAAGCCACTTCAAACCATCTCAAGGCTTGTCTCAATTATTAACCTTTTCTGCTCTCTGTTTCTTCTTATATATTCTTAATTGTGCTTAGGCCAAACTGATTGAATTGTTCAAATATAGTTCTGGATGTAAATCTTTATTGATATTGTTCTTTTTACCAAATGGATACAGCCCCACTTTAAAAGTACTTTGAATTTGTTCAGTGGTATTAGTTGGTGATATTTGTGCCACATAACTTTTATTAAACTTGAAACTTACACATTGAGACAAAGACACACTTTGACATGACCACAACAATACAAATCAGCACACACACACACACACATATATATCCATCTCAGAAGGGAAACATGAAATGAAATGATCACTTTTCCTCAATGGGAATGACCTTAAGTTCAGGCTTCTTAACCTCCTGCTTGGGAACAACTACCTTAAGAACACCATCATCCATGGAGGCCTTGATTTGATCAGGGTTGACATTGTCAGGGAGCTGGAAACTCCTGCAGAACTTGCCCCGACTGCACTCCATCCGATGCCAGGTAGCATTCTCATCCTTGTCATGGCCTCTGTCACCGCTGATCTGGAGGACCTTCCCGTCGTCAACCTCCACCTTAACGTCCTCCTTGTTCATCCCGGGTAGGTCCACCATGAAAACGTGGGCGTCTTCGGTCTCCTTCCAGTCAACTGGGCTGTGCAGAGCAGGGCACGCCTGTGCTGCCCAGTAAAAGGGATCAAAGCTGCTGTCAAGTGACATGCTCTTCAAGTTGTCAACTAAGTTGCTGATAGACATCTTTCTTGTTAATTTCTATGTGATCACAAACTGGGTGATGTACTGCTTTTCAGACTTGTTTGCTGGGTATGGTAGTTTCGATTGGTGGGTATATATACATATTCAAGTTTTTGTCAACTGTTGGTGATAGAAAAGGCTTGAAGGTTCTTGAATATTGAGTATGCAAATGTTGGAGTTGTAGTCTACAATGTTCGAGTGAATTGGTTTCTACAACGTTCGAGTTAAGTGGTTAGGGGAAATTTGTCTTTCCTTTGCCAAAAGTGTAGAGTATATACGATCAAGGGCAGAGAAGCCACCAGGCTCCGTATGTGATTGCCATGTTTACATGCACAAGGCTCTAGAACCTGCCCAAAGGACCAATCAACAAAATGGGCTTTGTTTAATTGTTTATGGGTTATTGACTTAGAAGGCGGCCCAACAAGCCTTTTTCTTAAAAGTTTAGGTAGGACGGTTGAGTCCTAATTTTGAATAAATGGTAGGGCCTACTTAATCTTACATGACTTTTAAAATGGAAAAGAGGGTTTTAATTTTTTTTTTAATTTTCTTTGTTTGGTAATGAGTTTGAGTTTAGTGAAACGAACAAGAAGAAAGAGAAAGAAGTAGAAGAAACAGAAAGAAGAAGAAGAAGAAAGAGAAAAAAGAAGAAGAAACGAGAAAGAAGATGATAATGAGGTTTTTTGGTTTGTCTTCACTTTCCCATTTTCAAATGTTTGGGGAGTGTGTTATGCTATTTGGCACTTGTTTTCGAATGAATAATGAATTATTTCACAGATAATCTTCTTCTTCTTCTTCGAATGAATAATGATTCATTATAAATGTTGACCTTGAATAACAATATAGTAATCATAAGACAATAATATAGTAAACGTTGGATATTAATATGTAATCCATGTACATTAATGTGACAATCCCTATATGACAGAATATCTTCAATCCATAGAATAAAACACTTTAAAAGTTTTTAATATATGATAACCACCAACAATACACTGAGTACATCCATGGTTAGTAATATGTGTTAACTAAGGATTACTATATTGATAACCTTTGAAACTTTGATTATCAATATAGTAATCCTTGGTTAACACATATTACTAACCATGGATGTACTCAATGTATTGTGGTGGTTAACTGGTTATCATATATTAAAAACTTTTAAAGTGTGTTATCACAAATTTGTGGCATCCATCTTTTTCATTACTGTTTTCTTGGTTGAAAGTTATTTACATTGAGGCCCTGTTCTTTTCTGCGGTATTTTGCGGTATAACGCGGTATGGTGTAGTGAAATTGTGGCGGGTTGTGGTGTAATTGTGGCGGGTTATTGGTATGTGGGGTAGGTGAGGAGAGAGATTATAAAAAGTAGAGGAGAAAAGTGAGGATAGAGAAAAGTTAAGAGAGAGAAAAATAATGATTTGTGGTAAAATGTGGTGGGTTGTGGCAAATTGCGGTATGCTGTGACATCGCAGTTTGCCAACCGCAGAAAAGAATAGGGCCTGAATGAATTATGTTGCTCTTTTTCTCAAAGATTTTTAAGATTCAAAAGATGTGTATGAGTGTATCTTCAGGTCATTCTCTCTGCACATTTATGTATCCCAAGGCTAAACAGCCTACATTTGTATATCTGCTTATACACATTTATGTCTTAAACTTAGACTGCCTACATTTCCATATCCCTAGACAGGACTTAATTGCGGATTGTTGTACTCACTTTCAAATTTACAAATAACAAAAAATCTAAAACCAAAAGAAGTCAAGAGGAAATTGTGATCTATTCATTTCAATTTGGACTTGTTCTTTATAGTTATGGTTACAACTGCTGAGCTATTATATACAAAAGGATTTTGGGGATTCGCTTACCTGTATACAGTTGTGTATACTGATCAAATATGTATGCATTTTTATGCCTTCAAATCATTGACAAAATAAGAAAGGACATTGCACAGAGCAACACCAGAGGTGTATGAATTACATTTACAGTAGAAGCAGAAGAAATGTAGTGAGCGCCTACGAGATGAACTGTCCCTGTTTGCTCGTCCTTCACTTGAATCGTTGACGAACCTGACAAAATAAAATGTACAAGAAAACTATTAAAACTCATCAATTGATGTTTAAAGCAAACAGTACGGCTACACATCAGTCCACAGCTTCAGAATTATTAATCCACGTATTTTATTCATTTTGTCATATAATTTTGCAAGCAGATCAGGGCCTGAAAATTTTATAGCTGATTTCAAAGCTTCATCAGAAATTTTCCAAAAAGCAAGGTTTCATTTCCAACTAAACACTAGCCTACGTTCAAAAGGTTTCAAAGTTGATTTACAAAATTTCCAGCTCATTATAAGAAAGGAGAAATAGAAGTTTTTGAGCTTGATCACAGATTCACAAAATTTCAAGCTCATATAAAGACCAATATAGGGGGGAAAACCACTCAAATATTGACAAGTAAATAAGTCAGAAGAGAAGCCCAAAGTCGCCCCCAAAATTGCAGACATTAGTCCTGTTTAACCGTATACTGGTAAAAGAAAAATTTGAGATGCCCCGTACAATAAAAAGAATCACAATACAAGTCACACTCCTTCCAGCGGACTGCTATTAATAAAAATGACAAAATAAGTGGCTTTAGCTCTGGCAAAAGTGGACGTAGAAACCTAGCAATGTTATGCTCACATAGATAGGTACATACTCAGAAAATATAGTACACATTGCCTTAGATAATAAAAAATAAAGCATGATACTCACAGTTATATTCTACCCATCCAATGACCTGCTTTTCAAGATCGTAGATGACTAATTTGTTCGAGAGTACCAAATCTGCAAACAATATGGAAAAAATGGAAATTATAAACCAGCTAAAAAAACAATTACAGTTGATTTACAAATAGATTGTATTGAGCATATTATACAAGTATCTGTTGTATTTCCTCTCTTATTCACCCGAGAAATACACCTTCACATTCTTAGATAACTAGAATATACTAAGATATTAGATCTAGCATGAAATCCCCCACATTCTCGATGCACAAATGTTCATAAAGAAAACAATGAATATATTAAAAAGCACCACAGGTAACTGTTTTTTAAAAAAAAAAGACGGGAAAAGACGGGAAAAAAAGTTCATTGTTGTATGTGTGTGACCAAGAATTTTGCTACTAATCACAAGCATCATAAGTGTACAGGAACAGGAGATAGAACCTGGAAAATTGCACATGCTGTATCGTCAAATTGAGACACAAGGACTTCCCCAGCTCTATTATGATGGGTGATGTCTCATACTATAATATATCAATGGTGAACTTACGGTATCTAAATACAGACATAATATGGGTTTTAATTTTAATCTCTATTTGTGGCTGAATAAAACCAGCAAAACCCAATAGTTATGTGTACAAGTACAGGTGCTAGTTTTCCATATCCATTGGACATGGGTATGCGTAAAGGTGATGAATTTGAAAATGGATACGAGTGTAGGTACGACACCTCCCGCCTAGTACCCATTCCCAATCACCAGTTCAGCACACCAAGAACAGTAGACTTAGAAAGTAACATGTGAGGCATGTAAATTCTCAGGTCTTGTCACACAATTGTCAAAGCAAGCTACAAGACAATACTAATTCTCAAGAAAAAATTTCGGCCGCATGGGTATAATTTCTAGAAGCAATGGGAATGGTTTTGTCCTTACCTCCTAGAAGTGTGAGATTCATCTTGTCCCGGGATAACATCCCACTATTTTGCCAACCAACACACCACAGATCATCCTACAGCAGTTTTGATATGCCAGAATTTGGTCAGTTAGGATAAACATCACTTATCAAGGAGGTTAAGCTGCACAATTTTGCGTCACTTAAAACATGATATATTTGACCCACAAATTTGTTAAAAGAAGATGTCAAAAGGAAGAGGAGGTAAGATATTTTGTAACATGTACAGCCTATATGGAGAGAACCAATAATGTTAATGCAAAATACCAAAAAAATACTAGATAAATAAATATTGATATAGTGATGGAAGCATCAATTATCCTGAAACAAACATTACTAGTAATAGGCAAGGAGTTGGAGTCAGAAAAGATACGTTGTCTTCACAATTTTAAACAACGAATTCATGTTAAAGCGACGATCAATAGCATTTGTCACAAATTTTTGTTCACTAATATTCTTCATGAAAGTCTACCACTAGATCTTTATCTCAGATCCTAAAGAGAGGATTTGACTTGATTATAGAATTTCAAATCCATTTACCATGAGTGCAGCATAAGATAGCTTGATCAAACTAAGAAAGGAAACAGCACTATTATCAAGTCGAATACTTCACAATCATTTTGCATTCACAGGAGAGACTCTAGGCAGTAATAAGGATCAGTCGTCCAAATAGTTCAAATTGCACAGTTTCGTCATAACAACCCCAAATGTAGGTCTTGCTCTTACGGGTCTGGGGAGATGTAAGCAAAATCTTATCTCAACAAGAACCCCATCTTATGAGAGAATAATTCCAAGAGACCCACTAAAAACGTTTTTGGGAAAGGAGTTTGAAGTTGCAAATTATCTGACAACAGGTTTTATTAAAACTAGAAATATATAAATATATATATATATATTTTTGGGAAGGATAGAATATGTGAAAGCAATCATAGTAACTATTGAAAGATTTCGAAGTTGCAAATCCTTTTATGCAAGTATGTAAACAATAACTTGTAGATACCAGCTTCAACCAAACCAAAATACATACCGACAATGAACGCCAAAACTAATAGATAAACCACGAAAGTACTTGTGGACCATGCATGAACTGAAGCAAGGACAAAAACTGACTACCTAATGCCTACAACTTCAATTCTAGATTGCCATATCACTTCTAGATCTCCGTAGATTCTTCATTCTTATCTTAGGTCACGTACTCACGTCCTATATTATTCCTTAATAAACCAAATTGTGTCTAAATATTTCCTTCACTTTTTCTTCTACATTTATCCTTTCACAACTCTTAAACAACGCATCTACATTCCCGGATACATGACCAAACTATCTAAGTCTAATCTCTCTCATCTTGTCCTCATTGGTGTCACCCCTTCTTTGTTTCTAATCAGTTTACTCCCTATCTTATTTAACCTTATATGTCCACAACATCCTAATCATCCTCATCTCTACAATCATGAGCCTTTGGATCTATTCTTGATTGGCCAACATGACACGCCATTAAACAACCAGCCATTTAGTTAACTCTGTCTTTCGCTCCAACCAGGATCTCCTTATCATGCAAAATAACCGAAACATTCTTCCATTTTATTCATTCTGCCTTTATCCACTTGTTAATGTCCTTAAGTTAAAGGGTCTCAATCAAATCATTTAGTATAATTCAGCTACATGATTCAATGATTGTGCCCACAATATCATGTATTGGCGACTCCAATATACACTAGTTTTGGGACAATGAATCCAAACAAAAGATTTTTTTTGCCCCTCAAAGAAAAGAGCACAGATTTTTGAGTACCTATGGGGCAAATAAACCCTGGAGGGCTTATCGACTTACCTCAATTACCTGAAGTATTGAATTACAAATCAATAACCATGCCACAAAAATCAGCTATAACTCAAATGCAGTTATAGAGTACGCTGATGCATTGTCCGTCACAAGCAAAAAGTAGTGCACAAGATGGTTGCTGAAACGCACAACATTAAGCACAATTTCTCCTCTGAAAACAGTAATAGAACATCGGAGATTACAAGAGAAACAACAGAGGCACCAAGCCGCAAGAATGATAGCATCAAGGAATTTCCAAAGAAAATTTGTAGTTAGAATTACTTACAATAGGGAAAAGGTACTCGTGAGGGTAGACATTCAGATCCAAACCATTTTCAAAATAAAATGTGACAAATGGAAATCCATCATCAAGACTGCAGTTCATGGGAAAAGAAAAAAATAATGTATTAGCGACTTCTCAAAGAGCATGTAACTTTCATACATCACCAAGTCACCCCTCCCCCTCTTTTCCTCCCAACCACCCACCCCCCACCCCCAAAAAATAAAACAAACCAAGAAAAAAACCATCAAGGGACATATTCAATGACATAGCACAACAGCCCCAAAAAAAAAAAAAAAAGAGAGCAAGGGTGCACATATCAGTTAAGAGAGACAACTGAATTTACAAACAATCAGCAAAGTGATAATGCCCAGAAAGAACTTTCAACTTTAGATATGCATTGTTAAAGGTAGAAAGAAACAGAATATTTGTTAGTACTTCAATTCTGAACATTAGGCAAATGGTAACATCATTACTTTCACCAGGGACAAATTAAACTCCACCCCAGGTATACAATGCAATCTATGCCCGAACTAGAAAACAAAGGAACAAACAAAAGAGGAATGAGAGAGGGGGTGGGGTACTGTGTTCAGGAGCACCATGCTCAATAGTAAATACAAGTAGGAGTACAACATAGAATGGCGCAACATGAATTATACCTTCCTTTATACTTAAAGCATGTGTACTGGTCTTGGACAGTAAGAAGCCTTAGGTTAGGTTGCCGTGAGAGTATCTGTTGAGAAATAGTGGAGCACCTTTAGTGCTCATATACCTCCAGGATAACTTATTACCAAAATACGGCAGTCAAGCAGAAGAAATACCTGAAGAACGAGCGGTTCGTAAACAGCCTCTGGAAGATAAGCAAGAGTAGTACCAATATCAACTATCGCCCCTTTCTTGCCTCCTATCTCAAACAAATCTGATGGAAGTATCAGAGAGGAATTACCAACTTTAACTCCAGTCATGTTTACGTTGTAATGCGGCCTATAAACATTTGTGAGAGAAGATAGCTCTTAAGTAATTGAAAATACATGGAAAGCCAACAAACTAGTGGAAATATCTAAGAAACTAACGAGCTAGACTAAACTCGTTTTTGCACACAGGGTTGCAGAACATTATTTTAGCATATATATGCAAAAGCAAACATTGAGAGCATAAATCCTCATATTAATCTCATTTTAAGGTATAGGAAGTGATTCAGCAAGTGTAATTAGAAGTTCATTCACCAAGTCCTAGACATTAGTAGAGCTTTCTGTCTGCATCGATGGGTCCTTAGGTGTATAGTACCTTTGGTCCCAGAAACCAACTCCTGAAAATCAACTTGGCTCTCATGGATTCCTCTTGGCTATAAAACACGCCACCACTAAATTCCAGCAAAATTTACACTTTGAATGTGCAACCACTAACATATCATACTCCACTAGCGTCATACCCAAGCGTTGCCCGGTTGTATATTGGATTTGCATATAACGATCAATATAGTGTACCTTATAGTACTATATCCTACAAAATTAATCTAAGAACAAATATAATAGATAATTTTCTTAATTTTAATCAAGTTTTTCCCTTTTATTATGAGTGCGTGAGAAGAGAGGGAATTTAACAATAACAACAACATTAATAATAATCAGTTGTAGTAGCAGTAGTAATGGTAATAGTAGCAGTAGTAGTAATAGTAGTAGCAGTAGTAGTAGTGGTGGCGCATTTATAGTAAATAAAATATGTAATAATCATGTTGTATCTAATGCATCTAATATTCTATATCTATCAATGACCTCAAAAGAATTTACATTTATAATTGTGAAATCGATGAGAATATTTTATTATATAGATATGATTTTTATTTATTTGAATAACTTTATTAATTTTAAGTAATTGTGTATTATTTATGGTTAATGAAATTCATAACCATTATTATATTTTATTAATATTTCTTAATATTGCAACAAAATTATTTATTAAAATGATGACATAGGACCAGTTAAGTTGCTTCATTTGTCATACGTAAATAGAGTTAAATATTCATACAGTAATTAATGTACACTTGGTATACCTCTCATCTTAACAACTCCAGCAAGACCTCATGAAATATCAATATCTCTACACTTGCTACAACCAACTACACATAAAAGCCTCAAGACAAGTGCAAGCGGCACACACCACATAGAAAACTTCACACTAGTGAAGTAGTGATGTAGTTTGTTCACTTATTCATGCCATCCAAGACAAATGGAATATAAAGACCACCCGCAGTGCATGCATACAATCTAAATGTGGGGCGGTCATCGCTTGAGCTTCTACCACATTGCACACTGTATTGACTTGGATATCGAGGCAATGCCTGATCAAGACAGTGATCGTGATCCAAACTTTTCCTTTGTCTTTTTTAATATTTGGTTTTCCTTTTGTGGCTCAACAGAAAAGGTTGTGGTGTGAGTGGTTCTGTGACAAATACCGTGTTTGGCAATCAGAAGTAATGACCCATGGATCGTAGAGACAAGGGACATAATATCCAAAAAGCTGGATGATGAGAATATGTCAAGGGGCATGCCCTCACTTGGTGATTAATAAATGGATCATGCACTATAGGTTCTCTAAAAGGGTAAATAAAAAGCACAATAAACCAAGAAGCATCTGTATATATTGCAGATAACTTCTGAAAAATTGAAATGACAGCATATAATTTATCACGAGAAATGAATCATGCTGAGGAACATACTCATTCTGCACTAATGGAGTTGTGTTGACCTTTGGCTGCACAATATTCCCAATGGCAAAGATACCCCCACCATTTCCACCATCTAAACAGTGTGCAAACATCTTTCTTGCTTGCCCTGACGAAGCCAGTTGTGATATTACTGATGAATTTGACTTCCCAAAAGCAAGAATTCCATCCAGAGCTCCATCAGGATTTAGAGGACCTTGATCTATGTACTGTCCCGCACTACACCTGAAGCAGAACATTCAGCTATTTTATAAGACAGATCCCAAATTTTTCATTGAGTATGTATAAACTCCAGCTTATTCCCAAAAGAAAAAAAAGAAAAAAAAAAGAAACAAACAGTTTTGTATGTCTTCAGACAAAAATATGCATAATGTACGTATGCATAAAAAATGACAGGTTACATTATAAGAAGAAGCAGAGTTCCAGCTTTTAAAGTCCCAAATCAGAAACAAAACAAAAACTTCGCTTGTCATAACACAGACCATGAATATGTGCCAAAAATGACAGGTAGCAGGACTGAAAGTTTACAGACCATCTACCACAGCCTCCTCAAGTACAATTGACATAGTAGGAGTATTAGGTTCACAAGTTAGCATTCAACATGAGAACCAAAGGCCCCAGATGTCAATGTTATCAAATTTGGTGAATCATACTGGTTATAATATTGGCCGTAGGATTAGCTACAATCGTTTGGAAGTCACCTCAACTCATAATTTTAGGCACCTCCAGAAAGGTTGGACTGCACAAGTCAATTTCCTAGTGAAAAGCAGGAAAATCAACTATGCGAAATAGCTAGCACAATTAAAGGCTTCATCAACACAAATTCAATAATGGTGTGCTCTCTGGCTACAAAAATTGTTCAGTTCACCGTCCTTTTAAAAAAAATTTATCCTGGTTTTCATTATTTCAATGACACTCATTTCAAGAATCATTTACCAAGTCCTGTTATATCATCCCTATCATCCGGCGTGACTCATAAAGTTTTCCTTAAAAGGCATTCCCCAATGAAATGAGACTTCTAATGAGGTGAATGAGTTATATTAGTGTAGATGAGGAACCAAAGAACTATGCTACCATTGGAACTAATTCCCATATTTGGAAAAGGTGCTCATATTTTATATCTTGGGCATTTTTAGAATCTGTATCTTAATCAGATATTTAAGTCTGCTATTATAATTAGCAACCTATTCTGTTGAAGATATATTTAAGTAATTTTACTTGTTTTCCCAGTCCTTAAGAGCATCACAAATAGACATCTGTATCGAGTTATTTGCTTCCCATTCGTCTGAGTTCTGATTGCTCACAGTGAAAATATGGAGTATCAACTCTATACTAAATTATCAAGTCCTGGTCTTTATTAAGTGTTTCCTCAAAGCCTCTATTAATATCTGATCTCTTTCTTTTCTCCCTTCACCAATCCACAAAACTATTTGCCAAATCTATTCAACAGATTCAATGGTAATGACAATTTAACACTCAAATGACTTGTTGGCATTGAGATAGTTAAGAGGTATAATTAAGAATGCAGATCTACAAAGAGATAACCATCCTAAATATTTCCATATATGTTTTTACGATCACAATCCTTCCAAACTGGCAAACAATAATAGGCATCAATCCCTGCACCAAGTATCTATTATCATCCACATGAAATCAAATCGAAATACAGCTTAGAGGAAGCTGCTGCTACTTCTAACACCATTTCAATTTTCACAATATTAACTTACTGCAGAAACGCATGGAAGAAAATACATATCCCATCTTACCCAAAACTGATAGTTCCATTCGCAGTTGTTGTTTGAAGATCACCAGACACTTGATCATACTGCACCATATCCCTGACAAAATATCCAGTACTAGAACTCCCATCTCCATAAAACTCAGCATATGTACACGAAAAGTTTGTCTTGCAACCAGGAAATGGACCTCCATTTACTTCCATACAGAACGGCTGATCACAAGAGACCTTTTTAGATGTTATAGACTCCCGGGGATCATATAGTGTGAGTTCTATCTGCCAACAGAAGTCAACATCACAATGAAATTAAACAACAGTCATGCCCAGAAGCGCTAAGTGCCAAAAACTAATAATGCAAGTGCAGGTTTCCCCAAGAACACTATTCCAGGTTGCTCAGCCAGTGATTGGTTGCAGTTTCATGTACCCATTAACAAACATGCCATGCAACAATAAAAAATATTGGTTGCAGTTATATAAGCATATGAGAAGAGCACACTGCCCTTAACACATTGCTGTTGGGTCAGAACTGCATGAAATCAAAGTGCCTTTCGCCATTCCCCCCCCCCCCCCCACCCTCAACCACCAGGGGGGAAAAAAGTAAGAAAAGAAAACCATGGTCCCTAGACAGACCTTGTTTGTGGGTTGTGAGCAGGCTCCCTTGTGAACCTAAAACCTATTTATGGCAAGCACCTATTGGGTTGCTCTGAACTCTAAAACCTAGCCCCACCTTCCTCCCTGCACATCCTTAGTTTGAAACAGCACACCCCTGGGAGCACAAAACCAAACCCAAACTGATGCGCCTTGATGGGAAAAGTCCACGACGTTCGATACTTCAAACCAAGGGTCAAAAACTTTTGTCTTACAATGACATCGGCCCCTCTTTATTTTTCATGATTTTTATCTATTTTTGTAATGTTTACCTCTCCCTCTCCTTAACCCTCTCTCTTATTCCTCTTAGCCTTACGGAATGCAAATCAAGAGCTATTTTCATAAATACAATAAAATCTAATCATTTGTTTGATGCCATGTCTAGCTTACTGTCAAAATCATGGCTTGGAAATAATTTTTAAGCATTAGTATAAGTGTGTTTCGCATCCAAAAAACCCATGCCTCTGCCTAGTAGCCCACACCCTGGGCTCCAGGACTCCTCGCATTTTTTGTGCCTCGAGCTTTTTTTAAACTAAGCCATCATCCTAGCAGCTACTTACCATCCCAGAGGTCCAACTTGCATAGGAAGCTACCATTAACCCAAAAAGGAAACTAATAACGAAACAGGACTGTGATATAGGTCACTGAGAACTTTCTACTACAGATATGAAGAGTATCTTAAAACAACAGATGACTCATTTGATCGCTGAGCTATGATCATAGCAACAAAAACCATATGTAGCCCCTTTTTTGTGCCCCCCCCCCCCCCAAAAAAAAAAAAAGGGAAAAAAAAAAGCCCAAGAAACATGGAAGAGAAGTGATATACTAATTTACATGAACTAGTATACCGGGAAAGATTGCACGAAGTGGAATTGCTTTCCCATGATATTGATCCAAAGGAGAAAAAAAGGAACTACCACCAGCACAAGAAATTAAGAACTCAGTGGTGAGGATTTTTCTAGTCATTACTTGTATCACATAAGTAAGAACTAAAAGCCAGCAAGAGTGCAAGACAATATCAATCCCATAAAAAACATTATTAAAAAAAAAGACACCAAGTGGAAAGCAAGGGACTCACCCCACGATACCCTCTTTTAGGACATTCAGTACATTCAATGCAATTAACCCATGTAATATCAGTTCCAGTGTCGACTTGCATATAATAGCTCTTTGGAGGGGTCCCAATCCCGATTTTTGCATAATATAGCCTGCAAGACAAGACAGGATGGCAAAAACAAAAATGCTAAATCAAGATTCCCTAAGCAGCACCAAGATGCAACCATGGAAAGACATCCTCCAACAATTTCTCACAACAGAAGGTCCAAATCCAGGACTGGACCAGAAATGTCTAAGAAACACAGGTTGGAAAATCAAACAGAATTCATCTCAGTTGAGATATGCAATTGCCAATTATCAAAAAAAACTTGTAAATTAACACACTTTCTTACAGACAACAAAATTTTTGCCAAAAGCAATCAAGCTGGCAAAATTTTGTCTGACCCAAATTCGAAAACTTGCCCAACCCGGAAAAAAACAGGTACGGTCATGGACTTTTAGTCCAAATTTTAACATTGACCTAATCGACCAAAAATTTCTCATCGGAATTCAGCATTTCCTAATCTGACTGATCTGAATTCACACTGGACCCGATTTTTTGCAAGCCCTATATTCACGATCAAAATAAGATGTACAATCAATCCAAAAGCACAGTAGTGGCATAAATTTCCATCTGGGAAAATAGCTGAATTAGGAGGCTAGAACAAATCTTACAGAAAATTAGTCAAGTTCAAAGTTGACCCACCAACAATTAAGCCAATTCACATTCAAAAAGTTACCCATTTAAGAGATTGGCATCAAAGAGAAGAACTCGAATTGACATTAAAACCAAAATCAGACATCCAAATTAAAGCTCTGACATACATGCAAACATCGAAAATCATTGAAACAGGCAATGCCCAAAAAAGCAAAAAAGCTAAAATAGCAAAATCTGAGTGAAAAACAAAAAAGAAAAGATACCCAGAAGAATCAGGGCGGCCAGTTCCTCCCAAAGGAAGGTCAACAGTGGAAAGCATTTGAAGACGATTGGTATCATGAGCTTTAAGGGAATTGAGGGAACGGTTAGTGCCTGCATATTTGAACTTCAAACTGAATATGGGGCTGCAACTAACACTACTGGCAGTGCAGATCAGTAAAAGAGACGATATCAGTAGAAATCTACGGGGGAGAGAAATTGATAAGACCCTGTAATTTGAAGACTCGTTCACCATCTTGATCGGGAACGAGAATTTTGTGGGGAGGGAAGAGGGAAGAGGGAAGAAACAGATGAAGTTGTGGGGTGGACGAACAAGTTGGAGTGCGGTTGGGTTTGTAAAAGTTTCGAGGAAGTCACCACGAACTTGATTTGATTGACCTGCCAGGCAGAACCACCCCAATTTCATATTCACTGATTTTATGAAAATTTGGACATCATATAATATTTTCTCTTTTTTTATTTTGGTGTATAAAAGTATGGGTAAGAAGTAGGGCATGTCTAATTTATAGGTAACTCTAATTTACTAAAATTTACCAATTTTAATCTAAATTTATCAAAAATTATCAAAATTTACCAAACTTTATTTTAAAAATTAATTTTGATATATTGGCGTAAATTTGTCAAAAGTTACTAGAATTTATCAAAATTATCAAAAATTATCAAAATTTAACTTTTACCCAACTGTTTTTTATCCTTGAATTTTGGTAATTTTTGGTAATTTTTAATAAGTTTTGGTAAATTTTGTCAAATTTATCCTATTATATCAAAAATCTTTTTTTGTTTTTTAACTTTGGTAATTTTTGATAAATTTTGGTAAATTTTGGTAAATTTTAGTAAAAACTAGTAAATTCAATTTACCCATGAATTTGACAAGCCCATTAAATAAAATATTTTCTTATTTTTCATCCAAATTTGATTTTGACATGTGATATTTGATTGAAAAATTGACTATGAGAGATGACCTTAAAGCTAATTTGACAATGAAGTATTTAGTGAATAAGAGGTCCTAAATTGATAAAAAAAAAAAAAAGAGGTTTAGTTGGCAGCTTTAGTGGAAATCCAAGATTTTGTTTTCTTTCTTTCATTTTTTATTTTGCTGCCCGAGTGTTGAATATGTTGCCCAAAAAAAAACCTCACTGCTAAGTTCTTCATTCTTCTTCTATTATTGTTTCATCGGTTTGGGGTGAGGGAAGTATCTCATATCTTTGTTCTTCCTCATTGATTCATGAAGGACTTTGATATGGGCTTCCCTCATAATTGGCTCTTTGGGTCGTTGCGGATAGTTGTTGTTTGGAGGGATGATGTGACGAAGGTTTGGAGCGTCGATGGTGGACGACTGGCGAGGATGAAACTGCTATGGCAATGGTCACCTGTGTGGTGGATCGGCGGTGGTGAGATAAGAGGAGTTAGGGCTTGAGATGGTAAGAGACTGAGAGTGAAATTGAATGAGTGGAATCGATGGCACCTCCTCTTCTTCTTCTTCAATTTATGTCATACATGATATAAATTATTTAATATGGTAATCCATGGTGTGTTATATATGTAATCCATGGATATTAATATGCTAATTCATGGTTGTTTTTGTTCGTTATAAAGTACTCTTGATGAAGATATCAACAAATTAATAATATATCATTGGCAACATTATTGGAACAGAATGTAAAATCAACACAACACTAGTTGATAGTTGACGAAACACATATAGTAGTTATGTATGGCACAGTACCAAGAGCTTCAATCCGTAGAATAAAATACTCTAAAAGTCCTTAATACAAGATAATCCATGAGGACCATGACAATACACTGACTTCATCCCAGGATTAGTGATATGTGTTATTCACGAGTATTATTATAGAAATCCATGGTTGTTTAGGTTTGTTATGTAATACCCATGATGAAAACATCAACAAATTAGTTACATATCATGGTCAATTCAATGGAAGGTGAAAGTAATTATTTGGATGTATAGATGTACAAAGTTTTAGCATATAAATTTCATATCATCGGTTTTTCAGGGCCCCACCTAGATGGATACATATTTAACATGAGGCGTAATCCATAGTTATCAGTATGTGTAAACCTTAACTCGTGATGTGAACACATACTAATGAATTACACCTTATGTTAACGAGACATTCACATAGATATAATTGTTCAAATTGACGAGGATATGTTGGTCGTAAAATGGTAATGTTTGCTTGTGTTAGTTTATTAAGAGGGGGTTTTCCATTTTGAAGGTGCTAAAAAGGGGAAGACAAACAGTTGAAGATCAACAACGGGAGACCATATGAAAAAAGAAGAATGATGGTATCAAGGTAGACTATCAGAAGGGGGCAATGTAACAACCCACCCCAAAATCACGTTTAATTATATATAAAGCACAGTAGTTACGCAAATCGCGTTCTAATTTTTTCTTCCGCGTTTACCGTTACTTATTTATTTATTGATTTATTTATTATTTATTGTTATCGGTGTCGTGTCTTGTGCAGGAGATGGCCAAGATGCCGAATTATCGGTTTAAAAATTTCACTTTACATGTTCATTCAATGAGTTAAAGTATTTCAGGTTATACGATTTAGGTTATAAAGTTATTTACACGTTAAGTTAAATTGCACCGGTTTTACCGTCTACGCGGTTTTCTTAACCGAACGGGGTCTAATTATTCGACCTCGTAACATGTATATTTTATTGCCCAAACCTTAATTTATTTGGGGTATATTTATTTCATTTAAAGTACAAGTAATATTGGTGTTTCATTTATTTGGATTTTCTACATCCAAGTGTTATTTTATTTTAACCCAATTATTACCAATTGATTTTATTTGGTACAAAGTAATTATCATAAGTTTATTACATTACAATCATTGTATTTTAATTACAAATTCAGAATGGTTTTAAGTGTTTAGAGGGAGTATATTGATATTAGTAAAGGGAGGGGGTTTATTTCATTATAATTCATGCCAATTTCCCCACCAAGCTCTTTCTCCCTCTAATCTCCCTCTTGCTATCTGCTGGCCGAGAACCACAGCAGCACAGCCCGCTGCTGGACTGTTTCCGGCACCGGCGAGGTGCCCAGCCGCCGTCCCTGGTGGCCGCCGCCACCACCCTTCCTCCCTTTTGTGTTTTCTCCAATTTTTAACTCAAAGGTAACCTCTCAAAAACCCCAATTTCAATTTCTATGAACCCTAATCTGAAAATCTATGTTTCATACTTGTAATTCTCATAGATTCTACCTCTTTTACTCTCTTTTATCTTGAATTCAAGTATATAATCGTATTGGTTAAGTTAGGGTTTGATTTTGGAATACATGCATGTGATTTTTGGAAGTGTTCTTGAGGTTTCTTGAGTATATTCATGGTGGATGATGTTTATATGTTTATGCATGTGGTTTTTGAGGCCTTTGATGAATGGATTTTCATAGGTTATATTCTGGAAATATGATGGATTAAGGTTATATGGGATTTGGTTATGTTTTGATATGATTAGGAGTGAAAGACCAAGTTACAAACCGAATTTTCAGTAAACATAAGTCTCTGTTTATATTCTGAAATTTACAGCGGGACAAAAGTGAGATTTTTGCCCAGATTTCTACTCCATTTGATAGCCTAAAGTGTTAGCAAACCGTAGGCTTTGGAATTTCGAGTTTCCGACATGTATAGCCGAGTTACGACCAAAACCGTAACCTCACGTTTTATATACGATTTCTGAGTCAGTGTTTTGAGGGCTGATTTTCGGACCTTTGGAGACTTTATTGGTTTTAGTGATAAACATAAGAGTTTTAGGCCACATTGCAAGCTTTCCGGAAAGGTATGGTTCATAGTCATCGGATATCGGGAGTGTGAGTTACGAGCCCGGGAAGCAGGGCTGTCGGGATAAATTTCTGCCCAAGTTGGTTTGCGTAAATGTATGTCTTTTGGGCCTCCAATCAACCCAATAAGGGGTTCTAAGCATAAATGGGTCATAGCTATAAGTTAGCATGTTGGAGTTATGTGTTTAAGGCTAAAAGTACTATATTGGAGTCTTAAGTGAGTCTTAAGGATGGCTTCCCAAAAGCTAATGAGTTTGTTAAAGTATTTTGTTTCCCATCTTTCTATGGTATGATATTCAATGTCTTAAGCTAGCTAAGAGTTCTTTTAGCTTAGTAGCTTCCAAGTTTAAAGTCCATTCCATCTTTATTGCTTAAATCATTGATCCAAGCTTGTCTTATTGCATCCGAATATGTTGATCGCACCCCGTTTTACCGTTCAATTGCTATCATATTATCACGGCATGTTTAACTCCCTCATGCTTATCATAGCTTTCAAGTTCTAATTACCCCATTCATCATCGATTCAAGCTTATTGTATTGGATTCAAGTCCTTTCAATTGAACCATATTCTACGTTATTATTCTCATGCTTTCCGACCCGGAAATTTCTAAGGTTTTATATGCACTGCTTCTGTCCTGTCCATTTTTCGGGCCCTTCCTTTCATTTCTAGCCTTTGGGCCAGTTGACAAAGTTAAAGATCATGATTTTCCCTATTCCGAGATGTACTCTTTTACTTCGTTTCGATTTTCCTAACTCAAGTTATGCTATAAACTTTATTGTGCTACAACCTGAAATTTTATTCCTAAAGTATTTTATTTATAATTACCAAGTTTCCCAAACTCATGATTCTAATTCAGAACCTTATTCGGTTCTTCATTTTTATGTATGCTTACATTGGTTGACAAATTTTCAAAGGCCATCTCCAAGCCGAGCCGAGCCAAAGTTTTAGCGTCTTAAGGCATGCAAATTGTCCAACTCTTGCTTCTATTAAGAGTCAAGTACAGTTTTATTGCATAGTTATATGTTCTAATGATTTTATTGTTTTATAAGTGGTCCCGACACCTATTCTACAGTAGCTAGAGTGAAGTCTAGCATTTCTGTGCTCCTACGGAGTAATCTTGACTGGCGATGTCGATCGCCTAGATCACCCATCCAAACTCGAGGTCGGTTTGGGCGTACGTGCGTGAGGTGCTTCGGCATCGATCTAAAAGGGATACCACGTCTTATAGTATGAAAATTTTTCAATGTTAAGCACAACATATGCGTAGAAACTTTATAGCTTAAAGTATTCCATGGTTTAGCATTCTTATGTCCCCTTCCCGTTTTCAAAATGAATTTAAATCGGCACTAAAACCGTTTTGAGCGGTTTGGCGTGTTGGAGGTTTACATCTTGAGTGTTTCCCCACTCACTTTGCGAATGTATTTCAATGTTTTGTTTTAGGCGGTCCGAGCTCCCGGGATAAAGACGAGGTTAAGCGAGGAGCAAGTTGCATGCAGGTAGTTCTCTAAAGCGATCGAAGATCGGTATTCAAGGTTACTCAAGAGCATTAAAGGTCACTTGGTTGTGAAAGGTCTATACGATATGTTTAATTAAAGGTTGTATAATGTATTTGTACCTTAAGTTTAGCGATTGTGTTGTATGGAGTTAAATGATTTATGGTGGATTGTTATATTTTGGTTTGTGTATGTGCCTTGTCCCGAGTGGGGACGGCGGTAATTCCTCGACCTAAGGTGTTCCGCTGCGCTAATCACAGGTTTGGGATTCTAAAGTATAGTCTTAATCTTGTGATTAAGGTTGGGCGTCTGATTGTGGTATCAGGCGGAGTTATAAGAAAGATTTGAGGATATAGAAATTTCTAAGCAATTGTGATAAGCATTTGTGAAGTATGGATGCTAAGTGTGGTGACATATGTGTCCCTTATAGGCGTATGAGTCCTTTATGGGTTGAGTTGGGAATATGTGAAATTGTTGGGATGGATGTTGAGCTTGAAGCTCTAGATAGGTATATGAAATGTAAGTGTTTTCCCTTGCAGGTTTGAAGAATATGTAAAATTTGGGAGAGTCCAATTTATAGGGGAAGTGCTGCCGAAATTTCTGCAGAAATTAGAAAGTTTAGTAGCAAGTTTAAGAAAACTTAATTACAGGTTGTGTTTAACTTAAAAGTTTGGCACGAGTAAAGCATGTTATGTGTATAAGTGCCGTTGTGGACACGAAGCACGTTGAAATAGTCCTTAAAGGAGACTTTAGTCATTCAAATGAGAATTTATAAGTCCAATTCCAAGTGGAATTGATGTAAAGCTCAAGTGAGGGGCTAAAAGCCTTGCCTAAGTGTAGAGTGAAATGATTAAAGATGTTTAGATGATACAAATGTTCAGCATGATCCAAGGATAGTAAGTAAGGTCACAGTAATCATGAGATGGAACAAGAGTTCCTTTTTAAGATAAGTAAGGTTCAGGTTGGTTGAGTCTCGGACCTCGCCTTAATTCTCATTCGTTTAATTCTTTCAACAAAGTCTATCAATGTCAAAGTTATTAAAGCTTTTTATCGATGTTACATAGAACATAGGGCATAGATGGATCACAAGCGTGACCCTTTTCCCAACCTCTTCACAATGTTACGGGAGCACAAGACCAACGTCCAAGTTCATCTCAAGAGGTTGCAAACCGCCTTTGATATCCATTGTGCGGCTAATCCGCTATTTGAGTATCGCAGTGATGAGTGCCAAGTTGGTGCTTATTGCCCCCTCCCCACAAGAGTCTGTGGGACGATGTAAGACGTTACCTCCGCCAACTGCTCCGTCAGGGAGAACCGGTCGATACGCCTGGTGCTTCAGCTACGACTACATTGAGCACAGAATCACACCGCATTGGAAATAATTTTGGGGACCTTAGAATTTGTTTTGTGTCAAAATATAGTTTGGATATGGTTGAAAAAGGGGTACCCTAAGGACAAGTGGAAGGGGCATCCTCATATTCTAGGATATTTACATTAGTATCATACGTTGAAGGGTTTTAACTAGCAAGTGCTTGTGATAGTCGTAGAGGCGGTGAACTTTATGCCATTATAGGGTCGTGGGAAATTAATTGGAGTTTCCTTACTATACGAACACGCTTGTGGATTTTATAGCCAGGTGAGGCGAGGAAGGCCTTATGAGAATGCAATTGGCTACAAACTAAGGACGTAGACATAACAAGTTATAAAGTGGTGATGGCAACAAGTTATGTGGAATAAGGGTATACTCCGTGGTAATGTTGAAATATGTTTCAAAGATCGGGGAAATCAATTTGAACTATAAGGTCCTCAGTCTAACCTGGGAATAGCTATGCGCCCATGCACATGTTCATTCTGTCATTAGGATAGGAGAAGCCGCTTTTTGTGGAGAGCTATTAACAAATAACCATTGCGAGGACCAAATCTCTTCTGTATGACTTTTATACTTCAAAGTTCATCGCTCAAGTTCAACTTTTATTCCCTGCTCTCATTGTACATCCTCCTAATAAAGTTTACCCTCTCATTGCAATATTAGAATCCAAGCTTCTCGTTTCCTATCCTTGTTATTCTCAAGAATCTTTATCAGATCCTATCGTTGTTATCAGTCCAGTGTGTTAAGAAATTCAACAACCTGCCTTTGGTGGCTCGTTACCAATTTATGAATGATTTAACAGACCATTATCTACTCTTGACTACTGTCGACTCGTTATGTCCCCAAAGATAAACTTCATTAGATTCATATGACCCTTCTTACTCGTTAAGATTTATCTTTTCCAGGTGATGGTCACGTTCTATCATGAAGCTGAACACTCCTTTCAAAGCTTAATTTCCACAAACGTTGTACCTTGTTTAGAATCAATAGCTTATGCTCTAATGTTCAGGAAAGTTACCACAAAGCATTCATACTTCCCAAACTTTAATTGTTTTAATTCAGGAATCAGAAGACCGATCCTGATAGCTTTCTCCCCCAATTCAAGCTCATTTCGAGGTACTTATAAACTTCCTTGTTCTGGAAATCATTGTAATCATCATCTTTGGCAATTATGCTATCTCTTGTTGATCTCAATTTTCTTAATCGATATACATGCGTAGTTGGGTTAAAGAATACCTCTATTCCTCCACGTCGTCTTAAAGCCTTAAGTCTACCAATGTAAACCTTTGCTTTGTTGTTGTTTTCCAAAATTCATGTTCTTACCTCTTAATTGATGGCACCTTCCTATTATCGCGTTTCCTCCATGCCTATTGGTGCCTTTCATAAGAAATAGATGCCTTGATGGAAGTTGATAAAGGGAGGGAAAGCGAAGTGGAAAAATGTTGGATTGCACGGAATTATGTGATACCTGAGGTAAGATGGGAAAGGTAGAGAAATCGTTGTTTAAGAAATGTTAGGGACCTTTGGGTCAAGGCTTCTTACGATGAGAGGTTCAGGTGTTGTCGATTATAGAACGCTTGAAGGAAGATTAGCTCTTCTTCCAAAGGACATAAAAGCCATATGGATATATCTGAGAAAGAAAAGGTTCTTGCCCTGTAATTTATAATGGGAAGAGAGTGCTCAGTTAATTAACAGAGATAAAAACCCAGTGTTTTGGACTTGCCTTGGGAAGGGATACCAAGAGAAATGAGTTCAAGGTTGTATGAATAACCAGGGTAAGGTGCTTGTCATGATGAGGACCGTAATCTTAGGATGAGATACGATATCATGGAAACATATGGAAAGAATGAACAGGTAGCATACCTATGACCGACGAATACAATGACAAAGTCTTATATGAGCATGATAAAGAAGATTATACTTTGACTCTGAAAGTTGAGAGCGAACGAGGACAAATACCCTCCCAAGAATCAATAGGTTGACTAACCCCAAGGGCAAGAGTGTCATCTGAGATTGGTTAAGGTTAAGATACCAACCACTCAGAGTTAGGCCAAGAATACTCCTAAAACTACCTTTAAAACAAAATGTGGGCGCTATGAGTTACGAAAATGCCCTTTTGGGACTTACGAATATTTAACAGTATTTATGGATCGGATGAACCGAGTGTTCAAACCTTATGTGGTTCGGCTATAGCGATGGTTAACGATGATGTTTTGATACACTCGAAAGGCCGAGAAGAACATGTGAATCAATTGAGAGTGGCATTGCAATCATTAAGGAGCAAAGGCGGTATGTGAAAATTTTCAAAATGTGAACTCTGGTTCAAAAGTAGGATTTTTGGGAACATATAATGATCCATGAAGGGATCTGATTGGACTCTAACGAAGTATGCGCCATTAAGAGTTTGGCAAGACCCACTGCGGTTATCAAAGTTTGAAGTTTCTTAGTTATGGCCGAATACTATAGGAGAGTGTTCCGAATCTTTCTAAAATAGCTCTTCCATTGACCCATCTCCTCAAGAAGTCAACCCGGTTTGAATGGACCGGCAAATGCGAAGAAACCTTTCAAGTGTTCAAGGAAAAGCTAACAACCGCCCCAATGTTATCCCTTCCCAAGGAAGGAAAGGAGTATGTAGCATATAGCAATGCGATTCATTAAGGGCTGGGATATGTGCTAATATGGAACAACAAGGTAGCAGCCTATGCGTCACAGCAATTAAAGTCACTCGAGAATTACCTAATGCATGACCTAAAACTCGCAACAGTAGTGTTGCGCCCAAAATTGGAAGTTTTACCTTTATGGGGTCTCTAATGCCATCTTTACGGATCACAGGAGTTTCAAATATATATCCTCAGGGAGAGTTGAATCTAAGGCAACGGAGGCGGTTGAACTCATTAAGGATTATGACTTGGATGCCAACGTCACTCCAGTAAGGCAATTTCGATAGCAAATGCTTCAAGCAGAAAGGCTTAGCATAGGGTGTGGACTCGTCTTGTAAGTCGTCCATAAATGCGTAAGAATGAATAGGAGGAGCATTGTCCCTACAACCGTCTAACTTGGAGAGAACCAAGATAGAACGAATAAATGCCCCAGGACCCAAGAGGATTACGAATAATCTAGCCACGAAAGGAATACCTGGATTTTCAGCCATGAAAGCAAAACCCTAAGGTTTCAAAATAAACTATGTATCTTTATTAAGGAAGCTTAAGGCTCAAGTTTTTGGAAGGAAGCCACAATTATTTGTACTCTGTGTATCCCGGAGGTACAAAATGTATAGAGGTTTAAAGGGCACCTTTGGTGACCTAACGTGAAGGAGGTATAGCCGGCTATGGGGATCAATGTCATCATGTCAAAAGGGTCGAGCAGAATGTTAAAGAGCATCAGTAAATTTAGACCCTTAAAAGGTCCCACGGGAATGGGAATCAATTTCTATGGATGCTATCATGGGATTACCCTCACGACTTCTAGAAGAAAGGACATTTGAGTCATTACGGATCGCCTTACCAAGTTGGCATTTTTCGCTCCTATCCATGAAGGATGGAAGATAGATAAGTTAACGGATATCCACACAAAGATTGTTAGGTTACGGAATTAGAGGCATAGTGCCCGATGGGGATACATGTTGTCAATCGTGATTTTGGAGCGCCCTACAAAGTTATCTAAGTAATTGTGGATCGCCTGACAAAGTCGGCGCATTTCATTTCTATCTATGAAGGAGGAAAGGTAGATAAACTGGCCGATAATTGCGTACAAGAAGTTGTAAGGTTGCATAAGATTCCCAAAAGGACATAGTATCCGAATGAGATACGCGACTTCAATCACGATTTTGGTGCTAAGACCAATGGTAGTAGCCTCTACCATCTAGAAAGCGATGGCCAGACAGACAGAGTAAACCAAATTGTAAAGATATGCTACGCGCTGCATTTTAGGTTTTCAAGGAAATCAGGAGGAATTTCTCTCGTTTATGGCGTTTCCCTATAGTAGCAGATAGTGGTCTACCATTCGAATGACCCTTCTGAAGCACCTCATGAAAGGTAATGTCGCACCCATGATGTAGGCACAGGGTGGAATAGTTAAAGCTGTAGTCACAGATCCGGAATTAATCCAGGACGCAGCACATAAGATCAGAGTCGTCCGACCACATGTCAAGATCGACCAAAGTAGACAACAGAAGGCGGAAACCGCTCGAACTTCAATTGGAAACCGTGTTTCCTTTAAAGTGATTCAACTCGAGAATCGAGATTCACGATATCTAGAGGAGATTAAACCCTTACTATAGTAGGATCTTACTCCGTTGTGGAGGGGATCAATCTAGTGACCTATCGTTTAGATGTACCTTCGAATCCAAGGCATTGCGTGACGTTCACATCTCTCCAACTCCGGAAATATGTATCGGGCTCGACTCGCAATCTTGAAGAAGAACCTCTATTGAAAACGGAAGGCCTCATCGTCAAACAGCGATCGATCCAAAATTTTTGGAACACAGAATCGAATGACTTCACCCACAGGAAAGTCCCTTAGCCGAAGTACTTCGGACAAATCAAGATACCTCGGAAACCTCGGGGGAAACCGAGGAAGGCATGAAAGAAAGCTACCCACGCGTCTTTTAAGGAATATAAAGCATAGCGGAACCAACGGCAAGTTTCGGGGATGAAACTTCTTTTAAGGGGAGGATGTAACAACCACCCCAAAATCACGCTTAATTATATATAAAGCACGTGAGTTACGCAAATCGCGTTCTAATTTTTTCTTCGCGTTTACCGTTACTTATTTATTTATTGATTTATTTATTATTTATTGTTATCGGTGTCGTGTCTTGTGGGGAGATGGCCAAGATGCGAATTATCGGTTTAAAAATTTTACTTTACATGTTCATTCAATGAGTTAAAGTATTTCAGGTTATACGATTTAGGTTATAAAGTTATTTACGTTAAGTTAAATTGCACGGGTTTTACCGTCTCACGGTTTTCTTAACGACGGGGTCTAATTATTCGACCTCGTAACATGTATATTTTATTGCCCAAACCTTAATTTATTTGTGGTATATTTATTTCATTTAAAGTACAAGTAATATTGGTGTTTCATTTATTTGGATTTTCTACATCCAAGTGTTATTTTATTTTAACCCAATTATTACCAATTGATTTTATTTGGTACAAAGTAATTATCATAAGTTTATTACATTACAATCATTGTATTTTAATTACAAATTCAGAATGGTTTTAAGTGTTTAGAGGGAGTATATTGATATTAGTAAAGGGGAGGGGGGTTTATTTCATTATAATTCATGCCAATTTACCCACCAAGCTCTTTCTCCTCTAATCTCCCTCTTGCTATCTGGCGGCGAGAACCACAAGCACAGCCATTCTTTGGACTGTTTCCGGCACCGGCGAGTGTGCCACCACCCTTCCTCCCTTTTGTGTTTTCTCCAATTTTTAACTCAAGGTAACTTCTCAAAACCCCAATTTCAATTTCTATGAACCCTAATCTGAAAATCTATGTTTCATACTTGTAATTCTCATAGATTCTACCTCTTTTACTCTCTTTTATCTTGAATTCAAGTATATAATCGTATTGGTTAAGTTAGGGTTTGATTTTGGAATACATGCATGTGATTTTTGGAAGTGTTCTTGAGGTTTCTTGAGTATATTCATGGTGGATGATGTTTATATGTTTATGCATGTGGTTTTTGAGGCCTTTGATGAATGGATTTTCATAGGTTATATTCTGGAAATATGATGGATTAAGGTTATATGGGATTTGGTTATGTTTTGATATGATTAGGAGTGAAAGACCAAGTTACAAACCGGAATTTTCAGTAAACATAAGTCTCTGTTTATATTCTGGAAATTTACAGCAGGACAAAAGTGGGATTTTGTCCCAGATTTCTACTCCATTTGATAGCCTAAAGTGTTAGCAAACCGTAGGCTTTGGAATTTCGAGTTTCCGACATGTATAGCCCGAGTTACGACCAAAACCGTAACCTCACGTTTTTATATACGATTTCTGAGTCAGTGTTTTGAGGGCTGATTTTCGGACCTTTGGAGACTTTATTGGTTTTAGTGATAAACATTAGAGTTTTAGGCCACATTGCAAGCTTTCCGGAAAGGTATGGTTCATAGTCATCGGATATCGGGAGTGTGAGTTACGAGCCCGGGAAGCAGGGCTGTCCGGGATAAATTTCTGCCCAAGTTGGTTTGCGTAAATGTATGTCTTTTGGGCCTCCAATCAACCCAATAAGGGGTTCTAAGCATAAATGGGTCATAGCTATAAGTTAGCATGTTGGAGTTATGTGTTTAAGGCTAAAAGTACTATATTGGAGTCTTAAGTGAGTCTTAAGGATGGCTTCCCAAAAGCTAATGAGTTTGTTAAAGTATTTTGTTTCCCCATCTTTCTATGGTATGATATTCAATGTCTTAAGCTAGCTAAGAGTTCTTTTAGCTTAGTAGCTTCAAGTTTAAAGTCCATTCCATCTTTATTGCTTAAATCATTGATCCAAGCTTGTCTTATCGCATCCGAATATGTTGATCGCACCCGCTTTACCGTTCAATTGCTATCATATTATCACGGCATGTTTAACTCCTCATGCTTATCATAGCTTTCAAGTTCTAATTACCCCATTCATCATCGATTCAAGCTTATTGTATTGGATTCAAGTCCTTTCAATTGAACCATATTCTACGTTATTATTCTCATGCTTTCCGACCGGAAATTTCTAAGGTTTTATATGCACTGCTTCTGTCCGGGCCATTTTTCGGGCCCTTCCTTTCATTTCTAGCCTTTGGGCCAGTTGACAAAGTTAAAGATCATGATTTTCCTATTCCGAGATGTACTCTTTTACTGCTTCGATTTTCCTAACTCAAGTTATGCTATAAACTTTATTGTGCTACAACCTGAAATTTTATTCCTAAAGTATTTTATTTATAATTACCAAGTTTCCCAAACTCATGATTCTAATTCGAACCTTATTCGGTTCTTCATTTTTATGTATGCTTACATTGGTTGACAAAGTTTCCAAGGCCATCTCCCGAGCCGAGCCGCCAAAGTTTTAGCGTCTTAAGGTACGCAAATTGTCCAACTCTTGCTTCTATTAAGAGTCAAGTACAGTTTTATTGCATAGTTATATGTTCTAATGATTTTATTGTTTTATAAGTGGTCCCGACACCTATTCTACAGTAGCTAGAGTGAAGTCTAGCATTTCTGAGCTCCTACGGAGTAATCTTGACTGGCGATGTCATTGCCTAGCAGTCACCCATCCAAACTCGAGGTCGGTTTGGGCGTACGTGCGTGAGGTGCTTCGGCATCGATCTAAAAGGGATACCACGTCTTATAGTATGAAAATTTTTCAATGTTAAGCACAACATATGCGTAGAAACTTTATAGCTTAAAGTATTCCATGGTTTAGCATTCTTATGTCCCCTTCCCGTTTTCAAAATGAATTTAAATGCCGGCACTAAAAACCGTTTTCGAACGGTTTGACGTGTTGGAGGTTTACGTACTGAGTGTTTCCCCACTCACTTTGCGAATGTATTTCAATGTTTTGTTTTAGGCGGTCCGAGCTCCCAGGATAAAGACGAGGTTAAGCAGGAGCAAGTTGTCTGTACAGGGTAGTTCTCTAAAGGCGATCGAAGATCGGTATTCAAGGTTACTCAAGAGCATTAAAGGTCACTTGGTTGTGAAAGGTCTATACGATATGTTTAATTAAAGGTTGTATAATGTATTTGTACCTTAAGTTTAGCAGTTGTGTTGTATGGAGTTAAGTCTGATTTATGGTGGATTGTTATATTGTGGTTTGTGTATGTGCCTTGTCAGAGTGGGGACGGCGGTAATGCCTCGACCTAAGGTGTTCCGCTGCGCTAATCACAGGTTTGGGATTCTAAAGTATAGTCTTAATCTTGTGATTAAGGTTGGGGCGTTACAGTTGTGGTATCAGAGCGGAGTTATAAGAAAGATTTGAGGATATAGAAATTTCTAAGCAATTGTGATAAGCATTTGTGAAGTATGGATGCTAAGTGTGGTGACATATGTGTCCCTTATAGGCGTATGAGTCCTTTATGGGTTGAGTTGGGAATATGTGAAATTGTTGGGATGGATGTTGAGCTTGAAGCTCTAGATAGGTATATGAAATGTAAGTGTTTTCCCTTGCAGGTTTGAAGAATATGTAAAATTTGGGAGAGTCCAATTTATAGGGGAAGTGCTGCCGAAATTTCTGCAGAAATTAGAAAGTTTAGTAGCAAGTTTAAGAAAACTTAATTACAGGTTGTGTTTAACTTAAAAGTTTGGCACGAGTAAAGCATGTTATGTGTATAAGTGCCGTTGTGGACACGAAGCACGTTGAAATAGTCCTTAAAGGAGACTTTAGTCATTCAAATGAGAATTTATAAGTCCAATTCCAAGTGGAATTGATGTAAAGCTCAAGTGAGGGGCTAAAAGCCTTGCCTAAGTGTAGAGTGAAATGATTAAAGATGTTTAGATGATACAAATGTTCAGCATGATCCAAGGATAGTAAGTAAGGTCACAGAATCATGAGATGGAACAAGAGTTCCTTTTAAGATAAGTAAGGTTCAGTTGGTTGAGTCTAGGACCGCCTTTAATTCTCATTCGTTTAATTCTTTCAACAAAGTCTATCAATGTCAAAGTTATTAAAGCTTTTTATCGATGTTACATAGAACATAGGGCATAGATGGATCACAAGCGTGACCCTTTTCCCAACCTCTTCACAATGTTACGGGAGCACAAGACCAACGTCCAAGTTCATCTCAAGAGGTTGCAAACCGCCTTTGATATCCATTGTGCGGCTAATCCGCTATTTGAGTATCGCAGTGATGAGTGCCAAGTTGGTGCTTATTGCCCCCACAAGAGTCTGTGGGACGATGTAAGACGTTACCTCGCCAATCGCTCGGGAGAACTCGTCGATACGCTGGTGCTTGACTACGACTACATTGAGCACAGAATCACACCGCATTGGAAATAATTTTGGGGACCTTAGAATTTGTTTTGTGTCAAAATATAGTTTGGATATGGTTGAAAAAGGGGTACCCTAAGGACAAGTGGAAGGGGCATCCTCATATTCTAGGATATTTACATTAGTATCATACGTTGAAGGGTTTTAACTAGCAAGTGCTTGTGATAGTCTGTAGGGCGGTGAACTTTATGTCATTATAGGGTCGTGGGAAATTAATTGGAGTTTCCTTACTATACGAACACGCTTGTGGATTTTATAGCCAGGTGAGGCGAGGAAGGCCTTATGAGAATGCAATTGGCTACAAACTAAGGACGTAGACATAACAAGTTATAAAGTGGTGATGGCAACAAGTTATGTGGAATAAGGGTATACTCCGTGGTAATGTTGAAATATGTTTCAAAGATCGGGGAAATCAATTTGAACTACAAGGTCCTCAGTCTAACCTGGGAATAGCTATGCGCCCATGCACATGTTCATTCTGTCATTAGGATAGGAGAAGCCGCTTTTTGTGGAGAGCTATTAACAAATAACCATTGCGAGGACCAAATCTCTTCTGTATGACTTTTATACTTCAAAGTTCATCGCTCAAGTTCAACTTTTATTCCCTGCTCTCATTGTACATCCTCCTAATAAAGTTTACCCTCTCATTGCAATATTAGAATCCAAGCTTCTCGTTTCCTATCCTTGTTATTCTCAAGAATCTTTATCAGATCCTATCGTTGTTATCAGTCCAGTGTGTTAAGAAATTCAACAACCTGCCTTTGGTGGCTCGTTACCAATTTATGAATGATTTCGTCAGGACCATTATCTACTCTTGATCATCGACTCGTTATGTCCCCAAAGATAAACTTCATTAGATTCATATGACCCTTCTTACTCGTTAAGATTTATCTTTTCCAGGTGATGGTCACGTTCTATCATGAAGCTGAACACTCCTTTCAAAGCTTAATTTCCACAAACGTTGTACCTTGTTTAGAATCAATAGCTTATGCTCTAATGTTCCGGAAAGTTACCACAAAGCATTCATACTTCCCAAACTTTAATTGTTTTAATTCAGGAATCAGAAGACCGATCCTGATAGCTTTCTCCCCCAATTCAAGCTCATTTCGAGGTACTTATAAACTTCCTTGTTCAGGAAATCATTGTAATCATCATCTTTGGCAATTATGCTATCTCTTGTTGATCTCAATTTTCTTAATCGATATACATGCGTAGTTGGGTTAAAGAATACCTCTATTCCTCCACGTCGTCTTAAAGCCTTAAGTCTACCAATGTAAACCTTTGCTTTGTTGTTGTTTTCCAAAATTCATGTTCTTACCTCTTAATTGATGGCACCTTCCTATTATCGCGTTTCCTCCATGCCTATTGGTGCCTTTCATAAGAAATAGATGCCTTGATGGAAGTTGATAAAGGGAGGGAAAGCGAAGTGGAAAAATGTTGGATTGCACGGAATTATGTGATACCTGAGGTAAGATGGGAAAGGTAGAGAAATCGTTGTTTAAGAAATGTTAGGGACCTTTGGGTCAAGGCTTCTTACGATGAGAGGTTCAGGAGTTGACGAATATAGAACGCTTGAAGGAAGATTAGCTCTTCTTCCAAAGGACATAAAAGCCATATGGATATATCTGAGAAAGAAAAGGTTCTTGCCCTGTAATTTATAATGGGAAGAGAGTGCTCGATTAATGCAGAGATAAAAACCCAGTGTTTTGGACTTGCCTTGGGAAGGGATACCAAGAGAAATGAGTTCAAGGTTGTATGAATAACCAGGGTAAGGTGCTTGTCATGATGAGGACCGTAATCTTAGGATGAGATACGATATCATGGAAACATATGGAAAGAATGAACAGGTAGCATACCTATGACCGATTTAATACAATGACAAAGTCTTATATGAGCATGATAAAGAAGATTATACTTTGACTCTTTGAAAGTTGAGAACGAACGAGGACAAATACCCCTCCCAAGAATCAATAGACTGTTCGACTAACCCCAAGGGGCAAGAGTGTCATCTGAGATTGGTTAAGGTTAAGATACCAACCACTCAGAGTTAGGCCAAGAATACTCCTAAAACTACCTTTAAAACAAAATGTGGGCGCTATGAGTTACGAAAATGCCCTTTTGGGACTTACGAATATTTAACAGTATTTATGGATCGGATGAACCGAGTGTTCAAACCTTATGTGGTTCGGCTATAGCGATGGTTAACGATGATGTTTTGATACACTCGAAAGGCCGAGAAGAACATGTGAATCAATTGAGAGTGGCATTGCAATCATTAAGGGAGCAAAGACAGTATGTGAAAATTTTCAAAATGTGAACTCTGGTTCAAAAAGTAGGATTTTTGGGAACATATAATGATCCATGAAGGGATCTGATTGGACTCTAACGAAGTATGCGCCATTAAGAGTTTGGCAAGACCCACTGCGGTTATCAAAGTTTGAAGTTTCTTAGTTATGGCCGAATACTATAGGAGAGTGTTCCGAATCTTTCTAAAATAGCTCTTCCATTGACCCATCTCCTCAAGAAGTCAACCCGGTTTGAATGGACCGGCAAATGCGAAGAAACCTTTCAAGTGTTCAAGGAAAAGCTAACAACCGCCCCAATGTTATCCCTTCCCAAGGAAGGAAAGGAGTATGTAGCATATAGCAATGCGATTCATTAAGGGCTGGGATATGTGCTAATATGGAACAACAAGGTAGCAGCCTATGCGTCACAACAATTAAAGTCAGCTACGAGAATTACCCAATGCATGACCTAAAACTCGCAACAGTAGTGTTGCGCCCAAAATTGGAAGTTTTACCTTTATGGGGTCTCTAATGCCATCTTTACGGATCACAGGAGTTTCAAATATATATCCTCAGGGAGAGTTGAATCTAAGGCAACGGAGGCGGTTGAACTCATTAAGGATTATGACTTGGATGCCAACGTCACTCCAGTAAGGCAATTTCGATAGCAAATGCTTCAAGCAGAAAGGCTTAGCATAGGGTGTGGACTCGTCTTGTAAGTCGTCCATAAATGCGTAAGAATCGAATAGGGAGGGAGCATTGTCCCTACAACCGTCTAACTTGGAGAGAACCAAGATAGAACGAATAAATGCCCCAGGACCCAAGAGGATTACGAATAATCTAGCCACGAAAGGAATACCTGGATTTTCAGCCATGAAAGCAAAACCCTAAGGTTTCAAAATAAACTATGTATACTGTTAAGGGAAGCTTAAGGCTCAAGTTTTTGGAAGGAAGCCACAATTCGCTGTACTCTGTGTATCCTGGAGGTACAAAATGTATAGAGGTTTAAAAGGGCACCTTTGGTGACCTAACGTGAAGGAGGTATAGCCACTATGGGGATCAATGTCTCATCATGTCAAAAGGGTCGAAGCGAGAATGTTAAAGAGCATCGGGTAAATTTAGACTTAAAAGGTCCCACGTGGAATGGGAATCAATTTCTATGGATGCTATCATGGATTACCCTCATGCCTTCTAGAAGAAAGGACATTTGAGTCATTACGGATCGCCTTACCAAGTTGGCATTTTTCGCTCCTATCCATGAAGGATGGAAGATAGATAAGTTAACGGATATCCACACACAAAAGATTGTTAGGTTACCTGGAATTCCGAGGGGCATAGTGCCCGATGGGGATACATGTTGTCAATCGTGATTTTGGAGCGCCCTACAAAGTTATCTAAGTAATTGTGGATCGCCTGACAAAGTCGGCGCATTTCATTTCTATCTATGAAGGAGGAAAGGTAGATAAACTGGCCGATAATTGCGTACAAGAAGTTGTAAGGTTGCATAAGATTCCCAAAAGGACATAGTATCCGAATGAGATACGCGACTTCAATCACGATTTTGGTGCTAAGACCAATGGTAGTAGCCTCTACCATCTAAAGCGATGGCGCATGCATGCAGAGTAAACCAAATTGTAAAGATATGCTACGCGCTGCATTTTAGGTTTTCAAGGAAATCAGGAGGAATTTCTCTCGTTTATGGCGTTTCCCTATAGTAGCAGATAGTGGTCTACCATTCGAATGACCCTTCTGAAGCACCTCATGAAAGGTAATGTCGCACCCATGATGTAGGCACAGGGTGGAATAGTTAAAGCTGTAGTCACAGATCCGGAATTAATCCAGGACGCAGCACATAAGATCAGAGTCGTCCGACCACATGTCAAGATCGACCAAAGTAGACAACAGAAGGCGGAAACCGCTCGAACTTCAATTGGAAACCGTGTTTCCTTTAAAGTGATTCACTCGAATCCGGAGTTACGATATCTAGAGGAGATTAAACCCTTACTATAGTAGGATCTTACTCCGTTGTGGAGGGGATCAATCTAGTGACCTATCGTTTAGATGTACCTTCGAATCCAAGGCATTGCGTGACGTTCACATCTCTCCAACTCCGGAAATATGTATCGGGCTCGACTCGCAATCTTGAAGAAGAACCTCTATTGAAAACGGAAGGCCTCATCGTCAAACAGCGATCGATCCAAAATTTTTGGAACACAGAATCGAATGACTTCACCCACAGGAAAGTCCCTTAGCCGAAGTACTTCGGACAAATCAAGATACCTCGGAAACCTCGGGGGAAACCGAGGAAGGCATGAAAGAAAGCTACCCACGCGTCTTTTAAGGAATATAAAACGCAACGGAACCAACAGCAAGTTTCGGGGACGAAACTTCTTTTAAGGGGGGGAGGATGTAACAACCCACCCCAAAATCACGTTTAATTATATATAAAGCACAGTAGTTACGCTAATCGCGTTCTAATTTTTTTTTCCGCGTTTACCTTTACTTATTTATTTATTGATTTATTTATTATTTATTGTTATCGGTGTCGTGTCTTGTGCAGGAGATGGCCAAGATGCCGAATTATCGGTTTAAAAATTTTACTTTACATGTTCATTCAATGAGTTAAAGTATTTCAGGTTATACGATTTAGGTTATAAAGTTATTTACACGTTAAGTTAAATTGCACCGGGTTTTACCGTCTACGCGGTTTTCTTAACCGAACGGGGTCTAATTATTCGACCTCGTAACATGTATATTTTATTGCCCAAACCTTAATTTATTTGTGGTATATTTATTTCATTTAAAGTACAAGTAATATTGGTGTTTCATTTATTTGGATTTTCTACATCCAAGTGTTATTTTATTTTAACCCAATTATTACCAATTGATTTTATTTGGTACAAAGTAATTATCATAAGTTTATTACATTACAATCATTGTATTTTAATTACAAATTCAGAATGGTTTTAAGTGTTTAGAGGGAGTATATTGATATTAGTAAAGGGGAGGGGGGTTTATTTCATTATAATTCATGCCAATTTCCCCACACCAAGCTCTTTCTCCCTCTAATCTCCCTCTTGCTATCTGCTGGCCGAGAACCACAGCAGCACAGCCCGCTGCTGGACTGTTTCCGGCACCGGCGAGGTGCCCAGCCGCCGTCCCTGGTGGCCGCCGCCACCACCCTTCCTCCCTTTTGTGTTTTCTCCAATTTTTAACTCAAAGGTAACTTCTCAAAAACCCCAATTTCAATTTCTATGAACCCTAATCTGAAAATCTATGTTTCATACTTGTAATTCTCATAGATTCTACCTCTTTTACTCTCTTTTATCTTGAATTCAAGTATATAATCGTATTGGTTAAGTTAGGGTTTGATTTTGGAATACATGCATGTGATTTTTGGAAGTGTTCTTGAGGTTTCTTGAGTATATTCATGGTGGATGATGTTTATATGTTTATGCATGTGGTTTTTGAGGCCTTTGATGAATGGATTTTCATAGGTTATATTCTGGAAATATGATGGATTAAGGTTATATGGGATTTGGTTATGTTTTGATATGATTAGGAGTGAAAGACCAAGTTACAAACCGGAATTTTCAGTAAACATAAGTCTCTGTTTATATTCTGGAAATTTACAGCAGGACAAAAGTGAGATTTTTGCCCAGATTTCTACTCCATTTGATAGCCTAAAGTGTTAGCAAACCGTAGGCTTTGGAATTTCGAGTTTCCGACATGTATAGCCCGAGTTACGACCAAAACCGTAACCTCACGTTTTTATATACGATTTCTGAGTCAGTGTTTTGAGGGCTGATTTTCGGACCTTTGGAGACTTTATTGGTTTTAGTGATAAACATAAGAGTTTTAGGCCACATTGCAAGCTTTCCGGAAAGGTATGGTTCATAGTCATCGGATATCGGGAGTGTGAGTTACGAGCCCGGGAAGCAGGGCTGTCCGGGATAAATTTCTGCCCAAGTTGGTTTGCGTAAATGTATGTCTTTTGGGCCTCCAATCAACCCAATAAGGGGTTCTAAGCATAAATGGGTCATAGCTATAAGTTAGCATGTTGGAGTTATGTGTTTAAGGCTAAAAGTACTATATTGGAGTCTTAAGTGAGTCTTAAGGATGGCTTCCCAAAAGCTAATGAGTTTGTTAAAGTATTTTGTTTCCCATCTTTCTATGGTATGATATTCAATGTCTTAAGCTAGCTAAGAGTTCTTTTAGCTTAGTAGCTTCCAAGTTTAAAGTCCATTCCATCTTTATTGCTTAAATCATTGATCCAAGCTTGTCTTATCGCATCCGAATATGTTGATCGCACCCCGGTTTTACCGTTCAATTGCTATCATATTATCACGGCATGTTTAACTCCTCATGCTTATCATAGCTTTCAAGTTCTAATTACCCCATTCATCATCGATTCAAGCTTATTGTATTGGATTCAAGTCCTTTCAATTGAACCATATTCTACGTTATTATTCTCATGCTTTCCGACCGGAAATTTCTAAGGTTTTATATGCACTGCTTCTGTCCGGGCCATTTTTCGGGCCCTTCCTTTCATTTCTAGCCTTTGGGCCAGTTGACAAAGTTAAAGATCATGATTTTCCTATTCCGAGATGTACTCTTTTACTGCGTTCGATTTTCCTAACTCAAGTTATGCTATAAACTTTATTGTGCTACAACCTGAAATTTTATTCCTAAAGTATTTTATTTATAATTACCAAGTTTCCCAAACTCATGATTCTAATTCAGAACCTTATTCGGTTCTTCATTTTTATGTATGCTTACATTGGTTGACAAAGTTTCCAAGGCCATCTCCAGCCGAGCCGAGCCAAAGTTTTAGCGTCTTAAGGTACGCAAAATTGTCCAACTCTTGCTTCTATTAAGAGTCAAGTACGCTTTATTGCATAGTTATATGTTCTAATGATTTTATTGTTTTATAAGTGGTCCCGACACCTATTCTACTGAGCTAGAGTGAAGTCTAGCATTTCTGCTCCTACCGGAGTAATCTTGACTGGCCAGGTCGATCGCCTAGCAGTCACCCATCCAAACTCGAGGTCGGTTTGGGCGTACGTGCGTGAGGTGCTTCGGCATCGATCTAAAAGGGATATCACGTCTTATAGTATGAAAATTTTTCAATGTTAAGCACAACATATGCGTAAAAACTTTATAGCTTAAAGTATTCCATGGTTTAGCATTCTTATGTCCCCTTCCCGTTTTCAAAATGAATTTAAATGCCGGCACTAAAAACCGTTTTCGAACGGTTTGACGTGTTGGAGGTTTACGTCTTGAGTGTTTCCCACTCACTTTGCGAATGTATTTCAATGTTTTGTTTTAGGCGGTCCGAGCTCCAGGATAAAGACGAGGTTAAGCAGAGCAAGTTGTCTGCATGAGGTAGTTCTCTAAAGGCGATCGAAGATCGGTATTCAAGGTTACTCAAGAGCATTAAAGGTCACTTGGTTGTGAAAGGTCTATACGATATGTTTAATTAAAGGTTGTATAATGTATTTGTACCTTAAGTTTAGCAGTTGTGTTGTATGGAGTTAAGTCTGATTTATGGTGGATTGTTATATTGTGGTTTGTGTATGTGCCTTGTCCCGAGTGGGGACGGCGGTAATGCCTCGACCTAAGGTGTTCCGCTGCGCTAATCACAGGTTTGGGATTCTAAAGTATAGTCTTAATCTTGTGATTAAGGTTGGGGCGTTACAGGCAATGATGCCATAGTAAAGAGGAATGAATATTATGAAATTGTTGTACATGTTTGTACAAAAGAAATCCATGTATAACATAATTGCTATCTATGGTTTCAAATAATGTAAACCATGCATCCATATGTGTTTAAAATGGATGTTATCCACTACACACATCCATATGTAATGAGCATATATGACTATATCATGTTAATGGAATGATATGTACTTTGCTTGGCCAAGTATGTAATATGTTTTGTTGGACCTGTTTTAGTACTTGATTCTATGGATGCACCTATATGGATCCATAGTTTGCAACATTTGAATCCATGAATGACTAACATGTTAACATTACTTGAGAAATGACTAAATTACAGATGAAAATAACCATGATTTGCAGTTATAATAACCATGGATTAAACAGGTTGAAAATATTTACTAAAACCCGCTTATTATCATATTCGATGCGGGTCGATAATCATGTGGGGTTAGCTTTTCCAACTCCATATGCAGCCAACTTTGAAAAGATACAACTTATATTTCACTTAATTTGGATAAAATCACAAGTAATATCTTTTGACATAGAGCAAGCTAAGAAAACTCCAGAAGGTACGAGGTTTTGAGTTCAAGTTATTGTACAACAGACTGACTGACATGGGTTAAGTGACCCCTAAGAAGAAAAAAAAAAATCTAGAGGGTAGTATACTATTACTAGACGGATGATACAGGAATTTTGATAACTGGGGTAATCCTAGATTTGCAAAAGGATTGAAGATATTCCTCATCAATGGTGCCCAATCCAGAGAGTCGAACACCATAGGATTCTAACCTACGGATGTCTCGAGGAATTGGAGACTGCCAAATTCCATCCCACCAAGCAGGCGGCAGGACCGGAGTATATGCACACTGATTGGCCTGTCCATGACAACTCAGCCGACCTGCAAATCTGTTCCAAACATGTCCCCATCCTATCTGATTGCTCAATCCGCTTATAAGTAAGTTGCTCTGAAAGCTACTTTGGAACACAAAATTCGGCCATGTCTTGGGACTATCATCTGAAAGTTAACAAAAAGAAGCTAACATTAGGAATTAGCACTGTTTCTGAACAAGAATCAAATCTTTAAGGCAATGAAGCAAATACCGAGATTACGAGCTGCAGCTAATGCTGCGATCAACTGAGCATATGTCGTTCCCACGCGTCTATGTGCCCCTGAAATAACGGCATGTTTCGCTCGTGATGCAAGGAAAAAGTCGACAAATGCAACCCATCTAGGAGCTGGGCCCCAGTCCTTGATCCTGAAGTTTAACATATGTGACTTGCTAATCTCCCTAGACATATTCCCTCGAAAATGTTCATAGTCAAAATGAAGAACCTGGGGAAAAAAAGGAGGCAAGTCAGGTTCAGAATGGATGATGCACTATTCTGTGGTGCTTTGCGACAGTAAAATGGGAGAATCTTACTGGTCAGATCTCCCAATCAGCAATACAAAGTTTACCTCGGCAAATTCTTCCAACATTGGTCTGACAGTGCTTATAAGAGGAGTATCAGAGACTACAACCACCTTGGGTCTTGTTAACTGCAGGTTGTGCATGACTTTGCGTATGCAGCTCAATGCAGCTTGTATCGCTCTCAATGAACTGTCAACGCAATAACCAATAAAATCCATTAGCAATTCATTTTTGAGGGAGAACTGAAGACTTATTTTAGGAAGAAGTTTAGGAATAATAATAAATAGATATTTTATATGTTTTAGTTTTCTATTCATATTAGGAATATTATAGTTTCCTAAGTTGTTTGGAATATTATCCTAGTTTCCTATTTCTATTAGGTTTCGTATTAGGCAGGTTGTTTACCTACAAATAAGAGTTTTGCTAGCCTTTATGAAACAGACTACAATTATTACTGATTTAAGCACAGACATGCTAAGAGCACCCGCAATGGTGAGCATGAGTTATACTCACTGGATGAGGTGGAAGCAATATAACCTATCAAAAAAGTTAGAGTTAGACTCTCCATATTAACTTGCTTTCCAATGGTGAGCGTGAGTTTGATTAAAATAAGTAAAGAAAAAATGTGTAGGTCCCATATTTAATAGTTTAAATACACTATAACAGAAATAAAAAAAATGAAAACATATGCCGAGAATCTCGTCCTCATCCTCGCGCGGCGAGTACGAGTTCGAGTTTTTCTCACCACCGACACTCGTCCTCGCCGCTGTACAGTCTTTTTCATCCTCGCCCACGCCACGTCAGCGCAATTTCAGTCTCAAACTTGCCGTTGCGGATGGTCTAATCTTTTCCTGAATCCAGCACAGGAAAGGGATGTTGAATTCTTATCTTTAGCTTTTATTTATTTCCCGTTCTCTATCAAATTGGCATAAGAGCAAGTTCTTGATTCTGAGCTTTCATCTAAGTTGGTATCAGAGAGAAGTGAAGTGAGGGTAGCTGGGGGTTAAACTCCACTGTGGGGTTTGTGGAGAATGAAAGGCAGTTTGTTCAAAAATGAGATTTGGAGGAGGTAGTGAACACCTACAAAACAAAGAACACCTACACTCTTCTAGTGTTGGAGTGAAATGTGTACCAATATCAAGGGTCTTATCTTCCTATGATTCTATCAAAAAAGAATATTGCTTTCCAACTCGTTCTTAAGAATGCTTGATCTTCAAAGTACAATGTACATTATATTTTATCTCAGTTCTACTGAGATCATGGTTCCCAATTCAAGAAAAGACCATCTCTTTTGGCTATGTCAGGCCTAAACTTAACTTGACATTATATTGAGAATACTAAGATCTTTTCGGCACATAAACAAGAGCTTTTTAGTACCAAACTTGACAAGGGGCATAAAACACCAGGGATCCGCTGGGACAGTCAAGTAGTTTAGGCAATCTGTCGATGCAACACAAGTCACTTCCAGAAAACACACAACAAGAAAAAAGATAATAAATATAATGACAAAAACCAGTCACAAATCCCTCCAGTATGAGATCTAAACGATCAACATAAGAGAAACTTCTATGCAGACAAGTACACCATTTTCAGGTCGACAACCTTTTCAAAGAGAAGTTTATGCAAATAAAATTGGAGAACATACTTCATAATCATTGGAAAAAAGGAGATGTCTTATTCAATATAGGAACAGGTTGTCTAACCTGTTCATCCGCATCCGCATATGCAATGCAATGCTTGGATCTTCAGTATTAGCTAGAACAGAGTTTACGGCAGCTTCAATGCTTGAAGAAGGAGATACAAGAACTTTCATTAACTCCCCAAACACATTAGGTCTGGAGTGAAGTTCTGGCTTACCGAACAACTCAACAGCTGCACTCCTCATCTCATGATGCACGTTCTTCAAGAAAAACTGAGAGGCAATTGCATCTGTTGTGTTTTGAATCCTAACATTTAAAAACATAAATAATAAATAATGCTAGAGTGATTACATTGGCAGATCAATAACAAGATTGAATCAGAAAACTATCTTCCAAGTTACCAAATGATAGGCTGCTCCCAGTCCCTCCAATTACTACACAAGATGTTTGTCTGGGAAGGCTTTTGAAAGTCATCCACACGAACCACCAGATCACGGCCATATTTTGACACACAACCATTACGTCTCCATAAATGTTTGACTTCTTTCAAGGTAAATGAAACATTTGAATAAGTCATGTATTCCCCAAATGGATATCTTCCCCTGAAAGAAAGAACAACGATAAGCAACAACCAACATATGGAGTTCACTAATACTTAACCCTCTAACACGCTACTACATAGTGCTATGGTACAGCAGTGGGCAGATTGTGAATAGTCCTATCTTGTTTACCTATAAGATTTGTGAAGTAGTGTTTAAAAATAACCCAAAAGACAGGTCATTCCTAGTCCAACCTCTGAAAGTCTGGTTTCTAGTGGAACTTTGTTAGAGAGTCTACTTAGGACACTCAAGGGAGCACCGGAGCAATTCCTACACCGAGTCAGTTGATTAGGTCTACCTTCTTCAACTACATAAAGAGTTTCTATAATCAAGAGGCTAGCTAACACTCAGGCCTAAATAATAAACATAACCTAGAAAAGGATAAATACATAACCTAATATTATCCAAATAAACTAGGAAGATAAATCTTGATAATTATAGAATATCTTTACTTGACAAATATAACAATTTCTAAATGGTAGAATATATGGCAGTAAGTCATATATGTATCCACTTTCTTTGTCTTGCATCATTCTTCCCTGGTTGGAGAAACTCCCTCTTGTGTTATGAAATTAATTGAAGAGACAAAGATGAAAAAGTGATCTAATTTCCATTCAATTGGCTGAAACACAAGTCATAATATCCTCTCAATCGTTACCAGTCATGCAAACGCATGATGAAGCCCATCTTTCTTCACGAAGAAATTAGGGACAAGAATCAGGCTGTGTTCTTTCCCTTATTAATTTATTCAGTTTCTGAACCCTGCCTAAATTACCCATTCTACCTCATTTGACCCCATTACTCAAAAACTTTTTTTTTTATTTTTATCACAGTTACAACTTTCTGCAGCAAATTACATATATTTACAACTTTCTACAGAACCTTATTTTACCCGATCTCACCTTACCAACAAAAAGAACATGGCCTAATGTCTTCCTACTTCCTGGTTAAACTAAAACTGTTTTGCCATTTGCTTAAATGCCTAAGCACTTGTGACAGATTTATGATGCATGCCAGGGAATTCTCTATCGGTCCTAGTTGAATCTATACTAATATGTATGGTATGGAATAGTTTGTGCTTGGAATCCTTTTCAATAACTTCTCCAGTAAAAGCCCTATCCACCTTATCAGGAGAGAACATTCAGCTTCCTCCTCACTTTCCTCCTCACTGGGTGTTTCATCTACAAGACAATAAGGGCCAGCAACTTCTGAATTTGCATATCCAACTAGAACATTATTTGAGATTATTTCGTCCAAGACTTTATTGCATTTTGCCATTTGGACATCCACATCAACAGGCTCTTCTTCAATAACTCCATCATCCATAGTGACCAGTACTACTCCCTCGTGCCATATACTAACAAGGATATTCCACATAAAAAGTTAGTGGTTACCAGGAAAAACCTTGAATATGAAACTACAGAATCTTTAGTGGGAACCGCCAATGTATCTAGCGGCTTTGGGAAGTTTTTCGTCCAACATAGAACTAGGAATGTAACGCCTACAACCTCATATGACATCAGTAGGAAAATAAAAATCCAATTCACAAAAATCCTCAAAAAATTGTCCTCCATGAAGTCAGCACAAAACATTTGTAGCATCTTTATGACAGTCCAAATTCATCAAAGCAAGGACATCAATCGTCCCAAATACGGCAATGTTTTCCACGTCTGCATAGTGCATAGGTGAGAAAATTTGTTGCAAAACATTCACTGAGACAGGTCATGGTTTGTTGTGAATGAACATGGAAAACACATGATGGTGTTTATTACACCGGTTCAGTGGGTCTGTTCAGATCTGAACCCAGCAGATTGAAACTTCATGAACAGATCTGAAGGCAGTGAATAGATATAAGCAGTTGAAAATCTGGGATTAGCAACACTATAGAAACTGAGCAGTAGATTAAACTTTCTTTCGATTTTATTTTCTAAATTTCTTTATGTTGACAGATTTGGGAAAGAAGACAAGACGCAAAACTCACAAACATTTGAATTCCTACACCAATAAGTTCACAAAACTCACTACTATTCCATTCAATTCAATTCGATATTATTCAAGTCGACCTTCTTCAATCACATAAAGAGCTTATATAATCAAGAGGCTAGGAGAACTAAATAATAAGATATAACCTAGACAAGGAAAAAAAAATATAACCATCCTAATAAACTAAGAAGCAAAATCTTGATACTATGCCATGAAATATTTTTACGTGAAATATAACTTGAATGAAATACGAAAAATAATTATAATATAACCAAGTACAATAATTCCTAAAAGTTAGAATTACCCTCCTAATCCATATACTTACTTTCTTTCCTCGTCTTGCATCAGTATCAGATTGTTAGATTAGCATACAGGAGTCCAAAGACACAAAAGATACTCTTTCAAGGAGATATAGAATTGCATAGTAGCTGGAACTTAGGCTTGTGAATTGTGAAAAAGTAAACTCAGTGCTTAAAATACTGAATAAGTCTACATAAACATGCCAGAAACTGTAAAAGAACAGGAAATGAAGCTATATATGTAAGTGAAAGGCTAGAGAAAGAACCAATATGCCTGGTTTGCCCAATAATCAAGGAGCGGTTCAGCATGATGCTTAATGCAGCAGCATTGAGTATCTTGTACATTTCATTTCCAAATCCAGCTTCTGATGCCTTTGCAATAACAAAACCATGCCGACAAAATTGATCTGGGAGGAGCTGCCGGACTCTTGAAGGACCTGGAATCAAATTACAGCAGCTCGCTCATGGAAGTTTACCACTATCATGGGTAGTTCCTATTTCCATTGGGCCAAAAGTTTCAATCACAAGAAAGACCTAAAATAACATGGCATCATACCATAATCCTCCAAGACATTCACTGTCAGATACACTGTTAAATTTTAGATAAATCGGGTAACAAAATATCATTTGTGTAAATTTTGAACGTAAAAGTGCCTGCATATCAGTAGACCCTACTTCAACAGGTTCCATGATGGGTAGTTGTTATAGTTCAAATCTTTTGGTAAAAAATTTTCATGGATTAGTATTGCTCTCCTTATCAGAAAAATAAAACTTCATTCCAAGATGGACTTCACTAGGTGCATGATAATTTTCTCAGTTTGACTGTTCCATGATAATCCAGAAACGGAAAGGCCTGTGGTCAATTTTGTTCATCCTCTTTAAAACTTGAGTAAAAATCCGTTACTAACAATTAATAATAATCACTATATAACTTAACAACTACAACAATGAAAACTCATTGTAACTATGGGCAAGAGCAGAGTTAATAAAGCTTAAAGTGTACATGGTCTTCCCAGTGTCCTCAGAATAACACAAAAGGCAGCACAGAAACAACCAAAGAATGGTCATACAAACATATTTGCATCCAACGTATTTTGATACTAACATAAAACTAAGTCAACAATGGACATACAAACCACAACCCGAAAACAGCTAATCAACTAAACAATGGTCATAAAACTAAGACAATGGTCACACAATTACAACAAATTTTGCATCTAACCTTGAAACAACTAAAGAAAGGATAACATTTTGCATTTGAGAAAGATACGAATTTCTCGGAAAATGAATAATAAGCGCGGAAAAATTACCATTAAAATCAAAATGTTGGTTGATCAACTTTCTAACTCGGAGAGAATCTTTCCATGAAGCAGCAGCATTAGCCCCAAAACCCTCCCCCATCTCCTCAACCGTAGCGCATGAAGCTGATTTCCCATACCCATTTCTTCTGACAGTGTAAGATGAAGTAGAATTGAAACTAGTGTCATTTACAGAAATAGAAATGACATTGGAATCCAAGAATTTCTGGGATTTTAAGTAGAAAACACCCTCGGTTGTAGATGGATCGACCAACTTGAGAGTAAGCAGCGTAAACCCTATACCCGTGACAATCCCAATTAATACGAGCAGAGATTTTATAGACAACGGAAATCTTTTCCGAGAGACCAGCAATCTCATTTTCGAGAAAGAAATATAATGTTGAAAGAGAATTTCTTTCTCCCTACTGCTGGAAAGAGACCAGAAATCTATTAGAGGTATGAGCGTCTGAATGTTGAGGACAGAGCTGAACCCCCGCTGCATAAAATTTCAAAGCATAGATTTCTTTCTCCCCATTGCTGCAAGCTTTTGTTCAGGTTTTTAAACCTCTGCTTATACGACAGTGCTCGAATAAAAATCCCAATAAACTCTGCAAAATGGCAAAAATGTCACTAGAATTAACAAAGTTAACTCGCTGTCATTAAAATCTGTTAATGAGAATAAAAAAAAAAATCCGTTAATGAGTATGAAAATGCCACTTGATTGTAATAAGTGAATGACATATTATAGCAAGTAAAGACACCAACAGAATTGAAAAGGTTTTAACTCACTTAATTAAGTACCTAATTAACTAAAAGACTCCTAAAAATTAACCCCTCTCTCACTGTTTGTGGTCCCACATTCAATTCCCTCCATTTCAAAACCCAATCGCTTCCAACGTTCATTCCCAACACCCCACAATGACTGTTCATCTACTTCCTCCAACTGTGACGCCCTATAAATTCAATTATAATTTTAACAGCCAAAGTCTAATGTTGACTAAAATTAACAGCGCAAGTCTAATTTTCTTTGGCTTAATTGGGCGTTACTGTCATATCTCCGAAGTAATACAAGGCAAGAAGAAAAAAGAAACTAACCTTAACTCTAATGGTGTACTTTCAAACGTGACACATCCAAACTGTCTCCAAAACCCGGTTTATTCTCTCTTGAATTACTAACCTTAACTCTAATCAACTCAACCCAAAACTCCAACCTTGACATCTAGACATCCAATAACACCCTCTTTGACCCTTCATAACCTTACGACAAACCACAATTCCTCAGTTACAACCTAAAACACAAGTATCACACCAGATTACAAACAAGATGCAACTTTTACTTATTAACACTGACAATATAACAAGGAGGCCAAACTCTTACTATCAAACTTCACATAATAATGTTAAAATTACTCAACGAGGGTTTGTAAAACGAAGACTACAAAATGATAAAATCTTAAAGTAAACTTAGGCACCGTTCTTTTGTGCGTTGCGTTTGCGTTGCGTTACGTTACGTTTAGTTGCGTTGGAAATAGTTAAAAAATAATGATAATTAGCGTTATGTTGCGTTAAGTTGCGTTGCGTTTGGGTGCGTTAGATAGTTTTCCATAATAAAATTTAACTACATAAAAAAAATACCCTCTTCCCCTTACAACACACTTTTAATCATAAGCATAATGACCACTAATAATAATCAAGGTAAAACCTAACCCTTGAATCAGATTAATAAATTGAAAAGCTAACTAAAAACATAAGGTACCAATAGTTAACAATGGCAATGATAAAACATGAAAATAATCACCATAGTTTAGGGTTAGAAAATTATACATTCAAGGTAGAAGAAGAATGGTGGCAACTGGTGGACGGCGACGAGTAAGGACGGCGATCGACGAATGTTACCGGAAGTTACCGGCGAAGGTGGTCGGTTCTCTGGTTGTGGTTGTGAGAGGGGGTGAAGCGAAGGAGAGAGGGGATCTCGTGGTGGTCGTCGATGATGAGCAGCAGGGTTCGGGGCTTGATGTTCGAAACAGAGGACGTTGGTGGTGACGGAAGTGATGTGAGGTGTCGTGGCGGACGTCCGATGGTGCTGGCGGCGCACTGGTGGTGCAACGGTGGTCAGGCGGTTGAGGGACGGGTTTGCTATGGTGATAACAGCAGAGGGTCGGGTTGGTTTTCGGAAAAGAGAAAAAGAAAGAGAGGGAGGTATCGTATTAGTCACATCAAATGACCAGGTTACCCCTCGTTGGTCACTTGATGATAGGGATGGCAACGGGGCGAGTCAGTGACGGGGTGTATTTCTCGCCCCCGCCCCGTCCCCATTCCCATCTCCATTCCAAGCGGCTACCCAACCTTAGCGGGGCCCCTAATGGGTACGAAAATAATTATTTTAATATTGTCATATGCATTTTAGAAAAATACACAACCTTATTAAATGAAATGATGTTCGACATTATAACTTTATATAAAGATACATTTTCTCGTGAAATGAGATTTAACAATACAAATTTATACAAAGTTTAACAAACATTATCGAGCATGATAATAATAATAATATAAAGGAAAAATTTATAATAATATAAGTTCAATAATAAGAATCCTTAAGTCAACATTATGATTACAAATTTGCCAATAATATTATGGTGTTTTTGGAAGTTTCCCATGAAAGATTTTCCCTAACCTCCCCTGAAAAACTTTTTCTTGGGATTGTGAGAGAATAAATAATGGGTCTCACAGCAAAACTTTTCTATGTACTATGGAAAACCAAACATGGGGAAGTTTGTCAACTTGGAAAGTTCCTCAACCAAACGCCCCATTATATACAGGATTTATTACTCTCTAGTGTTGGCCTTAAGATTTTGATTAAAATGATATGCTTTTTTTACAGCTTGGTGTTGCCATCAAACAAAGTAGTTTGACCATGAATTTATTTTTGATTAAAATTTGGTAAAAGTAAGTAGGTCTGCTGCTGATGTGACATGTCTGATGTATTTAATATAAGTAGTCGATGAACTTCAATGTAGATTAACCCAAAACAATGAGGTGGTTAACCCAAACATAATTTGGTTAACATGAACTTATTATGGGTTAACTGTCTATTGTAGGTTAACCCAGACCAATGAGGTGATTAACCCAAAATACAGTAGGTTAACATGAACTTATTACGGGTTAACCGTCCATGATGTCCATATTGAGTATTTTATGTTAGCATCATTACCCATATGACCTATCTTCATAACCCTAAAGCATAACTTATGTAGTTTTTACTTTATTAATTACCAATTTCAGTATACGAACCTTATGTTGGAACTATGCGTTAGGAATACGTAAAGTTCATTGTAGTTAACCCAAACCAATGATGTGATTAACCCAAAATACAGTAAGTTAACAAGTTGAACGAATAGGGTAACTACAAATGCAATTTTAATTGTTAAATATTCATTTGTCATCAGTACACCTATGCATATAGGTTGGGCTCTACTAAATAACACCTAACTGCAAATGTTTTTCTGGTCAAAGCTGAGTTTGATTGATGGCAAAACTAAGCTGTAAATAAAAGCCCTCATTGTAAATAAATCTTGAACCAAACACCACAGTGTAATAAACCCTTATATATATGTTAATATATGAAGGATATTTATATGTTTTAATAGAAATTGGAAACGAGGATGTGTAAATGGGGAGGATAATTTTCCTAGGCGGGTAAGCGGGGACGGGGATGAGAAAATTTTTCCCTCATCCCCGTGCGGAGATTTAAAAACTTGCCCCAAACCCATCCCCATCCCCATCGGGGGCTGGGATTTTTCCCCATAGCGGGGCGGAGTCCCGACAGGGATCGGGATTCCCCGCCCAATTGACATCCCTACTCAACGGTCAAACGAGCTCAGGAGTCACATGTTAAGTTTATATAAATAATTGGACTCAAAATAAAATATTAACGACGTAACGATAAACATATTTATATTTTTCCGGGTTTTACATCATTGCCCTCTTAAAAGAAGTTTCGTCCTCGAAACTTAAACTATTGACTTAACAGGTTGGATAACCAACTAACGGTGTCACTATCCCATAATTCGGGGTTTTACACCAACTCTCATCCCATTAAAAGTTGTTTCTTTTGCAAATCAAAGGCGAAATTCAGCATCATCAACAAATTTCGCAACCCCATGCTCCCCCCTCCCCCCCCCCCCAAAAGAAAAATATTTGAAGGTCTCGAAGAACCCTGGTGTTGCATCGTTTGCAGATATGGTAGAGTCAGGGTTTAGTCTTTGAAAGCACATAAGTTTCATGATTTTGGGTGTGTTGTGTCCATTTTAATGTGTAATAATCCGCCCCTAATTCAGTATAATTAAATTCATTAAAAAGTTTAAATTAACTATTATACATTTCAATCCATTTAATCGTTTATGTTTTTTGCGGACACGAATATTGTAATGACTACCAGATGATAGTTTAATATTTTTATATACATTTTACTTGTGAGGTAATTAAAGTTATTCACGATAATCTTGAATTATCGAAGATATTTATTTAGTTAAATTTTACAAATAGGTCGATTTGTAAAATTTACCTAAATAACAATAATAATAATAATAATAATAATAATAACTTCAAATCAATGCGCTCTTGGGTTTTGTAAAATTTACCTAAATATTTAAAAAAAAAATCCGGGTAAAAAAATACAACAGAACTCAGGAGACTCTTCTCTCAAGGCGACTACCTAAGTTATCATGATACAGAATAAGGGAGAGATCAGACGAAGGGCTAAGACTCCAAACATCCAAGTTTTGTGAGGAGTGCCCTCTGTTAGCTAACCAGTCTGCCGCCATATTGACTTCCCTGAAAATATGATTTAGTGTGACCCCTCAAACAATTGTAAAAAGAGGTCAATATTTGTAATCATTGTATCAATCTGCCAAAGTACTTTAAACTCCCCTCTGACTGCATGTATAAGAATGAGGTTGTCGCTTTCAATCTAGACTTTTTTTATACCCTGCCTGAAGGGCCTGTTGGATCCAGACTTTGAGGGCAAGGGTTTCTGCAAGAAGAATAGGTTTAGAATTAAGCTTAAAGCAACCAGCTAGGAGAAGCCTACCCAGATAGTCTCGGATAACAAAACCAGCTGCTGCACCAAGATTATTAACAGAACCAACACAATTAAGCTTGACCCACCCAGGGTTAGGTCGATCCCAACCAATATGTTTCATAATGAATCGGCGTGGCGGAGACAAAGGTTGACCATAAAGAGAGGTTGGACTCCATTTTAGGACCTTCTAACTTGCCATTCTGCAAATTTACCTAAATAATAATAATAATAGTAAATTTAAATTTACCTAAATAATAGTAAAATTTATATACAAAAAATTATCAAAGTTAAAAAAACAAAACAAAATCTAATTTTAATATATTAGCTTTTATCCAACCACTTTTTAACCATCAATTTGAATCATTTGATACACCCTGACCCATCCTAGAAGGTAAATTATCATTTCTGGTAGGTGTTGTATGAAGCATAAAATGTGAGGGTTTGGTCATGATGACGCATGGATGCAGTCATCAATTGTAGTTGGTCAACTGATGTGCGGAGGCAGAGCTGCTTTGATGGTGGACATCATCCATGATGCTTTCAAAATGTGGCCTCACAACACCCTCCACCCATCATCATCTCTTTCCATTTCAGATTGTCAATTCCCCTCATTTTACACACCCTTTCTATTATTATATTAACAACACAAATCATCTTCTAGAATCTTGTCATACTCATAATATCCCCACACACAAATTCCATTTTCTGTCATTTTCTCCCCTCCTCCCTCCTACATATGTATATATATATACAGCACATCTTGGGGAAAGTGGTGCAATACAAAATCAAAGTTAATTACTACAAGAGATTTTCTTGTTTTCTTCTCCATCTGACCCTTCTTGAATGGTATTTGCTTTAAACTACAGAGTACTGTTCCATTTACAAAAAGCAACCCACTTCCAAAACACAAAGAGGTTTATCGTCACTGCATCAAACATGTCTGGGTCAGAATCAAATTGTGTGTTTGACAACCCAAGATTGGTTGTCAAGAAGGTTTTGGCTGAATCCCAGCGCGAAGGCGATGGTGCTACCGTTAGGCGTAGCATTGGCAGGTTTGTTCTTCTTCCCTAATTTTCAACTAATGACCTAAGTCAACGCCCTAATTTTCTACCCTAATTTGACTCTTAAATGGGTTATTTGGTTTACAGGCCTGGGTTGAGGTCTTTGGATCCTTTTCTTATGTTGGATGAATTTGAAGGTAATAAGCATTGCACAATAAAAAAATAAAAGAAATCTGATCTTTATTTCTCTATTTAGAAGTTATGCATTAAATTTTGAGGGTTTTTTTTGGTTTCCTGTTTGGGTTTTTGCAGTGTCTCCCCCGGCTGGTTTTCCTGATCATCCACACAGAGGTTTACTTTCTTTATTATGTTTATTTGTCAACAGTACATTCCACCATTGTTTTGACATTCCTCTTCGTTTTTAATTAGGGTTCGAAACAGTCACCTACATGTTAGAGGTATGCCATTTTATGTTTGACTTACCTATTCATATTTCTCTATTTGTTTCTTGATTTTATTTAATAGTTTATGTGGCATTGACCAGTATTATTATTTTTTATATTTCCCCTGTTGGTGTTAGTAATTCATATTTCTCTATTTGTTTATTGATTTAACTATTACTTTTTAACTTTGGGTTTGAGCAGGGGGCATTTACACACCAAGATTTTGCTGGGCACAAGGGTACCATAACAGCTGGTGATGTGCAGGTACAACCTTTCAACTCAATACAGTGTTAGTTTATGTGTATGTAATCCACTGAGAAATAAGATGTGAAATGAGTATGTGCAATAATATAATACAATTTTGTGCAGTGGATGACAGCAGGAAGAGGGATTATCCATTCAGAAATGCCTGCTACACCTGGTGTCAACAGGGGTTTGCAACTCTGGATCAATTTATCATCTAAAGATAAAATGTAAGAAAAAACATCTCCCACATCTCCTTGTTTCACATCCCTTTTGTCTTTGGCTCTTTGCATAATGTGTTAGCAATTGTGGTATCCCCTTCATTACCCCCTAAAAACATGCCCATTTTGTTACAGTACCAAGTAAGTCCAATTGGGACATATCTGAAATAGGGGTCGAATTTGAATGACCCACATTTACTTACCCTTGTAGATATAAATGATATAAATAATGTGGTTTATAAGGTTTAACTGTGAAATTGAATGTCAAGATCATGTGATGGTGAAGCTTAAGTTTTAAAGTCTCAAACATATGTAGGGTTGAGCCAAGATATCAAGAAGTGTTAAGCGAAGATATAGGGAGGGCAGAGGAGGATGGGGTAGAGGTGAAAGTGATAGCCGGGGAAGCAATGGGTGTGAAATCAGAGGTGTACACGAGAACTCCAACCATGTACCTAGACTTCACTCTGCAACCCGGGGCACATCTGTCGCAACCAGTTCCTGAATCCTACAACTCATTTGTCTACATAATCCAGGGCGAAGGGGTTTTCGGGTCACCCAAATCGTCTCCGGTGTCGGCCCATCATTGCTTGGTTTTGGGTCCCGGGGATGGTCTAATGGTGTGGAACAAATCATCCAGTGTTGTCAGATTTGTTCTGATTGGAGGGCAGCCGTTGAATGAACCAGTGGTGCAGTATGGACCTTTTGTCATGAATACACAGGCTGAGATTCGGAAGACATTTGAAGACTACCAGTTGTGCAAGAATGGGTTTGAGATGGCCAAGTATTGGAGATCTCACCAATAGATTGCTGCTGATGTTGTTGATGAATTTTTTTTTTCTTTAATTGGGTATGATAGTATGAATAGGAGTGTTTCGTTTATAGTATTGATGTTGCATTTGGTGAGTTGCAAATAGTAGAGATTTAATGAAATAACAACAATTATTATGTTGCATTAGTGTGCATTACATTACACTCCATAAACAATAAGTTTCCTAACAATCAGCATTCTTGTTGTGTGGAAATTGTTTTCAGCGTTGTTGAACGAGCTCTTTCGTTGAATGTATTAATTTAGTAAAGATTTTAATTTTTTTGCTACCCAATCTACCACGTAAGACCGTTACCGAGTTAACTATATTTTTCGTCGGAATCGTTTTAGGTGTATTATTGTCCAACACCACCAAAGTATATTACATTATTATCCAAGAAAAACGTTCAGTGCATTATTGTCCAACACCCCCAAAGTACAGTGTATTATCGTCCAATAATCCTTTTATATATAAGACTTTTATTTCACTTATATGAAATTATTAGTGTCTCTATCAAAGTCTTGCTCAATTTTGTATGATCTACTACATCATGGATTTAAATTTTCAAATTATAATAGCACAAATAGTGAGATCCTCCGTCAATGATAATGATGCACAATTATTATAAATATATGACAAACTGTCATAATTTTGGAAGTGAATATCAACAAGATGGGTATTAGTTACTGAAAGCTAAAGATTTTGATCTTAGCAGCGGCTACAAACAATAGTATTATTCACTCGAATTATCAAGTATAGAAATTGTCATACAAGTACAAGACAACCCCCCTCTTTTCCACTCAGAAAAAAAAAAAAAAGAAATGTTCTGACTATGAGAATAAAGGACAATAATCTAAATATAGCTGCTTTCTACAATTCTACAACAATTACAATGAAATGTAAGGTAATTGTAATCCAAAGCTGCAGAAGGCTAGGTGGTGTTTGAATTGTCAACAAATAGCAGCTTTGAAGCATGCAGTGGTCCAAGCTCAGTATGGGAGAGTGTGGTATTATTCCATCCCATCTTTTTCATCAGGTCTTTCACTTTCACAATGACATCCACATGATCCCTAATAATAACAGCACCATGAGGTCGAAGTATCCTATACATCTCAAGCAGTATATCCACAACATCGCACCTGCTCAACAAAAACCGCAGAGGGCATCGTATCAAACAACATCCCAGTACAATGTCAAATTGCTTCTAATCAACTACATTCAATTAAATTGGCAACAACAAAACTTGATAATCTTTCAAGGATTGGTCTGAGAAAACTCACTTTTTCATGTACATGCTAAATATACCATCTGCATGTATCAGATCATATGTTCTAGGATATGTCGAAAAGGCCTCACACCTGCAAACATCAATTGCCAATCAATAAGCTACATGTTACGTATTTACGTGAATAGATAAGAGTATAAGATTATATGTATCACAATTGACAATTGAACATTCTTAGCTTCCGATCAGGTTAACATGAATGTATCAGATTATATGTATCAGATCATATGTATCACAATTGACAACTTATCCACTACTTAAAGTCTTGTATCAGATCATATGCTAATTTTTGTCAAAAGAATGAATGTATAATTTGTCTAGGAGGGTTAACACAAATGTAGTCCTACCACCACGATATGTTGAAGGAAGGGAGGTCCACATGACAAACAACTGACTCGATAGTTAATACTGACATTTGTGCAGTAATTAAGTCATGGACTTACCAGTTCATGTAGCTTCCTATCAGGCCACGTTCATAAATAACACCGAGTGTGTTATTATCTGAATCAAACGGTACCACGTTCATAACCCAGAGAGGATAAGTGGACAAGGCAGCTGCAAATCCTCCTAAGCCAGCATTCATATCCATTACATTCCTATATCCACCCTTGGAGAGTGAACCGAGTACACGTCCATAGAGCTGAACTCTTCTTTTCCACAATCGATTATCTTCATCGAAGGTCTTTGTCGTAATTGCCTCATTCCTTGCACGGGATATTCTAGGAGGTGCAACATTCAACCTCTGAGGCCATTTCCGGACAAGCCCTCCGGATGTATCTTTCACCTTTTTCACATTTGGAAGAGGAGTTATACATGCTTGCAACTCTGTGTACCTGTCATTGTGGATAACAGTTAGAAGGTAGCAATCAGATTTTGATGGATAGTGAGGAAATCTGAAGCCATCCTGTGGAAGGCAGGGGGAAAGAAGATTGACAAGTCTTACCATATAAGAAATTATCAATCAAAAAGTGATATTGGAGACAGTGACAGTCAACAAAATGACAATAAATATGGAACAGATGGAGTATAAGAATCGAATGGATTAGGAACTTACCAAGCAGAGTCGGGGTCATTGCCTCGACAAAACTGAGGAGATTTCCAAGCCTTCAACCTTTTTGCACAATGAATATGGTTAGTTGGCTTTTGCCACACTGCAATTGGTCCCTTTTCAGCAATCTTTTTCCAGCACAGTTTCCTTGCAAGGTCTTCCAAACCAATTTGTTCATTTTGCAAGTCCTCAACTGTTCTCTGCCATCCCTTGTAGCTAATCCTCCAACCAATAGGTGGGCCAGATAATACCCAATAGCCACCAGGACGCAGCACGCGATCAATTTCCATCAAATATAATCCATCTAGCAAGATATGTTCTCAAAGATCAGATACGTCATGTACACACACATCTTGAATCAAAATGAGAACATAGAAACACATAAGGTTGTAACTTTGATCAAATATAATCCATCTAGCAAGATATGTTCTCAAAGATCAGATAGGCTGTGAAAAAACAGCTAAATTTACTTGTTACCCCACTAAAGAACTGCTAACTTTGATCAATTTCGGAATGCATGACCTGCTTGTTTAAGCTTTTAGGTTAACAAGCTCCAAAACCCAACTGCAAGTTTGCAATTGCCAATCACTAATGATTGTAATTTGTCACTATGATCATTCACAGAATCATATTAGGCCGGAGAAAGTGACCCAACTCATCCAATGTAAATTTGGAATAACAGCAAGGGTATCAATATGAGCATTAATTGAAATGATTGGTAAATAGTAGGGATTTTACAGTGGTCCTTACCATAGTTAGCCCATTTGACAAGACATCGGGAACAGTGAGCAAGATCAAAAGATCTGGATGGATATGGCAACCTGTAGGTGCTGAGGACACCAAGCATTGCTGGGAGACCTCTCTCCAGAGCAAACTGCACCTGAGCTTCATGTACATCTACTGGTGCAACTGACATTGTCAGAATGTTGTATTCCAACAATGCACCCCCAAATGTTGCAACCTGACAAAACCACTCACCATTCACTAACATAATTAAAATGATCAAAGTAACAAAGGAGCTCTTAACCACTTCACAGCTACACTTCAATACCCAGAATAGATTTCATGGTCTTTCCTACTTCTGCTAACTCATTTTCAGAAAGCAAGAAGCTATAAATCAAGAATCAATAAAACCAGTCCACCTACAGAAATCAGTAACAATGAAGTCAGTGAAATGAAATTACCCCACATCCAATATCAAGAGCAGTTCGGATTGACCCAGATTTCAAAGGTACAACTTGTTTAAGCAAATCAACATATCCCTTAACACCATGAGGAAAAGAAGTACCCCCACCAGGAAATACAAGGCGATCCCCTTCCAAACGAACCCAATTCTGCAGCTTCTTATCGACAGTGAGCCTCTTAAAAGGGACGTTTACGTACCAAGCCATGTCCCTGCTCTTCGGCCACATAAATGGCCGCCTGTAACGCCTTGGACGGGGCACCAGACACCTCACTTTCTCACCATCTTCAGGGCAATGTCTCTCCTTGTACAAGAACTTTTCTGCCGAAAATCGCTTCAATCTCGTCGAATCCTGACACGGGCAGTAGTTTGTGAAGTTGGTGGGGCATGTAACGAAGGGGTCGTCTTCGATTGGGGAGGAAGATGTGCCATCCTCATGTTGAAAGTGATGAGCTGCGAAATCAAGCTGGTGGGTTAGAGCAAACGAAGAAGGAAAAGGGTGCTCTGTTTTCTCACTGAAGTTGAGACATGGGGAAGTAGTGATGTTGCTGTGGGTTGTTGCAGTAATGGCGGTGGTGATGGGAGGGTTGGTAATGGCGGTGAAGGAGCCCAAGAGGTAGAAGAACAGTGGGAGTAGAGTGGAAAGGAAGATGATGGTGAAAATGGGTTTTTGGATTATTATTGGGTCAGAGAAAAGGGGGATTTGGAAAGCCATGGCATGTGTTTCGAAAGATATTTTGGGATTGTGTCATGTCTGCAGAGGTTTTAACTTGTAAAGGTGGATGTCAGAGCTAAATAATGAGGGCTGCTTTAAATGGTCCAAATCAGTTATTGGTTGTTTTTAATTGTTGATTGCTTTGTTAGTTACCTTCTCCATCCTAAGTGTCCATTTGACTCATTTTTTATTACTGCCTCCCTCCTTTTTAAAATGTCAAATTAACTAATTTTATAAAATTAAGGTGTCTTAGAAATAGAGTGAAAAAATTATATATGAACAAATATACCCTTCATTAAAAGAGATGAATAAAGAAAAATTTTAAAAGGTAAAATAAAAATCACATTCATTAATTAAGGGTAATATGTGTACAGTATATTATAACTGTTGAAAATGTAAAATTGATAAATAAAAGGGACAAGGTAATTAGAAAAATTGACACTCATTAAGGGACGGAGGTAGTATTCATTATTCATAAATTATACTACCTCCGTCTCATATTGTTTGTCCATCCAACTATATTTAAAAGTCCAATGGTCATGGAAAATGGGGTGAAAAATGTGTAATGTACCAGAATTACCCTTGCTTTTCTCATGTGAAGAAAAATCAAAAAGAAACAAAAGAGTATTTATTAGGGGTATAATAGAAATTACAATCATTGGAATTATAAAATGGACAAACATTTTGAGACAAGGGAGTTAGGTAGATGGACAAACAATTTGGGACGAAGGTAGTAATAAGTTATAATACGAAATTATTACTTTAAAAAGATATTATACTCAAAACTACAATGGTATTAATTTTAGGAAAATTGGAATCTAATAAACCAAACTTTATACTCATTTTGATCTAACAAACCAAACTTACCTTTTTGCTAATGGCATACTATACTTAACATTATATTTTTTTGATTGAACCTCCACCACTTTCCGGTCACCTGAAAAATGACGTGGAATTTTTTTTTTGCTGAGGTGTAGTGTTTTATATGATAAAAATAAAGATAAATTGAAGGTGGCTTGTGTTTTATGACTTGGCAGCCCTCTCCTAATCTGACTCACCATTTCCCCTCAAAAAAAATTCAGTAAAATTTAACCCCATCCCAGACAATAATAATCCCCCCCAAAAAAAACAAAAAACATCCTTAATATGAATTTATCTTTATTTTTATCATATAAAACACAATCCATCTTCAATTTATTTTTATTTTTATCATATAAAACACTCCACCTTAGCAAAACAAATTCCACATCATTTTTCCGGCGACCGGAAAATGGTGGAAGTTCAATCAAAAAAATATAATGTTAAGTATAGTATGCCGTTTGCAAAAAGGTAAGTTTGGTTTGTTAGATCAAAATTGACATAAAGTTTGGTTTATTAGATTCCAATTTTCCTTAATTTTATATTATATTATGGTTTGTGAGTTAACTTTTTGCTTGATTTTCAATCATGCCCGTAGTTTTATTTTCAGTGTTTTTGATTTTTTTAGTTTATTTCGTAGCTTTTTCCTCCAAATTTTTAGTGTTTTTTTTAAACTTTTTTAGTCATATGATTTTCCACCTTTCATATTTGTAAGATCAACAAATAATCATAAAAGATTGATATTTGTATGAATAAGCTAAATTGTTCATCTATTGTCAAATTATATGTGTCACAAAATTTTTCGGAACCATTTGGAATATCCCGGAGTGTTCTAGAAACATTCGAATTTCTCTGTATTTTTCATGAGATATCTATAATTCTCTAAACTTCTCTAGAATTCTCTAGAATTCTTTAGAGTTCCCTTGATTTCTCTAGACTATTCATGAATGTCCTAAAATTCTCTAGACTATCTATGATATTCGACCACGTTTTGGGCGGTGAGCCTTGAGCCCATGTGAATATATGATACTAGGGCAATCGAGCTAGAATGTGTAAAGACAATTTTATTTGATGGGCGGTGTGGCCATGTAAGGCAATTTTCGATTGGGTCGGGGTCCTTAAAACTAAATCTATTTCTGTAAAAAAAAAAAAAAACCTATAGGTCTTAAACGGTCACCCCTTGGACCTATTCTCAAAGTTGAGCTTTATTTTCAATTGTATTTATATCCATGATTAATATATAACAATTATCCATGAAATAATATATATTTATTTAAAAATGTAAATATAATTAAAAAATTTCATAGTTGCTCCTAAAATTTTATAATGGAAAACGTTTTACAAGTTTACTTAAAACTTGTAATTTATTAGGTGCTCCCGGAGTATGTGCTCAATTGTTCACCTATATATATTATGATTGTCCACCCTAATATGATTGTTCACTCGCAAATATGTGAGGCACGTGCTCCGGGCACATTTAATATATATCGCTTAAAACTAGCCTCGAGTATGAAGTGAATGGAGAGAAGTTGGGGAACAAGCGGTATACTATAATTTATACTCTCACACTCTCACTTAATTTGGTGGGAGATCTCTCTAATTCTCCTCAGCACCTCTCTAGCTCTCTTAGGTGTGTATGTCTCACCTCTTTCTTGTATGCTTACATAAGTAGTCATATCTCCTATTTATAGTTTGTTCACCTCCTCAATTTATGGTGATTATTACACAACTTGTTATAATCCTAATTGGGTTCTAGATCCTTCTATTAATATCTTAGATAATTACTTAAGTACCTAGAATAATCTTGGTAAATATCGTAAATATTATGCTACCTAGAAAATCTAGATAAGTATCTAAATTTTTTCTTAATAATATATAATTATCTTTCTCTATAATTTTCCTAGATATTTCTCTTATAAAGTGGATAATGATATTTTATATCTAACACTCCCCCTCAGCACCCACTTTTCTTCAATATCATATTCGTGAGGTTTTTCTGAATTTATTTGAGCTCCACGCAACTTAGAGTCTTTCGGCTAATATCTTCCTCTTGGTCTTCTATCCACACATTGGTATCTCCTCTTAGTGTTTTCCTTTGTATGAACTAATTCTTCCATTATTGGTATACCTGGATATCTGGGATTCCACTTTTGTGCCCACTCCGTCCTTCTTTGCTGCTCTTGAATTTCTTCTTTATCTTCTTCTCCTTCTATGCTTTCAACTTGATATACTTTCTCTTGGCTTAAGTCTTGTTCTCCATCTGATGTTGGTTGTTCAAGTCCTTGCTTTATGTCTTCCCCAACCTCCTTAGATTCCGAAAGAACCACTACCCGGTGATTGGTGTGTATGTCACTCGTCATGGAGGGAACGTCTTCTTGTTTGGACTCATCCAAACATGACATAGCTAACTCTTCCTCATATGCTTGAATAGTCTCCTCGGCGTTGAATGCTTGGATAAACTCTTCCATCGCTAATGATGCTTGAAGGTCCCATTCTTCTTCGCTATCATAACCTTTGAAGGTTGCTATATTACCTTCCAACGGACGTGATCTACAATCTCGAGCAAAGTGACCCACATTTGTAGCATTGATTGTCTCGACGTAGATACTTTGTTTCATCATCATCATCATCACAAGTTTGATGCGCTCCCCCTTGGTATCGATATCCATGTTGTTCTTATTGCCACCTTCGGGGCCTTATTTTCGATTGATCTCCATCACCATTGTATCTCCATGTGGCCCTACCTTGGCTTTTTGGTGCTCTCGTTATAGTAAAGAGAGTTTGGTCTTCCTCCTTTATCGAGACCTTAGACATTTGTTTGTCTAAGGTTTCTTGATTAACCAAGAGGCTCTCTAATTATGTTAGAGAGGGTTGTGTAGAGCCCAACCCCTAGTTGCCGCCACAAGGTCGCTATACTTGGGGCTTAAGCCATGAATAATTATTCGCCTCATCCTTGACTCACTTATTGCACTTTCTGGGTCTACTTTTGCAATTTCAATGCATAAAGATTTAACTTTAGTAAAGTATTGACTCACCGTCATATCACCTTGCTTGATAGACATAAGCTCGTTTTCCAACTGCTGCAACTTAGCTTCATTTTTCTTGGTGAACAATGTAGCCAAGGTATTCCATGCTTCCTCAGGTGTCTCACAATCTTTAATCCGATATAGATACTTGTCTTCCATAGTGATGAAGAGAACATACATTGTCTTTCCTGCCCTGATCTCCCATTTCTTTTTCTCTTCCGGATCAGTTGGTGTCGTCTTCTCTTTGCCACCAATGATCTCCCATAAGTCTTGCCCCTTCAAGTAGAACTTCATGCGTGTACACCAAGTACTATAGTTGCTCCCATTGAGTTTCTCAGGCTAGCCGATCCCGAAAAATCTGCCATAACAACTTGGTAAGCGCCTTGCACTTAGCCAAGACTTTTGTGGTCCCAGACCAACAACTCCGACAACTATCACAATCTCTGACTGTACCGGTAGAATCTCCCTTGTGCTTTGGTCCCCGACCGTGCACACACAATGCACACTAGCTCAACAAGGCCCTTCGAACCTTGCTCTGATACCACTTGTAAAGAAATTGGGGAGCAAGCGGTACGCTAGAACTTATACTCTTCTTATTACTCAACAATATGGCAAAACTATTACACAACACTTAACACACACACTCACTTAATTTGGTGGGAGATCTCTCCAACTCTCCTAAACACCTCTCTAGCTCTTTTGGGTGTGTCTCACCTCTTTCTTGTATGTTTACATAAGTAGTCCTATCTCCTATTTATAGTTTGTTCACCTCCTCAATTTATGGTGATTATTACACCACTTGTCACAATCATAATTGAGTTCTAGATCCTTCTATTAATATCTTAGATAATTACTTAAGTACCTATAATAATCTAGGTAAATATCGTAGATATTATGCTACCTAGAAAATCTAGATAAATATCGTAGATATTATGCTACCTAGAAAATCTAGATAAGTATCTAGATTTTTTTTAATAATATATAATTATGTTTCTTTATAATTTTCCTAAATATTTCTCTTATAAAGTGGGCAATGATATTTTATATCTAATAGTGAATGGTAGAATAGAGGGATTGTAGTTGGGCAAAATCTGAAAATTGGGGAGACCATACTATAGGCGATGGTGTAAATTGACAGGTTCTAGTTCCAGCAGTGGCATCGCGAGAGAGCGAGAGTTGAAGGCAGAAAGAGAAAGAGGGAAATGCAGGTTGCAGTGGGTGGAAATGGAAATGGGCAACGCCTACTGTTACCCTCCACCATTGTGTCTCCTCCAGCAACACATTCATCATCATCATCATCTTCATCATTTTCATTCTGTCGACTTCATCCAACCAATTTAAAGTTGAGCTTCTTCCGCCATAGCTACAGCTCAAGCGCCGCTCTCCCAACCACAACTAGGCTGCCTCCCGTTTGTTGTTCATCGTCTGGGACTGACAGAAACAGGTCAGAGTCAGTGTCAGAGTCTCCCGCAAAGGTCCTCCGGCGTCTCCTCAAGTCTCCCGGACTCCACCAAGGACCCGCCTGCTTCGACGCTCTCAGCGCCAAGCTTGTCCAGCAGTCCGGTTTTGATTTTTGCTTCACTAGTGGTATAATTTTGCTTTCCTTTTCTCTACATTAATTCTGCTCTTCAAATCCTCAACTCATGGAAAACTCTCCACAATCTCACTCTTGCAATCAGCTCAACCAAGTTCCTTGCATTGTTTTATTCATCACAAATTTGTAAGGGAGTTATATGCATATCATCAGTAGATGATTATGTCATTCTAGCAAATGTTACTTGGACTCCGGTACAGGTGTCCAATATGGACACAGGATATGGGTGTCGGACTTGGCCAATTTTGGGAAAATTTTCATATTTTCGTTGTAATTTGAGGTGTCGAGTGTTGTATCCTTGTTGGGATGTGGAGGGCCCGACACAGGTACAACAAGGAAAATGAACCCTTGTTCGGATGTGGAGGGTCCGACACAGGTACGGCAAGGAAAATGAAGAGTCAGAGTAACATAGATTCTAGCTTTAGAGGGTGTTGTATTTATACGGTTATACCTACCAATCCAATTCTTGGAAATACGTTGACATATTTTTAGCTTAGGGTGCATTTGGTGGATCAAAAACCTTGGCGAAATGGTCAATTTTCCCAGGGTGATTTATTTTCTCGATGTTTGGATGTAGATTGACCTTGGGAAAAACTTTATGAGAGAGCCACAATTTTCTACACTTTCCAAGGGAAAATTTCCCTTAGGTAGGGGTAAGGGAAATTTTTCCTGGGGAAATCTTTCCCATGAAAATTTTTTTCCAGGAAAATTTCCCTGGGTTCCTACGAAATGCTACCTTAGTAACAACTCCAAGTATGACATTTTTAGCCTCCAGACATCTGGAAAACTGTAAAAAAACTGGCCTCATGTTCTGGAAGGGGGGGGGGGGGAGGCAGATGGATTAAAGAAAGGCTGGTCTATTGTGTCTTCGGTCTTCTTGATCATAGTGCCTGATCGATGGTAAGTATTCTTGTGGGATATGATGGAAGTTCAACTTCACCTTTATTTTGTACATGAAACGTCTTAAATATAATGATTGAAGTGAAATGATATTTGACTTTTATTTCAGTATCTTTTCTGTGAGGTTTCACTCGTTCTTCCAATGTATGTAGGATTTTCAATATCAGCTGCTAGATTGGGACTGCCTGATGTGGGTCTTATATCCTATGGGGAAATGGTGGATCAAGGGCAGAAAATCACAGATGCTGTGTCCATTCCAGTTATTGGAGACGGTGACAACGGCTACGGGAATGCAATGAATGTTAAGAGAACTGTGAAAGGATACATTAAAGCTGGCTTTGCTGGAATTATTCTTGAAGATCAGGTTTGTGGTTTGGGCTCTTGTGTTTTAAGAGCTTTTGGATCCTTTTGCCAAAGTACCTTCATTTTTGCCATCAATCTGTATTTGTCAGCCTCCCCTGATTTTCTTTCATCTCAAAAAATAGGCTATACCGGTATGCCTGTATCACTTGTTTCCTGTATTTTTCCTTTGGCTCTCCAAATCTTTTACGTTTAGCCATGACTAGTAATAGGTCTATATGGTTCCACCAGGGTGCTCGATGGTACAGGCCCAAAAGATAAAATTAAAAGTGTGTGTTAGAAGGCTTTCTCCCCAATGCTTCAAAAGGGAGTATCTTGAATGATTTTGGAGAACATGTTTGGAACTATATGTCTCTCACATATTGCAGTTAACCAAGGCATTTGTGGAGTATAATGTCAACCGATCCTGCATATAAAAGGGCACAGGACCAGATAACTTACACCTCCTCAGAGACTTGGCATTGACGAAAATACATGAATCTCATTTTCTACAAATTTGTCTAATGGAAAATGCATAATGTGGACTCTAGGTGCATCTCAAACTTGTAGTATATATCTCAAAATTAAAAGAACTGAATATATATTAATGGCATTGGTACGGAGATTATAAGTTTTGGGGTGTCCTTACTTATCCTTATGCTACAAAAAAACCTCTTTGGAATGTCCTATTTATGTCCACTTTCTTAAAAAAAGGTGCCTACCAAATATTAATATTCCAAAAATACCCACATTTTTTATTTAAAAGCATAATTATGAAATGTAGAGAAGAGTAAACTGACACTTTCAAATTCTAATGCTCAGGATATCATGTTAGTATACTTGAAGTTCTTAAAATATGTGACAAATGGGAGTAATAACCAATAACTAAGCACAGGACAACCAAAATGACAATAACCAAATAGAGAGGACAGTAATCTAGAGACAGGGAATAAGTTGCGCTTCTCAATAACAGAATGAATTCTTCGGATACATCTATTTTCAACTGTGAACTTACATAATTGTAGCAGATTGACTTAGTAGTGCATTAGTTACATATTTATAAAAATATATGTTAAAAAACATATCACGAAGCAAGCAGGGGGATTGCCCTTGTCATGCTACCATGATGCAACAAAGCTTAATCATAAACTTATAGGTATAAGTTAGATTATTACAAATGTGCTGTACCCTTTTGTCCTCATACTTTTCTGAATGTATTACATGTTTTAGAGAGTATCTGAATGCAAACTGGGGCTGGTTATTGTGATTTTCTGTTCACCTGGGCTACAAACTGGAGGTTGTATCTTTCTGGGATGTGTCTCACAATTTGAGTTGATCACTAGGTGTCCCCTAAAGCTTGTGGTCATACCCGAGGCATGAAGGTAGTGGCTCTAGATGAAGCGGTAATGCGAATAAAAGCAGCTGTAGGTGCTCGAAGAGAAAGTGGTTCAGATATTGTCATCGTAGCAAGAACTGATTCTCGTCAAGCAGTGTCCTTTGAGGAGTCCTTGCGGAGATCTATGGCATTTGCTGATGCTGGTGCTGATGTTTTATTTATAGATGCTCTCACTTCAAGAGATGAAATGAAGGCTTTCTGTGGAATTGCTCCCTCAGTTCCGAAGATGGTATTGGAAAATATAATCTTAATTCTAAGGATATATTCTATAAAATGCTTTTGGTAAACGTATAATCGACATGAGTAATTAAAAAAGAATATTTCATATGATGACAATTGAAGCTGTTTATTTATTTCCAGATCCACTCTTTGATTGTAGCTGCTCAATTTTATAGTTCTTAGATGTTGTATGCTCTTGCATATTCTATAAAATGCTTTTGGTAAATGTATAATCGACATGAGTAATTAAAAAACAATAAAACATTTCTAGAATTGCATCATTGGGAAGTGGGGGGAAAACCCAAAAATCCGAATTCAGATGACAAATGTTATCTCTAAATTCTTCTTGCTGTGAATATCAGTTATTAAAATATTGTCTTAAATCTACACTCACATTATCGTCTGCCCTTTTAAGTCACTTCCCGTGTCACCATTTACTCTAATGAAGTGTCTAATCAGTACTCAGTAGCATTGGCAAATCAGTTGGTTTGTGGAACAAGGAATTCAAGAAGTACTTATGACTTTGAAAACCATAGGCTAGGTTTTGAATATGCTTTGGTTATATTCTCCTGACTGTTTGGCAGCAAATGCAACTCTGAAAATTCAGGATAACTTTATGTTTTGTTTTTGTAGTTGTCGGATGTTTTGATTTTCTATGAACCATATTGTCCATATCTAGAGCAAGATCACCATATGCCTTGATCTCTTAGACCACCTCCTAAAATGTTTACACTGACTGTTCATCTAATTTTAAGCAAGGGATTATCTACTTGTGAAGACATATTGAAAAGTCATTTTCCTATTCAGATCTATCTCTGAAATTGAAAACTAACATATGCTTATTTTATTTACAAATTATATTTTGTTCCCATTCCTTTTCCCCCACTTTTGGTATTATCTTCATTTGTTTTCATCCTTACAATGCCGTCTTCATCGCTTTGAAGTGTGAGATTTTTATGCCTTTTGTTATTGTAAATTTGCAGCTGCTGTAGAATGAATCTTTATGGCATTATGGCTGCTATTTCAAACAACACCTACTAATTAGACAGCTATTCCTCTTTTTGTAGGCTAATATGCTAGAAGGAGGTGGGAAAACACCTATTCTCTCTCCAATTGAGCTAGAGGACCTTGGGTACAAACTTGCAGCTTATCCTCTGTCCTTGATAGGCGTCTCTATAAAAGCCATGCAGGTAAGAGGCTTGAACCCTTTGAAATAACTCAAAGTTACCAGTATTTGTTGATAATGAGGTTCATTGAAAGAAATGGGAATTTGGATGTGTTCTATCTTGTGTTTTAGCTAACTTCGTGATATTAGAAAATTGTCATAGTTTCTTCATGCACCGTTCTAATTTTTGACACCACATATGTGTCTTATTCTTTCTCTTCTCCGTCCTCTAAGTCATCATGTGTACTATTTCTCTCCTTTTTAAATCAAAATGATCAAGGCAGGGCTGTGACAGAAAATGCACCTGAAATTTGTTCTAATGTCAGATTATTTTAATATTTTAGATAGCTCCTTCTCTTTGTGCTGATTTCGTTAGACAACTTATACTCCGTATGGCTATGGATTCTATGTTGTCAGTATTTTGCATGCATTGATCAATACTTAGTGGCAAAAGTAACTATTATTTAGTATTTCAGAAATGCTCTTGGGTATATAGTTAAATAAAGTTGGTTTGTCATATCTGTTGAGCTGCTGCAGGATGCTCTTAGTGCCATTAGGAAAGGCCGGATTCCTCCTCCAGGGAGCATGCCTTCTTTTGAGGAACTTAAAGATATATTAGGTTTTAACGAGTATTACCAAGAAGAGAAGCGGTATGCCTTAGGAGCAACCCAAATGCCTTCTCAAGCAGGTGAGAGTTCAGACACCATATTCAAAGGAGATCTGTTTGATCTAAATAACATTTTTATTCTTTTGCATTCCTGTCTAAGTCGCAGCTGTTTATTATGATAAGTACCTTTACGTGGAGGTCAACTGATATTTCGCAAATTCGATTGGTATAACTTTTTCCTTTTTCTCTTTTTATTTATTTATTTAATTTTTCTTTTTTTTTTTGGGGGGGGGGGGGGTTGTACAGTTACATGTCCCATCCAGAAGTCCACTCTGGCTAAGTTGTTCAGTTCATGGATGTAGACCTCAAAATGTTACTGGAAATCTTGTAGTGAGCAGATTGGCCCACCAACAACTGAGCACTGCAAGTTTGAATGTGCTTAAAAAAATATTACTGACATCAGAAAAACACCCAGCATGGTCAAGCAAGCTAAGTGGCTTTCCGAAGCAGACTTGTGGTAATTGTACATTTGTACTTAATCTGAACGGAATACAAACTTTGGTAGTTTGGTGATAACTGATTGGGTTCTAGAATATGCTATTACACTCATCTAGGTGGTTGCAGTACGGTAACGGTACATATATGCAAAATAGGTTTTCCATTTTCTACTATTTCTAGATTTGAAATGGCTTTCTTCGTTGCTGTCTAGGTATGTGCTTGTAACAATCTGGTCTCATATATGGTAATCCATGCTCGGCAAAGGTACTCTTTTGGCGCCGGAATCGTTTGCTTCTGTACTGATGTATTCACTTGAATGTTTGGTGTATGGCTAGCGGTTGGAAGTGATTACAGTCTCATAAAAATGGATCAAGGTAACATGAATGAGGCTGCACAATCTCAGGAAGATCGTTCTATTGAGGTGATAACTCCTGAAGTTTATACCGACTCTGGCACTTCAAGAGGCTCTGTAGGTGGCATATGGTCACGAACGTTGAGAATAAGAATCACAGGAAGGGACGGTTTTGAAAAACTTGATGTCAGAATTCCTGTAAGTTACTGTTTGCATTCTTTCTATACCTCATCTCTCTTCCTCTTTCTATGGCCTTCTCCCTTCTATGTGTACATGTGCTTGTGTATATGCCGATTCTCATTTCCACACCCTACATAATGTGCGAATATCTGTGTGCGTCACATAGTGGTGGATATTAATACCCATGGCTCTCTTTCTTTATCGGTTGTTTGTCGTTATCTTCATGGAAGTCATATCTGATAAGATAATGAGTTTTATTATGGCTAAGAACAGAAAAAAAAAATGAATTTATGAAGCTGAAGAGCAGGCAAGCATTTGAACCTCAAGGTTCTATCCTTACATCTTAATAATTAATGATGTAAAACAATTACGTTGCTGAAAATTAGCACCTCCATTCTCTCTTACCAATTTGTTCCGATTTTGAGAATCTCTTTTCACGCATGTTCAAAAGATACTTTGGGTATGAAAGCATTTCAGTGTACCAGACCTTAATATGAAGATGAAATTAGTTGTCAATTTTGCAATCAACAGTTTGTTGTTTGTCTACTTTCTGGAAACATCATTCTTGGGCTATGATCCCATCTTGGATTATGGTGGACCAAAGCACTAAACCTATCTATAAATCCTTTGCTTACTTGTTAGTTACTACCTGTGTCCCGTAATACTTATTGCTTTAAGTAACCTTTTTTGTCCCATAATATTTGTATTTTATATTTCCAATGCGTCTTTTTCTCAACAAACAGCTTTTTTATTAAGTTTTCTGACACAGAGAGAAAGTAAGAGTGAGAGAGATGTACAAGCAGTTAATGGTTTAATAGTAATATTTCACAAAATTCGTGCAATACAATACTCAACTAAATCATTTCATTGGTTTTCTAAATCTTGGCTAAAAGGCCAAGTAATATGGGACGGAGGTAGTAGTACGGGCAGTCAATTTTTTCCTATGGAACAACCTGTCTGAAATTCAATGCTAAGGCTATTACTGTCATCATGTTTACAACATAGTCCACAACTCTGGACTCTTGTGGTATAGATTTGGATTTGGTAGGATTTCTAAGTGATATCTAGTTGGTGAGGTGTTTTCAACGGACAAAGGCTTGAATAACTTGATGGTGGGCTTTTATGATAGACATAGGCTTGAATTACCTGTCATCTAATTTTTCCTGAATCATCTGGAAGGAATTGGGAAGTGCATTTACTGTAATCTAATCACTGTACTTCGAGAAGTGCTGATGTACTTATAAAGATGAAATCAACCATGAGTTTTCCAATTTGTAACTGGGTTTTGCTGCATTGCTGGACAACATGCTTGTTGAGATAAGCTACTGTTTAGACACAAGTAGAACGGAAAACAGAGAAGAATTTGGATTTGAATAGCGGTACAAGCCATATGAGATAATCAAAATCTAACAAGTAACAGATGAAATCAGTTAAAACTTTTTTACACACTTGAATATAAGTTTCTGTTTTCCTCTCAGGCTGGATTCTTGGATGGCATCACAAATATTGTCCCTGGTAATTTTTCTGAACTATTTACTTCCTATTGGTGCAATCTGCATCTGTATGGCTTGATGGAAATGACAAATTTCATTAACAGCTCTAGTGGGTGTCAACATCAAGGAACTTCTAGATAATGCTGCTGAAGGGACGCAGGGGAAGCTTCTAGATTTCAATGACCCACGTGGAGATAGGATAGAAGTGTTTCTGGAGTAAGGTTACTTCAGCAGGCATCCTGAAGAGGTATCTTTGTTTCAATGAGTCAATATTTTTTTACCTTTTACTGATTAACAATTAAACTATCAATTAAGTTAATTAAATTGAAATATGAAATATGAGTGTTACATTCCTATGTAGTCGGAACCGTCTTCCGAAATGTTGGTGGAAGACATGGTGTTGGAGATTTAGTTTAAGAGAAAGGTCAGGAACAACTATTATTTGTTTCTTGACGAAGTGGATGACTATAAGCAGGAAAAAGAAAAGCTTATGAATGTAATATATTCTTGGGAGGATTTTGTCCTCTGTTACAGTCTGCGGTTGAGGTTGGGTGGCAGGTGCAGTTATCCATATTTTGAATTGCTATATATCTTGACTAATGGCGGATCTAAATCTTCTGATTGAGGGTGACCAATACATTATTATATTCATCGAATTCACAAAAAACCCATAATTTTCATCACAAATTATACTGAATTATTGATTTCTTTTTATGTTATCGGTGGCCGTCTGTGGCCACCCATAGCCATGCCTGGGATCCGCCCATGATCTTGACCTTTCCAAATTCATGTCTAGACATGAAATATTGGGTGGATTGGGGTGCAATATGCAGTGACGAGTACAAAGTAATTTGCTTCTATTTGTTGTGGGTACACTTTGTGCAGGAGTCACAATGTTGAGGAGCAGCATAATTTAAACCTAATTCTACTGTGAAGCATGGTTATCAAGTGATGATGGATACATTACAGGATATCACCCTTCATGACACAGCCTAGGCTGCTGGTATTCTTTAAGAGAATATTTATGTATGCCAATTGAATGAAACACATTAGGGCAGTAATAAACTAATCAAGTATCTTTGGCAGTGGTACTTGAGTGTCTGCCCAACGGAATGCAGTTAATTCTGCAGCTTTGACCTTTCATGATGTACACCTTGAATTATGCCTTTTGTAGACTAATTGGTTGGTAATAAACTAGTCTTTTTAGCCAAGTAATTGGAAGAAACACAGTTGCCATCCCGTCTTTTATGTGTGTTTCGTGCCATGAGTTATTAAGAACTCATGTGTTTCGTCAGTATATTGTCGTGGATTATCATGTGTTAAGGATTTTATTTTGTGAATTGAAGCTTTTGATATTATGTTATACATATCTATTACATGTGTTTCGTCTTCCATCAATTATGTTTTAGTGCTTTATTGATTTTATATTTACTTATCCAAACTAAGTAAATAGAAGACGTATTTTCTAGATACACAAGGGTGAGGAAGATTTATTAATTTTTTCAAACTATATATTGCATGTACCTGGAATATATGTTTCAAATATTTGCGAGTGAACAATCATAATAATCAAAGTGAGCAACCCAATATATGTTGATAAATAATATAATATATATAGGTGAACAATCGTAGTATCTAAAACACATACTCCGTGTGCACCTAATAAATTGTAGGTAAGTAGAGGGAAATTGATTCCCCCGCATGGATGTGATGTCCATTGCGGTTAATCTTTTAGCCATTTAACTATTTTGGCACTCTCCTACTCTAGTTCTTTGTTGGATTGGATAAAATGAAATTTAGATATATTGGATTGGATTGGATAAGTAATATGATGTTTTTTGGGGAAATTGTGTTTTTAGAGAGAATTTTTTTGGGGAATTGTGTAAAATTTGGATTGGATTGAATGGAAAAAGTTACCAATCCAAAGAACAGGTATTAGTACTTTTGTTACATTACAACAATTATTTTGAGATTTTACCTACTTGATAATTTTAAAAAAAAATAATACAAAAGCAGAGTGGCACCCCGCAGAATGGGAAGCAGCAAAAATGAGAAAATTCATCATTAATTATTCATGTTCTCTGAAAGACTTGGCATCTGAGTTCTAGACAATCCAAGAATATAACAAAAATAATACATAACCCCGAACTCCTGAATGAGGCCAACTCTCTCCGGTACAAACAAAACAAGAAATGAGAAAACTTCATCATTAATCACTCATTTTGTCCTCAAAAGACACCGCATGTCAAATTCTATATAATCCAAGAATATAACAAATACTATAAAGCAGGAACAAGGCCAACTCTCCACCACAAACAAAGCTCAACAAGAAGGTGGAGGGGCTTCTCAGTGCACCGCAGGAGATGAAAACGTAAGGACCGAAAAAATGACTCTTTTAACACCAGAATGAATGGAGCAACATACTCTGTGAGGACAAGGCCAGCCCCTTGTGTTGATATACGCTTACGAGTCTGATTCAACATTATATAAGTTTGCATGCATCAGTGGCAATGAATATTTGCATTGCATTGATCCAGTTACCATGAATTTAAAGGGATGTACACAAAAGAGGAGCTACTCAGTAACCACCACCGTATGGCTGTTGCGGATACCCACCTCTTCCCATCATGGGATTGTAAGTGCTGACATTTGAACCATTCATTGGCGGCATTGGTCCTCCCCGACCCATGCCCACGCCCGCACCCATGCCACCCATGTTCACATTCATGCCCATGCCCATGCCATTTCCGCCCATGCCCATGTTCATACCCATGCCGTTTCCGCCCATGCCCATGTTCATACCCATGCCGTTTCCACCACCCATGCTCATCCCCATAGGTTGTTGACTTATCGGCCCTCCATAACCTCCCATCCCCATGACACCACCACGTCCACCACCCATGCCCATGCCTACTCCTGGAGCTGAACCCATCATTGGGTTCGCTCCAGGTCTTATGGCACCGGCGCCAGCACGGCCCATGCCAGAGCCTGATCCCATGGCCTTGCCCATGGTCACATTGGATGTAGATGGAGCTGCACTAGGCTTCTCCATTCTCTTCTCCTTGCGGTTAAGGGATTCAAAATCAATTCCAAGGTCTGCTGTCGGATTAGTTTTTGCTGCCAAGAACAAGAAAAACAAATACTCATCATCTGAGAAACAATGCAAACAGAATGGAAACACCTTGCTTAAGAAGTCAAGAAATATATAAGGGTAGCATACTCACGTCCAGATATGTCCAAGTTAACTAAACCTCGGCTCAATGTATCAGCCCACACTGCTGACTTCAGCTCAAATTTCTGCTTAGCAGGTTGTTGGAGAACAAGGGCAAGCGAATCTGCTGAACTCGATTGAGATAAAGGACGACCTGCTGAGCCAGCTTGAGAGTGTATATCACCCAAGAGATTATTCTGTTGATGGCTAAACATACCACTTTGGGCTTGAGGTCCTACACTTGGATTTACAAAAGCAGATTGGGTAGAATAAGGATAAGGGTGCTGATGACTATGACCGGGTGGCACACCCACATTTTGGGTTGCTGTCTGAGGGAAGGAAGCCCCTGTCGGTCCAGGCTGAGACATGAAACCTGAAACTGCATGATGTGAGCTGGGGGGAGCAGCATAAGCACTTTGTGAGCCCGTTTCTGGCGGCATACCAGCTGATGCCGTGAAGGGTGTTTGAAATGTGGTTTGAGGCAGACCAGTCAAGGGAACTGTTGCTTGAGAGGCTGTTGAAGGAAAAGTTCCAGAAGAAGGAGGTAGAATGCCAGCCAGTATATCATCATCCTGCACTGATTGTGGCTCCTGGGATGAAAATTGTGGATTTGGCACACTCAGCGCATTAGAAACAGGTTTTGGATCAGCCATCAAGCTTGGGAATCCATCTGCAAATTCTGGATTAGCAGACTCTGCCCTCTGGGCCACTGGGAACGCCTGCTCCAAAGTATTTACAACAGGCTGGAAGGAAGACATGGAGGCAAAATTTTGGGGTTGAGCTGAGGGTTCACCCGAAGATGTGGCCTTGAAAGGTGTGTCGCCAAATGGATCTTCAAAAGACTGTAATTAGAAAACAACTAAACCATTTATGATTTGTCATGATAGAAATGAAAATGACACGAAGGAATACCGGTTTAATACAACTATACACATAAGTCATAATTCCACATTCTTACAGATACTTGTATATATCACTAATAAACATCGTGTGACTGGCGTAATGATGGGGTGAATCATCCAAAATAAGTTTCTACTTTTTCACTGCTATTTTAGTATATATCCATTTACCAGTCTTGGCCTTCCAAAATTCTTCCAAACTTGGTTTCTTCTGGTGTTTTACTCCATTTTTCAAAGTGGTTTTGGAAAGGTTTTTTGCAGGCCCACAGGAATCACCCTCTTCATGAACATCAGCTCATGGAGGGAAGGCTGTTTACCTCAAGATCCCCAAGACCGCACTTAGCATGTTTTCCTGGGAATTTATTGTTATGTATATTTATCAGCCTCGAATGCTCCAACCCAAGGGAATGGGCTCTTTTCATTTATTTCTGATGTCCTATTCCAAATACAACATATATTGTGACAAGTGAAGCTTGTGAGACACTTGGAGACAAGATAAAAGGGTTTAAACACAAAAGGTATTTTCTGAGGGAAAGTCTGTCGCTCCTAAAACTAGTAGGATTGAATTTTACTTCAACAGCTGCAAACTAATCCAACAAGCTATTTAGCAATAAACTCGTTGAAATTATCCTCTGTGGCCATCAGGTATGTACAACGCTGCCACACATGGATCTAGGCTGTAAGAGAGGGCAAAGAAAGGCCTCCGGGTCCACCCTCTTTTCAACTACCTGGGAACCCCTCATATTTCACATGTTCAGGGATAACTTATGATGCAACCTCCTCAAATAAGGAGTCTCATGGAAACTGAAGCCTCCAATATGAGCATAAACGCAACTGCAAACCAACCCCCCCCCCCCCCAATAAAAAAAAGAAGAAGGAAGACCATGGATCTCACAAACTGGTGGGTATCGCCTGCGGATATTGAGATAAAACGAGCATCCGCCAAACAAGCAATCAAGCATAAAGGTAAAATGCTGACCATATAGTGATTACAATTTCCCCAATCTGGGGCGGTTATCAGTGATCAATCACGCTAGGCAGAATGCAAATTTGCACATCAACATCTAACTCCCTCCAAATGTTACCAATGCCCAACAAGTAAATGCCTTCAAAAAGTTTCTGGAAAGTGACAATTACAATTATCTCCACCATTGATAGCCCTTCCTTGAAAGGACTCTTTCTTTTCTCCTCTCCAATGCATGGGAATGCAATCTTATGGAACAACATAGTTTTCAATGTTCTTCAAATAAAAACTTCTTGATACCATCGGTAGGATTAAGGGCTTTAGAAAGTTTTTTATCCCAACAGTAACATTAAGGACTTAGTGAGTCCCGGGCGAAGAATATCGGACAATCATCGCAGATTTATTCTGGACTTCTTTACAAGAAAGGACAAATTTATGCAATGGAGTATATAGGTAGCTTTGCCAGGATAATGTGAGCATGTGCATGTGTGTAGAACTGATTTGCTTCTGAAATGTGGACAACATTCAACATAAAATGAAATCTAGTAGGCAGTAGCACATACTGCACTTACCTGGTTCAAGACATTATTTTCAGAAGTTGCAGCGGCAAATGTGGGAACCGAAGCAGCCTTCGCTGTGTCGGCTTCCACGTTTGCAGTCCCTGATGAAACTGGCAAAGTAGCAACTGGATTAGGGGACAACACTTCTGAAAGAGAGCCAAGCAAGTCCATTTCAACATTGTTTGATGAACTTGGAGCAGCTGTTTAACAAAAAGAAACAATGAGCTCCACAATGGTACGAATTCCCCAATAAGTTGTAGCAATCAACAGGCTAAAGCCAACATCACACTTCAAAAAACTATACCAGCAGCAGGTAATGTGGATTTCATCTAATATAGTGTACTCTGCAGTTTATGGCCCTATTAAGAGTTCAAGACTAACCCCCCCCCCCCCAAAAAAAAAAAAAAAAAAACCAAAATAATAATAATAATAAATGGATAAAATGATACATCTAAGCAATGAATATGAACACATGAGAAAGCCTTCAACATGGATGAAAGAACAGCCCGCCAACACCATGCAGACCTCCCAACAAAGCACGCATAAATCAACCATTATGGAAGACCTGGTACAGAACCATTAAATTCATCCAAAGGATCAGCCATTGTGAGAGGTACCTGGGACAGAACCACGGGGATCAAATTCATCAAAAGGATCAGCTTCCACGTGAGGCTCTGAAGCTGGTTGACTAAGATTAATGCTACCAGTAGAAGCTAATGATTGAGCAGCAGCAGCAGTAGGGGGTAATGATTGAGGATCAGCATTAGCAGTGGGAGATGACAATTGAACAGCTGATGCAGCCGGAGTTTCTCCACCCCTTCACGAAACATATGGTTAGATATTTACATCATGATTATAAGCTAACCTAACTTACAGAACATAATCAGAGTACCTTTCACTATGGGCAGGGCTTCTCAAGTCACCCACAGCTTCTTCATAGCTTGGAGGGGCACTCAGATTCTGTTCTGAAAATTTGCGCTCAAGTCCCCTGCCAACCAACCAAACCATCATAATGTCACCCACCTCCCCAGTCCCAAAAGCGAGAACCACAAAAAGGGAAACGGCATGAACATGAGAAAGAGTAAATAAAGGAATAACAGATGAAGTCATAGATTGGTAGTCATGCTCATGCCCATAAGAATTTATTCTTTATAGAAAAAGCTATAGAAAGAAGGGGGGAAAAGGGTACCTGCCATCCTGGGTACGGTCTTCTCCTCTGACACTACTTCCTCTGCAGCAAGATGTGCATAGAATGAGCAATTTCATCAGAATGTCACAGATAAAGCTTAACATATTACAACTATCATCCTACCGAGAGGAATGACGGTCATCATCATCATGACCACGATCGCCGTATCTGTCCGTGCTCCTGCTCCTTGATCCATAATGATCACCATCAAAACTGCGACGTCTTCCTCGCAAGTCATCATCTCTGTAACTGTCTCGGGCATATTGTTCATCAGACTCTCTCCTGTAACGGTCTCCCTCTCGGCCATATGAATCCCCATTGCGGCCATATCTTTCCTCATCTTTATATCCCCATTCTCTTTCCCTTCCGTAACCATCACGCTCATCATCTCTTCCACCATAACGATCATCACCGTATCCTCCTGAACCTGAATAAGGACTGGGACGATACATTCCACCCGCAGCAGGTGAACTTCGAAACCTGCTGATTAATTTGGTCATAAAAAGGCATACAGTACGAATGTTTGGGCCCCACTGAGAAAATTTATGCCCCCCCCCCCCCTTCAGGCAGGTGCATAGATAGCAAACCAATAGGCTATTTTCATATGGATAACAAACCTTGTTAACCAAAAAAACCTTCTTTAAAACAGATGGAAACTAGAAAAAAAATAAGCATATCTTGAAAATAGGTCATCAACTTTCAACAAAAGTATTCAACCATGCAATGAAATGTATAATAAGTCCCCCACTATAGTCCCAATCAGAAACAATAGAACCAAACCAGTAACCCCCAGTGCCCAAAAAGACAAGTAGGAAAAGAAAACACAGGCATAGACTCACACACACACACATACAGTAAAACAGAAAGAAAATTTATCACCAAGAAATGTCAAGTTAGCCTAAAACATTCTACAACTTTGGGCACTATAGCCAAGCTAAATATAGTGTGAAGTTGGTTGAACCACAACTAATCAGCCAAACAAGAAGACGCTATCAAAAAAGCTACAAAATGATCAATGAGGAAATGTCACCATCACATGACTATAATACTTTCAGAAAGTGAACTCACTTGTCCCTGTTACTAGCAGCCTTTTGCCTAGCTTCTTGTATCCTTTCTTTGTCATTCACTAAAAGTACAAGACTCTGAGATTTTCTTCGCACATTATTTCCCTGATCCCTTCCACTAGAATCAATGTATTGAAAGTCTGACAATGTCTGAAAAGATACATTCAAAGCAGCAAGTCAGTAAGCAAGACTTTACATAAAGATAAGTAGGAGCATAGGTAAGTAAGAATTTCACAAATGACAGTAGATCTTAACTGATATTTGGTAAGCATGTTCTCTTATTTCATCTATGACACGCTCTGAACCATGTGCGACCAAGTACTCCAAAACTGTCAAAGCCTGAAGTGAAAAGCATCAGATGTTGGATCTATACTTCAGAAACTGAAATCATGAAGAAAATCAACCAAAAACAAGCAGGAATATAGGTAAATAAGAACTTCTTGAACCCTCCATTTCACATTTCTTCATTCACAGTTTCACACCCGAAGTCTGAAATGGAACGAATTACTACTCTCAAAAGAACAGCTAGATTGGATAGAAAGAAGTCATATTTTCTTAACAGTAAAGAAAATCATGTTCTATTCCTTTTCATTTCCATTTGCTTCCTTTTGGTTACATTCACTTAGCATTCAGAAAACACAGCCTTGTCATAAGTTACAACACGCCTTTATCTGACAAGCTCCCATTTAAGAATGGCAAAAACTAACTCTAGACATACTTTACATGCATCCGAATCAAATCTAAGTGATTTGACAAATGCATCCAGTTCAGCCCATCCGGAATAGAAAATCAGGTATTGATTAACCATGCTCTGATGAACTGAAGAGTTTGAAGAGCAGCTCACTCAATCCAATTCTCTCCCTGTTCGAGGCAATTGCTTAATTTGGTCCATTCAATATTTCCCGTCACATATATACAAAGTTTTAATTTATTGATTGACACTAACCCTAGACCCTTCCTCCCTAAGAAATGAATCAATACTTTCTATTTGAGCTCCACCATGTACTATTTCTGTTACACGCTGACAAAAAATGTGGTTTCGAATGAATCAGAACAAAGGATGTCAAGTCGAGCATCTTTTAATTAGATTAGAGAATTATGGATATAAGAATCTGCAACAGATCGTGCACTTCAAGCCACAATAAGCCAACGGATGCCATCTCTGCTGGATGATCCACTGAACCTCCTGTGTCCCTATATCAGCTTAGAGTTTACAGAAAGAGCTTCAATTAGAGACAAAACGGTTGCTGGCAGGGTCATTGAGGTTGGCTATAGTAAGGCCCAACCAAGCTAAAGCTTGCTGCTCTCATTAGTGAGGGAAGTCTTCATCACACTCTCTCACAAACATCAATTAATGCCTCTGGCTTATTATTTGGCAGTACTTTTCTTGGCAAGATTAGATCATGCACTCTCTAATTGTTCCTCTTCCAAGTTCGTGTAACATACACATTCCTATGCTTGGGTGGCATCCATTTTAAGATTATACTGCACCTCCTTCACCGCCCGTTCATGATCTTCTTTCTGCCTTCTGAGGTCCATCTAGGGACATTTATCTGTCACCTCTCAATACCATACACTGTTACATCCAACAAGGCTTTGCATCAAAATCCTTTCCCGACACCTCTTTGATAAGTTCTGATCGTACAAATTAGAAGCAATATCTGCCATCCAATCCACCCTAAAACATAGCAGTACAACATCAACAAGAACACACATATATGATATACCATCCAGAATTTGGAAATAACTGCAATAGAGCACCATGCTTTGTAAATGTGAATTACAATCGAAAACTTCAAAGGCCATTAAATTGCTACATAGCATGTATTAACAATATAGCAATTACAATGGTTGCACTGCTAATTAATTTTAACCATTAATTCATGCAATGGTCATGACTATTGCACCTCTACCATATTTACCTTGCAAATTTCTGTTAATTTATATGGAGTGAGGACCACTTTCTAGACAGCCTGAAAGGCCAATTCTGGGCAATTATTATGTGCTTAAGATATTTTATCTAAGCAAATTGCCTCTGTAAATGTCAAATGAACTTCATCTCTACGGAGCACACTACTAATGGCTTTTATTCCAGAGTCTAACAAAACTACCCCCTCTGCAATTAAGGGCTAAAGACTGACATATTGGAACCGCCCCAACCCCCTCCCTTCTAACAAAAATGACAAATGCATAGAAAAGATTCTAGAGTAAAGGTCTGAAAGATCCACAACTTCTAATTTAGACTTCAAGAAACCCACTCCATGAGTGTTTCAGGTTTTTGGTCCACCAACCTACAGCATCAACCCCATATTTTGGGGTGATTACATTCTTCCAAAGAACAATATCCTTTTTGCAAAACCACAAAGCCGCTTCATTTTGAAATTTTCATTCACAGGCCTAAGAAGCCTCATGCCAAGACCCTCCGGCTTAGAGGGACAAACTTTGCTCCAATTAACCCAATGGAAACTACTAGTTGTCTCATCAATGGACCAAAGAAAGGTCTCGTAATTTTCCAATTCGCCATGCTAGCAAGAGTAGTGAGCAAGGACATAAAATAAATAGGAAGAATCCACAATGTAAATTTTTGACAAAGTTGGCCTAATACCTATCACCTTTGTACCAAAGCATTAATTCCTGCCCTACCAATTTCTCCGGGAACCTTTCCACTATAGGATCCCAAAGAACATTGCTCTTAAAATTTTGCACCAAAGGGAGGCCAAGGTAAGAAGCCAGCAAGATAGTGAATCCCCCACCTGAAGAAATGTGTTAACTGTTGAATGTGAGAAGCATCGCCAATGGGAATGAGCACAATTTTCGACGAGTTTGCTTTAACCCCACACATAGCTTCAAATAACAAAAGAATGCTTTGAGTAACTGATGTTTAATACATCCAGTTTGCAAAAGATTGAAGTGTCGTCAGCAAAGATAACATAAGAGATTTTTTTCGAAGACACCATGCGCATGAAAATCAGCAAATAAATCCATCAAATCCTGGAAAAAAGTTATGTTGAAGTCATCCTAAAAAACCCTCCACCAGGGGCTGTACATTTTTTCGACTTTAAGGGCTTTTGAACTAGATGAGTTTCACCAACTTGAAGAATGATAGGCGAGTTATAAGAAGTAAACTTCGGGAGAATGATTTGATGAAGATCCTATAAATGATCTTCCTGCTAGAAAGAAACCGATGGATCCTACATAAATTAGGACCTCCTTATGGCTACACCACATTACCATGTGAAGCGACAACCTTCTAAAGGAGGGCCAATCAGGCTACAAGAGTCGATGAAGAATGAGAAATCTCACTCACGGTAGTAGTCAGCCTTTCCAACATAGATCTTCCTAATGGAGCACATTGAAGTCCCCTCCAAAACACCATGTTAAAAGATTTAAGCTCATCAAAAAAGAAAAGCACATGTCGCCATCGTTTACACCATAACCCTAATTAAGACCCCAAATAAAACTGTCATGCACAAACTTAAACTTGCAACCATACAAAATCCTTGTATGGAATCAACAAGTTCTAGAGATTAGAGGCCACATAAAGTGACAATCCCCCCTAACAACCCACGTATGGCAAGAAAAGCCACTCCACAAGCAATGACCCCAAAGAATAATGGTTAATGGATGGCTAACCTCTTCCATTTTAGATTCTTGAAGAAAACCTATATCACCAGAAGACTTACATGACTCCCACTTAGCATTCCCTCTCTTTGTTAACAATTAAGACCCTGTCAAATCCAAGATATAACCTTGATAGTAGACCTCATTTGGCATGGTCCTGACCCCTCCCTCATCAGCTCCTCCATTCTCTTCAACCATTTGGTCACATCCTACAAGCTCCAAAGAGGCTATCAAGGAGAGCAACTCCATCTCTATACCTTCATTAGCCAAACCCATTTCCTTACAAAAGTAATGCGATGCAACTCAATGACCTTCTATGGTAAAGGGGGAGGAGACTTAGTTATGATGGCATCTTGTGCCTGCACCTGAAATCTTAAATCGAGAGAAATCATTTATCCTTTCTTGAGTTACTAGTGTGATCATTGGATATCCTTTTTTATATGCCCTTATTGTTTATCTAGAAAGAGGATAAAAAAAATAAAAAATAAAATTTAAAAAAAAAACTTAATTTTACCTTATAGACATGTCGCCAATTTTTGCCCGTATCATTTATTCTTTTCCAGATCACTGACATGATCATTGGGTATTCATGACTGCATGAATGACCAAGTTATGATATCAAAATGACCATCTATAAACAAACATGCAAGTTATTCGCTCAGTGAATTGGACGTACTAATTTCTGCTGGCCTGTGCAATGTCTGCAAGAAGAGACCCATGTGGACCCCAAGGCTCATTGCTAGTAGCATCAAGGACCTGCACAAGTTCATTAAATTTTTAACCTTTCCTTCACAAAAAAAAAAGTACAAAACATGGTAATAAGAAGAGGGTAGAAACATTTGAAATGTCACTTCAGCAATGTTTAATAATTGATAACTGCAATGTTGACCACATTCAATTAATGATGCTTAACCATAGTGAAGACCAAAGCAGAAAGGCATACCTTTTGTTCGATTGAAGGAACTTTAAGAACTTTCTTATTGACCTCCCTCTTTCTACATGCAAAAAAAAGTATTTCACCAGTCAACATCTAACTCGTGATGAAATTACAAAAGTCGTTACAGTTTTCCATAATAGTGAAATGGCAAATAGAACTAAAACAATGGGGAAAATATTACAAATATGAAATGGACATGAGTTAGGCACCTCTCAAGGAACAACTATCTATGTGAAGATCTACATTTCCTGAACCCAACATGGGCATGGATCCAAGCGTCTGAGACAGCATCCCTAAAACTTGCATACACAAGGACATTGTCCAACCTTTGGACACAAAAAAGGGGAAATTACCCCGAAATTGCACACCACATTTGGACAACGCAAAAAACATTCACAATATGGTATGATTGAGTAAGAGAACTAAGATGGGCCAATTTTACAATTTAAAATTTATTAACACTTGCTCACTGGTACCAAAGCTAACTTTTAATGAGGCCTGACTAAAATCAGCCTACATATCCTTCCAAATTTTCTTAAGTGAAAAAAGAAAAGATATTCTTTGAGTGAGCCATACAGGCCATGTCCATATCTTAATATATGGGATGCAGGAAAAATCCCTATTTCTCATTCGGGATTCTGCAGCACCGCATGGGACGTTCATATGCATGACCTTCCTCAAGTAAGCATGCCCATGAGTGCCATCAAACCTGCATCAGAAAACCAGGAGACCAGTGGCTGGAGCCAACCCACAAATCATGCCGCTGCCCCAAATTGATTGTATCTGAAGCTGGGATCCAACACAAATCACGTGTCCGGATCCGCATCGTGTCAACATGGATATGCCAACCCGAATCGACGATTCCAGTTTCCAGGTGGCATACGTGGAGATCATTCTCAAACATTTTCTCACAGATACCCCCCACACACAAGCACCAAAAGGCAAACATATTTACTTAAAAGGAACTACAAAAACTGAAAGGACTAAGAACATGAGGATCACAAACAACTTACATATCTCTAATAGTTTGATCAAATGCCTTCTTCATTGACATACTTCAAAGTTGTGTGTTTAACAATTATTTCAGAGAAAATCCTGTCAACAAATGGTATTTAAAGGGCAGCATTAGCACAAAAATGACAATTAAGAATACAACATCAAAAATGAAAAAACATTTCTTGCAAATAAATTGATGAAATTTTGATGAAAGATACAAATACAACAGTCTTGGCATAACATCAGGAAAGGCAGGGTACGAATATACAAGAGTTCAAATCAAGCAAAGATCAGACATTTACGGCTTCTAGGAAGTAAAAGCTACTAGAAAAAGGTTATATCCATAGGAGTGTATCACTTTCCCTCATCACGTCACTCTATCCTATGTCTTTCCACATTTAGATGTTGCCAAGAGAGACAGGGCGCCATTTATTTTACCAATTATGAAATTTTTTTTAAAAAAATCAATCAATGCTCCATCGCAAGGTAAACATAGGAAAAGAATAGACAAAACTAACATCCACATGGTTCTCAACTTAAGGAAAGGAAGGCAACACTAACAAAAGCACACATGGCAAGGAAACATATGCAAGAGTGCCAATAAAAATCCAATGATGCACAAATGGAAGGAAAACATATGCAAGAGTGCCAATAAAAATCCAATGCACGTAAAAATGTTGGACAGACATAGCACCAACAGTGTTTTTTTTTTTTCCTAATTTTTTTCTAAGAGATAATGATTGAAGGCTCCTGCCCCATGGAGATGCCTGCTACCCTAAGGTGATTGTGCACTCTATTACAGGATTCCCCAATTGAGCCCAACACTCTATATCCCCACTGTATCAATATATAACAGGTTAAATGAAAGCCAAAGACCAAAAGACCAAGTACAGTCACAACTTATGAGTTAAAACCCAATGCTAGGTGGACACTTCTTTTACATTCATGCTACCCACAAAAACATCATCATCAAGCATAACTTTCTCCACCATCCCACCATACCTTCTAACCTATATTCCCCATTGATGCACTCTTTAGTAGCAGTTTGCACTTCATGACAAGAATTACGAGCATCCAAGGACTCCAACTCTGGTAATCCACAAAAGGAGTAATCACAACCTTCCCTCTTAACCAAACTTAGTAGCATTAGAAATGCTAACCAAGCTGATATCATACAGCCCCAACGAGCAAATCAACATGAACCACAACCCTAGGAAAAGTCAGAAAATCAATCATATAGGAACTTAATGATCTGCCCCCTTACAAGGTGCTTCCTAATAGACACTATGTAAGAAGGAAAAGTTCTTCACATATACAGTTCCGAAAGAGGTATGATGATCATTTTAGCTCCAGTACAACTGCAATTAAACAATTGGGACCACAGATCACAAGAATATAAAAACAACAATCATCAAATCCAAAGCTGTCATGTTTAAAGGGAAACGAAAACTGAGATTAATGCTAGGAATCAAGCATAAAAGCGCAGGAATTACCAAGGAAATCGGTCAAGAAAGTACCGAACCCCAATGTCGTAGAAAATGCAAAATCAAACTCAAAATGATCCTGCAGAATGACAAAATTCGGATCAGATCTGACAGAAACCCCCCAAAAAAAGAAGAGAGATAGGTAACAATTCTGAATCAGTCGTGAGGTTATGTTAGGACGTCGGATATCAGATCTGACAGAGGTAGGATGCTTAATTTGATTCCATTACAATGGCTATTGAACAATTGGGGCATCAGATCATGCTTAAGGGAAATGATGATTGAGCTTAATGCTGGGAATCAAGCATAACAACGCAGAAATTACCCAAGAAAGTGCGGAATCCCAACACGAGCAGAAAATAGACAGAATCAAATTCAAAATGTTCCTGCAGGATGACAAAAGTTGAATCAGATGACACCCAAAATAAAGCAGAAGTTGGGCAATCGAGAATCCCAGATCCAGCAGAAAGAAACCCTCCCGCAGAAAAATAAAAGGAAAATAGACGAGGACCCTGAATGTCTTGCAAAGCTGTATATGAGAACGCCGGAGATCAGATCTGAGCGTCGATGGCCGGCGGGAGAGGATGGAGAAGAAGAAGATGAAGAAGAAGAAGAAGAAGAGGGAAAAGGCCAAAAGGGGATGCTTAGGAGGGAACCAGACAGAAAGCGAGAAAATTTTTTTTAATCTTTTTGGGTCGTAAAGAGAAAATAATAAACGGTGAGCAATTTCTCGCTTTTTGTTTCAAAGAGAAAGAAGAAAATAAAATAAAGGGTGAGCAAATTTGAGGGTAATTGGTAAACAACACATTACATTCTGGTTTGCACATAGTGTCATTTCATTTGTATCACGTCGGTTCAAGCTTAGATTTTCAATCTTGGGTGGCGGATGCTGTGGTGGAAATGTGGAACCATTAGAATGTTCGTGAGCTGTTTTTTTTCTTTTTCTTTTGCTTCCACCATGTGTTGAGTGTCAACTCCCCCAAACATTAAAAAAAATAAAAAAATTATACTCTTATCCCTATTTGTATTCATTTAATTAAGGAAATTATTTATGTCCATAATTAATTTTAAATAACTCGTATAATGTATGGGTGATTATTAATTATTAATTCACTTATAGTTTTATTAAATAGGAAATCAATACTTTTAATAGTTTTGTTAAAATTTGCTCCAATATAGTACTTTACATTTTACTGATCTTGCCAATGCATACGACAATTATAAAAATAATTTTAATATACTAATATTGAACAAAAATTACGTACATAATATAAAGGTTACAATAAAATTTCGTGTGTGTATGTGTGTATATATATATATATATATTTTGCAAAAGCAAAGAACTTGTAATTTATAACAAAGAAATGTGAACAACAGAGGGGAGGCAAAGCCTCTATTAGAGAATTATATCATAATCAAGTTCCTAATTCTATCGTATCTTTTCTTTCCTTTAGAGAAGACTAAAACTCTGTTCTGGATATCATTCTTGACAAGATTATCTACTGCAGCAGCCTCTGTACTCTTCTTCCCATGCACCTCAAGGTTTCGGTTCTTCCAAACATAGTAGATGATGTTACAGAAAATTGCATGCATGAGGTTCCTGTATGATTTCGGCCCCTCTTAAGTGATGAGCCAGTTCAGAAAATTGCTTAGACCCCCACTGGTGCAAAAAGTCGTCTGATCGAGCCAAGATGCAATGGCAATCGCAATCTGTTTGGTGTAAGTGCACTGCATAAAGATGTGTTCAATAGTTTCCTCCCCGTGACCACAGAGAGAACAACTCATATCACCCTGATTGTACCAGTTTGTAGTTCGAGCTTTGACTGGAAGTTTACCGTGAAGCATGGCCCAAGTTATAAAACTGTGTCGGGGAGTACCGAGATTGTTCCATGGGATCAGAACCCAACCTGGGGCTACAATCCTGTTGAGCAGCCATGCATACCCCGAGCTAACAGTGTAAGCTCCATTCTCCGTTTTACCCCAATTCCATCATTCTCCTGCCACACACACCCATTTGATTGTGTCTTTGATTTCGCAAAGATGTTTCCAGTATGGGCATGTATCATATGCGGGTGTATAGTTCCACCACGATCTGCGCTTAAGGTACCCAGTATGGATCCACTTGACCCATAAAACATCCTTACTATTTTTTATATCCCAACAAAGTTTAGCAAGATTGGTTGTGTTCCAAGCTGTGAGGTTTCGAAGCCCGAGCCCACCATATTTCTTGGGAAGGCATACTGTGTCCCATGAAACCATGGGATTTCTTCTATGCTCACTGGTTGTGCCCCAAAGGAAATCCCTAAAGCATCTAGTAATTGTTTTGATTACTGATGTGGGAATCAAGATGATTCTAGCCCAAAATGTAATAATCCCCATAAGGACATTATCGATGAGAACTATCCTTCCAGCATAGGATATATTGCGGGATGACCAAGTTTTCAATCTTGCTCTGATTTTGTCAATAAGAGTCAAGCAATCTGTGGCCGAGAGATTACTGGCAGTGATCGGCATGCCCAAATACTTGAAAGGGAAAACACCCTGGGAGAATCCAGTTTCACCTCTTAGAAGGTTTTCCTGCTCCATCGAGACACCTCCAAAGACTACCTCAGATTTTGTTTGTTAGCTTTGAGCCCCGTGACATCCGTATATGTATATGTGCATATATATATATATCATATATATATATATATATATATATATATATGTATGTATGTATGTATGTATGTATGTATGTATGTATGTATGTATGATCTTTTTCCGCCCTAGGGTTTTGAAAGATTTCTCTCGAGGTCCCTAGTCATGGCAAGGGGGAAGAAGGTGGAACAACATCAACAATCTTCAAAGATGGGTACCAGGCAGAACACTAGGGACAATGTCAATGGAAAAAGCCAGTTGAAATCTCTTGCTGCTGGTGTTGGGGGTAATGCCAACACAAAGAAAACGAGGGATGAGGATTTGCGGGAGTCGACAGTAGAAACAAAGTCATCAAAGGATATCAAGACATCATATGCTTCTCTTGTAGATCCATATGCAGGTACATCTCTAAAATTCATTGAAGCGGCGAAGATAGACAGAGTTTCTGTTGCAAAGATTGAGAAACAGAGTGTTGGTCAAGAAGTGAATTACTGGACAAACTGCATCATCTGTTGTATCATTAGGGCAAATTCCCCTTTCACGGTAATTGAAGGTTTTTTGAAAAGAATTTGGGGTAGATACGAGTTGAGCAAGATTGCGACTATTTGAAAAAGATTGTTCCTTGTAAAGTTTGAAAAGGAAGAACAGAGACAAGAAATGTTAAAAAGAGGGATCTTTTTCTTTGATAATAAACCATTGGTGGTAAAGTCATGGACATCTAAACAAATAATCGATCTTGATGAAATCAAAAGTCTCCCTATATGGGTTTGATTTCCGCAGCTGACTACAAAATATTGGAACCTTAAGAATCTGAATAGTCTTGCAAGTTTGGTAGGTATACATATCAAAACTGATAGAGTGATAAAGGAAATAACCCAGTTAGTAGCTGCAAGGGTCTTGTTGAAGTAAAATTGGATGACACTGCCCGATGAGATCAAGTTTGTCAATGAGGAAGAAGTGATCATAACGCAAAAGGTGGAGTATGATTGGAAACCTGTACGATGTTCCCATTGTCAAATGATGGGACATACTGAGGAGGTGTGCAAGAAGAAAGAGCAAGTACTAATAGATGCTACTACCAAGCAGAAATAAATTTGGAGGCCTGAACAAATGGCAGCCAGAGAAGTTGATGATCAAGGCTTCATCAAACCAGATAAATTTTCCACAGAGGCTCACATGAAGGATGATAAGAAGCAACAAGCAAGGGTTGTTGCACGGGGAGCCACACCAAGAATAAACAAATTTGAAGCTCTTGATACGGATGATTCAGATGAGGACGGACAAACAGAGGAGGGTGTGAATGATGACACACCATCAGGATCTGAGATAGATCCTCAATGAAATTCATCACTTGCAATATTATGGGTTTCAATGACCCTAGAAAGCAAGAAGATACAATGATCTTCTTCACAATTGCATGTTTGAATGAAACCAAGGTGAAACAGCAAAAAAAAACACATTCTTACTTTGGGCATGTTCATAAACTAGAAGACGTGCCACAATTTCCACTGTCACATAGATGGTCGTATTTTTCTTGCTTGGCAGCTTGGGTTGGTGAAAATACATCCATTAGTCTTTGATGCCCAATTCATTCACTGCAAAGTTGAAGACTGTGATAAAGGTACACAACGTTTCTATACTTTTATCTATGGTTTTAATAGGAGGGAGGAAATGCGTAGTCTTTGGGACAAACTGAATCAGATTGCAGACAACATGTAAGGCCCTTGGTGTATTCTGGGTGACTTTAATTCTATCCTACAAGCATATGATAAACTAAATGGCACCTTAGTTACAAATATGGAAACACAAGAATTCCAAGACTGTGTTGATTATTGCCAACTCCTTGAATATCACTGCCAGGGGGCGACCTACTTATGGACTAATGGTCAAGTTCACTCCAAAATTGATAGAATTTTATTTTTTTATATATAATGAAGAGTGGTTGCTGACAACAGACTTCATCAAAGCGACCTATTTATATCAAGGGTTGTCGGACCACAAACCAATACAGTTAGAGCTTCTTGCTGGGCCAAAGACACAACCTCGTTTCAAATATTGCGATATATATTGATCCATCCTTTTCTATTTGTGTCCAACAATTTGTTGCAAATAGAAGAGTTGGATCGCATTTACATGCAATCTACCATGTCCTGAAGGGTCTAAAATGCAATCTCAAGGAGCTCAAAAGAGACAATTACAGTAACATCCATGGTCAGTGTACGACTATTAGGAAATCACTCGAAGACATTCAACAACAATTCAATGATGCCCCCAATAATCAAAGGCTCCTGGATACAAAGAAGCTGAAAAAGGAGGAATATCTGCGTATCCTCAATTCCTTAATGTCAATCATTGCCCAGCAGAGCAAGATGGAAACTAGTGTGTATGGGAGATTCCCGTTTTAAGATATTTTTCAGCAAGATGAAGAATAGGAAATAAGGTGCGGGTATTAATAGTATGCATGGTCAAAATAAGAACCAAATACAAGGTTTTGATAACGTGAGAAACCACTTAGCAGACTTTTTTCTCAACAATGCTTGGGGAACATCCTGTTTTCAGAACAAGCATAAATAAATAAATCATTCAGCAAGGAAACACCCTCACAGTTCAACAACAATTATCTCTTTGCTTGGACTTCAGTGACCGGGAAATCAATGATGCTCTGTTCTCTACCCCGAACACCAAATCTCCTGGGCCTGATGGATATTCCAGTGGTTTTTTCAAGCAAGCATGGCCTCAAATTTGTGGCATTTTTTGTGTTGCGGTTAATGAGTTTTTCCAGAAGGGTCAGATGTTGTCGACTCTAAACTCAACCATTATGGCTCTCATCCCAAAAGTAAATAAGCCCAATAGTGCTATTGATTTTAGACTGATAACATGTTGTAATACGGTATCAAGACATTATCTAAGTTGTTTGCCGCCAGGATGAAGAACATATTGCCCCATCTTATTGATGACAGTCATTTAGCCTTTGTGCCGGGAAGGGAATTACTTCATAATGTTCTGACGTGCCATAAACTTACTAGAGGTTTTCGAAGGAAGGTCAGTCAATCAAAGTGCATTTTCAAGATTGACCTTTAAAAACCTTTTGAAGGTGTACATTGGGACTTCATTAAAGAAGTTTTGGAATGCTACAGGTTTCCTCAAACCTTCATCAACTGGAATATGACGTACATAACCTCAACTTCATTCACAATCCAGATCAATGATAATAATGTTATTTGTTTGGGTCATAGCGCCCATATTTTTGGAATAATACTCACATTGTTTCCTTTTTTTTTTTTTACTTTAAATTTTATTCGATGGTCAATCATTTGTTTATGCAGAAATACAACTAGACATCTAAACTAATTAAATAAAATTAATATAACTAAATGGCATAATATGAATATTTTGTTTGGACTTTTCCTAAAATAATTTATATAATACAGGTGTAAAATAAATAACATTTTTGGATACTATTGAACCATGTCTTTAGGGCCTTTGTAATCAAATTATACAACATATAAACTCTGGTTTGTGAATCTATAAAGTTTGTATTTCGTGTACAATGAAATAGATAAAAATGTAAGGAATATTGATTTATTATTGGAAAAAAATAATGTTATTTACAATTAATATATAATTATATCCATGGTTAAAATAATTTCCGATATAAGAACAATGTATAGTTCACTTTGACTATTCTAATCCTCACATATTTATATTTTTAAACATATTATCAATTAATCATGATATATTTATCTTCATTTATTATAATCTTTATCACAAAAATTAAATTTGGAATAAAATCATAAGATAATTAGTTAAACATGTTATTTTTAATTGAATAAGTTAAAAATCATACCGATATTTACATTACCTTTACCATGCCACAAAGTTCCATCTTTATAAACCACAATCAAATTTAAAGGGGGCTCAGATAAAATGTATGTGTTATTATTTAATATTTAGACATCACAATATAATTAAGATATTATATTAAATGGGGGAATAAAATGAAATAAACTAGGATTCAAAATACGAATTGCACATTTGCATATAATAGTACCACTAACAACAAGGAGGAAACAAAAGTGAAATATGTAACTTTTAAGGAGGTAGATTGATAAATATAGATTGAAATAGCAGCATCAACAATAATAGTAGTAGTAGTAGTAGTAGTAGTAGTAGTAGTTGTTGTTGTTGTGTGGTAGTAATAATAGGTAACTTTAATGAGTTAGGATGAAATGGAAAGTTAAAAATGGGTAGGGGATAATAATAATAATAATAATAATAATAATAATAATAATAATAATAATAATAAAAAAGAGGGTAGGGGATAATAATAATAATCACAATGATAATAATAATCGATAACTTTAATGAGTTTGGATGAAATAAAAATTTAAAACGTAAGTAACTGTATTTTGGAAAATCAATATTGGTAACATTGATTAGCTTAATTAGCTCCTTTTATAGAGATGGTATATTAGATGTTTAATTTCGTTGAATGTTCCAATAATCCATCATTTATTATTTTTTTTAAAAACATTATTAAGCACAGTTCTTTTATACGGTGAAATTACGGTGCGGTAGTTGCGGTGCGGTAATTGAAAATCTTTGAAATTTTAATAGAAAGGTAAATAGTAGATTGCGGTGAGTTGCGGTAAATTGCGGTGCGGTAACTTGCGGTACCGCATAAACGAATGGTGCCTTAGTTTTTTTATTATTATTATTATTATTATTATTATTATTATTATTTTGTCACTTCTTTTGAAGGAAAGCAATCTAAATAGTGAATGAAAAAAATAAAGATATAAATAATAAAAATTACCAAAAAGTTACATAAGCAGATATTAAATATGAAAAATAATGTAATAATGTAGTAAATATAATTGTATACTATGATGAAATATAATTATCATCATTTATTGTCTTTATTATTAAAAATTACTTTAAAGTTTATATGAACGAATAATTTTTAATAGTCAACTTAATATTTACAAAGTCAATAACAACTATAATAAAAAGGGCATCATAATTTATTTACATACTAAAAAAGGATGGTAAGAAGTTAAATAATGAGAGAAATCATAAGATAACAATTGAACTCTGCTCGTTTCTACAATAATTACATATACATACATACATACATACATACATAAATAAAACTCATATTACTTACGGAACAAATACTAAATATGAATTGCTAAAAAAAAAGTACTCATTATAAACAAAATAATTTTAAAATAATCCATCAAAACATTAATTTTTAAACTAAGCATAAGGCACTTTAAGTTATTTTGTACATGTGAAATAATCAAAATTTTAGATCAATTTTCTACTTGGAAAAAATAGAGAAAAGAAAAAATAATATAGTCGGGCAGTCTAGTATGGGCGATGATAGTGAATCATGGGGGGAAAAGAGAGAAAAAAAGTATCCTTAAGAGCAAAGGAAAAATGGTTTATTTAGCAAATATAGTGATCCTTCTAGATTTGAATAATGATGATCTCCTCCCATACATAACACCTTGGTTGCTCACAAATAGTGACGATATCCTCCCATACATAAAACCTACACTAATGTAAGTCTTGGATCAGCCGAGCAGAAGAAAAGGATTGCAATTTGAAAGTAAGGTGTAGGGGTGGATGTTTGAGGGAAATGAAATCATGGAAGGCTATGCGCATGCCTATGGTAGATTTCCAGTATCAAGGGCGCCCTCAACTCCAATAGCATTTGCAGCACCTGTCCCATGGTAGTAGCATATGATGGTTGAAACAGAGGACACTCTGGTATGTTGAACATTTTGAGGTGGTTTTGTGATGGTGGTAATATGTTTTGAGGAAAATTCTTTCCAGGTTTGTAGTTATGTCATTATGAGTTGCCAAGATTTTGGGATGAATGGGGGTTGACGTGGGATGACATTGAAATGAAATCAAGAAAGAATAAGTTAGTATACTGATGAATTGTGAGGCAGAGGGAGCGAGACTGAAGAAGAAATGACGTTGTCTAGTTATTGTGGAAACTGCTTGCAGTTATCTATACATTAACTCTGATGAGGATCCAACGACTAAGATGTTGTATCATTTGAAATTAACAGTGCATATCAACTAAACCATGAGATTGTAGGAGGAGGGGGCGAGAAGAGATGTGAGGGCATAGATTCTACAATTTAATATATAAATTATTATTATTATTATTATTATTATTATTATTATTATTGCAACAACAACAGCAACAACAACAACAACAACAACAAATTATTATTATTTACAAGGGTAAACACAAACAACCTAGGTAACCTTTTTCTCAAGGATTCTACAAAGAGCATCATCATACAAAATATTAGAAAACTCTAAACTCGGACTATGATTCCAACCTACTGCATACTAGAGTAAATGACCTGACTTAGCTAACTAATCTGCTATTGATTTTCCTTTACCATAAATATGTGATAAAGTAACACATAAGCACTATCAATCCGAATAGCATGTACCTACATGTAAATTTCCGAAGGTATATGGAAATCTCCCAAAACTGATCGAATGAGTACCAAATTATCGCCCTCAATATAATGGTGATGGTAACCCTTAGAAACTACATCCCTTAATTCATTCTCAAAGTCGTCGTTTTTGCGACAAGAATGGAAGATTAAATGATGAGACACAAAGAAGATGACTTGTAGAATCCCGACAGATGCATCCTTCTGCTGCTGACTCCAAGATCTTGGATCCATCAAAATTGAGTTGAATGGACCCTGTAGGTGGTTTGTTCCAAGAAATCCACCTTGATCTTTTTCCCCCTGGTTTATGAAGATCTTCAGGACTGTTATTCTATCAAGATCTTCAGGACTGCTATTCTATCAAAAAAAGATATTCAAAACTACTGTTTAGGAGTTTTGGAAAGTGTTGATGAGAAACTGTTTGAAACCATGAGGTTTATGATGCTGTTGTCTTGACATTTGGCAAAGTTGGGTGTCTGAGGTTTTTATCTCCCAAAGATTCTAGGAGTTCACCTAAATTCACGACTGTTGTCTGCATTGGCTAGTCTCCTGTTTCTCATCAACGTAAGTTTACTACTGATAGGGCGTGGAAGAAGTCGTATTGTGAAGATGCTGCTTGGGTTTTGTTGCAAAAATGTGGTGTGGGGCTTTTTCACTCCATGACCCTTCTGCTACCTCAACTCTTGTCTAGAGGCTATTGTTGTGGAGTTAGTGCTTGAGTTTGCTCTCTCTAATGGGTAGGACAACATTTTCATGCGTACAACTTCAATTGAGCTTGTTTAGTGCTCCCTCAACCTTGTTATGATGTCCTTTCTTCTCCAACATATTGTTGCTAGATGTCAGCAACTCTTTCAGTTTTTCCAATTTGTTAGGATTTTGAAGGTTTCCTTGCCTATGGTTGACCTTGCTCGTAAGCTGGGCATTCGACCTAGAAAGGGTAGAAATGAGTAGTCGAGATTGTCTTGTCTTATATCTTTGACTTTGTTGTCAAAAGAATGAATAAATGGAAAAATAATTTAAAAAATAGATAGTCCGTATTAGGGGTGTTCATGGTTTGGGGCAAGGTAGTTCCGATTTTTTTGAAACATGACGATTTTTCAAAATCATAAATTGGAACCATAATTGGATAACCTAGTTTTTCATAACCGGTACATTGACTTTAACGGTGTGGTTTCACTAATAAACCAGAACTGCCTTAATTTACATCAACAATAGAAAGATCACCATTCCATCAAAAAAAAAAAAAGAGATTACATTACGAACCCTATACCTAAAGCTAGCCAGAAACGTGAAAACAAAATCAAAATTTTCAATTTCACTCACGTGAAAACAAAACAAGGAATTCGGTCCGCAATTTTTTCCTTTGGCGGACTGGACTAGTGGAATGGATAATGGACAATGGACATCGATAGGCCCAAACATCATACTGTAATTTGTTTTTTTGATAAAGTTAGATTAAGCATTTTTTAACTAGTTATTTGTTTTGTAATTTTTTTATACCCAAAAAATATATGTTTGTAAATATTATCGATGCGGTTCCGGTTCACCACTGGTTTGAATATCCAAACCGGAACCGCCCCATTCAGCATATGGTTTTTCCGATTCGGTGCAGCCGGTTCCCAGTGCAGTTAGTTATGTCAGTTTCCAATCCGATTCGACGCTTCCAGCTTTTTTGAACAGCCCTGCATTTGTATAATAGAACGTGCAACAATATGGATTTATATGAGGAGGCAACATGAAAATATAGGAAATCGGGGAGGTATGTGTATTTGGCCACAGTCGCGGTACAAGTAGAGCTCCATGTTATTTTGTTAGCGCTGTAGGATGCTGTCTAGCACAACATTGAATACGTGGATGTAGAAGCAGACTAGGAATTGACCGTGAAATTTGATTCGACTAAATAAATCACGGGTCATATGCTACCCCTAGTTTGTAATATTAAGTAGTCATATGAAACATTTAAGGATTATAGGATTAGGAAGGTATCTAGATAGTAAGGGTTTGTAAAATTCATGGTAAAAAATACTTGGATAAAAGTTAAATTTTGGTAATTTTTGAAAAATTTACGCTAATATATCAAAATTAAAATCTTTTTATTTTTTAACTTTGTTAACTTTTGTAAATTTTAGTATATTTAAGTAAAATCCGGTGAATTTTGGTAAATTGAATTTTCCCATGAATGTGACAGGTCCTAAATAAGGGATGCTCATCTGATAGCAAAATCATTCCTGACATGACTAATATATTGCATTTATTTTAGGATTTTTGGACGCTAATATACTGAACTTTTGGGGTATTGGACAATAATATACTGTACTTTGGGGTGTTGGATAATAATGCACTCATAGCAATTCTGGTAGTGACTAACTTGATGACAATCCTACGTAGTCCAATTGCCACGTAGGATCACCACCAAGTCAACTACCGTCGGAATCTTTCCGGGTGTATTATTGTCCAACACCCCATAAGGTACAGTGTATTATTATCCAAGGTCAAAGTTCAGTGTATTATTGTCCAATACCCTAAAAGTTCAGGATATTAACATCCAAAAATCCTTTATTTTAATATCTACTATATGGACAATTTTGGGCAAAAAAAAAAAAAATTACCTAAGAAAAAAAAAACGTGTCAGGGAAAAAAAAAGGGGTTAGATAAATAAAAGGCAGCGTGTCAAGTGCCAACGAAGAAACTGAGAAGAGACAGCGAATTAGGGAGTGCAGCCGATGCAAACCGCAGAGTGAACATCCGGAAATTCGCAAATCTTTATATTAAAATCCCAATACAGTGAGGCCACCGACGCCAATTGTATTCATTCATTGTCCCTCCTGCCTTTGCCCTCTCTCTCCATCCATCTGGGTCGACGGTATCGTTGAGGAAGAACGGGCGTCCTCTCACCCCCTTTCTCTCTCTCACCTGCCGAAGATCTCCGAATTCCCCTCTCTCCCACCATCCCTCCCCCCTTCTCTATCTATCTTCTTCTCTCTCTGATCTCCTCCGATCATTGAATCAATTTCAATCCAACCATGGCGGGAGCTTCTAGGCGGCTCAGGGACCTCCAATCCCATCCGGGTAACAAGATCTGCGTCGATTGCTCCCAGAAGAACCCTCAATGGGCTTCCGTTTCTTACGGGATTTTCATGTGTTTGGAGTGCTCCGGCAAGCACCGCGGTCTCGGCGTTCATATCAGTTTCGTCCGATCTGTGACCATGGATTCATGGTCCGAGATCCAGCTTAAGAAGATGGAAGCCGGTGGGAATGATAAACTCAATGCCTTCTTTGCTCAGTATGGCATCCCCAAGGAGACAGACATCGTCGCAAAGTACAATTCCAACGCTGCGTCTGTGTATCGGGATCGGATTTCCGCCCTCGCTGAAGGTCGCCCATGGCGGGATCCACCTGTCGTCAAGGAAGCCGTCGGTGGTGGGTCTGCTGCGAGGAAACCTCCGTTGGGTGGTGGGGGAATCAAGAGTGGTGGTGGTGGTTGGGATAGTTGGGATAACGATGATTCCTTCCGATCTTCGGGTAGCGGTGCTGATATGAGGAGGAATCAATCCGCTGGGGAGTTTAGGTATAATGGGAATGGGAATCATGGTCCCACAAAGTCGAGATCGTCGGAGGATATATACACGCGGGCACAATTGGAGGCTTCTGCAGCGAATAAGGATAGCTTTTTTGCTAGAAAGTTGGCCGAGAATGAGTCCCGACCAGAGGGGCTGCCACCTTCACAGGGTGGCAAGTATGTTGGGTTCGGATCAAGCCCTAATCCTATGCCTAGGAATAATAATTCACAGCCAGATGTGTTTTCGGTTGTTTCTCAGGTGTGTTTTTGGTGGGCCTGAGTCCATTCTTTTTTCTTTTTTCTTTGGTGGGTTGGTTGAGATAGTTTATTTCATGTTTTTGATGTGTTGCTGTGGTGATCTTGATCAGGGGATTGGGAAGCTGTCTTTGGTTGCTCAATCGGCAGCCAGTGTTGTCCAAACAGGCACCAAAGAGATCGCTTCAAAGGTATTGAATTTCTTTTGATTTGTGGAGTGATTCTTGAATCGACCTCTTCATGCACTCAATAGCATGGAAAGGGTGTCTAGATCTGGATCCCCTTAGGCCTTGCATAAGCAGGACTATACTGGGGTTTTGTTATTGTTGCTGTTGTGGAGTGATTTCTCAACGTAATGTTGCGTGACTGTGCATTGTTGACCTGGTTCTTGTTGTTGCTAGATTTGGGTTTCATCAGTATTCTATTTTCTGGTCGTTTAGTTTCTTGCTTCAATAGTAGCTAGTACATTTGTGCATATGCCTGTGATGGTTCATGCCAGGCTTTCTTTTTCTTCATTATTTTGTTACCCTCATAGAATACGAGTCTTACTAGGTAGCCACTTGAGCCAAAGATCAGAATAATCCGATGAGTCTTGCAGATCTGTTGTTTGTACCAGAGTTTGCTGTACGATTCTCGTCTTAGCCGTAATAGCGTTGGCAAATCAATGTAATTGGATCTTTTAGCGTTGTGCTTAATCTTGATAGATGTAGTTCTCCTATCGTCTACAGTGGGTTTGCGATAGTTTTGTTGAAGTGGTGGAGCATTTATGTAAGCCGCATAGTAAGGGCTGTGCAAATTTTGTGCCATTCATATCGAAGCCCTCTTCTTATCCATTTGCATTAGAGCTTATTTTGATGCTTTCCTCACTGGGTTGTTGGTACTCAATCCTTTTACAGAATTTGTTTGCTTTGTGTGTGTGTGTGTGGGGGGGGGGGGGTGTTCTGGGACATGCATGCATAAATGATAGATGATTAGATCTGCTGATGGTTTACCCTGATTTTAATTCTGATTTCTGAATTTTTTAGAGCTTCTTATCCTTTGCCACATATAAGTGATAGAGTTTAAGAATCTGCTAGTGCTTTAGTCTGATTCTTATCCTTTTTTTTAAAAATAAATGTTTCTCATATTTTCTTTCTTTGGAGGTTTGGATGTGGGGAGTGGAGACTGTAGAAGGCACTAAGTTCATAGAAATCAAGCAAAGTCTAAATTGCCATGCGATTGGAGGATGATTATGCTGTGTTTGTGTTAGTAGGTTGTGATTGGCCTTGGATCTGAAGTTACTTTCATGGTATTGGAAAATGGATATGGTATCCCAAATTGAGGCATGTTCTACATGTTTTTGTTGGTGGGGGTAAATTTTTTATTTTTTGATAAGAAAAAGGATAATGCACTAAAAATATAATGCAAGATCCAAGATGGCCACCGATCCTACCTAGAGAATAGCCTATCATCAAAACAATAACGGAGTGTACTCCGACAAAAGCTAGTTATATTCCAGGAAGGGCTATCTAGAAAATCAATAACATTTGAAGGGAGGAACAAAAAGGCATCACCTATGAGGCTAAATCCAAAATCCATCCCAAACCTAATCCTAGGTGAGAGGCTTCTCGCAATCAGGAATGAAGAGTTGTTCTGTTATTTCTTTGCCTTCATTGCACGTGAAGTACGTGCCCCGCCGTAGCCTTTACCCTTTTGTTAATTATCACAAGCTAAAATCTTACATAAAGAAGCTTCCGGCACAAAAAGACAGTTTAAGTATCTAGAGGCTACCAAATTATGAACCAAGGGCCACGTCTAGGAACAGAAGCCAAGGAATTAATATTAATGGAAGTAAGGTGGAGGAAAAATGACGCCCTCCTCCTTGGCAAAAGACTACCTAACCATGTCAAGCAATGGCTCATTCAAGGAAGCCCTATCAAGTGCACACTGAAGAATTTATCAACATTGGGGGAAACAGGTGAACTGAAAGGGGGACCAAACAATCAAAGAAGAGCTGAGTTGAATACATCAGAGTCCATGTGTGCCAAAAAATTGTTGAAATTACCATCTCTGACTTAGAATTAATATGAGAGAAGAAACGGTCCCACCCTTTAGTGATAAACTCCCAAAGACAAGCAACCAAAGGTCCACTATGCTTACTAGGGATACAATTCCTGCTCTCCGCCATATATTTCTCCATAGTCACGATCCTCCAGAGCTTATTTTTCTCATTCCTAAACCTCCATGACCATTTTCCAAGAAGAGCTTTATTGAAAATAATTAAGTTTCTAATTCCTAAACCACCTTTTAGGTAGTAGAAGCTTGACAATATTCTATTTGACAATTTTTTTAATTATTTCACAAGTGCTACTTGAAACCATCTCCAAAAGAACCCTACAATATCTCTTCTGAAGACTGAATAGCCTCAACTTTTCAGCCCCAGAAGAAAAAATAGGCAAGAGTGAAAGTACTTTGGGATATACAGAACACTCTTGGTAAGTGTTGCCTTCCTAAAGGCACTTACTTTTCCTATCACAAAGTCGTTCCCCAAATACCCAGGGACCTAACTGGACGCCTATTTAAATTTAGCACCAGTCGGAGGGCTAGATAGGATGGACATGGACTGGGTGAGTTTTAAATGACATCCCAAAATACCTATTAGAAGTCGAGCAGTATAAAGGCCAACTTGGACAAGTTGAATCTCAAATGGGAAATAGCCTCAAAACATACAAGTATGCAACAGAGATTAATGATATGCTCACAAATATTGTTGCAAAAATGATCTCTCATCAGCAAAGAGGAGATGAGAAATATCAGTTGTGATGGATGTGAAACCGCTACACAAAAGCCAGCCAACAAACTGGCTTGTGAAGCAACACTTAACATTCTGCTCGAAACCTCCATAACAAGAATAAAAGGATAAAAAGGGGTGAATTTGGCGAAGGTCGTTAGTATTAAAACAAAACTCTGTCAGGGAACCATTGACCAACACTGCAAATGAAGTTTTAGAGTCACACCAGTGAATCCACCCCAACTGTTCATCAATGGAGCCCATTCTGTGCATAATATAAATAAGAAAATCACAATTAATATGGTCATAAGCATTCTTAATATATGTTTGCAAGTAACCCCAGGGCCCAGGGGTACTGGGTACCCTCATTTATTCTAGAATCACCGGAGGTCTACCCTTGTTAATTCTAGAATCACCCCAGGTCTACCCTCTTGTAGCTGATACTGAATCCAAAATTATTCACTCTCTAACAAACATTTCTGATTATTTGAAATTAATACACCAATTACACTTCCAATATGATCTTTGACAAAAGTTTAAAGACACAGCTGACCGAGCTAATTGCCCTCGAGTCCTTAAGATCTCGAGCACCTGATTTCTTGTGAAGGAGAGCAATGAAATTCAACAAGCATGAAGCATCCTTAATATGCTTTCTAGGTGCCCCAGTTGTCCTGAATTTTTTTGGATGAAGTGTTGTTACCACAACAATTCAGCCCATCATCGAACTTAGGTCTCTCCAAGGCTTGCACTTGCTTAGTAAAAGGACTAAAAAGAGAACAGAAGTCCTTCATGGTAGACTTCATTTCTTCAGACGCATTATTAAAACACCATGGGCTATAATAAAAGACAGAAAAGTTGAAAGTTATAATGAGAGTTAGACATCTTGTGAAAGAAATTCATAGTTCTGTCACCATTCCATGCAGGGACACCATAACAATTAAACTAAGCAATTATATGGTTCCTAAGAAAAACCATTTTGAACCACTTCGTTATACAAGTGTTAGATAGTGAAGGAAAAAAAAAAAGAGGAGTAACATGAGAGGAATAGAAGTCCCTGATGGTAGACTTCACGTTTTCTAATGTATTATGAAGAAAGCCATCCACCAGAATAGAAGGAAAAAATGTTGAACTTGTGATAATAGTCAGCCATCTTGTGAAAGAAATTCATCTGCCTAGAGTAGCAAGGCTTTAGATTTCTGTCTCCAAGAAATCTCCACCATAAGATAACCTTTGCCAAATCAGCCATTGCATTCTTCTTACAGGGGTTAAGACTACAGGCTCCTCTTTAGAATCAATCAATCTAAGGAAGAAATAATGCCCAAGCATGACCACATAAGCATTGTTACTGTGATTTGACACTTGGGTCAATTATATCCGTGTTGTATTATGTCGACACGACAATGAATGCGGGTTGAACGTATAAGAAGCAAATGGAACCCAAAAAGGTTGACAGGTGCAATGATACCATCGCTAATGCACTAGACTCAATTGTATGTCAGGAGTTAAGCATGCTTGGACGAGTATAGTACTTGGATTGGTGACCTCTTAGGAGTCATTGTGTTACACTTCTAAGTACTTTAACATAGTTAAACAATGTTAATGTATTTGGACTTGGTATGAAAAAGTATAATAACTTTTAAGCGTATTTTTAAAGCGAATAAACATGTTTCTGAACCGAACTTTTGTTATGGTAAAGATCGTAGTTTTGTGATCAAATAATTCTGTTAGTTGCAAGTTTGGATTGAATACAAATCTTAATTTTCATTATCTGAAGGTCTTGTTAATCGGTATTAAACACCCTGAACTGCCAGAGAATCAATGACAGCTATGCTGCTGTTTGCCCTGTTTCTGGAGAACCGTTTTTGCTTCTTAAAATCAGTTTCTTCTACCATTAAAAAATAAAAATAAAAATAGTACATTTCCGTCCACTTCCTATACTCACCATGAAAATCTTGTGCTCGACATTTGCAACCTCAAGCTTGGTGTTCTTGAATGAGTGTAGTGTGCACTTCCCTCCACTTCCCTTGAGAACAGTATGTACAGAATAGTCAAACAAAAACAAAAAGAGCTTCTTCGCCCCATGAAACTGTCTCCCACCCTCCTTCAGTTCTTTTGGTTAGTAATAATAATATGATCTCACCCGCACTTTTGTGTTGTTTCATGTGCCAGCCTCAATCTTTCTAATCTTAAAATATACAATGCTCTTTCAATATGGAAAGTTCTTATCAAAATGCAATCTCTAGTAGCTAATCCGATAATCCAATCTTTTTTTTTTTTGCACAAAGTTAGCAGAAAAAAGGTCAAAGTTTGAAAATTTGTTGGTTGAGACAACATCAGGAAGATCAATGGAGAAAAATTTATCTTATACGACCTTGTTGGTGCTAATTATTGGTGAATTGGGTCGAGCTCACGCTTCACATGCTGGCTGTTCACCATTGAAGAGAGAATGAGGTGAGTGATTGATGCTCGGGGATTTTATGGTGGAAATGGATGGTGCAAAACCCTAAAATCTGGGGGAAGAAAGAGAAACCCGAGCTTTTTTGGGTTTTCATTGGTGAGAGAAGAGTGAGCGTGAGCGTTTCTGAAAAATAGGAAAGCTGAAAGAGTAATGGCTTTTGGGGCTATGTTTTGTAGACGATGCGTTTGAAAAATAGTTTTGAGCTGTCAAAAGTGGAGGAGATTGAGAAGATAGTCCTGCCGGAAATGGAATGTGCTGGTCTCCAGAGTATCCCAGGCACAGCCCCGATTATCATACCTGAGCGATTTTACTCTCTCCCCTTCTTTATAATAGTTGGTGGGGTAAATTAAGTAGTTACACTTTTACTCTCTTATAAGGAAAGATGTATGGGCATCAACGTGCTGTCATCATGTCATAAGAAATCTACACATAACCAACCAAAAAACACACACACAAAAAAGAAATGTACTTTTTGTTTGTTTTTTTTTTGGGGGGGGGGGGGGTGTTACATAACTCAAATGAAGTGTGCCTTCATTATGTGCGAAACTTGGCATGATATTGTAGTGCACGCACATCTTTCTCTGAGGGGTAAACTTGGGTGAATTAGGAATAGCACCAGTTGCCAGTAGGTGGCATGGTGCTGTAAAAGCGCTACAGCTGGGAAAGGAAGCTTGTTTGTTTCTTGTTTGTTTCCATGTTTTGTAGGGGTGGTACCTATGAATTATGGCTTTTTTACTGGATAAATTACTTGAGACCTACATCCATGCATGCCAGCCAGCATTTAAAAATAGTTGAGACCAGTTGAGACTTTAAAATTTGCAAAGTGGTAATTGAGCCTTAGACTGGCAACTGGCAAGTCAGAGACATGATAGTTATGAATTTGTTAATCCGTTAAGTTCTTCACGAGTCATGCTAGTGTACTCAAACAAAAATGTCAGGGAATTGATTCCTGATTCAGAAGACTAAATTTGTTATGCTATGCATCTTGTATTGTAACTTCCTGTTATGGTCTTGTCTGAACATATGATGGAGTATTTGAGGGGATGAGTAAACTGTATTTTTGAGTTTATTAGAGGTAAGTTACTTGACATTAACTTGGAAGTTAACCTTGAATGACATATATGAATGTTTTTGTATGAAAAAATGTTGAATTCTGTATGGCAGGTTCGGGAGGGCGGCTATGATCACAAAGTGAATGAGACAGTTAATGTTGTGACAGCAAAGACTACGGAGATTGGGCAGAGAACATGGGGTATCATGAGGGGGGTGATGGCGTTGGCAACTCAGAAGCTCGAGGAGTACACTGGTGAGGATGGAGTGAGTAGGACAGGTAATCCACATCGTACTGAAAATGAAAAGAATGGATATTATCAGGAGTTTAGGCATGAATCAAATGGATGGAACAACAATTCCCAAGGTGGGCATTCATCTTCTGGCCGTCATTTTAACTCAGTTAGCTCAGATTCGTGGGATGATTGGGACCAGAAGGATGATCGCAAGTCAGGTGGTTCAGGTTCAGGTTCAGGTTCAAACAAGGGTGGCGGGTCATCCAAAGGTAGTGATGGATGGGCTGGTTGGGATGACCTGAAAGATGATGGATTTGAAGATTTTCACCAGAACTCATCATCATCTTACGGGAAATCCTCGGGTCGCACTGGCAAGGTAGATGCAGCCTGGGGTGAGGGCGGTTTTCTCTGATGTCTTCTCGTTATTGGAGGACCACTCCTTTGCTTCTTGTATTGTATTTTACTACAAAGAAATGTTAAATTTGCATTTGGTTGCTAAGCCCCACAGAAAATTGCTTTGGATCAAAACCATCACTTGTGAATTGCGACTTTAATCTGTACCAATTCTCGCTGTTACAAAAATTATTTTCCTTCTGGAGCCCATTCCAGCCTCTATGACTTTCTTCCTAATTTTTGCTTGTTCAAATTTGTTCCAGCGACTTGCTACTATAATAGTGTACTTTATCATCTTGTTCAGTATAAAATGGGATTGGGGATGGAAATTCGTAGGGGGAATAAATACGTAAAAATCTGTATAAATTTCCAACTTTCCTATTTGTTATGTAGTAATATAAAATGGGGGACAAATGAGAATGAAATTGAGATAGGTACACGTTAACATCCCTGATTAATGTAAATAGGGCGAGGTATTATTAGTAATACTCCTTATTGAATATAGGGATGATATGAATCTTCAATTCACTATGCATCTTTTAGGTAATAGATTAGTTGTAGTTGGATGTTCATGTTTTCATTTCTTAATTTTTACAATTTTTATGAAAGAAATACAAGAATTTTATTATCAATTTTTTACAGCTCTACCCCTTCTTAACTTCCTGCTAAACCCGAACTTCCACTTCGTCTAAACTGGCTTCTCTTCTCCAGTTTCCACATAACCTTAACATATTGAAATTGAGTGTTTGCTGTGTTTTGTTTGCGTTTGTTGTGATGTTGTCCTGCCTGCTCTCCCATAATATTTTATTAATTTTTAATATAACTAATTATCAAATTTTAACTTTGTAAAAAAGTTTGATTATTGATATAAGAAAAAAACATTGGTAAACAAATAACATAAATAAAATCAACACGTAAAATAGTGGTAAATAGTGCCAGTTGATAAACACCGGAAAAATAAAATAGGAATCTTAGGCCCGTTCTTTTGTGCGTTGCGTTGCGGTAAGTTGCGTTGGAAATAGTAAAAAGGTAATGATAATTTGCGGTATGTTGTGGTAAGTTGCATTAATTTGTGTTGTGGTTAGGTGCACAAAAGAACGGTGATATATAAGTAGCAAAATGTATTCTCATTTACTCTAACCACTTCCGTCCCCATCCCTGCATTCTCGTATCCTTCCGCTAATGGGTGATTATATGCAATTAGAATTTAATTAAATTTAAATCTCCTCATGTAATCTTAACCACTCAAATGTTCATCGAAATAAAACATTAAAATATGTCTTACGGCGGCTATAATTTATAACAGATGGGCAGTCGGAACGAGACTCCATTTCGATGATAATCGATAAATTGTTCAGTCTGAGCCAAATACCATATATGGTTCCGGTTTACTGCACTATATGGTATTTGGTTCATCTTAATACGTAATATGTTCGGATGATAATCGATAAATTGTTCAGTCTGAGCCATAAGTAATAAGAGATTTAATAGGTCATGTAGCTTTCTCAGATGATGAAGCTTCTGAGATGTACAATGATTATGCATATAAGGTTGGGTTTAACATTCGTCGTCACAAGACAAGTAAACGAAGCAGTGGCCAACTGTCTATGCATCAATTTTGTTGCTTGAAAGAGGGTGTGAAAGAAGATAATTACCATGATAAAGGGTATACCTATATTGATAAAAGGACTAGTTGTGGAGCATTTATACAGTTCAACATTGACAAGGATGGGAAGTGGAATGTTACAAGGCATGTAACTGAACATAATTACCATTTGTGTTGCCCGAATCGACGTCATGTGCTGCCTTCCCATCGTAAAGTGTCAGACAAAGACTTGGTGTTTGTTAAAGATCTTAAAGCTTCTAGAATCATAGTTGTTGATGCATCACTTATTGAAAAAGTAGGTTGGTGGTTCTCCTTCATTAGGATATTCATTGAGAGATATTCATAATAAACGTGGGGAAGACTCTAAAAAGTCATTTGATGGGTGTGATGTTGAGGCATTATTGAAATTTTTCGAAGTCGCCATGATAATGAGGAAGCCTTCTTCTTTGCGTTTAAATTGGATGCTGATGGTTGCCTAATCGATTTCTTTAGGCGTGACAAGGAGATATTGGAAGATTATTTGTTATTTGGGGATTTGGTTGTGTTTGATACTATATATCGTACTAATAAGTATGATATGATTTGTTCACCATTTGTGGACATGAATCATCATTCTCAAAATGTAATGTTTGGGTGTGGGTTTATGGTTAATGAAAGGCATGATTTGTTTGTGTAGTTGTTTTGTCAGTTTTTGAAGAGTATGAATGATAAGGTGCTGACCACAATCATGACAAGCCAAGCCTTTTTGATGGCATGTGCAATTGATGTTGTTTTTCTAGGAGTTCGACATAGATTATGTTGTCGGTATATCATCCAAAACTTCAAGAAGAATATTGAAACACTTCGAGCAGAAGAAGGTTTCACCCAATTATTCGATATGGTGTTAATGGATTATAACACAAAAGGAGAATTCCAGTATTATTGGAACATGTACCTTGTTTTTTTTTTGTTTTTTTATTTTTTATGTGTATGATAGTTTCGTTGTTAAAAATTAGCAAATGTCTATATGGTTCACTATTATATGGTTCTGGTTCACTATTGATGCTCATATTGTTCACTTTATTTTATTGGATCGTTCAGTCAGGGGCAATCTATGATGTTGTATATTTGATTGTGACTTAGGCCCAACAAATCATGGTTTTCATGAATAATTGATTAGTTCCATGTAAATTGTGACGATCAATGAGTTTTGCACTCAATTGTCCCTGTTGCTATATATTTTGTTCACTACAGATTTATACGTTGTTGCCAACATTAATGTATTGATTTTATCAATAAGATTTTCATAATTGGTTATGTTTTTAATGGTTAGGATGACGGAAGTATATGGTTGTCAAAATAATCGATGACTCAATAATCTATATAATTTGATAACAAAATGGTGTCCAACTTTTTCGAAGCAAACTTTTTCCAGAGGCGTGTTGTCTTCCCAAAGGAGTGAGTCAACAAATAAGTCTTTGAAGAAGGGGCTACGAGCAACAGTGCGATTATGTGATTTTTATAATACATTTTGTGAAATTATGTCTGAATGGTGGAGTAAGGAGAATGGTGAAGGTCATAGATGTAGTAATGGTAATGCAGGAATGGTCTTTTCATCAGTGAAGTTGGTCAAACATGCATTGTATGTGTATACAATTGAAACATTTGTTGTATTTGAGGAGCATTTATTTTTGGTGTCGGCTATGTGCGTAAGGAAGTAACATACTTTGTTAGGCTTTTTGAGGTGGAGCGTACCAAAAGTATATTTCACTCAGATTAAGGTGGGCAATACATGTTCCAACATACTGTAAATTTCAATGAGGAGGAAGGGTTAATTGAGCATAGTTGTAACATGTTTACAGAGCTCGATATCTTGTGCTTCCATTGTTTGAAAATATTGCATGTTTGTTGTGTTCAGAAGATTTCGGATAGGTATATTGTCAGCCGGTGGTGTGAGGGGTTAAAGGATGATGAAATCAACGAGGGTGGAAGTTTTGTAAACAGAAAGAGAAGATGATTTGTAATTCTGTATGGAGGATGTAAATGATGTGACGCATGAATAAGTTATTCACTATAAGCCAGATGAACAAATAAGCTAGAGCTCATTGTGAAGAGCAACTTCTTATTTTCAAAGAACTGATTGAGAATGATTTCGGTTCAATATATATGGAAGATGGAGCTTTAATAGAAGATTTAGTGCCATCAAATAATATGGCACTAAATCTAAGCAACAAAACACGAAATGGGTAGGTTTCAGATTTAGGATCTAACCCCCTTCTTACGCAATCCAGGAATTTTAATACAAGACACATAATATGGGTTAGATTTAGGTCAACCTGTTTATTTGATAAACGGTTCAATTCAAGGAATTTTAACCCGTTTATTAAATGGGTAGGTTTCAGATTTAGAATTGTTCAACCCGTTTAACTTCGACACAAACACGAACCCAACATAACACCACCTGTTACCCAGCTCTATAATGGTCGTATCTGTAATTTAATGCGAGGGGACCCCAATCCCATTAAGATTAGCACAATTATGCCCTAGGATTTAAGTTGGATTTGGTTCACTTAATTAAGGGAAAGGACCATCTCCAGCTGTTCACATGTAAGTAAAAATGAATTAAATTCAAAGTTGTATTATTGCTGGAAGATAACATGTGCAATATGCATGCATGGTAGAGTGGCAGGGTATGGGTGAGTTTAAATGCCTTCACCATCACTATAAACTCAACCCAAAAAAGGCTAAAGAACTCATTTTCATCACTGACACGTCTACCAACTCCAGGCCTACCAATTTAAATTTTATTATTCATACGGAAATGTAGAAGTTCAACGTTGTTTCTTTTCGTGTCCTATTTGAGTTGACATGCATTACAAATCATACTTGTTTCTATGAAAATTATATACACCGAAATGTAGAACATTATAGATGGAATTTATAAAAAAAAAAAGCTAAACTTTATTTGTTACCCTAATATAGATGGTATTGTATTGGATTTTTGGCTTTAAATAATTTGAAATTACAGGTGAATGACTGAAAATAATTTAAACTGATTTTTTGACCGAAGATGTGCCACATTTTTAATATTACAAAATACAGTATTTATGATTTTGTATTCATATGTGCTCCCTCATGCAAATATTTTTGGACTTGAAGCATGCATATTGAAGCTATAAATATTGCCTATAACTCTGTGAGGAAAACACATAGAAGTTGTTATGATTCAAGCCTCGAATCCCCAGCTAATAAAGATTCTCATATCTATACTTGAACAAGGAATGTGTTATGTCCCATTTTTAATTTCCCAAATCACCCCTTGTGATGTTATAAATGATTTTATAAATTATGAGTTGAGATATTTTTTGTATAGGAAATCCAAGGTAGGTGATTTATGCACTCACCATCCATCAAATTTTGCAGTTTCTCCCAAAATTGAATACATTTTATTTAAGCATTCTTGACTTATGAAATGCATATATACATGCATTATTCGAGTAATTTCATATTTTGCCATCGTTTATCACAACATCATCCCTATTTTATTTTATTTTTGTGCTAGAGCCTTATTTTCTTTCATACACATAATTTAAAACCCCTCTCATTGTGAATGTGTCTAATGACGGACCATGAGGCCCAAATTCATTACTGAATGATATAGTAAAAATTAAAGTTTTTGTAACTTTTGATAAACATAGGAAATTTGGTAACTAAATAGCATGTGTTATAACAAATACTCAAAAGTAGTATGATTCAAGTACACACTAATAATGAAAATGTATTGAGTTTCAGTAAAATATGTTGTGGGCATTAAGTAATATAGTGGTGGACATAAGCTTCTACATCAGGACACAATGGTGAGACATCCAATTTTAGCCCAATGGGGCATACATTACACCCATAATTTTAAACCCCCAACATTTCAAAAATGTTTTAGATTGTACACTCACAGTGTTATCCCATTTGTGTGTGTGTGTGTGGGGGGGGGGGGGGGAATTGTGTTATGATGGAGGAAATTTAGTATTAAACAAGGGGATGTCAACTTTTGATCTCCATTGGCTCTAGATTTACTTGAACATAGTATTTGGAACAAGGGACATCTAGCTTTAGGAAGGGGGACATTAATCGTTAGACATAGGGACATCAATTAGTGATAGGGCACATTTGGGGATTTGGTGATAAGGTGCATTTCAGTTTTGCTAATGGCGAGTAATCTACTTTTCTTTTAATTTTTTTAGGGTTTTTGGATGTTAATATACTGAACTTTTGGGACATTGGACAATAATGCACTGAACTTTAACTTTGGACAATAATACACTGTACTTTGGGGGGTGTTGAACAATAACGCACTTAGTATGATTTTGACAGTGGCTAATTTGGTGGCAATCCTATGTAACTTGTCACAAACTTAAATATTATTTAGCCTATTCATCTTTTCGGTCTGCCACGTAAGATTGTCACCAAGTTCGCCACCTTCGAAATTGTCTCAAGTGCATTATGGTCCAACACCTCTCAAAGTTCAGTGCACTATTGTCCAATGTCAAAGTTCAGTGCATTATTGTCCAATACCTCAAAAGTTTAGTATATTAGCGTCCAAAAATCCATTTTTTTATTAGGGTATGTGTATTATAATACCGTTAGTATGATCATGTCATCTTTCTTATTTATACATTTACTTGAATAACATTGTCCATCCTTTTTTTAATGTATATCATATTGTTTTTATGGGTAAACATATACTTTCATGATGGGGGACGTACATTAAGTATTGTATGAAGGATATCAACAAACTATTTTTTTTTTTTTTGGGGGGGGGGGGGGTTCAGTTTTGTTGGTAGGACATCTAGTTATGGATAGCGTAGCATCCATCTACTTATTGTATGATACGAAACTGAATCCCCAAATCATCGTCTTAATGAACATAATACATGCATGCCAAGCATGATAACAAACGAATGGTAATAACCTAATAGACATAAGAGTTTCTCAACAAGAGAAACTATGAAATAATAGTTGGCGATTTAATTTAACAATTTAGTTTAGGAGGTTGAAGCCAAACAGTCATTATAGGCACCATGATATGGGTGTACAAGTAGATGGACAACTCAACAGAAACCATTAGAGAGATATTATATTGCTCGGTGGAAGTTTTTTGTAAAAAATATTCTAATAATTAGGAGTTTTGAAACGCACCATATATAGACAAGTCTAAGTATTTAAAACCATGCTTAATATTGCTAGTCGAGACAACTCCTCCTATTAGCAATGCTTGAAAACTCCATTCATATGCTATTTGTTCATCTTCGCAAACTGGAATATAGTCTTCTACAATACTTGTATAAAAGTTTTAGCCGAAATAGGGGTTGGACCAGTATATCAATTTTTGTACCAACACAACTTCCGGCATTGTATGCACAAGCATATTACGTTAATTAAATAGCATGATGTGACATCAACAATATTGATATGTAGACAACAGGGACGTGTGCATATATATAAAACGACTTGTGAGGAAAAAGTTGGTGTTAATCAATTGTCACAACAGGGGACAACCACCACACAAAAATACTTGTTAAGAACTAATTAATTATATGGAAAACCTATTTATCAATAATATCATTTGGTACAACTATTGGAGAACATCTTTAACAAATTCGAAAACTAGGTGAAAAGATCAAAATATCTCTTAACAAACTCAAAATTTCAAGTTGGGCAGATTTGACTTCTAACCAGTGGCGGATCCAGAGTTTCAATTTAGGGGTGTCCACTTGACGATAACAACCATTACATATATGGCTGACATAATCTGGTCTGACCCAAAAAGCGACCCGAAAGTTTATGGTTAGGCCCGGAATTTCCAAACCTAAAACATAAATAAGCCCGAAACTGGTGGATCCAGACATTTAACTTAGGGTGTCCAATATACTTGTTATTGCATAAGCGTTTTTGAAAAATAAAATAATAAAATATAAATAAATAACAATAACAATAAAAATAAAAATAAATATTAAATGACATATTCACCAGCTTTACAAAATTTCACATCATCATATAAATATGTCAACCAAATAAATTGAAATTTCACATTAATTAGATATTTATGTCTTAAACTTATACTAATACTTTACCCATTTCATTGACTTATACTTTTTGTTTATAAAAAAATAATTTGATACTCTCTCCGTCCCAATTAATTTGTTCAGTTTTCTTTTTCGTGTTCTTCGATGCAACATTTTAACCACTAATTTTTCACATTTTATCTTAGTAACACTAATAATATCTTATTCAAGTAAAAATATTTTTCATCACAAATCTAATAGTGGTAGTATTGTATAATAACTCAACATATAATTTGATAAATTAACAATCAAAATTTAAAATTTTTGACCTAAATAGTCAACTTGGACAAGTTATTTAGGACTAAGGGAGTATTATTTTAGGGTTTTTGGGTTGCTGCTAAATTGGATACCCTTATTATGTTTTTTGAGATTTTTTTTTACGGTGTTCACTTACTCCAATTAAGAAAATTTCTTCCGAATAATATTAAAGAATCACAAATTTTTCTTTGGCCACTAAGAAAGCTACAAGTCCGCCCCTGCTTCTAACAAGGGCACTCCAACGATTTGATCTAAATGACATACCAAACGAACTCCAAATTGGACGTGTGATAGCTTTTTGAAAATTTTATTCATAGCTCTTCAAAGTCCCATAGGGATATACCTGAAGCGATCTCTCAATTAAGAGATATTCACGTAAACAGATTAGATATCAAATTGGCGAACGATACTACAAACTGTTTGTATCTTGTTTAATTTCTTGGACTGACAAATAGTATGTTTGTACCCATGTAACCTCCATGGACCCCGTAAGGCCCCTTGCAAGGCCAAGGCATAGGTGATTTCCTTTATTGAGAATGCAAAATGATGGAGTGTTGATTAGATCTTCATCAAAAGTTAATAAGATGAACAATTTGTTAACTTCATAAAAATATTAAATTAATTATTAATTTTTTTCTCTACCTAAGTTACATTTAATTTATTTTGGTAAAAATAAAGTGATTATAAGGGACAACTCTTAATATCGTCTATTGTTAATAAATCATTAGATAGATATAACAACCATTAGAATATATAACTCTTATCCAAATAAATAAAAAGATAATTTCACCTGATATAACTTTTGTAAAAAAATATTTAAAACATATAGAAAATATTATTAAAACAATTATTATATAACAAATGATGTAATTTTGGTGAAAATATGAGGTCAACAATATAACTTCAATACCAAACAACTAAAAGCAAAAAATTAGTTATAAAATTAGTTATTGTTGACCTCCAATTAGTTTTTTGACAAAAGAGTTTTTAAAAGTGAACATCTAATTCAAAAAATTGTTTACGGAGCACTCAATTAGCTATCTTCAATTGGTCAAAACAACGAATCACCCACAAAAAACTCCCCCCCCAAAAAAAAAAAAAAAACTTTTGTCAAATACCTCCCAGTCTTTTTTTTTCCCCCAAAGAATGATAAATTTTCTTTTTTTAGTGAAAACAGAGTATATAAGAAATAAAGTTAGCTAAGGAAGGGCTCAACCTCTCGCACTAACTGTCAGGTATATGCTTCCTTAACAACAGTCCTAAAAACTTTCGATATTTTACAAAACACGATGAACTAGGCTTCTATGAAGATGCGAGGGAGGTTAGTACCACTAAATTATATAAGGTGTGAATAAGGGTTAAGTTTTTTTTTTTTTTTGGTATTCTTATCATTGTTTAGATTAAATTTTTTTCACTGTTTTGAAGAATATTTTGATTACGAAAAATATATATTTGTAAAAATTATAGAAATATATATATATATATATATATATATATATATATATATATAAGGAAATTGGATGACAATAATCCCTACTTTCAATTTGTATTCTGGTGGTCCAAAAAAAAAATTGTATTGTAATGGTACCAAATCCATCACCACATTCTTTTTATTTTTTTCATGCCTACCCTATATAGTTTTTGTTTTTTTTGTTCCTGTCCCCAGATAGATGATGAAGTGTAGTTGCTAAAACATTTTTAAAATTATTTTTTTGAGATTCCGAGCAATTATTATGAGTTTTTAAAAGGAATAAATTGAAAAAATTATAAAAAATTGAAAAAAATTGGGAGAAATGTTGTAAATTCATTAAAAATCGTTGTTAAGTGTTATACAAAGTTTTGAATCAAATGCAACACAAAATCTATGATATTTAGGGTATACTCTCGATTATGTCCCACTACAATACGATATTATTTTTTTTTGGACCAACAGAATACAAATTGAAAGTAGGAATTATTGTCATCCAATTTGCAAAAGTAGGGATTATTAGAATTCAATTTCCCTATATATATATATATATATATATATATATATATATATATATATATATGTAGTGGTACCAAATCCATCACCACATTCTTTTTAATTTTTTCATGCCTACCTCATATTGTTTTTGTTTTTTGTTTTTTCATTCCTGCCCCCAGATAGGTAATGAAGTGCAGTTACTAAAACATTTTTTAAATTATTTTTTTGAGATTCCAAGCAATTATTATGATTTTTTAAAAAGAATAAAATTGAAAAAATCATAAAAAATAGAAAAAATATTCAAAAAAATTGGGAGAAGTGTTGTAAATTCGTTAAAAATCGTGGTAAAGTGTTATACAAAGTTTTGAATCAAATGCAACACAAAATCTATGATATTTAGGGTATACTCTGGATTATGTCCCACTACAATACAATTTTTTTTTTTTGGACCACCAGAATACAAATTTAAAGTAGGGATTATTGCCATCCAATTTGTAAAAGTAGGGATTATTAGAATCCAATTTCCCTATATATATGTATATATGTATAAGTATTTTCATTATAAATTTAATGATAATAACATCATATAATAAATATTAGAAATAATCAAAGTTTTTAAAATATGTGTAAAACCCAAGTGTGTAGGCACAGTGGGCAGATGAATTGATAGGGAGGTGGAGTGTGTAATAAATAAAAATACGTGATATGCAGGAGCAGGAGTCGTGGCTGACCAAAAATAATTCATCCTCACACTGCTGAGCATCAACTATGGTATGCCACTATGCCTTGTGCCCTGTTTGTTTTGGTTTCCCCTACTCCTAGTATCATTAATTACAATCCCCCCCTATGAACACAATTAATTTGTAGCTCAACTAACCCTCATTTACTCCTTCTTTTGTTTTAGCCAGGCCCCCCACAGCACAACACTCTCATATGCGAATATACGTGCAAATATATATGACCAACTTACACATCAAGACGCTGCTTCTTCAATTCAATTCCCATAAAAGCATACATTGGCACCCTCTTGGTTCATTGAACCCAAAGAAAAAAAAAAGGCTCCATTTGGAGAAATTGAATCCAAAAAAAATGGTCAACATGTTGACGTTGATGACAGGCAAAGCTGGGCGAAGTGGATTTGGATCAGCATCCACTGCGGAAGATGTTACTCAAGGAATTGATGCTACCAATCTTACCGCCATTATCACTGGTTTGTTTGCTCCTCATAACAATATCCCCCTCTCATTCTTCCTTTTTTTATAAAGAAAAAAATTGTTGCTCTGTATTTTGTTTTTTATTAGACGGTCATCTGCAATGGTGAATTTCAATTCGACTCATGGTGATGTGGTATAAAATAGAACAAAATGAGGTCGTGTAGGACATTTAAGTGATAAGAATGAGTTTGAAAGTGAGTTTAGCACACTAATATTTTAGGTCCCGTTCTTTTATGTAGCTGGCAGGCTGCGGTGTCACACCACACCGCAACTTTCCATATATACTTCATTGCAACCCACCACAATCCACCAAAACCTACCACAATTTACTTTTTCTAATTTAATTTATCTTTTTATTAAAAGTTAAACTTTCTATATTCCACTGCAACTCACTATAATTTTTCTTAACCCACCACAATCCACTACAACTTTTCTTAATCCACCATAATCTAATATATTTTCTCCACACCGCAGTCAGCCGTATAAAAAAACGGAGCCTTAGTCATATTTTTTTTCTCTCTCTTCCTCCTCCACTTTATTTTTTTATGAATATAGTCAAATTAATTATATTATTAAGTATGATCCATTACTTTTTTTAATTAATATGAGTCAAATAAAAAGTGACACTCGTCCAATTAATTAAACTCAAATTGACTCTTCCAAATACGAGTGACTATGTACACTCCAAATAGGTGTTGATTTTTTTTTTCTTCATAGATTTTTCTTAACGTGGACAGGATAGTTAATATACCATGATATATAGATTGAAAGTAATGGAGTGGGGATGGTCAAGTTGACCAATAAAAAATTGTACAGCGTTAGCAGTCTCTTGGTCGTCAACTGAAAGTTGATGTAGACGGACTACACAAAAATGGTACTCCCTCCCTCCCATTTAATTTGTCCATTTTTTATTTTTAGGTCAAAATTTTTTATTTGTCCATTTAAATTTTGACCTTTAATTTATCAAATTATATGTTAAATTATTAAATAAGACTAACACTATTATGATGAAAAATAGTTTTACTTAAATATAATATTATTAATTTTGCTTAAATTAACCGTAAAAAAGTAAAATGGACAAATTAATTGGGATGGAGGGAGTAGCATTTTGTCACTTATTATAGATAATTCTAATGGTTTTGAATTAAAGATCTAACATTTAACCCTTTTTTTTTTATAGAAACATTTAACCCTTATAAAAACCGACCTGACCCTAACTCGACTCGGTTTTTCAAACCTGAAATGTAACAAACTTGAAATACGGGGCATACCGAACCCGACCCGCCCCACCCGAATTGACAGGTCTAGAAACTACGAAAGAGGTTATTAATAATTTTTTTTTAAAAAAAAACTCAATTATGGTGATTTTTCTCACTTGGTTACTTATTCGAACAGGTTTGGAGGTCATTTATGGCTCACATTGGTGATGACCTAACCAACTAAACAATTGAATTGAAAAAGTAAATCTAACTAGGAACGTCCTACTTAAATTTTTGTAGGTTTAGGGTTTTGAAATTTCTTAATTAAAATTTATTTCATTCAAATTAAGGTAAACTCTAAATACTATATATGACCTTCAAATAACAATAATCAAGGTCGACCAATCAATTTTGGAGCATATAAAGGGCATAGGCCGTAGGGTGATATACTCAAACTTTGAATTTTGTTTTTATTAATTCATAGTTGTGACAAAGCACAATAATAAATTATCGTGGCATCTCACATAATATTATTAATAATTGATAAATATATATAATTATTAAAGAAACTTTAAATTTTATTTTTATTAATAAAATTAGGCTATTATTATATTTTTTGACCTAGCTAATATTATTATAATTGATAAATATATATAATTATTAAAGAAACTAATAATAAAAGTTACAAAATGTGAAATATGACCAATTCAAGATGATTAAGAACCATCTTGAGTCAAGATGATTATCATGGTCCCTGAATAAAAAATGATAATAATACATATAGACGGTATAAAATCACATTTTTATCTGTATCTTTTAAAATTTACAAAAAAAAAAAACCATCTAAACTATGTCTTATGGATGAGTTTCATTCGTTAGTGTGTCAACACATTCCAAACTTTTTAAAATTGATAATTAATAGTAAGAAACAAGACAGTTAAGCAGTGTCTAGTCCTAAGCCACTTATCATCACTCTGGTTTGATATCAAAGAAGTGAAAGTTGAATTAGAATATTGGGTAACTGTAATTTGAAGGAGGAGCAAGCGGAATAGGTTTGGAGACAGCAAGAGTATTGTCTCTTCGTGGTGCGCATGTCATAATTGGTGCAAGAAACATGGACGCTGCAAAGGAAGCCAAGAAACGCATCCTTAAAACCAATCCATCTGCTCGTATACAACTTCTCAAGCTTGATCTTTGCTCTATCAAATCTATTCATGAATTCGCCAACAACTTCCTCTCTCTTAACCTCCCTCTCAACATCTTAATGTAAGCCCTCTTCCATTTCCTTGCCTTGTTCCTTTTCCAGTTTTACTTGCTTTGCATGCCAACTTTCATCATCATGTGTATTTTGGTACGTACGTTGCAGAAACAATGCTGGTATTATGTTTTACCCACACCAACTTTCGGAAGATGGAATAGAGACACAATTTGCGACAAATCATATAGGTGTGTATTCATTTAATAAGCAAGGTTTGAGTATACAGTGTTTTCAAGGGACATGCATGTTAGTTGCATGTTGCATCCTATCCTAAGTTTAGCCTACCAAATTAGTATTAATTTCACGCCACGATGGAAATTGAACATCGCAGGTCACTTTCTGTTGACCAACCTACTATTGGACAAGATGAAGCAAACGGCTCAAGCAACGGGAATTGAGGGAAGAATAGTGAATTTGTCATCTATTGCACATCGTCATACTTACAAGGGAGGGATCCGTTTTCATAAGATCAATGATAAACTTGGGTAAGACTTCCCCTTAGCTCCTATGTGTACAGGCTAAGAGATTATTTCTGTAAGAGATTATTTCCAGAACTCGAACCACGACTGACAATCATACATGAACAACTCAAATTCTTGTGAAACAGCTTCAGAAAAGAAATAAAAAATCAATTGATAAAAAATTCAGTTCCAGTACATGATTGGCCTACTTGTTAAGAACAAGTTTAAACTTTGTTGGATATTTTGGATTAAGATAAAAATAATTGTTAAGAACCACAAAGTAACAAAAAAAAACCTAATATAGTTGGAAGTTATTTGTGGTTAAATTGGAAAATATATACAATAATATCAGTTTTTCTTAATTGTAGAAATGGGACTTCCTCATGAGTATTCAATATGTTATATAACTTTTTCCAAGATCAATTAATCAATCCAACGATTCAATTAATTTAACATGCATTACATTGGTTTTCTTTTTCAAAATAAAACCAGTCATCACATTGTTGTAGATTCTGATTGACTTATAATTATCCAGTTATTCGGACAAAAAAGCCTACGGACAATCGAAATTAGCAAACATCCTACATGCCAATGAACTTTCTCATCGTCTTAAGGTCAGTATATTTTCATCTTATGTCAATCATAGATATTTATGCCTATTGAGGTTCCGTTCTTTTATACGGCTGGCTACGGTGTGGAGAAAATGTGGTGGATTGTGGTGTGGTATGGGCAAAGTTATGATGAATTGTGGTGAGTTGGATGAAAATTTAATTTTTAACAAAAAAATAAATTAAAATTGAAAAAATAGATTGTGGTGGGTTATGGTAAATTGTGTTGGATTGTAGGAATATGGAAAATTGCGGTACGGTGTGGCACCGCTGCCTGCCAAGTGCCAACTGTATAAAAGAACCGAGGCTAAGTATTCAAAGACCAATGTATTTATGTTTGTGGGCGGGTTTGGTTGTACGTATCTCTCAATTCATTTAATATGAACCCCAATAGATTGTACTAGGTGTTTATCCTCCAGTTCTCATTAATGACGGTAGATTAATGACTGATGTAATGGATGATATTGATGTGTGATGGTTTGCAGAAAGAGAGTGCCCATATTACGGTCAACTCCGTTCATCCAGGAATTATCATGACCAATCTTATGCGTCATTCTTACTTCCTAATGCGTATGTACCCCATCCCCCCCCCCCCCCCCATTCCTCCAGGCTTAATTCATAGTCTAGTCGAATACATAGACTAACTTGGATCTCTGCATGTATTTATAGGACTTTTCAAGCTGTTTACCGGTCCATTGATATGGAAGAATGTACCCCAGGTAAATACAAACTTGTCTTTTTTATGGTGCGTTTGATAACTTTCTAGAAAAGACTTTCCTGAAGAAAAGAAAATTTCCCAGAAAATATTTTGCTAAGAGCTCCCTTGGGAAAATGTTATGAGAATGCACAACCACAGTCTCCCAACTAAATTATATGTTGCTTAATTTTAACAACAGGGAGCAGCCACTACATGCTATGTTGCCATACATCCTAGTTTGAAAGGCATAACGGGCAAGTATTTCGTGGATTGCAACGAGTCAAAGCCAAGTTCACTTGCTAGAAATGATAAGTTGGCCCAGAAGCTATGGGAATTCAGTGAAGAGTTGATCCGATCCGTCCGGCTTCACAAAAATGACGTCTGATGATCCAAGTATTCAAGAGCCATCACAAAAACCAGTGAAGCCTATATAGGTTACCAATTGCTCTTAGTTGTAATGTGTGTTATGAACAGCCCCATAACATCAATTTATCGTCACCTTGAAGCCCTCGATACTTGGCTGTAGAGCTTCCGTGAACATCTAATAGAATGTGATTTGTGCCTGTCCTCAACTTTATCTTCTGACTGCATTTTGTGGTCAGGAACTATCTACAACATTTCTATGTTTCTGGACACTTTTCCATGAGAAGGCAAACAAATCTTTTGTGATTGATTATGGTCGTCTGGAGAAAACTGACTGCAATGGAACCCGGTGAAACAAACACGGAAAGCGGACTTCACACGCTGCATAACCGCAAAATCACTGTCGTAATGGACGTCAGCTTCTGTCACCATTTTCTACCATAACCAAGACACTCAAAGAATCGTCCCTTTATGAGCTGACATTTCCAAGAATTTCTAACGTGCTTGCATTTTCCAATCATAAATATCGTAGTCATCTCCCACAATAAGAGGGCCGAAATAGTCTTTCAGCCTCTAGGCTCTAGTTTCCTTACTAATGCATACATACAATCAAACATTGTTTCCAAAGGAAAGGGAAATGCTGTACACTAGATCAATGTAATTTACAGATTCCAAGGCATGTTGGGCACCAAATCTAGAGCACTTCACAGAAGGTTATTTTTGTGTTTTCTCTGCCGTCTTCATTAGGACAAAGAATGCTCCTAAAGAAATAAATAGCGCAACAAGCATAGTGATTGCCATGGCATGAAGGGATATGTACGGTGTCAGGAAGAACAGAACTGCTATAGAAACAGCCTGCCATACCTTTAACTGAGCAAATGCTCCCTCCTGCAGTCAATAACAGCACAAATCAAAGTCCATACCTATCTCAAACAACGTTCGTCCATTGTAATTTATAAATGAACAGACTCGAACTCAAGTTCATTAAGAGTCACCCAAATTAGCATTTTTTTCTCCCATTCGGTTGCTTCATACAAATCAAACATTATCAAAAACTAGAAACGCATTATTTTCATGACCAGCAGCGACGGCGAGGTCAAATGTTCCTTGTATGTGTTTTGGGGGGTTCTGGCAGATTGGGGGGGGGGGGGGGGGGAATGCACCAAGTATTTCACTGTTTCATGTCCAAAAAGAGCAAGAAAATTGTCTAAAACTGGATGATTTAAACTGTCCATAACAAATACTTGAAATTTGTCTAAAGTTGTTTCATGTCCCATCCTAAATAAATTTTGTTATTGTCATTAGAAAAGATGTCATTAGAATTGCTGCTCAAGTGAGGCTACCAGAGGGGGGAAATTGTGAACAGTGACTACAGCATGTGCAATTATGTAGTTAACAGAAGAAAACAGGAGAAACAACATAAAAATGTAGCATCCTCATGCCTATGACCCAATTAAAGTAATAGTGGTAGCAGGTGAAGATAGACAAGGAGTTGGATATTGAGAACGTAGAACTGCAAAACAATGCAAGCAAATGAATATAGCAATTACCATGTCATGTTTAAACAGCATTCCTAACAAAGCACTGATTTGCGTCATGAACACTCCATCACCAATGCCCAAGGCTGCTGCCATTAAGAGTGGGTATATTGTTCCCAGTACTCCACCGGCAGTGCTGCATTATAGTGTAGCTCAAAATTGAAATTAAAGAACCCCAAGAGGCCCTAGAATTCATGTAGAAAAGGAACAAACCTATATTTGAGCAGAATCCAGAGCAGTACAATTGCTTGGGCAAAAGATCCACCAGAAATTATCCAAGCCACAGATGAGAGACTAGAAGTGAGTCGGCCAGCAACTAGAGAGCACTGAGTAGAAATTGAATGAAAAAGCTCTATGAGTACTCGAACTAGCTCTGTTTGTCAGAAAGCAGTTCTTCAAATCACATAATGTTTTTAGCAACAATTGGGCATTAATCACTTAGTCTGGATCTCAAACTGTACAGGCTCAAGTATGGGAAGGAATGCAGGTAAGGACAATAGTCACCAACAGATGAATTAGAGCAAAAGACCATACTGTCAGGTAGGAGCTATAATGCGTACTCAACTCAAGAAGCATAAGCACTAACATAAACCTCAAGCTAGCAATTCTCAACAGCTTCTTGTTCTTTTACAATTATTCTTTGATTACTAGTGCATTTAGTACAACATAAAAGTTACGTGACAATAGTTGAACTGAGAGAAACTTAAACTCCAATATTTCAGAGGAATAAAAAGTGGTGCTTCAGATGAAGCAACCTGAGGGCAGTGGCTACTTTTGAAGGATATGTTACATGGGCTCAGGATACAAATGACAATGACGCCTTTTTTTGAAGAAAATGTTACATGAACTCAAGTCTCAATCTAGGATGAACACCTTCTTAAGTTTGGACACAACTAATCACTTACAAAAAATTAAATTTAAAACAAATTCGTCAAAATTGTCCCAACAGTTTTGTACTGTTCAGCACTGTTGAGGCATGAGAATAATAACAGCAGGCTACATACTGTACAAACCCAAGCTCCCCGCTTTCCCTGGGGTGTTTTCCATAAAAACACCCACATTATACGTGATTTAAAATAAAGTACATCTTTCTTGTTCACATACATCTCTCTCACACACACATGCATGCGCTCTTCCTCAACCACCATGCAATCCATATTATCCATGTGGGCTCATGGATTCACAATTATTCTGGATTACAAACCATAGAGAGTGCCCCAGAATGAGGACAACCCACATTTAGTCCAACAGACCCTTGTAAGTGGCAGACTCTGTTTTCTGCTTTTGTTTACCATTTGATTTATTTTTTTTTTCTGATGACCAAGGTGTCCAGGTAGCTTGTGGCGCACATCCACTAATCCCAAGGGCCCTCCAGTTAACGACCAGGAAAACGTCCAATGGCCCTCATAGGAGTTGAACTTCTGACCAATCCCAATGCAACACTAGTTGAGCTCGAAAATTTTAGGTTCTAATTTGTCTTCTTGCTCTGGTATTCTGTCTTGGACTTGAGGTTTATGACTTGGAAGTCAATTCAGCTAAGAGGCCACTGACTATGTCTCTAACAGATCCTGCCCCCCCCCCCCCCCCAACACACACACACAAGAATAAATAATTAAATGGGCTTTTACTCTGCAGAAAATTTCAGGACAGCACTTTGTCATTCATTAAAATTTTCAAGGTTGAAAAGTTCAAATAAGAAACTGCAGATGTTAGCTCTCACAATAGCATCTGCAGCCCCATAGACTGCCATCGAACCACCTATACCAGCCTCTCCAAGTGCAGGTTTCACAATTTTCTTCGTAAACTCAGACCTGCAAAGTTGAAAAGGTTCATTTTAGTATTTAGCAAACGAATGAGATTAAAGAAAGCACCACACTACACATCATAATTACATCAAGTACGTACCATACAAATGCTTGCTGTAAGCCAGAGTATGCTAAGAGGGGGATGATCATTAGCATGCGAATATCAAACAAAGGAGTCACCACTGCTTTTGCCATGGAAACCACGATAGAGCAGCAGCTATTGGAAGAATCATTAGATTGCTCCTTTGATGTAACTTCTCTTCGATGCAAAAAACACATCAATATGCACCCTACTGTCATGATGCACAGGAACACAACGAACAACACAGTAGTACCACTGGTACTTCCCCCCTGCGAAAATAACAGCAAGTAGCAGCTCCCTTGTTATGCTGGTTGTAAACTAAGAAATTTATTTTAGCGTGATTTGCATTAAGATTTGTCCTTATCGTTGTTGCTATTGCTATTTCCTCCCTGTTCTTAATTATTTGTGAAAACTGCTCCCACAAATCATTGTAGTCGAGCCTTTCACTTGACTAGAAGCTTAATTGTTCATGAACTCTAACCAGTGGTAGAAAATGCCAAAGAAATGCAAGAAAAGGGGAGGGTGGGGCAAACTAGTTATTTCATTGGTCAGTGTCTGGAGAATGAGTGGTCCACAGAAAGGAAAAGTTTTGTCAACATACATTCATCAAAGGTGCCTACTGCCTTTTCTAGCATAGAAAATGATAAGCCAAACAATGGAGGCAAAGATAAAAGTGAGACACATGGAGAAATACACAAGACATACCGCTCCATCACTTAGGAGAAAGAGAGATAAAAGATTTCCAATGACCTGGAAAAATAAGCCAAACGGAATAAGAATATCAGCATGCCCATTAAAATATATGTCAAAAGTAAACAATGACAGTCAAATTCAAGATTTAAAAACATTGACCTGGTGGACAGCATATATCCCCCAGAACTCTCCATTGAAGTTTCCTATCACAGTCCCTTCGTGCAAGTTGCAATCACGGGCATGACTGCATGCAGCAGACGTCAAATATGTTCCCTGAGATGCCAAGAAAATGTAACATTGCAAAAAATGACAGTTCCATAGTCATCAATTAGTTGTCAAAAAATTGTTTGCATGCAAAGAAGGCCCTGATAAGTTATAACCATATGAATGCATACCTGTCCAACCCATATTATTGAAGCACAAAATCCAATGTAAACAGAGGCAGGAACCATTGTATACCTGCAAAGAAAATCATTTGAAGGTACAACTTCAAAATACGAAATACCAAAGGGATGACATTGGCCAAATAAATTAGAAGAGAATAATAAATCAAAGAGCATATACTATTTTCATTTTTCTGACTTCTGACTTGGTCCAAACTAGTCAATTGTGCAAACTTTGAACACAACTCCAAGAAAATCATGAGCTGAATAGTGGTCAACACTTTGTGATTAATATTTGACCTGTATAGGCAAAACCATCCCTCAAGCATTGATAATGGGAATATTTCCTTTAAAAGTACTAGATTATCTCCCTTTAAGTTCACTGATATGACTTCTTATCATAGAAGCTCTTAAGATAGTCAAAGGTTTAAGTCTCCCACCTAAGGACAGAATCCATACTTCAATAAGCGAGACTACCTCTACTTCTCAAGTACCTATGCAAATTGAATTGTTCCTGACTTCAAGTTAAATACTCACAACGCAAACTAGACACTCTCATCTAACCATCAGACCTTTCCACGTTAATCAAGACTACTTTGACCTTTTGTGGAGTAGTGATAGGATGAAGAGTACAACTGCTTGATCTGAAATTTCAAAGAGCATAGCCACATCCTGACAAGTAATATGTTGTCAATGGATGCTGATAATAAACGCGCGGCACATATGAAGATGAATCCTAGAGGAACTAGATCAGATGCTTTAAATGCACTTAATGCCTTGTAAAACAATACTAATTCAAAACAAAGATCACAGCATTCATAGGCATAAATACTAGCATGGCAGACGAGATGAGCGTCAAGGCCCCAAGGAGGAATAGTGGACACTGCAGTCAGATTACACTATTGGAAATTTTTAAGATAATTATGCCAGTGGGTTTCCATAGCATCTGCTAGCTTTTGAGTATATCATGTGGTTCTGGAGCAAAAATGAGATGGACCTGCTAAATATTCTTGTCTAACCTTAGGTTTGAAATAAAACAACCTCAGAAAAACGGGAGAATTCACGAATCTAACACCCAATCCTTGTAGTCTTGGGCATTGAAGCCATGGTATGTGTTGGCATTTCATACATAGCGACACCAGGTACAATTTATGTTGGGTAGTAATCCATGTTTCGTTCCAGAAAACTTTCATGAGATACTGATATGCATACTCCTATATGCATTGTGGCTGGTCAGAAAAGCTTCAACAAACCCACCTCCACAAACATATTGCTCATTGGGTTTCAGAGTTTTGTGCATGGATGCATCTGTGTTCTCATGTATTATACTTTAAGTGCAGCTATCAGAATCAATGGCTCCAGTAAACAAACTCAAGATATCTTTGTCCTTATTATAGACCATCAGGAAGACCAACTCATATCACATTTTGACCTGATAGACACCTGATGTACATTCCTCCATAGTATTCAACGCAATACCCCAAATGAGACATCTTTGTTCTTGTTGTGATAGTGAGTATGATCTCATCATTAGGATACTTACATTAGACATATAAACCAAATTTCATAGAATCAGAGCAGAATTTACCAACTAGGCTTCAAATTTGCAGCTGTAAACAACCAATAGCCAGAAGTTCCAAGAACCAGGGCATACTTTGGCCCCATTCTCCTAACAACTGGAGAAGCAAACAGCGAAAATACTGCGAATGAAACGTACAAAATGCCCAGAGAAATTGTCCCTAGATCACCATCCTGATCATATAAAGAAACAATTAGGGTGGAAAACAGCAGCAAAAACACTATTCATGAAAAGAGGCAAGGATTCAAAGCAAACAACGCCAAAAACAAAATCTAACTTACAGCGTTGACTGTACTCTCTAAATTCTGAACAGCACCATAAGCTGAGAAAACCAGCAGGAAAGCCAAGCTTAATATGTGAACATCTCTGGAGTGACTTCTCAAGGGTTTTCGCAATGAAGTGGAATCAACCAAAGGCAATTCTTCGTCCGCGACGATCACATTATTCTCCATTTTAATTGCAATTCAGCAATTCAGTTTAATCTAAAATTTCATACCGTAAAGAGAAAACCCTAAACCCTAAAATTTTTGGGACAATGAAGCTGAAATTGCTTCAGGGTATCCAAATGTGAGATGAGAGAGAATGAACGGTGACGGTAGAGATGTAAGAGATCAACGCAGCAGGTCATGCAATTGTGGAAAGACTTGTTATTTTAGAATTTCAACATGTCTTCCTCTACTCACCGTTCTTCGACTATGACAATTGTATTTGTCTGGACTCTATAATATTACTATCAAAAGTATCTTTGAACATTTTTCTATTAAAAAAAAATGTTCTTTATAATTGGCTAATTTTGTTTAAATTGTCCATGTGACCTGTTGCAGTCGATCTAATCAATTAAAGAAAGATTAATAATTTTTTTATTCTTACTTAATGTTTGATTAATTAAAAAAAAAGGATTGATTAGATATATGTGAATAAATTAATTCTTCCTTCTCAAACCCTTCTCATCCACCATCACTGCCCCCCCCCCCAATCCCTGCTCAATCACTGCGGTCGAAGAGGATGGGTTGCTGCATCACATCCATATTCATCAACTCCGTCCTCACCAGTCATATTCATTGTCAAGCCGATTCATTATTTTCATTTCTTTCTCACATCCACTTTGAATGATTCTGGTCTAAGATTTCTCAGGCGAAAAATGACAAAAACAAGTAGAAATGGAGGCGCGTGTAAGTCACGCACCGCGCTCAAACGACGCATCGCACGCGTAGACATCGTCGCTCCTCTCATTTTTTATCTATGTGATGGTGGTGGCCTTTTTCGAGTTCGATCGCTAAAAGAGAAAGATCGAGAGTTATGAGAAGGAGTTAGTTACTGTTTTTTATCACTAGATGTTTTTTTGGGACTTTAGTGGTGGATATTGAAAACCAGTGATGAAAGAGAGATCGAGAAAAGGACAAAGTTCTGGCGACGACTGTCAGAATCGAGCTTCATGTCAGATTCCATGGCTGTTGTGGACATGGGGAGAGATGAGAGAGAGGGGGATGGGAGAAGTTGAGAGGGGAACGGTGTTTGAGGAGAGTGGGAGGAGTTAGCGGAGGAGAAAGAAAGGAAGGGGAGGGTTAAACGGGAAGAGAGAGAGTGGTGGTGGTTGAGTTTAGGGAGATGAAGAAGTTGATGAAGGGAAAGAAGATGATGGATGGAGAAGATTGGAAAAAATAACAAAAATAAATTTTTATTAATATAACTAGTTACTAGTCATCAAATGACATTTTAATATTGTTTTTCCAGTTACAAGGGAAATTTACTCCGAGAACTCAACCATCCTACTCACCAATATATATATATATATACTAGTACTTAGATCCGTGTGTTGCACAGGACGTAAGTAACTCATACGTATTGTTGAAAACATTACCGATATATTTTAAAAAATAAAGAAAAAGGCAATAATGAAAAATAAAAGGAGTAGTTTTCTGATTTAAAAGAATAAGGAAAAAGAATAGTGCATATGAAAAAAAAAGGGAAAAGAAAGAATAGTCATTAATACAAATATACACACATTAATGCACACATTAATATTAAATGATTTTTTAAAAAAATAAAATAGAATCAATTATAATTTTCCCAAATTGCCCTCATTAGAATTCACATATTTCAATCATCACCCTTTGTACCCAGAATTATGGAACTAATCATATGAGCATCACCCTTTGGTGAGCATGTGAGCATGGTGGATATATATATATATATATATATATATATATATATATATATATATATATATATATATATATATATATATATATATATATATATATACATACATACATATGGAACTAATCATATGAGCATCACCCTTTGGTGAGGATGTGAGCATGGTAGATATTTGGTGGACATCAAGTATTATTTTTGTAAACATCAAATGTGAAAGTTGGACATCAAGTATTATTTTTGTGGACATCAAGTAAAAAAAGTGAATATAAAAGTTTTGCTTGGCGTACATCAAATGTTGATGTCCACCTTTTATACTTGATGTCCATAAAAACATTACTTGATGTCATCTTTCATACTTGATGTGTACAACAATAATACTTGATGTCCGCTAGATATCAAACCATGCCTCTGATGCTCACTAAAAAGTCATGCTCATATAATCAATTTTCATATATATGTTTCCTCAATATATATATATATATATATGTATATATATATATATATATATATATATAAAATTCACATTAAAACTTAGTCAATGTTTTTGGGTAGATTTAATCCCTACTTCTGAATCTCCACTAGTATTGATTAACACAAGTAGTGGTTAAATAGTAAACCACATGGAGCTTAAAAGGAATAATGCATATGATAATATAAGATTTAATTTATGTATTATTGAAACACATGGATGACATTTAAAAAAAAAATCAATAGTATTGCTCTATAAAGTCCCTTCTTTCATAGATGAGCTTGCTAATTTTGAAAATTTTGACATATTGAAGTATTGGAAAAAGAAACATCAACAAGCTACTAATTAGTAAGTAAATGTATATGAATTGTTGTAGTACATTAATCAGTTTTGCCTAGTATGTAGCGATTTTTGATTCAGAACAATCTAAAAATATTTTGTGTATATCTATCATTCTTAAGGAAAATGAACCAATCATTTATTCCTTGTTTTTCTCTCTTTCTCTCTTTCGTATTCTATCATCTTTCTCATGCAAACTTTTCTGCTTTTTTTCCAAAGAAAATGAACTGCAAAAATTCTAATGAAATGAAATAGATAACATAACCTTGTTTTTTTTTTTTTTAATCATCACAAATTTGAACCTTTTGGTTCTAAAACTGTAGGTAAATTTTCGCTAAATGAACATTGAGTATCATAAGCATTACGACAAAAGACGTCAAGATGATGCAACCAAAGCGAACAATGACAATGAATTGGGATGGGCTGGGTGATGACGATGATGATTTCTTCGATTCGAACAATCGTATTTCAGCTGTAGTTCCCATCGACTTTGTTGATGGTGCCTCATCGGGGTCCTCCGATGATGAGTTCGAAGATCCTCGCATGTCATTCGCTGATCCTCGCATGTCTTTTTCAGATCCTCGAATGTCTTTTTCGGATCCACGTATTTCATTTTCAGATGGGGCACCTCCTCGACTGTCTAATGTAGGGGGACCATTGCCGGCAGGGGCCATAGCAGCAGCAGCAATGGAGAATTATGATTTATGGATGGCAGCGCCAACCTCCATAAATGAGAGGAGGCGGCGACTACTTCAAGGAATGGGACTCAATAGCAGCAAAGAGCTTCTTCGGCTTAGAACCTTAGCCATGTCAACCAAGTACGGCAATGCAAGCATGAAGCCTAGGAGATCATCAGTAGCTCCTCCGCTTCCTCCCTCTTCTCAATCCAAAGCAGCAGCATATGCGTCGATAACTTCAATCAAGAAGAAAGACGAGCACAAGTTTGAGAATGAAACTCATGAGAATAAAAATGAGGACCAACAACCTGATTCTCCATCAACCGATATTGACCCTTTTTTATTAGTAAGATCTCGATCAGATGGTGACATTCTTCCTTTCTCAGTTGACACAAAGCGACGCAAAGAAGAATTAATAGGAAAAGTTTCAAAACAGAGGCTCACCAGAACATTATCCACACTAGCACCATTTGCTCGCCTATGCAAATTCAATTACACAGTGGATGGAAAAGGTGATAGCGGTAATAATAGTGATGGCGGTAGTAATAAGCAAAGAAGAAGTAAAAACGGGGATAGAAGGCGTAAAAGAGGGTCAACATCCAACAATCTTAGTTGTAGTGGGCAAGTAGGTGCCTTCTTCTTGATAAAGAATTTGGATACTGGTAAAGAGTTCATTGTTAAGGAATTTGCTGAGGATGGGATGTGGAATAGGTTGAGTGATTTGCAAACTGGGAAGCAACTAACAATGGAGGAGTTTGAGAAATCTGTTGGACATTCTAGATTAGTGAAGGAGTTGATGAGAAGAGAGAAAGTAAGGCGTGGTGATCATGGGAACCATCATGGGCTTGAAAGAAAGACTAGTGTGAATGCTATCCTATCTAAGAGCTTCCGATACAGCAAGCGCAAAAGTCAGTCATTGATCAAGAACATGAGCAAGAAAGTTTCGCACTCCGTCCATGGGTCAGGATCAAATACTGATGCTGAGAAAGAAAATCAAGCTACACATCCTGAACAACCAACTCAACAAAAGGGTGGAAAAAGCAATGGGAATACTACTAATACAAATAACACGAATACCGAATGGGTGAAGGTGCGTGCGCAAGGAAAGAACCAAAAGGAATTGACAGCTTTGAGGTTCTGCCAAGAGATACAAGCCCATCAAGGCTCAATTTGGGCGCTTAAATTTAATTATGATGGAAGGTATCTAGCAAGCGCCGGAGAGGACAAGGTGATTCACATTTGGGAAGTTCAAGAATGTGAGATTGCCTCATTAAAACCACCTGAGGAAGGGGGTGGTTCCACCCCTGCTCATCCTATGTTCTGCCCATCTCCGGATCGACCCCCTTTGGCCCCAGATCTCTCTACATTGGAGAAGAAAAAGAAAGGGAAATCTGCAAGTAGAAGAGGGAGTATCATGCCAGATTATGTTCAATTGCCTGAGACAGTCTTTGCTCTATCAAATGACCCCATTTGCTCCTTTGAAGGCCATTTGGATGATGTTTTAGACCTTTCTTGGTCAACATCTCAGGTAACAAACAAACTATAAGCATCTTAAATAGTAGATAATATAGTACTCATGTTCTAATATATATCACTCATATATATATATATACATTATACGAATCATTCATGTATTTTGTAGCTGCTTTTGCTTTCATCTTCGATGGACAAGACAGTGAGGCTATGGGACTTGGGGAAAAAAGCTTGTCTACGGTTGTTTGCACATAATGATTATGGTAAATATACCTCATTTTTCCACCACTTCATGTTTCCATATAATTTGTGGTGTCCTCTTACATTCTAATAGCTTTTCTTTTCTTTTCATTCGACTGCTGCTTATAATAGTTACTTGCATACAATTCAATCCCGTGAGTGACGATTACTTCATCAGTGGTTCATTAGATGCAAAAGTTCGAGTTTGGAGTGTATCTGGAAGAAGGGTTGTTGATTGGACAGACCTCCATGAAATGGTCACTGCCACATGTTATACTCTTGATGGCCAGGTTCTAGTAATTTCTCCACCTCATTTAGTTTTTTCTCCTTAATAACAAGTGTGATTATCAACAACCAACTTTTGACATCTAATTTGTTTTCTATCTAATTGCTATGTTGATCGATAAGTTGACCTAATCGAAACATGGCATGTCTATGCTTCTTTAATGGCCTTAAAAGAGAGAGAATAACTCGCATATCTGGCTCTTTATATATATATTAATATACTATGTCTTTCTGATAAGATGCTTTCTAGTCCTTATAAACTGATTCAATGTTAGTAACTTTTGCAAGTGCAGGGTGCTGCAATAGGCACTCACAAGGGGAATTGTCGCATGTATACTATAACTGGTACAAGTTGATTTGTTTTGGTCATTTTACTTTTTGTGTATTTCGAATTATTATAACAAAATAAAATTTGAATTAAAAGATGTTTTGTTACTCTCAACTCCCAAGCAAATCATTTATTGATTTTGGGGTAATTTTGGCATTATAGATGGAAAACTGAGTCAAACAAGTCAATTTGACATTCCTACTAAGAAAAAAACTATACCCAAGAAGGTAATAGGTTTCGAGGTACATTTCCCTACCTTGTAATAATTAGTCATTTATTTTACATGTAAGCGAAAATCGTTCTTTGGATGTGAAAGATGAAAATATATACTAACAAAATTCGCATGAATTGGTAGTTTAATGCAGATAAACCTAGTGAAGTTCTTGTAACATCTGCAGACTCGAGAGTGAGAATATATGAGGGGACAGATGTTCTTCAAAAGTTTAGAGGTACATTTTTTCATTTTCTTAATGATAGAAAACATTGTTTATAGACTCTTAATATGACTTCACTCTATTATAAATCCTAAAAAAAAATGTAACAATCCACATTTATGTTAAACAGGATTTCGAAATACAAACAGTCAAATAGCGGCTTGTTTCAGTCCAGAAGGGAAATATGTGATATCTGCTAGTGAAGACTCGAATGTTTACTTATGGAAACGACAGGAGCAACGAAATGGAAAAACTAAGACAACGATTGAGACAAATGCTCATGAGCATTTCCAGTGTAAGGATGTCTCCGTGGCAATTCCATGGCCAGGAAGCATTAAATCATGTACAGGGCAACAAGGAAATAATAAGCACAATAGAACTGGATCAAACCTACAATCTCCAATTGGGTCAACAATGAAGGATGAAGGGAACAATAAGAACAAGAACAAACTGCCTCCTTTACCTAACAACAAGAAAAATGGTAACACCGCAGAAAAGACCGATGGCAATGATAACGACAACAATAGGGATGGTGAACCGGGATGTGGAGATGGAGAATCATTAGAGAAATCATCTATAGGAGGATCAATTAGGGGTGCTGATTCACCTTCTAGATCTTACAACCCATCTGCATCACCCATGAGGTCTCCTAGTCGGGCTACTGGTGGAGGCGAGGCTACAGCATGGGGTTTGGTTATTGTCACCGCTGGCCTAGGAGGAGAGATTAGAACATATCAAAATTTTGGTCTCCCTGTCAAGGTCGGAACAAATCTCTTTTAGACAAGCACACGAAATACAATGGTTTATGTTTGCAATTCATGACAAGGTAGCGTTTTTTAGTAGAAACTATACACTTTTCGCTTAGTGTATAAGGTTTGAAGAATGTACATATTATAATCATGCACATTGTGATGATTAGGAGTGTTCAAATATATCATATAAGAGTGTATTACTGTGCATAAATATTTTTTTTGTTAAATAGGAAGTTTGTGGATTTGTTACATACTAGAGTACTAAAAAGTACGTTATGCGCAAGTTGGTTTGGAGGTAAATACAAAAGAAAGTGTTAAAAAGCATAGTTCATAAAATGTAAGATTGAGTTTGCTTAGACTCTTGATAATCAACTTTCATGTATTCGTATGCATATCTCATTATTAATGAACAACTCCTAAACTATAAGGTATAATAGTTCATTCGAACCAACTGCCCAAACCACACATAAAACGAAATTGAATTGATGTACATGACAAATCCTGAAATTTGGGAAGTAATATGAGCGTCTTTTCTTAACACCCAATCTTGAAATTCGGGAAGAAATATGAGCATCTTTTCTTAACACCTAATGTTATCTCCAGATGTATTGCATGGCACGACAGAGTTGCCTGACAAAGCTAGGTAAAATTTGGAACCATAACTTTCCACATAATTTCCTTGATTTATCCAAAAGCATGCAACCTACTTGTGTATGCTTGTTTACAATGAAAAATAAGGTAGAAGGACTTCTTACAATATGTGGAACATAATCCTCAAACTCCTATCGACTCAAATTCATATTTATAGGCTATAAAAGTATGAGTATAGCTTGCTAAATAAATGAGCTAATAAAAAATTTATCTATGTCATATCTTACATGTTTTGTTAGCACAATCAAACTCTGTAATTGAACAACTACTTCATAAATTGCAATTATGGAGTAATATATGTTTGAACTCACTCACTCTCCAATTATCACGTCCTTACCTTTAAAGTACATGCTCCATATCTACACATACATCTAATACATCACAAATTGAATCATAATTATAATTATTATGTAAATCAAGAGTACAAGTAAAGCTAGCTAAAGTAGAAGTTAAGAACTTTAAACCTTGTTAATTACATTATAAAAGAATATCATCTATAATAAGATTGGACTCAACAAGGAAATCAAATATTCTAAACTAAAATACATGACCTACAAGAAGAAAAATATATATCCGTCTTTTCACCTAGCAAACTAAAATCTATCATGCACGTAAGTATTTTACTTAATTTGGACAAGTTGTGTTATATCGCTATCAAGATTGAAAGAAGGACGAAGGAGAAGGCTAATACTAGGCCTTTCAACTGTCCAATTGCTTCTCCTCCAAGGCTGAACCCCATGGTTACACCTTAGTCGCAAGACATTCCTCGTTTTACTTCACTGCCACCTAGAGCTAATAAAGGTACAAGGATTGTTTATCCTTCACCCATGGCCTTGCCGAAGAAGATGGAAGGGAAGAAGTGTTTTAAATGTCAAGGTTATGGTCATTTCCAAGCCGATTGCCCTACCAGAAGAACATTGATCGTCCAGGAGCTTCAAGAGATTGAAAATGAGTAGTTGGATATTCAAGAAGAGTCGAATTTTGTAGTGGAAGATTGTAGTGAGTCCGATGAACAAGAGGTGGAACCTATTGCCGCCCCTATCGGAGAATTGCTTGTTTTGAGAAGGGTGCTACATACCTATGCTTAGTTGGAGGGAAGTTGTGCAATGAGATTATTAACGGAGGGTGTTGCGCCAATGTTGCATTGACTTAATTGTTAGAGAAATTGGGACTTACGTTATTGCCTCGCCCGAAGCCTTATTCTCTTAAATGGCTCAACGATCATGGTGACATTAAGATAACCAAGCAAGCCCTTGTAAATTTATCTATTGGTCCTCCTTACCATGATTCCATTGTTTGTGATGTTGTTCCCATGAGTGCATGCCATGTTTTGTTCGTTGATCATGACAGTTTGACAAACATGCTATCTACGATGGGTTGAAAAACATCTATACTTTTCCCCATACAAATAAGATGGTCCAACTTCTACCTTTAACTCCTGAAGAAATTAATCCTTCTAAGCCCGGGGTGGGAAGTGAGAAAGCCAAACACTTGAGTGAAACATGGGTGGAAAGAACTCTAGGAAAGGGTAAGGGCATCTATGCCTTTCTCCTCCTTGAAGCCAATAAAGGTGAGGAAGAGAAACACATTCACCCTCTTCTGGCCCCGCTCATTGATTGGTATGCTGATGTCTTCCTAGCGGATTTGCCACTCGACCTACCGTCCCTCCATGGAATTGAGCATCACATTGATCTCATTCCCAGAGTGCCACTTCCAAACCGAATGGCTTACTGGGACCACCACTAAGTAATGAGGTGTTACTTTTAAAAAAAATAAACTAGAATTCACCTGCACTTGTTGACATGTCAGTAGTTTAGTCAAAATATTAATTTCAAGCACGTAGGACCACCACTAAGTCTGCTAACTGGAAAATCGTTTTAGGTGCATTATTGTTCAACACTGCCAAAGTACAATATATTATCGTACAAGAAAAAAGTTTGGTATATTATTATCCAACACCACCAAAGTATAGTATTTTACTATCCAAAGATCATTTTTCTAAAGAACATAATGCTTTTAGATGAGTCAAGGGAAATATTGAATGACAATGTGGAGCTTTGGAGAGATATATTGGAGTGTAGAGGTTTAAGGTTGAGTAAGTAAAAGAGGAAGTATGTGATATGTCATTTTAATGGACTTGAGAACCAGAAACAGAGTCAATCAATTCCCATGGAGGAATAATCCATTTTTATATTACACTAGCATTGCGGCCCATCCTCTGGACGAGTTAAGACCCTTTTCTTGTGTGATATATGATAAATTTATCTTTCCTATCACATTCTTAGTTATTTTATCTCACCTTTTTTCACATTATTAATATTTTCTTACCTACCTTACATAATATATATTTAAAAATTCATATATTTAATAAATAATGTGATTGATGTGGCTTACTTTACTCACAATACATTAGTAAAAACTATAAACTATATGTTTAAAAATTCATATACTTAAATGATGTGACTGATGTGATTTAAATTTTCAATCACTATCCTATCCACCCACTCTATCATACCTTTTTTTACCCCCAACTATCTTACTCTCTAAAAAAAACAGGTCTCAAGTTTTCAATATTAAACTTATCAGTGTTTATTTGAATCTACATACACCTGACGCGTATTTTTAGTGTCAAAATTACCCAAATCTGAAACACACATGACCTGTATTGGCCTTGACTAAATATACACACAATCTTTATTCAACTCGTCTGTTCGAATTGGTAGGTCTAATAACATAATTTTCAATTGATGTTAGGACCCTTAGTTATTGTGTTCGAGGGAAAAACAGTAAATTCAAGTGTGAATGTAAGCTACAAAGTAAGTCGTTTGTTATTATATTGTATTCGAAGCAAAATGATAAATTTGAACGTTAACATAAGCTACAAGGCAGATTGTTTATTGTTATATTATATTTAAGAGTAAAATAGTAAATATGTATATAAACACAAGCTACAAAGCAGACAGACAAACAAGTTGTTTATTTTTATATTATATTCGAAGACAAAAGAGTAAATTCGTGAGCTTATGACAAGCAGTCATGCTGCAATGTAATGTAAATGCAACTGCCATTTTTATTATATAGTATAGGAATTTTTATAGAAACTAATTAAACAATACACAACATTTTAAATATAAGTAAATAAATTTAGGAAAATCTCTAACATCATTTAAACTAATTTAAGATTATGAAATCTATAATCTATAATCTATAACCATATTAAAAGCAAAGATGGGAGATGTCCCAAATATTGATTTCCATCTTTGCCCTTGCTGATGTCATTAATATTATTATTGTTGAATTAAAACCAAGTTGCTTCCTTTGAGGTCCATCGCTCGGTCGTCTCTCATCTCTGCTGACTCTTTCTCTTTGTTGCTCATTTGCTCTCTTCATCTTCGTTGCTCGCATTTTCATGCATGATCCATCAACCAAAACTCGTACGATTGAAGCGAATGCTTAGTTTATGAAATTGCATGTTCCTTTTCTCTTTGAATATTTTTCTTGGGTTTTTTCTCACTGGAAAAACCATTAGTGAAGAGATTTTGCAAGAAAATAAGAACTTTGAGTAGATTCTTTTTCTAATTTTATGTTGCAGTACTATTGTGTGTTGTAATCTTGATGTTTTCCCTCATCATCTGGTTTCCCTTCTGATGTCATTAATTGAATATAGCTTCTCGGACTTTCTCTTTTTTCCCCTCTGAACTCTTTCTCTATTTTTCATTAAGCGAATGTGAAGCTTTTCTAAAATGCATGAATACATAAAATTTATTTGAATTTTAAGACATTGCCTTTTTAAGAAGTAAGAGGGAGTGTAAGTAAAGTATTCAAGGTAAATAAAGTAGGGAAAGTGGTAAGGTTGTCTAAGGCCCTGTTCATTTATACGATTGGTATAGTGTGGAAATAGTAACGGTATGGTGAAATTGTTGAAGGTGTCGTAAGGTATGAAATGATATAGCAAAATTTGTGAAAAATGTGATTGATATAATAGATGATGAAAGAAAATTTGAAAAGTAGAGGAGAAAAGTGAATAGAGAGAAAAGTAAGAAGATATATTAGTAATGATTGTGGTAAAGCATGGTATGGTGTGGTAAAATAGTATGATGAATTGTGGTACCGCACCGCATCACACTGTATATTGGTAGGTAAGTCACATCACTTATTAAATATATAAACTTTTAAACAAGGTAGTGTAATTAAAGTAAATATATCAGTCATGTCACTTATTAATATATAAATTTTTAAATAAGGTAGTGTAAATAAGATAAATCACATTAGTCACGTCACTTGTTAACTATATGAATTCTTAAATGTAAATTATCTATGATAGTTCAAATAGTGTAAGTAGTGTAAGTAAAATTAGCCAAGGCAAGTAAGGTAAATAAAACCTTACGTTAAAAGAGAATAGAGCCTAAACATGTACATTTGTTTGAATTACTACAATCCAATATATGATAGTGTAGAATACTACTAGTCATTATGTAAAATTATGGACTACTACAATTCAATATATTAAAAATCAAGATTACTATAAGTGTCACATAAGAAAAAAGTCCTCCTTTAATGTCACATAGGAAAATATGATGATAGTGCACTGAAATTTAAAGATTCAATAGTTCAACTTAGGTCATGTTCTTTTCATTGGTAAGTGAAAGGTGAGTTAAGTAAGGTAGGTAGAGATAAATAAGGATAAATAAGATAAATCACATTACTTAAATATATAATTATTAAATGTATTATATATAATTTTTTTATAAGATATTGTGAGTAACATAAGTCGCATCGATAAGATAGTATTCCCTCTACGTCCCATAATGATAGTCCATTCTTCCTTTTTTGGAAGTCCCAAAATAATTTGTCCATTTTACCAAGACACCGTTCTTTTGTGCTTTAACGCAACTAACTGCAACCTATCGCAACATACTGCAAATTACCATTACCTTTTACTATTTCCACCGCAACTTACCGCAATCTACCGCAACGCAACTCAAACGCAACACACAAAATAACGGTGCCTAAATCCAATATTAAAACTCTTCTTTGTCCTCTAAAATTAATATAAAACATTGCATTAAATGATACTCCCTTAAAAAATTTCATTTTTTAGGAGGGACTATCATTGTGTAACAGAAGGAGTAAAATTTTATTCCCTCCGTTACAGACAATTGCTAATAGCTGGCATAGATTTTAGTTACGGATAGCAACGGGTTGGAGGCGAATCGAAGGTAGGTACCTCCACCTTCGCTCCAATTAATAATCGGAGGAGGAGGTTCATCTCCAAATCCGATTAATCGGAGGTGGAGGTCCCCGGATTATAATCGTAGGTCCATTAGCATTTGTTCTATTTATTATTTTTTTAATTTTTCTATTGTTTTACAACATTTTTGTGGCATTTTAATATATTATACTCATTACTTGTAAAAAATGAAACACCAACAAACTAAAATAAATTTTTATGTAACAAAAAATATATAACACAACATAAACATAACAGGTGAGAGAAAATCTTTTAACCGTTAAAAAATACTGGCAATACACTCTTCCTTGGGGAAAAAAAAAACTAAGCTTCAAATTCTCCCCTTAATTCTCAAATTCGGTTATATTATAGTTTTTCATATTTTGTATATATGTGTTATTCTAATCGGACTTAATCATACCTAATCGGATCGGAGATGGTCACCTCCATATACGCTCCAATTATAATCGGAGTTGGACTTTTTTAATCGAATTCGGATTCAGATTCCTTTTTGTTGGACTTGGATCGAATTTTCTGCTGCGGATTCGGATCTAATTTTCATCCCTAATTTTAGTTTACTAAGAACTAATGTACTCGAATGTCTCATACATTTTTGTTTTGCTTACTCTAGGGCGACAATGTGACGAGTTTGACCGATTTCTTCACAACTTATTCGAACTGCAAGTTGATCATACGCAAGAATTCATTGTTTAGTGTACACTGTACACTTCGGAAAAAGAGGAGTTCTTGAGAGTTTAGGTTTTCAGAGGCAGGTTTAACGGTTATCTAATTTTGAGGATAATTTGTTGCGAAAATCGACAAGCTACGTCATTTTTCAATAAAGAAAAATGTTTGTCAACAAGTGATTGTTTACACCTGACTAGACCTGTTCAACAGTCGGGTCGAGTCGAGCTCGAGCCATTGGTCGGGTCAGTCAGGTCGGAAGTTTCTAACCCCTTGCCTAAGCCCTAACCTAGGGTCGGGTCAATGAGTTGACAACTATATAAAATGCGTTCTTTTTCTACACAAAAAAACCTACAAACACTTAACACATTTAATTTATGTATTTAGTCGAGTCATCAGACCAGGCCGGGTCACAAAAGCCCTAAAACCTATATTAATATAAATTTATGTATTTAGTCGGGTTATCGGGCGAGGTCACAAACTCTTGGTTCGAGCGTGGCCCGACGATACTTTGGAGCCCCGACCTTTTCGGGCCAGGCGGGGTCTTCTTCTAAAATCGTGGCCTTGACCTGGATTTTTTTGGGTCAGGCGGGGTCGAGTCGGGTAAGGAGGGTCCCCAGCCTGTTGAACAGGTCTACGCCTAACCCATCTAAGGTGGAGGAGACATATGTTAAAGATGTTCCTGATGGTAGTAACGTGTTGGACCCTTAAGAAGTTATTGATTTGGAAGAGAGAGAATTGAGAAGCAAAGACAAAATATGAGCATTGAAGGGAAAATTCAATTAAAATAAGAATAATTTTCTCATTTTATAAATTTTGGTTGAAAATCAATCAAACTTACCGAATTGTTACCATAAAGCCAACAAAACAAAAACGTATGAGACCTTAGAATATTGTTAAAAACTTAGGACCAAATTATCAGTAAACCAAGATCTATGTGGACCATATCACCTGCAAACAATTTTTTGCCTCCATTCCATTTGTCCCAATTATAATAGTATTTTTCTTTATGAATATAATGGTATATACTAAAATATTATAGAGTATATCTTGAACCTCTTCTTTAGATTGGTTGGAATCACTTTTGGATGGATTGGATTGAATAAATTATGATGTTTTTTTAGAAAATTGTTTTTCTAGAGAGGATACTTTTTGGGAAATTGTATAAAGTTTAGGTTGGTTGGATTGGATTACAAAGAGTCACCGATCCAAAGAGCAAGGCTTAATAATGTGAAATGACAAACCCATAAATAGGGGGCCCTACTGCGGCACAATTCTAAAATTCTACTACTAAAACTTACTACTATCATTTTAGAATCCAATTTGCCTAACCCTTTTAACAGTCAACAATTGTTCTGAATTTTCCAAAAGTTAAAAACGAAAGTGAAACCTTACACGTTGCAGCTCTAGAATGAAAGAGTCAATTGCTTCGTGCACCCGTCTCTCCACCTACGCCGGAGCTAGCATTCCACCTGGGATGACAATCCAGTCTTGACCATACAATTAACCCATCCATATTATTCCTACTCTCAAATCTGCTCTTTTAAATTATTTACCCAATGTAAAATTACAGAATAAATCAATAACCTAAGCCACAACATGGAAATCATTGTTTCAAAAGATGAAAAGGATAGGATTGAACACCATAATAGAAGATGAATTCATGATACTTTAAACACAATACAGAGTCGAGCTAACATTAACCAGGATATAGATTCCATTCCAGAGAAGAAGAAGAAAACAAACATCTGATGTTAATACCAACTTGACCATTGATTTTCCATCCACAAGAACAACGAACATTAAAACCATACACGACTACTGAACTGATTATTAGTAGTTAGGTTGGCCATAAGAAAGAAGAGCATCACCAGTGAGTCTGCATATGCGCCACTCAGGAAGAACATCAGCCCCAATCATCTCATAGAACCGAATGGCATTAACATTCCAATCAATCACGCACCACTCGACTCTCCCATACCCCTTCTTGACAGCCTGATTGGCAACAGCTTTCATTAAAAGCTTCCCCAACCCCATCTTCCGATAAACCTCCCTGACATAGAGATCCTCGACATAGAACCCAGGCTTGGCCAAGAAGGTGGAGTAATTTGGGAAGAAGAGGACCCACCCGGCAATGACGGGGCCTCCAGGGCCTTCGGGGAGGAACTCGGAAGCCTCAGGGTCATCGATGGGGTGGGTGAGGTTGAATGTCTTATGAACGGGGTTGAAGAAGGACATGGTGGGAGGGTGGTGGAGTGACATTGGAGTGGGGGAAACTTCGAGGAGGAAGATGGTGAATGACTGGAAGGGAGGGGAGTTGAAGAGGGTGGCGGAGAGGTTCTCCGGGGTGGCCTGGCAATGGTGGCTGAGCTTCTCGAAGGCGGCCAATTGGTGGATGAGCTTGTGGATGAAGGGGACGTCGGATTTGGTGGCGAGACGGATGCGAGAGTATAGAGGGATGTTTGATTGTTGGTCTTCTTTGAGATCCATGTTTGGCTCCGCCACCGGCACTGGTGGCTGCGGCCCGTCTACCGATGATGATGCCATTTTTGTAGTGGCAAGAACCAGAGAACGGAGAGAGGAAGGGAAATGGAAATGCGTCTGCGTAGCCCACTCACCAGAAAATGTTGTTAGAAATACAAACCCTACTTGCGACTCCCGATTTCTTGAAAAAGCCCAGTATCCAGACCTATCTAGTAAGCTCCATCTCCATTAAATAAAACGATTATTGAAATTTAGAATGTGTTTAGCGGTGGGGAAAGCACTTTTTAAGGAAAATATTTTCTCAATTTTTTAGTATTTGATGTAAAAAACATTTGAAAAATCTCTTTCAAAGAAAATTATTTTCTTCTAATAGAAGGAAATTGGCTTTTTTCGTTCAATTTAGAAAATATTTTCTTTCCTTGATTGTTTTGGATCGATTTTCACAGCTAACTCTAACTGAAATTTGAGGTTGAAATTTTACTGTAACAGTTTGGCTCGAAATTTTATAATACGGTAGAATTGATTAAAAAAGTTCAAATATAAATTTTTAGCTCAAAATATTTTTATTTGATGACATTTATCGTGATATATGCCAAAAATATTTGCCGCTAAAACTAACTGAAACTTTAAAAGAATTCAAACTTAACTGTTTGGATCAAAACTTTATGATATGATAGTATAGACTAAAAAAGCCTCAAATATGAAATTTGAGCTCCAAATATTTTCATTTGTAACATTTATCACCACTTTTGTCGACGTTTTTTTTGTTGTTAAATATGATTGAAATTTAATAGCAAAATTCAATTTCATCTGCTTGTCTTGAAACTTTATAATACGATAGAAATGATTTTTTTAAAAAAATCTCAAATATGAATTTTAAGCTACAAATATTTTTATTTGTAACATATATAGCTACTTATGTCAACATATATGATCATTCTTGGAAAACAATTTGTCTCCTATCAAACAAGAGAAAATTTGACATGAAAAATCATTCCCTTGGAAAACGATTTCCTCGCCCAAACACACCATAAATAATCCAACTTTTCAGGTAATTTAGATACTATGAATTGACTTTTTGAATTTGGACTCGACGAATTATACTTAAGATCTTAGATTGAGTGAACTTTCACCGATTTCAACTCTGTTGAAAAGTGATCCGACAAAGGTGGTTATTTATATAAATTATTTAAGGGTGAAATGTAAATACAAAACACCTCGATCATCACCGCAAATAACTTTTCCGACGAGTTGAAATCCGTGAAAGTTCATTCAATCTAATATGATGTTAACTATGGTTCGTCGAATCCAAATTCCAATGGTCAGTTCACCAATGGTGAGGTACAAGTGACCCGATACAAAAAACAGGACAAATGTAGATGAGAAAAAACAATAGTGAGAAAGTTTGAAGAGTGGGTGAGAATATTTTTCCCTACCCATCCAGACAACTCACTTGATGAGAATTTTATGTAGGATCACCACAATTAAATACTATTTTACCTTCTCATACGAGTTTGAAAAATTAAAAAAAAGTAGATTTAAGAATTAATTTATAAAATGAGTGGTGAAACTTTACCTATCGTTCTAGAAGCACTTTACTTACAAGTGAACACTCACATTTATAATGGAGATATTGGATCACAATATACCGACCTTTGGAGGTATTTGATTGTAATAAACCGACCTTTATTATTGGATAACAATATCCCCGACCTTTATACATAGGTGAGATTATTATACCAACAGCGACTAAGGGGGTGATGACTGGTTAACTGGTCTTTGTTCTGACGTGACAAGCGGAGGAAAAATAACCGACCCTTGCCCAGTAACCCCATTAACCCCTCCGTTTTGCTCACTAACCCACATTAAAAAAAAATCGGTCCTAACACAGTGATTAACGGGGTGGTGAACCAGTCTTCATACTGATGTGATACATAACCAACCAATGTCTTGTAATGTGGGTTAGTGAGAAAAACTAAAGGGTTGATGAGGTTATTGGCCTGGGACAGTTTATTTCCTTTTGACAGCCACATTAGCGTGCATGGAGACCGGTTCACCACCCCTTTAGTTATTATTGATATAAAAGTCAGAGATATTGTTGTCCAATAGTAAAGATTAGTATATCATAATCCAACACCCTAAAATTCGGTATATTATCATCAAAAACCTCTTTATAATATTTATAAGATAGGTTCGTTCTAGGGGTCATTTGAAATTTCTTGAAAAAGTTGGGTGAAAAATCATTGTATGGAAATAAAACAAGGAAAGAAAGCAAAGCATTAAGCATTACTGCATTAACTATTAACGCTTTTTTGGAATTCAAACAGGACAGTGGCGTCGTCCAAATTTCAAAACCAGCGGTGGTCCCGGAGCCAGACATCCTATGAACGCATTAAAATTACACAACCGCTCTAACTCAACGGTCAGTAACGCCCACCCTCTCTTGCTCTGTGTCTTCTGTTCTTCCCTCCCAACTTGCTGTCTCTTCCCCCCTCTCTCTCGCGAATAATTGTGTAGCAATGGCGAGTAATTTGAAGACTCCTGCAAAACCCACAAAATCGGGAACAGTATCGAAGGTGCGGGTGGTCGTTAGGGTTCGTCCATTCCTTGCTCATGAGATCGTATCAAAGAACGCCGATCCAATTCCTATTGTCTCTGCTCAGTTTGAATCTCTCAATGAAGTCTCAGTTCATCTTAAAGATCAAGACACCAGGTTTGTTCATTGTTCTTCTCCAATTTTGATTATTATGCCAGCTGGTGTTTGTATTTAATCTGAAATTGGAGGCCTGGGGTTTGTGTAGTCGTCATGAATGCTACAAATTAGATGGTTTCTTTGGGCCAGACGACAACAATGTGGCCAAGATTTTTGAAAAAGAAGTGAGGCCTCTAATTCCGGGGGTCTTCCATGGAAGCAATGCCACTGTGTTTGCTTATGGGGCAACAGGTAGTGGGAAAACGTACACAATGCAGGTATCCACACCTCCTTCTCTCTCCTGCTGTAACTGGGAATGATCATTCTACAAGATACTCCTGTTTGTCTTCTGCTGATACTTAGATGCTTGGCAAGTGAGAGAGTTAGGTCAAAGTTGTCTCATATCTCGTTACCTTAATTTTTTTTCCCACAGCAAAGTTGAACCTGAAGAAGAATGTTCTTGACCAGTTGACCTGCTTTCCCCCTGGTTTTTTGTTGGGGAAAATATGTTTGGTCCAGCTTGGATGACCTTAGCTTATCTCATTTACTTAATGTTGTTACTATATGAACTAAGAACTTGTATAAGATTGAGTGATCTTTATATAAATTTAGAATCATGGACAAGCTCACTTTGCTTGAGAACTATTTTGTTAACCGTAAATAATGTTAAATGTAAGGTATAGAAATAAGAGCGAATAATGCAAAAGCGTGTTTGGGATGTAGATATAGAGAAAAATAAAGACATGAATAATAAGAGATCCACCAACATCAAATTTTACGTGGAAACCTAAGTCCGGAGAAAACCACGGGCAGTAACCAATATCCACCATAAAGGAGAATACAAAGATCTCAAGACTTTCTAGTCTTTGTAAGAGATCTGTATGTTACAAATCACTCTAGTGATATCCTCACAATTCTCGCTAATGAATATTAAGGTAGAAGATGTGGTAAGAATGTTGTACCTCCCTCCTAGGGAATGTTGAAGGCACACACAGTAGCCACTCTTGGTGGGAAATAGTGACACTTGAAATGATGGAAGAACTGCTATATAAATAGACAAATGTTGGAAGGCTCAGGATGACTCTTGACTCCATTGTCTTGGTGGGAAATAGTGACACTTGAAATGATGGAAGAACTGCCATATAAATAGATAAATGTTGGAAGGCTCAGAATGACTCTTGACTTCAATAGTAAAATCAACTTTCTTAATAAATGACCAGAATAAATCTAATAGCGTCTCAATTGCTATCTTAAATGGTCAAAAATCAAATGAATCAAGTTACCATAGTACACCATGATGAAGAATGCATTGCACATTATCATGATGAAGAATGGGTTGCCCATTGTCATTAGGTAATACTAAAGAATAGACAGGTTAAGGGTATCATAATAAAGTGAATTTTAGGACCATGCCTAACATTAAGGTTAAGGCGAAACTTACTTGAGCTTGTGTGTAAACTGGAGTAGTTCTGCCAATTGATAATTGATATATATGCATACTGTTTAACTTATATTAGTGACTTGTTACTTAAGTACAGAATACTCACTAAGATATGCTATATGTCAATATCATATTTATCATGTGAGTAATATAACTCACTTGAGTGAGCTAGTCTAGTTTTCAACAATGACCTTGAGACCTTCATTATATAGACGAAGAAGAAGAAATGAATATGGAAGAGATGAAACTCCCACTTAGCATTTAGCATGAGCATAATTGTGGCACAAGCAATGTCTCTTGGATCACCATTCTGGATAATTGGCCCCCTCCATGGTCCGTGGTTCAGTCCCCACTCAATGCAGGCAGATCCACGACCGTAAAGAACACCGTGATGGTGCCATGACCTCATGTTCTTGCAATAACTCCAACATTTTGATTCCTACATATCTAAACCAAGTGAGCGTAGCTTGCTTGGGTTACATAGGTTAAAGAACAACACAAAGAGTGAGCACATAAATATATTATTTAGGACCTAGAGCCTAGTGTTTGAATGGTATGGCAATTGGAGATAGAAGTACAAGGGTAAAGAGGATCTGGGAGTAAAGATTATACTTTCCAATGCTCCTCTTAATGAAAAACTACAACACCTAGGCAAGAGTGATAGAATTGTGTCCAAAAGCTATAAGTTGCCCCCAAGCAATATTTGGAGGTTCCTTCTATTCTAATTCTTATGGTTCTTATTTCTGCATATTTCATCCACTGGAGTTTGATTTTTATTTGTACAATTACCTGGCCTTGTTATGGGTCCCTGTATAAAGAAAGAATATGATATTTCTTTGTTTTTAGCTGCCATCGATAACCTATGAATTGAAGGTAATCTTAACACCCCCCCCCCCCTCTTCCTATATTGAGGTTGAATTGTGGAAACAAATTTTCAAGTAAAGAAAAGTTGAACAAATTTGTTTTATGTCAGCTTAAAAACTAGGATCATATTTTCCTACAACAATAGTTTTGTTACTTAAAAGTGAGTTTGTTGCAGGGGACTGATGAACAGCCAGGCATGATGCCACTGGCCATGTCAAATATTCTGTCGTTGTGCCAGACTACAGAGTGCATAGCTGAGATATCATTTTATGAGGTATATCTGGATAGGTGTTATGATCTACTGGACGTGAAAGAACATTCGATTCCAGTGTTGGATGACAAGGAGGGGCGAATCCATCTAAGAGGACTGTCTAAAGTTCCGGTGAATTCAATGTCAAACTTTCATGAGATCTTTGCTCGTGGGATATTGAGAAGAAAAGTTGCTCATACTGGTCTCAATGATGTTTCTAGTCGGAGCCATGGGGTGCTTGTTATCACTGTGTTAAAACCCTCTGATAGTGGATCCGAGGTCACTGTAATTGGGAAGTTGAACCTAATAGATTTAGCAGGTTAGAGAAATATATCAAAGAGACATAGTTTTGTTAATTTCCTTTATTGTTAATGGTATGTCTTTTTTCTTTTGGTTCCATTCTTAATGCAAATTCAACCCTGTGCTTGGCTTGTAAACAGGCAATGAAGACAACAGAAGGTCAGGCAATGAAGGAATCAGGATGCTAGAGAGTGCTAAGATTAATCAGTCACTTTTGGCCCTATCCAATGTCATATATGCACTGAATAACAAAAAACCATGGGTTCCATATAGAGAGAGCAAACTAACTCGAATATTGCAAGACTCCCTAGGCGGAACTAACCATGCCGTTATGGTAGCTTGTCTGGTGTGTACTTGGTATTTGAATAATGACTTTCTAGTTTCAACTGTTACAAGTATGGACATTTTTAGATAATTCTTCTCTTTGACTATCAGAGCCCTGGGGATTATCAAGAATCAGTTCATACAGTCAGCTTAGCAGCTCGCTCAAGGCAAATTTCTAATGTTGTTCCCTCAGCCCAAAAACAGGGAACTCCAAAGGTAAGGATTGATATGGAAGAAAAATTGAGAACTTGGCTTGAATCAAAAGGAAAGACAAATGCTACTCAAAGAATGGGAGCATTCGGTTCCCCATTATTTCATCAAACTCCTGGCTCTGCTAGCTCGATGAAGAAACAAGCTGCACGCCATGGTTCTCTGACCACAAAAGCAGCAAATAGTGGAACTGCTCTTCTGAAGGACAGGTATAAAAGTCAATTGGCCTTTTTCCCCCTTTTGGTAGGGGAACAGAATAAATTGAGTCTCTTCATAGTAAGTTCTCCTCATTTCTGTTCGGTTCTTTTGAAGGTTTACATCAGTGCCTCAGAGAAAGTTGTTTGATACCGATGCTTCTTCTGCTTCTGGCAACAATGTGAGTACAAGGACAAGTAGTGAAGCTTTTACTGCCTTCAACTTCAATTATTGTCAGTATTGCTAGCAGTTTCAATGATGTCTTCAACCACACTGCAGGAGTTTATTGACACAAAAGACTGTGCCAGGGGCACAAATGAGGTTTCAATGGTTGCTGAAGATGAATGTTCCAAGGGGAATTCATATTTGTCTGCAAACTTAAACGACTATCATCACTGCTCAAATGAGGTTTATGTTGCCCCTTTACAAAGCACACTCACTGATCTTAACCTCTAATCAATTTTGCTGGGTTTCCTTGTGGTTACAAACTTATTACCTTGGCAGGTGCACAAGGTCGATACCAAGGTGATTATAAATGAATGTAATGTAGATGGAACTACAATGCAATCAACACCCTGTTTACCAAGTAAGATGTTTTATGTCATCTGTCTATTGTAACATTATGCAGTAATTGTTGAGAAAGAATTGGATGTCCTAAAAATCTTAGGTTGTGTCACAGATGAAGTCCTGAAGGCAAATGGTAGAGCACTCACTGTACATCAATCTCTGCCTAACAGACCTGAAATAAAACCATGTCAGAGTCCATTAAGGACGCCTCTCTCTTCTGTTAACCCCAATATAAATAGAATGCAAATTGAAGAGATTTCTTCAAAAGAAAATGTGTGCTCAGAACTCACAGAATCACAAACTCCAACCACTCCTTTCGTTGTTACCCGCGAGAAGTTTCAAGACTTTGATAATCCATTGGATAAATTTAGCATACGCACTTCTAATTTGAAGGTATGTGCACAATTCTTTTATCTAGCACATCTGGTTGATTCTTTAGTAATATCTCTGAGTATCCTTCACTTTTAAATGTCCCAGAGTTTTCTAGTCGAAGAGTACATTGACTTTCTAAACACTGCAACTAGGTATGTTTCGACATTCTGTATTCCATAAGTATATACAAAAGTTTGATCTTTTATACAATTTACCGTGTTCCCATCTTATTTTATTTTGGCCTTCTCTCAGGGAGGAACTAGTGAAGTTAAAGGTACATCCTCCGTCAGATTAAATGCACATTATTCATGAGCCCTCGGCCTCATTTTTTAAAATTTCTTATTTTTAAATGTACTGCTGCAAGGATTTCTTACCATGTTGATCATTCTTAACCAATTTTCATGAATTTAGGGAATTGGAGTGAAAAGAGCAGAATATATTATTGAGCTCCGACAAACGAGTCCTTTGAAATCGGTAAAACATTGTTTTTCTTCTCATATACTATTTTTGTTTTATAGTCATAATCATAATCATGGGTATAGTAGCTAACTTAACTTTCCTTAAATGTTGCAGTTGAGTGATCTGGAGAAGATCGGTCTTACATCCAAGCAGGTTCGAATTATCATTGTCAAGACACCCTGCCCCCCCTTCTTTCAAATCACTTTTTTTAATTTTTTTTAATTTTTATGTAGAATCAAAAGATATTTGGGTTTGCTAGAATGCTGATTTATGTTATCATGCAGGTTATGCACATGTTCACCAAAGCAGCCAAGGGAATATTTGAATGATTAGGGGATGACATCCACCTCTTGTTGATGTAGATTGTAGTCTCGATGTACTAGTTATGTTGTTGATTTCAAAGCACCAGCCAGAATGTGCACTCAGAACTACAGAAAAAAAAAAAAAAGGTTTGAAATGTTTGTACATTGCGTCACAATCTTGTGTGCAAGTTTGTATCTTTACGTTTGTATCTTCTTGTGTTATTCAATGGTAAAGGTTTCCTGCTTGATAGTTTTGGCTTGTGACTTTTCAAAAGTGCAGTTGAGTGGCAAAACATCTTTAGTAACTCTAGCACTAATAGACCTGGCAAAACTTATCCGAGACCCGAAAACCAAACCGATTTGCCCAAACCCATACCTAAACCGACATCCAAAATTACGTTAACCAGTTTGGATCCGAGCAACCGAAATGACCTAACCATATCTGAATCGAATCCAAGATTTATTATAAATTAAAATTACCCATAGTCAAAATGACCCGACCTAATTCAAACCCGGCCGAAACTGATCTAACCCGAAGTGAATCAAATAGAGAAAAAGTATAACCAGGACCGATCCATCCCCAGGCATAAACCAAAATGACTCTTAACTGAATCTGGGGAAAACCAAATTTACCTATACTCGAAAAGACCCAACCTACATTTAAGCAAATTCAAAGTGAATTGAACTTGAACAACACAAATCCGATTCGAACGAAAAGTTACCTTTGAGCAAGTTTTGTACACAATTTAATATTATTTTTATTTCAGGAAAAATAATAGTATTTTTAAAAGTTATAAGTTATTGTATTAATGAGGCTAAGCTAACTTATTGTATCGTGAGGGAAATGAGTTAAGATTGAGGAATGTGAAAGTTCGAATTATTTTAAAGTAGATATAATATTAGATAACAAGAAAACTATCAAAATTTTAGAGCCTTTGCTTTTATGGGTTATAACGTGCGATAGTAATTTTAGTTAATTTTAAGATATGTTTTTTATTGGCCGTCAAAAAATTTGTTTTCAAATTAACCCAGGCCGATTTGACTCGACTGGGCATTGAATCAAACCACACCCAAACCAATATAACAATCAAGTATCATAGATCTAAAATCAAGCGAGTTTATTTTTACTTGAACAAAATAGGACCCAACCCAACATATGATCGAGTACCACCCGACCCATAGTGTAACCGGATATTTGGTTAACATTGACCTTGAACCAACTGAGATCATTTATAAGCAAACCACTTCAGACCTGAGCCAAGGTCGAATAAAAAATTGAACCGAACCATACTCGAACCAGATTAAACTGATTTATACCCGACTGGAGCCGAGTCACTGTAACACATTCGGAACTCACTTGACCAAATTCCACCGAACCGAACCGGGACCCAACTGGCATATGCCTCAACTGAAAATGATCTGAACCCAAACTTCAGCTAAACCAAACTCTTACCAGACTCGTATATTCTATACCCAAAATGTATTTGAACCGAACATTAATTTGACCGTTACCTGACCCGAAATACCAGCCCGTTTGCCAGGTTTAAGCACCAAGATTCTTGCGCGCTGGAGATCAATTTGAAACTCTTACCATAGTTGAAATTATTTTCAACTATGGTAGTTGAAATGTAAAATAACCCTAAAATATATTTTTAAGAAAGTCGAAATTGTTATATATTGATTAAAGAACTTATTACAATAAGTAATCCTTTTTGTTGAAATATAACTTTTTACAAAATTTAATATTTGAAGGATTTTCTACCAAATTTGAATTTTTTTCAACTATCATAGTTGAAAGTGTAAGTATTATTAATTCTACTATAAAAAATTAATATTAAAATATATTGATGAAAGTAAGTTATTTCAAACAGTTAATCCTATTTAGTGAGATATAAATCTTTTAATATATGTAATTTATTTTTTATAAATTAATAGTTATGCAATTTTCAACTACCATAGTTGAAAATAATTTCAACTATGGTAGAATTTTCAAATGTTTAGATCTCTAATTTTTAACCCGTTTAGTGAAATAAGCCAACACGATTGGCTTGCTTAATTAAGGCTCTGTTCTTTTTTGCGGTTGCAAACTAGCATACCGCAGTTTGCTACAACTCACCACACTTTACCAAAAATCATTATTTTTCTATTTCCTCATTTTTCTGTCTCCTCACTTTTCTCTTCTACTTTTTACATTCTCTCTCCTCACCTACCCCACATACCAATAACCCACCACAATTCCACCACACCCACCACAATTCCATCACACTATACCGTAGAAAATAACCCACCACAATTCCACCTTTACAGCTTATTTAATATTAACCAAGTGAAGGTTAACATTGTCATTTAGAAAAAAAATCCTTTAAATGATTTTTTAATAAGATAAATTGGAAAATACATAAATATAACATCATATATTTCGAAATAAATGTCAATTAGATTATCCAGTAACAAGAAGATTAACATAACTTATTACAATATTTTTAGAATAAACAATATTTATTTCACCTAGAAAATAAATAGAAGTTTAGTAAATCATTTTCCTAGTCTTATGACCTTTTTTCCAATTATTTTTACTGAAATGAATTATCCACTTTTTCTCATATTTAAAATTTAACCTTTTAAAATATAGAAAATTTTCTTTAGTTTATGTTTTAAACACCCGATGGGTAAATTATAATTCTAAAAAAGTAAGGCGAGGTCAATTGAAAAAATATATACGTGAAAGAGATAATACTATACTTCTACCTATTACATATTTTATTGAATGTTTGCATGCATCATGTGAATCAAAATTAGTAATAGATAAATACTCCCTCATTCCCAAATTATTTATTACTTTAGATAAAATTTATAAAATTTTAAAAAAATGAAAATGTTCAATAAAATAGTGAATAAAAAATGGTGAATAAAAAAAATGAAAAATAAAAATATACTTAATTAAATTAAATTTAATAAATTAATAATTAATATATTATTAAATTATAAAATAATAGATATTATAAAAATAAATTGTCAGTATAATAATGGGAACGAGGGAGTACAGGGGTTTAGTCAATACTGTCAATTCCAACATGGGTGGTGTTAGTTTTGCCGTGTAAAAGCCAGTCCACCAAATTAACTGGAAATTATTCTAGCTCCTTCTAGCAAAAAATCAGGTAAGATATTTATTATTGCCATGCCAACGAATGAAGGATCAACTGGATCGCTACCATTACAGCCACATCGTCAACGAACCCGGTGCACTTCGAGAACATTCGAGCGGCCCCTCACCCAAATATAACGTTCATATTCACCTTATGATTTTTTTTTTTCCGATTATTCGGATTATTTAGTGTATGCTAACTTATGAATTATTTAGTGTATGCAGAAACTTAAAATATAAAATTAATATTATCGAATATATTGTGAGAAACACTTCATATCAATGCATCTAAGTAATATTTTTAAATATATTGTGCTAAAAATTTAATGTTAAAACGATATATTAAAATATATATTAAATTAAAGGTAACAAATAATAAGGGTTGGAGTAAATAAGTTTTTATGTAATTATGTGTTTTAATACTACTACTATACACTTCGGATATATAGTTAAGTGTGACTTAGAATGATTGAAATGACTACTTATATCATCAAGGTGCATCTTCTTTTCGAGTAGTTCATCCGTCGGAAACACCTCAGTTAAGCGTTCTTGGCTGGGAGTAGTCTCGGGATGGGTGACCTCCTGGGAAGTTTTTTCAGGCAGTGTGTGAGTGAGGACAAAACACGCTGGGAAGTTTTCTCAGGAATTTTCTCAAAATCTCCTTGTTTTGTCATCCTTGATTAGGTTGGATATGGTCTTCTCAAAGGAATCATGTTGCAATCCTTCCTTGTTTCGATCACGTGAGTTGCTTTGAGGTTGGCTAATGTCGTAAGCTCTCCTTTGTGGATTAGAGCATCAACTACCAAGCTAACACGACTCGACTTATATTCCATTGTGTAATCAAACTCCGCTAAGAAGTCTTGCCATTGAGCTTGCTTGGGAGTTGTAACAACCCGCCCCAAAATCATGATTATTCACGTACTAACCATAGTAATTACCTAAATCACGTTATAAATTTTTCGCGTTTACCTTTATTTATTTATTGATTTACTTGTTTATTTATTATTATCGATGATAAGTCTCGTGCAGGAGATGGCTAAGGTGTCGAATTATCGGCTTAAAAATTTACTTTACATATTCATTCAATGAGTTATAGTATTTCAAGTTATACGATGTGTATTATAAATTTATTTACCGAGAAACGGTTAATAATTGTCCGCCTCGATTTCTATATATATTTTACCGTTCCAATTTTAATTTAGTTAATTTCATTTCCTTTACATAATTTCAAGAGGTAACTTTTCCCATTTTATTATCTTTTTATCCAAATTTCATTGTATTTTATTTTTTTTTTATGTTACCAAATTATTATCAATGTATTAAATTTCCTACAAAAACCCGATACTTCAATTTATTACAACAATACATTATATTTACCCTATTTGCTATCATCCTATTATTATTTAGTTAAGGTCTTATTTTAGTTAGTATTAGTTTTAATTAGAGTGGATGATAGATATATATTGGTAATAAGGGGGGGGGGGGGGGAGTTAAGTCATTTAGTCATTCTTACTTCATAAATCTCAAGAGCAACTCTCACTTCCTCTTCCCCCTTCCCTCACTGCTGTGCAACCAGCAGCCACAGCCACCATTTTTCCGGCCGTTTTTCCGGCCAGCCGGCGGCGGTTTCCGGCGCCGTGCATCCCCCTCTTCCTCCCTCTTGTGTTTTCATCCATTTTTAACTCCAAGTGTAATCTCTCAAACCCCAATTTCAATTCCTTTAGGCCCTAATCTGAAAATACATGTTATATCTATGTTTCTTTTATAAATTCTATCTCTTTTACTCTCTTAATTCATGAATTCAAGTATATAATTGTATTGGTTAAGTTAGGGTTTGAGTTTGGAGTATGTGCATGTGTATTTGGATGAGTTCTTGAGGTTTTCTTGTTGAATTCTTGATGGATATTGTTATAATCTTGATGCATGTGAGTTTCTTGATAAGTTTTTGAGTACTAAGGGCTGATTATATATGTTAAGATTATTATTTAAGTGTTGTCATATTTAATTTGGGTGAATTAAAGATATTTTGGTGAAAGAGTGTCAAAGTGTGATGTTTGTGTTGAATGCATGTTGAATCTATGGGTGCATGTGGGATTTAAGCTCTTTGATGAGTTAACTTTAAAGGTTTAATTCTGGAAATATAGTGGATTATAGCCAAAGTGGAGTTGGTTGAGAATTAGTATGAATTAAGGGCTAAAAGTATCATTAGAGCTAAAATTAAGAGCAAAATAGTTTCTGTTTGAATCTTGGAATTTACAGAATTATAAAAGTGGGATTTTTGCCCAGATTTTTACTCCATTTGATAGCTTAAGGTGTTAGCAAACCATAGGCTTTGGAATTTCTAATTTCCGACATGTATAGCCCGAGTTACGACCAAAACCGTAACCTCACGATTTTATATACGAACTCTGAGTCAGTGTTTTGAGGGCTATTTTTCGTCCCTTTGGAGACCTCTTTGGTTTTTATGGTAACATGAAAGTTTTAGGCCTCATTGCAAGCTTTTCGGAAAGGTATGGTTCATAGTCATCCGATATCGGGAGCGTGAGTTACGATCCCGGGAAACCGGGCTGTCCAGAACAACATTCTGCTCAATTTAACCTTTGTGAATTAATGTCTTTTGGGCCTCAAATCAACCCAATAAGGGGTTCTAGGTATAAATGGGTCGTGGTTATAAATTGTCATTATAGAGTTATGTGTTTGAGGCTAAGAGTACCAATTTGGAGTCCTAAGTGAGTCTTGAGAATACCTTTCAAGAGCTAGTATGTTTAAGTAATGTATCGTGACTCTCATATTTCTTTAAGTATCATGTTCAATATCTTTGCTCTAGCTAAAAGTTCCTTCTAGCTTGATAACCTCCAATGTCTAATTCAATTCATTCCTCATTTCATAATTCATTAATCCAAGCTTGCTTTTAGTCACATTTGGACGTGTATATCTTGCTCCATTTCGCCATTTCATTCGATATCGTATTATCAAACCATATTTGAACTCGTTATCTCGCATCCTAGCTTCCAATTTATAATTACCCTATTCATCATCAATTCAAGCTAATTGTCCTAAGTTCAAGCCCTTTTATTTGAATCACCTTCTACGTCATATTTCTCGTGATTTTCCGACCCGAAAACTCCAAAGTTTTATGTGCACAGCTTCTGTCCGGGCCCATTTTGGGGCCCTTCCACTCATTTTTAGCTTCTGGTTTTGTTGACAAAGTTGTAGATTATGTTTTTTTCTATTCCGGGATGTACTCTTTTACTTCGTTTCAATTTTCCTAACTCAAGTTATGGTTTAAACTCTATTTTACTAAACCTGAATTTTTCTTCCTAAAGTTAATTCATTTATATTAGTAAGTTTCTAAACTTATGAGTCTAATTTAGAACTCTATTCGGTTCTTCATTTCTATTTATTCTCATCTTAGTTGACAAACTTCCAAAGCCATCTCCAAGCCGAGATGCGCCGCCAAGATCTTTAGCGTCCCAAGGTACGCAAATTGTCCAGCTTTTACGATCTAAGTTATATTCATGATTCATTCAATTTATGACATGTCAAGCTTTATGTTTTATGATATCATTATGTTCGAAAGTGGACCCATTTTATGTATTCTATGTTTATGTTTTAGCTAGTTACGTGAAGTGCTAGCCTTTTAGATGCTCCTGATCAGAGTGTCCTAGACCTGGCCAGTGTCGACCGCATAGCGGTCACCCAATCCAAATCTAGATCGATTTGGGCATGCGCGTGTGTGAGGTGCTTCCACCGATCATAAGGGTTCCACGTATTTTCTATATACCTCTATTCTATGCTATTCATGTTTATGTTTTATGCACATCATTGCAAGTTATCGTTTTATCCCCTTTTCCCATTTTCAAAATGAATTTAAATGCCGGCACTAAAACCGTTTTCGAACGGTTTACGTGCTGGAGGTTTACGTGCTGAGTGTTTCCCCACTCACTTTTGCGATGTTTTATGGTTTTGTTTTTAGGAGGCTCGAGCTCCCAAGGCAAGGACAAGTCGGTTCCAAAGTAATTCAAATTTGTCAGGTAGTTCTCTAAGGAAATCACCGATTAGCAGCGGCGGGATTTTTGGAAGTCGTTTAGTTGTTAAGCTATGTTTAAGTTTATGTAGTTTATCCAAAGGTTGTATAAGTTTTATATATGAAGGTTTTTAAGCTAGTAAGTTATCTTGTGGTTTTGGAAGTTTCTTTAGTGTTGTTGCCTTGTCTCTTTTGGGAGACGGCGGTAATACCTCGACCTAAGGTGTTCCGCTGCGCTAATCACAGGTTTGGGATTCTAAGTATAGTCTTAATCCTGTGATTAAGGTTGGGGCGTTACAGGAGTGGACTTCTTTTGGGTTTGGAAGTAGCTCGTGCAACATTGTACGTCTTGATAACGAACTTATTCCCGAGCAAGTAGTGCCTCCAAGTTCAAAGGCAATACACAACCGCAGTCATCTCCTTCTCTTGTACCGTCTACTGCCTCTCGGTGTCATTGAGTTTTCGACTCTTGTAAATAATGGGATGACCATCTTGCATCAATACTCCACCAATGGCAAAGTCAGAAATATCGGTATGTAGCTCGAATGGTTTGCCAAGAACAGGAAGTGCTAGAACGGGTTCTTCCGTGACAACCTTCCTTCAAATTTTAAAGGCTTGTTGGCATTCTTCGCTCCAAGTCCAAGCCCATCCTCTTCCCTTCTTGAGCAAGTTGGTGAGAGGAGCAGCGATAACATAATATCCCTTGATGAACCTCCGATAATAGTTCACTAAGCCAAGGAATGATCTTATCTCAGTGACCTTGGTTGGTGGCTCCCAATCAAGGATCGTTTTAATCTTGCCCGGATCCATGCATAGTTTGATTTTTCCGACAATATGGCCCAAGAATGTACTTCTTCTTGGGCAAAGGAGCACTTCTCATTTTTCACATAAAGCTCATTCTCCCGAAGTGTCTTGAACACTTGCCTCAAATGCCGCACATGATTTTCCATAGTTCTTGTTATATATGACAATATCATCAAGATAAACCACCACATAGTGATCAAGGAATGGAGCAAGTACCTTGTTCATGAGGTGCCAAATGTGGCTAGGGTATTTGTGAGCCCAAACGGCATGACTAGGAACTCATAGGATCCATAGCGGGTCGCGCATGCCATCTTCGCCTCGTCTCCTTCAGCTGTGCGGACTTGGTAGTACCCACTCCTTAAATCAAGTTTGGTGAAATACCTTGCTTCTCCAAGTTGATTGAATAGATCATCAATATGGGGAATGGGGTACTTATTCTTGATGATTACCTTGTTTAGCGCTCTATAATCAATGCATAGGCGAAGTGACCCATCATACTTCTTTTGGAACAAGACCAACGTACCATAAGAAGATTTGGAAGGGCGGATGTACCCCGCATCTAAAAACTCCTTGAGTTGTCTTCTTAACTCCTCCAACTCTGGTGGTGTTATTCAGTTTGGGGCAAAAGCGGGTGGTTTACCCCCAAGCTCCAACTCGATTTTGTGATCTACTTCCCTTCTTGGGGGAAGTTTCTTAGGCAACTCCACTGGCATGACCTCCTTGAACTCTTCAAGTACCTCTTGGATGGCTTGGGGTACTTGAGCTTCTATTTTGTCATCCTCTTCCATTATAAGAGTGGCTAAGTAGGTAGATTCCTTCTTCTTCACTCGCTTAGAGAGTTGAAAGGCGGATAACATCCTTCCCTCATCAATGTTCGTCCTAAACAGGACGACACACAATTGTGTTTCCTCCATGATGCACATAATGTTGGCAAAGGGTATGGGGAAGGCCTTCGCCTTGACAATGAAATCAATTCTAAAGTAGAACTTTTTGTCATCTATGGGAACGACAGTAATATTGGCCTTACCTTCCCATTGTCCGATATGAATGGGAGTGTTCTTGGCATGGCTCCATAGATCGGGAATTTTTCGGCATTTACTCCCTTGACAAACCCTTAGTTTAGGTGTAGGAGAGGCCCACGTCATTAGCAAGTTCCTTGGCCATATAGACCGTGTCCGCACCTGTGTCCAACAACGCTTGGAGAGGCTTGTCGTTGATGTGTGTCTCTACGTACATGCGCCCAGGGGATTCATCCTCGACCTTAGCTTGGACAACACTAAGGAATTTTAGAGAAGATATCCTCTTCTCTTCATCTTTCTTTTCTTCTTCCCTTACGAGGGGGGCAATCTTTCCCCTCATAGGACATTCGGTAACCGATGTGGCCCATTACATAAGAAGCATGAGTACCTTCTTGGAACATCATCCTTTTTGCCTTTGCCCTTGTCCTTGTCGTGGCTTTTGAAGGGTCGATCCTTCTTGGGAGACTTGTCTCGATGTCCCCCACCTTTTCCATGGTTACTTGGCTTCTTACTTGGTCCCTTGGAGAACTCTCGCCTACGTTCAGGTAAGGTGTCGACAACAACAACTATTGAATCGATATCATTTGCCCCTTGTCACTTCAGCTCCATCTTAGCCCATAGTTGCAATCCTTCAATGAACATAAACCACTTATCCTTGGCACTCATGTCGGTGATCTCCAACATGAGTTATTGGAACTCCTTGACGTACTCCTGAATACGTCCATCCTTGTGTTGGAGGTGTCGAAGCCTAGTTCGAGCTTCGAATTCGGCATACTCTAGATAGAATTTCCTCTTAAACTCCCTCTTAAGTTGATCCCAAGTAGTGATGGGATCAGATGTGCCGGTGGTGGCATCTTCACACCTGTGTCGGCACCATATTAATTAGGCAACATCTTTAAAGTAGCGGGAAGCGGTGTATATCATTGGACTCAAAGTATGACTCCACATTCCAAATGACGTCAGCAATCTCTCGTGCATTCCTCGACTCCTTATAGAAAGGAGGAAGATGAGTTCTATCCTTCTTGGAGACAGAAATCTCCCGAGCGTCTCCACCATTAACTAGCTCCTTATAGAAAGAAGGAATATGAGTGCTATCCTTCTTGGAGACAGAAATCTCCCGAGCGTCTCCACCATTAACCAATGCGATCATGCAAGTCTTCAATTGCAATTCGAGTTCTTCCACCTTGTTGGAAAGAGACTCGATTGTTGACTTGCAATCAACCAGCTCCTTCCCAAGGGCTTTGTTGGAATCCTTCAACTCCTTTTTTGAGAGCATCGTCCCCATGAACAAGCCCCGTCTTAAGAGAATCAAAGGTGCTTGCACATCATCTTGGAATTCCTTCATCTCATCCTTAGAAGGGAATTCCTCCGTGTATTCGGCCTTTCCCATCAAGGCATCGAGTTTCTTCACTAGGTGGGACACGATGTCCTCCACTCAACCATCCTTTCATTAAGAGTGACAAATTCCGGGTTCTCCGTGCTCTCCTCATTCCCCTTGCCCTTTTTGGAGCTTTGCTTGGCCACAGTCGACATGACTTTTCCCACACACAAATTTCTCAAAGCCGAGGCTCTGATACCAAATGTTACGGGGTGACTTTTATTTGTACAACACCCCTGCGACACTAGCAAACTTTAACCCAATTTTATGTTAGAAGCTTGCTAGTAAACCTTTCACAAATTAAACTTAGACTATGAAAGACTAAGAAAGTTTAAAGACAAAAAAAGAGAGACAAAGGTATGTTTGGAGAATGCTTTGAGTATTGCTTCAAATATTCCAAGGGGTATTTATACACTTCTACCTCCTTGATGGACAATAGAAATTGAATTGGTCCAACGGTCCAAATTGTTAATCTAGATCGTTCCATACAAGTATAAAACATTCTATACAAGTGTAGGGTACTTTAGAATATTTTAGGATTTTCATGAATTGTCTAGAGAATTATAGGGACTTTTGGGAATTATAGAGAATTCTAGAGCTCTCTTGAAAAATAAGGAGTATTCCGGATGTTCCTAAAATATTTTGGGACATTTGAGATGATTCCAGTAGATTATGTGACATTTGATAGTCGATACAACTAGAGTACAATTTTTTAATTTTTAGTATCACTAAATATTAAAAAGATAGGAATCACTTACGTACAAAAGTCAAAAGTAAAAATGATTATTATGTTTTAAAATCCCCAACTTTGAGAATTGTTCACGAAAGTATCCTGAAACTTTTGAAATAAATATCTCAAACTTTGGGGATTGTACTCGTCAGTAGCCCAATGCCGAATAAAAAGCAATTAAATTCTAGTTTTTTCTGCAATGTAGCGATACTTTTTTGACTGATATATGTAGCATGGAAGTGTATCTAAACCAAAAATCAATCACTGCATTGTAAAAAACCCAAGTTTAAATAATCTTAACTTAGTGTTGGGCTGTTAACAAATACAATCCCCTAAAGTTTGGGATATTTATTTAGAAAATGAAGATTAGGACATTCAGATGAACAATGTTTAAAGTGGGAGTTTAAAACCTAACAATAAGCAAAATTATTAAATCAATTTTGATAAATTTTAAATATTTAAAGATATTATGATGGAATTTAGAGATTACGTGGATATGATTTCCTCCGTTGAAAATAGATGCGCAATTTGGATGGACTCTGATAATAGGGAGCCACATCGCATGCGATGACGACACGTGGACGTAGATGCACAACGGTCTGTCTCCCCATAACTGTTATAAATACTGACCTATCCTAGCTCAATCAATTCACTTCTGACAAATTCGAGCTCTGCTTTCCTTCTTATCCACATTCCGCTTACGAAACACGCTCTCTATCTTTTTCCCATCATCAGTTACATCAGCTCAAAAAATGTCGTGTTGTGGAGGAAACTGTGGCTGTGGATCTAGCTGCAAGTGCGGCAATGGCTGCAATGGGTAACCATCTCTTCTCTATTCAAACTTCGTAATTCAAGGATTCATCGTTTCTTGTTGCTTTATGCTTCAATTTCGTCCCATGGAAATTGCCGTCATATTCGGTTATCAATTAGAATGATTAAACTGTAAAAGTCGATTTGAGGTTTTGATGGATCTGAGGTTTTGATGATGCATAGGTGCGGGATGTACCCAGACTTGGTTGAGAACTCAGCCAGCCCTGTTGTCTCCCCTGTCGATGGACTTGCTCCCAAGGCATCGTGAGTTTCTATCTCTTTCTCTTTTTTAGGGTTTTTACGTTTGATCGATTGGATCGGAAGAGATTAATCTGGAAAATTGGGGTAAAATTGAAATTGCAGGTACATGGTGGAAGGATCAGAAATGGGAGTAGCAGCCGAGAACGATGGATGCAAGTGTGGCCCTGACTGCAAATGCAACCCATGCAATTGCAAGTGAGAATTAGTCAAGACGTCTCTATGGAAGCATTAAAATTAAGGCTTATATGTATCGCAGTTGTGGGTTGGTTGTATTAGTCTGTGGTGTATCAGTATGGTATGCTGCAAGAATATAAGGTGGCTTATCTTCTGTCGTACTGTGTAATCGAGGGGATCTAGTGTGTGACTCTTGATCAGTGTTTAGGGTTTGTTAGAATAAAATAGTTCACATTAATTCTGATATGATATGATGTCGTCTGTCATTAATTATGTTAATGTGAAGTTGCTTATGGCTTATGTGTTACTCTCTTGTGTCTGTCTTGATTTTATGCAACTTACTTTAGAATCAATTGCCTCCTTAGAGCCTCTTTTCTAAATCAAATGTTAGAAAAATCTGGTTGGATTGATTGAAGTTCGGTGATTCTTGTGTTATGGTTGAAAGAAAAAAGGGAACAATAAAGAAAACTGGTATGGAATAATGGAAAGGTTGAGTAAAGTCTACAGCAGCTACGACTTTTTAGTAAAAATCTGAAAGGGAAAATATCACAGATAAAGGAGATAAACGAAAAATGACAAAGGAGCTACTACAATTGAAAAACGAAAATAACATAGGAGTTATCACCAAAGAAAAATTATGAATTCTCATAGATTTACAAAATTTAGATATGAATGTAAGTGAAGATAGTTTTGCAGTATAAATATTAAAAAGATAATAGTAGTTTCTGAGTTAAATGACCTCAATATGCAAGTAGTAACTAGTAACTACTGCTGCTACCTCCGTCCTTTTTTGTTTTTGTTTGTCACCTCAACTGCTTTTGGAAAACGAGGTGAAAAATTTGTAACTTTCCCAAATTACCTCTATATTAATTGAAAATAATAATTGTTGGAATCGTAAAAAGTGACAAATACATTTATTAATTAGGGGTAAAAAAGGAATGACAATAATTAGAATTATAAATTTGACAAACAAATTGGGACAAAGGAATTAGTTAAATTGACAAACATTTTGGGACGGAGGTAGTACGAAAGAAAGATGAATGCATGTGAGTGATTGTTAATTTGTTTAGGGAGTGTTTGGTAGGAATTAAAGTTTTTTTTGGGAAAGATTTGTCTGAGAAAAATTTCCCTTAACCTTCTTTAAGGGAAATTTTTCTGGTGGTCCATCGTGAAAATTTTCCCGAAGTCAACCTGCATTCAAATATGGGGAAAATAAGTCAACCTGGGAAAATTGACTATTTTCCCGGGATTATTGATCAACCAAACGCACCCTTAGATGAAAATGAATCAGATTCATATGTACAAATCTTCTTTCAAAGCGTGCAAGCACTTAAATACATGTACTATCTCCGTCTCTAAATGAGTGTTAAATTTGTTAACTATCTTGTCCTTTTTTATTTGTTAAATTATCTAACTTTTACATTTTCAACAATCATAATACCAATCCTATCCCTAATATATACGTTTTTTTACCTCATTTCAAGAATATTATAAGGGTATGACAATTTGAAAATTTTTCATCTCATTCTCCATGTTTATTGATTTTGATGAGTTAGTTTTTGTGATATACAATTAGGACGGAGGTAGTATAATAATGAATAACTGGTGTATTGTTTGTGATCATTTAATGATATTTTTGGTCAAAATTCATCCAACATCATTAAGAAATCTTGAAGGATTTGGTCTCGTAAAAGTAAATTCAAATTTGCAATGAAGGGTAGTTTGAACAAGTTGTAGACACGTAAGAACATGTTATGTTGGAACATTTTGGAAGATATATATTTCTTTGTTCGTGACCCTTAAGTAGAATTCAAATATTCCCATCACATGTAGAACTCTACATTGAGAAGGAAAGTTGTACGTTTTTTATTTAAGGGTGTTCAGAGAAGATGATATTAGGTTTTTCGCTGTTTTGTAGTTGTCTTTTTCGTGGTTGTAGCTTTTCGCTGTTTGCTGGTTATCTTTGATTTGTCTTATATTGTTTTTGCTGTTTTACAAATATTTTATTATATCTTTGATGTTTTATAGCCTTTTGACTTCCATTTATTAAAAAAAAAATAATCTTGACCTTAATAGTTTCAGTTCTCAAAATACTACATGAATTATTACTCTCACATAAATAATGCTAGACTCAATGAGATCACATGTTAAAAACCAATCTTAGTAGGACACATGACGAGTACATCCCACGTTAAGGATCCAATAAGGACCATGATAACCATCTTGACTCAAGATGGTTCTTAACCATCTTGAATTGTTCATTTTTCACATTTTTGTAACTTTTATTAATTTTTTTTTAATAATTATATATATTTATCAATTATAATAATATAATACTTATTAGCTAGGTGAAAAAAATATAATAATTGCCTAAATTTATCAATTATAGTAGAAAATCTACATTTTATACATAGTTTTGTATTTCTGAAATAAATATAAATAAATAATTATTTTTAAATTGTTTATAAGTTGTAGTAACCCTAAAAATAATGAAACATACCTTTAGAATGATTTAAATAAACTTACATTTCACTTTATTAGTAATTTAGAAGAAATGCAAGATGGTTAATAGTCATCTTGTGTCAAGATGTTTATCATTTTCGATCCAATAAAAAGAAACAACATTTTCCTTATCAGAGGATGCAAATAAAACATCATCAGCACCTTCCGCAAATGTAACTACAAAATTTTCTTGATTATAATCGTTCTTGGCTTATTGTTCATTTTTTTCTTTTTCAACTTTCAACGTTCAGTAATATCATGACTGAGTTTGCCACCATAGTTGCAGAAACTTTTGTTTTTCGGTCTTTAAAGTTGGTTTTGTTCTCCTTTATAAACACATCCTCCCCATTAGATTTATCATCAAGGTCAATTCTTTCTTTGGATATGAGAATATCCTTAACATATTGAAAGAATAAAGTTTCATCACTGCTATAATTATATCCTTGAGATTTTTGCAGGATTCAGTTAAATAGACAACCGACAAAATAACTTTATCTTTATCCTTAATTTCTTCTTCGAGACTCTTCAAATCAACTATAATAAAATTAAGGGTTTTTGGCCTCAAATAATATGTACTGAAGGGCTTGTAACTAGGAATAATCCAAAGTGACTTTTCGGCCATTAGCAGTCTAACTTTTTCACTATTTTCTCATAGCAGTCCAAAACCAATTTCCGGCACCGGAAAGCTGACGTGGCGACCGGAAAGTATGTTTATTCATACTTCAAAAGGGAAATTTCTGGTCGCCACGTCGACTTTTCGAAATTGGTTGCAATTCGCTATGAGAAAATAGTAAAAATCTGATCTAGTGGCGAAAGTCACTTTGATTATTCTTAGTCTCAAGTCGATCACATATTATTGAACCAAAACCCTAAAATTAAACCTTACTCAAGTGTTGTTAAATAGGGGTATCTTCAGACAGGAACAAAATTTTACCTTTAACCTGATTTTGTTGGCAATGCTAGCTCCTCGACATGTAGAGTTCTTCCAACCGACTCCATCCATTGGGTTCTCGTTGTCAAGTACTTTCTTAATAACATTAGGAGTGAGAAATAGTTAGATACCTAAAGAACCTTTAACTATAAATCTCGTCATTTTGTATCATCATGGTTCCATGCAACTTTTTCTTGTTAACCTCCCATTGTTCGAAAATCATCTTTACCGGTTTCTTGAGAAATCCATTAACGCCCCGTTCTTTTATGCGACTGGTTGGTTGCTGTTCCACACCGCACCACAACTTTCCATATTCCACCACAACCCACCACAATCTACCAACCCACTTACCATTGTTTACACCACAACATTCCACAATCCATCACAACCTTACACATTCCACCATGACTTTCCCCAACCCATCACAATTTTCAAATTTCCACTACACTGCATTGCAACCAATCGTATAAAAGAAGGGGCTAAGGATTGTCCATAACCCGTGTTGACTGATGGGTGCTTTCATCCAAAATTTTCAGATATTTAAGTTAATTAATCTCACCGCTGAACTTTTCAATCTGAACTTTTATGATTGTTGACCTCTTTGAACTTGGACTCTAATATCGATTGTTGTGAGCGAACAAGGTGAAACAATAAAGAAAATTAGTATGGTATATATAAAGGAAAGATCAAATAAAGACTAAAGGAGATATTACTTTTACGTGAAAGTCGATAGGGGAAAAAATCATATATGGACGACAAATGAGAAATAATCCACTTGTAAAAAGAACTATTACAAACTCTCACATTCTACGTATGAATATAAGTGAAAATGCTCTTGATATAAGTGTATAAATACTACAAAAATTAGTAGTTACTCCTTCCGTCCCAATTAATTTGTCCACTTAACTTTTTTACGGTCTTCAATGCGACATTTTGACCGTTAATTTTTCATGTTTTATCTAAATAAAATTAATAATATAATATTCTAGTAAAAGTATTTTTCATCACAAATCTAATAGTGGTAGTCTTGTACAATAACTCAATATATAATTTGTTAAATTAATGGTCAAAGTTTAAAAATTTTGACCTACAAAGTCAAACCTGGACAATTTATTTGGGACGGAGGGAGTATAAAATTGTTGAAACAACAAACACTCGTGACTTTAATTTGTTTAGAAGGAAATGAACCACATGCCAAAATCATCCTTCAATGCACTAGTAATCAAAGTACAAGGCACTTAACTACATGCAAAATAATCAAAGTCATTGGTATGTACACAAAATCACAGCCATCCAATAATAAATATCGACATGAACATAATATTAATCTTAGACCATTTAACCTAATATATTTGGACTTAAATCCAACCATATGTAAAGTTTTGCTTTTAGTTTTATCCTTTTGTACCTTATCTTCCCTCAGTGTACTAATATTTTTATTTAATTTTGTGTGGCCCACCATGTTCTTTTATAGGATGCGATAAATTTATTTCATTCTATATATCCTACCTTTTTTACTTTATCACACTTTTTTCATACTATTCATATTTCTTACATATTTAATAAGTGATATGTGACTGATGTGATTACTTTACTCATAATATCTTATTAAATTATAAATTATATATTGAAAAAATATTTATTTAAATAATGCGATCAATGTGACTTACTTTCCTAAACACTATCCCTCATTTTCAGTTTATCCCACATTTTGAACTTTATTCCACTTTTCTATGCGTTCTCTATCCCACACTATGAAAAAGGACCTGATTCCATTTTAGTGTTTCCATTTTAAACTTTATTCCACCTTTTCTATATGCTTAGTTATCCACCTCTCCTAGCATTTTGGGCCTTTTTGGTAACCAATTGGTAACTGTTAGCCGGTAGCTATTAGCTATTAATTGTTTGAATTAGTTGTTTGATGTAGTTGTTTGAGTTAGTTATTTGCGAGAAAAATGTTTAGTAAAACACGTATTTGTGAAAAAGTATGATTGTAAAAGTTCATTTATGCCCATAACAATGCAATAGTCTTCGTTGTGCGTTTGCACGTGTTTTCAAAATTACTTATAGATTTATAATGATGAAATAAACTTGTCTTTAATATACTTTTGTGATATTTAATATTTTTTTTACTAATTATATTGTTAGTCATATTCAATATTATGTAATAATTACATTGTTATTCAACATAAATTTTGTTTCCTTTCAATAATAATATGAACTTATGATATTAACAATTCCATTATATGCATAGGGTTACTAAAATGAATAATTTATGATAGTAACAATTCTATTTTATTTAATAATAATTTTGCAGTTTTTATAAGTGTTCAAAGTAATTATTGGAATATTATGATATAAAAAGTTCCATAGTATTTATTACTTTGTAACAGTTCTATTATGTTTAATATTAAAAGTTCCATTATATTCAATGCCAACTCAATTTTCATTTTAATATTATTGAAATTTATGACATTTAATTATATGTTAGAGTTAATAAAATTAATAATTTGTTAATTCTATAAAAAAATTAAATTAAAAATATTAATTAATAATTAAACATAATACACAACCACACATTAATTAATTTGTATTAAATAATAATATAAATATAATTGAATATATTAATTAAATAATTTAGTATTTAATGTCACAACTAAAAGTATGTGTATTACCAACCACTTTTTCCAACTAATTTAAAATGGTTGAAAAAACTAAGAGTTTTAGTAACCATTTCATATTTCAACTATTTTTTAAAAATTTTATGTGGGAAAAAGGGTTGGAAATTCCAACTACTTTTGTCAAGATGGTTAGAAATTTTTCCAACCATCTTTTTTACTACTATTTGGAAATAGTTGGAAAAATAGTTGATAAACCATTTTTCAAAAATTTTATAACCAGTCAAAAACTTTATAACCAGTTAAAAAATTTACCGTGTCCAAAATACTAAAAAATACTCAAAAAATCTTGTGTCTAAAATACTAAAAAATACTCAAAAATCTTGTAACCAAACAAGTCTTTTATCATTGTATTTTCATTTCTTATGGCTCCATCTTGGTGGACAGTAAACACGTTCACATGTCTACAGAAGAGAATTTTATTTTGGACACCGTCTATAGAAGAGATGAGACATTGAAAGAAGAGGTGGGACTTCGGAGGAGAGGCGGTGATTCGTGGAAGAATATATAATGCATAAATTGACCATGTTATATGGTAATTAACGCCATGTTATTTGTATTGGTAACTCTTTTCAATTTAATCCAAACTTTACACAATTCTCAAAAAAAATTCTCTCTAAAAATATAATTTCTCAAAAAAACATAATAACTTATCCAATCCAAACCAATCCAATCCATCCAAACTTTATTTTGTGCAATCGAAAGAACAAAAATTTATTTTCACTATTTATATTTTTATCAATTTTATAATATCATTTATTTTTACGTTATTCATCTTATATATAATATATATATTTAAGATTCATGTATTTAGTAAATGATGTGACTTATTTTACTCGTAATATTTTATTATAAATTATAAATATTTTTTATATATCATATTCACACTTTATCAAAATATCTACCTTTATTCATATTATCTAGGAGCATCTGATCAACCTATTTTATTATACAAATTTCTTTTATCCACATAAATTATGGTAGTTTTATTAGTCTTTGCATCCATCCCAAAAACGTTATTTAATTTTGGATGGAGGGAGTATGGTCCAATAACTCAATTATTGAGCTATGCCATCTCTTCACGGGCTACTTTGCACTTAAACCTTTTCGTATGTTCCGGCCCTAATAGATATATATTTTCTTTTGAAAAATTAGATTCTAATCATTTTTACTTTCACCAACTGTATATTACTTTTTTTATTTTCATTTTAGATTCAGATGGTCCAAAAAAAATTGTAGTGATACTAAATTCAAATCCAGATTGATATTTTTTTTATTCATGCCCCATATTATTTTTATTTTTTCATTATGCCCCGAAAAAGATAATGAAATTTAGTTACTAAAAGAATCTTTAAATTAATTTTTGTTAGAATCTAAACAATTATTATGATTTGTTAAAAGGAATAAAAGTGAAAAAACGTAAAAAAATGAAAAAAAAATTAGGAGAAATGCCGTAAATTTATTAAGAATCATTTTAAAGTGTTATACTACATTTTGAATCAAATCCAACTCAGTTTATGATATTTAGGGTATACTTTCGGTGGTGTCCCACAAGAATTTAGTTTTTTTTTGGACCACCAGAATCCAAATGAAAATGAAGATTATTGCTATACAATTGGTGAAAGTAGGGATTATTAAAATCTATTTTTTTTTTTGGATAGTTATAGCCCCAGATTTTATTCCCAAGGAAGAATCAGTGCCAAAGAGCACTATCAAAATAGATACCTCCAAGACCAAGACACCAAAGAGATCGAAAAATGTTGTCTTTCAGCAAAAAGAGGGGATAAATGGAACCCCGAGTACACTTTCCGCAAAAAATTACTCTTTTGACCCCGATTTGATTGGGGTTGAAACGGTCTAGCAGTCGTGTCGAAAGTTACACTTAATGTCGGGTGTGTGAAAATTATTATCACAAATATCAGATAGGGTAAATGTAATTTACTCACATAGATGATACGACCGTAATTAGTACCAAAAATTGACAACTTCCAAGAGCACTATGACCCCTTTTGCAAAAAGCTTTCAATAATTCTAGATGAGCTTATTTGAAAGTCATTAGTACCAAAAATGTTGTCTTTCAGCAAAAAAGAGTCATTTCTGGAAATTGGGAAAGGGGAGGAAGATAGGACGAAGTGAGATGGGAAATTGGGAAAAAAGTAATTTCTAGATGAGCTTATTTGATAATTATTTTTGTTGTTGGTTGTTCCATTCCATTTCAATTTCTCACCAAACACTCTATATTTTGGAATCTAATTCCATACCCATCTCTCTAGAGTTCTAATTTCATTCCCATCTCATTCCAAAATTCTCACTAAACGGGCCCTAAAACAAAAGCTCACCTCCTAATTAAATACCCAAACAACACTATGTAACCTGTAGACAGAGAAGGATATCAAAGCTTGGAGGGATGGACTTCTAATTAAGAAAATAATATATGTATTAATAGATTTCTAATTAAGACAGGTATTAAAATAGATGGTGTACAAGACTAATAGTGTACATAAATGTATATCCCCTCAAAAAAAGAGTTATATACATGGTGACACAGCCTACAAAAGTGTGCAGAAATGGATATATACATAAGAAAGAAAAAAGCAGTCAAGTTGATGCTACAAGTTCATTCAGAAGATCTTGAAAAATGATGGCCTCAATCTCAAGTGCAACACATTCAGCATCAAACTGTAGATTCATCCATCCATCATCTTTGGAAAGATCACGCGTCGTTATGTAATCCGAAGGTTGCTCAGGCTGAGTATGTTTGGATGAGCCCATGTACCAATTTATGCACGACCAAACCTCCTCAAGAACGCGGTATCCCTTTGGCATTGGATGCGTCCTAGCACTCCAACACACCGGGGTTGGCCAATACGATACTGATCGCTCGTACATTTTCAACAGAACCTCGTTGATCAAATCGAACAGTAGCAGGTGATTGCTCGAGCTACCTTCTTTCGAGGGCGAGCAATCCTCTGGTTCGAGTAATGAGCATGTTTCTAACTCGACGAATACTGATGGGTCAACTGGCTGCTCAGATGACTCCCAACTTCCTAGCATTTGGGTTCCTGAGTATCCTGAAAGTTTCAGGATGTCTTTCACGTACTTGAATTCTGCTTCGTCGTTACTGTCAACTTTTAGCTCTTGAACACTGTCAGCTCTGAAGTCCCATGGGGTTTCCTCGATTGCTTCGGTTTCTACCACTTTTGTGATACCAAATGTGGGTATGGTTGAATCATCAGATAACTGTTGGGTTGGTTCCACTTCTGCTTTCAGCTTTCAGTTAGTATAGAAATCCCAAGGAAAATTGTATTTTAATAATCTCTATTTTCACCGTTGGACAACAATAATCCTTACTATTAATTTGGATTCTGGTGGTCCAAAAAAAATAAAATTGGATTGTAGTGGTGGTACCAAATCTATCTCCACATTCTTTTTATTTTTTTCATTCCTACACCATATTGTTTTTGTTTTTTCGTTCATGTCCCTATAAAGGTAATGAATTTTAGTTTTTAAAATATTTTTAAAATTATTTTTTTGAGACTCCGAGTAATTATTATGAATTTTTAAAAGAAATAAAAGTGAAAAAATCGTAAAAGTAGTAAAAAAAATTGAAAAAAATTGGAAGAAACACCGTTAATTCATTAAAAATCATGTTAAAGTGTTATACAAAATTTTGAATCAAATGCAACACAAACTGAAAGTAGGGAATATCGCCGTCCAATTTGCAAAACATGGGATTATTAGAATCCAATTTTCCTAATCCCAATATGTTGAAAATACTACTCCCTCCGACCCAAAAAATTTGTCCCAGTTTGACTAATAAGGTCAAACTTTATAAACTTTGACCGTTAATTTGTAAAATTATATGATGACTTAGTGTATAAAATCATCATTGTTAGATTTGTGATACAAAATACTTATACATGAATACAACATTATAAGTTTTGATGAGATAAAATGCAAAAAATTAATGGTCAAACCATTACATTGAAGACTGCGTACAGTCATACAAGACAAATTATTTAAGACGGAGGGAGTATGTTATAAAGAGTGGTAAATTAATGTGGGTGCATACATAGGAATATATACCTTGTAGTTTTTCAAGAACAGGCATGTCTGTTGGTGCTTCAGATCCATCAGCAGGATGATGTATGTCATCAGCAGTAGTATGGCAAAGAGCTTTCTCACATTCATCCTTGCTGACACTTCCTAAATCATCATTTTCATCATCATCTGCTGGAATGTCTTCCTTATTCTTAAGTTTTTCTTGGTGGTTGCTTTTACAGATTTCAGATCCTTGATGGGTTTCTCTTCTGAGATTCATGGTTGGAACGTCCTTGGCCTTACGCTCACTGAAACATGTAGCCCATCTGTTTGGTGTCCGTGATGAATTATACCCATAATTATGATTATTGTCATCATACTGGTAAGCCAAGGGTGCTTGAATATCAGGGGATGATAAGATCCTCCGAAGGTCTCTTTTCTGGCCGCGAAGTTTAGACGAAGTTTCATCCACGACTCGCAATCTTGGCCTCTCAGGACTGTTTGCTACTCTGAAACTAGTTGATTGTAACAGATGGCGATATCTATCCTCTGCCATAGCCTGATCAAGGGGTGATGATGCTGGCTTCTTACTCTCACTTCCATCCTTGGTACGGTTTGGAGAGAATGATATTACTTCATTCTGATCAGATATGGGAAGCAGAGGACTATCTCTTTCATCCTCTTCAGAAACCTTTTTCCCAACAGGGATCTTGTGAAGAACAGCATCCATAGCAATTCGACGCCTCTCTTTCCTGCTCTCGCGAATCAAGTGTTTAATCTTCTGTCCAAGGTCCTTGAATCTTTTCCCAACCATCCCAGAATTCTCGTCGTTGCCTTCCTGAAACGACCCTTCTTCCTTGGAGAAAGACTTGTGTTTTTCTCCGAGTTGATCGGGTGAATGACTGCCTGAGCTAGACGGCTCGCAACTAGGAAATGTCCCTGACTTTGTCAGTGTTTTTCTTGCAGTAGTAGTGCTTGACGTTGTCCCTGTGTTCGCTTGCTGATTCAAGAAATAATGTTGGCGTAAAGACGGTCCAGGATCGTCAAGTATCCTTAGGAAAAACTGCTTGTTGACACTAAGTACATCCAAAGCTTCAAGAAACTCCTTAGAATGTTGGAAAGATATACTCCTCCCAATGTTCCTGTTATGAGGAGGCAGTTGATTGATTTCCTCGTCGTGTATGTCTTGGAAGAGCATGTTTATCTGATCCAACTGATGTTCATCATGGTCACCCATGACATGCTTTTTGGTCCCTAAATGACACTCGATCTTTCGAGTGTTACATAGGTCACATTTGTCAATGCTTGGTTTGGCAGTACTGATTTCAGTTGTTGGTAGTTGTTCAACATTATGGGATGGTTCAGAATGAAGACTTTCACTAGTTGGTTTGGATTCTTGAGGGGAGGCATCAATTTTGGTTATTTGAGAAGGAGCTGGACAAGTTAAACTTCTTCTGTGTTTACCCCTCCTTTTAATCACCTCCTTCATGATCAGTTTCTTTATCCGTTTCGCTCGCGAGCTTTTAACCGGTGGACTGGATGGTAGAGGAGAAGATCCATCGCTCTGCTGTTCTACATTTGGAGGACAACTTTCAACTGAAGTGTTCACCTCTGTAACACGTTCTTCTATCTGAAGTTTTTGTACCAAAAACAAAATGTATGGCATTAGTTTGTCCATTCATATTCCTATGGAGATGTGACTGCTAGTTTTTAACATACTGTATTTATTTGGGAATTCAGAATGAAACTAGATTTACATACTTGTAGATTCCCCATATTTGCTCGGGTATCTCGTGAGTAAGGCTCAGAAGCATAAGGTCCATTCGTGTCAACCCCTGTGTGCAAACAAATATAGTGAATAGCGAGAGAGTAAAGAGCTACCGAAATTGATAGATAAAGGCCATTTCTCTTTATGGGTGATGATAAGTATCTTGCCCCAAGACACTGCTTAAATGTCTTTTTTCTAATAAAATTAATATTTATTATCATTTTTAATCTTAATTTTTTGACAGATACTATTAATTATCAGTTATAAGCTTGGAATGTATTGGCTACGCCAACAATTAAAATTGACACCCTAACGAATGAACCCCATCCGTTGGAAATATTTTGGACGCATTTTCATAAATTTTAAAAAATATAGATAAAAATGTGATTTTATAACATTTATATATATTATTATAGTTGAAGAAGTCAATCATGTCATTTTTTTGCAATTTAATTTACAAATATATAGGTTTTGTAGCATCACAAGACACTTAACAAAATAGTTAGTACAAAGTTTTTTTTTCAAATGTAAGTGGTCCAACCCATTGGGTATCTCAGGGGTATAACCCAACAGGGTTGTAGTGGACGGGGAAGCCAATGGCCCAAAGTGGGCCCCCACTCCAGCCCACAATATTCTCCGAAAAGGTAAAGGAGAAATGCCCCACCAAAAAATCGAACCCTAGATGGCAGGATAGGAGGTGAACCTCTTGCTACTTAGGCAAAAAGTGATTGGCAATTAGTGTACAATTGTTATTGTCTTGTCTTACAATAACCGAGCTCTTATATAGGGTTTATATTAGGTCCAAGGGAATTAAGGTTGAAAATGATGAGACAAACCAAAAGACCCTTGGCACGAGACAAGAATGCAACCAATATAAATGAGTAACATGATGATAAGGACGATTAGAAAGTTTGAATAATACAAACCATCAACATTTTTTTCGTTGTGTTTTTTGTTCTTCTTAACATGATGCCAACGATGATAATCAAGAACATGAAGCATCCGCACCCACTTGAATTTGGGATTTGTTTTTTCATTTACGGCGCCATTAGATGTTTGATTTGTGTGCCTCCCCATTATTCTTGTGATCACTTACCAATTTTTTCCACCTTCAAATTTAAAAACGAAAATTTCAATGTAAACACCATACATAAATCATATCAATTTATACAAAAAATAGAGTAAATAATCATCCCAACCACAAGAAGTAAATTTAAACCAATATTCAAAATTTCCTGCACATTTATGAGTGAGTTAAATGACATTGTTGGATTTTTTTTTAACATATTGGTCCGGTGAAACTTGAAATTACAAATTGTTATAAAGATGAGAGAACAATCACTAAATCACAAAATTTGAATGGGTTATATGACAATGTTGGGTTAATTGAACTACTTGGTATAAATGTTTTTTTTTTTCATTATGATTAAACAATCATTATTAAGGTAAAATACCAAACTTGAAATTGACAATGAATGGTAGACTATAAAATCTTTCACCAATATGAGGAATAAATTTGGTTTCATTTTATTGTCAATGGCCGGTTACAGAGATGCGTAAATGATGTTGTTACAAGGAAGAGAAGATAAAATGAAATACAAAAAAATGAAGAATGAAATTTACCGAAAGAGAAAAAAGGGAATTTGTTGGCTGGAAGAATAGGATTTAATGATTGCCTGTTAGGATTATCCAATTCAAGCTGAAGACTAGGCAGGGGGCCATCCAAGGTTGTTGTTTCATAATTGGTCTACAACTCTTTAATCTCATCTACCAAATTATCACTAATTTAGTTTTTAATTCTCCGTAACTTTCTCTATTCCGCTCTTTCTCCACACCTTCTCATTAAAACAATCACTTTTTTTTTCACTACTTAACTATTGATGCGCATTTTTAAGATTATAGTTGTTATTTACAAAGAAAATTAGGGTGATTTGTCACTTTAATTTTGTTAAAAGGGCAATATTATATTTTTATAGAAGTATTTTTGTTATGAATAAAGTTTTTAGACAATTATTTTATCATCTAATCTACCAAATAAAGCTTTTAACCTTATATATAAGTGTAGCTTTAAACTAAAAATATATGTGTGTGAGGTACTATATATGAACATGAACATGTGCTCCCGATAGAATGTAATAAATTCTTATTTTAGCTTTAGCTGTTTTTTTTTTATCTTCATTGTACTTATGATCATGTTAGTTTTAACTGTTTTGTTGTTGTTTTTGTAGCTTTTTATATTTTTTGATATGAACTTTATGGCTCTTTGACTTAATAATAATAATAATAAATAAATAAATTCTTATCTAGGTGTCCTTGAATATAGTCACTCTATTTCAATGTATTTGTTAGATTTTTGTATTTGTTAGATTTTTTTTTACAATGTCCATTACTTCACTGTGACAATTATTTTTTACGGATTTATTTTCAAATAAATTATAAGGACATATTTTTATGAAAATATTTTTTTATTATAAATCTAACACTGGTTAGTTCACATGACAAATCATTATTTATAATGAGAAATAAATGTTAAAATTTTTATAATGAAAAATTAATATTGTCAAAATTTTTTTTAAAGTAACCTGTGTAATTGTAGTGCCACATAATTTAAAATACTGAGAGTGTAAAGGTTCCCCCCAGGGGCAGCAAGTGAAGCAATGTGAGAATTAGGGTTCATTGCCAACTAATTAAAAAATAATCATACAGCCTTTGTTCGATATTATTTATCTATTAAGGCTTATTAGGGTGAATAAAAATGTTATGAAAATTTGACATTACATTAGTTATTTATGGCGGAGAAACAGAAGTGGATGGATGAACTTTAGCGAAAAGTGAGTATTGTTGATTACTGGTTAAATTAATAAGATAACTATCAAAAATGAAAAATAGAAAATATTATATATGAGAAAAAGTAATTAAGTTAAAATAATAAATATTATAAAACTGAGTTACTATTAGCTTCGTCTCATATCACTTGACTTTTCAATCAAAATAGAAAATTAATGAAATAATTTAATTGAGGCCCTGTTCTTTTTTGCGGTTGGCAAACTGCGGTGTCACAGCCTACCGCAGTTTGCCACAACCCACCACAAAATACTATTCTACCACAATTCACCACAACCCACCACAAATTACTTTTTCAAATTTATTATATGTCTTTAATATAAATTTTCAATCAATACTTTTTCAACTCACTTTTTTCAATATAATACTATTTCAACCATTTTTTTAATCATTCAAAAACAATACAATATTTCAATTACTTTTTCACAATTACCAATACAATATTTATATACATACAAAAAACTCACCACAACATACCAATAACCCGCCACAATTATATCACAACCCGCCACAATTTCTCCACACCATACCGCGCCATACCACAGAATACCGCATAAAAGAACAGGGCCTGAGTATCATATTTGCATAAAAAGTTGTAAAATGTTATTATTAAATTGGTTGTATATCTTTCTCTTTTAAAAAAATAAATAAATATAGCTAGTTGAGAAAAATTATATATAAAATTGTAAAATGACAAATATCATGGAGTAGAAAAAATTAAACAAGACTTCAGTAAGTATGAGACTTAAAATATCATTTCATTCACTATAAAAGAAAAAAGACACTTCACAACAATTGTTAACAGCTTGCTTACTTGCCCGCCTTCTAACTGGTGTTCACACACGATTTACCATTTTGCCCTCGAATAATAATATAATAACAAGTAGTTTGTTTATCTGCCTTCTGGCTTGTGTTCACACATGAATTTTATTATTTTGCCCTCAAATAATAATAATATAATAACAAACAACTTGTTTGTCTGCATTGTAGCTCGTGTTCATACACGAATTTACTTTTATATCATTAAATATTAATATAATAACAAACATTGTAAGCAATCTTTTTAATGACGCTCATTTAATATTGTAATTTATTATAATTTGTAAACAATTAAAGGTCAAAACTTAATCAAATTAACGAACATATAAAGACGGAGCTGAGGTAGTATAAGAAAATTGCTCGTAGTGGTAAAAGAAAAGCAAGGAGTGCACGAATTGACAATAAGTTACTTGTGTTGATGAGTAATCATTGAATTGAATTAATCCAAAGCGGATGACAAATTCCATAGACAGGCCAACCCACCAAACCGAGTCTCTTTTTGTAATCATAATTAGTTAAAAAGTAGTTGAGCTCCTAACCCACTTTAAAACTACCTTAATCTCCTCTTGTTTCACTTACTCTCAAAACAGCCTATAAATTGCTCACCCTGTTATGCTCCAATCATCAAGTTTTCAAACTCATTCACTTAATTAGTTGTCACCAACACACACACAGACACACGCAAGACAAGAGCAGGCATTGAGCAACAAGTTTAATTTGAAGTTGGACAGCAATGTCGACGAAAGCGTTAGGTGTTGGTTTGTTAGCGTTGGCAATGACTTCAGTCTTGCTGATTTCATCGAGTCACGGGCAACAAGTTCCGGCGGGTTCCCCGTGCACAAGTTCGATGCTAACGAGCTTCACGCCATGCATGAACTTCCTTACCAACAGCAGCAGCGCAGGGAGTTCACCAACAGCTGATTGCTGCAACTCACTGAAGTCTCTTATGACCAACGGCAAGGATTGTGTCTGCCAAATCCTAACAGCAGGGGTTCCTTTTCGGTTCCCTGTCAACCGCACCTTAGCCATCTCCCTTCCCAGGGCTTGTAATCAGCCCGGTGTCCCTCTTCAGTGCAAAGGTAATCTTTTCTTTCCACATTACTGCTATATCTATCTATCCCTTACCCTTAATGTAGCTTTGAAACTTAACCAACTAATGTGTTTCTGATTTCAGCATCAGCTGGTGCTCCCGTTCCAGCTCCAGGTACCATACCTATCATTCATGGATATTGGATTTCTCATTTGGGGTTCATTTTTCATACGTACATACATATATATGACGTTGATTAATGTGTTCATTCCTTTGAAATTGACAGGTCCAACTGCCTTTAGCCCATCAATCTCCCCTGCAGCAGCTGATGCTCCTACTCCCTCAGGTTGTCTTTTTTAATCAAATCATGATTGCATTCTAATTTTAAAATGTGTTGTTTTACAAAAGTGAAACAAAAATTGGTTACACTTCTTTGTGCAACTAAACAACAGAGACCAAAGTCTGAACAATTTGACAACTGTGCAGCAGGTACAATTCCTACAGCAGAAACCCCGGCTCTTCCACCGACGTCTGACACTACTCCAGAGATTACTCCACCGGCATCAACTACAGGGACTGGCTCTACACCGACTCCATCATCTGCCGTGCCTTCTCGCAGCGCTTTGCCGTCACTGCTACTTTCAATGGCTATCATGCTCATCAAGTGCTTTTAGACTAGTTTCACTAGTTTATTTGTGAAAACATACATGCATTTTGTGATCATTCTTTTCAAGATTTTGATTATATATTTTGGTATTGTTTCCCATAATTCAATTTTACTTTTCCTTTGAAGAGATTAATGTGTGGAGGGTCATGCTTCAAGCCTGCTTATGTACATGTGCTGGTGAAATAAATTTTGTTCATGACCTTTATACACCACTGCCACAACAGTCTTAGAAGATTTTTGTTTTCATTGCTGCAAGGGTACAAGAGACCAAAACTTGAAAGGGTGCTTACAAATTACAAACTGCATACAGGAGGGGAGGATAAACCTCCAAATCTCATACCACTAGAGCACTAAGCTTTTGCGAATAATCTTAGATGTTTGTTAGCTTATATCTGCCAAGGATAAGGGTTAAAGGGGAAGAAATGGGAAACAGAAGCACCCCCTCCATGGTAGAGAACTACCATATTTGTATTGACAATAACATCGTTGATCGTCATACCAAGTAGTCCGAGAGTAGGAGGTTTATTCTTCCCACCAGGACTCAAATCTTGGAGGTCATATTTTTCTTGGTATATATTGTGATGTTTGTTTAGGCTCCTCGGAGGCCTGTGTTAGGGTTTGGCATATTGTTGATTGACAGCAATAGCATTATATTATTAGAGATGATAACAAAGATTCATAAATACCTTTATTTATGGGTATGCAACTTGCTAATACTAAAGCTTAATAAAAGTAGGAAACTGTAACATTCTGGTTTCGATCGAATGGAAAACCAATATATATATATATATATATATATATATATATATATATATATATGTTTATATATGTAAGTCTACGTATCACATTTATATATATATATATATATATATATATGTTTATATATGTAAGTCTACGTATCACATTTATATATGTGTGTGTATGTGTGTGTGTATTTAAACAAAATGGCTATTAAATATTTTGTAATTGTAGTTTGTATAATTTTGGAAAAAAAGTTTGTGAAATTTGGCAAAATTTACATTATTTATATTGTTTGTACATGAAAATAATAAATGCAACAAGTCATTCCATGGAATTAAATTTCCCGATCCTAGTGCAACCGGGAGCGTGAGCAAAATTTTGCACTCCCTGTCACAATTGGGACCGAAAAGGTTTGCTCTCAGTTACAACCGGGATTTTGGTCCCACTCACCCCCAACTAATAGAAGCTGTCAAAACTTTCATTTTTGAATATTCTGTACAATTCTTCAAAATTTCTGATTGTGCAGAAAATGACTTTTCATTTCTAATAGTAAAGCAATTAACCATGTTTTCTTATTTCTTTAATTTTTTTTCAAAATTTGACAAACTTCTAATTTTGTGGTTGGGCGTGATGTGATGATGTTTCTTTGGTGTTGTTAGATGTTTCTTTGAACTTTTTCAACCCATTTGGCCATTTGGGGCTTTGAACAATTGAAAAAAAAAATAGAATAATGTGATGGCCATAAAACTCAATTGTAGGATTTGTATCCATCAGTTGGTTTAATAGCTAAGTACTACAAGCATACACAGCATGAGCATATCATTGTGGAGAACTTTGGTTAGCACCATAGGCATCTAATTTAGTTTTAACAATCTAGAATTATAGCAGTAGGGTCGATGCAAGCGCACAGGAAAGACAAGTTAGCAGATTTATAAACCGAAAAGCCAAATTTGGTTCGACCTTGATAAATATAGTGACTGAATAATATTTACCCTCAATTAGAAAGAGTAGGTGAGTAGATCACTTCCACCCATCAGACCACTCATCTTCATCCTTGACAGGTTGTGGGATAGGATCGTCTCCCCAGCCCCAGGAATGTTCGACCCCATCCTGTGCAGTTGACTCAGTAGCCTCAAAGTTTTCTTGCTCCGCAGATTCACTCCCCTCCTCATCTGCTGTCTGAATCTCCTCATTGAAACACTGCCTTTCCGGAAGGGAACAGCCTTCGTATGATCCATTGTCAACACAACGCCACAAAAGTTCTGCCCAATGAGGATCCTGCCACAAAACAAGCCCTCATCATATTTTTCTTTTCTTTTCTTTTTTGTCATTATTTAACATGTCAAGAAAGAAAAGTTGCATCATATATAATCGCCAACCCCAAAAACAACTCATGAAGGTTTTAGTGAAATATTAAAGATATATTACTCCAGTGGTTCTTGCTTTAATTTATGACCGTTCAACAATTTTGTATGAAATCATTTCTAACTGTCCAATTGTTGATGTGGCTGTTCGACAATTTTGAGGTTCAAAATCATGTAACACAAGAACGATGGCAGCATTGTATCCAAAAAAAGGTTATGATAGATATACAAATTGAAGCAAACAATCACAAACGTGATGTATGGTATAATTTGCAGGGTCATTACAACAAAACCCTTTTTTCTCATGATCTAGCAATAACAAAAATGTTTCCAGCCTGTGGCGGCAATAGTAAGCAACAATATTTTGAAAAATGAAAATAACAGAAGATCGAGCGAGGAATTGTGTTTGAGGTTGTAGGATAACAGAAAGCACAAGTGTAGGGACTGAAGACAAGAAGATAGAAAATACCTTGCAGATAATGTGTGGGTTCCCAATAATGACAAGCAATGATCTAGCTCTGGTAATAGCCACATTAAATCGTTTTGGATTACTAAGAAATCCCAGATAATGCACTCTGTCAAACTCGTCATGTTTGACAGTGGATCGCACGGTAGAGATAATGACTACATCCCTTTCCTGTCCTTGAAATTGTTCAACACTGCCGATCTTGACACCCAAAATGTCATCATTTTCAAGAGCCCTTTTTATTTTAGCTACTTGTTGCCTGTACGGTGTAATCACCCCTATATCCTCTTCACTCACGTCCCATGCTGTAAGCTTCTTGATGAGCTTAACAACCATACTGGCCTCTGTACGGTTGAACCATGAAGGATTATCTCCTTCTCTCTCATCATATGCTTGGACACCCGTAAAAAGAATAGGAAAGTCCTTGTTCGGAAGGAGATCTGCCCAAGGTGTAGACTTTGCAGCTTCACGACATGCAATCAACTCTCCAGAGTAGAACAATTTTGAAGGCAAATGAAGAATTTCAGGGTGGCAGCGATAATTCCTCAGCAATGTTGTTACGTAGCCTTCATCACCTTCACTGTAGAGCTCACATTCAAATAGCCTTCCCAAATACGATATCCCTAGCCCATAGTTCTGCGCAAGAGGGGAGAAAACAACTGGGCCTAGTTGCATGGGATCTCCAGCCAGAACAACCACTGTCTTACTGGAACAGAGATTAGAGATGGGAACCATGGTCTCTGGTTCTGAGGCTTGGCCTGCCTCATCCAGGATTATGTGCGAAAAGTGGCCCCTCTTAATTCCTTCTGCATAAAGGAGCGATGAGCTCATATAGGTTGTTACTATAATTCTGTAACTTAGGAGTGCTTGCAAAGGTGGGCACCTAAAGATTGATTCTTCAAAGAAACAAAAGCGCATGAAATCAGGGTTTAGATCATCAAATGAACGGCTGCTTGCATTAAGCCTGAAGACTTCATTCTCCTGAACTTTGATGGTCTTCAGTATTTTCTCCAGTACATGATCTGCTGCACAATTTGAAGATGCGCATACCAGAATTCGAGAATTTTTTCTAGTCCTGTAAATTTGCAGAATTGCTTCCACAAGAGTCATTGTCTTACCAGTACCTGGGGGCCCATTGATCATGTACGGAACTCCCCCTTTGCAACCTAGAATCATTTCAACAGCATTCAATTGCTCCTCGTTAAGATTACTTGATATGGGCACTATAAGGGCTGGTGTTATTTGTCTCTTTGCCCCACACTCAGAAGGAAACAGGAAATCTGTTGGTAATCTCTCAGCAGCCTCAACAGCTTGATACAATCTTCTAAGGTTAACACGACTGTACATGAATCGGATGTTATATTTATTCTGATCTCGGTGACGTCGATGGAAATCATCAGCAAACCTCAAGTAAACTTGATCAGCCTCAACACGATGAACACAACCCTGCCAATCACCATCCTAGAGGATCAATAATTTTGAACAATTCCTGCATTAATGTTTCTGTCACATTAAATACTCCAGATCAAAAGGTACGTAATCATGTGGCACATTTTGAGTTTGGTAGCAAAACTTTAGAAGAACTAGTCACTTCATTGATTCATGCTGAAAAGTATAGATGACAAACTGCACATAGTTGAGTATATATACAAATAAAAGAAAAAAAAGAGGTAATCCAGAAAATGTATGAAGCATTATAAATAAAGGCATCGAGAAGAATGTTAATCAGATGCTCGACATAAATGAAAAACCAGTGCTTATCACGTACTCAATCCCACTTGAAAGGAATACTACAGAGCACTTGTTTTACATCACCTCGTAAGCTGGTGCATCATCAGCTTCTTCAGTAGCAAGCTTGGCAAAGACAGCATCACCATGGACAAGCGAGGGCCTTTTCTCAGCCAGTCCAAGGACCTCCAGGATTAGAAACTGGCGCCCCCGGCTCCTCATAGAGGCTTTCTCCATATCATACGCCCTTATGTCTTCCTGTGAAAAAAAAAAAGGATTAAAGGGACGCATGAGCAGCAAAGGACAAAATGATAAGTTCATTGAATCATCCGCATTCGAATGAACCAAAGGGAAAAGCAACCACCAAGAAAGAACAAAAATAGAAGAAATCTAGTCACCTCCAGGCGTATCTCCTCCATAATTAGCAGTGTTTTGAAGAAAGGGGCATAATTCTTCTTTGCTAGACCTTTTGCTACAGCATCTGGAACCTGTTTATTCTCTATTACTTCTCTGATATCTTTTGGAATCTCGTAAGGAGGAAGCCTATTCCGGAAACCACGATTTGAGGCCCTAGTAGGACGAACACCCATAACGTATGAATCAACAGCAAAATTGGCCCTTCTCCTTCCCCTTTGATATGGCCTGTTTGAAGCTAAAGCTTTAGAGACATCATCCTCTGACAGGAGAAAGACTACGCGTTCTATCCTCTCGTCTCCAACATCAAAATGCACAATGCATGTCTGCATCCCAACCTCTTTAGGTTTGCAAGACAACCAAACTGTCAAAGACTTGCGCGGTTGCAGCACCCGGTCTTCCAAAGAGGAGAAGCCCACATATCCTTTTGCAGAAGGCTCCATCAAGGAGAGTGTAAAGGAATCTTCAGGACTTGAAGCATAAATATGAATCCCCCACAGCTCCACAGAAGTATCTGTTGTATTTCTTATTGTGATTGAATCAGCAGCAACCTTGTCAATAGCAACTGACTGGGGTTTGTCATCAACAAATGGAAAAGGCACAGAAATAATAACGGAGCCTTCTTCGCTTGGGTCATAGCTACATACAGATCTGTCATCGTCAAAATCAATAAAACCAACGTCCCCTTTGTCCCCAATGACAGAATATTCATCATCTGAATTGTATGTAGCCATCAGCACTAAATTAAGACCAAACAAAAATAGTCAGAATCCAATACTGTAAGCCGTTACCGTAATGTGAATTCCTAATAGATCTTTACCAATCTGTTTCCCAGTACCAAACTGAGGCAAATTAACTAAAATCCAGAAGTCTCAGACCAATAAAAGGACACATGAAACAGCATAATCCACCAAAAACTAGACTTTTGGATCAAATTGCCACAAAGTGATGGTTATCCCAAAGGTATGCATTCCAGTTGTGATTTGAGAGACATCTACAGGTTAAACAACAGGCTAAATTAATTGGAAATGTCCTCATCCTCTAGGGCATATTTTCTTCTGGAGTCCTTCAAGCCTGGCATAAGAATGATCACGTTTACATGCGCTAAAATCAAATTGATGTAGTCATTTCATTATACCATGTCAGTTTTTTAATATTTCATTGCACCATGTCATACATGATGGAAAATCAATGATACATAAAGGTAAACCCAGTCACTGAAAAATGCAAACAATCAAAAACAAATAGATAGTCATACAATCGACAGTCGCATATTATGTATCGATTTCTTCTCAATTCCTCCCAAGTTCAACCAACATCCACCAAACTTGAACATTTCATTCTATGAATTTATCACTGTCCAGAAATGCAGGTTGGAATAAGATGATGACATAAACATAAAAGACAATTACTTCCGTTAAAGGCAACAAATGGGAAAAAGTAACATTAATGTGACGAAAATCTAAAACCCTAACCTCCAAATGCAGCAGCAGAATGATGAACAGTAAACCAGCGAAGGAATTCGATAGTACAGAGTCGAGTGTGGATTAATTGAGGAACGGAGGAGTGTGCGACTTAGCAAAGTTAACAAATAACAGGATATATTTATCAAGCAGTAAGAAGAAAAACAGAAAAAAGGCGGAACGAACCAGAATACTAGGGAGGAGAGATTTTCTAAAATCTTTGCCTTGCTGGTTTTCCTTTTTTTTTTTTTAATCATTCGTTTTATTCTTGGACCATGTCCATGATATATGTATCTTTATGTACGCCTCCAAAAAATTTGGCTCCGGGTAATTTTGGGTTTAAATTGGTCATTCAATCAAAAACTTCATATCTGAATATTGTTCGATAAGTAATCCGGAAAGTAAAAGCATACCCAAACCCAATTCAAAACTCGAATGATCGATGCTTGGACCTGAGTGTCTGACGTCCGGATTTTATCTTTTGATGCTTGATTCATAAATCCAAATGATCAAATTAAGTAAATGATTGAATGCATCTAAATTAATTGGTTCTCGAACCCGCTCACAACAAGGTTGAGATCGTTCATACGCTTGTTAATTGAGTTAATACCCGATTGGGCGTCGAATGGTTCTTGGGGTTGGTCTTGGTTATGGGGTTGGATGTGAGGTATCATTTGAGATATATGGGAATTGGGAATAGGGGGAAGCCATAAAAGGTTCTTTGAGTTTTGAATTGATTGGTGGTCATGGGGTAGAAGGCAATGCACATTGTTAAGATAGATACATAGACACCGATCATTGTTATCAAAGGTACATAGACCCAAGACACAATATTGGTCCCCATCAAGCCACATGTTTCCCCCAACTCTATTTGGTGCAGAGGGATTAGGGTGGAACCTAAAGTAATGGGCGAGAGGTGAGTAATGAACCCCGTACCTCTATGCCTATATTGGAGTTTGGTATCATTGATATATGTAAGGCAAAGAGCGCAGCGGGGTCAGCATTATCATCGTCGTGTAACATGGCATACAACATGTACATGTCAGACTTTGTGGCCTTATTTGCACTACCTAACCTCCCAAAAATCCCACAAGACAAAATGTAATGGGCATACCTCAAAGCGGGGTTCCTAATGTAGGTGGAAGGGATGTTACTGGGGTCCTATTCTTGGAATGCAGAGATGCCCTCAAAGAAACCCTGTCCATCCTAATTATAGGAGATGACGGCCTCAGTGCGACAGGTATTCTCAAGAAAACCGAACACACGGGCAAACTCTAAAATTGTCATACTACAGTACTCACCTAGGAGTTGAAAGGTAATCTGCCCATCCCAACCCTGTAGGAACACCTCAACAATACTCTAAACTTTAAAATGATCAACCTATATGTGTGTTCGTTAAGATGAGCCACCAGCAACATGTGACCTCTACCAAGCAACCACATAACATCTTCAAAGATGCCACAATCATGCAAAAATTTCATGCAGATAGCGAGTAGGAATGATAGATCGTTTAGATAAAGAGTCATACCGCTCCTTGTACATTCCGTCAAACCCGAATTGGTTGTTCTGTCGTGTGTCGCGAGATAAGGTTGCTTTTTGCTTGCATTTCTCAGCGGCAGTCACCTTTCTTTTCCGGCTCCCACCGATACCATCATCAACACCGTCTCTATCTAGTGAACGTCCAAAAGCACATACATTCTTTGTTCGCATCATTTTGTTCAAGTAGATTGAATGAAAGACCAAAGCTTGCAAAAACTATCTTCAATGGAGTTTTTAGAGTGAGAGTGACTAAGGGAAGAAGGTAAGGTGTAGAAAATTTGTGGTAGGGAGGGAGTAACAATGGTGGAATTGGGGAGTTAATGAAGAAAAGATGAAGAAGAAGAGAAAATATTGGAGGAGAAGGAGAGGAGAGGCGTGGGAAGGTGAAGGAAGAATGCGCGGGTCGCATTATGAGTTTTTAGAGTTTAGAATCTGGCTGAATGAAGAAATCAAGGGGAAAAGGGAAAATTGGGGAGGTGTGACCTACATCTGTGTAGGAGCTGGTAGTATCTCTGTGATTACCTTGGCCCTTGTTTTTATGTCTGAAGCGTGAGTTGTGCCTAGTCAGGTGCTGGTCACGTCTCGTTTAGCTGTGCTAAGTACATGTGCGTGATGCGCTAGCTTCGCCTTCCCTTTTTTCTTCCTTTCTCTTTTCCTATCAAAAAATAAATTCAACCACTCCTTAACCTAATGCACATACTTAATTTTTAGTCAAATGCAAATTCCAATGATAAAGTTTCAGAACTGGGAGAGAAAAGATAAAAATTCCATTAATATATAAAGTTCTGCATTGTATATGTTCTTAGCCCTACAAAATCCTTGCACAAAAAATTGAAATTATTGGAATTCTAAATAAATTTATTTATTAGTGGTAGAATGAGAAATTGAAATTGTAGAAATAACAAATAAATTAGGACAAATGAGTTAGTTATTGTGACAATCATTTTGGGTTGGAGGTAGTATCTTATTGGTGTAATCTATTGAATGCAACATATATTATTAATATTTGTGGAACTATCCCAACCAAAAGCTTAAGCTGATAGTTTTAGGTCCAATGATGCTTTTATACTCTAACACGCCCCCTCACGCAAATGAATATGTGGTGTGAGATTCGAATCTGAGATCTCTCACTCAAGTCTGGCTCTAATACCATGTGGAACCATCTCAGCTAAAAGCTTGAACTGATAGTTGTTGATCCGATGATGATTTTATACTCTAACAATATTGTATATATCTTTTAGCCAAATCAAGAAAAGTGTGCAGAGAGTTGTGAGACAAACCAAGAAATCAAGATGATTAACAATGATAGTTTGGGGGAATCCAAGGAAAGCTTTCATAATATAACTTGGATGAGAATGTGTAAATATCGGTGAAAATTGGCCACGAGTTGGGCTTTGCTCGTGACTATCAAGAGACAATGATGAAGTATTTTAAAAAGAAATGGAAAAAAGAAACAAAGACGAGGAAAAATGATTAATTTTATTGAGTTGTTTTATTTATAGCGTTGTGTATTCATGATCTCCAATGTTTTTATTTTTTAGTCGTGAGCTAATGTATTCTAATGATTTTAACAACCTTTATTGCAAACTTTCAAGCCTATTTGAGCTTTGAATAATTGAAAAAAAGATTATTGGACAAGAATAATATGAACAATTATTCTAATTACACAGATCCTCCGCCACAGAACTTGTCACAAACTTGACACATCAGCAACGACTTTCTTATTTTTTTAATAAAATAAAGGATAATTACCAATTTACCATCAGTCTATCTAAACTCCATCGCATACAACACGGTACCCAAGTCCACCCCCTCCCTTCCCCTGTTCTTGGCACTACCGTTGGCTTGGTCATGACCTTCGTTGCCCATGCCTCCGACCTCTTTTCTGGCGGATCTTGATAAATTCATCAGTTGTTCTTATCTCAAAATTCTTAACATATTCCTCTCCTCCGCCTTTCTTTTCGTTTATTTTTTCTAGACATCATTCAGATGTGAAATTGCCTTCACTTGTTGACAAATACAGTGAGTCAGTGATTTTTTTGGCTATACATTTTACTACAATTTAGATTGATTTTTCGGTAAGCTTACAGACAAAGATTTCTTGAATAATTAGAGTTCCTTTCCTCCTTTCACCATAAAATTTATACTGTAATTGACATTTTCTTATTTTATTTACTCTATGTTTCTATCTTGGTCCTTTGTAATTGTGTACATGCATCTCAAATTCAATTCTAAAGGAAGGATGAAAGTAGCTGATTTTTTATGACCACATTGAGCAATTCTGCATTAGTTTGGCAAATGAAAAGTTAGGCCATTGGCAAATGAAAATTGAACCTCTGTACTTGGATTTTTTTGTCATACATAGATTCTTTTAATCAAAAAATTTGGGAAGATACAGTATAACTTCTGGCCTTCTGGGCTTGCACCAAAGAACAAGAAATAAACATAATTAAAGATAAAAATGCTCTCTTTTGTATTAATTGTGCTCTTTGTAGAAAGTGGTCCACAATTACTGGCATGGCAATTTTGTGGTAATTTCTGTGGTTGAAATTCTGTGTATTTAGAGTTTTTGTAATATGAATTTAGGGGATGTTGGCTAATAATAATACCAATAATTTTGTTGGACATTCGTAGTACCAATTATGTGTCTGTTTCCATAAATAGTACATCACCTAGTTGGTAGGTGTTTGACTAAGTAGAAAGATGATGCATCGCCTAATTGTCTGAGCTAGAGGTTAAAGCAAGTTGGAAAAATATTAATGACCGTATTTTTAGGTCAACTAATTAACATTAACCAAATTAGCTAAACAATAATTTAAAATATTAATGATCGTATTAGACGACACGTTGTATTTTCGTCAAGTCAAACACATACCAACTCGGTTTCGTACTATTGCTGGAAAATAGGTCTATAGTTGGTATTGCTAGTATCTAATAAAATTGTTGGTATTATTATTGTCCAATACCCTCAAAGTTCGTATTATCATTGTCCAATAATCCTTGAAAAAAATAACTTTGTGTGAGGGGGTCATCGACGGACTATCCCGACGATGGTATGTGTCTGTCGAACCTACAAATTGGATGGTGAGCCCGGGAGCACCGTGCTTCGTGAGCCCATCCATACTTTTTTTTTTTTTTGGGTGTAATACATATACTTCCTTCCTTTAATATTAATTGTCCAAATCTTTTTTTTTTAACTAAAAGTTTTTCATAGCATATTTTATCAAAAAATACAACTTTATGTTTTTGAAATAATATTTTTCGTTATTAATCCAACGATAATACTTTCATATACTAAAATATTGTATATGTCGAAAAATTAATGACGATAATAGACCATTAATATGGAACGGAGGAAGTACTTTTGAGTCGTTTTTTTAATTTTTTTCTCAAACATAATAGGTGTTTTTAATTCACAATATTTATTTTAAAAATTATGAACATTGCGGTATATATTTCTCAACATTTATCTACTGGTTTATAAGTATTCGTGGTGGAGGTTATGAACATTTATCTACTGGTTTATGAGCATTGTAGTTTAGGTTTATGAACATTTATGTACTGGTTTATGAGCACCCTATCTAGTATGCATTTATGAACATTATAGTTTAGGTTTATGAGCATTCATGTACTAGTTTATGAGCACTTTAATATAAATTTATGAGCATTGTAGTTTAGGTTCATGAGCATTTATGTACTGGTCTATGAGCACTCTAATATAAATTTACAAGCATCTATAGTATCAATTATTAACATTGTATGATACCATTAAATATTATGAGCAATACTATTACTAATTATAAACATTCATATATTGATTTATGAACATTCATATATTGATTTGTAAATATATTAATTTAGTTTCATGAACATTCATATAATAATTTATAAAATATTGTAGTAAAAAAATAAAAAAAGCATGACACATAAAAACATTTTAGAATATAATATTATATAAAAATGAAATAAAATAAAAAAAATAAAAAAGAGAGAAATGATGATGGGCAGCAGTGGGCTCACAATGCAAAGTACGCCCGGGCGCATGATCGTATATCTGCTGTAGAACCTCTCAAATCAAAACATGTGTCAATATATGTAGTTACTACTAAAAATATGTGTATAACCAATCACTTTTTTCTAATCAATTTAATATAGTTGGAAAAACTAACCATTTTAACAACTATTTTATATTCCAACTATTTTTCAAAAAATTTAGTTGGAAAAAGGGTTGGAAATTCCAACCAATTTTGCTAAAATGATTGGAAAATTTTCCTACCATCATTTTTCCTACTATTTGAAAATGGTTGGAAAAATGGTTGGATTACTAACCATTTTTCCAACCATTTTCAAATAATAGGAAAAAGGATGGTAGGAAAGTTTTCCAACCATTTTTCCTACTAAATTTTTTGAAAAATAGTCTGAATATGAAATGGTTGTTAAAATGGTTAATTTTACCAACTATTTTAAATTGGTTGGAAAAAAGTGATTGGTAATACACATATTTTTAACAGTGAGTAGTCATATATATACTGAGAACTGAGCTGATAATTACAACAGAAATGCAGAGGAAAGAATGTTGAACAAGTGAGATGGCATGCATGGGTTCATGGTGGTGGTAGTTTCGTGCCACGTACGTAGATGTGAGGTAAATCGAAGTCCCTTGGCTACTGCCACGTCCCGTTATTTTGCCACTGGGGTAACTAGATATGTGAGGAACATACCAGGTTAATTGGAACATGAAACTTGAAATAGAAATAGAAGAGGTAGGTAGCTAGATGTTTCAAGAGCCTATAGCCTTTACTGTTTCTGGAGATGGTTAAGTAACTTCAAGAAGTTCCCCATCTAGTACTCACTAAAAGAAGCCTTTTAAATTACAATTTTCCAAATCAACAAGAATAAAGCAACAGGAAAAAAAAGGATCAAATAGTGCCATTTTAAAAGAGGGGACTAACGTGGCAAGTAAAAATGTTTCGAGCAACATTCACCCCAGAAGGAGAGAAGATGGAGTATTTCAGGCTCTTGACTGGCCATTTCATCCCAGCTGTTGGTTTGGGTACTTGGAAATCTGGCCCTCAAGCTAGGTACTCTGTTGAAACTGCCATTGTTGAGGTCAGGTACCCTTTCTGTAATGCATTGGTTTACTATTTTCTTCCACTACCACGTTATTTAAATGAAATCAATGAATCATTTTAGTTAGGAGATCACCTTTTGATTTCGAATAGTTTTGTTTAATTTCCCTCCTTAATTATGTTACTTTGTGTTCGTCCCACCCGTAACTTAATTGCTCTAGATAGTGGTCTAATAGACGCCTTTTCGGAAGGTACGTAAACATTCTCCATGCACGGGTTAGAGGGACGGTTTGATTTAATTTGGAATTCAGGTTGTACTCACTATTTGATGTAATAGTGAACTCTCTACGTAACCGAGCATAGTTTATTAGCAAAACTTTAATATTTATTTGGATTTAATTTTGGTTAAAATAATAATCATTTTGGAATCCTTTTTACTATTACTATTTGTTTAAACTAATTAGACAGCTAACATACTCGGTTAAATTTGTTACAAAATTTTGGCCAAGTTTATATTATAGTCGTTCTATTATTTTTTTAACTTTATCCTTCATGGGGTTGAATAATTTAATTTGACTTGTTGATTGTATCCATAACCATTATTTATTTTATGAGGGTTCTATATGTTCTTATTAAGCTCAAATCGATATTGTTCTAGACTGTTTCGAGTCTATAATTTCCACAGAATTTGAAAAGAAAAATTATCAGAGTTTTTCTTTTTTAATTTGGCTTAAATTTAGTCCATTTGACCCATGTCAGATTTGAAATGTATAATTTTTGTGGAGCTTGAATTTGTCTTATTTTGATTACATCAAAAATATTGCATAACCATCTAAAAATTGAAGTTTGCCCTTTTTTGGAAATGGGGGAATTTTTTTAGCTTCAACTTTATATTTGGCTCGGGTTTTGGCCTTTGGAGGACTTGAATTTGGAAATGATAATTTGTGTCGTTTAAGTTACGAAATAATATAAATTTGAAATTTGACCTTTTTGAGAAGACTAGGAGGAAATTTATGAGCTTAGACTTTTTGTCTAATTTAGGTCTGATTCATTTGACGGACTTAAAATTTAATAGGAAAGTCTGTACGTATTAAAGTTGACTTATTTTGGGTACAAAAAGACATTATGTAACAACTTATCATATAAACTCAAAATTTCGCGCTTTTAAAACGAGGGAAATTTGGCGCTTTTAAAATAATTTTTGAACAGGATTCTTGATTAATTTGGATGCACGGAAAAAAAATAGTATTTATATGTGATTAGTTTTCAAAATAATTTTATATCAATTATCAATTCAAATAATAATTAAAAATTAATAAAAAGTTATACAATAATTGTACTGTCATTATTTTGTATTTCTTCGTACAAATTATCTTCAAAATTAATTTTGATAATATAGTGGTGAAGGATATTAAAATCTATATTTATTTTCAATAATGTCTTAAATACATATGCTAAAGAACATTAGTAATTTTTTGAATTAGTCAATTTGAATAAGTGCAAGTAACTCTACAATTCCCTATAAATTATTTTTTTTTAAAACTCGAGTAAACAAGATACATCAGGAACTTAGGGGATCCTTCTATCAAGGCATCTCCCTAAGTTATCTTCACGAATAATAAAAGAAAAGGTTGCCGAAGGGCTACATCTCCAAAGACCGACAGTGTCTAAAGAATGACCAAGATTAGCCATCCAATCTGCCGCTGAGTTTGTTTCTCAGTAGATGTGGCAAATAGTAGAATCTTCCAACTGCCTTATTAAGTTTTTGATGTCTCTAACAATCATATCAATATGCCAAGGTGTGTGGACGGTCCCTTGGATAGCCTGGATGAGAATAAGACTATCACCTTCAATCTGAATTCTTGAGAAACCTTCCATTATAGCTTGTTGAAGACCAAAACGGAGAGCCAAGGCTTCTGTCACCAGAATTGAATGTGAATTAACCGGCATGGCACCAACTTTTCGAAGATGGCCCAGATGATCACGAATGACGAATCCTACTGCTGAGCCTTGATGGTTTAGGGAGCCATCAAAATTCAACTTCACCCAACCATAGTGAGGCTGTTTCCACCCTACATGGACAATATTGTGACGGCGTGGCACATGAAAACGAGATCGTTGACATTGATTAATGTGTTGATCTTGATAAGAAAATCTGCTTCTAGCTCGCCATTCTGCAAAGCTTCTCTTGGCTCGAATGATGACCCTTGTGGCGTTGAAGACGGAGTTGTTGAAGACGCAATCGTTCCGCTCCTTCCAGATGCTCCATATGAGGTAATTTTTGAGAGTTTGTAGCATAATGCTACCTTTACTGTCTGTTGGACAATTGACAGAAGATGATAGCCAACTATGGGATTTGGCAATATCCCATACTTTTTTTGTGAAATGGCACTGAAACAATAGGTGACAATCAGTCTCCAAATCTTGGAGACAGATAGGGCAGGAAGGGTCCAGGTTGATACCCCTACACATTAAATTCCCTCTAAATGAGAGACCATTATGAAAAATCAACCAAAGGAAAAATTTTAGCTTTGGTTGGATATCAAGCTTCTACAATTCCCTATAAATATTTCTCAATAACATTCGTTAACCTTAAAAATCAGAAAAAATGATTAAGATAATAGAAACTATGTGTATATATTATAAACTTAATGTTTTTGGAAACTTATTTTCATTAAATAAAGATAAAATTGTATAAAAAAATAATTAAAATAAAAAAGGATAAAAAATTATAAAACATTAGTATTTAGTAGTAAATAACTAATAATCACAAACTTAAAAATAATTATTAATTCTAAAAGTTAAGCAGATATCAATAATCATAACATCAATCAAAAAACAATTGCAATTTCCTTTTTCAATAACATAGAGACATTATAGTTTTTTAATCATAATGTTAATATTTTTTCTTTTTACAACTATTAAAGAAAATAGAGATGAATAATATAGGTTTTTTCATGGGAGTTTTATACTTTTAATATCTCATAGGTTTTACTTTAATCTATTTTTTTATATTGAGATTAATATTTAATAATAGTAAATTTGGTTTTGAGAAGTAAGACCAACTAATAAATTTTTTTCTATAAAAGCTGATCAGTATTATTTTAATTACGTATTAACAATATACAATTATTTGTGTATTATTAATTTTGTATGATTAATCTAGGAGAATAAATCAAGAATTTTAAGATCTATCCATTTTATGAACTTACAATATGTATTTGGTGGTGATTATATTTGTAATTTATTCACCATTTTGTCTAATAAGAAATAATTTTTTTTATGTTGAGATTGATATATTATAAAAGTAAATTTGGTGGAAGAAAACTAACTAATGAATATTTGTTATAAAAAGTTAATGAATATTATTTTAATTATATTTATATTTGAAACTTGTATGTATGAGTTTGTTATTTTTTTAAGTTAAATTTTATGTTACTAAAAAAGTAGTAGTTAAGTGGTAATTAAGTGGTAATCACCATCAATTTTCACACTCTCAACCATTGTTCAACTTTTGGTGGAAACAAAATACTTTCAAAACATTTATTCATAGGTTTGGAGTTTGGTTTGGAATAACCAAATCCCTCAAATTCTTTCTCTTTGGTCCGTGGGCTTATTTTATTTTTGATATGCATTGAGTCATAATTAGGAGCTTTGGTTTATCAAAATATTCAAATGGGTTTTATTTTTGAAATAAATGCACATATTATTTTTGGTATGGTCTGTGGGTTTATTTTTTTTTTTATCTCCTCCCACAATTTAAAAGATCAAATATCATAGCAACTAAGTAAAAAATAATTAGAATTTGTTGTGGTGTTGCAGGCTGGTTACAGGCACATTGATACAGCTTGGGAGTTTGGGATTGAGAAGGAAGTTGGTGATGGCATCAAGGATGCAATTCATCAAGGATGCAATTCATCAAGGGGTTGAGAGGAAGGAGCTCTTCATTACATCAAAAATATGGTTCTCAATTTCTACCTAACTAAACCTTGTGAACTTACCCTTATGTATTTTTTTTTTTGGAATTTTGGACGTTAATATACTGAATTTTTGGGGTATTGGACAATAATGTATTGAACTTTGACCTTGGACAATAACGTACTGAACTTTGGGGGGTGTTGGATAATAATGTACTCGAGACAATTTCGACGATGACGAACTTGGTAACAATCTTACGTGACAGACGAAGAAGACAAATATTTTTGGACCAATTCCTCTCCTCCACCCGCTACATAGGATTGCCACTAAGTTAGCTATTGTCAAAATTATATTGAATACATTATTGTTCAACACCCCAAAGGTACGGTGTATTATTGTTCAATGTTAAAATTCAGTACATTATTGTCCAATACCCCAAAAATTCAGTATATTAGCATCTAAAACCCCTTTTTTTTAATAAAATATGTATCAAATTAAGAGAATTAGAAACTGAAATGAGTGAGTTGGGTGTATTTTTCATGCAGGTGCACCGATTTAACTCCAGAGAGGGTGAGGCCTGCGTTGGAAAGAACCTTGAAACTACTTCAGCTTGATTACCTTGATCTTTACCTTGTAAACCATCAACTTTAATTTTGACCTCCCTCAAAGCAGTTAATATCTTGGATCTCATAATTGAATGAAATGTGTAAGGGGCTAATTCACTGGTTTTACAGATTCACTGGCCATTCCGGCTACGAGAAGGAGCAAGCAGGCCACCCAAAGCAGGGGACGTGTTAGAATTTGACATGAAAGGAGTTTGGAAGGAAATGGAGAGGCTTGTTATAGATGGACTCGTTAGACATATTGGGATTTGCAATTTCACTGTCACTAAGCTTACTAGGTTGTTGAGTTTCGCTCACATTAAGCCCGCAGTTTGCCAGGTATTGTGATCAAACATTTTTAAGACGACGTACATGTTGTTCATTACTGAAATAACCCTAGAGGGAGGTTGTATAATAAATTCTGCAGTTAATCAACACAAGGACGTTAATAGCATTTTTATAATTGAATAATACTTCTTTATTAATAAGCTTAAAGTGCAAGGAAAGAGAGGAGGTTATAAACTCGGCAAGGTCAAAGACTGTGAGGTCCTCAACGCATGCTTACAGGAGCAGAACTTCAGGGTGAATTTCTGCTAAGGAGGCCTCACAGTTGAGGCTGGAAGGATTCAACAACTCACTAAAGGAGGAATACACTTCTCACTTTAGCTACACACCCTTGAGAGCCTCACCAGAACACACTTTCTGGTTACATAACTCACTACTTAAAAACAAGTAGCTACACTCAGAATTTTCTATCACAAAATTCCCACACCCGATTTCTTCTCTCTTGGAATCGTTACTGTTCTTGAGAGGTCTTGGTTGTATTTATACTTGTGCTTCTTTGATGGCAACGGTCTCCTTCCTTTGAGGTTGATTCTTTCCTTTCTAGTTTGATTTCCAATCTTGTCTTATTTGACAGTTGGAAAGTATCATCTTTTCCGTTTGATATTTACAATAGAGTCTCCTTCCTTTGAGGTTGATTTTTTCCTTTCTTGTTTGATCTCCAATCTTCTTTTATTTTGTAGTTGGGAATTATCCTCTTTTCCATTTGATATCTACAATAAGAAGATCACTTGTTATAATAATTAAGGAGAATCAAAATTAAGGAGATAAATATAATATAGAAATAACTTCCCTGATATAATCATGATTTTGCTCTTTCAAACAAAAGTATTGCAGTCACTGTGGAGATCCTCGGTGATGTGGCCGTGGAGGTTCTCAGAGCTGAGCTATGTTTCTTCAATTACCGACTCTAAACGATGTTGTGCATGAAAATGCAGATGGAAATGCACCCAGGATGGAGGAACCAGAAAATGCTAAATGCTTGTTGGGAACAGGGTATTCATGTCACTGTAAGATACTCAGCTCTATTTTCTTCTCCTTTTTGTTCAGCCAAGCACACAAAACAGGCTAGGATAATGTAATCAAACCCAACAGGCATACTCACCACTGGGATCTGGGGGAAAGAGAGACCTGTTGAATGATCCAGTGGTGGTAAGAGTGGCCAAGAAGTTAAACAAGACTCCTGCACAGATACTTGTAAAGTAGGCACTTCAAAGAGAGACGAGTGTGATCCCCAAGTCCATAAATCCTGACAGAATCAAGGAGAACATTCAAGTGTTCGGATGGGAGATCCCTCAGGAAGACTTTGATGCTCTTTCCACCATCGAACAACAGGTCACAATATCTAGTCTTCCCTCTCTCCTTTTACTTTGAACCATGTCGCGGTTATCACTTAGGTCCTGTTCTTTTCAGAAATCAATGCATGATACTGACAAAGACTGCACTTTACCACAAATCATTACTTTTCTCTCTCCTCACTTTTCTCTTTCCTCACTTTTTTCCTCTACTTTTTAAATTCTCTATCCTTACCTACCCCATATATTAATAACCTACCATTTCACAACACCCACCACAATTTTACCACACCACACCATACCGTAAAATACCGCAGAAAAGAACAGGGCCTTAATTTCTTTCAATTCAGCAGGCTAAAGTTGATCGATTCTCATTGTTTAATTAAATTGATTTCTCCTTTTTTTTACGTGGTAGGAACGGATTTTGGATGGCGAAATTCTCTTTGTGAACAAGAAAGATGGACCATATAAAAGTGTAGATGAGTTGTGGGACTTTGAAGATCAACCTCCCATCACTTTTGCACCTTGAGCTCGTTAAATTCATCTCACTAAAATAATACATCTTGTGCTTTGGAGTACATCCTTGGATAAAAGATGTTCCTTTAAGATTCAATGTTAGACTAGAATTTTAATGTAAGGATTTCACTGATGTTCCATGTTTTTACTTCAAGTTGCTTGTGGTAAAATGTATTAACTATGCCATGACAGTGTTTTCATAAATTTATGGTTGATTTACGATACCAACAACTCTCTAAATATTTAAATTAATCACAATATGCAGACCTTCGGTCCATTTCATGCCATTCCTCTAAATAAGAATGTCACATAATTACCCAATTGAGTGTGAGGCTATGAGGGCATTAATTATCATGAAGGTCAAGGAAAAACAAAACAAAAATCGAAAATGATAAACATCTTGACACAAGATCTTGCATTTTTTATAAATCATTAATAAAGTTAAATGTAAGTGTATTTAAATCATTCTAACTGTATGTTTCATTATTTTTAGGGTTACTACAATTTATAAACAATTTAAAAATAGTTATTTGTTTATATTTATTTCATAAATATAAAACTATGTATAAAATGTGTATTTAAATGTGTATTTTCTACTATGATTGATAAAATTAGGTTGTTATTATATTTTTTGACTTAATTAATAAGTATTATATTATTATAATTGATAAATATATATAATTATTAAAGAAATTATTAATAAAAATTACAAAAATGTGAAATATGACTAATTCAAGATGGTTAAGAACCATCTTGAGTCAAGATGGTTATCATGGTCCAACAAAAATAGTAACACACATGCAGTGCTACCAACACATTATATTTTCGGCTACAGTTTGACGAGAGTCAACTACATACGTATTTTCTAAAATAATATTTATTTTGGTCTAAAAATGGAGTCTAGAAGTTTTGCTTGTTTGAAGGATCACTACTGAGTAGACTTGGACCATTAAAGTAGCCCCAAGGCTCCTAAAGTCGACATCCTCACTCCAAATTCAAGTTATTGCATTTTAAAGAATTTTAAGGGTCTGTTTGGGAGGGAAGTTAAAAACGGGGGTAGGAATTAATAAGAGTAAAAGAAGTTGAGGGTATGAAAGTATTTGTAACGTTGAACTATTTACCCCTAGTTGGTAGATCAATTGAGAGGGTTCCTAAGAGTAAGTTTTTAATAGATATATTTACCCTTTCATATTATATGTAATACAAAGACACTCATACATTAGCTCTATGCCCATTCTCTCTCTACCCACTCCCCCTCTCTCCCTATTCTCTCTCTACCCCCTCTCCCCCCCGGAACTCACTGAATTTTAAGGGTATTGGACAATAATGCACTGAATTTTTTTTTTTTGGACTCTGATACACTAAACTTTGAGGGTATTGGACAGTAATGCACTTAGAACAATTTTGCTGGTGATTGACGCGGTGGCGGTCCTGCTTTAAGGTGTTGTTTTTCTTTTTTTCAAAAAAAAAATATATTAGTCATCCTGCTTATGTGTACTTTCTTATATGGCAAAAATATTTTCTGAAAAAAGAAAAAAGAAAAACGACACCTCAAAGTAGGACCGCCACCGCATCGATCACCAACGGAATTGTTCTGAGTGCATTATTGTCCAATATCTTCAAAGTTCAGTGCATTATTGTCCAATGTCCCTAAAGTTCAGTGTATTATCGTCCAAAAATCCTTTTACAAATTACCGCAAAAATATGAAATTTCCCAATGCTTTTTGCTAAAGCTTTATGTTTTATTCTTTAACTTAGAGTTAAGTAACTGTAGACGCTGAATTTTGTATCAGTATTTTTAGTACTAATTTTAGAAAATAGGCTAACCGATAAATGGCACGCAAGCCTCTTTCCACCGAAAACTCCAAAAAAATATACAAAGCCCAAATGCCGGAACTGGTTCATGGGCGGAGCTCACTCAACACCACAGAACCCGTCGGGTTCTGGGCCCGAGGCCTGCTTTTCCTTCCAGAACCCGCCGGGTTTCCTGTTGATTCCCACGGCGCCGCGGCTTAACCTAGCCTCCAAACCCTAAACCTAAACCTAATTCCCCCCCTATAAATACCCACCATTCATCACCCACAAAAATACACCAGAATATACTAGGAGTATTGACACTAGTATATTCTTCTTCTCTTCTCCTCCATCGTGCTCTTTTAAGGTTAGCATAGTTTTTTGTATTATTGTACATAATGTAATTCTACGTCCTTTGTATTTTCTTTCTTTCGCTTTGCATGACATTAATGATAGATCTATGAGATTTATTTAATTCCTCCCCTTTCTTTTCAAATACTTCACTTTAATTTAATTCTAGTAGAGTCTATTCGTTTGAATAGGCGGGTTTGATGATTTTTATTGTCAAATCCGTAACCTTACCCCCGAATCCGTCTTTGGGTTCGTAGGCCGGAGTCTTAATTTTTCATTGGTTTGTTGTTTTATCCTTAAATTCAACTGGCGACTCTAACTTTTTTCCCCGAAAATCCTTTTTTAACCCTTGACAAGGAAACCAGACGGGTTCTTGTTTTCACCCCGAGCCATAGGCAGGAACCCAGACGGGTTCCTAGCCCTGTTTTCCCCTTCTCATTCTCCAAAGAACCCGTCTGGGTTCGTTGCCTTGTTTTCGTTTTGTTCTCGTGGAACTCAGACGGGTTCCATCGAGTTCTCATCTGTCTTTTTTTTCTTTTTTTTTTCTTCTTTCCATCTTTTCTTTTCTTTAATAAAATCGAGTTTTCGGGCTAATCTAATTTGTCAACTTAAAAGTGTCCTTAAAAGTTAAACCTTTAATTATGGATAAGCAATCCTAGTCGGCTCCCAATTTAAAAAAGAGAACTCCTCTTTTGAGTAGCGCCGCGAAAAGATCGGCAGATTTTTTCGGGGTCTACAGATTGGCGACTCCACTGGGGACTTAAACTTAAAAGAGGGTAAAACTTGAAAGGGTTGAATTTTAGTGTTTTTGTAAAAAAGGGAGGAATTAATTTATTTCATATTTTTATCAATTTTTTTAGGCATATTGCATCCAGGCTACTCTTGGGCCTTATGGCTGGGGAGCACAAAAGTGTTGGTAGGTTCTAAAACTAGGATTACCCTCTGAGAGCGGTCAGTCACTACTTGTGGGATGCACTTACATACCCAAGCCTTTGACTCATCCTCTCCCCGTGTTACACTCTAAGGGTTTCCCTGAAATCCCGAAGAGCAACACCCCACACATCGCTTCCTACGTACGTAGGGGGAATGCACCGGGGCGAGAACATGCGGTACGTTATCTCCTATACCTAAAAAACCCTAAAGACCTAGAGTCATGGTTAGGTTAATTCCGCATTTGTATGCTATGTGATTTTATTTTAGAATCCATGTATAAGTTGTAAAGTTTTATTTTTGTATATGCTGTAAAATTTTAGTTTGTAAAGAGTTTCGAGTCCATGTATATGTTGTATAGTTTTATTTCGTAAAGAGTTTCAAGTCTATGTATGTTATGTAGTTTCATCTTGTAAAAAGGTTTAAGAGTCTGGTTATAAAGAGTCTTCGGGCCCGAGTATTCAACCTTTTTCATGAGTAGGGATTCGTCTAGTTCACGAGGAACACGCAAGAGCAGACTAGACACCAGGAACCCAGACGGGTTTCTGGCCTGCCAAGTCCGGCCCATCTGTATTGGTGACCGTCGGTCTGGGCCCATTCTTGAAGAGAGAACCCAGACGGGTTCCTGAACCCTGTCTGGCCTTCTTTTTCTTCTTCGGGCCTGACTGCTTCACCCCACGGACAGCCCAATGCGCTTGCTGATGATCCTATTCGGCCCTTTATGACATTCCCTAAGTCTAATCCCTATTGCGTCTATCACTCGAATCTGAGCCCGAAACCGAAAGCAATCGTGACTCGATCCGAGTAAGGACCCAATAGACGATTAATGTTGTCAGTCCCCATGCTAGGTCCATGTAGAGTTAAGACATGCACTCCCGCGAAGTGGGTGAGTCGTCCTTACGTCAGCATATAGGCATCGTGTCCGTGTCCTAGGTCCATGTAGGTCCACTAAGTCATGCATACATTGGGTGGGTAGCATAAAAAGTTCTTTCAATCACTGAATTAGTTTCCATACAGGCAAGATAGCATACCATCTCCGAGCCCGCATCCGCGACCCGCACACCAGTAGGCTCGTCCACAATCCCACTATGCACCACCAACCCACCCAGTTGAATCCAGTGAATCCATCATGTCGGGATCTCCTAACAACAACCTTTCCGGGGAAAGTTCTGGTGACAAGCTACCTGATGGGCTATATGAGAGGATACAGGAAGCAATAGCCTTTACATATCGATTTGGAGGATAGGACTAATGAAAAGTTGGAAAAAGGTTCAACGAAGCCAATGCAGGACCATGAATGGCATGCTGGAGGCCATTAGGCAACTCAATAAAAAGCTAGGTGTTGAAGTCGAAGAAGAGGAAAACTATTATGAGTCTGAGTCTGAGGCCGAGGATGATGACGGGGATAGAAGGCAACGCCTCAAAACCAAAACTGAAGGCCTACAAATTAAATCATCTGGTGAGGTCAGGTCCAAACTTACACCAAAGGGCTCCAAAACTTCGGAGGACCCTTATGTCAGAAAGCTTGAAGAGAAGGTTGACATGCTCACTAGGAGGATGATGAAAACCGATCCGACCTTCACCGACGCATGCATGGATCTAGCCATTCCTAAGCATCATGTATTGAGGGTAAGAGACAAAGTCGAGGTGCCCACTATAAAGTTCAAGCCCACTGAAAATCCCTCTCATCATTTGGAGGAATTCATGAGGTTGGCCCCTCTCCATAAGATAGATGAAGGTCTCTATACCACAGTCTTCCCTTCCACTCTAGAAGGTAAGGCCAAGGTATGGTACCAAAATCTACCCTCACAAGTTAAGACCGATGCATTTAATTGTTCAAAGCCTTCATCACCACTTTAGTCGCTTCATAATGTATGAGGTCACTGCAGATGACCTGACTTCCATGAAACAAGGGGAGAACGAGCCATTTCTTTCCTACTACGAGAGATGGCACACCATGCTATCTGAAATCGATGAAGTTATCCCCTTTAGGATGCAACTGAGCACTTTCAGGCAAAGCATTCACCGCATCACGCGACATTTCGGCCTACCCATCAAAGACTTCAAACCCGAAAGATTTGTGCATTCAAGTTGAAGCCGCTAACAATGAAAAAACACACAACATTCTCGTTGAAAGGATCTAGCTCCAACAGAGGGCCACTAGCGCCTAGCCCCTCGTAAAATCGTTGAGACTAATTCCATCCAACGAAGGCAATACACTCCGAGGTTCGACTCTTACCACCCGCTGGATATGTCTTATGCCAGGGCATTGGAAAGGCTGGTGAAAAAGGGGGTCATCCAATTGCCCCTGCCGACCCCTGAACCTGAGGTTAAGCCTCCGAGGTGGGATGGGAACAAATACTGCAACTTCCATCGCAGTCGAGGTCATGACACCGAAGTATGTTGGTCTTTGAAAAATAAGATCGAAGGGCTAATCCGAGACGGTGTTATTCCTCCACCAAACCCGTCTTGAAAACCCAACAACAAAGAGAACCCATTGCCCAATCACACCAATGCCGTCTTTTTGGAGGAGAACATTTTCGATCCGTCCACTCTCATCACCGATATGGGTCAATTTGTCTCAGTTCTTCTCCCGCTTACGGAGGAACTCATCATCAACGGCATTTGGGACAGTGAAAGTGAAGAAGAAGGCGAAGAGGCCACTGACCTTGAAACCAATAAGCATCCATTATATGACTCTTCTGACGACGGAGGGGATGTGGAAGAAATGACAATTCCTCAGGCTGCAGTTCTTACTCGGTCCGGCCGCTACTATAACAGGAATGCTACCTTGTCAGCAGCGACCCCTAATCCCGAAACGACGGAAACCCCTACACCTCCGCCAGAAGATCCTTTCCTCACGCAGCTGAAGAAAACAAAGGCCGAAGTCACAATTTGGCAGCTTTTATGTGCTTCGCAAGACCATAGGCAAATACTGCTGGATGCCTTCAATAAGCTCATGGTGCCTACCTCAGCATCACCAGAGGATATCATCTCTCACATTACCTCCGGGAAGCCTGTCATCACCTTCGGGGATGAAGACTTACCCGAGGAGGGAGGTTCTCACAACAAGGCTCTTTACCTCACCGCCATGTGCTCTACTCAAACCATACCACTTGTTCTCGTGGACAATGGTTCGGCCGTCAATGTCTGTCCGTGGAGAACCGCGCAAAAGTTAGGAGTTCAAAACAAAGATTTGACACAAAATATCGCTCACCAAGCAGCATACGATAATTCCTCGCAAGTCGCTAGGATCGATCAGCTTCCCATCACCATCGACTACATAAGTAAGAACGTTGAATTCGTTGTTCTGGATATCCCGGCTTCTTTCAACATGCTGTTGGGAAGGCCCTGGTTACATGAGTGCAATGCTGTCGCCTCTACCTTACACCAGAAAGTGAAATTAATCATTTAAGGCCAAGTAGTCACGATCTCAAGCAAACCCCTCAGCGCCGTTTTTGACCCCAAGAAACCCACACTCGAAATTGAACATAGCTCAGCTGACGAGGAGCTACACAACTTTGAGATGATAGTAGTTTTGAGCCAGGATCAAGCTCACTTTGACTTCGATCCATACTCAAGCCCTAATATCCATACTATGTTGCGGAAGCAAGGTCATTTTCCGGGGATGCCACTTGGTCGAAATCCCAAGAACAAGTTGGCGCCAAACTTCAAGGTGTTCAAAAACAAAGGAAGGTTCGGGCTAGGCTACAAACCAACTAAGGAGGAAGTGAGACTGGCGAAGCTAGCCATGACTAAGCAGAAAAGATTGGACAACCCTCCAACCCTATACCAAGTCAAGCCGTATCCGCGCACTCTTAATGGACAGTTCTTGAGAGAGGGTGATGACTTCCCTTATTACGGCTTCCCAGAACCACATTACCTAAAATCTCAGGGTATCCAAGTGGCGGGGCTAGAAATCTTCAATGACTGTGCCGTCACCACAACCTCCACGTTCATCCCGCCTAGGAGAAGTCGCCCACCTTTGGAATGGACCCACCTCGCTGGAGGCGGCATCTTTGGAATGCTCTTTGGGCAAGAAGCGCGCAAGGAAGAAGTCGTCGACCCAGTCATCGCTGCACTTTCCAACCCAAGCTTTGACCCAAGTCTGTTGATCGGAGAACACGGCGGCCATCGTGAGATCACCTGGATCGACGATGAGGAGAATAAATTTACGCTTTCTGTAGGAGAATCTGTAGGAGAGTCTGTGGGAGAGTCTATCCCAAAGGTCGTAAAGTCAGGGTCTAGTAGTCCTAAGTTGGTCGGGATTAACCCAGAGTCTGTTGATGTACCCATTTCTGCATTTAATAAGATGAACATTTCTGCTTACTCGAGCTGTTGCGCCAATTCTGATAATGAAAACGATGAACCTTTAAAAGATCAAAATAAATTAACAGAAGCCATGGATAAATTTGAGGAAAAGGTGGCGATCATTGAAGATACCATAAGCATAAATGTAGGGACGGAGGACACGCCCCAGGAGCTTAAGTTAGGCAAGTCCCTAACAGATAAAGAGCAACAGGATTTCGCTGAACTTCTTAGGGAATTCAAAGACGTGTTTGCATGGTCATATGAAGACATGCCGGGTATCGACAGGAGCATCGCTGAACATACCCTTCCACTATATCCTGACGCTAAACCGGTACGACAAAAGGCTCGCAGGATCAGCGGCTTTTAATGGTCAAAGAAGATTGAGAATGAGGTGATGGAGCAGTTAAAGGCTAAGTTCATACGGGCAGTGCAATATCCCGATTGGGTGGCCAACATCGTCCCGGTTCCCAAGAAAGATGGACGAATAAGGGTGTGCGTTGACTTCAGAGATCTAAACAAAGCCAGCCCGAAGGATAGCTTCCCTTTGCCACATATTGATGTACTAGTGGATAACACTTGCGGACATGAGTTGTTGTCCTTCATGGACGGTTACGCAGGGTATAATCAAATCAAAATGGCAGAAGAAGACATGGAGAAAACATCTTTCACTACCCCTTGGGGTACATATTGCTATACAGTGATGCCTTTTGGCCTGAAAAATGCGGGGGCCACATACCAACAAGACCGCGAATACCCTCCTCCACGACATGATGCACAGAGAGGTAGAGGTATATGTGGATGATATGATCACAAGTCCAAAACTGTGGAAGAACACCTCCCTATCTCCGCAAATTCTTCCTCCGCTTAAGGAAATATAACATGAGACTTAATCCCCGGAAATGCGCATTTGGAGTTACATCAGGCAAGCTACTAGGCTTCGTGGTCAGTCAACGCGGAATTGAGGTAGACCCATCGAAAATTAAGGCCATTCAGGAGATGAAACCGCCTAGAATGTAAAAAGGAACCGGGTTTCCTTGGTCGTATACAGTACATCAGTCGGTTTATTTCCAAGCTCACTATGACCTGTGAGCCGCTGTTCAAGAAGCTTAAGAAGGGAGCAAAGGCAGAATGGGATGATCAATGTCAAGCAACCTTCGACAAAATCAAAGAATACCTGACCCATCCTCCCGTGTTAGTGCCGCCGGTACCGGATGAGCCTCTACTCCTTTACCTCACTATAACCAACTCAGCAATGGGTGCTATGTTGGCCCAACAGGTAAAGGGAAAGGAGAGCGCCATCTATTACCTTAGCAAGAAATTCAATGACTGTGAAAGTCGATACACCAACATCGAGAAAATGGCTCTCGCATTGGTTTGGGCGACGAAGAAGCTTCGACATTATATGTTGTCACATACGGTGCACGTAATCGCTGAGTGCAACCCGATCAAATTCATCATGGAACAACCCACGATCAATAGTCGCATAGCCCGATGGGTAGTCATGTTATCAGAGTTTAGTCTAAAGTTCGTACCTCAAAAATCCATCAAGGGAAGAGCCATCTCCGATTTCCTTGCAGACTTTGCTTGTCAGGAACCTCCAAGCACCAACTTGGAATTCCCAGACGAAGAAGTCTTCCATACTGATGAGGTCACCTGGGAAATGTATTTTGACGATGCTTCTAATCAAATGGGATGCGGCGTAGGAGTGCTCTTAATATCGCTCAAGGACAAGATTACCTGCTTCACAAACTTGAGTTCGACGCAACTAACAACGCACCAATATGAAGCCTGCATCATCGGGTTACAAGTGGCATTAATTATAGGAGTAAAGCACATCAGAGTGTTTGGTGACTCTAGCCTCATCATCAATCAAGCCAAGAATACCTGGAAAGTCAGAAATGAATCTTTGATAGCTTATCAACGACGGTTGTTGGATTTCGCAACACAGTTTGAACACATTGAGTTCACATACCTATCTAGGGATAATAATGAGCTGGCAGATGCCTTGGCTAAACTCTCTTCCATGATCGCTATCCCCATAGGAATTTACGAATTCCCTATAACAATAGAGAGGCGCGACTAACTCGCTTACTGCTCCATAGAAGAACCCCTATAGACCCTGACACGTGGTTCTTCGACGCCTACACATACTTGAGAAAGGGGACTATCTGCGGAGGCGATTCTAAGGGATAAAGGGCGATCGTAATGATGGCGACAATAACGCCTAATTCATGATCGACTTTACAAAAGACCACTACAGTATCAATCGCTGCGTTGATGCCAAGACAAAGAAGAACTAATGACCTCCATACATGGAGGAGAATGTGGCCACATATGAACGCAGAATGTCGTAAAAAGATTCAAAGAACCGCCATTATCGGGTCCACTATGGAGGCCGACTGTCTCAATTTCGTTAGAAAATGTGGTAAATGTCGGAATATGCCAACTGCAACACCACCATCTTCCTACCTCACCACACTAACATCCCCATGGCCATTCTCAATTGGGAATAGACATAATCGGAAGGTACATCCCACTGCACCGGAGGACATGAGTATGTGTTGGTAGTGTGGATTACTTCACTAAATGGGTAAGCAACCTCCTACGCAAAGATCACCTCGAAACATGTAGCTAAGTTCATCTTGAACAATATCATCCGCAGACACGGGTACCACACGAGATTATCGGTGATAATGGGAGCCATTTCAGAAGGAAGTCAAGTGTTGTTGGCTAAGTATAAGATTAAACATCATAAATCGTCACCCTACTGCACCTCAAACTAATGGGGCGAGAGGCAATCAACAAAACCTCGCAGGATTATCAAGAAAATGGCGGTAACATACAAGGATTGGCCCGACAAACTTCCCTTCGCTTATGGGATATAGAACTTCGATTCAACAGAACAGGAGCAAGTCCTTTCTCCTTAGTCTACGGAATGGAAGCAAGATTTCCAATGAGCTCGCATACCTTCACTTCGCATACTTGCTGAAAGTGAACTACCAGAAGCCGAATGGGCTAGGGCCAGATACGAAAAACTAACACTCATCGATGAAAGAAGGCTTAGAGCCCTACACAATGTGCACTCAGACGTGCTCAGATATCTCGTGCTTTCAACAGAAAGGTTAAAGACCGGGTTCTTCAAGAAGGAGATTTAGTGCTTAAGGAAATGAGGGCACCTACTCAAGATCCAAGGGGTAAGTTCGCGCCGAATTGGAAAGGGCCCTATGTCATCAAGCAAATACTGCCGGGGGGAGCAGCCCGCTTAGTCACGGCAGAAGGAGAAGAATTAATACAGCCTACCAATCTGGATCAGTTGAAGAAGTTTTATGCATAGAAAATTAGGGCGGTTTAACCAAGCAACTATAATATCCATTCCTAGACACTTGGTTATAACCCAAACCAGTTCAGGCCTCGCCATGGTTAAGCCAAGCAACTAGAATGTCCACTTCTAGACACTTGGCTTTAATCCAGACGGATTTAGTTACCAAATTGGGCCGTGCAATGGGTCATGTCCGAAGAGAAACCCAGACGGGTTTTTGTGTCAGAATAAAGGGAGCCGTAATCCATACGGGTTCTGGGCCATTTATTGGGCTCCAATTTCATGAGTTTTGCAAAGGGTGGCTTCGTTGTATATAGAAATGATTATTTTATTATTAATAAAAGAAAATTTCGTTACAACGCTTGATCTTTGGAATAAATAGTACAATTATCCTAATTGTAACTAACAAAGGTTCATCTAAAACATTATCTAAAAAAAAAGACAAAATAAAATTGGCACACTGCTTCAAGCTTGTTTCATCTTCTTCCCATCAGCCTTTGGTCGTCTTAATCTCCTTAGTGTTACTAATCCTCTCCTCGTCCTAGATCTCTTCTTCGCCTTCTCCGGAGCAATAACAGGACTTGCCTCCAACCGATGTGTCAAGATCTTGGCATAGGAGAATGGGGCTCCTTATTACAACTCAGAAGCGGTGGGCTGCTTCATTTACATCGCCTTAGGGCCCAAGCGATCTTTCACACTAGTCTTGGGACCTAAGCGCTGCAATACATTAACCTTAGAGCCTGTTATATCTCGTGCATGAGTACCCTTTGCTTCTATTGTGGCTGTCAGCCAATCCAGATAACCTGGATCAGTCAATTCAGATACTTTTGCTTTTGAGGAGCACGAATAGTGGGTCGCTCTCCCAATACTTCAACCAAGATTCTGCAACGGCTGGAGGCGAAGTATCTTTGGGCGCATGAGTCTTGTGGGAATACGCCTCAACCCCATTTGCCGCATGGCCCGCCGAAAGTAGAATGTCGTGTGTCAAATCGCAATGCAAACATATGGAGTTCTTTGATCACAAGTAATAAAATCTACGATGTGCCAATTCTCTATCCACCACTTTATCATGATCTCGCTGCATCTTCGCAGCAGCTTCGACCCATTCAATTGTTGATCGACGATCGATATCTCTCTCATACGACAGAATTCGCCAACGCCGCTGGCATCCGCCTTTTCAACCAGGTTGAGGTGCTCCATTAGCCAAACTCGCGAAACGAAACGATTAGTCGGGCTTTGGAACCTGCAGGGTTTGCTATCAAGCAGACAAGAAAAGGGTAATCAAACAGCAACCAAGACGGGTTTACCTGCAAAATCAAGGGACTGCCGCGGTAATCATGTTCCGGGTTTGAATCATCTAAGCACATTAGCGTTTCTCCCAATATTATCGGTACAGGGTTGTAGCCGCGGGCCATATCCTCCACCACATGGATCAGGTTCGCGGGACCCTTCCTTTTGCCGCCATGGTAAAAGCAGAACTCTCCTAACAGGCATAGTACAAGAGCTCTCACATGCACCACGGGCCCATACTCTAAGGTCTCGGGAGCCTGGAAGTACTCCACTATGGTTTGAAAGTGCACCCTATCGCCTATTATCATACTTCCAATTACCCTAGGGTGAAGGCATAATAACTCCTGGTATTCCTTCCTCACGTCGGTAGCAAAGGGAGGCATCACTGATGGCGCGTAATGATTGGTCCCAAGAATAGCAGACCATTCTTCAGGCAAGGGAACCAGTTCTTGCATGTCGAATCTATATGCATGGAGTTCTTTGTCCCAGAAGGTCTCAGCAGCGCGTAGAAAATCCCAATCTATCCTCACTTGCCTCAAGCTCAGCAAGGATGTCAACTTGTACCTCCCCAATTCTTTCTTTTCCTCTTTGGAAAGGGTACTTATCCAAGTGGCCAACTTCTTTTCGAAAGCCATGAGATGAGATGAGATGAGATGGATTTGATGCAACTACGAAGAACTCAGACGGGTTTCTCCGTAAATTGGAAGCTCAGATGGTGAATGACGAAGACACGACGGGGAGACGAATTTATAGTCGAACCCAGACGGGTTCCACCGCCTTATTGCTACCGCCAGGCAGGTTCACCGTCTTATGGCCACCGACAGAAGACTCATTCGAGCCGTTGAAGTCTTGTTTCCAAGCCAGGAACCCAGACGGGTTTCTTGGCCCTGTTACCACATTGATCCCCAAGCCAGGAACCTAGACGGGTTTTGGGCTCTTTTGTCGCACCATTTCCAAGCCAAGGACCCGCACGGGTTACGGGCCATCAGATTCCTTTCCTCGCCCATCCGTAGGCCACAGCTCCTTTTGGGCTCTCAACTCGGACGATCTTCCTTTGGGCCCGATTATGGTTGCGATATGGGTCCTCAAGTTAATTCAGCGTCTACAGATAGCCCTGAAACTGTCGTTCGAATTTACTTATAAGGCTTAATTTTCTTTTTCTTTCTTTTTTATCTTTTTTTCGTTTGGGGAAGTGGGAATGATCCCACCATGTAGGTCGCATATTGCGTTACATAAGTTCCACGTCTCCCATCATGTAGGTCGCATATTGCATTGCATAAGTTCCATGTCTCCCATCATGTAGGTCACATATTGCATTGCATGAGCATCATATCATTTTTAGTCATAAGGTTAAAAAAAAAAACAAAAAAACAACAAATTAAAAAAAAAAACAAAAAAGAGTCCTTGACCTTTTCTAAAAATCGACTTTTTTTTTTCCCGACTTAACTTGCTTCACTTAGAAAAATCGAGACGAGATCTCAAAAGTTTTTGAAACTTTTTCCTTCAAACCTTCTGATTTTGAGACAAGTTATAAAAGACGTATCTGGCTGCTTTGACTATCTTAGAAGGTATAAATGTGCGTGCCGCAAATCTTTGGGCTAAGCTTAGTTGATTGAGCCCGTCCCGTGAGTCCACATTGCCTAAAACTTGAATTGATTACTTTCATCAATTCCATGATCCTTTGAGCGACTCACCCATTAGTTGCATCTCTAGAACTTGTTTTGCATCTTGCTTGAGACTACATGTTTGCATAGCACGCTGTGACAAAGTGATTAAGGCATTCAATTTTCTTAAGCTACATAGCCAAATAGCCTTCCCTGCATTGTATTTACTGCTCTTTTGCCCCGCCTAGCCTTTGTTCACCCCTTTTTCATGATTGAACCCCGACAGCAAGCCTTAGCCTATGATATCGAATACCCTTGAGCCTTGCTTGGTTGGAAGAGAGTCCGTCATTTCCGGAAAGAACGCTGTTGGAAGAGAGTCCGCATTTTTTGGAAGGAACAACCGCTGCTGAGCGAAAATATGAAGCTTGGGAGAATCTGAAAGTCCCATATCTTGAGCCAATGTGGCTATGCTATTCAAAGTCAAAATCGTAATAGAAATTTCTTCTCCCCGATCACCCAAAAACAAAAAAAAAATCAAAAAAATAATAAAAATTTTCATAAAATAAAAGGGCGGTTAGGGAGACTCAACTTAAAGTCCAGAAAACTTTGACTCGGTTGTATTCGGTTGAGATGTTTTAGGATGGAAGGTGAAACGCTTTGCATACATTAAGTGAGAAGGAGAGTTCAGAGGATTTCATTGAAAATCAATCCAAGCATGGCTTTTTAACTCCTCATTCCCAAATTTTTACCACTCCTTACCCTAGCCTAAGCCCCATTACAACCCGAAAAGTCCTTTTGATTGTCACTTGTGCATTGCATACCAGTAGTGGAGAGCGAGGTTCTTACCAAGCTTATGGTAGTTTGCTTCTATTGGTTTGAGTATGAGAGAAACTCACATACATATTCAAAATTGAGTGTTTGAGTGTTCATCCTTTCCTATGAGAGTTTTGCTCTTTCTGACTAGCTTACGTCCATAACCAACCGCGCATATTTGCATTGTTCTTCGAACTGTTGGCGGACTTATGCCTCTGATTTATTTGTTCTCTCCCTTAAGATTCGAAAACTTCTTCCTATCTCTTTCGAACTGAGTTTTGATCTTGTCCAGATTAATCTTTGTGCTTGCTTGTTAGTTCGACTTTGTGTTGATCGAAAATTCTTTATCCCGGATTGTCATAACTACATTGCATAACACCATCATTACATGAGCATTGCATCAACAGTCTGCATTAGTACATAAGTATAGAAAAATGCATTTAGTACATCATTGCATAGCATTGTCCTAAGTACATAGCAAAGAGTCGTGTATAGCATAGCATAAGAATCCTGCAGACGCATCGTTCTCGGGCCGTCATCACGCTGCACTGCTGGTCGCCACCGCCACTAGCGTTATCAGCTCTATGGATCCCGCTTCCACCAGATCCGAAGTAAGTGTCCCATCGGTAGTAAGAGGAATCTACCACTTCTGTATCGCTACCTGAGCCAGATAGGTGCAACACTTCGGCATCACCTGCATTAAGCCAAGAATGTTCGAGTGACGCCGGCTTAAAGAAAAAAATCGAATTTCCACTAAGCCGGGGGCTGTTTGAATCCAAAAAAGGAAGCAAATCACTACAGCAACCATCAATTGACTCCCAGTTTAGCAAGAGTTAAATCAAACTGCCACTAAACTGGGGGCTATGCAGCCCAAGCAAGGGGACAAATCGGCTGGAATAGTCTGCCTAGGTCCACAAAGTCCACCATGAAAAAATCCAAGAAGAGGCAAGTCACTACGACAACTATCAATTGACTCCCAGTTTAGCAAGAACTGCCACTAAACTGGGGGCTATGCAGCCCAAGCGAAGGGATCGAATCAGCCTAAAAGCCAGGACGAAAGACAGGTGTGGGCCTTCTTTTATTCCATCTGGGCCGGGCCTTTTCACCTCACCCGACTCACGAAAAAACAGGAGAAGAGCCCAACACTTGACCAAACCCAGACGGGTTTGCTGGGTCGAAGATAAGCAATTGAGGCTGTTTTCGAGCCCAATACAAGCTTATGCTCATGCAGTTATACTCAACTCGAGCCCGTTTTCGAGACACAAACCGGCTGTAAATTCTTCCGACTCATTTTGAATTTCAAATAAATCGATGCCTTTCTCTTTATTTCTTGCAACAACGCACGAAATACTGGCCATCATCGCCCTAACAAGATATGACATCACCGCCGCCGAGCTAATACGCGACACTGACATCACCGCCGCCGCTAATACGCGACACGCCACCATCACCGCCGCTAATACGCGACACGCCACCATCACCGCCGCCGCTAATACGCGACACGCCACCATCACCGCCGCCGCTAATACGCGACACGCCACCATCACCGCCGCCGCTAATACGCCGACACTTCACCATCACCGCCGCCGCTAATACGCGACATTCATCATCAGCCGTCGCCGGGCTAATACGCGACACCTCATCACCAGCGGCCGTCATCGGGCCCTAACAATACACTACACCATCAGCCGTCACCGGGCTAATACGCGACATTCACCATCAGCCGTCGCCGGGCTAATACGCGACATTCGCCGTCAGCCGTCGCCGGGCTAATACGCGACATTTCCTCACCAGCGGCCGTCATCGGGCCCTAACAATACATGACACCATCAGCCGTCGCCGGGCTAGTACGCGACATTTCCCCAACACGCGACATGACGGCCATCGCTGGGCCTTCACACGCGACGACGCGCCATCGTTGGGCCTTCAATACGACGAGGGCGGCATCGGGCCTTCACAATGCAATAGCGCCATCATCGCTCGCACAATGCGGGCGCCATCATCGCCTTCACAATGCGATGGCGGCCATCGTCCGCCTTCACACGCGACGAGGGCCATTGCCGGGCCTTCACAATGCGACAAGGGCCATCATCGGGCCTTCACAATGCGATGAACATCACATCTACATCTGCCGCCAACAGCAGACCATCGGGCCTTCACACGCGACGAGGGCCATTGTCGGGTCTTCACAATGCGACAAGGGCCATCATCGGGCCTTCACAATGCGATGAATATCATATCTACAACGGCGCAGGACCCAGCTTCCAAGCGTCAACAGCAGCCATCGTCGGGCCTTCACAATGCGACGAGGGCCATTGTCGGGTCTTCACAATGCGACAAGGGCCATCATCGGGCCTTCACAATGCGATGAACATCACATCTACATCGGCGCAAGACCCAGCTTCCAAGCGTCAACAGCGGCCATCGTCGGGCCTTCACAATGCGACGAGGGCCATTGTCGGGCCTTCACAATGCGACAAGGGCCATCATCGGGCCTTCACAATGCGATGAGCATCACATCTACATCGACGCAGGACCCGGCTTCCAAGCGTCAACCAGCTTCAGAACAGGCTTCTGATTCATATCCAAGATCATCAAGACTACTTTGATCATCGTTTTACTCAAATTCGATCAAAGTGGGGGCTATCTGTAGACGCTGAATTTTGTATCAGTATTTTTAGTACTAATTTTAGAAAATAGGCTAACCGATAAACGGCACGCAAGCCTCTTTCCACCGAAAACTCCAAAAAAATATACAAAGCCCAAATGCCGGGAACCTGGGTTCAGTGGGCCGGAGCTCAGCTCCAACACCACAGGAACCCGTCTGTTCGGTCGAGGAGCTCGCTCGCCACGTGAACCCTTCTGGTTCTCGCCCGAGGTCTGCTTTTCCTTCCAGGAACCCGTCTGGGTTTCCTGTTGATTCCCACGGCGCCGCGACTTAACCTAGCCTCCAAACCCTAAACCTAAACCTAATTCCCCCCCTATAAATACCCACCATTCATCACCCACAAAAATACACCAGAATATACTAGGAGTATTGACACTAGTATATTCTTCTTCTCTTCTCCCTCCACTGCGTGCTCTTTTTAAGGTTAGCATAATTTTTTTGTATTATTGTACATAATGTAATTCTACGTCCTTTTGTATTTTCTTTCTTTTCGTTTGCTGCATGACATTAATGATAGATCTATGAGATTTATTTAATTCCTCCCCTTTCTTTTCAAATCCTTCACTTTAATTTAATTCTAGTAGAGTCTATTCGTTTGAATAGGCGGGTTTGATGATTTTTATTGTCAAATCCGTAACCTTACCCCCGAATCCGTCTTTGGGTCAGAGGTCGAGTCTTAATTTTTCATTGGTTTGTTGTTTTATCCTTAAATTCAATGGCGACTCTAACTTTTTCCCGAAAATCCTTTTTAACCCTTGACAAGGAACCTGCGGGTTCTCTTGTTTTCACCTCGAGCATAGGCGGAACCTGCACGGTTCCTAGCCCTGTTTTCCCCTTCTCATTCTCCAAAGAACCCGTCTGGGTTCGTTGCCTTGTTTTCGTTTTGTTCTCGTGGAACTCAGACGGGTTCCATCGAGTTCTCATCTGTCTTTTTTTTCTTTTTTTTTTCTTCTTTCCATCTTTTCTTTTCTTTAATAAAATCGAGTTTTCGGGCTAATCTAATTTGTCAACTTAAAAGTGTCCTTAAAATTTAAACCTTTAATTATGGATAAGCAATCCTAGTCAGCTCCCAATTTAAAAAAGAGAACTCCTCTTTTGAGTAGCGCCGCGAAAAGATCGGCAGATTTTTTCGGGGTCTACAGTAACTCTTTACCCTCAAAACTCCAAAAATTAATTTATCTTGTTGTTGTGCATTCCAAGTGTAATTCGTGGAGTCTATGCTACTCTTCGCTTGAATCATTCAAGTCTTCAAGATAATTTTACCAGCAAATTGCAGTTTTAAAGTACGCATATTGCCTATACTCTACTCAAACTCACTTATTTGAATTCAAGTAAAACATGAATATTATTTAATATGATTTATTGGTCGTTTTTAAATGTTTTACTCACTTAAATGTGGTCCCTCCCCATGTCATTTGTGCCAAAGTGCGTTATTCACTTCATAACTTGACCAGTGTTAAGCGGTTAACTTCATCCGGGCCTCTCGATCATCCGGATGTGCGCATATGAAGGCTTAATCTGATGATAGCAAGTAGGGATCCACTCACATTATTTAAAGCGTACATCATATATTTATTTATTTTACTTCTTTTCCTTTTATTTGTTAAATAAATTGAAATGTGCAAAATAAAATGAATTGCTAAAATTTATTTGACTTTATAGGGGTATGCGTATTGAGTTTCGATGCATTTGCTAATATATATTTTGTGTTCTGTCTTAGGTGGTACTCCTAATATTGATAAACCAAGCATCGATGAGAAGTTAGCTTAAGTTGGCAAGCGAGAAGTCTCCCTTTGTTTTAATGAAGTTAACTTATATTTTTGATGTACATGTTTGATATAATTTGATGTATGTGAGCCTTGGATGTATATGAACCTCAGGTATTGGTTGTAATATTTTATTTTGGATGTAAAATTTGTTGATCCTAAGTCTGCATGGTATATTTGTGATTTGTATAATATTCAAGTTCGTCTTTGGGAATGTTTTGTCGTATTTGGTGTCATGTTTTGGAATTTGGGTTGTTAGCTTGGTCCTTTGTTTTGAACGGCAGTAGTGCCTTTGGATTCTAATTTCCATTGTGTTAATCATTGGGTTACGTGATGTTTAATTATAATATGATGAGTGTGAATTTGGGGCATTACAATGTCATCACTCCACATTTTTTACCTTTCGTTGTAAATCTGTCTGACATTGGCATTACAATTCAAGAAATTATACTCGAGTGATATGTGTATCGTAGCAGGAGTACATCCGGTATTTGTCATTTCTCAGACATATTCTTTCATATCGGATGTCAAAAGATGTCCATGTCGATCGGTACCCCCTCCTCGTAGATGACGAACTGGTGGTTGTGCTTCTCCCTTTCTCCCTCAGACACATAGACGCACCACAATTCTCTCGTTGGAGTCCACGTTATAATGATAAATTTGCATTGGCAGGACTTCGTCGACGTATCTCGACGAGCGTCTAAATCCAAAACATCCAATCTCCCCTTATACATACCGTACGTCCAAGATAAACTTTAAGCATACTGTCTTGATGTTTTCTCTTATGGGTAGCTCATATAAATCGAAATTCGATTCCCCGAGTTATTTCGTCCGCCCATTCATGAACAAGATCAAGGGAATAACGATTCGTTAGTAGCAAAATACGATGAATTATCTACATCATCTCCGCCAAATTCCTCTATCGAAACCTATAAAAATAAAATCAAATTAATCATAACATTAACAATATTAATAATAATAAAATTAATAATAATAATAATAATAATAACAACAATATTACTTTCTAACAATAAAAACATCAACGAATATAATAAACAACAAAAATAAGTAGAATACAATTTATAACAACAACAACAATAATACAAACGATATCAATAACAATAACAACATTAATAATAATTTTTAATAATAACAAAAATAATTATATTAACAATAATAATAATATAATAATAACATTAATAAAACATTAATATTAATATATCACTAATATAATTAATAAATAATAAATAATATAATAATATTAATCACTAATATAATCATTATCAATAACAATATTATTAACATTAATTTAAAAGAAAAATAAAATTTAAAAAAAGTTTGACCTAAGTCACAGTCGTGCCATGGTGGAGCAACATAAGGATCGTAGCGATGCCATAGTGTAACTGCATGTAGATTCCGGCGACACCCATCATGCGGCCCAGCCATGACAAAGCCGCACGTAGAGTACGACTACGACATTCGGCAAATCGTTTGAGAAGCTTTTCATCGATTTTTCAAAAATCAAACTATACAAACTAATCTCTTGTTCATCCAATAATCTATCACCTTGCATTTTGTCTCTAACTTGAATTTCTATTATCGCAATAATTTAGTAAGAGAGTTCGAGAGAACGAGAGAGGAGAGATAGTGAGTGATGAGAAAATGAGAGTGATGAGAGATGGTGAGTTCAATATGAGCAGGGGCAAAACCCTCAAGAGGGGGGGTCGACCTTAGTAAAAGGGGCGACATATAACAATGTCCTTCTTTATTTATCAATTTTTATTTTTTCAAAGTAGAGGGGGTGGATCCTTTATCTGTCGTTGATTTCCCCACCAAAGTTTTCATCTGCCCTCTCTGCTTCAATCACAACCATTTTGCATCTTACAATTTCGATCTCTTTTGCTGACGAATTCCATGTTGAGCACTTCTCTTATCATATCACCATAAAATGCGAGCCATTAATGGAAACTTTCCCCAAAACCCGTGTGGTATTTAGATATTTTTGTTAATTGTCGATTATGGATGGCAATGGGCAGGATCTGGGCAGGGTCCACCTAGATCCATATCCTTACCCATATCATTTGGGTCTTTTCTGAAAGGACCCATATCCTTACCCATATTTTTTACTGGACCCATATCCTTACCCAGCTACCCATATCCTTTGTTACCGACATTTAAATTGAACTTTTACTGCATATTAATTAGCAAACCTGCAAAATTTTTGCTGAATCCACAAATGTGAAACTTACAATCTCAAAAATAATCCAAAGTAGTCATACAATCCCAAATTACAACATAACAAACACAAACCTATTGTACAAAAAAAATAATAACTTAGGTAGGAAAACTTATATATAACAAAAACTTATATATAACATAGCGGATTTGGGTAAGGATATGGGTCCTGTCGTTGGACCCAGATCCATATCCATTTTTGGTCATTAGACCCATATCCTTACGCATATCCTCTGGGTCTAAAATTTGTGGACCCATATCCTTAAAAATGGATCTGAGTCCGCGGATCTGAGCAGGGTCCAAGACCCATTGCCATCCCTATTGTCGATACATGTATAATTAAAGAGGAGATGAGGTTTCTGAATTTGATTTAAAATATATATAGACTTTCGTATTAAAAGAAGCTAATAAACAAATGAATTCTATTTAGCTCTAATCGAATAAAAATATTATACCAAACTAATTAAAGTTAATTGAAATTAAATTAAATTTGTTCAAATTAATAGAAAAATAAAAAAGTGACTATGAAAGAAATAAAAAGTGATAATAAAGGATATCCCTGGGTTAATGCTGTAAGAAACTTTAAGTTGAGTAAAAATTACTTACAACTCAGGATAGGTATGGTAAAAATTATTTCACAAAGGGAGAGAGTGTAAAAATTATTACAACAAATCTCAAGTAAAGTAAGTAAAAATTACTTACAACTCAGGATAGGTATGGTAAAAATTATTTCACAAAGGGGGAGAGTGTAAGAATTATTACAACAAATCTCAAGTAGAGTAAAAAAATATTTACAGATTCTGTGAAATAGGATAAAAATTATTTCATAAAAATGAAAATATACCCAAAAATTACTTAGAGGTACCCCAATATTTGGAGAACTATTTTTCGGTATCCCAATTTTTCGAAACTCATTTCGAGGTACCCATAATTTTTGGGTTAGTAATTATTAGGTTGTTTTACGGCAATCAAATTTGCTAAGCAACCGAAATACCTTTATTCTTCTCGTTTCCTTCTTTCCCATCTCCATTAATGGAAGTCAAAAGCAAATTTTTTTTTCTTTTAACTCTTTTTTTTCCTATTCCAAAATTAAAACTTCCTCATTACCACTCTGAGCATTGTTGATGAGCAATGTCGATCTCCACCACCTTCTCGCTCACCACCCGCAGTACATGGGCGTCCTTCAAGAACCTTCTAGCAGACGTCGCACGCTTCGAGTTGAGGAAGGCCGAGAGCTGGGTTGTTGGGGGTGTTGGTGAAGCCAAGCTTTGTGGCAGTGGGGATGTTGTTGGCCGGGAATTGGATTTGTGCTGCGGATGCCATCATGGTTGTACGGTTCTTGGGTGTTGTTTGGTAATGGAGGATTTGAATTTGTGGATTGTGAATAGAGTTTTTTTTTTTTTTTTTGTCACACAGACCGAAACAAAAGAACAGAAAAAGGTAACAAACAAAGATACAACAAGAGAAATTACAACGCTCCTCCGAGGGTCCTATTCGCCTGTTTAGCTAAATCATGCGCTTCTTTCACAACAACCCGGTAGCCTTAACAATTCTTCCCGCGTGAATAGAGTTGATTGATCACTTGACGTAAGTGTAAGGCCAAGACTGAATTTACAACCTAGAATACGGTCCATCAATAATGCTCATAAATTCATAATGGTAATGAAAAAAAATTTGCTTTTAAGCTCTCTTGACGGAGAGGTAGAACAAGGGAAGAATAAAGATATTTTGGTTACTTAACAAAATTAATGGTCTAAAAAATATCTAAATACTACCTCCTTCCCAAATTAAGTGTCACTTTAGACACAATTTAAAAGACCAAAAAAATTTCACCTCTACATTAATTAACTCATTGAAAATGTGAAAATATTAAATAAAATGGTTAATAAAAAATGAAAAATGTGAATAAAAATGAAAAATTGAAGAAAAAGATGTAATTAATAAGGTTAATTTGATAAATTAATAATTAATGTGTTATTGGAATTATAAAGTGACAGATATTATGGGAAAAAAGAAAGTTAGTTAAAGTGACAGATAATATGGGAAGGAGGGAGTACTTACTAACCTGAAAGTTAAGGATGCCTCGAAATAAATTTTGAAAACTTAAGGCATCAAAAAATATTTTTTCCAAATATCGAAGGAGCTCCGAGTAGTCTTTTTAAAAATATAAAAACCAAATGTGGAATAAAATAAATATAATTCACCCTTGAAAATGATTGGCAAACACCCGAAGATCGTAGTCAGTCACCTCTCAGCTCACCTAGGGGTAATTTTTTGACAGCGTACACTGGCGACCGTTTGTTGATGGCCATTATTGCTTTCACCGTGACAAACATTGGCAGCAAAGTCAGCTACAATTCCAATTCTAATTCTAATTTCAATTCCCCCTCCCCCTACTTTGTTTGTCTTTCTAGTTTCTACCCCAATTCGCGTGCCCAAGTCCCGTCCTTTTCACTCTGTCTCTCAGTCCCCTCTCTCTTTCTCTCTCTATCCCTCTCTCTTGTGAAGTCTAATCTCTCTCTCTCTCATCTGCATAGTCTAATCCTCCCCACTGTTCCTCCCTATTTTTGTTACCCACTTCCTATTTCCCTTTTTCCATACCAATTCTTTCACTTCTCATTCTCTCTTTCTCTTCCTCCTCTTCCAACTCCTCTCAATTTCTACCTTGGATGGCTCCATCACCCAACTTCTCGCTTCTCTACCATTAACTTTGGTGTCATTTTGTAAGTTTAATCTATCCCATTTTCACCAAACTTTTGCTTTTTTTCTCTTCTATCCCTTTTCGTTTTCTGGGTGAATGCTTTTGGGAGCTGGGGTTTATAATGTCAAGTGTAATGAATTATATATGTCTACTGTGTATTTCATATTGGGTTTGTTTTCTGAAGTTTCATTTTTCTTCCGATTTAAGCTAGTTTGTTGTTCGTTTCTTCCCAGCATGGAGTTCTATATGTTTAAATCTTTGCTAAGTAAAGACAGAAATGATGTTTTCACTTACAGTTCTTATTTCAATGGAGTAGTAGGTGTTGGTAATGTATTTGGATTTTGGATCTTCTGGCACAGCTTTCGCTTTTTGCAAATGCTATTCTTCTGTTGTTTTCATTATCTGAAAATTCTACAAAACAAAGCACTCCTTATGTCTCAGTCTAGAGCCAACATACTGAATTGTTGCATACATAATGTCAAACTCTAACTTAGAATTATATGGGGTTGAGCTCCACAGTTGAGAAAATTTGCGTATTTGTTTTTTCAGTGCTGCTGTTATGGTGCAAAAAAGTGCAAAACAGAAGATGAAAATTTCTCATGTACAGTAATTTTTAAATTGAACCCTGAAACTGCATTTTATTTGGCCTGTTTGGCAGTGTTGATGTTTCCTAGTATAGAGAAGTGGACATGTTAAGTGAATGATATGAAGTGAGATTTGCTATATTGATGTTTAATAGTTGAAAATGCATGGTTTAGGTGCATGATGGTGAGTTTGAAGGCATGGACAATGTTGGTTGCACGACGAAATGAAGGAGAGGCAACGGTGGACTGCTGAGGAGGACGCGATACTCGGTGCATATGTGAAGCAATATGGTCCTCGAGAATGGCATCTGGTGTCCCAACGCATGAACACTCCTCTAGACCGGGACGCTAAGTCTTGTCTTGAGAGGTGGAAGAATTACTTAAAGCCTGGGATCAAGAAGGGTTCTCTGACCGAAGAGGAGCAGCGCCTTGTAATCCGCTTACAAGCCAAACACGGCAACAAATGGAAGAAGATCGCGGCTGAAGTCCCCGGGCGCACTGCTAAGAGGCTCGGCAAGTGGTGGGAGGTTTACAAAGAGAAGCAGCAGCGCGCTAACAAGGATACTGCCAAGTGCCTGGAGCCAATTGAGGGCAAATACGATAGAATTTTGGAGAGTTTTGCTGAGAAGCTTGTCAAGGAACGCGCTCCTTTAGACCCTACCTTTCTAATGCCGCCAACTACGGAACATTCCCCACCACCACCCCCGGTTGCTGCTCCTGCTACAATGCTTCCCCCGTGGCTTGCCACTTCGAATGGAGGGAGACCCGCTTCACCCTCGGTCACATTAAGCCTTGCTTCCTCAACCGTACCCCCGCCGCCCCTTCCTTGGCTTCAGTCTGAGCGGGGGGCGCATAACATTGAAAAGACCACCCTGCCCCTGCCCCAGCCACCTCTTACTTTGGGCTGCATCCCGTCTTCCTGCCATGTAGGGATTCCTCCCTTTGGTGGGGAGCAGGCGGTCGTGTCTGAACTGATGGAATGCTGCAGAGAGCTGGAGGAAGGGCACCGGGCTTTGACTGCCCACAAGAAGGAAGCTGCGTGGCGATTAAAGAGCCTGGAGCGTCAATTGGAGTCAGAGAAGGCTAATCGGAAGAGGGAAAAAATGGACGAAATAGAGGCACAGATAAAGGCTCTTAGGGAGGAGCAGAGAGCGAGTCTAGACAAGATTGAGGCCGAGTACCGGGAGCAGCTTGCTGGGTTGAGGAGGGATGCTGAACTGAAAGAGCACAAGCTGGCCGAGCAATGGGCTGCTAAGCATATGCGACTTACAAAGTTTCTTGAGCAGATGGGCTGCAGGCCTCGGTTTCCCGACCCTGTTTGATCGTAATGGAAATCTAATTTCTTGACATGATTGTGGAGCCCTTCATCAATAGTTGTAGTGTTTGTCATCCACCTGATTGTAGCTAGCTAATCCATCAACAATGGTTTTTCATTTTCAGAAATGTAGCTCCTCCATTAATGCTTCAAGTCTAATTCTTCTGCCTGCTATTTTCTCATTTTGTCCCAATTTGGTCTGTGTAAAAGCTGTTCTACGCCTTCAGTAATTCGTTTGTAAGGTTTGCCTTTTGGACGTTGAGGTGTCCACATCGGCCTTTGACATCCATATTATGGTGTTTATAATGGTTTGGGTGTCTCAACCTCCAAAAGCTAGCTTTTATGGTTAAATTGGGCTCAACTTCATTATTTCACAAGATGGCATTGCGGACGCTGGAAATACTTGGTAGAGAATTATTCCTTTCCTCGGGAGCATCTATACAGTTAAAAATTGGATTCCACTATCAGGGTCCGGTATATACTGATGTAGGGCACGCAAATGTTCTCTTTTTTTTGGTAAAACACTTCATATGCAGCAACTATAGACGGCGGGAGGTTTCGTAGTAGACAAATCATTAATTGGTCCAACTTCTTGGGGATGTGGTATATATTAGGGGTCATCGATTTTGGGTATCCCCATTTAAAATTAGCAACTTTACCTTTTTAGAAATCTTATCTTACTTGTTTAAACTGGTTTTTAAAGTTCAAGAACTTTATTTTTATTCTTACCCTAACCTGTGGTTATGACCTCTGTGTACTCGTATATTATATACAAACTATATTTTCTTCCAAGCATTTTTCTAAAAAGTCTTCTGTGCTGAACTTTGCCCTTTTTGTTTTAAGGAAAATGATAAATATCTTGTGCAAGATATATATTAAGTGTCTTATCATGGTATAAAAGCTATATATTTGTAAATTAAATTTTTAAAAAAATTACATAATTGACTTCTATAACTATAATAATATATATAAATGATAAAATCACACACACACACACATATATATATAAATTTACAAAAAGGCGTCTAAAATATGCCCAACGGACGGGGTTCATTCGTTAGGGGGTCAATTTTAATTGTTGGCGTAGCCAACACGTTCCAAGTTTCTTATAATTGATAATTAATAGTATTTGACAAAAAATTTGGGGTTAAAAATTATAATACGTATTAATTTTATAAAAAGTAACACTTAAGTAGTGTTTTGCGGTAAGACACATATCATCACCGTGGTTTAAAAAAAGGTATGTTGTTTCGTTTTTTTATCTATGTACTTAGACGTTGGAGATGCACATATAGAGCTCTGTTGTGCTACAGTGTAGCGCGGTCCTGTTCATTGTTCATATGAAAACAAACAATGATACAAAATTACAAATTCAATAAAAATTAAGTTTTAATAAAAACTACAGCTTCAAGAAAAATAACATAAGCCACATACATAACCCTAATCAACAGGTTTTAAGTTTCGGTTCAAGGTAGTAGTTTTGGAATTTATTCTCACCCGTTTGATAGATTCCTGAATTTAAGGATCTTAACCTTATCTGTTTGACCGGTTCAGGTTCTAAAACCTACCTGTTTGACTGGTTCCGATCAAGTTCCAGGTTCCAGATCTGGTATCGCTCACCTTTAATATATAGTGCAATTGCGTAGCAAAATAGACAGATTCTTGATAAAAGTACTCATGTGCCATATTAATTGTTACTTTGTTGATTGTCTATTTCAATGTCATTTTTTATTGATAATTTCTTATATATAATATTTTATTAACCCTTGTAGTATTATATTTTTAGAATATTTTCCAATACCGATCTAATAGTAATAATTTCATACAACAAGTGATTGTATATATGGAGAAACTTACAAATAAAATTTTTAAAATTTGACTATATAATTTTAAAAAATCACAATACAGGAGAGAGGGAATAGTTTTTATTTCTGAGTACAAGTTGAACGCATTGGAATTCCAACTTTATTTCTGTTTCTCTCTTTATTTTTACCGTTCAACCTACATTATATTTCTTGTTATATTTTCTACAAAAATCTAGTTCTCCTTTTCAGAGAAGTGTTATGCTTGCTTATTGATAATCCATCAAATAAAAGATACAATAATGTTTTTACAATCAACTTAACAAATGTATAATAATTTCCTTATACATTATAAAACTATTAATATAAAAGTAACAGAAAAGAGATTGATAAAAAAAATAAGATGATTTTATTCATCGTCTGACATGGAGTGTGTATATAAGTTATTAAGTTGTACAACAAGAGTTGTACGCCATATGAAATCGAATAAATCTTGTATGACATCTTCTCACTATTAATTTATGGCGACACATACAATCTTTTCATGTTTTGTTTTTTTTTTATTTAATACGAAACCCTATAATGTGAGATTTACTATTTCATTCTTAAATTCAGTAAATATTTTTTCGGAAAAATACTAGGAAAAGTATTTATCGGAAAAACCTTTTCGAGAATATCTTTCCCCAAAAAGCAACAAAATGCATCACAAATTCAAAAACTTGACACTTGGCTAGTTCAGTAAGATTCAAGTAACCATCAAACTTGTTCAATTTAGGGATGATTACGGGTCCTGAATTTACCCCAAAACCCACCGGACCGGCCCTATTTTGGTGGGTATGGGGCTATGTTTTTTGTGCCCAATGGATTTGGGTCAGATCTAGATCCTTCAAAAAAATTAGTGGGTCTAGGTCCGAGCCTATGCATGTACCCTCAAACATGAAATTAGAAATCTAAACAACCATAAACTTTGTTTTTTTTTTTTTTTTACATTTCAAGCTCCGTGGATTATTTGACATTTCTAATATTTTTATCTTTGATTTTTTTTGGTACCTGGAAGTAGTTTTCTTTTTTTTTTTTTGAAATCAAACATATTCCATTAATAGCAAGCCATACGGCACTTATAATGAAAATCGTGATTGAACAATTGTAAATCTAAAACATAGATATAAAATTCAACTTTCAAATAACTAATACTAATATTACTGACGTTCGGCTCCGATTTCTTCGATGACTCTGCATCTTTCCTTGATGACTCTACATCTTTACTATTGACGGAGAACCTCACAACCCGTGCTATAGCGATTTGAAAGTAGATCTTCATCCAATGTATTAGACCACACCAACTGAACAAAAACTCTAGAAATAGACTAAAACCCTAAATAAGGGTACAATAAAACTCTAGAAAAAGACTAAAAATCCTAAACAAGGGTACAATAAAAATTCTTACAAAAGAAGAGACTAACTTTTTTTGCGTAAACGTAAAACCAAACTAACAATTGAAGTAGAAATCAATCAAATTGGGGCTTACCATCGACAAAAGAATCGATGGTAACCCCTTCAAGAAAGTGGAGGCTAGGGTTTACTAGAGAGAAAAAGAGAGGAGGAGGCTATTGAAATATTCACTTTGATTTTACCTGGAAGTAGTTAGTAGATCATGGAGAAACCTAATTTTCTTTATGGTATGCAAAATAATTGTATTTAGACAAAATTAACAATATTATATAGGTGTCCAAATAGAAATTAATCTGAAAAGTTGGTAAAATCGATAAAAAAATGTTAAAAAAATGTTAAACTCATTAAAAACCCACTAAAGTTTCATGAACCCGCAAATTTAACAGAGTCTAAATCTGAGTCGAGGTGGACTTGGCCCAAGCTGATCCTATTATCATTTCTAGTTCGGCCTTAGTTATGATGTTTCCGATGCCAAAAAGTTATAGCGACCTCTCAACAATAAAATGGAAGTACCATATAGAGCAATGACTGTCGCTACTCATAATTACATTTGTTTGATAACCTAACAAAAAAGTAACAAGGAACAAGAATGTTGATAATTAGGCCGGGAGCAAGTGACACACTTAAAAAATTATACTTTTATTGCACACTACTAAGGTAATTACAATACTTGTCCACACACTCAAAATTTGATTGGAGATCACACTAACTCTCTTGAGAGACTCCTTTTTATTCTCTCTTATTCTCTTAATCTTTCTTATTGTGTGTTATACAATGCATCTCCTAAAGCTTATTTATCATAATAATACCAACGACATCTTAATAATGTATCAGTGAAAACTGATTATCTAACTGTAAATGGATTTATCTAGATTAATATGATATTACTCATTTAGTAGAAAGTGGTGATGTTTTTTTAAAAAAATTTAACAAAGGAGCACCCTGAATTATCATATTCTGCCTACTAGCTTGTGTTTCACACAAGAATTTTCTCTTTTGCTATCGAATACAATATAATAAATAACAGTTTGCCTACCGGCCTATATGCCTTGTAACTTATGTTTACACATAAATTTACATTTTTGCCTTTAATATAATATAATATAATAATAAATAATTTCCCTTATAGCTTATGTTCACACTTGAATGACAAGGTATACTAAAGATGTCTTACCCCGTATAACTTTGTCTTAATTACATACAATAAATAAAAAAAGAAAGAATATTTTTATTAGTTGATTGAATAAATGGGTGCATAAATTCTTTTAATTTTTTCTCGATGGCATCAGGAAATACTTAATCTTTAACATCGGAATAAATAATTATTATAATAAAAACTTTGTGTATATATTTTAAAGTTAATGTTGTTAGGAACTTATTTTCATTAAATAAATATGAAATATTTTTTTTATGAAAATAATTCAAATAAAAAAAGGGTCAGAGAAACTAAAAACGGTCAGTATTCAATAGTAAATAAATCATTAGCCAAAAATCTAAAATTAATTATTAATTCTAAAATTTAAACGTATATTAAACAATCACAGCATCAATTAAAACAAAGTTACATTGCTTTTTTTATATAACAAAAAGAGACTAATTATTTTTTTTGAGGTTAGAAATAATGTTTGTAAAAGTTCAATAAAATCATTAAAGTATGACTAATAATGGACATATTTCATTTTTTTTGTGAGATGAAAGGAGAAAGTGAGGACATTTAATTATATTTAATTTCAAAAGTATATGGAATAAGTTAGTGATATTAATTAGAATTTAATTATGAGAATTTTATAATTTTAAGGATAATTTCGTTGATTCTATTCTATTCTATTTATTTTTCTTGAATAATATATTAGAATTGCTTTGTGCATCGTAATGCCTTTTAATATATATTAGAATTTACATTAATATATAGCGTACTCATTATTATTAATTTTTTATAATTAACTAAGCTGAATGATCAAGAATTTTAAGGGCTATATTTATGAAGAACTTATCATTTGTATATTTGATAGTGATCTTTTTTATAATTAATTTACCATTATTTTCTAATAAGAAATAATATTTTATTTTTTGTAAATAATCATAATAATATCAATTTTTTATTATAAGTTGAGACAATCTTTGATACTTTATACTTTAGGAAAATTGGATTCTAATAATCCCTACTTTCACCTTTTGTATGTCAATAATCTCTACTTTGTTTTTGGATTATGGCGGTCCGAAAAATAAATAAATTTATATTATGGTGGGACGCTGCCGAGTCAAGTGGTGGTTTGCTGACATGTACCGACGAGAGTGTGTTTGACATACACTATGTCAAACATAAAATCACATTTGTTTAAATGTGTTTTCGTCGAGATATTGTTGTTGTAGTTGAATAAAATCACATTTGCTTGTGTAGATTAGTCGACATGTCATAAATTTAGATATTTATTAGCCAATTTATCTTCTCGGCCCGCCCCGTAAGATCACCACCATGTCCACCACCATTGAAATCATTCCGGGTGCATTATTGTCCAACACCCCTCAAAGTTTTAGTGCATTATTTTGTCCAATGTCAAAGTTAAGTGTATTATTGTCCAATACCCCAAAATTTTAGTATATTATCATCAAAAAATCCTATATATATTGATCAAAGTGACTCGTTGCAATATATAATATTATTCATTGAGATACAAATCTTTTACAAAGTTTAATAATTACAAGAAGATTCTGCTATAATTGCATTTTTTTGAACTATCATAGTTAAGAATTATGACAATCGTAAAATTCTAGCTTAAATATTAAAGGATGATAATACACTGAACTTTAGAGGTATCGGACAATAATGCATTGAATTTTTTTTTTGACTCTAATACACTTAACTTTGAGGGTATTGGACAATAATGCACTCAAACCAATTCTGGTGATGGTTGACGCGGTGGTTGTCCTATTTTGAAATGTTGTTTTTCTTTTTTTTTTAAAAAAAAATATTAGTCATCCTGTTTATGTACACTTTCTTACAACGCAAAAATTTTATTCTAACAAAAAATAGAAAAAGACAATTCAAAGTAGGACAGCCACCGCGTCAACTACCACCAGAATTGGTCGGAGAGCATTATTGACTTATTGTCCAATACCCTTAAAGTTCAGTGCATTAGAGTAAAAAAAAAAGTTCAGTTAATAATTGTCCAATACCTCTAAAGTTCAGTGTATTATCATATAATAATCCAATATTAAAACTAATATGTTTTGATTAAAGTAACTTATTGCTACAGTTAGTCCTATCTACTAATACATAAATCCTTTTAATGAATGAGATCTATTTTAGTTAAATTAATAGTAAGAAATTTTTCATTGTCATGCTTTAAAAAAAAAAATAATGAAGAATTTGTAACAAATAAGGCTTTATTTTTTTGTGGGGCGAATTGGGTGTGGTAAATAATATAGTATGATAATATTGTAGAAAGTATGGTATGGTATGATAAGATATGGTAAAATTTGTGGTAAGAATGATTAATGTGATAGATGAGGATAGAGAAAGAAAATGAAAGAGAAAGTTATCATTGTTGTGGTAAAGTATGGAATGATATGATATGGTATGGAAGAATTATGATAATTATGAAAAAAATATGATAGGTGCAACATGTAACTGCACAAGAGAAGGGGCCTATAATGGAATTGAAGAAGTGAACAAGGGGTTGCATAAGGAAGTCAACCGTACACCAGGAATCCATTTAGCCAAATATTAGTTGTCCGTCTTTCATAATTTACTCAAAAAAGTTGGTTTTAAATGAGTTAAAATTTTTACTTTAGCATATCCGATTGATTGGTCATATATGGATCATGTTTTTTGTAGTTGTTACCAATTATTGATGTGCCCAACTCCTGAACTCCATCGCCATGCATGTCCCGTAAGAGTTTGAGAAAGGCAGGCTAGTGTATTTTGTGAGGCATAAAATGGTGGAAATACATTGTCTAGCGTGCAATATATGCATCCACTACCCAAATCTGGACGCACCAGAATTTGTCGCCATACTTTTTAAACTGTACCACAACTGTTTCACTTAAATATAAAAAAAAGAAAGAAGGGTTTTCTTTTTCCTTGCTTTATCTTTTATTGTTTAAGTAATGTTTTCCAAGTTTCCCCTGCGAGAGAGAGAGAGAGATGCTGGTTGCAGTAGTAGGGCAGAGCTCAAACTGAGGAGGAAAGAGACTAGAGAGAGAGAGAGATTAGGGAGGATCTCCCTCAATTTTACAATTCCTGTGACAAGTCACAATCATTTCTTTGATTTCCATGAAAATCTTTTATTTTTTTAGAAAAAGATATTAATGTCATTGTCTTGGGTATCCCTTGTCCTTTTTAATGAGAGGGTAATAGGGGTATTTCACATGTTAGAGAAAAAGAGGAAAAATGCTGCCAGTATTGGATCCACTTATAACAGAGTGAGAATAAGAGAGGGAGAAAATGAGGGGGGAAAGGGCGGTGGGAGACGTAATTTATCACTGATGCTACGGACCAGGGAGAGGTCACAATCACACCTCTGTCTTATTTGCCCATAAAATGCGGAATTTAGTCCCCCACCTCTATGCCATGGATACCCCATTCTAACTTGAGACTTTCCAAAATTTAATCAGATCTAAAATATTTGAATTGTCTAATTTAGAAATGATTAACGTCCGAGTTTTTATATTGACCGAATATTCAAATATAAGATTTCTCTTTTTTATTGTCTGAATCCGATTTTGACCTGAATTCATCTTCGTTCAAATTATCCAACTTGAAATAAAATTAAATTTGGACATAAATTTCTCATCCAAACTTTCATATTGTCCCCGAAATTTATCTAACCCAAATTTACCTACCAAAATTTTTGTTAGCGCTAGTTTCAACAACCCTCTTGTCTTCGGTTGCTTATTTTAATTCCACTCTTTTCGTAGAGAAGCAGAGTAACAAGTGTATGGCATCCACTGTAAGGATACAAAAATTTGCTCTCAGCCAAATTTACTTTTTTGGCATCATATTATTACAAATTACAATTGTGAGGGGCGTGTAAAATTGTTGAGAGTCTTGATTTTCTCTCGCTTCTTTTCAAGTCCTGCCTCTAAAGTACCGATTCCAATTCCCGGTTGTTTATAAGAAAATACTACGTTGGTCCCATTATTTTTGTCAATTTAGGCCATGTTATTTTTTATGGTGGGTTAAGTATAAAGTATGGTGGGGTAAAAATTGAGAAAGTGCAGTGAAGTGTAGTGAGCAGGGCGGCATTGCAGCAGTAGCCGCACGTTGGTCGCGGCTTAGTTGCGGATCGCACCGCCGCTACAGTCACACATAGATCATGGCCGTGGCCACTGTTGAGCTGCGACCGACATGCGACTGCAGCTGCAGTAGCGCCGCATTTGACGTGCAACAACCAGTTCGGCTGAAACTTTTCAACGAATTTACAAAATTTTTCTAAATTAAAATTTTACAAACTAACCTCTTTTTTTTCAGATGATCAACCACCATCCACTAACATTTTATGTTGAATTTCAAAAACCGTAATTAATTTTATAGATTATTAATTAATTTGAGATTGAGAGAATTTGAGAAAATGATGGAGAAAAAAAAGAATGAGAAGAGCACAAAATGAACCCTGGGGGGAGAGGGGGCGACAACAGTAAAAATCGGACGGCGAATACCAATGCTCACTATTGTTTATGTTATTAGTAATTGAATAAATCTTGGGCCTTGGCCCATCAGTTGCACAAAAAAAAGGACAAAAAAAAAAAAAGAGGAAAAAGAGGGGCGCATGCCATATAGTACATGCGTGCGTACGAAGCAGCCTGCACCCGTGTATATACTTTAAGGCAGGCGGGTTAAGATAAAGGAAGTCTGGCTGAGGCGTGGTGAGGCTAGGGTTTTAGCGTTTTAGGTGTTGAAACAAACTCGACACTCGGCTGGGGTTTGACGACAGAGAGAAAAGATGGACAAGAGTATGCTTGGTGACCTTAACAATCTGCCTCAGGAAGATCAATTGAAAATGGCCGCCATGATCGATCAGCTCCAGATCCGCGACAGGTTTGTTTTCTCTCCCCCGCTTCTTCTTTTCTCACCCTTGTTATTGCACTTCCTTGTTTGTCTTTAGAAATTACGCATTACACGAATCCAGTGGCGAATTGAACTGCAAAAAGAAAAAACTGAATACTCCGCTAGAATTTGTTATTGATTGTATTGTCTACAGTGAGAAAAGATGGACAAGAGTTTGCTTTTGTATGTCTCTACTATTACCTATCGGTTTTTGTGCGCCCTGTAGTGTTCAATCATGAGATGAATGCGAACTCTCCCTCGGTTAGAATGTGTGTTTGTTTGTTTGTTTTCCTTGTGAATCTTCGGTGTCATGGTGCGCTTGTCGAAAACAGATCATGGAGATTATCATGTTATAGATTAGCACATGGTGGAGTTACCTAGATGTTACTTTCACATCCATCTCCTATCTCAAATTCAAGTTGTCTATTCATTATTACATCACCTGAAGGCCCTAGATGACTTTAGGAATTGAGGGTTGGATGTATGATGATGCTCTATTGGGGACGAAGATATGTAAATCTACTACAGAGGATTATTAGTGCAATAGGTATGGTCTTCATTTACGAATTGTTCCTTATCAGAGAATTGGAGAGATATAAATTAATTTAAGAGAACTAATTTCTATCTCTGATTTCTTTTCTTTCCTGCATGATGATTGCTTCATTACAGGCAATAACTGAAATTTATCTCATTTTCTTGTTAAATGCACTAGTTATTTTAAATATAATAAACATGCTTTAAGATGCCATAGCACTTCAGACAGCTGATGACTTCAATAGACATTACACATAGGGTAGACACAATTGACTAACTTATCTATCATATGTATAAATATATTGTTTCCGTAGTCATTCAATTGGTTAAATTGATTACAAAACCAACTAAAACATGGAGGGCCAAAACATTTCTACATTTACAGTTTTATTCACATGGGAGGATAATGAATGCCTAAAAGTTGAAGTGGGAAGACGCATTGATGCGGTGGTATGTGGTAATAGTTGTCAGATAGTGGTAACCCCAATATTACACTTTTCAAAAGTTTGGTACATGTTGATAATGGGAAATGGGAGTGAATGTCTGGCCTTGTTTAGCTTGGATTTGGAACTAGGGTGTGAAAAGTATAGTTAAACTCATAAATCAGATGGAACCAAATTGGAGTTTTACGATTTGGTTTAGTTTATGGTGCCAAATATGTGGTTTTGTTTAAATTTTCTGTATGTGATTCATGGTTTTGTTTTCAGCTTACATGAATAATAATTGGAAAGTAATAAATGCTTTATAAAAGTACTGTCTTTTACATCAGGTAAAACGTTAATCAAACATAAAATTAAAAGTTAACAATAATTAGGAAACTTTTTTTCCTTTTGAAACTATTAAGTTTCTCTTTCTTTCGTTTAAAAGTATTAACAATTTTTCCTTCAAAAATTGTAATCAATTAAGCGTTAATACAGTAAAATGTTTCACATTTTAGGATTGATTTTGAAACAGAGGATTGACCAAACCATTTGGTTTGGTTTGGTTTGGTTTTTGGGTTTCGATGGTTTGGTTTGATTTTTGGGTTTCGATGGTTTGGTTTGGTTCGACAAATTATCAAACTGTACTTTTATGATTTGGTTTGGTCTTTTTAATATACCGGACTAAACTACACTGTGCACACCCTTATGGAAACTATGATGTCAAAGTAGATGTAAGGCATTGTGCTCAATCACAAAGATCAATGGCATTTACAGAGTTCACTTGTGACATGGAAAAATATAATTAAATTTGAATGGTGAGATGGAACAAGTATCTTTTAAATTGTTTCATTATTGTGAATATTGACACTATAGCTCACATGTGAAGGATGATGGTGCATGGTAGAGCTTATATTAAAAGAGCATGAATTGAAAAAGAGTGCAAAAGCTCTTAGGGCTTTGGGTGTGGGCTTTGAAATGTAGGCATCGGATATTCGTGCATAAGGCACAACATCAAAACCCCTAAAAAAGATGCTTGAGTATCAATTAGCAAAAAGCCGAGATGGAAAAGAAAAAAAGGCAGACATGGTTAACAGAGGATTCCACAGAGGAAGAAAAATAGAGAGAGGAACCAGGAACATGAAGAAAAAGAGGGAGAGGAAGCATGCCATATAAGCTCGAAAGAGGTTGAGGAATGGGAGAGCGGACAAGAAAGAAAAGAGAGTTATTTGTAGGCGACAAGGAGCAACAACGTAGGATGCAAAAGGCCTTTGAGCTCCACAACCTTTACCATGCTAAAAAGCCCAAAAATCCCATGTTTTCAACATGGGAAAAAAAGTGCAGTGGCTATGCTCAGGGCTTTTTTTGGGATAAACTAAGTGGTAGAGGTAGGAGAAATTGCAAACATGGTGATTGTTAGATGAAGGGAAATTTCTAACCTGGGATAACAAAGGGGGATTTATGAACACATGAAACAGGTCCTGAACTTTAGTGACTGGTATGATTTGTTGTTTATAGATTGGATCACATTCAGAGGTCAACTTACTTCCTATTTAACATTTTTCCTGTTTTTGGTAAATTTACAAAGGCTTGCGATTTAGCCAAGCTTACTCTAGCTTTTTATGGGTGAAGTTCTGCAGTTTCCTTAAATTTCACAAACCTTTCATAGGATGCACTTAACTCATTTCCATCCCTGTTTTGGAGCCTTTTGCTTCTGATTGTTGTTGGTGTCATACTAATTGCATATAACATGTTCTTTTTGCCCCTTTTATCCTTCCCACTTCCAAATTGTACGGTTTGTATGGAGAAGACAAGAGAAAAAAAACTCTCTTCCCTTGTTGTCTACTTCAGTTTGGGGAAGCAGTCCATGTTAAAGAAATACTTCCATTTTTGTTTATGTTAACTCGTATATTTGGTGGTAGAAGACTTGGTCAATGGTCCTTGTGGACCTGCCATTTGGGTACTGGTGAAGGTGCTGGCAAAGCCTGGCATCAGTACTAATTCTTAGAGTGGCATTAGCTAATATTTGGGTAGACGTCTCCCCTTTCAATTAGAACTTCGTTATTTGGAAGCATGGAAAAGACCAAGTTGATTCAGGATGCAGTATGAATCTTTTACGGCAAATACTGGCCTAGAAAATATATTGATCCTTCATACACCTGGAATAGTTGTGGGGCACTGTGATTCTGTTTTATGTGAATGCTTGCTTCCATTTCTTGCTTTTGTTGTATGTGCTGCTTTCCTGTATTTCAGGCACTTATTTTGATTGGATTGGGTTTGAATGAGTTTGCTTGTCTATTGACTATCTGTTTATTCAAAACTTTCAGTTTAAGGATGTACAATTCTCTTGTGGAGAGATGCTTCACCGATTGTGTGGACACCTTCAGACGCAAAACCCTAGACAAACAAGAGGAAACCTGTGTCCGGCGTTGTGCAGAGAAATTTCTGAAGCACTCGATGCGTGTTGGGCTGAGATTCGCAGAGCTCAACCAGGGTGCTCCTACACCAGATTAAGCTTGCACTACTTGTTAGATGTACTTGAGAACAAACACAAAACAGGACCAAATCTTTGTATCACTTCCCATTTTCCATGGATTTTGGAGCTTCCTTTTTTTTGGTAGCTGTAATAATTTTTGTGTTTTTGTTCACATTTTGTTGGAGATAATGAACAAGAGCATCAATGCCTCCTTTAAATTTAACCTAGGATGAGATGATGGACAGTCATTGGTTGATGAGGGCTGAGTTCAAGCAATAAGAACAGGAGCCAGGTAAGCTAAGCTAGAAGATGGGGCCTCCAGGCTCCCAACTGAGGGACTTCAGGTCGGATATGAATGCAGGTGGCATAGGTGCATAACTAGCTGCATTACTTGGTAATTGGCATCATTGTTTTAATTTGTCCAACACTTTCGGTGGTTTTGAAATCACTTCCTGGTATCTCTTGAATTCTATTGCCGTCTCCCTTGGTTGTATCATAATTACATCACCTTGTGTTAATTGACATAAGTTAGACTTTTGTGGTCTTTTAAAAAGAATGGTTTTGGTCTTTAGACTCAAATTACATTGTTATGTCTCGTTAAAATATTGTCATAGATCAACTGCGTTTAGTATGTTATATTATGTCAAATTGCTGCCATAAGCTTTGATGCCTTCAGAGATGGACAAGTTTCAGGCGGTGGTATGAGTTGTGTTAAGAAAGACATGGACAACTCTCAGGCAGTGGTATGGGTGGTGTTAAGAAGGACATTTTGTCACATTGTGGGTTGATATGTTCTTAGCCATATGTAGGCCTTGGTTTCTGGAATAGTGAGTAAAATTGACCCATCTTTATCTTACTTTATCTATCTTATCATACTCAATATACGTTTACCTAAAAAGAATACGACCATAGTCAAAATTTTCACGTATTTCGTATATTTTCTTTTTCGAGCACTGAATGCTGGATGAAGAGCTTCATGGAGATGGAGTGGCAAACAAGGCCGGTCGTACTTTGGTTGGTAGGCTTGTTATCATGCAGCACAATCCATTCCCGCGACACCATGCAAGAAAGCTTAAAAACTGTATAAAAGTGGAACCCATTGAACAATGACATACCGTTGATTGGAAAAAATTGAGATTACATTGAATTTATATGATTATATTGAAGATGTAAAATACTTGACTGCGGGCTACACTTAACCGCTTCAGCCATAATAATAACATACAATCTCCATAGTGAAGCACAATCGGGTATCGGTCGCACAATATAAGAGCCCCTCCCCCAAAAAAGAAAAAGAAATAGCGTAATGTGGTAGTAGTGTAGATCTATATTTGTTTCACCATATTTATTTTCCCATAAAAATAAGAGAGAAAACAAAGACGGCGAAACTAAATACGATATACATGAGGGAAGAAGAGGGTAGGCTAGGCCTTGAAATTTTTGCCAACATAAGTTTGTCCGAATTGCCAACCAGCAGGAGCCAAATTCAAGGAAGTGCTGGTGCGGTGGTCGCTGGTGGTGACCTTGAAAGAGAGAGACTGGCCGACCAAGACGGTGTTTGATTGCCAGTTTTGGCCCCAATTACGACTCATACTCAACCAGTTTGTGTTGGAACCTTTGATTCTTACACGGATCACATCCCCAGCACCTGCCACGTTTGTGATTAATACCAAGTTGAAGTACCGGGAGCCGTTCAGTGTGAACTTTATTCCTCCACTCTTCTTGCAAGGCACTCTGTACGTTATACCAAACAAATTCATGCATAAATATTAGCCACTCATTCATGGATCAATATATATTACATGCACCCGGAGCATGTGCTCCAGATACTTGCGAGTGAACAATCATATGAATCAGAGTGAACAATCATAATAATCAGAGTGAACAACTTAATACATATGGATGAACGATTGTAGAATCTGGAGCACGTGCTCCGGGAGCACCTAATAATTTGCATTCATGGATACCTATCAAAGTTTTTTTTCCTTTTTAAACTACTAAATTCAACATTTTCGTATTATTGGTTTAAACGTACCGTATTTGCTATCAAATACCGTATTTTTAATTAAACAAGTATGATAAATGCACGTGACATTTAAAGTGTGACACGTGACATTTGAATGAAGTGTGACAGGTGCTATTGTATGTCTTTCATGGATGGTTCCTTGATAAATGCAACTTCGTAAATTATGTGCATTTAAAGAAAAAAGCAGTATTACTATTGATATATATTAGGTAGACTTAGAGTATATATTAGTAATACTATGATTGTTTACTCTTATTATTATTATTGATTGTTTACTCTTATCAGGTTATTATTGTGATTGTTCACTCTAAATATATTAGAACACTCTTATTATTATGATTGTTCACTATTATTATTGTAATTATTTATTACAAATACTTTAGAGTACGTGCTTTAGATGCATGTAATATATATTAATTATTTACCAGTCTAGACAAAAGTAACATTAGTGGGACAATATAAATCATTAATACAATATTCCATCGTTTTATTATTAGGACTGGACTTACATTAACTTTGTATCTTACCGGGACAATTGGGCATAGATAATTTTCCATTTTATAGTCACACCAAAATCTAATTATATTATCCATTACCCCAATAACGGTAATGAAGACCAAATTGGATACTGGACGTTTTCATTATTGAATCTAAATCCAATAAAATGACATACCAAATACATACTGATTCCGAAGTACAGTATTTGAGTAGCACCCAATCGTACGGGCGGGATGGATTCTTTTTGTCACTTTGTGAATCTTGAAGGTACTCGTAAATGCCAAGATATAATTATTAAAAATGATAAATTAATTATTGGAAGGCAAGTTGATGTATAGGGGTATGGGGCTCATGAATGGCTTAAAAAATTTTGAGATCTTCCTGGTGGATGATCAGATGCGGAGCTTCTAAATTAGTAATTAATAATAGGAAGATCTGCCGAATCTTCCTGATCGATCTGCCAAATTAAGAGCCAAAAGACAAAGAAAATCTAGACATACTTCCACAGTATGGGTACTCAGTAGTTACGAACCCAGTCGTGGTGGGCTTCGAGCTACTGTCCACTCAATGCATCACTTTTAGTTTATCCTATCCAGTTTCTTCAAACAACAGTCTTCTACTTTCAACAAAAACAGTATTAATTCACAAAAAAAAAGGAAAAATTTTAACTATGCATACATACAAGGGCTTCCGTTCACTAGTACTATATCTAACTATGATATACTCTTACATTCATTTTAATTTGTTACTCCTAGAATTTTTTTCTCACTTCCTTTGTTATCTTTGTATCTTTTGGCTTCATATCGTTTCATTCGTTCAGTTAGGAGTTGACCATATCTAAATTTTTTTAGAGCACCACGGATGTTGGCTGGACCATTTTCTCGTTATTTTAAACTAATTAACGTCTTACCCACATGTCCCAATGATATTTTTAACATCAATTTTACAAATATATATCCATTCTTTTTAATTATTAAAAGCTTAAAATAGGCCGTAATTAAAGTTCATTCATTCTACTGAAAGTATATTGAATTGAAATTATTCACACACATAATAAATATTGTTTTTAAACGATTAGCATAGGAAGTAATTAAGAACTAGAGTCTATAGGCAATTAAGCTAAGGACTATATTGTCATGGATGTGTAAACCAAAGATAAATTAGATAATGTATCACAAATGATGAGGCATAGAAATTGAAATGAAGGTTATGAAGTTGAGGAGATGATAGCTAGCTAGAGACATACCGGCGGTAGGAGACGGGGATGATTCCAGCACGGTACTGTGCGAGCTTGAGGAAGACTGGCTCAGCAAGGTCAAAATGTTGTCGTGGTGGGTTACACCATCCCCCATTGTCACTCGGAAGTGCATAGTTTGGAGGGCAGAAGTTTGTCCCTGTAATCAATATTGATGGGTTCCCTGGGAGGCACCATTTCGGGTCATTGTCACATTTAATCTCAAAGCACGCACCACACGTTAGTCCGCTGTTGAACAACGCTGTGCTCAATGCTGCTGTGTTGGTCCCGTACCCTTGGCTGTATAAGTTACCATACCCACATGCTCCCCCTGCATTACGTACATTTTTCCCCATCAGAAAGAAAATTGAATAAGGTAGAAGCGAATTAGAAAGAAATGAAATGATACGTAACGTACCCATGGTTCCTGAAGCATCTTCTCCACCATAGAAGGTAGCATGAGCACTTTGCCAGGGTCCTGCAGTGTACTTTCCTGGGACTCTTCCATTCACCACTTTTGCAAGAATTGAGAGCACTGCAACTGCTAACAAGCTCGTCCTCAACTTCATGATCTTAATCTGATTCAGATCTCTTATCTTTCTCAACTTAAAGAGGAAATCAAAAAGAGATAGAGATGTTTGACAGAGAAAGATGGGAACAGTGAAGGAGTGCATCAATGGAGGGTGATTCATGTGGGTATTTATTGACGGCGTACGTGCAGTATGAAGCGGATCGGGATGACAGAGAGAGTCACATACAGATACAGCTCAGGGAATATAATATTTCATCATTAAATGCGATGGTCTTGACAAGTACTTTCTCACATACGGATCCATACATTAATTTACCTGGATTAATAACCAACCCCTAACTTCACAAACAAGTCAACTACATTTCTTAGGGTTTTCCCTTTCGAATCTACAGTACGTCCCAGAAATTACCATGACAGAAGGGCATAGAGCTGTACGTCAGCTTCTATAGGAACCTACGCACCGATAGATGGTAGATCAATCATCACTCATCAGTTAGTCAGTCAATACGACCCATTTGTCCATCAAAATAACTATGAATAGATCCTTAATTTATGCATTGAAATTCGAAACAAAACTCCCCCATGTTATCTCCTATTTTGGCAACTCCTTTCTCTCATAAATATGCCCATTTCCTTGAATTGGGAGAGATCACTTATTTAAACTTGTACCCAATATTCTATTCACAAATTAAGTCATACTTACCTCTTCTCTCTCTTTTTTCTTTTCATACAATTTTTAAAAGGAAAAATTCACCACAATGAAAATAAATTTCATCTATACATATTTACTTGTATGTGTGTGACTGTAATATATATATATAAAGGGCAGCCCGGGGTCCCACCGTAAAGGTGTAATGTACGCAGACCTTACTTTGCATTTCTGTAAGAGGCTATTTCCAGGACTAGCTGATATATATATATATTATATGTATGTGTATTTTCATCTATGCATATGTATGTGTGAATGTACGTATATGTATCTCTCTCTATGTGCTCAAAAAAAAAAAAACTATCTCTTTACTTGTTTATATTTCATCCATTTAATTAATAAGTTGACACATTGATCTCTTTGTAATGTTGGTTTTTGTCCATTAACCTTCAATCTCAATCCCATTAGTCATTGTTCGTGAATTTTTTTTCTTTATTTTATTCTAGTGAGGAATTGATTTATCGATAGTATGTACTCTTTTAATTTATCTCATTTAAATTAGGAGTTAAGATATAGGTAGATATTACTGTAACATCTCAGATATATGGTTAAGTGTGGCTTAAAAGGATTAAGATGACTGCTTATATCACTAAGGTGCACCTTCTTTTATGGTAGTTCATCCGTTGGGAATTCCATAGTTAAGCGTGCTTGGCTGAGAGTAGTCTGGGTGATTTGTGGGGCCAGTCAGCGATCCTTTAAAGCAGTTATCAGTAATGTCTGTGGTTCGAGAGGGGGCCAAAGCATTACAATTACAATCGAGTTGTACAACTATGGATTCATCATGATCATCATCAAAATCACCATCATCATAGGCCACATTTATTATTGTTGTTATTAATGTTTGATACTTTGCTCAAGTTTTCAAAGGCTCGAGTTTTGTTTGATGCACCTAGTTTGATTTTCATGGGCAAGAATTGAACTAGAAGCATGCACAAATCAACATCATGTCCTTGACTTGAAGAATTGGTCCGAAGAGTTAAATTGTTGAAATAACCAATATACTGGTTGTTTGTATTTTGGACCATTGATTTCAACCTTAATTTTTTGGATCCTAAATTTTACGGGTTGAATAAAAAAGGATTTTAAAGTTTGTGGGCTAAAAAAAAAGGTATGTGTCCTGTTCTATTTTTTTCTTCTCATGTTTGAATTTTTCTCCAGATTGGCACCAAACATCAGGATTAAGGTTAAAACTGTATTGAAGTTATAATGCACATCTCTTATTCATGTCGGAGCTGCTTAGACCCCAAAGTACCCTTAGTCCTTAAGGGACTAAGTAGCTCCAACATGAATAAGAGGTGTATTATAGCTTCAATATCGGTTTTAACCTTAGACCTTAAGTTTTAATTGGCGTCAACTGGGAGAGAAACTTAAACATGGGAAAAAAAAAGAAAAACGGTACACAGACCTTTTTTTCATCTCACAAATTTTAAGGTCCTTTTTTACTCAACCCATAAACTTTAGGGTCCAAAAAATTAACAATGAAAACCAAGAGTCCATAAAATAAATTACCCCATACTTCGGGATCCAAAATGCAAAAAAAAAAAACCACCAAAATACGTTGGCCTGACCAAAAAAAACTCTTCCTATGAACCTCCTTAATCACCTTGCTACACTACCAATGGAGAACAAGGACAAGAAAAAAGAAATGATAAAACAGACTAAATATATCCTGAATTGAGATTACTTATGGCAACGTGGGTATCAATAAATATCCAAACATGCAAATTAAGCTAAGTTAATTACCCAATACTGGAAAGGCATAAATTAAACCCAGAGAAGGTGGCATGTGCGACTCACATGGGCTGGACAACAAACAATTAATTGAGTATTTAGATTGTGATCAGCTTCATTCAAGCTTAAAGAACATGGGCACGTGCTTACAAATGAATGGCTTATATTTGTACGAGATAATAATAAGCAACGAATTGACCCCCCTTTATGGCCCATTTTCATTATTCATAGTCAAAACTACTGCTACATCTTAATTGTTCTTTAATACTATCCAATTCCATTGATCAACATAATATTAATAAAAAAATAAAATAAAATTGAAGCTACCTACTTGGCACCATCAAGAGATGGAAATCAGATTAGTCTTGTTGTACAAGGTAATTAAGCAAGTGCTACAGTGTTGTATGTGCCTGATAATCTTTAATCCCAATTAATTATAATCAAGTGAGGAAGCAAAGTATCTTTCTCTTCTTTAAATAACTACTGCAACCAATTAAGTTGACTTCTCATTGGCCTGTTTATCAATCATTAAAATATTGTTTCGCTTTACTGTTTTGTGTAAGATACAAAATCTATATGTCCCCTAATATCATTTGTATGATCACTTTTTTTGTGAATAGAGTTTGTAAATTATTTCCATTGGGTAAATTGGAGTTGGGTATTTTTTTTAGCAAAGGTACGCACACATAATCTAGGTAACCCTTCTCTCAAGAGATTTACCTAGTGAATCATCCGTAAGAATAGATGACAAAAAAATTGAAGGACTCGGAACTCAAAAAGAAGCTGACTGGAGAGAAAGACCGAACTTAACAAGTCAGTCAGCGGCCCTATTTCCTTCCCTAAAAATATGGGAAATGGAAACAATGTTACAAAGATATAGCAAAAATCTAATATCTTGAATCAACATAGCAATTTCCTAAGGTACTTGATAATCTCAACGCAAAGCTTTAATGATAACCAAATTGTTACATTCTACTAATAGAGAAGAAATCTCAAGATTGACAACATGAATCAGACCATTCCTTAAGGCAGTAGTTTCAGCCACAAGAGTCGAAGCATTCTCTATCGGAAAGAGGAAGCTGCCACCGAGTTTCTTGCTTCATTACAGATGAGCAAAACAGACCGTCTTCTATATCATTATAAGGAATAGGGATCTTACTAATCTAATTAACAGACTCAGCATTAAATAGAGTTTGTAATAAAGGAATGTTCCAAGTTCGATCAGGAAGAATAACATCAGAAACTTTTAAATTCAAATCCACTAGATTGTCCTCCTCCAAAACATTATTTACAGAGAGTAAATTATCAGAATGACACCAATTATATTTCCAAAAGTTTATATTATTTCTATTACCAACCTTTCAATGAAGGCCTCTAAAACATTATTTACAAAGGGTCACCTTGGCAGAACCCCCTAATAGGTTTATAAAATCCACAAGATTCCTCATTAACCAAAATAGAGTAAGACACTGAAGTGACACATTCCATAATCCAATTCACCCAAATGATGTGAAAACCAAGTTGAATAAGTACGTTTTTAAGAAAATCTCATTCTATTCTATCATAATCTTTTTTCATATCTAATTTTAGGGCTACCCAACTTTTTTATCCATTCATATGATGAAATTTATTAACAATTTCATGAGTCAATAGAATATTATCATGAATGGATAGACCCGGAACAAAGGCACTCTGCAACGAGTCAACATGTTTATCAAGAACGTCACGCAATCTATTAACCAACAATTTATAAATAATTTTATACAGGCTATTAGAAAGACTAATAGGACGTAAATGGCTTGTAGTACTAGGGTTCTCTACTTTAGGAATTAAAGTGATTAAGGTGTGATTAACTTGCTTAAGCAGATGTCTTTTCTGGAAAAAAAAAAGAATATATAGCAGAACAAACTTCAGTACCCACCACTGCACCATATCCCAATAATTCTGGAAGAAAGCTATACCAAAACCATCAAAGCCGGGGGCTTTGAATTTATCTTGATCAAAAACTACGATTTTAGTTTCTTCATTAGAGAATCCTTGAATAAGATGTTCATTCTCATAATACTGAATGACCTTAGGAAGGAATTGAGGAAAAGATCTATACGGATCAACTGTTGATTTAAATATATACTTAAAGTGTTGAACAAAGGTTGATTTCAGGATCATCTTGCCAAATGTCAACATCAACTTTAATCTTATCAATAGTAGTTCTAGCTTTCTGAGTCCGTATATTCATTTGGAAAAAAGAGAATCCTGTCGCTATCAGTTAACCAATTTTTCCTAGAAAAAGTGCCCTAATACTTTTGATTATACAAATGTATTTGTTCTCTCTTTTTAATTAACCGAGTATACCAGTTATTTAGACAGAAACTGGATGGATTTATTAATAATTTCTATTCTACATATTGAAGTTTATCTTCATTTCTCTCGAATTTAGAAGAGAAATTTTCAAAAGTGGTCTTATTTCATAGTTTCAACTGACATTTAATACCACGAAGTTTCGGAATAATTCTAAACATAGGAACACCCTTAATAGAAGTAACCCGATTTTTTTTAACAATAGAGTGAACCTGATCATAAGATGCCCAAGCATTTTGATAGCGAAACAAAGCTCCTTTAAAATTAGAAGAAGGTTCTGTATTTAAAAGGATATAAGAGAGATCTGAATAAGTAAAAGGACCAGATGAGATTCTATAAATAGGAAATAAAGAAGCACAAGAAGGAGAAATAATGAAGCGGTCTAGCTTTTCATATATGCACAATTGCGCATACAATTTACAATTTTTTCCAAGTGAAGTTGAAGCGTGATAGAGGGTGGGTCGATGAGAATAAGATAATCCTGTTTGAACATGAAGATGATGATGGATGATAATAATGTTCTTGATTGAAGATAATCTTGAGAAATAAAATAATGGCGATCCAAAAGAAAGATATCATGGGACTTGAACACCAAAGGAACTCGATATCATCTTGGATAAAGGAAAAATCAGCCACCAAGACCTAACAATCTACCACTAATCAATAAAGGAAAGACTTGCACACCATCATTAACAAATGGATAAAGTAAACAAGATTTCAAAGGGAAATGAGAGCCATTAGCTTCTTCATTCTATTCATAAGCAAAGTCATCAAAAAGTCCTTTACAAAATATTAACAAGAGCAATTTATAGGGAGGGGGTTTAAACACAAAATTTTGGGCCAGATAGGGGTGTCGCGACCGTGACACCTTGGCTTGGGAAAGGGGGCACTTTCCCGAGGGACCTATCGCAGGCGTGACGTCCCACGTCGCGACCGTGTCGTTGCGATGGGATCTCCAAGACTCCGCGGTGTTGCCGGCGTGAACCGGAGCGTCACGGTCGTGACTCGCTGCCGGAGGGAATCCTTTCGCGACCGTGATGACTTGGTCGCAGGCGCGACAATCTTGATCCCAGAGGCGTCACGGTTGTGACTTGCTTCGACTCTAACAGGGACGAAATAAGAAGGGGTCGTAGGAGCGACGTCTGGGGTCGCGGCCATGACGCCCTATTTTCCAACCCACACTCTACTATTTAACGTTTTCTTAGCAAACTAGAACAACGGCCGTATGTGTCCGAGGAATTGGGGCCCTATTGTTCTAGTTCGGTCTTTCGAGTTTCAAGAGGTTCTAAAGGTTCGGTTAAGCAAAGGTTTCACTACGAAATTCTACTCAATTAAGGAAAACAAGGGCTCGAGGATAATACCGGGCCAACCCAATGAAAGACTAAGTATGGAAACTGTGGCTTTAGGAGAGATCAATGCTCGGTGATTTAAGGGTGAGGATTGCATGCATACCAAACATGCATCGGTTTCCCTTGCCAGAGTGGTAAACCAATAGTTGCTTCCTATGCATGAGCTACCATCGATCCTCCTTGCCAGAGAGATGAATCGATGCATACTTTCTAAAGTCTATCATCATTCCAATGTAAGATAGACCTTGGTAGTAGAGAATGCAATCCTCAGTAATCAATTCCAATTCCCTCTCGCCGGAGTTAGGATTTGGAATCGATTAAACCACCTTAGAGTTCCAAATTGATGTTTGATAGGATCCATAACCTCCCAACACCCGGTATCCTTCAACTATCGAATGGGAAATCTAGGGCAGAACACTAATCACCCTAATCCCATTACTCCAGGCCTAATCTCCCATTAGGGGCCCTAATCACCCCTTATCCCAAAGGAACTTAGCCACTCATACTAACAAAAACCAAAGACTCAATATTTAAACCTAACATATTCATGAATTCAATACTATAAACGCAGATTAACATAAACTATGACTGAAGCAATTAAAGACTAATCAAACTACTAATGACATAAATAAAAAGTCAGGTACAGACTTCGTTGCCTTATTTGTGCAGATAACCAACAAGGTTGTACATAAGCATGAATACTCATGAAGTTAAAATCAAAAAATGCACATAAACTAATTTGGAAAATCTCATGGTTGTACATAAGCACTGTAGACTCGAGTCTACTGTCCAATTTTCATACACCCAAAGCTGAAATTCCCCAATGTGCTCGATATAGCCTGTAACTTTACAAAAATACACTGTATGTACAACAGACAACAGGCATCATCCCCTTATCAGTTGCGGATTCAGACTCAGTAAAGACTCAGGTTAGGATGTGAGTGGCCTCCTCCACCAAATATGAGTGGACTCAAATCACGTAAACTAACCTTCTAAGGCAACAAACTCCATCTTTCCCTAACAAAATTGGCCAAGAAGGACCAAGCAGAAATTGACGGGATTCTGATCAACATGCTGCAGCCACTAATGAAAAAGACCAGCTTCCCTAATCAAGATGCTGCTTCCACTTGTATATACATGCATTCATGGATGAATCACAATCCAATTTCCAGGGAAGACTCAAGTTACCCTGCAGGGACATGCTTCAGGGACAGAACATCATCTCTTGGATGAGCATGTTCCACCCAAACTTCTATTTCGTCACCTATCTGGGAGCCCGGTAAGATCCATGCAGAACTTTGGACGCCAACCTATACACACAAACAACCAATGGATCCTTTTTTAGTTTTCTTGTTTCTTTTCTCTGTTTTTTTTTTTTTTTTTTTTTTTTTTTTGGGGGGGGGGGGGGTGTTACAGCAACAAAAACAATTCAATAAGGCTCCTCTACTAAATGACATCAAATACCAAACAAACTTCAGAAAACATCTAAACTTGAGCACTCAGTAAGTAAGCATCCTTTCCAATAATATGCTCAAAATTTCAAACGTAGCTGGGATTCCCTTTAAGCATTGAGCAAGCACCCTGATTCACATTTTAATGGCATTATCCCCAGATAAGATGTTCAAAGTTGCAAGGCCTTTACCATTTTTTTTTTTCACTTACAGTTTTCTTTATTCTTTTTCCATTTGTTGGGAGAGAGGGGGGTGGGGGATTGGGAGAATAAAAATTAAAAATAAATAAACAGTGGCAGAGGGCAGGCATCTAATGCGACAAGTAAATATCAGTCTCATGGCATTAGGCATTAGCATGGTTCATGGGTTCCAAAGGATTTTTAGAATTCTGGCAGATATTCCCGTTTAGGGTTTGTGGGTTCCATGGAAACTTATGACGGATATTCCTGTTTATGCAGTCAACACACTTTCTTTGGTATATTTATTAGAATCCACAATGCAGGGAGAGGGGAAGAGGGGATCAATAAAATCATTTTACCAATTAGGCACCCGATCCACAGAACTGGGTTTAACCCATTTGTCATGTCATCTTCTGAAGTGATATTAAGTTCATACCTCTGTCAATAGTAAAGCTGCAATGCGGTCCTTGATGTATCTTAGAACCAAAGCACGGAACTTTCTCTCCCTGGGCTGCCTTCTCAGATATTCTAATACCCAATAACGTAGACTCGTACTATACAGCTTCCTTGCAACTCTATGGTTCATATTAACAATTGATGCAATCCCTTCCATCTGACCAGCTGAAAATGGAGGGGTGTCACCCCTAATAAAAGCTTTTACCTACAAACATTCAGATAACATGAAGGCAAGCATGTCAGTGAATATTGCACGTAGAGAACATCAAATGATCGTTTTATCTCAATTACATTTATTAAAGACAAACAAAATATTCAGAGATCAATAATACACAAAAATAAATAGCACTTATGTTATATCGAACAACTAAAGTACATGCAGGTTAAAAATATCTCGGTGGATACTAATCATTAGAACCATAAACCATCAGTGCCTGATATGTCTAGAAGGAATATGCTGGCCTTCCAAATTCAAATAAGGCAAATGAACTTGATGCTTATTTTCTCCTTTTTTCTGGCAAGCTCAATAAACAATGTAACTGTAGCCTGGCTAACTGCTTTGCTTCAAAGAAGCTCATCATGATATCTGACCGCATAGCACAGAACATAATGAAATTCTTGCCTTTAACATCCACTACTATTGCAGCAGAATGGAGACATTGGAACGAACAAATTGCATTTGATCTTGTATGGAAAGAGGCCTCTAATGTGAAAATGCAGTCATCAAACAAAATCATAATGTATATGTACATATGAGATCATTATTTTGAAAGTGTAACAAAAACATGCATGGAGTGGCTGCTACTCCCTACATTGCTATTGTTTCTTGCAGTTCAATCTTGACAGAAGTTTTATTACCAACATAGTGCTCATTGGGCAGGTAAACTACTTAACATCCAAAGTCTAACCAGCAACAAAAACCTACCATGCATCACCAAATGAATGACATCAACCAATATCTTGGGTACACGATCCGTGGCAACCACAAGATGAGACAGGCAACCATACAAGTATCATGAAGAAACCTTCCAAGTAGAAGATAAACTTCATCAAAGATAATTAGTATCCTCTACAATTTCATATGCTCTCACATCTGGCGACAGGGCAAGGAAACGCAGTGAGAGCAATAAAGATCATCCAGGAAGGGTCTTTTTTATAATGCACATGCCCGTGCAAAGGATCAATTCACGTTCTGACCCAAAGAGAGCAGTACACTTAAGTCTTAACCAAGGATCTCAATGTGCTTGTGATTGATTTTGTCCATCCCTCTGTTCAAATTTTCCATCTCTCTCTTCAAATGTCCAATAAACTTGGTACATTCTTCACTCAGAAATTTTCTATTTGGCGACAAGACTGCTACGTGACAAGCAGAGCTAAGCAGAAGCTAAAGTTTACATTACTATGTTTTGATGTGCATGAGAGGTGGAAAATTGATAAAATGCCACTGAAATAAAGGAGCATTTGGTAGTGTGCCCAAAGCAGCAATTTGCGCATCAGACCACCATTTCTCATGACTACAGCAATATATATTCCCAAACAGAGGACAAGCATGCACTGTATATTATCACAGTTTATTTAATACCCATTTGTAATACTGCAGTGACAATCTTATTGTCACCATTCCCGTACAATCTGAACCAGAAAGCTAAGTTTAATTTCAGGAATGATGACATTCACCATCACTGGTATGAGCCCACTGACACTGCCCTTTCCATCACAACAGGACTAGTCCAGTATGGATCCCATGAGGTTCAAGGGAGGCCCATAAATCATACATTCCTACCCTTGGCAGGGGCACGGCATAGATGTAAGAAGCCCGATAAATTGTTTAAAGAAAATACAAAAAGCATCTATAAACCAAATTGACAAGAGAAAAATGAATCAAACTGCCAAAACATCAGAATGAAGTAATTCAATATAAAACGAATAACACCTTTAACGAGAGAGAGGGTCAACAAGTGCAGAAATAGAGTCAAAAATATATAGTTAAAAACGGAGAAGGTAATATCAACGATCAAAATTAAATTCAAAGCCTCCCTCAATGGAGCGCTAAACATAAAAGCTCCATCAATGGAGTTGCTCACATAATTGTAGATCACTGTAAATCAAGCAACTTTTGGACCTTCTCAGCCCACCTTGATTCTTGATGTCATCATCTTTAAAGGACAGTACTATTGTTCTCTCAATCACTTCACTTAAGAAATATCCACCAATTCTCTTCTAAATGGTACCAACAAAATTTGAAAGAAAATAAAAAAAATAAAAAAGAAAAGAAGAAACACAACAAACATCACAAAATGATGCTTGTGTATGCTGACCCTTTAAAACTAGTAAAAAATTGATTAGAGAAGAGCTAAAATATAAAATACAGGGGAAAGCACTCCTATTAAGTTGCATGGATATCTCACAGAATCCTATGAAGCTGAAGAAGTATACTATTTAACCCCCCCCCCCCCCCCCCATGCGGGGCGCCAACAAAAAAAACACACTAAAAAAAATCATAAAAAGAGAGTTAGGGAAGAGGGGTTGGGTGGGGGAACCTTGTCAGAAATGCTAGATAAAACATGACACAAATTGTTCTCTCACAAAAACTAGAATTGACATTGACTACAGGCTCTATCCACATTGGTATGTGTGAGTGCAAAACGTGTAATAATTGGAAATTGGCTTAGGGTAGAGCATATGCAAAATCACATGAAACAGAACCTCTACTTATAGACTGCTGTACTGCTTATGTCAGACAGACAAAATGATATGAATGGACGAATATAAATTTTCGACAAGTACATGATACAACATACAAAATATTAACATATTAGGAAAACTTGGGCGTTATATGAAGTGTTCAATTTTTTATTTTTGGGGGGGTTGGGGGGGGGGGGGTGTGGAGAGGTGTGAGGGAATATGTACCTGGTAGTGAGCAACAAGATCCATGTATCTACGGATAGGGGATGTAAACTGCACATAGCCAGGAATGCCCAGAACACCATGACGTATGGGCTTCCTAAAATCAAATTCAGCAGCTCGCATTATTTTAACGATAGCAGAGCTTCGCACTGGTCCTTCAGGGAGATGGGAAAATGCAGACACGTCTATATTAGACTGAGGTTGTCCTCTGTAAGGCAAGGGGATATTGTTGAATGAGCCAAATGTAGCAATAACCTCCCCACAGAGAATCATCATTTCTGAAACCAGTCGCATAGCAGGGTCAGCTTGGTTCTCCACATAAAGATTGATTTGTGGCTCAGGATCATCCGGATTTGGGACTTTGATACGCGCTTCTAAATTTGTTGTATCAACAGCACCCTGACATAGACAACAGCTTCTAAGATCAGGTAAGAGGTTGGATAAACATCAAGCAACATATTAACAATAGCAAAAAAGAAAAGGAAAGCAAATCCCAAATGTCTGCTGGAAAAAAATTAATTGGAAATAGCCCAAACAAGAAAAAACTAAAGGATACACTGCACACAGTGCAAACGGCTAGCAGAACAAGCAGCTGAATACACTGTTCAGCTGCAAGGTCAAATCCACGGGACTCATAAATATATAACGTTAGGTAATATAGAGTTACCAGAGGGCTATTTCAAATGACAATAGCTGATAACCAATAACTAGGTCAATTCAAACCCAAATTCGAAACTGTAACCTAAACATACTTCCTCACCAAAGGATTGTCTTGCCTAGGTAAGGAAAAGAAAGTTCACACTACATCAATTATAATGCATTGTATTCGAATTGATTTAAGAGAAATTGACCATTTTAATACAAATGATATTAAGAAAGAATTTTACTTTGATTAACTATTTGTAGAATAGGATTAACTGAGCGCTAGGCATCACACATACTGATGTTAAAAGGGTTGAGTTGAAGCTTAACAATCAAAAAATTATCCTTGACTTAACAGAAATTTAAAAAATTTATCGACGACTGTCTCTGACTAATTTCATGGCTATGTTATTACAGGATAAGTTATCAGAAATAACTAAGATTTTAAGCTTTCACAGACTATGTTGCCTGGACTCAAGGGCATCAGGTCTGACTCATCTTCAGCAACAGATTAAAAGAACATCTAGAAAGGAAGTCAGGACTTAGGGGGATATACCCCCTCTATTTCTTTTTCTTTTTCACTTTCAATTGGATAAAATTTTCCATCGCTCCATTTGCTCGACTATTTGTAATTTCTCAATTGATATTCAACCTACAGAGTGTGTTCATTCATCAGAGATTAATTGTTGAGTCAAAAATAATGGTGGTTGCCTTTTACTAAACGAGTCACAGAGTTTATGTTCATTCATCAGAGATTAATTGTTGATTCAAAAATAAGGGTTGTTGCCGTTTGCTAAATGAGTAGAAATCACAACACTCAGTTTCAAAGCTGAAAGTTAAGCTGTCATCAAATGTCAAATGGTCAAAGCAATTCAATTATAACTTATTGTCTTTTTTTTTCTTTCGTTTACCCCAAGGTTGGGAGGGAGGGCACAGAGAGGGGAACAGACTCTGATACTTATGTTTATCTCAACCACATCCAGCTTCCTTTATCTAACAGCAAGAGTTTGGGACTCTACCTCTACCAATTTGTTCTCGGCACCCACAAAATTATTTACTGCCATTTAGACATGAACAAGACAACCTATATAAAGCCGCAAACATTCTTTTTATAATTTTCACTATCGTCTCGCTTTCTGTTTTTATTTCTAATTTATCATTTCTCTGTTAATTTATCACATTGTGTAAACATTCATCTTTGAAGATATGTAGATAATTGGTCATGAGCACCTCAATGATATTTTATGGCATGGTCAATGCGAGAAAGGGGAGTAGCTGCTCTCTTCATACACGCATAGACACTCTAACTTTACTGCTCACCCTACTGCTTGGCTTGCTACAAACTGCCACCTAAAGTCAAGTCAACTTTTAAATTTACTTTCAAAACTTACATATATACATTTATATTTTCCCCGTGAACAAAAATGAACTAGGTTATAGGAAATAAATCTAAATCATATTTTCCCCCTTTGAATACCCAACTTTTCCTCCCTCTCACTGTTTCATCTCTTTTCTCTTCTCTTCTCTTTCAAGACGTCCTATTTATAACTCCATTTTTTCTCTCAGGACACATCTCTAGTCCTTTTCTGTTTTTCCCTGGTCTGCACTCATTGAGTGCTTATTTTTTTCTTTCTTCTGACCAAACTCTTCAACGACAACTCCAATTACCATATATATATGTGCTCATTTTCTGCACACAAAGGACCTAGCAGAATGGAGAAACAGACCGAAACAAAATTCAAGGAATCAACCACAAAAATATGGTAAGATATAAGTGGTCCCCAAAGTGCGAAACTTTCCATGCCACATGTTTTAGATTTATGACGACTTTCATAAAGCTTATACATCATGTAAAATAATCCATCCAGTTGTCAATTGCATGAAAGGGACTAGGAATGCAATGATATAATGTGTTAGTGATAACCTATCACATTGCAATGACCATTTACGAAATCAGCATTTTGTTTTTCCCTTCTATATATTAGGACTGTATTCACAAAGATGTTGATAAAAGAAAGTTTCAAATCAGCTTGTCACACTCATAACTGAAACACGCAGACTTGATTGATATTTACCCAAACATTACTACTCTCAAACCGTATTAGCAAACTAATAGGGCAATTGAGAACACTCTAAATGATGTTGACTGCAAGAACTTTAATGCCAAAGCCCTTATCAGTTTATCAGATTATTGCCAAATCTCAAACAGAGAAACGAATAAACATACAGCATTGTACACAAAGTTATCCATGAATTATGTTGGCAAGTGCCAACTCACAACAAATGCCGAACTCTTCAATGAGAGATAATAAAAATCAATTGAGAAAAATTCCAGGCCATAGTAAAAAGCATTTTCTGCAATGAACAGGACCAAATTCTTATAGGGTTATTTGGAAGCTAAAACAAACCTGCTGTCTACGCCATTTTAAACGCAAAGATGCAGCCTCAGAAAGGATTTTTAACTCAGCTTCTTCTTCAAGATTCAAATGAAGGAGCTCCAAGGCACTCTCATATGTGAGCATGTAAGTAGGTTTGATAACTGTGTTGTCCACTGAATACTCAGCGATGCTGCAGCACAGAGAGAGAGAGAGGGAGAACTATCATGGAATGCTTGTGATCAATCAAAAAAGTAACATACATTAGGCATGCAAGTGAATAGTCCCTATAGATATAGCTACAAATTGATCCTCAACAAACCAGCACCCACAGGATCCAATCCTATACCTGCAGTGCCAAACCATCTTGTTTAGACAAATTACTATAACCTCATTGAAGGCTTCACCTCAACTTTGCATGACTGCCTCAACTTGATTAGGCATTCGAATGAACAGCTCAGAAACATGACCAAGGGTTGCACTTCTACTTCTATACCTCACTGGACAGACTCAACCATCAGAAAACAAAAAAATTGCACTTCAAAAAAATTGCACTTATAATTTATTACCTTCCATCAGAATGCAATACAACAGACACTGTGACAGCATTGCAAAGTTTCCCTTGTTTTAAGCTCATTGCTTCCATTGCAAGTTTCTCTGGGAACATAGGATACGTTCCAGTAGGCAGGAAAACAGAAGTTCCTCTACTCCTTGCTTCTCTGTAGATCAAGACAATGGAGATCTAAGCATAACCAGCTTAAATACTTAAAAAGAAAATAATACCAGGGTAAAAATATCAATAATTACATGAAAAGATCAGATTACTTGTCCAGAATGCTTCCAGGTCGAACTAGGCAAGTTGGATCTGCAACATGTATCCAAACTTTAATCCGGCCATCTTGTAACCTCTCTGCACTTAGTGCGTCATCAAGCTGCAGATACAAATCAGTACAAGGACAATAGAAATCGCCTGGAAAACCAGATATAAACACCACGGATGGGAATTCTTTTCTCAAATTCAAAACATTAACTTGCCTCATCAGCCTCATCAACATCAATTGCATAGACCTTCAAGTGAGTGAAATCCTTCCTGTTAGTCTGAAACCGAAAAAAATGCTCAAGTAAGCACATTATTGTGGTCACTAACTAATAATTTTGATAACTCAAGGAAACCGATGCCAATGAGTTGATTGTTTCATTGACTTTCATCATTAAAACTGATCAACTATGAAATCTCACACTGCAATGCGAATTGCATGAATTGAAGTCCATCACCGCATTTATAACCCCCCCCCCCCCCCCCAAACAACAACAACAAAAAAATTACTCAAGGACCCATACTCCATGTAGCCCTGCCACTAATTACGGGTAGGACTTATCGACAAATCAGGAGCAGCCAGGAGGAGGTAGACAAACGCAATAAGCATAGGAGTCCAGATATATCAAAACCTATGTTACTCGGACTCGGGTACGCGTGTCCATATCGGACACAGATACAGGTGTCGGACTCGACTATTTTAAAGAAATTTTATATATTTTCATTGTAATTTGAAGTGTCGAGTGTCATACCCTTGTCCAGATATCAAGGATCAGACATGGGTATGGCTGGGAAAATGAAGAGTCGGAGTAGTATAGATCAAAACAAAATAGGGTCTATAAGATCAGGCAATGAGCTTTTGAAAAATTATATTGAAATCTAAAATGAATTCGAACCTTCACATAACCACCCACGTTAAACTCTAGATTTTGACAATACACATGAAGAGCGAGTTTATAATTACCATTATATTCCGTCATTTTTCTATTGATTCTTAGCCTTGACTACTAATGATTTGTTGTGTTGACGCCTTTTGTTTCACATCCATACCATATCCATATAGAACATGAAGGTTCTTAGTCCATTCCTTAGAATGAGAGGGCTTAAATTTGATTCCTTTAGTCTTATTATGAGATGCACTTCAAGCGTGAGCTTACTTAATCTCTTTCCCCCTTTATGACCGAACACACAGGTGTTATATTTCCAACATTCGTAGCATTTTTAATTTTTTACCTTAAATCCAAGGTGGAACCAAAAGAATACAGCGAGGTCCAATATTAAGACAGTATACCAACTATTTTCAGTATAAGCACGCCATTGGTTGCGGAATAGGGACTTCATACTTATTTAGAAATCGACAATGATATCTTGTCAACCCAAGCAACTCTACTAGGGGATGAGGAGGGGACACAATTAAGGTTAAGGTTGAGATGTATATCAACATATTTTTAAATCACATTCATGAAATTACCATTATCAATGACTACATGAAGAATATTATCAGCAATTCACATTTTAGCATCAAAGATGGCAATACTTTTACAAGAATTTCGACAAATAAAAAGAAAAAAATAAGACATCAAGATGCCTCACCATCGGTTGTGATAACAAGAAGCTTGGTGACCTTTCTCATAACATTTATATCACATTATAGAAGATAATGGACAACAGGAACAATGGACTAAGGATGAGGTGAGGGAGCTACCCACAATCGAGATCAGTGCCCCTAGGTCTCAGCAAACTGGCTAGGCTACACCTCCCCCTTAGGGTAAGAACGTTCGTGAAAGGTGGATGGTCTAGAGTCTCATACTTAAAAAGCCCACCTATGAAAAGACAAGGGCATACTGCATATGGATTTCTGGTATTTGGGTAAGCCTCCATTGAAAACTCAGGTTGGCAAAGGCTCACATTGCCATTACATTAAGCTCATAAATAAACTTCATTTTGTCAAATTAGGAATAATATTCATAGACACTAGTAGATTGGTCCACATTCTAGCAACTACTAAGCATTTGACTTATATGAAACAAGCATTTCTCTTTTAATCCTAAGTTACAACTTCAGGGATTGATTTGGATCGAGGAACAAATTTGGGATCAAAATCACAAAATTTGCCAAGATCCCAAATGGCCAAATCAAAGGAGTAGGTTCGATCGGAATGTTGTTTAGGATCGCACTTCACTGTTTAATTATTTCTGGAACAATAAATAAAAAGATAATGTTTAATGTTAGACAAAGTAATAAATGCCCGTCTAAAATTTTTTTTTTTAAAAAAAAAGGTAAAGAAAAAGTTATGGCTCTAGTTTACCTTGTTTTTTTAAAAAAAATATGTTTATGCAATATACCACTCTTGGTTAAAAAGAAAAAGAAATACACCCATTCTTGGGGAGGAGCAATGTGTTATAAAACTTGAGTTTGCCTTGGAACTCACTGTCAAAAAAAAAAAAAGAAAGTTTAGTTGTAAAGTAATAGGATAGTACTAGAGGTGTAATAATTGGTTTTGCTGGGGTCATGCACTTTGCATATTGAATTCACATTAGAACTTCCAGTAGTTAACCCTTACTAGAGCTAGCTGCAATGTGTGCACATTGACAAAATTAAGCTAGCTGCAATCAGTGGAAAGCAACAGGAGAATGCAGAAGGAGAAACATCTGATAAGTGGTAAGCAAAGGTGGCCAGCAAAGTCGGAAAACTGCAGGACCAAATTTCGCACCATTCTATTGGAGAATGAAGTAATACAACATTGGGTCTAGGTGTCTTAACAAATTGTTGTGAACATTAATGTTAGCGTTTTGCAAAACTGTAGAGGAGTCAATTGAGGCACAGATCGATGCATCTTTCTACTCAATTATGTTGGGTTATGGGTGTGTATGATCAATGATTCAAAGATCTGAAACAGCAAATTATTTTTTTGTTTTCAACTATTTAAAAATTCAAACCTTTGGGTTAGACGGCAAGGGAATTTATGACGTGGTTTGGCTCGAGATCGACAACTTTCTCCAACACCAAACATGTGTGTGGGAGGGATGTATATTTCAATTGTTTTCTCTTTTTTCACCAAGGTTGTCTCCCCTTTGGTTCTTTCCATGGTGATCATTGCCTATTTTGATGTCAATAAAATAATAACCTATAAACCCAATATTCATAAAACTTTCGCCAATTGTGCTATAGACAAATAAAAGTGAACAAGAGATTTTATATCTAAATTTTCACTCTCTTCTCACCCATTTCCTCTCTTCTCTATGTGGCATTGTTGGGCTTGCTGGATCTCTCAATAGGCATTGCGGCTTGTGATGTTCATAACAAACAAACCTAAAGTTCAAAAAAGTTTGTCTACAGTTCATAACGAACCATAGGTTTAATCATAAAAAGAGGGGGAGAGTAGAAAAAAGTGCATACACAAGGGTGTATAACACAGTTTGTGCTCATCAGTCATCAATAATGAAGAAAAATACATTGAAATAACTTAAGAGTTACCTCGTCAATATCACAAGATGTCATCAGCAAATCCTCGGCAGCTGCCACAACCTCTATTGGATGATCGGTGCGAATATTCAGTTTTAACAGATCCAGATTAACATGCACGGGAAAATAACCAATATCTATCAAAAGTTTTAATGCCGCAGATGCAGTTTTTGTCATTCCCATAGCCATAAGAATCTGAAAGAAATGCTCAAACGGTATTAGCTGATGTACAGAGTCTACCTCACAAAGAAGTTGAAGAGAAGCACTACAACATTATTAGCCAATACATGGAGTTTACACTATCAACAAATAACCAACATTTTTAGTTATTCAGTGCACTTACATTTTCAGTAATTCAGACTCACTGTTGTGGGAATCATTCCTATATATTTTTGTTTTATTTTACAAATCTTGCCTCAGTGTACTTAGTTATTTATTTCTCTATTTTATTTATGTTATTTTGTTACATTTTACTTCTTTCCGAAAAAGATTTTACCTTTAAAATGGTTTTCAAATTTTTTTATGGGTCAGTTAGAATCAACCTCTCCGTATGACCATATGTAATAATGTTTGCATAGGTAACGCTGCCTAGATCTCGATCTCCCCAAACCCCATAGAAGCAAGCCCCACACTGGGAGTTGTAATACATATGGCATTGACCCTATGCCGGAGTCAAGAAAAATACATGGTATCTCAGGGCAAATAGATATATAACTTCATCCCCAAAAACTGATTCATTAATACATGTATTAACTTTTGCAATTATGACACCTTTTTCCCTTTTCCACTTCAGTTTGATTGAATTCCATTGCTCCCTATCCATTATGGGAGATAACTGAAATAGGCAAATGTGTTTAGGATAGAATCATTTACATAAGGTGCTTAAACTCTGCAAAAGCAAGGGATATAGTAAATCTGAAGCTGAATAAATTACCGTCCCAGCTGTTCTGCTTTGGCTGTCACTGCTTGCATCAGTTGCATAAGCAGCAAGAGCCTCAATCCGATGTTGAATCCTATCTTCCACAAGCCATGATGATTTGGAAGGCTTAGCATCCAGAGGCATTCCCTTAGCAGATGTCAATAATTGTACAAAATCCTGGAACTCTTTTTCAGCCTCCTCCTTAGCAAGTTTCCTCCTCAGGAGTTCCTCGACCTAGCATTAGCAAATTACTTCCATTGAACAGCTAGCAAATCTAACTTTCCCACAAGTGATAGCAAAGTATATTGAACTACGAAGAGACAATCTATGGAAAAAAAAACACCCTGACTCTACACAATCATTCGATTGCTGATTAGTCATGCAAATTTCACAGCTCAGACCAAATGTCACAGATTTTCATCATCAAAACACATAAGAATTCAAATGCTACCAGCTAGATGCAGCATTTATACATAGCACTAGTCCATTAATACCTAAATAACAGTACATCGTCATATAGCTGTTTGTGGTAAGCTGAATATACAAGTTGCTCCTTGCAATCAACTTGGCAGTTTCAGAATTCACTTTCTACATAAGATACAATGCTTGGTTTTTGAGTAATTAAAAGATGCATTAAACGACACCAAGGGGATGTCAACCATCGACAAAAGGAGGCTAAGTACTGACGACGATGCCTCAAGCCTATAGGCTCTTTACTATAATCTCAAGATACAAGTTACCTTCAAGTTACACAAAATATCCTGATTTACATAAGATCTTGACCGCAGTTTGAACTCAAGACCTAAAGATTAAAACTCCAGTATCACCATCATCATTTCCTGCCTTGTATCCCCACCTTCAGAGCACATCTGTACACTCTTCTCATGCGCAATGAATGTTCCACAAAAAACATCATTGAAAGACCAGACATAAAAATCATGCAGCCACAAAACAAATGCTCCATATATTTGTATACAAAGTATGAACATCGTTCCAAAAAATGTTACAAGTTACCCCGTGCCCCCCTCCTTGGGGAGGTGGCAAACCCATTCCACGATTTAAGCGCTCCACGACCCCAGTAACTATGATATAGAGCCGTATGAAGAGCAAGTGACAGAAAACTAAAAAAAAACATCTACTGCTCGATAAGCAACATAATAGAGCCTTAATTCTAGAGTACATCCACATTGTTACACAGAAATGTAATCCAGATCTACATAGCAAGGCAACCTATGAAGTACGAGAATGAGACTGGGGAAAATAAATGGAACAATATGCTAGCAAAAGCAACAAAGCATTTCAAAATTAGCTAAATACCTGATCAGTGTGTCGAGGTGAATAAACAGAATGGTAACCTTTGGTCTCCAACACAGAAAAGTAGACTTCATCCCTCGATAACAAAAGATGGGCACAGTAGCTCTCAAGAGGGTCCGCCACACCATAAATCATCTGTAATATGGCCAAATATAATTAGACAACCCGTAAGACTGAACCATGAAACTGAGAAAGAAAATACCTCTGCTAACCCCTCCACTGTCACTGATTTATTATTCTCAAGAAGCTCAGCCCAGGCAAGCTCAAGAAGTGTTGGATCCTGCATCGATTTTAGTCATTTTACACACTACTTAATCATCCACCTCTAAAAATAATAGAAATGAAATGAATCTCTAATGCATAATAAGGAAAACTAACCAGGTTATCTTGAGCTTTCTGCAGAAACTCTGCAATCTGAGAATGGTCAAACTTTTCAACAGCAGGAACAATATAAGTTATCTGCTGTGGCTTTATTGATGATGTGACACCATTCTGTTTGATAGGAAAGCAAGCAAAGAGGGACAATCAGCCTAGTTGAATGAAAAGGTACGAATAAGAACGTCACACTAGCAGAAAAAGTTGAAAATATGTCAAACAACTAGCAACCCGTTTTTGGCATAGCCTATCAGTTGTTTGTACTGAACCTGATCAGCAACCATCCAATTCTTCTTCCCATCAGGTCTCAACGCAACCGCCAGCAACACCCTTTCAGAATCCTTTTTGTATTCCAACAGTGAACCACCTTGAAGTCCTTGTTTTTCAACTTTGTGCTCGATAAGATCTCTACTCCTTGTCAATCCCAGCCTACAAAGTGAATCACTTAAAGTCAAGCTGCCAATTCAAAAAAATTGACACTTGGCACTTGGCAGAAGATTTTTGTTTGACTTTCCATGCCAAATGAATAAGATTGAGCTCATTGGGAATGCAGCATGTGTTTAAATTATATACTACCATAAATCCAGATCAAGACCATCAGAAAACACCACTGTTTAATGAAGGAACCTCAGCTCACTATTACAGAACAGCCCCCTGTTTCTCTAATGTGGCCTTTCAGACCTCACCAAAATCCATGTTACAACTCATTACAGTACGTACCTTATGCCTTTATTAAAGGCATAATGCAGACATAAGACTGCCATCTTTCACTTATCAAAAATACTTCGGCCATAATTTTGGCTTTTGCAAAGATTTGGAACCCTACCCTTCTCATTATCTAACAATGGAGTTGTTGAAAGTACACTTGCTCGACAGTATATCTAAATGGTGTCATAAATCATACACGGTCCCTCTAAACCCTAAATGGAGTCTGAACCTCTTAAACCAACAATTCTAAAGGTGTACCACAAAAGTCATTGGTTTGTTTACAAGAGACAATCAAGAAATGATACATGACATCCCTTAGGGAGTATTGCACAAGCTTGCAACCATCACTCCAATCTTGTTACGCATATTCTATTTCATCATGACAACATTCAACTTCTTCAAGTGAAAGAAAACAAAGGGAAAAATACTCCATCGATTATTCCAAGATGCTTGTCCACTTTAGTTTATCATATTTTAAGAAAATAACTCAATTTATCCCTTTCAGAGATAAAATACCAATGAGAGCATGCTTTATCAAATTGAAAATTTCAATTTCAATTTTTCCTCCACATATTTGAATTTTTTAAAGGAAAATTGGATTTGAGTAAGTCGTACTATAGGGGTTGGGAAAATGATAAGCCAAACTTTTAGAAATGTACCACAATAAGTAGGACTATTGAACTCTTGGATTTCAGTGCACCGCCACCAAGTTACTCCAAACCAACTTGGTGGTTTTCCTATGTAGCACCCGATGAGGGTGGTTTTCCTTATGGCACCCATATTATAGTAATCACGAATTTCAATATGTTGGATTGTAGTAGTCCAAGCTATCATGTATTGGACTATAGTAGTCCAAAATGTTGTTTAGCTTAGAGCAACTCAGCCGTGGTACACCGAAATCCAAGGGTTCAATAGTTTAGTTTCTTGTGATACATTTCTAAAGTTTGAATTACCATTGTGCCACTATAGTTCGGCTCACTAAAATCCAATTTTCTTTTTCTATGGTTTGAAAAATTGGATTGTAGTAAGCCGCACTATAGGGGTTGGGATAATGGTGAGCCGAGCTTTAGAATTGTATCAGAGTAAGTAGAACTATTGAATCCTTGGATTTCAATGAACCCCCACCAAATTTTCCTACGTGGCAACAAAGGAGGATTGCTTTCTTATGTGACACTTGTATTATAGTAATCCCAAATTTTCATATATTGGATTGTAGCAGTCCAAACTATCATATATTGCTTGTAGTATTCTACGCTATCATATATTGGATTGTAGTAATCCAAGCTATCATATATTGGGTTGTACATTTAGGGACGATGCAGTAAAATCCCAGGGCTCAATAGTTCAACTTACTAAGATACAATTCTAAAATTCGGTTTACTATTATCCCAACCCCAATAGTTCGACTTACTACAATCCAATTTTCCAACAATGGTAATATGACGGTAGTTTGAAAATACCAATAATGTTAGTGTGTTCTTTTTTGGGAAAGCATACGTAATTTTGGAGCATCCTAAAAGGAACTAGTGGAACAGAGGGAGTGACGGTCATCTTCGTCAGTAGTTACCTATGTAAATATTCTATCAATTGTTCCCAATTTATCTTAGGTCACTTTCTAAAATGACTTAGAAAAAGTTAGATTTCTTTCTTGGCAAAAGGTTTTTGTTTTTTTTTTTTTTTTTTGGGGGGGGGGGGGGGGGGGAGGAAGGGGGGTGGAGGTGCAGTGCTTGCAATAAGTATAGGTAACTTGCCAAGGGAAATCGAGAAGCATATATACTTGGGGGTATTAAACCTAAGTAAAACAAGTCCCAGGCATCCAGCCAATCTTGTGAATGATATCAAAGTTGTGGATAAATGAGTGTGCAGGAATCCAAAACTTACAAGTTACAACCATTTGGTTCAGGAAAGCCATTCATGTTTTGACCTAAGGCATATTTTGTTTTTGTTTGAATATACTTGCTACAGTAATATCTACAACTCTCTCCTTTCTTCTGTGCTGCTGGCCTCCTTTATTTGTTGATTTCTTCTCAGACTATTATTACTATCACCATTAGTAATGTAAAGTCTAATAGTCAAAAAAAGCTTTTTGCCTCTGTCAAAGTATACTTTTCTAAATTATGTGCAAGTCAATTTGACTTCTTCTTGGCATTCTTTCTCACACAACGTCTTGACAACTGCCATCTACTCCCAAAAGTTAAAACCCAATATTAGGTACGCAATTTTTCATCAATCTTGGGTGCATTATTTTATTATGTGTAATCAAAAAGATATATTAATAAGAGACAGGAAGAGAGCAAAAGCCATAAGCACAAAAGTCACTATAGCCTCAAGCTGTCACGCCAAATTTATCTACAAAATCCAAACACTTTTGTACCACAATGGAGCACTTGGGTACAATGATATAACATTCTCAAACAAAACAAGCTTGAAATCTTCAAGAAGCTTTGCCTCATAAATCACTTTGCACCTCTCTTCTTGTTTACATCATCAAATAGCCAACGGAACCAACTTCTAAAACCTCAAGAACCTAACTCTTCTTCAATCACTTTGTTCATGCAACCACAAAATTTTTGACATCAAACAATTGGGTCAACATTATAACATTGAACTCAACTAGCCCCCAATTACAGAAGAAGCAAAAGCAAAAGAGAAGAGGCCCAGTGACGACAAACCAAGAGGTGACCAATTGATTCTTCATCGACAAACAATGCCACATAGTTTCTAGTTTCGTCTTTTAGGCATATCCTCCATAGAAGTCTTGCTCTTAGATGCCACCAATGTAAGAGAACGAGCTTTCATAGGAGCTTTTGACTTTCCAAATAGCCTTCCACAGAAAGTTGGAGCAATTAGACTTATTAACAAGCCTGCTACAGAAACACTTCACGGAGAAGGACCCTTGAGGTTCAATTGACCAAATAATCTTATCATGCTCACATTGAACAACCACCTCAGCAAGTAAACCTATCAAATACTTCATCCTAATCATTTGGCTACCTTGAAAAATTAATAATACCAATGGGATTGATCCCTGTTCCAAGATAGATCATCTTGCATCCCATTTGTGTTGCTCCACTATGCCTATGAGTAGCAGAGTGTTCCACTAACAAACCTCATCGCACACTTCCCTCCCACGCCAAACTAATGCAAGTAAGAACACAAAATCCCTGCTGACCGCCCCCCCCCCCCCCAAAAAAAAAAAGGGAAGTTAAATAAAAGGAAGAAGATAATAGTCAAGCATTCAACAATTCAACAAACCAACTCCTCCTGATTACAGCCTAATCTTCCATACATCAGTAGCGGCCCATTCCCCAGCAAGAAACTAATCTGACATCATATCATATTCAATATCCCAATTCAACACAGAGAATACTACAGTCCAAAGCTTATCTAGTTTTCCAACAATCCAATTTCAACTGACTTCAACGCAGAGAATCTTAAAAGTCCAAAACCTATCCAATTTTCCAACAATCCAAATTTCAAACTTGCATATTGAACTACTTACACCCAGAGAATAACACAAGTAACAGAAAAAGAAGAGATAGAGAGAAGGGAGAAGCGAATGGCCTACTTAGTAGCCCCGGTAGCCCGAACCCGCACCCGCTTGAGTCTGCGCGATTCTCGGAGTTCTTCCAAAACGCTGTCGACTAAGTTATGAACAGAACAAATTCGGAGGTTGCCATAACCAGACGAAATTTGACAGCTTGTGGAAGGATTAAACCCTGGTTTGGAGCATTTTCTGAAATGTAGAGGTCGGAATTGATGGAGACAGCAAGCGGATGAACGAAGGAAACAGCAAGTGTTGGCCGCCCGAACCGACATCATCTTCAGGCTCGAAGCTTGCAGTGATAGGATGAGAGAAAGCTCATGGAGATAGACAAAGGGGTGTGTGTGTTGTGTGCAATGTGCGTCAGTGACGTGTTGTGTGCAATGTGCGTCAGTGACTCGGTGCGTGCCCTTTTTAGCAACCCCTTCTAATGTAGTGGAGGGCCTGGAGGCTTTCCAATCAACCCGTTCATAAACGCGGGTGTTCTGCACTTTGGGTGCAAGATCACGTGCTCCAAATTTTGCGATTGTTTATCTGTATATATTATTATGATGGTTTACTTAGAACATATGTTTTGAGTGTATGTAATATATATTGCATGTAAGCAAGTTTCAACTTTTAAGGATAAAAATGTTTCTACATAATTTTTATGAATTATTAGGACATGTTTGGTGAGTAAAAATGAAATTTAAAATTTGAAGAATGGGTTCTACTTTTTATTTTTATTGTTTAGCACATTTTAGGATGGAATTGTCATTTCATGAGATTTGCTATCTCTCCAAATACAACCATTATAAAACTTCAAGTGTAGGGCAATTGCCTATTCCTTTTCTTCCATAATAATAATAACTAGTGTTTGTACGTATGTATCGCACGAATTATTTTATCTTATCTATTTTTTTAAAGTTCTTTTTGCAGTTTCCCTATTTTGGATCATTTTATTTCATTATTTTTACCTACGTAATTTTTTTTGGAAAAATTCTACAAACTCTATTTATTTTGAATATACTAATCATCATTTTACACGTCTTGTTTTTAAATTTCTCAATATATTGTATATTGTTAGATTTATTTATTTTCATATATACTATTTTAATCATTTAAAATATATTATTATAAGAATAATATGAAATAATTAACCTAAATTTATACTTCAAATTATATAATTTTTCATAAACTTTGAAAGTTGGATACTTAATTAGTTAATTAATAGCAATATTGTCGGATCATAATAATAGGGATGGATATACTAATCTACATATGTATCATCGTACGAGCAGTTTCATGTCAGCCTCCAAGGGAGGTGGTTTTTCAATTTACATTTTGCGGCTTGTATGCGCCTTGTGCGACAGTCTGAGTCCGGTGGCTCTTTCTGGCTTCTAAATAAAAGGGTCTACTGACCGTTAATTATAAAAAAAAAAATCATCTTACGAAACCACACACAGTAACATAAGATAATTATCATTTTCTAGATAATTAAGCATTTAATTAATACAGTTGATAAAAGCAAACATAAAATTTTGAAAGCATAAATTTGTTACTTCTGTTTTTAAGAAAGTTCTGAGTATAAACTAATACATAGCTGACCTAATAGATGGAAATGATTGGTTTATCACTTTGACGGTACATCAATTGCAAGTTTACAATTTTGGGCTTGTAGATAATCTTCGTTGGATTTCTTATGTAGCTTCGCTTTATGATAAATAACTCTCTCTCATCCTCCATGCATTTGAATATATGACTTGTATACTGAAGTGGTAATTTGCTTTGCGACATTAGATGTTAGAACTTGTTTCCATTGATCAATCGAATACAGATTTGTTCTTTGGATTGGATATAATGAGGATTGGATTGATTGGATTGGACTGGATTGGATAAGTTATATATTTTTTGGGAGGAATTGTGTTTGTAGAGATGATGCTTTTTTGAGGAATTGTGTAAGGTTTGGATTGGATTGGAAAGAGTTACCAATCCAATGAACAGGGCCCATGTTTAGTTAAATAAGATACCATGATATTGTTGCTTGACATATTTATGTTACTGAAGTGGTGATGTTAGCCTACGCAATGTAGTTGAGGTTTCAATATATTTAACATTCCAATTTGAATAATATTTGGAATCTTAATCCTTTTAATTGAAAATAAAGATCCCGATCATAAATATTATAAACACGTACTAAAAATTAAATATTACTACCTCCGTCCCAATTTCTTTATCACTTTAACTAACTTAGCAAAACACCTTATAATTGAGATGCTAATTGCATTTGCAAATCTTACAATTACAAATATTAATTAAAATTTAATAAAACACTTTCTAACCAGGCTCAATTCAATTCATGTTAATTGGGTTGTAGAAGGTCATCCAATACAATCTGTATGGTTTACAAGTTACAAGGCTATACGTTGATAATAAAGAGTAAGGTATCCTGAGCTTAAGAGGACAAAAACAACTAGAGAAGAAATCGTAGTAGCTAATAATGGAACATGACCATTATCACTCCTTAGTAGCATACCTTCAATCACCGGAAAACTCATCAGCAACACGTAAAATGAGAAGATTACATGAGCCAAATACATGTCCCAATTGTGTGCCACAATCACCCTAATAATTCCACCGATGAGGCAAACAAGGTTCAGCGAGACAATTGTCACGAGAGGGACCAAGAACATGTTAGACGTCCTAAAGTCATACTTTCCCATTTCGTAAAACTTGGTTTTATCTTTGCCCTCATCCTTATTGGTGGGTATGAAGCTTGCTTCTCGGAGACCAAGTTTGACCATTATACAATTAAGAGCTCCGTACATGGTACAAGTAACTGATTTCACTAACCAGATTCTTTGCTCATTCAACCATGTGTTTATCGACCCTCCGCTAATATAATGTGCGTATATACCTTTGAGCCTGGATGGTATGAAAACTAAGGCAAATGTTGTGAAGAATGGGTCTGATACCTACATGGCAAAAAAAGGAATTGTATTACAAGCATCATGTTTACATTATTAGCTAGTACTTAGTTGATATGTTATTGCAATGATTATCAGATCATAGTATACAAGATGCTTATACGTAGAGAAGATTCAGAAGTCAAAGCTTGTTTCCATGTTGCTTACCTTAGGATATAAAGGGATGCCGTAGAGGAAGCAAAGTGGGGGAATTATACCAAGACATAAGACAATCAAAACATCAGCTGGAAATAAGGAGATCCAAGAATTACTCAACTTCTGAAGGAATTGCATTCTTGATGGTCCATAAATAAGAGGTAAATTTTTGGACAGGCTGATATCCAACATTCCTGCATACCATCTAATACCCTGGACAAGTGCTTCATTGAGATTCGTAGTGGCTGTGCCTAAGAATTGTGGCCTTGTTGGGTTTAGATAAAATGATCTCCACCCTTTGTGTTGCAAGTATAGGCCAGTCATTATGTCTTCTGTCACACTGCCGTACCTAAACCCAATCTGCATAATATAAAGCACAATAGAATATTAGTTAAGGAACAATAACACATGTAACTTCATTACACAACTCACAATTAGATTGGATTGCCGCATGAATAAGGTTATATGTTAATGTATTGCAATTAAAACTAAATGCCATAATTTTAAGGCACCCAAATCCCCAAATAAACAAAACATGTTAATGTTTTTCAAGCGTGTTTTGGGTGAATTTTGATCATTGTTGGCTAGAAATCTAAGGTTTGCTACAATTGGCTTTACTTCAATTTGAAGAGATTTGGGTTGTAATACTGGCGATTCTGCAATAGGTTTGCTCATTGTTTTTTTTTTCCCTTCTTGTTAATGCCATTTTTGATGTCTCTATGTTTGTTTTGTTGATTTACAATAAATTCTATAGGTGATTTATGGTTCTATGGTAGTGTTATAGCTTGTAATGCTTGTGTTTTGGTCTATGCATTTTATGAACAAAATACTTTGTTAATATGAAAATTTGTTGGATTATTTGTGGGTTTAAAGGCATACAAGCTTCCCATGAAATTATATTTCATAGCACTGTTTGAGGGCAATAACTTACGTAACCGATTTTCAGATTCATCATTCAACGAACCCAACAGGTATATCATATATCTTGCATCCCCTTGATTCTTTTTTTTTTAATGAACTATTTTCCCTTAATTTTTGCTAGAATTCAGTCATAGTCTCCACTTTTAATCTCTTGTTACTTTGAATTTTCGTCAGTGTTGCAATGGAGAGAGTGCATTTTGGCAACTGTAAGACTTGATGGAGTTGAGGAGTTCCTGCATGTTTGTGTCATTCAATTACTTTGCTCCTCCTGGTGTTGGTAAAAGCATGTCATTTGACAATTGAAAAGTAAAGTTTTTTATTTTTTTTTAAAAAAAGGTTTTTCCTTAGAATTAGAATTACTTGAATTTCATAAGAATTTCTTGCTTTGATCATTTTATCTGTGAGAAATGGTGCTGGAAGTTGAAAATTCAAAATTGTAGGATCGAAAAGTGTGTTGCAGTCAGCATGGAAATTGAAAATAAGTCCTCTATTATTCGGTTATGATATTTACAACCCCATTGCATTTTGTTCCTATTAAATTTTATGAGAATTGGGTAGAAATGCAATGAGATTAACAAGGTTCCCAACCTAAACCAGAGAAAGGGTGGAGTGAATCACTAATTTTCAGATGTTCATCAAGCTGATCTATTTTATCAATGTGAGACAACCCCATTTTTCATTACAATTTAGCCTAAGTTGATTTGTCTCGGTCAACTTTAATAGCCGATTATTCTGATTATCTTCAATGTTAATAATCAACCAATGAGGACTTAGTCTTTTGCTTAATTTAATTTGGCATTCCACTTTGTGAACAAGGTCTTGAAAGGGTAGTTCCGTAGTGTTTGAAAGTCAACATTAATCTCATTTTGCTAAGTTAGTTGGTGATGGATTTATTGTAGAGTAGGGATTTGCTTAGGACAAATTGGGGGGGGGGGGGACTTACCTGATGAAGGTGGAAGTATAGATTTTAACTTGTTGATACATTTCTGAGGGTAGTAACTTATGTAACCAGTTTGTGTCTGATTTGTGTTGTTCTTTGAAAGGCTACATGCATTTAATTGGAGCTTTATGAATGTTTCTTTGAACTTCTCTTTTGTTTTCATTGATGTTTTAGGGTTAATATTTCTAACTAGCTTGTTTCCTCTTAACTATGTGGTTATCTAAAAAGGAGAAGTCGTTACAACACCGGTCAAGCATTGGGCTGATGGAGAAAGATTCCATTTAAAGCCTATCTATATTTTGTCATTTAGATGCAAGTTTTTAAAATATAATTTTGTGTAAAGAAGTAGAAGTTACTAAAGTGTAAAGCCTAACAATATTTGTCTTTTGAGTGCATGTTTGGAAAGATATCAGAGAAGTGAGTTACATGTGAATCACTTGGACAATCTGAAATTATATTATACTCTACATTAATGGAATTTATTTTTGTGATGTATTTTGGCAATGTATCCTACAAGAGTTAGTGAAAAGAACACACTGTTGGTATAAAGCAAGAAAATTGTGTTACAACATGCAAAACTCAAATGGCCATGAAATTTACAAAGTGTTGTGATAGGATACAAACATTGCAACTGGTAGAATTATAGAATAGTTACCTTTGGTAATACCTAAGGCAACATTTTTGTTTGTAAGAGTTGCAACAACTTGAATACCTAAGGCAACGTTTCATTTTACAAGTGTTACAATAACTTAAATGCTTAAGGCTACGTTTTGTTTGCAAGCATTACAATAGCCTAAAGAGTGTTACAATAACCTATTGCAACATACACCTAATGTAACAGTTTGTAAAATGTTGGCATAAACCTAAGGCAACACTATTTGAGCCTCAAGTAACTGTGTTTAGGTGTGGTTATAGATATAGTTTGTTGTAGTGGGGTTTGTTCTTTTTTTTTTTCATGCCTTCCACGTGTTTCTATTTCATTTAACACATGTTTTTCATGTCGATGAAGGTAATTAGTGTTGGTCGGATATCCTAATTATCTTATCCATGATGATCATGCATCATCATATATCTTATCCACAAGGCCATGCAAGAGTGCATCCTTGCACTATAAATAGGAGGGTAATTGCCACTTTCATGTCACTTGATTCCTTCCTAGAAACACCTCTTTCTTAGTGTGTGATTGCAGCACATCTTAGGTTTGGAAAGAGAGTTTGTTAAGTCTCCTACCTTTAAAGGCGAGAGTTGTATCCTACGACTATATATAGTTGGTATATAAGTCAAAGAAGAGTAGATGCACCTATGACTCTCTTGGTTATGGAAGTAATTCTCATCCTATTTCAACTTTTTCTTTAGAAAGCAGAGGCTCGGAAAGAACCCCACTCTCTCATGTAATGAATATGTATTTTTCACACTAGTTGTTTAGAGGCAATTCAATCATGTTGGTTGCTATCAGGCTATGCATGAAATCCAAGTAATTGGGTGGAAGACTTGCCTCGTCACCCCATTTCGTGCCTTTTTCGTAGGTGCATGAGGCTAGGAAATGAGCTTCTTTCAATAAGTCAGGGGACAACTCTCTACACTTGATTGCAATTGCAGTAGAGTTGCCATTTTGGCTGAGAGACTTCAAAAATTCATTTGAAGGACCAAAACAGCCCACCACGTCCTGTGGTACACTACCTGTATGGATAATGAACAAGGATTATATTATCATTGGCAACTGATCAGAGATGAAATGTCCATAATCTGGATAGGTGAAAGAAGATCATATTTTTTTCAACTTGGATTATTGTGGACTAATAAAAGCAAATTGACTTATTAAACTTCCATGACTTCTTTTCCATGGAGTAGTAGGCAACATACAATTTTTAAATCTTATTCAATCAATCTCTTTAAATTTTATAATTTAAGGCTAAGATTTGTAAATCTAACTCCTTTACCTCATTCAATAGGATTTTGGAATATTGGATTTGGATTCATATTTGGAATTAAACTATTTACAGATGAAGTCACTACCTGCTTAATGCTTATTATTTCTATTAGCCGATTCATGTTTAGGACCTACAATTAAAATAATATGATTAATTCTATATGTTGAGGGATCATCCATGCACTAGAAACGCACCATCATTAATATCAAACCCATACAATGCTTCCCTCTTGATGTAAAAATTTGTGCCAGATATAATAGGTCCTTGGAGTCCGTCCATCCCGGGAAAATATACCTGAAGCATATAACCCGACAGTATAGTTAATTAACAACTCAAATGCTCCCTAGGACTATAAGCTGAACATATAGTTATTGATGTATTGATGGTAACTTACAGTCCAAACTGTTCTCATTTGACTATCATAAATGTCAGAGTCACTTATGTTATGAAACTTATGAGGATATTGAACCCAACCCAACGACCGTGGAGTCCTGGGATCAATATAAAAACACATGGTTTGCCTTGCTGAAATAGAGTCGTTGCAAAACATGTCACAATCCAGGACTAGTATGTAGGGAGAGTTGCTCATTATACTCGAAACCCTCAGCTGCAAAACACCAAATGGAAACAACCCATCAAAGATTCCTACAACTTTATGTATTGGTTTATGTTCAATTTTTACTGTACAAATACACATGTAGATTGTGCATTCATGTCTTTTTGGTTGTGTAAAACTAAGTATTTGGCAAAAGCATATATACCTACTCAAATATAGTATAATTTACTTTTGTAAATGACAAATGCAGAGTAGTATTAGCATCATACAAGGACATTAATCGCTCCAGCCTTGAAATTATGGGGACGAGATGCTTTTTTCTCACGGGCAACATAGACAAGTAAAGGCATCATTTCCTTCTCTGGGTTTACACTTGCATCATCATCTTCAATTAAGTTAGCATTTATCACCTGGACATCGTACGTATTTGTCATGGATATTAGTATCACTATATAAGGGTTTTCGCAAACATAATGAAACTTAGTTGTAGTCGTTCCTTCACATGACGATATGGTGGGTAATGTTACGAAATTCGCAAGAGCACCCAATAGACAAAGAAAACTTACCTGAATCAATGCTAGATGGTTTCTTGCATTCCTGTTTGCCTCATTTTGGAGCTCAACTCTCCATTTTTTTTGCACTCTTTCCTTGAAAGCCACATATTTCTCCTACACACATTCATCAATTACTTACTAAAATCAATCAATCAATGAAAAGCTTTGAAATATTAGACAACGGAGAAAAAGTAGAAATTAGACAAATCAAAGTGACCTTTTTTTTAATATATATTACATGTTTGCTTCATTAATTTTTTAACCCCATCTTTGAAATTTGATATGTTTACTATCTGAGCTTTAAGTAATGTATTTTTTAAGGCAAAGTTTTTGGAATTTTTTGAGTAACGTAGGTAGAGTGCAACTGTTACTTTTTAATTTCTTTTATTCTATAAATTTCTTTTATTTCTTTTATATTTTTACTTCTTTACTATTTTATTTCAGTTACCATTTCGATTTCCTTTTTCACTTTTACTATTTTACTATTATATATTACATTCCCTCTTAAGTCTATGACTCTCTTCTTCTCTTGGTTACCTTTTCCGTTTCTTTTTTTTTATTTTTTAGGTCCGTCGGAATCAACCTCTTTACGCACTCTTATGCATGAGAGAAATGTTGTCTACATCTGGATTCCCTCAAACCTTGCGTCAGCAGAAGTTTAATGAGGTTCGTTGTTGTTTTTGTCGTTAATGTTGTTGCTGTACAATTTTATTTTTTTAGTCTTTTTTTAATTTTTATAAATTTTAAAATTTTAAAAATTTTAAAATTTTAGAACTTTTGAGTTTGAAATTTTAAAATATTACCTTTTTCATAAATTTTAAAAAATAAAACAAAAATAAAACAAAAATAAAAATAAATAAATAAACAAAAATGAAAAATAAATAAATTAATTAAATGTTAATTTTTTCGACGGACTGTGGTTTCGATTTTCAAATTTTCATTTTTTTTTGCTATTTCTTTATTTTTGTGTTTAAAACTTTTTAAATGAAAAATTTTCATATTTTCCGAAAATAATTCCCAGAAGACAGCATTAAAAATAAACCCTAATTTTCCCAAATTTAAATTTTGGAGTTTTTCTTGGGTAAGTTAGATAGGCTGAGATATGTTTTTTTGAATCTACAAGAACCGACCACTTCATGAATTTTAGTTTATGGGGGTAAGATTTCCTACATCAGGATCTCACAGACAACGCTAAAACGTGTTTTCCTGTGAGGTTGTGGTTGTTGTAAGTTAGGTAGGTTGAAGTATTTTTACATATTACAGTCAAAACATTTACATTTTTTACAAAATTTGAAATTTTATTTCATCATATCTAAATTTTAAAAGAGATGTTGGGTAATTATGTATGATGAGGAATTATATGTAGTTTATGTTATTTTAGAAATGGTAGAAATAGGTAAATGGTAAGTATGGGTCACTTACTGTAAGTGAAAGAATTGCCTAGAAGTTTAAATTTTTGCATGGGAACTACGTTATTCTTATGTGAGCATATGAGGTATTTTTTGAGAAAAAAACAAAGTATTATGTAACTTTGTGTAATCCACTTTCCTACAATCACATAATTAATGACAACAGTCCCATATCTTTATGTGGAGGACATATCTTTGTTTGCAAACAACATTGTTTGTGGGTAATTATATAATTAATCACAAGGGCTCTATAGTACCATAATCATATGTACTTTGGGATCAGTACGAGGAAGAAGAGAGTGCTTAATTTTAAATTAAAGTATGCTAAAAATAATTATAAAAAAATTAACACATTACCTTTTTCCTCATTGACAGGGGAGGGATAACTTAGATAGATAACTAAAGAATGAGGGGGTAAGTAGTTCAAATATTCTCTCTGTACTTTGGACAGGTAGTGCTACATGTGTACGTAATATATATTGCATTTCTACATTCTTTAAAAAAATCATTCAAATTGGATAAAATTAAAATAATGAAAATAATAAATGTCTTGATTCAAGATGATTATTAATCATCCAGAATTTTTCTTAAATCACTCTAAAAGGTATATTTATGCATATTTAAATTATTACAAATATATATTTTATAGTTTCAAGGGTTGTATAACTCATAAGTTACAAAAAATCTATTATTGGTTTATATTTTCTTCATAAATATAAAATTACACATAAAGTGGTAATCACTATCATAGTTGATATAATTAGTTTTTTTTTTGAGAGAAAATTAGGTTTTTTAATACCTTATGAAGTAAACAATGATTGGGATACTTTTATACTTGATAAGCATATATAATAGCATAAAACAAATATTATCAAAATCATAAAATATAAATTTTAAGTAATTTAAGATTATTATTATCCATCTTGATTTAAAACACGTATTATGATCCTAAAAATAATGTAAAAATAAAAAAATACCCCAATAATGTTTTTCTCGAGATCAAGGTTCTAGAAAATATAAACATTAACGAGCGAGGTTATAAATAACAGGAGCTCTGAAAATCAACCAGTAAACATATCAAATTTCAAAGATGGAAAGTGAAAAAATCAATGACACAAACTTGAGCTAATACTATCTCCGTCTCTAAATAATTGTCCATTTGACTAAACTTTGACCATTAGAAAGATATAGTACTAAAAATTATGATAATATTAATTTTATATTGTAACTCATTGTAATTTATGAGTAATGAACGGTCAAAGTTCAGTCAAATTGACAATTATTTAGGGACGGAGGTAGTATGTATTCACAAAATTAAAAAAAAAAACTCAAAATGAAAGAAAAACATCGAATAATATTAACAATATTAACCTTAATTTTGTTCCTGTGTTGAATGAATTCGATATTGTGATTATCTTCCTCTGGGCCCTCGAAGTAAGCTCTAGGGCAGACAGCCTTGACATTCCACCTCCTACAAAATGGGAGCCACCAAGTAGCGAAACCCCATGCTTCCTTGATACCCATCAAAGTCACTGGAGCCCCCCCATCATCTGACAAGTAAACACTTAGTTTCTCAGCAGGGTAGTCCAGCGCCATGGCAGATATGACTGTGTTCATAACGTTGAACGTAGGTTCTCTTTCTGGATCAGCAGTAAATACAAAGACGTCGATTCCGGGTAAATCTGCATCCTTAGGGAGTCTTTCGGGGAACACGGTCCGGGTCACCGGGAACCAGTGCATAGGTTCGGTGAGAATCCATATGAAAGAGAGAAAGAGCTCAGCTCCAAAGATAATCACCCATGGTAGGGAAGAAACCATGGAGTATTTGGGATCATGTTTGTTGGAGAAAAAGGTTACTCTATAGTAGACAATGGTTATTAGGGCTATGAAATGGAGAAAAGAATGGACTCTGTTTACAAGTCCCCATAGTTTGTGGGTGTGGCAGTGGTGAAGAGGAGGAGATGACCCCATTAATTTGATGGTTTAGATGGTAACTTCTTGCTTTTCTTTGTTGCTGGTTTAGCATGAATGGTCATCAACTCATCATCATATATATATATATATATATATATCATATATGACAATGATAAATGTATTGGGCAGGACACATATTAAGTGTCTTGTCATTGTATAAAACCTATACATTTATAAGTTAAATTTGAAAAAAAATTATGTGATTGATTTCTTTAACTATAATAAACTATAATAACATATATAAATCGTATAATCACCACTTTTATCGATATTTTTTAAAATTTACAAAAAAACATCTAAAATATACCTAACAGATAGGGTTCACTCGTTATGGTGTTAATTTTAATTGTTGGCGTAGTCAACACATTCCATAAAAATGACTAGTTGTTACTGAGATTAAAAATTTGGTTTGTTGAAAACTGGGTCTATCTGAACAAATGGACAATGTTGGGATCGAGCTGGGCCATTCGTTGGAGCAGAACAAAGAAAGGGAGGGCTTGGAAAGCTTGTATGGCTTCGGTTTTTTGTGGCATTATCTACGAGATGGATAAAATTTACTTAACCATGCATAAAATTAATATTACAATATGGTGATATAAAAAAAATACTGCAGTTTGAAATTAAATACTGCAGCATGCATTTACCTGTATGCATGCTACACAACTTTAGTAATATTCATCAATATAGTATACAAATTTCACCAAGGCAGCCTATTACTATATCAAAATATTCGATGTTATGTTATTTGCTTATTATACAAAAAATGCGATGAGTATGAAATAGTGTAGCGACTAAATAATATATGATATCTGTCAATTTCATTTGAGACTAACTAATTATAAGAGAATTCGTACGTTTGATCATATTAGTCCGTTATTGTACGTTATTTCTTTTGTATTGGTTACTTCAATTTATAGTTTATAATATTAGTTGCAAATCAATGATGAAATGAACTTGAAAATAAATATAAAGTAAAAAACAATGAAAACAAACTTATTTATAAATTTTTTTATACAAAAAGATTGTCATTTATCAATATTAAGAAAATATCCCAAATCCGACAAAATGCAAGAAAAAGTAAAGAGAAAAAGGAAGAAAAATAAAATTATCCGAAGCAGCCAATTAGCTTTTAAATGTATGGACCATAACCTCACTCAATGAAAATGTGGAGAAGCAAAGAAGTAAGATTGTCAGCATTATGGTTCTAGAAGAGCTGATATTCACCTCAATCCCTCGCATATACATGTACAAAAAACCTATCACCTCCCTATGTTGATTAAGTTGTCAATCCATTTATGAGCATTGTCTTATCTGATGTAGAGGGAGCATGATGATAAATGTACAACCCCGCGACGTATATTATAGAGAACGAATGAGAACAAAAACATCCACAAGCCCATAACTAACCACGTATACTTGGGGTTCTTTTACGTTTTAGACCTTAGAAGTTTAGGAGTATTTATTTTCTGAACCTTTGATTTTTAACTTTAATTTTTTGGACCCTAAAATTTGTAGGCTAAAAAAAAAGGACCCTAAAATTTGTGAGCTGATTAAAAAGCCCGTTTTCCTTTTTTCTTTTTTTTTTCATGTTTGAATTTCTCTCCCGATTGACGTCAAACTTCAAGACTAAGGTTAAAAGTGACATTAAAGTTATAATAAACCTCTCTTTATTCATGTAAAGTTACTTAAACCCATATACTTAGGGGTCTAAATAGCCCCGACATGAATATGAGAGATGTATTATAGCTTCAATATCAGTTTTAACCATAGTCCTGAAATTTGACGTCAATCGAGAGATTAAATCAAACGTGGGAGGAAAACAAAGAATGAGATAAGGGTATTTTTCTTCATCCCACAAACTTTAAGGTCCTTTTTTATTCAACTTACAAACTTTAGGGTCTAAAAAATTAATGTTGAAAATCAAGGATTCAGAAAATAAATAACTCTAAAATTCGGGTCCAAAATGCAAAAAAGATGTGCTAAGATGAGAGTATATCTCTGTGGCCCGTTTTAATCCATGAAGATAACTAGCTAGTTGTGGCCGAACATATCCAAGGAGATGCTAAAATGATATGGTCCAGCAATAAGTTTTCTACACAAATGATATTAGAAAATCGGAAATGAAGAGGACTATAGCTAATTAAAGACGACAACATGTAAATGCATTCACCAGGGGCGAATCTAGCTCATTATTAGTAGAGTCAAGTGATTCCATTGCAATTTTGAGAAAAAAAATTGTTTTTGATAAAAAAAAAATTTCATATACAGAATATATACTGATTATCTATACAAAGAAATAGTAAGTGAAGTGTAGTTAAATAGTTCGCGTGTAAGTGTCATAGCAGTGAGGTGCGAGTTCAAATTTGACTATTGATGCAAGGGTTGAACTTTTTTTAACCAAATCCATTGCTTTCTTCTTTATTATTACAAGAGAATGATTTGAGTCCTACCAAAATCTGTAAGCAAATAGTAGCTTAGTGGTTAGTGCATTCATTTTTGTTCTACAATCTGTGAGTTGTAAGTTTGAGACTTGCTAGATGCAAGTTTTGGATTGTTTTTTTTCTTTTTTTTTTTACTTCTATTCGCTGGTTTGTTTTGAATTACGAAACTCCACTACTGTCTACTCTCGTCCATCTCCAGACTCCAAAGTCCTATCTCTCACCCTCCCTGCCAAAGCCACCGTTGCTGGGTGCCTGCCTGCCACCTTTGCATTTGCTGGCCAACCCTCTGCCAGACTGTTTTCAGTCTTTCTCTGTCTCTTCTCTCAAGTCTCAACTCCACCTCTTGTGATTTTTATTGTAAATTATTCTCTAAGTTCTAAATTTCTATTATCATTCAAGATTTTTCCACAATTTATTCTCAATTCATCTTTAATGTACCTTTTAAAATATCTAATCATTAATTTAGGGTAACATGAATATTTTAATTATTAGAATCGTAAAATTGACAAATAGAAATGGACAAGGTAATTAAGAAATTTGACACTTATTTAGGGACAAAAGTAATATGTACCTATACCATCAAACTTTAATTTTTTCTAGCAAATTATTGTTGACTCTACTAACTTTGGATTCTGAATCCGGCACTGAATAAGGCACGTGCTAAAAAGACAGCATGTGACTCATGTCAGCCTGTGACTCATCCATGAATTAATTCCTTACACAAGTAGTCCACAACCAATGACATCTTCAAATGGGACATAGAAAATACAAGTTCAGAGCATCTTATTTAGGTCTAAGTATTCACCAGGACAATTTAAAAAGTAGTAGTGACTTGGGCAAACAAAGCTCTGAAGTCTGTAGTGGGTGCACCAACCCCCTCTGGCTTCGAAGCCAAATCAAATGCCTTAAACTTGGCCTCCTCGTACAACAAAGCCTGTCAAATTTCAAACAACAGAATCTTCTCTCAATACACAACTAAAAATATACCATAATCCTTAAAGGGATTTTGTTACATATGTATCCCCTTAGGTTAAATGTAATTACAAAATTATCCATGTTTGTAAATAACTTCAGTCCCCGCACATTTGCTACTAAATAACCCACACTAATTTTCAGCTAAAACATAACTCTTAAAGACTTGAATGGAGCAAAATGTCACTACTTGTGTTTAAATAAACTTTTGTTGACTCCCTTGTTAATTGTCGGTCAAAATCATATTTATAAACAGGTTCTACTATTATAACAATCCTAACTTAAAACAAAAAAATGTTGGTTAACCCAAAAATAAAACGAAAATAAAAGAACGGGAATCAACAAAGCCTACTTGAAAAACACTGACAACGGCATTCTGTAAGATTTAAATCTCGAAATTTCTATAAAAAAAAAGATTCAAATCTCAAAACTGTTGAAGCCGAAAATTAGTATAGGTATATTTAGTAGCAAAGGTGAGGGGTATGAAATTTAAACTGCAAACATGTGTAACTTTGTAATTACACTTAATTAATCTCAGGGGATATATGTGAAAAATCCATTGCAAAAGACCAACAACGTCAACAACCGTCTACTTTTCTAAGACCTACAAGCAGTAACTCCTTATTTTAGATTTGGGATCTGAAACACATTCTGTAAGACAGAAGACAATGCCTAAATGGTAGGGGTAGATATGTATACCTGAATGCAAACTTCTGCAACATCATCCCTCGGAAGTGATTTGTGTTCTGTTTGAAGAATTTCATCATCCTTTCCGACAATCAATTCTCTGTTACCTCCTGGTTTGTCCAGCAAGCCTCCAGCTCTGGTCCCATACATTAAATTTATCAACATTCAACAGAAAATGTTTCTGGGTAACTTTGTTTTTAGTCCTCACTCCACATACAACTGAGGTTTTGATTAAAGCATTATGATTCAGAAAATACCATTCAAATATTGTTTGTTTTTTCTTTTTTGAAAAGCCTTTGACTAAGCAAACTTTCAAAAGTTTATCGTGACTACCTATCAAGGAAGAAAGATCCTGCAAACATCACTTATGGACAGTGCAAGCAGATAGCACTGATTACCCTTCTCAGGTTCCAGAAAGGGGGTGGAGGAATTTTTTTTTTTTTTTTTTAATCTTGAAAGCACATGATGAATTTGAAAATGCAGTATACCTTATAATTGTGTATGGAATTCCTGAATCAGCCAGATATTGCTCTGCCTTTCTCTTCCAAATCTGTAACGACAATATCAGTACAACATATGTAGTCATTGGGTATACTTGCAAAAAGAAATCACCCAAATGAGCATAAAAATATTTTCAATTATGCATGGTTTCTACAGTTCCCAAAGGCAACAGTCAATTCTGCTTGTATAACAATATAGATCATATAATCATCACATTTTGCAGGGATCACATATCAGACAACAAGAATAAGCTTGATGAACGATTACAATTGTACAAACCTACTAGTCTCAACAAATGTGATGTCAGCTAATAATGCTTGTGAAAATAATCACTTAATACTACAAAAGAAATCACTTTTCAAATCCTCTTCAACAGAAGTAAGCATCATATGGCCAGAAAAGTAGTGATGACTAAAGACCACTAGAAGTATGCAAAACTACCGACCATTACATAATGGTCTAGCAAATATGGCAACGGGAGCAAGTCAGTTACCATGTGATGAATATTTTTCATGAGTATCATTTTCATTCATTCAGCTCACCTTCATGGGAGATAAGCACAAGACAAATATATGCTGCGCAAGACAAATTAATGCTGCGCAAGACCTTTTTCCATCTCTATTATTTGAGTTTCACGATTGAGGTCATTACATAAATTTTTATTTGAGCTCCAAAATGTTTCAAAAAGGGCTTTCAGAACAACAGTTGAGAGCACCATGCATTTCAAGGGCCAAATAAGAACCATGGTTCAAATTACTTGATCCATCTATATCCAATATTTTGGGCTTTTTGCAAATTAGGGACACAAAACTTAAAATGCAAATTGCACATTAGCTTTCTAGAAAGCTAATGAATCTACTTTTTGTTCACGCAACTTCAAGCCTAGTCTTGTCATGATTTTCCAAAAGAGGTCTACGAACCAAAGTGTAATATGCAAGAGTGGCCATACAAAACTTAAGAAAGCTATTTTGTGCCCATGTAATCTAAATTAGTGTAAGTCAAGAAACTAGATTGTGCACAAAAACCTAGTGTAACATAAAATTAAGAAAGCTATTTTGCCAATCAAAAGCCTAGTGTAAGTCAAGAACTATTGTGATAAAAGGGCCAACCCACATGCTACCAATTGTGCACAAAAAACCTCTTCAACTCATGCAACTGGCCCACTCCTTACCAAGGGATTTTGGATGAGAACCCTCTCACAAAATGACATCCCAAAGTTTTGTGTGACTTTTTAAACCCATTAATTTCGAGCAAGTGAAGAAGCTTGTTGCCTTTTAAACTCAAAAGTTTCATACGATAACCCCAACTGCACTTCAGTGTGTGAACTTTGGAAGGGTGCAACATGACTTCCATGGTAGGTGAGGGAACCCTCATATGTCTAAACTCAAAGTTCAAGATGAATCAAATCTCAGCTCACAATATAAAAACTAAAAAGTCTAAACCACATGAAACTAGCATATGGGCAAATTTTGGACGTTTATATTCCGAGCTTAGCCTTATGATTTTGGTAGACTTTAGGTCATCAAAAAGTGCAATCATATTATCAAAGACACCCCTAAACGGTAGTGCAAAATCTAGCAACAGGCATGAACAATGCAGCCTAAGTATGATGGGAAATGCTATTAATGGTTTGAAGACTTTTGTCCAACTAAAGTGCATTCTAGCCTTTTGAAGACAATCTAACAACATTGCAAGTGAGTTCGTCTTTCGCCAAATGAAGCATTGACCAATGTATTAGCTTAAGGCATGTAATTCGGCGATTAGCCACTTGATCAATAAAGTGACGTGTAATAGCCTTGGGTTTAGCAAGCCATTTCAGTTGTACTTAACCTAAGCTAGTTTTCGTTTGTTTGTGATTGGCTAGATCATGAGTTAATATCATAAAAAGCTGGAGAGAACAGTCTCTTACAAGATTGGATACTTTTTGTGTCAATATCCCAATTATAGTGAAGTAGGCTCTCAAGAGTGCCAACAATAAGTGCTAATAAAACTCCTCAAAAGCACTTGCTTTGTATCTAGAGAGCCTGGTTGGGATGAACCTTAGTAGATGGTGGCGAAATCTGTATCATTCAAGCCTCCTATCCATCAAAGTATGAATCAATATATGAGTTGCACTTCCATATTTTTTTTTTAAAAAAAAAAATTAAAAAGAACACTATAACCGACTCTATCCATTCGTGTCTGTAACAACTTGCTGCCTACTTTGGGTGAGTTGGTGAGTTTGACATCCGGAAACCTTCATCACCATACAGCAAATGTTGTGATCTAAACTTTGTTAACTAATAATCACGTATAGACAGGCCCAAGCTTCAAAAATGAAACATAACAGACTCAGAGGGCCAACTATCACAATCTTAATAGATTATTATCCCTCATCCTTAAGGTCCTTCTTTCCCTTATGCTTTGCAACAGACTGCATATATATCCAGAAATTAAGTTTTGGCATTACACATGAGAAACAAAATGGCTGACTGGAAGTAAAGAATGGATCTTACCAATATATTTCCATTTCCTAGACTGTTCAAAGGATGGTTAGGGTTTGTCCCTCCCATTGACCCCACTAGCACAATCTGCTTAACTCCAGCAGCTTTAGCTGTTTGCAGATACAGTTCACAAGAAAAAGTAGTAAAAATATGTATGAATATGAGGCGAAAAAGTGGCAGTTAAATGCAAGGAACTCTCACCAACATCTATCTCATTCTTGTGTCCCAGCCAGTCAACCTAACAAGAGGGCAATATTTCCTCAGATGAAGAGAAATAACAACCAAAGAAGGCATTACAATGATAACTAAAGCAGTGGCTACCTGCTCTGGATATTGTCCATCTTCAAAGTAAAACTCAGGCCTTTCTTTGGCAGGATTAGAACCAGGTTTCATTTTTGGCACAGCACTTGTGAGAATTATCAGAGCATCAATGCCTTGGAGTGCAGGAGTTATGGTATCTGCATGTGTAATGTCACCGACGAAAACATCATCCTCTCCTCCAATTTTTTGCTTACTCTCAGCAGTTCGTACCAAACCTCTCCCATTAAACTGTTCAGATCTTTCCTTCAACTTCTTGTAAACAATTTGGCCTAAACAGGGGGGGATACAGCACGTTAGAATATAGGGAACCAGAACCAAAATAGGCCCGGTTCCCGACAATTTGGAACTGGATGGATCCTAAAACTTTGATCATGTGCAACCAAATCTGGTATCATATTCTGATATGATAGATCCAGAACCAGACCCAGTACCCGACACCCGGTTAATTGCGCTAAATGATTGTAAAAAATATGAATTTGAGCAGTTCACCTGATCCATTATACCATATGTCCAGGCAAGCAAAGCAGCCCAACCCAACCCAACAACTTTTTCTCACCCTCCCCCTAGATTGATGTATACTCTCTCAATATAGTGCAACCCGTAATTCTGTCACACTCTTAGAAACAGTGCAATATTTGTAAATTTTAAGTATGTGTTTTGTAAGCCTAAAGTTTGTAATTTCTTTGAAGTTGGCGTGTAAGACAAAGATCTACACGATTGTAACTTAGTTATGTGCTTTTAGAAAAGAATTGTGTGTTTTTTTCTGACCTGATACCCAGCTGAGTATCCAGTGCTAGACAGTATTTAGATCCAACTACATCCAGTACAGGATATAAATTTCAGGATTCAATGCCAATTAGATCTGGTACTAGAACCAGAAATTCACGCAATTACCCGGTTTTGCACATCCTACATTGGGTGTGCTATCTCCCCCTAATGCTCATGCAAATGCATGTTCAATTGTCATTAAATAGCAGGGCCAACCAACAACAAAAAACCACAGTATAGTCCTGCCAACGCGAGGCCTGAGAGAATCTAGATGTAGCCTGTAGGCCACCTTCCTCCCAAGCACAGGAGGGCACAAAGAGGTTGAATGTAATGTTCTACAACAAAAAAATGCTCAAATGAAAAAAAAAATTATATATATATAAGGCTTCCTCAAAGAACACTAGATTATGTTCATATTCTTCAAACATCTTGCAAACAAACGTAAGTCCTCTTTTTTCTCTGAAAATTTGGGGGAACTGAACTAAAGTCCATGATGAAGTTTTAGAGATCCAGGTTCTACACCAAGGGTTGCCTTTCCAGGCTAATCATGAACTTTTTCCTCCCTTCATTGATGATTGTGGGTTCACATATGCACAATGCCTTGTTAATGCCATTCCAAACCTGTCTTTGTTTGGTTTTCCTTTTGTTGTATTTGCATGTATGGGCCAAAACCTAGTTTAAAGTCATTTTTACTGCCATTGTGTTGTTTGTGGGCTGTAGCAATTTACCACGATTAATATCATCATCAGCAACAAAACACAAGTACCTGTGGTTATAACAAGATCAGCTACACTGATAGTAGTTTTTCTCCTTTGCTGAATTATAACTAGTGTAAATATGTCTTCCCTTTTCTTTTCTTTTTTGTTTTGGGTGGGGGTGCCACTTTATAGCTTTTGTTACGTATCATGTGAAGTCTTTTGAGGTATTATCTACAATCAGTATGACATTTGTCACACATATCCTACATAGCTATTGGGAATTTTCATCAATTTTCAGATGATTGTTATGAGATAGACTACTCAAACACACCATGGAGTTCCGTTCTAGCATAGCATACAGCTTACAAGATTATGAAGAGAAAAAAGAAAGAAAAAGAAAGCAAGAAGAGTTTGTGCTAATTATTGAAATGCGACTATTTTCATATGGCTAAGAAGAAGACATTGATCAGTGATTATTTGTAACTATTTTAACATTGTTTTGCCTAGCTTTTGAGCCCTCATTTAATCAGATTTTGCTAGTTTTTACTTAGTGTTTTTTTTTTTCCAGATTTTCCCCATTTTGCAGAGAAGGTGAAATCAAAACAATTTGGCCTGAAATCAATAAGAGTTCGGGAGCTTTGCATGGAACGAGTTGATTGAAGAGACCACGGAAGTCCGAGTGGTCGCAGATCATCTATGGAAAACACCTACGAGTTACAATAGAGGGCCAAGGAGTGGATTGAAGAACTTCAGGTTCGACATGGCCTGTCGCCATGTTAGTCTGGAGGGCGCAGAACACAGGAAATGTGTAATGTCACCTTTCTGACACCCCTGCCATGTCAAACTAGCATGATCATGCCAATTTAGCACGGTTGTTCCAAAGTACTGCATAACAAACCTGAATTTCCAGGAGCTTTTTGTAGAGTTTTGCAGATTCATTAATATAGGTCATGGTCAGATTAGCAACGTTTTGTTGAAAATTGATGAAGACTACCTACCATTGATCAACATCCTACCATAATCAAAGCTCAAGTTGTTCCTTCTCTGTCTTTGTTCATTCAAAATTGGCTTGCTTTTATTGCTTTAATGGTTATTGTTTGTTTTTATTCTTCATTAAGCATGATTGGTGACTAATTACCCATCCTGAGTGCGGATTAAGTGTTGATGCTGCATCAAGTATTTTGTGTTGGTTTCGAATTATCCCCAAACTCCATCGCTTGTTTGCTTAATTTTCCTTACTTTAGCCTTGAATCATCCCCAAACTGTTTTAACTCACCTAAGATTAATTCGAATCATGGAATCAACAACAACAAAAAACTCCTAGGGGACATGCTAATCATATAGATTGTTCCAGCAACAACATGAATGGAAGAGAATGAAAAAGAAGGGGAGGAAGATTACCAGTTCTACCAGCAGCTCCGGTGACAAGGACGGTGGGCTTAGCATCAGCCATGGCGACACAAAATGCTGCGAAGCTTCTCCGTCGTCTGTTATGTGCAGTCCAGGGGAAGGCAAGGGATGAAACTGAGAATGATGATGAAGAGGAGAGAGAATGTGGTGGGAAGGTAGAGGAGGAGGTGTGAGGTTGAGGTTGAGGAGATAAGCAACAACCGTAATTACGGTGGCATTGATGAATTGAAAGTAGTGGGGCAACACCAGGCAGCGAACCCATCAATAATGCCATTTATTGGCACCAACAAAACAAAGGGAGTAAGTTGGTGTGGTGTTGTTGAAGGAAGACAAGTGTAGTAGTAGTTGAAGTTATTCTCAAATGCCCAATCACATTAGTCGTCACTCCTCTCAGCGTCTCACCGTCGAGAGAGAGACAGAGAGAGAGTAGCCGTTTGAGTCCCTACGTTTTGCTATTTATTAGATTTCCTTATCACCTACCTTATCCACCTTCTTTAAGCCCTGTAAATTTGGTCGGTGCTTTGTGATAAGGTAATAAATATCAAAAATTACTGAAAATAACCAAAAATTACTGAAATTTATCAATTTTTTTAAATATTAAAAATTTTAATTTTAATTTTTTATTTAAATTTTTTATTTTTTTACTTTTACTTTTTATTTTTTACTTTTTATATTTTAATTTTTTAATATTTAATATTTAATATTTTTATTTTAAAAATTTTTTAAAAAATTTTTATTTTTCATTTTTCATTTTTAAATTTTAAGTTTTAAGTTTTTTCTTTTTAAATTTTTAAATTTTTTTATTTTTAAATATTTTAATATTTTATTTTTTAATTTTATAATTTAGTGTTTTAAAAAATTTGAAAATTATAAATTTTTAAATTCTAATTTTTAATTTGTTCAATTCGTATTTCCAAAAATATATCTAAACTTACATAAAGTTATCAAAAATTAACGAAATTTACTGAAACTTACCAAAAAGTAACATTTACCATACCTACACTTACCACTGAAATTTACAGGCTGGTACTACATCCGTCTTTTTTTTTTTGGATAACATCCTTCCTGTTATATTTGTTTATTTATCTAATTTGGGAGCACCAATGCATATTAAGAATTGAGCTAAAAAATTTATAATTTATCTAAATTATCCCTATTTTAATTGAAGATAATAGTTGTTGGAATTGTAAAAAGTGATAAATGAATTTATAATTATGGGTAGAAAAGAAATTATAGTTGTTGGAATTGTAAATATGACAAATATTTTGGGACAAAGAAGTTAGATAAAAAGGACACGGAGGTAGTAATACAATTTTAGTTGTCTTATTTATTATTTTTTTATTTAATTATAAGCATAATTTCCCTACCATTATATTTATATATATATTTAAAGAAGTGTCCAAAGGAAAATACAATTTTAAGAAGGAGAATTTGAGAAGTTTGGTAAAACGAAACTAAATTTCAAATCTATAAACAAAAATTTTAGAAAATGTTTTGCTTCAAAACTTGAACTTTGGTTGACAGTATAACACTATTGCCAATGGTGAGTAGAATTTCACCCATACATCCTATAAAATATTGTAAATGTAAGTCATCATTCACTTGCAAATATAATGTTTCTACAATGGTGGGTAAATTTAACCCACCCATCCTATAAATTAATTCTTAAACCAATTTTTTTATTTGATTTTAATTTTTCAAGCTCATTTGATATTTGATAAGATAAAATAGTATTTAATTATGGTGGTCATATATAAATTTCTCACCAAGTGACTTGTCTGATGAGGAAAAACATTCTCACCCACACTCTTTATATTTTCTCACTGTTTTAAAATGTTTCTCACCCAAATTTGTCTTTTTTTTTTGGGTCACTTGTGCCTTATCATTGTTGATGGCCTTAAAAGTTGAGAGTGATTGCAACTTAGCTACCACTTCGTAACTAAGCAAAAATTGTGGTGTCTAGAGTGATTAAACAAGTTGGATAACTTAAAGAGTTGTCAGTTAGTTTTAAAGGAAAACTAACTAACTGAAATAAAAATAACTTTGGCCTGCGAACCTGGATCAGGTTCGGGGGTAAGGTAACATATCTGAGGCAATCGATTCTTCTGACATGTCTTCTTAACGAACGCAATCCCAATTAAAACTGAATTATTTAAAAGAATGAGGAGGAGAAGAAGTATAATAAATTTATTTCATATATTTAGTTATTATTCATGCAAAAATAACGGAAAATAAAGACATGAATGAAAAAGAAATTACAATGTATACAGATGTACTAATAGCGTAATGCTTACATAGTGAAACTGAAGTGAAGCATAAAAATAGTACTAACCGTGAAAGCAAGTAGTAGATAAAGGAAAAAGGGGAGAAATTAGAAGAATTTCCTCAGTGTCAATACTCTTAGAAAATTCTAGGGTGATGAATGTTGTGGTTTAGGGGTTTATTTATGGTAGAGGTAATCGTCGGGTTACAACTCTTTGTCGAAAAAATAGTACAGGGCCTGACCGCCCGGTTAGGGCAGGGGTTCCTTTACAAATTTCGGCAACTCGGTGATTAGGTACCATGGACTGGAATGATTCTCTTACTAAGTTGATTTTGTATTTCATTTTGGAAATCCTTGAAATTTTCAAATGATTCGGACTTATAACGCATCAAATAAATATATCCATATCTACTAAATCGTGAGTGAAGGTGATGAAATAGTTAAACTCTGGCTCGTTCACCAATTCCAGAAAATAGCGATTTGGTTATTTTACCTATCAGACACACTTTGCAAACATCGAACTTTTCGAAATCAAGATTTTTCCAAAAGTCTTCTACTTTGCCGTTTTTGAATGCGTTTCTGATTAATATGACCCAACCTACGGTGCCAAAGGTATGTTTGATCTGAGTCTTTTGTTTTAGCTTTCTTAGATTCAATGTAAAGAATATGTTTATCTAAATCTAGTATGTAAAGGTCATTCATATGAACACATGGACCATAAAAGATTCCATATTTTGAAAAGGAGCAACGACCATTGGTAACTCCAAAAGTAAATCGTCCTTTTCTAATATAGATACAGAAATTAAATTTTTACTGACAACAGGAACGAAATAGCAATTATTTAATTCTAATATAAGTCTGGATGGTAAAGATACACTATATGTTCCTATGTAAACTGCATCAACTCTTTGGTCTCTCCATGTGCATAGGTTCACTTCGTCTTGCTGACTCGTCTACGTTTGCTTAGACCCTGCACATTTCAACAAATGTGAGTCTCACAGTTATGGTCATTAAAATCTTGATCCTGATATACGATCCTACGATATTATGACCCAAATTTCTCGATGCGATTCTACTATCTACATTCTGATCCACGATCCTATAAGGGTTAATTATGATCCTAACTATCTCATGGATCCAAGTTAGGATCCCGATTTTAACAACCTTGCTCATAGCCGGTATCTAATACACATAAAGTAGAGACAATCAGGTTTATATAGAGCTGGCAAAATTTTGTCCGACTCGAATACTCGAATTGTCCGACCCAGAAAAACCATGCCTGGTCCGAATTTTGATATTGATCGAATATTTAGACATAAAATTTTTCTTTTTTCTATTGTCTAAACCTAATTTCAGTTCATCAGAATTGTTTGATCCGGTCCGACCTGAAATAAAACAGGGTCCGGACATGAATTTCTCATTCGCATTTTGACATTGACCGAATTTTTCCGACCTGAATTTACCCGGACTCGAATTTTTGCCAGCACTAGTTTATCTTAGTCACATCTGTACCTGCCTTGGAAACATTTCCAATTTTTAGATCGTCCAGCTATGTAGAACAATTTCTCTTCTAAATTCCAATGTCCTTTGCCTTTACAATAAAAGCAATCCTCATCAGACTAGGGCATGCCTTCAACTTGGCTTTGACAACAGTTTTGTTGTTGCCTTTCTTATCAGCAAACCCCTTCCTGTTCTTAGCAGCCTTCTTAAACTTCTTCCCCTTTTTTACCCTGGCAATATTTGGGGTAGCTTTGGGAGCTATCTTAATGTCTCTCTCTAATGTGGCCAACATTCCAACAAGGTCCATCAAAGTCTTCTTGTGCCCCTTCATGTTGGGGTTTATCCTGAAAGGCCCGAACTTTTCATGCAAAGAGACCAATCATCTTCAGTACATAGGGCCTAACGGGCTTGCCCACCTCAAGCTGAATGGCGGTTTATCTCATACCTCTCGTTCTGAGCATGTTCTTGGAACATACTCTTCAATTGCGTAATGATATCATGTGCAACCTTATTTTCAAACTATCTTTGAAGTTTAGGGGCCATGGTAGCCAACGTAATGCAACTAACTTGGACATCGTCATCTGTATGACGTTGCCATTTAACTTTCTCAGTTTGCAAAGAGGGTCCGAACCTACGGTCTACACAAGTTCATACGGATTATGGAAATCCATTCATATAACTCATACACAACAACAACTATTTTTAGGGTATGGGGTATTTGTAGATAACAAGAACAACAACAAGAATTGAAAGGATATGGACAATTGTAAAGAGTATAAACTCACCTAATTGAATTAAGATGTTCAATAACTTAAAGAAGGATCTCCCACAAGCAAAGCACCATAAAACACCCAAGAAATCTCACAAAGAGTGGAGAAACAACTCACACTCACATCAAAGAGAAATCAACAAGCAAATTCCACCCAAAGGATTGCTTTCATTGAATTAGGGTTTGAAAACCCTCAATTACAATTTCCCAAGTGGAGAGAATTTTGTGGTTTAAACATAAAAACTTCATGAACTAGCTCTAATGGATGAGTTTTGCATGTATATAAAGGAAAGGGGGAAGGGACTATAAAGGAAAAAGGGAAAGAATCCAACATGCTACTGCAGAAAATTGATGATGCGCGGCCTGCGACTTTATAGGCACTGGCTGCCCCTCTTCCAAGCAATTGGCAACGAAGAAAAATTGAGAGGCGCTGACCTGTAGGCGCGGCCTGCGCCTCTTGCTGCTGCCATTAGTTTGGCTTGGCCATGCCAAGCCTTGTCTTCCCGTTTCTTCTCCTTTACACGATCTTCCATCCCGACCCTCAGGCAAGGCTAATGACCACAGTGCCCGTGGATGTCAAAAGGACCAAAAACATCCCAACGTTGATCTTCATTGGCGGTGAATAAACCAAAACGCCTCTTAGTTGTTTCTTTCTTCGTTTGATGCTAGAAAGAGAGCCAAAAATGTCATTGCTTCGTTATTCATAGCAGTGATCCCGGAGCCCCTTAGAAGGCTCGGGAATGGTCTCATAGATGATCCAACATCATATCATGGCCCAGAGTGTTCCTTGAAGTGAATTCGCTTCCTCGGATAGACTCGGGAAAAAGCGAAGGAGACTTGATGCGAGGCGGGACCATGGACGAACCCAAAAGTGGACTAATCCCACACAGTTCAGTTTGAGATGCACTTAAGGAAGGTTTGTTTCCTAAAGCTTTCTCAAGTACGTATTCTCTCTACTTAGCCTTAAAGACAACTCTCAAGTTTCGATGCCAATCAAGAAAATTGGTCCTGGTGAGCTTCTCCTTATCAAGGAGAAAACAGAGGTTGAGTATGTTGTTGGTGTTAATCAATACAGAAATTAAACTATTTATCTTCAATTAAACAGCCTCATTCAAGTGTTTTAATTTAAAGCAAGACCCATAAGGCGCATGGCTCAAGCAGGCTTCGCCCTAACAAAACTTGAACCTATTCACCTTTGGTAGATCATCCCATGATTGATCATTCCCAATGGCCCTCAACGAAAGGGTTATATCTCGAATACAAGACCTCTCTTCTTTGCTCTTAGCCCAATATTATTTTAATAGTTAATATGAATTAACATAAATCTCACCCAACTTATTGAAATAACTTGCTTTGGCAAGACTACTCATGATCTAAGTGGTATTTATTAGGTTGAACAACAATTCAATTTTGAGAGTAGATTTCATCATCCTAAACATTCAATTCAAAGTAAACTCATTGGGAAAGTAGAAAGACATAATAAAACAACATAATATAATAATTTAAAGCATAATTAAAACCCTTAATATGACCACTTTGACTCAACTCTCCTGGATACTTCGCATTCTCTGTGCTGTCTCTAGTCCATTATCAATCACTAGACTGCCTTCATTCATGGCGGTGCTGCTCTCTGGTAACCCTAATTCTTCCTCTATTTTCAATCCATCACAAAAACCTTCCTTCCTTTCCGGCAATCATTCCAACCTCTTCAGAATTCCGAGCAGCAGGCGTAGTACTCGTCGCCTTTCGATTGCTTTTGTACGGATTTCCCCAATTGTCAATGAAATTGATCAGGAAGATGAAGAAGTGAACGATGTTGGAGTTAAAGTTGCCTTATCCATGCTCAAGTTCTACAAGGGTTAGTATAAATTTCGCTTATATTACCCGATGTTTGTAATTGCTTTACATAGCGTATAGGTATGTGATGAACCCAGAACAACATATTTCTTGAGTGATGGGCTTCTGTTGACCATCTTAACTTGATTTTAATGCAGCCGAAATATCGCCATTGTTGCCAAAAAGCTGCCGTTATGTGCCAACATGTAGCGAGTACTCCATGATTGCCTACAAGAAATACGGTGTTCTCAAGGGCACAATTTTGACTGCTTGGCGTCTTTGCCGTTGCAATCCTCTTGGTAAATTTTACCATAGTGTTGTTATTGTTTGTTATTATTCATGTCATGTTCCTTTGCCGTTTACTATGAACACAGTCGTTTCTTTAGAAGAGATGTGACTACGATTGCATTTTAGCTATGTGATTTAAATGTGACTGTACATGGTATTGATTTGGAGTTGTAATTCTTGGGATACATGTTAGATTACAAAACCATTCTTGGGCTATCATCCCGAACATATAGTTGATCAACAAAAACAAGTACGCCCACCAATAAGAAGCCTCTTATGAATGTTTAAACCCTTTCTATAATCTTCATCAATATAGTCTATGAGCTCTGCTGTCTTTGAGAAGTGCACTGTTGCTGGAAATTGTCCTGCTAGAACATCTATTGAGGTGGATTGTCATCAAATGTTTGTGTTTCAAGTGGATGTGTTCAACTCTTCTATCTTCAGGCCTATTTACTTCTGCGTCTAGTATTGTTTGCCATCGGCCCTCAGACATTCACGAGCCTCGTCTAATATTAGTACACAGAATGTTCTAACAAGAAATCGCTCTGCAGTTCTTGAAACAGGATCCCTTCAGTCATGAATTTAATGGGGGCAGTTTCTCCAATCTTTCTGCCATGCCTTTCTTGAGGCCCAATGGGTTTATCTAATTTACTGGGGGCAATTTCGACACGAAAAAAAAAAATCAAATAATTATCTTTTCTTTTTCCTCTTATTTTTAATAAATAAAGAAAATTTTACTATTTAAAAATTCATAAACAAAATATCTGTAAAATATTCTATATGGGCAGATTTACTAAATAAAAAATATAGCCTAAGCTAGTTTATGTTATTGTGCTATTTAAATGACAATGTTCATTATTCTGGCGTATTTCAGGTGGCTCAGGCTTTGACCCCCCACGATGGTTTGATGAGGAACCTGCAGCCGAAGAGTGATATCTTTCTGCTGTTACATTTTGTACTTATGCATGCACTTATGGTTTCTTCTTCATAATTATGTTGCATATGCTCCTGATCTTGTGGCAAAACTTGTTTAGAAATCTTCTCTTTGCTAGTTAGAAGTTTTACTTGTGTGAACATTAGGTTCATATGGAATCAAACATTTCATATCAGTTCATTCCATTATGTATAGAATGAAAGAGAGAATTGCGTTGCCCCTTTTGTTGTTGTTTTGCAGCTTAGGTGCTTGCTTACACCTGGTTGGCTGCCTGTCAATGAATAGAGGGCTATTTATCTTCCATGCTGCCCATCTCTATCTTCTATGCCTATTGCTTCTATCTCTCGGTGTTAACGTCTATCTTTCTTCTATTTTCTTGAATTCCTCTCTATCTTCCTCCCTTTGTTTCACAAACACCACCAGATGGTGGTTTTGGGTTGATGCGATCGTTTGCTGCTCTGTCACGTTTCCTTCGTTCACTAACTTCCTGGTACCTCACCCTATTTTTCTCTCCTATTCTTTGTCATTTCTCATGTTCAGCTGAATTTTGCGTTTTATGGTCTGATTTTAGGATTTTTGCTTCTTTGTCGGCTTTGATGTTCAGTTGTCTTTGGAAAGAAGGCATCAATTACTCGCCCTTACAATGTAGGCGGGTGGAGGTTTGTTCAGTTGGTCCTTGATCTCTGTATTTTGTGTGCTAAATAGTTTGATTAGCTTCTGACTGAATGAAGAGGATGATCTAGTTGCTTTTTGCAAAGATTGAATCTTTTTTGCCCTCCTTGATTTTATCAGAGAAGACTTGAGGTCTTTAGAGTGTGCGATTTAGGCTTATCTGCTTAAGGCTGATGTAACCTGTGTAATGCTTGATTTTTTTTTAAAAAAAATTCTCTCTAATTCACAGGATACTGATGAGAGGTCATGAAATTCTGTTTCCAGGCATGCTCTGCTTCTAGTAAAATGGTTGTAGAAAAGTTCAAGTTGGTTTTCCACTGTCAAGACTCAAGAGGAAGGTCTTCAAGTCTTTTAAAAATTCATTGCACAAAAAGATATGCAAAATAGTGTGATTGTTAATCTTGGTGGAAATTCAGAATTCTTTGGATCAATGTTCAATAGTATACTTTGTTGTATAAGAAAACATATGTACTAAAAATTATGTAATATAAATAACTCCAAATTTCAATTTTTTTCCTACCAAAAAAACCCTCCAATCACCCAAAACCCTAATTTTAGTCTTGGCTCTTCATTGTTGTTGGTTAGTCCCCCCTCCTACTCTCTTTCTCTTTAGTTATTCACCTACCTGGATTTCATGTCCTGCCTACTGTTTTGATGGTTTGTTCAGTTGTAATTGAGGATTGTATCTTTATTTAGCGAGCAATCATTTGAAGTTAGAGTACTTGTGAGGCTGTACTTTTGAAATTTGTGAATTTCAAGCAGAAGATTTTACTTCTTTTTAGTTGTTTAGCATGTTGTACATTGATTCAATTTCAAATGCAAATAACTGGGACCCAAAAAGGACCTATTGTTTCCTTAGACCTAGAGGATCTGGTATAGGTTCACACCAAAAAGACCCAAAGGATTTGGGTACAATACGGGTCCAGTCGAAAAAAATAAAAAATGGATTTGGTAGAGGTGGAATCTGTCCAAATTCTGCCCATTGTCATCTCTGCGATGAAGTGAACTTGGGGACTGCAATTCAGTAGGCTCAGTTTGATCTTAGACATTGATAAAACAGAAACCAGCAACGAAGAATTATAGTTTTTGCTAGGAGGCAGGCACCAGTCGTTGCACAGTTATATATAAGTTTTCTGTGACACTAATTTTGCATGTTTTAATCTTATCATCTTATGTCGAGCATGACAAATACGTGTTGGAGATGATTGGTTGGAAGTTAAAAAAATAACAATGTGGCCCTTCATGTTGTTGATTTTGGAGAACATGAGGATTACAAGTGTTGGGTTTTTTGTGGCCCATTGGATCCGTTACGATCCAAAACGACAAAGGAATGAGGCGCTAGGCGCGCCCTAGGTAGAGAGAGAAGAAAGGAGGCGCAGGTAGCGCCCCAAGAGGCGCCATCATGGGTGCTATGAGGAATCCTGGTGGCGTGAAATTCCTCTCGTGGTTAATTTTGCTTAACCCAAGTTCTCTTTTCAAGGCAGATACTGCTTGTTGTTATTTGAGTTTTAATGTAACTCTAATTTCTCCTAGCCGCCTTATAAATAGAGTACAATCTTCTCCACTTTAACCTACAGCAACATTGGTCGATTAACGACGACATCGGTTGATCATCGGTGAGATCAATTAGATTAGGAAGAAAATATTGAGAGAGAGACAATTTCACCAATATTTTCCCAGTGTACCCCAATTATAAGAGATTGTGAGTTGAGAGTTTGAGAGATTTTTATTGTAATCTCTTTTTATTAATCGCATCACACCCTGTAATAGTGATCGAGTTGTACTCCTCTTTTCTCATAGTGGATTATTTTCTGGTTGTCGTCGTCCTGAGTCTTCCTCCGAGTTCTTTGGATTCCCACATATACCTAGCGTTCGTTTTATCGCTTATTTTTTTTTCATTTATCGTTGCACTTATTTTTACTGACAACAAGTCTCATTTATTAGTGCTGTAAATAACAATGATTCCAGCCATAATGTGCATGTGGCTCCAGGTCCCGGTGCTTTTTTGATGTTCTGATGAGGTAGTGTTGATGATTATTATTATGATGGCAACCATTGTTTGTTAATGATAAATTTTGTCACTTGCAGTGTTTGTGTTTTGATTCAGGAAATAGTTGCTGCAATTATTGGTTTGCATTGGATCTTGTGACATTCTAGTGTTATTTTTCAATTCTGTTTGCGATCAGATTTGACTGATAAAGATTTACCCCACTTCCTCTGCCTCATGTTAATCAATAACATGCGTCTACCTGAGCCGCTGCCGTTCCTGCTGTTTGTATCCTTCATTGTACCAGTTTTCATAGTAATTTCAAGGCACACAGATTTGACTGACAAAAATCGACGGTCGGCATCTTTTCTACTCGCTATAGCCTCCAGCTTTCATAATTAGGCAAATGCATCATATTATTATCGACTAAAACACCTGTCACCTCGTTGGTACACTATTGTTGGAAAATAGGTGCATAGTTGGAAATACAAATGTCAAACAAAATTGTTGATATTATTATTGGTCAATAACCCCAAAGTTCGTATTATTGTCATCCGAAATTTCTTCAAAATATATTAATGGGAAATAGTTTGTTTTTACCAAGACTTGAACCTTTGTGATACGAGGAATATGGAAGATATAGCCGTTGTCATTTGATTACCAAGCCTTTATACTATTACCATTGTTCTATATTTTGTCAACAATTTTCAAAAAGTGAAACTATTATGAGATTAATATATATGCTATATGAGGGTTAATGGTAGATAAATGAATAATAGTTTTAATATATTTTTATTTAGCAGACATACTTTCGAACTTATTTGTTAATATATATAATATAAATTCATTTTAAGTTCTTTCACAAATTAATGATTACAAAAACAGAAATTGTTTCATGAAAAAAAAGGGGAGAAATTGCAAGTTATATATATATATATATATATATATATATATATATATATATATATATATAATCAGTAGGTTTTTTGAACCATATAATTCAAATTAGTATTAAAACACATTTGTATTACAAAAGTTTATGAATATTAGTAGTATAACTTTTTTCAATAATATTATAATTTAGTCCTAAAAATAATTTTTGATAAAATATCATATATCGCATGGACCTTTAAAAAACTAGTTTGGATTTATTTCAAGTCCCTAACAGATTTTATAATTGAAAATTTGAAATGCGGAAAAATGTTAGAAAATTTTGAGGATAACATGAATATTCATACTTCAACTGTGATACTGTAAAACAAATAATGGCAATGGGCATGCATACATTTGAATATATGGGCATGCATACATAGGCAAGTGGTTATGCCATCGGGGCCCACTAGGCTCTATCCACTTCGCCTCCCTCCAGATGCGTTGAATCACACCTCTTCCTCCATACTTTCTAGCTTGCAACTCGTCGTCCATTTTACTTTTTACATGCTCGAAAAAGAGCTTAGATGACCTAAAATTTTTACATATAAAGATTACTCCATCATTCTTACAATATATAAATAATATACCATTTTAATCTTAAATTTTAAATATTATATTTTATCAAAAATTATAATATTATATTTGATAAAATTATTATTTTTATAATGAATCCAATAACAATAATTTTATAAGGTAGATCATTATATATATTTAGAAATTTATTGTTAAATTTTTATAATTTAAGTGCGCATATCCTGTAGTAACTATTATTACTGGAGTTGGGTAACAGGTCGTGTCGTGTTGTATTAGTTTTGTGTTCGTGTCAGAGTTAAATGAATTGGAAAACCTCCAACCTGAAACCTACCAATTTAATAAATGGGTTGAAATTCTCAACTCGAATCGTTTATTAAATGAACAAGTTGACATGAACCTAAGGGAGACTTCTGACGTCTCTCTCTCCCATGCCCGGCCCATTTAACTAAATGGGTAAAACGTAACTCATTTACCTTTTAACACATATATTATTTAACAATCATGAACTTAGCAAAGTAAAATGCATTGATTTTCACCATTTATTTATTACCTACCAACTCATCTATTTAGAGCCAAACACAGGTGTACGATATGTTGGGTGTTGATTGGTTTCCATGTTACTGAGATTTAGTATCATAAGATGATATTAATATAATAATAATTATTTAAGGCCAAAATCAAACTTTTATTTCCCCCCTAGAATCCAAAATATATATAAAAAAAACCTTACTTAAACGATAAACAGTAAACAATAAACATGTTACCCATTAACCAATCATTAAATGAGCTAAATGTGTCTATTTTCGTGTCGACATTCTCAACACAAACCTAATTAACCCAATTATTTAAACGATTTTACCGTGTCAACCCATTTAATTAAACGGGTTGCAAAATCTATACCAACCCGCTTGACTTGTGTCGGTTTCGGATCCGTGATAGTGTCAAGTCAGCTTTTCCCAACTCTAATTATTACTAAATAGAGATGATACTAAAAACTCCCCCAATCATATATCACTTCCCTTGACAGGTCGTGAGTTTTGAAATGAGAAAGCCAAAATTTTAGTGACATTGACAGGCACATCAATGCCTCGGACAAACATTATACGGTAAGTTCTTAGATGATCAATTAATTAAGTGACTAATTGATTCTTACCTTATATCTGCAGATTGAGAGCAATTATTTTCGGAAATAAATTGAAGCACTACTAGAATAGATCGATACTTTCGTGCAAAACATATGGAAAGAATCAAGGCTCACGTATGAAAAGAAAGCTACAAATAAAGATCTATGTTGAAAGTCAATTCCAATCCTATCAAGCGCTATATATGGAAGAAGGTGAGTAATTGATTCTTTTCCATTCTACATATGGAAGAAGGTGAGGAATAGATCCCAACGTTCACATTCTCCCTTTGCTATTAATAGACGACGAAGATAGAAGAACATGAATCTATCGAGTCTTATTTCAATATACTGAGAATACAAGTGTCATTTTGTCAAAACTTGTAATTCTTCTGATATCATTCTCTTGTAGGTAAGACTAAGGGCTTAGGAGTTGCGATTGTAATTAGGTTGAGATCCTAGTGAGAGTACTTGAGTTCTGATTGAATCAAGGAGTCATTAGATAAGTAGTCAAGCAAGTAAGCTTGGCGAGAGTCTCTATAGTACCTGATTGGCATAAATCTAGGGAGCTACTGAAAGCATTGGCTAAGTGGAAAGTCTTAGCTTGAAGTCATTTGCAATCCGCCCTTGAAGTGAGAAGTCAAGGACTGCGGCTGAATCAAAGAGATTGACAAATTCTCTCGTGAAGTAGTAGATCAATCTGTTTGATAGAGCTATACTCATTCAATATGTTAGTTATTTATTTGCTTTGAATAAAATTTGAATTATTTCATTTACTTTGTTTTAATCTCAATTGAATGATCACTATACTAATTTTCTTGTGAAATTGGTGTGTCATTCGCAGAAAAATTCAATCACCCTATTCACCCCTAGGGTTATTTAAGGTATATTGAATGATTTTGGGGTAAATTTAATGAAGTAATAAAGGAAGTAGGTTTACAAAGAGCCTTTGGAGTACTACTATAAGTCTATAATACTACCTCCAACCCTAATTATTTATCACGAGTCCTTAAATTCGTGCGTTACATGAGGCAAAATTAAAAAACACCTATTGTTGGGATAAATTTGAAAATACATATTGTTAAAAATCTTGTCTATATCATATCATATAATAAAATGAATGCATGTTTATTTTTCTAATTTCACCAAAATATATTAAAAAATTGAAGTTGTATACTCGTTATATTTTTTTTCCAATATTAAGATCTTCCAATTAAATATATCAAATTAAATAATCTAATGTATATAAATACAACTCACACAAGATGAAACAGGGTTCGACTCACATAAATAATGGTAATTATATGTTAAAAGTTGGAAAAAAAAAACATTAATTGTATGAATGTTTAAAGCTATTGTTTTTTTAATCAAATAATGTCACAAAGTGATTAAGTAAATTGATAACTCGTAAATATTATTCTCTAAAAAAGTAACTTTTAAATATTGTAACGATGAATAAAATATTTAATGTACCCCTTATTAATGAGCGTATTTAATTTAATTAATTAAACACTATGCACGAGCTCCTATTTTTGAGTTGGAGCTCCTATTTTTGAGTTGTGTCTCTTTAGGATTTTGGCAATATCCTATTATTTTACTCAATTTTTTTTATAAGTGTTGATTTTCTGAAATAGTCGACAAGATAAATAATTAGAAACAGAGGTAGTTAGTATTTACAATTTAAAAAGATAATTATAAGATAATTTAAACCCTATTATTCAATTTAATAAGGTAACTACAATTTTACAAATTCGAACTCTAGTAAAAAAAATTGAAATAAAATAATTCATACTTTGGGGCATTGGAATTTTTTTTAAACTTATAATGTTGTTGTCGCTAAGTTGAACTTTGATCCAATAATTTTTGTTGTCCACAATCAAGTTAAACTTATTACGAAAGTGATGTTCACGATAGAGTTATTAGACATGAATTTTTATTTGCTCGAGAAAAATAGGAAAATGTGTCTTTATTATATCAACTTTGATTAAGTTGGTCGGATATGATTGATGATCAAAATGATACTAATGATAATGTTGTCTATAACCAAGTTAAATTCTCTCTCATTTGCTGCAAATACAGAGAATCTTTTTTTGTGTTTTTTTACTGTAGATGAAAGGAAATTAATAAAGTTTTATCGCAAAATTCATTCTTTTTCTTTTTTTGGATGTATTTATTTTCTATTTTCATAATATAATGAGGCTGATGTAACAAATACACAATTTTTTCCTATTTATTCAGTTAGTAAAATGGTGTTTAATAACTTTATCGCTACATGAATTTAACTCGATTGTTCTTTTTTTGTTTGATGGACTCGATTGTAAAATCCAAATATTTATAATTGAACTTATCAAGATAGATTTCTAAAATTCACTTTCCCATCGTACCAAACGCCTTACTAGATTCCATCAAAGGAAAAAAAAAATCCTTGCTAGAATCCAACTTTGCTTTTAAATTATTAAAATTATTACTGTCAGCTATATCTGGATCACCTTCTATTTCCGACAGCCTAAGCATTTTTTTTTAAATAAAATGCGTGTATGATGAACCAGCCAGCATACCTTCTCGCTCAGACAATGCCGATTTTGCCGGTTCTGCATCAATATGACGACGACCCACCTCAGCAAATCTTCAGGTCTGATTTCTGGATTTCCCTTACTTTCCCTCTTTGCTTCTCTAAATTCAAGTATCATTCAGTTTCTTTCTAAATTTAAGCTTTGTAAGATACTGTTTCAGCTAGAATAGGGGAAGAGTAGCACTTTAAGATCTGGTTAACTGTGCTTGGTTATTGTTCATCTAGCAAGGGTTCCTTTGAAGTTGAAACTTAACCTAAAGATTTGGTGAGCTTTACTACTGGTTATAGATTTTCATGATAATAGGTAATCTAATCTGTTGGTCAATTAAGCTCATGTTGAGCTTCAGCTATGTGAAGTTGAAACCTGAAACCCTCTCATTAATTGGATCTATTAGGAGCTTTGATTATCGGAAAAAAATGGCTACCCATGGCTGCCGATGTCCCAATTGGTAAGGGGAGAAGTTTGGTTCGTGTTTGCTTGTGTTACTCAACTGATAAGTAGAGCCTGCCTAGATTTCTAGACTATACATGACCCTGCGTTTGCAATTCCACTCAAACTGAAAATTTGAAGTTAAGGGTGTGTTTGGTAGGAGGGGTGGGGAAAACAATTTTCCCACAAAATGATTCTTCCGAAAATAATTTTTATTTAAGATTTTTCATTGTTGGCTAGGAGGGTAAATAGCTTCTTGCAAAATGAAAATATATGTTAATATGGTTATCAAATGAAGAAAACTCAAATTTTCATGTTTATTAATTTTTTTTAATGTATGTTCTATTATATTGTAAAATTTTGGTCCAAACCATTGTAGTTGAATTTTGGTTTTAAATTTGAACTAACTTGTTTTATTTAGCAGCAAAAAACTATTGGAAAAAGTGAGGATATATTCCCTCTGTTCCATATTAATTGTCCCGACACGTCCTTAATTTCTCAACATATGCAATGTTCTAATATACGAAAGTATCATCATTAGATTCATAACGAAAAGTATTATCATAAGAATATAGTTTTGTATTTTTCTGATAAAATATACTATAAAAAGTTCTTAGTCAAAGACGACATTTTGGACAATTAATATGGAACGGAGGGAGTATGTTATTATGTTATTTTTGAAAAATTTAGAGCTCAAACTTCATACTTAAAATTTTCTTACTATATCCTATGGGATTATAAAGTTTTGATCTAAAGTATAAACCATTAAATTTGAATTTCACTCTTAAATTTCAATTTGTTTTATCGTGATATATGTTATGAAACGAAAACATTTGAAGATTAAAAATTGATGTTTATTTATTTTTCTATCCTATCGTATTATAAAATTTTAGTCTTAACCATTGAATTTAAGTTTTGCTCTTACATTTCAGTTTTCTAAGCGTTGAAAAATGTCAATAAAAGTGACAATATATGTTATCAAATGAAAACTTTAGAGATCAAAATCCATATTAAGTGTTTTCTCAATGTATACTATCCTATTATGCAAACTATTGAAATTAAATTTTCCAAATAAGTTTTGGTTAGTTATAGCTGCAAAAAGAGTCCACATAAGTATAGAGCAAAAAATGAAATTGGGAAGGTGTAAGGTTCCTAGCTTAGTGTGTTGAAAACATTTTCCCTTGCACTAGGGGAAATATATTTTCTCTTAAATTAGCTACATTACCTATTTGTCGGTACCAAACAGGGTAAAATGGGAAAGTCATTTTCCTGAAAATGATTTTCATCAACCAAACGCATCCCTAGTAAATTATTTCCTTTCATGGAGAGTGCAACATGGACTACAAGTAGTGTTTCTTGTGTTGACCATAAATGATAGTTATGCAACCAAGTCTGGGTGGTTTCTTGGTGCATCTCGCAACCCCTTGTTCCCTTGTTAAGGGGTTTGGAACCAATTTTTTGCCTCTTATATTCCACTTCTTCTAAGAGTTTTCTGAGATTGCAGTATATGTAATTGATGTCAATTGGGTTATTGTTGCTTAGATCTTTCCTCTCTTATCGTGAGGCCTCTTGAGATTGCTGACAATTTATGATATGATTATACTGTTGTTAATTGCTGTCTGATTTTTCCATGTTAATTCTTCTCCTCTCTGATGTTTTGGTCTTATTTTCTCAATCATATGCATCACTAAATTAAGTATTGTTTCACTTCCGTTGCCATGTTGAATCTGCTCAATGCAGATTTAATGCTAACATTTACTTTAGTAGAAGCTCCTCCCTTTGTTTGGACGTCAAAAAGTAAGCTGAATACATTGGAGAAGCTTTTTCAGTCAGATTTCTTGTATAATTTGAGGTTCCCTCATCATTACTTCATGAACCTCTCTACCCTATCATTACTTTTGAACAATTTCATGGTATTGTGATGTGGAATGACCTCATGCTATTGAGATGAAAGTGGGGGCAGGAAAACATGCTCCGAGTGTAGAAGTTGGATGAATGGAACAGTTGATATTTTAGATGATGTGGTTTTACATGGTTGTTAGCTTGTTGCAATGTGACAGTTTTCTTCTTTGCTTTTTGGGGCAGGAACAAAGGTTGGGAGATGATACAGTAGGATAGGGGATTGTATTCAGTTTTACTTGTTGTTTGAAACATGCTGCTAAAGTAAATTATTTGATGACGGGTAGTACTTTAGAATTTTTCTTTCTGGTTTACCTCTGTGTGTTTCGCCAGAGATCAGATAGTTTGTTGTGATATTAATTGAGTACTTAGTGGTATAAATGCCAATGCTGTGGCTTTCTATGATCGGTTGGTCCTGTCATTGAATGCCTGACAAATCACAACCATGTATTTTGCCTTGACATCTCTCCTATTGTTGGATGATTTTTCTGAGCTTAAATTTTGAGGGTTCTCAATCAAAAACGCACATTTTTTTGGTGGTTGTTGAGGTATTGGGGAAGAAGAGAAGAGGGGGGGGGGGGTTGATACTGTGGATCTCATCATTCTGTTTTGTTCATCCCTATGTCTTTTCGCTGTTGCAAAGATGCATCATCCCCGAAGTGTCAAAAAGTATATGTATTCATACTTATTTCCTTGTTCGAAAACCAGTGCATTACTGTGGATCTCATTATTCTCAGTGGTGGTATGGTGGAGTCGGTCTGAATTTTGAGTGTTCTATACTCGCTAGTTTTGGGTATTTGTCTAGTCCATCTTATTAAGTGAGCCTTGCCCATGTGTTCATTCTTACTATCACCCTTGATTGCTTCCTCGAAAGTGTTCTGCTAGATTGGCAAGAAGTAGAGCTTTATGTGTGATCAGTGCAAGAGCTTGCTCTGTATTTGACAACCTTGGGATACCTGGTTGTTCTATCATTTCTATAGCAGTGGCTACCCCCATTTGGGGATTGATTCACTTTAGCTTATGTTGTTTCAACATGTCAAATGTTTCATCCTTAGTCCATAACAACTATTTATTAAGTATATGTCAAACTAACACAATTCAAGGGGATAAAGGATTGTTTATCAATCCTAGTGAACACTCCATTCATTCTACATATATCAAAATGTACCAAGTTTAAAATTAAGTATTTCTTTGACTTTAGGAAAAGGTTTCTTAGTAATTCTAGCGTGGATATATATTTCACACTTTAAATCATTTATATCTTGTTAATAAAACACCTACTTTTTTTTATAAATTTCATTTACTTAAGGTTTAAGTTGAATAATTTAACATGATAAACAGAACAGGAATCAATAATTAACAATATCAACAGAACTGGTTACTTCATTCATACCATCAGTAATTAGTTTAAACATGCCATTGTAATTATAACCTTTTTAAATAGTACTAATAGTCTTGTCAAATCTAGGCCCCTCATACTTAACATATTGTTGGAAATTAAATTCTACTTCATATTAAGAACATAAAAACATAGGTCCTAGTCAATTTCTTTCCTAATTTGATGTTCAGCTTCATGAGTCTTAAATAGTGACATATCATAACAAATATTAATAGACACCTATGTCACATCACGAACTAGAATGATTTCCTACTAGCATTTCTTAATTTAGCGTCACTCATCTTTCGGGTAGTTGTGAAGCCTATTGACTGAGACCTGCAACTGCTCTCTTAAGCTTAAGGACTTAGCTACCAGTAATTCCATTGAATTCCTTAATTTATAGTGCCTTTATAGTTTTCTATATCATGTGGGACACTTCATCCACACACATCGTTTTGCATTCTGTTTAAACTTAGAAACCGACTTGGGTTTCCCGTCCTTTGATTTCAGGGATTCAATCAATCAAGGAATGAACCCAGATGCAGCCAAGCTGAGAAAGAGGAAATTTTCTGCCGAGGAAGCAGAAGACTCCAGGCTGCCTCTGGCAAAGCACAAATGTTGTGACCCAGCAGAAGACTCGTTATTCAGAACACCAGCAGATGCAGAAAATGTCTCTTCTGATATGGATGTGCTTGATACACAAGTCGACTCAGCCCAAGATAGTAATAGCTCTCCTGGTGATTCACAGTTATATGCTGGAGTGAAAACTAACACACATTCTGAAAAGACAGAATCATATACGGAGGCTTCGACTTCCTGGTGTAATTCGTCATCGGCTGAATCCTACTCACAAAGTACATTTGTGAGTGGCAGTGGAGATGTTGAAGAAGAAATGATGCTCACAGGCGAAGGGAAGTACCCTCATCTAGATGGCGGTTGGGATGATGCAGATTTTCTGAATGAGTGCGTCAATGCGGGCAGTACCCAACAGAGGAACGGTGATCTTGAAGAGTTCCTATCTAGTAGCGGAATGAATCCAAATTTGTATGTGCTTTCTTCCGAAGGTTGGAGTGTTGATCAAGGTAACTTTGTCTTCCCTCATGTACGATGTACGACTGTATTGGCCTTGTATTTAAACATTTACTTGTTCTGTGCATTCAGAGACTCAATCCGGAAGAAGCAAGCCAACAATCGATCAGGAATTTGAGCAGTATTTTTCCATGCTTATGCTGTAACAGCATTTAAACTCTTATTATTATTATTATTATTATTATTATTATTATTATTATCTCATGTATGATGTACGATTGGGCCTGTGTAGGGACGCCTGATGTAATTTGTACTTGTTCCCTAACTTGTAAATATTTTTTTGATACAACTAGTAAATATTTAATAATGCCTGGCATACAACATTGTCTGTAAAATTCTTGCTAGATCATATTTGAAAGTGATCCTTAAGACTTACTAATGTGGTGAGGTGATCTCAAACATCGATCGGATCATATTTCTTATGCTTCTACTTTAAAGAGATTAGGAACAAGATTCAATCAAGAGCTCACCCATGTATTTTTCTTGGGTACCGTTTTGACAAAAAGGCCTACAAGCTACTTGATTTGATCACAAAGCAAATTATTTTCTCAAGGGATGTCACTTTCCATGAAAATATTTTCCCTTTTCATGGTGTTTCCAATTCAGACACACCTCTACTAGTAACCACTGAGTATATACCAGATACTACAAAATTTTCAAGTTCCTGAACTTCAATTTTTCAGTAGGGAAATTGGATTCTAATAATCCCTACTTTTGCAAATTGGATAGCAATAATCCCTACTTTCAATTTGTATTGTGATGGTCCAAAAAAAAATAAAATTGTATTGTAGTGGTACCAAATCCATCACCACATTCTTTTTATTTTTTTCATGCCTACCCCATATTGTTTTTGTTTTTAGTTCGCCTTTGAGATAGATAATGAAGTGTAATTGCTAAAACATTTTTTAAATTATTTTTTTGAGATTCCGAGAAATTATTATGATTTTTTAAAAGAAATAAAATTGAAAAAATCATAAAAAATAGAAACCAAATTGAAAAAAATTGAGAGAAATGCTGTAAATTCATTAAAAATCGTGGTAAAGTGTTATACAAAGTTTTGAATCAAATGCAATACAAAATCTATGATATTTAGAGTATACTCTCAATTATGTCTCACTACAATACAATTTTATTTTTTTATGGACCACCAGAATACAAATTGAAAGTATGGATTATTGCCATCCAATTTGCAAAAGTAGGGATTATTAGAATCCAATTTTCCTTTTCACTAATACTTCTATTGTTAGTACATCAATAGACATTGCTCCTTCTCATGATCCATCTTCTTTTTTTGGTCTCACACCAAACCTGATCTAAATTTCATAGCTCAGACACTAAGTCAATTTATGCAAAAACCAAGGTCATCACACTACAAGGCTCATCAACATACATTGACAATTTTGATAAAAGAATATGATCATTTGAGCATCAAAGCATTCTAAGACTCATACTAACTGATTAGTTATTACATTAACTGATTAATAGGTATAGCCTTCGTCTTAACTATATATACTGTCCTAATCCTACTATGTTCATTCGTTAACTACATGCTATCAATAACAGAGACTCTCTATTTTTCTCTTAATTGTTTCACTCTTTCATACTGTTCGATTAAACCCAACAATGGCTAACTAGCTAGTGACATATATATATATATATATATATATATATATATATATATATATATATATATATATATATATATATATATATGTATGTATGTATGTATGTATGTATGTATGTATGTATGTATGTATGTATGTATGAGGGGGGAGGGGTAATAGGTCGTGTCATGTCGAGTTCGAATTTGTGTTGAGTTAAACAGGTTAAAGAACTCTAAACCTGAAACCCACCCATTTAAAAAAACGGATTGGAATTCCTTGACCTGAACTGTTTATCAAATAAACGGGTTGATATGAACGTAACCTAGTTAAATAAATGGGTTAAATGAGCCTGCTTCGAGTAACCTATTTACCCCTTAACACACATATTGTAACACCTCGGGTATATGGTTAAGTGTGGTTTAAAAAGATTGAAATGACTACTTATATCACCCATGTGCACTTTCTTTTATGGTAGCTCATTCGTTGGGAACTCCTCAGTTACACATGCTTGGTTGGAAGTAGTTAAAGGATGGGTGACCTCCTGAGAAGTTTTCCTAAGCAGCATGTGAGCGAGGACGAAGCTGGATGCATCAGTTTACACCATTTATTTATTATTTACTCACTCATTTATTTAGTGCTTCTTTGACATTTGATAAAGCCCAAGCTAAAGCTATGTTAAACAGGCCATAATAAGCCCAAACAAAAGTAAAAACATTATCTTAAACAAGTTCAATACATCCTTTTTCGTGTCGATATTCTCACTAACCCAATTATAAAATGGGTTAAATGCGTCATTTTTTTCGCGTCGATATTCTCAACTCAAACTGTACCCGATGATTTAAACGGGTTTATCATATCAACCCATTTAACTAAACGAGTTGAAAACCTTTACCTAAATCTATTCAACTTGGTGTCAGTTTCAGATCGATACTCGTATCAGGTTAGGTTTTTCCAACTATATATTATTGCAGGGAAAAGGTTGTTTAAGAAAAGAAAAAAAAAAGGTAGAAGGAAAGAAAGAGAGAATGAAAAGTTGAAGAGAGTTGCAGTGGATAGAGAGCACCTGCTCCATCGCGGATTAGCAGCAACTGCTCCGAAAGCATCATCTAAGACTTCAATTTAGCTTGTCTCTATCGGGAATGAATATTCTCCATTTCACCTCCTAATTTGTCACTAACCATTTGTACTTTTCTATGATCCTAATAATGGTTTTAATTTAGTGGTTGACCAAGCCCATTTAATTCTTTTTTAACTACAAATTCAGGTATTAGTCAGTGTACTACTCCCTCCGTTCCATATTAACTGTCGTATTTGAAAATTATGCAGTTAAATTTCAAAAATTTTGACCATAAATTTCTTAATATATACAATGAGTTGCTATATAAAATTACCACCATTAGATTCGTGTCGAAAAATATTATCATAAAAGTATAATATTGCAATTGTTAATAATATATTATGTAAGAAATTATCAATTAAAGAGTAACATTAGAGACCGTAAAGGTCAAAATTATGACAATTAATATGGAACGGAGGGAGTAATTTAATTAATTAATTTCATTCATGTTTCGTTTGCGTTGACATTTTCTTGGGAGCGGTCATATATATGTTTAGTTTTCACGTTTCTTTTTGTATTTATGTGTAGAATTCTAACTTTCATCAATAAATACAAATGCTAAGCATTATAGTTCAATCAGAATATTGCAAGTTTGCTATTAAAATGTCAAACTAAATATGTTATAATAAATGTATAGTCAAAATTCGTTTTCGTTGAAATTCGGTGTCAACCTTTCTAAATCATAATTATAGATTACTAACTCCATTTCTTTTACCTGTCATTTTAGAGGATTGGCATAAAATTAAATTTGTAAAAGTAAATGAAGTTGTTAATAGAAAAGTTATTTGAATATATTTAATTAAACTTAACATTTGATGTTTAATTCAATAAATGTTACGTGTAAAGGTAAAAGAAAAATAGTAACTAATATTTCATCAAAATTATAAAATAATAGATAATATAAAATTTAAAAGTTGATTAAAATAATGATATGAAAAACGAAGTATATTAAACTATTTATCAAATTATATTAATTATGTAGCCATATTTGGAGTTAGCAGTCCTAATTCTTTCTAGAGTCAACCTTAATTTGCAACCTCAAGTTATTAATTAATTCTAAAAATGGGCATAAATGGGGTTCACAGTCAAATCGGAAATCAAGTTGAATCAAACTTGGTTCAAAACTAAAAATTAAGCCGATTAAGGCCTCTACCGCAATTTGTCACAACCCACCACATTTTATCGCAAATCATTACTTTTCTCTCTCCTCACTTTTCTCTTTCCTCACTTTTATCCTCTGCTTTTTTACATTCTCTCTCCTCACCTACCCCACATAACAATAACTTACCACAATTCCACCACACCCCACCACAGTCCACCACACCTCACCACACCATTATGCAAAATACCGCATAAAAGAACAGGGCCTAAATCCAACCAGAGTAGATAAGGAAAAGAAAATTTTAAAAAATCTAAAAAAACATAAAAGATATGTAAAAGACTGTAGAAGTCTAGAACCCTAAATTTTATTTTGCCTTTGCCTCATGGAAGCTGGGAACCTGCTTGAGTTCGATTGATTTCGAAGTTAAGTCGAAGTTAAAGATGATCAACTTGGATTATAATTGGAATTGAAGATCCAAACTTCCTCCAATTAATTGACTCAACTTTGATATCAATGTTATCTTCAGCTGTTAATCGGAATTGGGAGTTTCCAACTCCGATTTGATTCCGACCCATTGTCATCCCTATACATAACTATCTAATATATATATAAAAAATATATATTATTAAACGTGTAATGGATAATATATAATTTAATGTTAATGAAATTGAATCATCTTGATTAACATATATTATGTTAATAGCTAGCGGTGAAAGTAATAGGGTTTTTTGCATTTTGGACCCCGACCTTTAAGGGTATTTATTTTCTGAACCCTTGATTTTTAACTTTAATTTTTTGGACACTAAAGTTTATAGTTTGAAAAAAAAAGAACCCTAAAGTTTGTGGGCTAAAGAAAAAAGCCCCTGACTCATTCTTTGTTTTCATCCCATGTTTGAATTTATCTCCCGATTGACGTCAAACTTCAAGACTAAGGCTGTGTTCGGCAGTAGCGTTTGGGATAGCGTTTAATTAGCGTCTTGACCAAGTCAAAACTCTAATTGTATAAATATTAGCGTTCGGTAAACTAGCGTTTTAAGGAGCGTTTAGCGTTTTAAGGAGCATTTTGCGAAACGTTAATAAAGTTAACGTTTAGCTTTTGGAGTAGCGTTTCATAATTTTTAGTCAAAAAATACCCTTTGAAAATTTTATCTTTGGAAATTATTGATATCCTTTTATGTCAATTCACATTAATCTGCTAATTCAACCGCTAAATTTACCGAACACAATTCTCATTTGACCATTCATCCGCTATCTGCTACTTAAACCGCTATCCGCTACCTAAACTGTTATCAGCTATCTAAAATGCTAATTTTGCCGAACACGGCATAAGGTTAAAACTAATATTGAAGCTATAATACATATCTCTTATTCATGTCGGAGCTACTTAGACCCCTGAATACAGGGGTTTAAGTAATTCTAACATGAATAAGAGAGGTTTATTATAACTTTAATATCGGTTTTAACCTTAGTCTTGAAGTTTAACGACAATCGGGAGATAAATTCAAACATGGAAAGAAAAAGAAAAACGGGAAACAAACTTTTTTTTTCAGCTCAGAAACTTTAGGGTCCTTTTTTTTCAAACTACAAACTTTGGGGTCCAAAAAATTAAAATTGAAAACCAAAAGTTCGGAAAATAAATACCCCTAAAATTCGCGGTCCAAAATGCAAAAAACCCGAACGTAATATAATAGACAGGATTATAAGAAAAAGAAATGAAAAGTAATAGCAACCTTACCTACACACCTCAAATCATTTTATTTATTTTGATTTTGTGGGTGGGGGAATATAATCCTTGTATGTACCAGATAGCATATAAGATGAACTTGACATTACAAGTAGGTAGGTTGTTTTATTTGTTGCCGACTGGGTCTATAGGTCTCCCCACAGAATAGTAAATTAGAGGTTGAATTCTACATTAAATATTTGTCTCCTCAGTCCCACTCACATATAAGGCCTTGAGTCCTTGGTATATAGTACTACCTATGTCCCTGATTAATTGTCCATAAAACTAATTTTACAAAACTAAGAAATATAGGGAATGGAGCAAAAGATTTATACATTGTCAAAAATGTCCTTGAAAATATCCTTGGAAAGATGTTAAAAGTGCATTTAGTAGGGATAAAATGGGTTTTATAGTTATTGGAAATGTAAAAGTTAGGTAATTAGTCAAATAAAAAGGGACGGAGAAATTAGTTAATTGGACAAATAAAAAGGGACGGAGGTAGTACTATACATGAAGCCAAGCCTACATGAAGAGTACCTAAACACGTAGTTCACCACAACTCATAAAGGGCACGGAGATCACATTTATATATTTTGTGATGGAAGAAGCTACTCCGCCAGCTAATCAGTATCAGGAGGTTTTAAATGACTACAACTCCTCCTCCTCCTCCAGCTTTACAGTTCAGCATTCCACGACGACATGGAAACCCTCATCATGAATAATCCTCTAAAACGCCGCCCGACCTCCACCGTGTACTCAGGGCCAACCCTTGTGGACATCCAAAATGCTCTCCAAGTCTCACACACTACCCTTGTGGACATCCATCCCAGGTTTCATTTTCCTCTTCTTTCCCTCTCCAGTACTTTAAGGTTTGTTCTCGTAAATTCTTTAGTCTTTACTCAGAAAATGAGGTACAATTTTCAGACAGAATTCCCATGGGTGAGTATGTCATACTCATTACTTTTTTTAAGTTATCACAAAAAATGCTACCGAAAACAATAAATATTCCATGTGATCTAATTCTCCATCATCAGCCACTATTATTATTATTATTATTATTATTATTATTATTATTATTATTATTATTATTATTATTATCATCTTGTCATAAGATGGTTTTTTACCATTTTACATTTTACCTAAATGAATATTTAAATCATTATAAATGTATGTTTCATTACTTTAAAGGTTATTACAACTTATAAACAATTTATCTGTTTATATTTTTTCACAAATATAAAACCATGTATAAAATGTGTATTTTCTACTATGATTTATAAAATTAGGCTATTATTTATATTTTTGACATAAATAATAAGCATTATCCTCTTATAGTTGATAAATATATATAATTATTAGAGAGAAAATATTATTAAAAGTTACAAAAATGTAAAATATGGAGAATTTAAGTTGGTTAGTAACCATCTTGCCGCAAGACGTATATCATCGTCCTTATTATTCTTATTATTATTATCATTATTATTATTATTATTATTAGCCGAAACAAAGTCAGAAAAATATGGCTTCATCAGCAAATATGACAAACAGAGAAATTTTAAAAGGCCAAGTTCGGAGAAAGGGGGTGATAAAATAAGGGGTGTTTTCCATGTTGCTAGTTACTACCATGTGATACGTGTGATATAATTAAATTATATAAAATTGACAAAATAAAATGTCGATGTTTAGAGCCATTTAAGAGAAATTATATTCTTAAATAATGCAAATTTCTATTGATCAATATAATTTTTTTTCCATATTTTTTAAAGTGAAAATGGTGACATCATCTTCATTGTGAAATCCTAAACTAGTAAGCTCTGTATGAGACAATGTTACAATAACTTGTTGCAAGATCATCTCATATATCTACTAATCAACATGATAATAAAGAAAAATATTTACTTTGTAAAATGATTTTATGATAACTTGTTGTAATATTGTTTCACACAAGAATTCGTGAACCTCAAAAAATTTGTAGAACACAGTACATGACATGAATTGCAGGGTAGGAAAATAACTTTAAAAATGCAACAACGAAAATTAATAAATGTCACAATTTTCAAGTTAAACAAATGCAAAAAAAATCCCTCCCTCCCCCTAACCCCTCCCCCCCCCCCCCCCCACACACACAAAAAAAAAATTAATTTATCCCATTGACGAAAAAGGACAAAGATATGTGTCTTAATGAAGAAAAGTTTAAATATTTTGAATTATATAACATTACAAGTGTATAACATTCACCGGCTATGTGGACAAATATATATAATATGTTAATCATATCAGTCATATTAAATAATGTATATTTCATACATAATTTTATATTTGCGAAAATTATAGATTGAAAATAAGTTTTATATAATTTATATCCGGTAGCAACTCTCAAACTAATAATACATTCCAAGCAATTTAGACAGGCAGGAGTATGATTTTTGGAATGATTAAATTGTATATTGTGATGGCTAAACTGTGGTGGATTTAGATTTTCATATTAGGGGTGTCCAATACATTATTTTGCTCATTTAAAAATATATTATTTGTAATTTTAACTCAAATTGTAATATTTTTTTTTGGGTTAAGGGTGACCATGCGGATACCTATAGATCCCCCTATGTGGCTAAAAGTCGTTTTAATTGAGGACATTTTCGTTTCAATATAAAGAAATTGAATAAAATTTATCTCATTTATATTTTATCAGGCCAAAATCACTTATTTGTACAAAAGAATCGAGGGTCGTACCCACCCGCACCTTATTTGCAACAAATACCATAATAGTGAGTCATACGATAATCTAGGCTATCTAGCGAGGAGAGAGAAGGACCAAGAAATTAAATAAAAATTGATTAGACATAAATGTATAATAGCAAAAATTTGTAGTGGTTGTCAATTATGACAATTATTACATAAAAATAAATTTTATTGATATATATACTACCTCCGTCCCATTATATTTGTCCATTTACCTAATTTGGGAGGACCAATGCATATAGGGAATTGAGGTAAAAAGTTTGTAATTTATCCAAATTACCCCTATTTTGATTGAAGATAATAGTTGTTGGAATTGTAGAAAGTGACAAATGGATTTATTAATTAGGGGTAGAAAAAGAATTACAGTTGTTGGGATTGTAAATAGGACAAATATTTTGGGACAAATAAGTTAGGTAAATGGACAAATAATTTGGGACGGAGGTAGTATATATATATATCAATTTTTTTCATTTTATTATTTAGTATAACATTATAAAATATATTTTTAATTGACATTTTTCTAAATAAATTAAATATCTTAACTCTACATTTTAGCCTACTAAATAATAAGCATAATTTCAAAAGTATTTATTTTAATTTTTTTAAATAAACTAAAATTTAAAAATATATTTATAATTTTATGTTAAAAAATAATCAACGGTCAAGATAAAACTTGACACATGTATGAATAAGATTTATTTTACTTATGGTAATTGTCATGATTGACAGATAACATAACGTTTTTAACAATGATCTTTTTAATAGATAGTGACATGAGTTTTGATAATTATATGTTTTTTTCAATGGTTTTCTTTTTATTAAGATAGTATTTATTATAAATTTTGGAACTAATTTATTTATGGTTATCAATTACGAAGATACGAGGACTTTTTATCTACGTGAATAAATATAAATGATACTTTTAATTGTATCAATCACGTATATTAATTATCATTGAAACATTCTTTTAAAAATAATTTAAAAATTATAGATAAAATTAATATAATTTTTATACAATTTACATATATTATTGTATGCTTTACTAATGTCATTTTTTTAAATTTTAATTTATATTGCGATAATTTTTATACTAATGAAATAAGGTAACGCGTTATATTAGTGACTTGTGCTAATCATTATTTTATTTTCATTTTCCAATAATAATGGCCATATGATAACTAGGCCGGATTGCTATTATTTAGGGAAAAAATTATTGATTAATATTTCTTTCATCAAAATTTTCTTGTAAGATTTACGATTTTATTTGGAAATATCACGTTATTTGAATTATTACAGTATTATTTTTATCATGTGTCATAAAGTATTTTTTTCACTACTAAAAATATGTGTATTATCAATCATTTTTTTCCAACCAATTTAAAATGGTTGGAAAAACCAACCATTTTAACAACCATTTCATATTCCAACTATTTTCGAAAATTTTATGTGGGAAAAAGGGTTGAAAATTCCAATCAATTTTGCTAAAATGGTTGAAAATTTTTCTTACCATGCCTTTTCCTACCATGAAATTTTTCTAAAGGTCGACCTATACCCAAACATGAGAAAAATAAGTCAATACGGAAAAATTAACCATTTCCTCGGGGTTCTTGACAAACCAAACGCACCCTTAATACTTGCTAGATCAAATCATAAGAACAAAGACTAAATTAACCATGGATAAAATTGGGATTAATTCGATTCGGCTTACATATAAATTAAAGCAAAGACCTTGGAACCGTAGTAATGAATTACCAATTCTACAGACCCATGTTTTTGGGATACAGGTTCTATGAGTTGTATATCATAAAATTTTAAAGAAAATTAACTTTATTGTTTAATAAAACATATATCGTATGTAATTTTATACCATATCGTCATTTGTTGATACAGGATATCTCCGTTAGACAAGGGTCTGAACAAAAATGAGAACAAGTACACGTTAAAAATTAACACAACCGGAATTGGGATGGCTGATGATGGCTACAAGTGGAGGAAATATGGGCAAAAATCTATAAAAAACAGTCCCAACCCCAGGTATTTACTCTCTATCTATCTATATTTATTTGTCTACTTAATTAAATTTTCTTGCTTCAAATTATATCATAAATTTGTATATTGCTAATGCCTATACAATAACCACGTTTTAAATGGATTTTGGATGTTGTCAAATATATAATGTTATATATATATTTTGCATTCTTCATAATTGTTTCAATATTTATCCCCTCTGTCAAAATAACATTTGAAAAGGCCGGGATGGAGTGAGTAAACAAAAAACCAAGGCGTCATGTGACAAATCTAACATACATTCTATACTTATATAGTTGATGACATTGATCAGTTGAGACTGTAAAAGTATTTCACTTAGACACAGTCGAGATTACCTTAGATCATGACTAAATTTGATTTTCTCGAGTTACTAACTCCACTCAACCTCCAACTTTCTTTTACATACTATGTATTTTTGTTTTGCGTAAACTATATCGCATTGCGGTGGATTTAAGTAGGTCCATCACATTATATTAAAATAGAAAAATTTTACACATGATATATTTTGTACAAAAAAATTGATAAGTTTTAGAAATATTGACGAATGTTACAATAACATCATCAAATTTATAATGAATTTTATAATAAATATTAATATTTTTTAAAAATTTAATACCTTAATTGACCTAAATAAATATTCAAATCGTATAACAATTGAAAAAAAAAAAGCCTTTATTTGAGGAGGCCAGGAACACGCAATTAGAGCATTGGCCACTCCACTCATTCACAAAACGATACAACAAAGTTTTGTCTATATATGAATTAATTCATGGTCCCAAATATATAGTGTACACCGTGACACTGTCACTGTATATATACGCTGGGCTACGACTAGTAGGGGGCGCATTTTGCATACGAACAACATAAAGAGAAAGCTAGATTAGGAGAAGGACGAGGAGGAGAGAGATAGGATTAGGAGAGAGAAAATATTAAATAAAATTAATTTTGTTTTATCATTTCTTTTTTTTTTTTACTATTACCCATCTCTCACCTGATTTCTCAACTCATTTTTCAGTTAACAATATACATTCTCCACTACCTATTAAAATAATACTAAATATATTATTTATGTACTTGATGTTCTTCATTTTGATAAAATGTCATTTTGGATAGCCTAAGAGGTCAGCAATATAGTTTTATAGTCCGACTAGCTAGCTGATACCTATCTGCTTTATTTATCTATTTATTTATTTATTTATTTATTTGCCAAACAGACATGCTTTATTTTTTTTAGTTGGCAATCCGGCAATACCTATCTACTTTTGCAGTTTTGCTTCTATAAATAACGTTCCAAAAAAAAAAAAAACAATCCCTCTTTCTCTCTCCTCCGTTTCAAGAATGCTCCAAGATTACTGCAGCATATTTGGTATACCTTCTTTGTTTATTTTTCCCTTTTTTTCATTCTCTCTCTTTCATTCTTGCTGTGTTCAAACACCATTACTATTTTCGATTAAATAAATTTGGGTTAGTCCCGCTAGTTATAAAAAAAAAGGTGTATGATGTGAGTCCTTCATTGATTAAGCAAATTTTGATTCATCATTTCTCTTATTCTACAAGAACAAGTAACCATTACTTAATTATGTTAGAAGAACTATCTTTCAAATTTCCTATCAATATTAAAATTTTGGTAAAAGTAAAAAACTTACCAGGTATAAAAGTAGTGTGGTTGAAATGCCATATTTATTTTTAGAAATTTTACATTAACTTATTCTCCTCCCATGGGTAAAGTTTGTCGATGAATATCTTTGAAATATGTTGACCCAATTTATATTTGTATATTACTTCCATCCCTAATTGTTCCCTTTGTCCGTAATTATATATTCACCTAACTAACTTTTTTTTCTTAACCATTTGTCTCTCTTACATTTTTCAATAATAATTATATTATTTTTTGCCCTTAATAAATGACTTTGAAACTAATAACATAACAATAATTGAGGGAAATTTTGTCATTTTAATATATTTCTACATAAGATTTGTGTTGTATTTCCTTCTCCGTTGTTCTCCAAAACGACAAATAAAATGAGATGGAGGGAGTATTTCTTACAATAACTAATTCATCAAAACCAATAAATGTGACAGATGAAGTGAAAAGTTTACAAATTATTAAAAACACTCTTGAAAATATGAGGTAAAAAGCTTATTTATTAAGGATAAAAAAAATATTAATTATAATTATTGAAATTGTAAAAATTGATTAAATTGATAAGCAAAAAGATATGGAGAAATCAGGTAATTTAACAAATAAAAAAATAACGGTAATAATATAAAATTTGAAAAGAAGAATGTGTAATTTGACTCTCAAACTAATTAAAAAAAGCTAAGAGAGACAAACTCAAGGTAATTTTCTTTGACAGAAATAAATATTATAAGATCTAACATTTATAGTTTTTTTAAATTTAAATATTTCTTTTTTACTCATCATTAGATGAATGGAATACTTTTTTTTTTGGGCATGAGATCAGTGAAAAACTTGTTGGAATTAGGAGAGAGAATATTTTTAGTTAAGAGTCTCAAATGCCTCACCAGCTTTGGGGAGTACCTAACAAATACTACCTCCGCCTCATATTGTTTGTCCATTCAACTATATTTAAAAGTTCAATGATCATGAAAAATGGGGTGAAAAATGTGTAATGTATCAGAATTGCCCTTACTTTTCTTATGTTAAGAAAAATAAAAAAGAAACAAATGAGTATTTATTAGGGGTATAATAGGAATTACAATCATTGGAATTATAAAATGGACAAATATTTTGGGACAAGAGAGTTAGATAGATGGACAAACAATTTGGCACGGAGGTAGTACCAACAATATTAGCATTAAGTTACGTGGACAACACCAAATTGAATGCAATCGAACGCATTTAATGCAATGAAGCAGGACTTACAATTTAAAAATATGGATGGAGACATCACACATGAATTGGAAACTTCGATTACTCTCTGTAGTACCATAGTACTATATCATTAGAAATTTAAATACTCCATTTTCTAATAATTATCATTTTTACTCTTTGATAAGGTTTTAGAAAAATAATTATTGGTTGATATAATATTTTATATTATTTTTATTTTAGCAAATATAATTGTATTAGAAATGATAAATGGAAGAAATAATTTGAAAAATAATCATTAATATTTCATTTAAATAAAAAGTTAGTTAAAATTACAGTTTCTTGAGGAATGAAGGGAGTAGATAATAAGACCGTCTTTGGTAGTAGTATTTGGGATAGTGTTTAGCAATTTGAAAAAGTCAAAACTCTAAATGGAAAAATATTGATGTCGGGTAAAGTAGCGTTTTAAAGAGTGTTTAGTGTTTCACATAGTGTTTTTTAAAATGTTAATAAAGTTAATGTTTAGAAATCCAAGTATTATTTCATAATTTTTTTGTTATAAAATACCTTTTAAAAACTTTATTTGTTAAAATTATCCATGTCCAATGTCAAATCACGGGTTAGCTAATTTAATCGTTACATTTGTCAAACACAATTTTCATTTTAACAGCCATTCTCTGTCAACTAGTTAAAATGTCATCTATTACCTGATTCACGATTAACCATATTAATCACTATTTATCATCTAAATTGCTAATTTCATCGTAAACCTAATTAACAAAACAAGGAAGCTCATTGGAGACAAGGACAAGGACAAGCATCATGTGGTGATTTTCGCCAAACACGTGGAAACCAAAATATCCAAAGAAAGGAAGAAGCTATCATGACATGAAAATTTTAACCAATTTAGTCAAAAGTACTTACATTACAAAAACTCAAAAGTTGGTCCATCTAATAGGTTCCAAAAAAAACGTAAAATTGAATATCATGATATGAAAATTTTAACCAATTTATTCTTCTTTTTTCATTGCCTCCAAATTGGATAAATTCAACAAAAACCTAAAAATATTTATTTTCCCACTCAATACAAACAACTTGTGTGTCAAAATTAAAAAAACAAAATCCAAATTAACCATTCATATGGCGTTCAAATGTAGCAAATCAAAATAAAACTACCTTTTAGAAATAGCTACACCTTTAAGGTGAATCAAACAATTAATACACCTTTTAAATATAGCTAAACTTCAAATTGCTTCTACATTTGAAGAAGGTGTAGGTAATTTCATGTAGCTACTGGACCCAATCCTTGCAGTGATCACTTATTTGTACAAAAGAATCGAGGGTTGTACCCACCGGCACCTTATTTGCAACAAATACCATAATAGTGGGTCATACGATAATCTAGCGAGGAGAGAGAAGGACCAAGAAATTAAATAAAAATTGATTAGACATAAATGTATAATAGCAAAAATTTGTAGTAGTTGTCAATTATGACAACTATTATTATGAAAATAAATTTCATTGATATATATATATATATATATATATTCAATTTTCATATTAAAATGATAACGTTGTCTCAGTGTGCATGGATGATATGGAGTGTGAGATTGTACGTAAGGGATAAATTGCGTAGAGCTAAACACTTGAAATGAATCAATGGAAGCATACAACATCATTTGGAGCGATGATTGGATATTCTAAGATTGTAGATAAGTGTCAAAACTAGAAGGTCGAGATATAACCTCAACAATAAGGGCATCCTTGGACGAAACAAAAGGGTTATGTAAGGGTACACATATAAATATTAGAATACAAGGCCTATTGTAAAAATGTAAGGTCAACTACAGTCTTATATACAATATATCGGAAGCCATGCGTGATTGCACATATGATGATAATTTATTATTTGTAAATTCGTAATCGTTAAATAACTTGCATAATCATAAAACCTAAAATGCACTAATTAATGACATGGAATATTTGTTTCCAACATCAATGATATAAAATGTTTATTTCTATGCTACACTCAAATGATACGATCTTGTCATGGAGCATACCGTTTGAATATTTTTTCTTTACTTTATTTAATTTACAGAAGCTATTACAAGTGTACAAATCCTAGATGCAGTGCAAAAAAGCAAGTGGAAAGGTCAATAGAAGACCCTGAAACACTTATCATCACTTACGAAGGGCTCCATCTTCATTTTGCTTATCCATATTTTTTCCATAGCCAGCCACAGCAAGAAAGTCAACTATCAAAGAAAGTCAAGAAAACAAGTTTCAATTATCAAGAAGGGGTGAGCTCAAAGCCCAAGATATGCCAACCAAGTTCACCAAGTGGTGGTCAAACTATGATTAAACAAACCTTGACCGACATAAGTACAGAGATTAGTGGACAAGAAGGGACGTTTGTACCTCAGGGTTTACTTGAAGATTTGGTGCCTATAATGGTGAGAAACCCATCTTCAAATGACAACTTATACTCTTCTTCTTCTTCTTCTTCCAGCCTTTGCCCTTCTTCTCCATCAGCCTCACTAACATCTCTTCCATACCTCCCAATTGTTTGCGACCTTGGACGATAGAAAAATAATTAAATAAATGGATCAAACTTTATCCATTACTTATGTACTTGAAGAAGAATTGTGATATTGTATTATTCATTTAAGACGAACATAACATAGGCATAGTAGCCAATTGTGTTCACATTTTGAAATTTGAGACAAGATGCAATAATATTTTAATAAAAGCTCCTTAGCATTCAAATTTTAGGGTGAACACCACTTAGCAGTAATATGTTGGGGTGGTATTGGTTCATTTTAATTGATTTGACGCAATAAGCATGTGAATTGGGCAAGTTAAGGTAAAAAGAGGAGTCGTCAGCTGATTTAAGGAAATCAACGCATCGAAAAAAGAAAAGAAGAAAATAACTCCGGTCTACGAACCCGAATTTTGAGCTCGGAGGTAAGGTTACGAATCCGAGAATTAAAGAATTCTTAGATTCACCTGTTATAAAATATACTCTACTAAAATCGAATATGAAATGAAAGAAAGCGGGGAGAAGTTTTAAAGGTTTCACAACATTATATTCTAAACATGCAAAATATGATGTATATTTACAAATTATTACACAAAGAGAATTAGGAGTATGGTTACATGATTATGAAATAACAAACACAAAATAATCAAACCTTGCTTCCTTGCAAGTGATAATAGAGGATGGTGAAGATGCGAGATGAACGAAGTTTGATATTGCGCTTGCTTGGGAATGTTTGTGAGGGATGGAGTAGGGATTTTTGAGAGAGATAATGGAAGTATGGAGACCATGAGCATGTGTAGGCCATGTGGCCATGGCAGCGTTCATGGGCCTGGTTTGCGCACTGGGCCTGGTTTCTGGGCATGGAAATTGGTCAAGGCCACATGACTTTGCTATCTAGCTAGCTCAATTTCAAACGGTCATAATTCTTCATCCGGATTTCGAATGAGGCAATTCAAATGGAAATTTTATGATGTGTACTTTACCATCATCAAAAGAAGTAGATCGAATGAGACTTGTGAAAAAAATGGGATTCAAAAGGGTTAGCACATGTATGTGGAAAGGGTGAAAAATGAAGGCTTTTGTGGTGGGTTGGCCTGGTGGCTTTTGATTGAGCCCAATTCCTTTTGATTGAGGAAGGCCCAGTGGCTTTGTTTTCATTCTAGCTTTTTTTCTTATTGCTCCCGGTTTGTTTTGGTACAAAACCCGGTGTCTACACAATATGTTTCAAAAATCCTTGCATCACGCATTAAAGGAGGTGCTTCCTAACATCATCAATCTTAGCCAGGGCGCATTTGTCCCCGGGCGAGAGCTGCTTCACAATGTTCTCTTGTGTCAGGAACTCGTGAGAGGATACAACAGGGGCTCCATCACCCCCCGATGCATGATGAAAATAGACCTCAAGAAAGCATTTGACTCGGTTCATTGGCAGTTCGTTGAAGAGGCACTCACCCATCTCCAATTCCCCCAATGGATGATTAAGTATTTTATGTGCCGCATCACTACGACCTCATTCTCAGTTTGCATCAATGGTCAGACCTCCCCGCAATTCCAAGGGGGCAGGGGACTTCGACAGGGTGATCCCCTCTCCCCTCTCATCTTTGTCATCACTATGGAATATCTATCACGCTCGATTGCTTTCCACACCCAGGCAGGACACAAATACCATCCTCGTTGTAAGGACTTGAAGCTCACGCATCTAATGTTTGCAGATGACCTAATCATTCAATCCTCGGCAAATAAGCAATCTGTGCAGCGAATTATGCAGGCCTTCAGTCACTTTTCAGAAGTGACAGGGCTAAAGGCGAACCCTCAAAAATCAGAGGTAGTGTTTGGCGTTGTGTCTGTCGAACAGGCTCAACAACTGAGGGAATGCACTGGTTTCTCGCTGGGTTCTTTGCCTTTCAAGTACCTCGGGATACCCATTTCAGCAAGTAACCTCTCCGCCAATGATTGCTCAGCCCTCACAGATAAAATCTTGGTCAAGCTTAAGACCTGGTATTCCTGCAATATTTCCTATACGGGCAGATCCGTACTTATGAATTCGGTCATGGGCAAGAATCATCATTCCCGCTTCAGTAACCCGAAAACCTACCAAGAACCCTAACCCTTCTCCCTCATAGTATTGTCATTGCCGTCTGAAGAACAAACCTCGCCAGAAAACCTGCCGGCCATATTGCGATAGTCACCTACTGGTATGTGGTTTCTTCCTTTTTCCTCCTCCTCTTATCCATTAATGGGCTCCTTGTTTCCATTAATTGATGATCTTCATTGTTGTTCTGTTTACAAAAAAAAAAAAATTGAAATTATGCCATTGTTGTTATGTAAAAAAAATTGATTTTCCATGAAAAATACTGATTGATGATGATGATGATGGTCGTATTGTTGTTCTGTATAAAAAAATATGGAGCAAAAAGGAGAGAGAGAGAGGGAATAATTTGGCCGATGACAATGACGATGATATATATGAAATAAAAGAGAGAGAAAATATTGATTGATGATAATGGTGGGAAATGCTGGATATAGAGCAATTATGGAGCAAAAAGCAAAGAGAGAGAGAAAGAAAAGTATAAAATTAATTATTTGTAATACTGAAGTATAAAATATGTAATTTTGACCGTTAGTATTTTAATTTATATAATGATTCATTATATAAAATTATAATGTCGTTAGATTTGTAAATTGTAATTCAAAATACTATTAGAAAAGTATAATATTATATTTTTTTAAAAATCTTATTTGAGAAATTATTGATTAAGGTTTGACAATGAAAAACGTAAGTGATAGATAAAAAAAATTATTATAAGAATGTTATAATTAATGGTAATTCAAATAATTAATATTAAAGAAATTTCAATTTTTATAAAATCAAAAATTATAATATTCAAATAAATTAAGGGTTGATTCCATTCCATTACTGTACCAAACGACAGGAACTAGGTACTGATTCCATTATTTAACTGCACCAAACAACTAATTTCAAGTATCAAGTTCCATTCCTTTTTTTTTCAGGAATCAAGTTTAATTCCATTCTATTCTTGAATTGGTGAATCAAACAGGCCCTAAATGGAATGGGTCTAAACTCTAAAGTAATGAAAATCCGATGTGTCACAATGAAAAGGCTTTGTTTGTGTTTAGAAAATGGCATGAAAACCATTTTATGATTTCTGAAAGGGCTAGAAAACACCTACATGGAGAAAATATTGACATTATAATATATAGACATCAAGGTGATTTTGTATACAACATGAGCATGATATCTCATAAGCCCATAATTCTTCCCTTAAATTTATTTTTACTCCTTACATTAATTCCTATGAACAAGAAAAACACAAGAAAATTAAGCAGTGACTGAAGTCTCTCTTGCAATTTTCCCAGAATAATTAACTTCGGCTCGCACATTAGCTTCCCATAGCTCTGGCAAGGCTTCCCTTATGTTGTGAATGCTCTCCAAGGCATAATCAGCCCCCTTGGGCCTATGTGATGTGCCAACCTGCATTATTACCATCCTTTTTTTAGTACATGCTCATTTCGATTTTCACCACATTACGGATCGTATTTAGCTACCCAACTTTTTGGGTAGCTTTTAGCTTTTTTGTTAGCTTTTAACTTTTTTACCAATGTTAAAAAGCTTCTTGAGGTGTTTGGTAAGTAGCTTTTTATTTTAGCTCCCAATAATCTAGTTTTCAAAAAGTTACTTGAGAAAACTTGTTGAGTTAGCTTTTCACAAAAAATTATTTACCAAATACTTTTCCTACAATAAGTCAAACAACTATCAGCTAACAGGTATCAGCTGATTGCCAAACAGGGATATTTTTTTATTATATAATAGGTTCCCAAACCTTGCTTGATTACTATGAACTCTTTTAAAAAGTCCATGCGTATCACTTTTCCTGTTTATTTATATGGGTGGCTTTTTGACAAATTATTTATGACAATGACAAAGCATACAAATAGTTTATGCAAGAGAAGTAGGCAAAGGGTTCATTTGAATTGGCTTACCAGCACGGTGTGTAGGCCGACACGTTTGCCAGCTTGTATATTTCGAAGGCTATCGTCAAAGAATATCTGAAAAAGACCCAAAAAAACAAAAGTAAATTCCAATCATTAGAATTGGTTAACATTTTAATGGTCAAAGTTGTGGGCAACTTGAGAACCAGGGAGGACTTTTACCGTTCTCTGAGGGTCCAAATTGGCAATCTTAAGAGCCTTCTCAATTGCACTTTCTGATGGTTTGCATACAACTGGTGTCTTTGGCAATGTTGAGGCATCATTGTTCTTAGAGAAATGATCAATTATGTCAAAGATTTTCGTCCCACCGGAAACACTACTGAAGGGTTGGCAAGATCCTACAAAATCTGAATCATCTTCATCATCAGAAACTGTGTTTTTGTGTGTTGGGTTTAGTGTTTCAAAGCAAATGATGCCCTCGAAACAGTCTTCTAGCCCAAGTTTGCTCAGGGCCTTGGCAGCATGGACCCTGTCCGCGTTTGTGAATATCTGTAACACAAACACCCCACACAATCAGTGGCAGATCTAAACTATGAAATTAGGGGTGTCAGCTTAATAATATTTTGAATATTTGGGCAGTTGTATTAAATTGAACACCCTTACTAATATTTTTAGTCATTTTTTAAGGTGTCCAGTTAACATGAATATGTAATAACCTCCTAAAGTATAATAGATTGTTTAAATCCTTTGCGGAGCTTGGGGTGTCCATGGACAGCCTTAACTTCAATGGGAATCCGCCCATGCACACAATACAATGTTTAGAATTTTAGAATTCTAGTATTTCCGTTATTAACGGGGTTACTGAATTAGGAGAAAAACTTACGACTTTGCGAATAGGAAGGCTAAGCAAAAGGCTTCTCAGAACAGGGTCTGGCTTGAGATTGTCATACGGCAATCTCCCGTGAACATAGCTGTAAATGTGCAAGAAATTTCAGATAAATTTCCCAAGCAAACAAACAAATTAAGCTTACAATTTTACAGTGACATAAATCTATATTATAAACCAAAATGAGGGAAAAGGGGAGACTTGGTCACCTGTGGTATTCATCATAATCAAAATCATAGCCAATTGCCTGCAAGCAAGATGTTAACGTTAACAATCAGACCACATAAACATCACAATAATTCATGATTCAAGACTAAGTTCAAGTAAACACGGAAACGTGACGTATATTTAGAAACCTACTCTTAGACCAGCCATAGTAGTCCCATAGTTTTTGTACAGCAAGTTGCTCAAAGCATCAATCTTGCTCCTTTCTATGCCCAACTTTTCAACCATGTAATCTGTGGAAATCAAACAAAATTAGGTTAAGAAAAGGAAACATTATTATTAGGAAAATACAACAATTACCCAAGTTATAAATCGATATTGAGTATTATTAGAAAAGAACAGCTGCATATGTTATACGTTTGGAAGAAAAAAACAAAAGGTTGAAAGAGACGTCACCTTGAATATTTTTGAGGACTGCTTTTGCCAGCCCGGAGCTCAGAGGATATAAAGTATCATCCAAATCTGCAGATCCAGCCAAGTAAGTAATGAAATTTGTGATTCAAATGATGTGACAAATTTTACAGTCACAGTAAAAATTACATGTCATTTTTAGGGACTTACCGAAAAGGAGGCAATCGTATTTGGCAGATTTCACATAGCAGTCTTCGTACTCCATTTTAATTATTGTGCAAGGCTGAGTCTGAAAATCGGACAAACACCATGTTAGCAAGATATTAAGTGGAAGTTAGGCTTCTAGTTTTTTATTTAAGGTTATTTTTTGGGCAACCTTTTGAGTAAATGTTACCACAGAAGAAGTGCATTCAATTCCAAGTTGATGTGATAAAGTTGTGTAAGTATCTTAAGGAGGGTAACTCCATTTTTTTTTTAAAGTCGGGCTATTTAATGGGCCTTCTATTTCAGGAAAAGTTCAATGAGTCCACTAACTTATGGGAAAGGGAAAACCAGACATACACGTGTTGCTGTTCCTAGAAATCGATTCCGAGATCAGTAGGTATCATTTGAGCTAAGAGCTCATTGATGGAGAGTAACCCCAATTATTTGAAAGAACTATGTTCTTTTTCTTTTCAAATCATAAACTTATTACATCCACCCAAATAAAACCTTAAAAAATTACTGTAAACCAAAACACGTGGTGGATGGCTCTTTTACCCTTCCACTCACTCAAATTTTGGGCAAAAAAAAATGACAACCCCCCATCATTACAGCAATTATAACACTTTAATTGGTTCGATCATAATTATTCACAAACAACAACGATTTATAACTGGTATTAGAACATTTCTGGACTTGCAGAAACTGTTGAACAAAATGCTAGTTCAAATTCAACAGCAATTGATTCTAAAATCAGAACGTACCAGAAGCAGAAACAGGAGATGAGATGATGAGAGAGCAGAATGTCAAAAGGGGAAGAGAATGGCAGCCAGTATTATGCTCAAAAGAGGGGGAAAAAAGAAGAGGAGGGGGAAGGAACTTGGTTGCCCAGAGAGGGCTTATATAGCCAACCACCAAGTATTTCCCTTGTTTCTTTATTTATTATTATTATTTTCTTCCTTCCAACCTCTCCGTCCATGATGTGTACTAAAAAATTGTACCCCACAATAATTCATCATTGAAAAATATATTAAATACCAGCTGTACTCATATATAAAGCTAGATTATCTCATGTTGGACCTTATATAGGTGGTTTAACCACACAAGCAATATTTATCATTGAAAAACAGAAAGAAAATAAGAGGTGAGGAGTAGGGGTGGCTAAAAAATCTACAATCCGTGATTCCAACCAAAAATTTGAATATTCGATCAGAAAAAATGGATGATAGTTAGCGGATAATTTTTGAGGTTGGCAGATCGGTTAATTGATCCGATTTTTTTTGGATCACGGATCGGATACATATCGAAGGTTGAAAAATCTGGATAACCAATCGGTTATTTGAAAATTCAACAATAATTAATTTACAACTTTGAATCCATGAAACATTATTTTTTTGTGGTAAATTAGTACATATTTGTTTAGAAATTGAACAAAATGTATCATTTTTACAACTTTGAACCAATGAAAATAGAAAAGACAATAACTATGATCGTACAAATGTTTTATAATCCGTGGATATATAGTTATCCGATCTTAATCGAAAATTTTGGGTCGGATTCAGATCACTAATTTTATTATTCAAAAATTCGGTTAACCAAAAGTCTAGATAAACAAAATTTTCAGATCGAATATAGATCATGATTTCCATTATCCGAATATTCAGTTAACTGATTCGTATTTATGATCGAATCAGTTAACCATAGACACCCTAGCAGGGAAGGGTATAGCCGAGTACTGTGTATAATCCTGAAAGTTGAGAGGTGTGGATGGATTTCTTTTATTTTTTTGACGTTTTGGGCATGAAACTTTTTTGTAAGTGTAGAATCTAAGCTGAAACACAAAAAATATCATATTTTACTTCTCAAATGATAAATATGTCAGTTAAGTTCTAATTATTTTCAATAATTGTTTGAGATTGTTAATATTTTTAGGGTTTTTATGACAACACCAAATTTCTTTCATTGGCTATATAAAAGAGGGAATACCTTAAGCTCTGTAAAAGATGGAATAATTGAATAAGGTTCTGTTCTCTTTGAGTACAAGATAAAGTAAGTTAAGCTAAGGTAGTTAGGTAATTTTAGTTTAGATTAGATTAGGTAAGTAAAGTAGTGAAGATAAATAAATGTTACATCACATTTTTTTATTTTTAAATAAATTATGTGCTTTGAATAAAATAATTTAAATGTAAGTTATCTAAAAGTATAGCTTTATAATTTGGACGATAAAATAAGCTAGGTAAAATTTTAATTACCTTACCAAAGAACAAAGCCTGAGCAAAAGTAAGCACCTAACATAATTTTAGAACCTAACCAAAAACAACAAAAAAATAAAAATAAAAATCAGCTATGATGCTTCTTCTAATTCCCTCCTACTTCAAAAATTTTGAATCAATGTTTTAATCCCTAAGACACATTTTTTGTAAGGTGCAAAAATTTGCATCTAACATCATGCATACCATATATTATAGAACTTTTGTGTATTAAATTCAATCCAATTTTCAATCCCGGAAAGAGAAGGAGAAAGAGAAGTAATGTACAACTTAAACTAGCAAATATATATATATATATATATATCAAAAAGTTTGAAAACATATTGCTTATACATATAAGATACATCATATCATGGAAATAACAGAACAGTTCAAAATAAAAGCGATGCATCACTATAAGAAAATTAATAATTATGTATTTATAATTCCACAACTCGATGATACATTTATTCTGCTCAAACGCATGTAAATCAACCTAAATGCACATAAAAAAATTAAAAAAAAAATAAAAAGTGAATGGTATAGTGTACTAGGCACTTCGGTTAAAGATAAGCATGAGTGCATGTTGCACATATACACAATTATATGTTAAAACTTTATTAGAGTTGTGTCTTAAAAATATTTTTATTGGATGACTCATTAAAAAAGTTATTGGTCATAAAGAAATGACGGGGGTAAGAGGAAGACAAAGTATAAGATAAAGTGAATCCCTATAATAGAAAAAAAGAAAGTGATAAGGAGAAGAAGTAAGTGAGGTTGAAAATTTTGGGTTTGGGGGGAAGATTGACGAAAATAGATAAGAGAGAAAGAAAGAGTTAAGACTAAACAAAAGAATGACGGAAAAGAAATAAGCAAGTAAATGTAAATTGTTTTTAGAACTCTAATTTCATTTACAAGGGATAAGAGACTAACTTTTAATCCATTATGTTAGCTACGGTCATTATGTTATTTTATGCTCGAGTCACTGTTAAACATTATAATATATATACTTTTTCTGTTTTTTTCGTCCTTTGTATGTCACGAGGATCAAACCCTTATTATATAATATTCATTCAATTGCAACCTTAGCAGTGCGATAGCGTCTAAAGCATTGTTCTCTATAGAAATTTCCTTATATTATCATGAATATAGGTAAAATATTAAAAATTTTGTCCATCTGCCAAAGAGGTAAAGATCTACAAGTTAAGCAACCAAGTAAATTGTAAGGAAACTCAAGAAATATGCACCTATCAAATTCTCTCCAACCTATACTTGTGCTTGTCCTAAAGGATAACATAACCATGAAAAATTAAAAAGACGGGAAAAACCCTAACTCCTCGAGGGCCCAAGTAGCTAACATCGGTCTTTTGAAGTGTTGCAAAAGATATACCTACAATAATGACGAAAGGAAAACAAAGAAGGAAAGAGGAAAAAAAGCAAAAGAACAAAAACATGGTAGAGGGAATTTATATACAAAATCATGCAATAACATACTTTAATAATGTTATTCTTAGCTAAAAGTGTCAAACACATACACTTCATGGACACATTAACACAAATATAACCAAGTTTAGATTTTTTATACTTCACAACCTTAAATATTCAATGAGTTCCTTGTATTAAACCCAACTATCTCGTACTCATTGTTTATCAAGTTGTGGTTCATTTAGTCCCTCTCATCACTCAAGTGCTCATGCTCAATTACTAAATTTATTTATCCGTTATACGTTACTTTAATCTACAATCGCTTATTCAGTGATTAACTTGGTGTCACCCTTAAATTTGCACGTTATGACTGTCGATTACATCAGGGAATCCGCTTAGTACTCCAATTGGTTTCCTCACTAAAAAGGGTGATATAGTCGTGCATAACATTACTTATATAAGCCTGGTATTACTTTGATGTTGAATCATGGTTGTTGCCACTGTTGATAAGACCAGTAGAAGCCGCTGCTGCTGCTTACGATTCTTTTTACTGTTGTAACTTCACTAATTTGAGTGAAACTAAGCAGCTACATCACGACAATAATCATATTAACTTAGGTGAAGTGGGAAAGCTCATGCCAAAGACCACTTTGGCCTTGAAATGATAAGAATACATCAGGTGCCCTAGGTTGAGCTACCCGGATGAAGGCTAATGTTGGGACTAGGGTTAATTAGGACATTACCTTTGCATTCACCTAGGATCTCAAACAGTGTTTTGATAAGGACCTCTGGCAGATTTTTGATATGAAATACAAAATTACAAAAGCAAGCAAGAGAAGTTTAGGTGTCATATCTTTCAAATTTGGTTCCCATCTGATATTTTGGAGCCACTAAGAAGGCTTCGCTCGCTCGTGTTATCTATCCATATTTAGGAAGGCAATCAAAAAGGATACTTAAGAAAAGAAAATCAAGAATAAAGACAAATCAAATCAAATGGATTAAAGGCAGAGTTATCTAAGTGAAGAAAGCATTGATTGAAGAGCAAGAAACCATTGATGGTCAAGTCTCAACGAATTCTCCATAAAAGTCAAGTAGACATTGAAGAAGCCTAAGGTTATAAATTATCCCACTGTGTCATGGAGCAACTATTCGATTGGATTATTGGATGATAATACAGTGAACTTTAGGGGTATTTGACAATAATGCACTGAACTTTTTTTTTTTACTCTAATACACTGAACTTTGAGGGTATTGGACAATCATGCACTCATACGAATTCAGCTGGTGGTTGATGTCGTGGTTGTCCTCTTTGAAGTGTCATTTTTCTATTTTTTCCAAAAAAAAATTTTCCCGTGTAAGAAAGTACACATAAGCAGAATGACTAATATATTTTTTTTGGAAAAAAAAATAGAAAAACGACACCTCAAAGTAGGACAGCCACCGCGTCAACCACCAGCTGAATTGGTTTGAGTGCATTATTGTCCAATACTCTCGAAGTTTAGTGTATTAGAGTCCAAAAAAAAAGTTCAGTGCATTATTGTCCAATACCCCTAAAGTTCAATATATTATTGTCCAATTGTCCTATTCGATTTTATGTGAGGAAATCAAGAGAAAACTGTAGGAAATAAATGGGTGATTTCTGAGTGTGTAACCAATTGATATTGCTTAGTGTGTAACCAGTAAAGGACCTTTGCTAGATTGTAGCTGAGGTGCTTAGCGAGTGAGCCCATTATAACAAAAAGTAAGTGTTGTAGTTTCTACGAGTGATAATCACCAATGTGGATGGTGGAAACTGGAAATTTTCATCTCAAATCACTGCTAGGACAACTTGGTTGGGACATTAGCCAACTTAGTTATGACACTAGCTCCACTATAACTATCCTAAGGGCATCACTGCATCAGCTCTAGAACAATGAGACTATTTGTAACCAAACGTTTTCTGGTTTGTATTCAATAATATAAGTACTTTTGTTACACTGAGCTTGAAGCCTTAATAGCAAGTTAAGGTTTGTCACTAATCCTATTCATTCCCCCCTCCCCCAGGTTTCTTTCAAATGGTATTAGAGCAGGTCCACTCTAGAAAAGACTAACTGCTCTGTGGAAAAGATCATGGCTGGGATCAAGGATGGTGATATAGGACAAGGCCATTGCTTGAGTACACCCCCATTATCCCGAGGATCAAACTTTTCCCACTAGAGAAAGCTTATGCAAGCATTAATCTTGGATCAAGACTATGCTCTGTGGGACAAAATTGAGAATGGAGACTTTGTCCCTATGATCACAGAGGGAGGAATCACTAAGCCTAAATCCGGATCTAAATATACACCCAAGGAAAGTGAAAAATCAAATAAAAATGCTAAAGCCTTGTATATAATCTATTGTCAACTTAACTTTAATGAGTTTGAATTTGTTTTTGGATGTGATACAGCCAAGAAAGTGTGGGATACCTTAGTGACCACCTATGAAGGGATCAACCAAGTCAAGGAGTTAAAGATTGATATCCTTGCTCAACAATACGAGGCCTTCAAGATTGAAGAGAATGAGTCTGTCAAAGATAGGTATAAAAGATTCACAAGTATCATCAACTACCTCAAGGCATTGGGCAACATATATCAAAATGTTGAAAGAATGAGAAAGGTCCTCAGATGCCTGTCCAAAAGGAAATAGGGACTGAAAGTCACTACGATCGAGGAAGCTCGAGATTTGAAAACTCTCCAATTGGATGATCTTATTGGAAAGATCCTTACTCATGAGATACATCTTCAAGAAGAGTAAGATGAAAAGAAAGAAGTACCCATAAGGACATCAATGATTCAAATGGCAAGTTAAACAAGTATGATAAGAACGGGAAGTTAGCTTTGATCGCCCAGCAACTCAAGAAACCGTGAAAGAAAAGTCATAACTCTAGAGGATCCCCATCCCAATAGGCTAACCAAAGAGGAAAGCACTCCTCAAATAATGAAACTAACTTACTTTCTTGCTTTGTTTGTGGTGATCCAGATCACTTGATCAAGGACTTTCCCTACAGCAAAAAGAACAAAGAAAAGAGGAGTCACTAGCTCCACTGTAACTATCCTAAGGACATCGGTTGTAGAACAGTGAGACTGTTTGTAACCACCTCAGTGTAACGTTTTCTAGTTTGTATTCAATAATGTAAGTGCTTTTGTTACACTGTGCTTAAAGCCTTAACGGTAAGTTAAGGTTTGTCATTAATGTCTTCAGTTGAGTGAACAGAATTTCAGTGACCCTATTCAATCCCCTCTAGGGTTCTTTCAGCTAACTATATTGAACTATTTCTTGGATCATTTGATCTCCAACACAAGCATGTAAGAGCTCCTTGGAAAGCTTATCCATCATAGTTCAAAATGTTCCTAGGGCCTTTCTCCAAGGAATCACTCAGTTAAGAGTTATGTACACAAACAAATCGTGTGTTCTGCTGGATGAATAGCATAGTGAATCTGGGTTGATGTCCACTACTGCAAAGGCTGACAAATAGTACCCTGATGTTGTGCAACCTCCCCTAAAAGGACATTTGCAAGGCCTAGATTGGGTTGATTTCCATCAATTTCTTTGCGCAATCCCAATTCACATGTCCTTTTATTGTTAAGTGCAACCCAAATTTTTCGTTGACCTTGCTACACACGTTAACCAAGCCAATTTCTTGAGTACAAATATAATTTAGTCTCCACACATACGCAACAAGATGATAAGATGAAAAAGCAACCTTATGCTGAGGTATGTTTCGAACATCTTTGTGGTAGTTATAGAGGGTCGATGTCGGGGTTTAGTTCTAAAGGAAGCCACTTTGATACTAAACTCATACTATATTAGAAGAAGGAAAAATGTAATGACTAATGGAGAAAGAATATATGACAATGACGAATCATGAAAGGAAATACCCTATGATAATTTAGGTAATTTAGCTAATTTAATTGGATTTTCGGATGTAAATAATAAGAAGTTGCACTTTATTGGTCAATAATAATACCAACTTTCTTTTTGGACATAAATGTTATGTACGATGGGGTGTTAACAAACCACCGTCCACACATGTTGTACAAAATAGTATGTCGGCCACTTCCAAGTGGTTGTTCGCTGACATCTGTGGCGGAAATCTAGCGCGGACTTGGAGACTTGTGCCACACACATCAACAAACCACCATCCATGCCGAATTTCCTCCACACACGTCAACAAATTAACCACCGCCGGGAAGTAGTCAATGTATTATTTTTGTGTAAAATCCTCACAGTACATAACATTTATGTTAAAAGAAATGTTAATATTATTATTGACAAATAAGATGCAACTTCATATTATTTACATCCAATATGCATGATAGATGACAATGACATGAATCCTTTTATAGCAATGCTGAATAAGGGGTAAATTAAAGAGTTAATGTGTGGTTCGTGTTTCATGTGTTGATGAGGTTTTGAAGGCCCAAAGGTGTATAGAGTCTGATTTCGATTTGCTTAACTCGTTAGTTGAGATGAAATTGAGGGTGATGTGACATCGATCGTTGCCTAATAAACAAGCATCAAATAATTACACAATCATTCAAACAATGAAATTATATTTATTATTTTTCTCGTGAAGAAGAAATTTCTATGCCATAACGACAATATTTCTTGACAGCACATATAATTCTTCTATTCACAGTATCCATCGATTTTGGCTTTTCACAGCCTACTACAATAATAACAATAATTTGTCCTTATTTATTAATATCATATTGTATTATTATGAAAGAAGTATATCACCAGTCACCACAAAATCACATATTAGTAATTTCTTGTGATTCACTCCATCATCACCATTTTACTTATACTATTGACTTTTTTTACAATTTCTAATGTCTTTCTTTTACTAACAACACCTTATAATGGAATATTGGATTAAAATAATTTGAACTTTGATGTATGATAGATTAAATAATATGAACTTTAAAAATATCATAGAATAATCTAAAATTTGACCATATTGGATTGCAGTAACACTTTTCATAAATTACAACTCAAAATCTGTCAATGTTATTTTTTATATAATAGTATTTTTTATATAGTAAATTTAAATATAGATCATTCCTTTGTTGTTTCAAATACTAAATTGTTAATGCATATACTGTTGAATAGTTAGTGGAATTTAATGAAGGAATTAATGTGTTGCTTCTATCAAGGTCCCACATGGATAGAATAATGTAATCTCTAGCTCCTAGATAATATAAATAGGTTTTATTTATTTAATGTCCCACATGGACAAAGTAAGTTATATTATAGCTCTTTATAAGTTAAAGAGTTATATGGACTTATAAATAAATAAACCATGGACTAGGCTAACATGTGCATTGAACCGCACATGCGCGCGCGGCGTGGGCTGTAGGGCGCTAGAGGCGCACTTGGCACGTGAGCTCGGAGCAAAGGAACAAATTATAATAAACCAAGCCTTTTTTGTTTTTTTTTCTTTATAATATCTTTGCTGATTGTGACAGATTTACGATTCGGCCTAACTATCATTAACAGTTACCACAACTGTTCTTATCCAAAAGTCTGTCAAATGGATAGATATTTGCAAACAGCCATAGGGGATTGATGATTATATATAAGTCAATCCAGGAAGCTTTGTTGTATCTTGGAGACACGAATTTGCATGAGGAGTAAATCTTGTCTTAAAGAAAGTGATCTCATTCACGCCTCAAAGCATCAATCCCATTTCTGAATTCTAACATATACTTATAAATTATTAATTTATACTTTTTTTATCTTTGTCTGTATCATAATATATAATATTATACTATAGATTAAATATGATAAGACAAAATAGGAATGATAGAGTATCATCATTATTATGGGGGAAAAGAAACTATAGTTAAAGGTGTTAAAATTAATTGCTGGTAATTTAAAATAAACGGCTAAATTGAAATTAAATGAATTCCCTAAAAAAAAATCAAATTATCAAACTGGTGACCAACACTTAATTGCTTGTTAGGATTAAATTTACTGATAAGCTCTAGAATAGTGTCCCGGATCAATGCCTAAACAACCTGGAGATTTCTAGACACGTGTGCGATTCATTTATCGCCATTATATGTTTATTATTGTTTACTTATGGAAAAAGTCTCGCCCAGTTGAGCTCATATGCGGACGCCTAAAGTTTGCAATTGCATGGCTGCTAAGTAATCCAATAATTAATCAAATGCTTTCTGCATCTGTCTAATGTTGTGATACTTGGTAAAAGAGAAATATTTAACAAATATATTGATTAATTACCATGTCTAATCTGAACTGTATGTACTTTTAAATTTATATATATATATATATATTCTTTGGTTAAGTTATTTTCAGATTTAGATGAATAAGTTAGGATAAATTATGATTTTTTTTGAAAAATTATATTTTAAAGTGGATGTTTTCTTTAGAATTGTATAAGGTTTATATAAGTTAGGATAAATTTAGATAGGTTTGGATATGTTGGTTAAACCTAACCGAAGAACAGATAATATACAAGTTGTCACTAAACAAAGGTTACGCTAATAATATCTTTTTTAAAAGAAGGATAAGTGGTCACCCAACAATATTAATCATATTCATACATAACATTACAAATTAATAATATAAAAATTCTTTTAACCATTATTTTCAAAATATAAATGAAAAAAATATCATTTTTTAAGAATTTATAACATTCATTTACACAAATACTAATACATAAGAAGATTGAATTATAAATTTATATACCGTGCATAGTACGGCTGCTAGCTGTAGCTAGTATGAAAGTGAATCGTGCTAAGCTAGTATGATTTATCTGCAATATTGAATGTTCCTAACTAATTGGTGCGGTCAAATTGTAATCTTTAAAATAAATTAAAACAGAAATAATTAAGGGTGCGTTTGGTTGGTCAATAATCTTTAAATCGGCAATTTTTCATTGACTTATTTTCCCATGTTTGAATGCGTTGACTTTGAAAATTTTCACGATGTACCACCATTTTCCATTTTCCTATGAAAAATTCCTATGAAGCAGGAAATTTTTATGAAATCTTTCCCATGAAAAACTTCCCATGAGAATTTTTCCCGGAAAAAATTTCCAGGGGTTACTACCAAAATACTCCCTAAGATAGTAAGGTTGTGTATGGATTGCCTTAAGCTGAAGTACAATAAGGGATGCTAATAATTGGTGCGGTCAAATCCAATCTTAATGAATGATCAATCATATATGTGGATGACGATGGGGTTGGGTTGCGTTGGGGTTTGATAGTCCTTCCGAACTTCCTTCCAATTATTATGCAGATAACTCCAAATTTCCTTGATAAATACTACCCAACTCTGCGTATTAGTGTCTCAATTATTGGTCATATAACAACCTTATAATATTCTTTTCGATTTTCTTTTTAATTTCACAAAACCATTGCTCTGTTACCAACAATTTCTTCCTAACGCTTGGGAAATTTGGCTTTGCGGATTAAACTAATACGGAGTATATTGTCTATACTTCTATCATTTTGACACCTTATTAACTAATTAATAAATATATAAGCTTTGTTCTTTTGTAATGTAAGATGATAATAGGGTGGGTAAGGTAGGAAATATTCAATACGTGTTGGTGGATAGAATAGTGTTTGTAATGGTAAGTTATATTAGTCATATTAGTTAAATACATGAATGTTTGAATATATATTTTATAATTTTAATAAGTAAGACAAGTCACATCAGTTAAATCATTTATTAAAGGGTTTTGTAAATAATACGTCTTGAAAGAGGCTTGTTTATCGATCGGTGATCACTATTTTCTCATAGCGAAATTAATTTCGACAGGAAAGTTGACGTGGCGACGGAAATCTCCTTTTGGAATGTGAAAAACATACTTTCCGTCGCCACGCACTTTTCTGCGGAAATTGCTTCGATCGCTATGAGAAAATAGTGAAAAAGTACAGATTGCTAGTGGCCGAAAAGTCACTTTGGATTATTCCCAGTCACAAGCCTCTCAGTACGTATTATTTGTGGCCAAAAACCCTTTATTAAATATATGATTTTTTAAATATATATTATGTAAGTTAGCTAAGAAAATACGAATAGTATGCAAAAGGTAAAATAAAGTAAGGAAGAGTGGGATAAGTAGGATAAATTTATCATACCTTACAAAAGAACGGATTACCTAACAAACATGGATGTAGACACACACATAGGTTTATTAGGGTAAAAGGGGTTTATCCCCCCCCCCCCCCCCAACCCAAACTATATAAGGAACTTTAGGTAGAAAGGTCGGAAGAGAGAATCATAGGCATCCAATTCAAATCCGGCTGATTCGATTAAACACGCACACATGTGCGACTAAAACCAGAAACCACTATCATTGGAATAAAACAGCGAGTGGTTTTCGCCAAAAAAACAAACATAATCAGTTAGTTAGGCGTGAAAACGAAAACAATAATCTGCATTAGAATTACGAATATTTTCGACAAAAAAAGAAGATATCATTGCGGAAGGAGTTTTGAGCAATGTTAACGACAGTCATTCGCAGATGCTGCCATTTCCACGACGCACACCACAATTTTTTTTACGTATCTAATCAATGGTAGACGACAACTATGATTCAACATTTTTTTTTCCCACGTTGAATATGCCATGTGATTCTTTGGTTTTGGTCGCACACTTATACAATGGTAAATTTTGGGTTATATATAACACACAATGATAAAGATGGGCGGAAAGTTATACCCAAGATATATGATAGACTTGGTTCATAGTCTTGCTTACCTCTACACTAAAAGACTTATTAGTAATGAGAATTGATCGATCAAATGACCTCTAATATGATAGGCTACCATGATGCATTAAGCTACTAGCTCATTTGCATTTTGTTATTAATATATATGCTTAGAAATAATAACATTACGTTTGTATTAAAATATTTTTGAGGATTGTTCACATTTATTAGTTTGAAGTTTGTTACATTTATTTTTCCCCTTTACATTCTGAAAGTTTATGTTTAAATACATTGTGATTTGTACATGTCATATATTATCTGGAGACTTTTAAAACTTTTTAAGATAAACAAAATGTCATTATATCCTTTCAAAGAAATAGGGAAGTCTGGTTGATTGATAAAAATATACATTTTAACGTAAATCTCACTTAAAGAGTTTTAGAATTATGATCTTTTGTTATTTCTTCAAATTACGAATTTTAAATACATCACACAAACTGATAGACAATAAGCAGGTGTAGCTTTCAAAACACATTGGCAAAAACTAAATGTCACAATAGGTTAGGGTAGATATAATATAACTTCATAAAAGAATCTTATTTTTGTTAGGAGTCTAATAACAACACTTTATGTTAAAGATTTTTAAATATATTTTAATTTTCATTTTAAATTTAGGCCTATCTAGTATCCTTTTAAATCGTTATTCATCCTTATAAAAGGAGGCACTTTTAACTTTGTCACGAATTATGATTGTCCTCTTAGATCGTTATATTTTGAAAAGCTCGTATTTGAATGATTTGCAATAGGTCACACTTACATGCACTTGATGGCATCATATAATTTAGGAGTTATATGGATGAAGTATATAAAAGAATATTTCATATTTAACAAAATATCACAATAAATATCTCAAGTCCAATTCAACGTGATTAGCGTGAGCCATTGTATACTTCCAGTTCAGCTTGGAGTATTAACTATTACGCAAGAAATCAGAGAGGAACAATTGATTTTTAACATGTCGTTGTCAAGAATTTGACCAGGTCCATGGAAATAGTGCCACGAGATTGTTGTTAGAATGGGATTTGGGAATACTCGAAATTAAAATGGGACAAATCCTTGTTTTTATGCAAACCTTAGAAGCTCTAAACTTATACGAGTTATAATGAAAAGACCATAAAGTTGTATGAGTTATAACGAGGTATAAAACTATTTTTTGGTGAGAGGGCAGATTTGTATTCTCACTTTGGATCCGCTTGGTAAGGGAATTAGAAATGATGAGTGTGGAGGATAACGTTAGGTACATTAATCCCGGGACTCGGGTTAGATTTATAAGGAAATATAGGCTTAAGATTCACATGGCATAGAAGAATGGTACGCTCCAAGTTAGTGGGAAACATGCCTTGACACACTTTTCATATTGTGTGTGATATGCCGGCCTAGCGGAATGACAATTGATTTCCTTCTTTGTCATTATGTAACCCCATAGACCATAGTGTCTAAAATGAACAAGACCCTTTGACTTAGAACTACATGATGAAATCAAAGTCTGATGTAGCTACTTTAATGCGCACTCCAAAAGGACTATGGAATGATACAGTCCAGCAGAACACATTTAAAAAGTTGTTAGGCGAAGATCTAGTATCATCAGTGTCTAAGGAGAATCAATCTACTTCACCATATCAGCCCATATCATTGTATTTGGAGTATAATCAAATGATATATCAAGATAAAGGGATATGGTACCGTTGGGAGTGTCCCGACAATATTCGATAAACTTAGAGTTTAAACTAAAATAATATAGTGATTATATGTCTTGCTAGAGACCTCTATATTCGGTAACTAAATGTGTTTGATTACAACTATATTATTTGGTCTTAGTGGGTCACACAAGTCAATGCTCTAGAACAATGTATGTAGCCCAAAATAATAAAGTATTATTTTGGAAAGTGTTAGAAGTTGATTTCATGGAGAAATCAACACAACACGGACCGTGTTGGGTGAATACAGACCGGGTTAGGCCTTAAACACTTTTAAGAGAAGTGTTAACCCCTTCTCCAAGCCATCCAATGCTATAAGAGGGAGTCTCTCTGAGAGATTTATTCAATCAATTGTTTGAGACTTTTAGAGAGATACCAAGGTGATTTCCTGAGTTCCTCTCTCTTTTAGTTTAACAGTTATCTTTATTGTTTCCTGAAACAATCTACAAAATACCCTAAACACATACATCTCATATTGAGATCAGTCTCAGACGGGTCGATCTAGCAATTGAGTTCCCAGAGTGCTGTATGGACCTACGTTAGAGGATTTCTGCCTCAAAGGTCAACCTCATCTTCAGCCGGATTAGCAATCAGGTATAATACTAAGCCTTTGCAGTTGTATTCTTTCCTGAGTAATTAATTATTTTGTAATTGTTATGAATATATCTGCAAATTAATCTGTATATGTCAATTAACCTGTATCTGTTTAGGAAATAGATCACTAAAAACCCAACAGGTATGTCGATAGTGATGCTAGGATGATTCAGGGGATTGTTTCATATGATATGACATGTGTTATAACTTGTAACATATGAAAGTTTTATGTTAGTTAAATGGTGGCTTAATATAACTCTACCGTTATTTTTGTTTTGGTTCGCACGCCTAGTACATGTATGAAGCGTGGTGAGACTCATTGAGGAAAACGGTTTGTGTGGTCAAGTGGGAATGTTGAAATTTAGGTCTTATGTACGACTACACTTATTGGGCACTAATACCCAATAGGGTTTAACCTAAGGGAATGACTGACTATATATAAAGCTAAGCTAATTTAAGTTAATACATTTATTATAATGACAACCTGTAGCGTCCGTTCTATAAATCTATCTATCTCTCCATGTCCAGCAAATCATCTAAGTGTTACGGTTTTAGGGTGTGAATTCATTGGTGACTGTAGTAGCCACCAGGAACTATTCATGGTGTTCATGGCAGATAACGACATAAACAACTCTTCCACTTCTGCATAAAGGTTAGTCCTATATTTTTCAACAGGAGTCAATGCAATATCTCCAGTTCCAAGCCACTTTCTCCAACACTACGACTTGGATGTTGCAACAAGAACTCTTAAAGCATAGAATTTAGATGGACATTAGATGCAGACCAATCCCCAATAGTTACAATCACCACGAATAAAGTCTGAGAGAGTAATTTCAAATTCATGGACAACTTGGATTAGGTTGCACAAAGATGCTACTCAGAAAACCAAGCTTTGCTAATTGTGATGAAGACCTCGCTTTACACAGAGTTTTTGCATTGGAGATGGATCTAAAGCATGCCAGAGAGAAGTAGTGGATCATATTAGAAATCTAATAGATTATATGGAAATTATTCTGCTTTGAAAACCCTCACAAGCAAATTAGAGAATTTACAGTTGGATTCTTGTAAGAAGCAAATACTTATAAGTTTCAACCTAGTCCACATAAAGAAGGTTTCCACAGCATATAAGTTAGGCCAACATATAAACTAGCAACTCTTGGTAAGTAAGAGATGGTTGTTTTAACTTTCTTATTTTCTCGCCTTCTTGTCAGCAGTCATATTTGCCAAAAAAAAAGGAAAAAAAAGATTACTTTTTTCAATATATATATCCTGAACTTTAACGTAATTACAAAGTAACTAATATCTTTTGCAACTTAGCTTTTACACCTGTGCATATATTTCTGACCAAAATATAATTTTTAATATTTAAATGGATCAAAATTTCCCTACGAATGTGTTTTTAGTATGGCCCCCTAATTTTTATCTTCATTTTATTTTCTTTTATTCTTATGTTAACCAACCATTATTTTGTTTAAAGTTGGAATTATTGTGATCTGAAAACACATTCATAAAATAATTTTGGGTCGAAGTTAGTTAAACAATCAACAAAAGTTATGTAAAACAAATTGGTAAGGGAATTTCCATCAAAATTTGAGTCTAAAAAAATATATTTTGGAAGAAAATGTATTTGGCTCCGTTCTTTTATGCGATGCGGTTGGTTGCGGTGTGATGAAATTTGAAAAAGTATGGTGAAGTGTGGTGGGTTGTGGTAAGTTGTGGTGGGAGTTGTGGTAGGTGGGTAAGTGAGGAGAGAGAATGAAAAAAGTAGAGGAGAAAAGTGAGGAGAGAGAAAAGTAAGAATATATTTTGGTAATGATTTGTGGTAAAGTGTGGTGAAGTGTGGTTAAATGTGGTAGAATACTGAGTAGTGCAGTGTGGTGCGGTACCACACCGCGCGGTACCGCATAAAAGAACGGGGCCTCAGTGTTATACTATTGGCGGAAAATAGGTCTATAGTTGGTAATATTGGTGTCCAATAAAATTATTTGTATTATTATTGTCCAATGCCCCCAAATTCTTATTATCGTTATTTAATAATCCTATATGTGTGTGTGTGTATATAATTCTATCTCAAGGAAAACTTAATAGGTGCTTAAGCTAGCCCATGCCACGGGGGATGGGGGGAACCTGACATGCACACATGTTGTTGCTCTCAAGAATCAATTTTGAGACCTGTGGGATATTATAGTGTAACGGATAGCAATTGCGCTAAGAATTTATTGGTACATATATGTATATGTATGTATGATCTCAAAAAAGGCTTGAGGAGTGCAACATTTCAGTGTATGAAGAGTGAAGATAGTAAACTAACTTGTGTGAACAAATACAAGTAAGACAGCAAACCCAAAAAAAAAATGTGTCAGAACTTCGTAGCGCGTTACGTAGGCCACAATTGACACGTTATGTTGTTTTTCAGTAGTCATGACATTGTGTAAATTACCATGAAATTTTAATGTGAACACGAAGCAAAAAGTCCAAGTACTACCAAACAATTTTTTTTTTACATAACACAAAACATAATGACAGGGTCCATGGAGGTTCTTGAACAACAGATACTAGTATGCATATATTATTATACGTTGTTGATGTCAGACACATTATGTCGTAATCGTTTACTTTAAGTCTATCGTTTACTTTAGTCTCACAATTATTGTCTCTGATCATTAGTGTTTGTAATATATGTGAATTGGACCAACACTGCCAAAAAAATTAATATGGACGAATACTCTATGAGCCTTCTGAGTCTGAATGTCTGATGAATTGTAAAATTCTTAATTAATGTCCATAAGCTAAACAATATTTTTTTAACTTAGTTGGAATAAATGTAGCAAACTAATACAAGATGTCTATTTAAATATTGTTTTTTTCATACAAGATGTCTATTTAAATAATTTTTTTTCATATAAGATGTCTATTTAATGTCATCTTTGATCTTTTGTGCGGTACGGTGCGATGTGGTACCACAACTCACCGTGCTGTTTAATATTGTTCCACACTTCACCATACCACACCACACTTTACTACAATTATTACTTATATATATATCACCTCACTTTTCTTTTCTATTTTTCTCCTCACTTACCATATCAACCATACTTTCTATAAATTTTACCAGATCATTCCATACCTTACCACACTTTTTACGATTTCCTCACACTACACCATTTTAGCATCTTACCAACCACAAAAAAAAAACTAAATTATTTAATTTTAGGGTAAGATTGCAACGCATGCCTTCCACACCCTATATCGTTATGTTTGGCAATCAACAGATAGCTGTTGGTTGGTTGTATTAATTATTAGCAGTTAGCTGTTTAGATTAGCTATTTGTAGTAACAATGTTTGGTAAAATTTCTGAGTCCTCTACTAACTCAAAAAAGCTATTTATTGAACAAAATATATTAGTTTTATGTCAGGTAAAAAAATGTTAATTAGCTTCAAAAAAACTCTTTCTACTCCAAAAAATTTTGTTGCCAAACGGGATAATAGACTTTTAGTATATTAAATTTGGATTTGAGTTTCAATTTATGCTTTTTTTTCCATAATTTGAGTTTGAAATTATGCTATATATATATGTCACTTTTTCACAAAGTTATATACGACTTTATTATAGAAAAAAATTAATTGGGAGAATAATTTTTAGTTTGGCCATATGTTTTTTATTATTTTTCTTTTGTGGGATACATGCAATCAAATTCTATAAATTTCATTAAAAATATTTTGACAATGAATATATTGATGTCACTTTTATAAATATATTATCAAAGAGGTAGTAATCAAATGGTAATTATCACCCCTATCATTCAACCTTCCCACCAAGGTCTAAGTATTGGAGGACGTAAAAGTTTCCCATCTAGTGGTATTGTAAGGTTGATGAGTAGTGCTTCTTACACGCAGTTTGATATCCTCCCCCTTCGGCCTATAAAATTGAATGGTGGTTACCCCTGAGATAAAAGCTCAGTGAGTAGCCAAATTTATCGGGAGTAAAAAATATATTTATAAATATATTGGAGTATATTAGGAAACATTAAAATAATACATGAAATACCATTAAAAAAAAAGAAGTCGTAGACATAGTTGAACAATGAGAGTCCTTAGTCCTTACCTACTAACCATATGTAATCCTTTTTTGCTTAATTTTTTTTTTCTGGAATTTAAAGGATAGATTGGATACACTAGTAGAATGTACTATTCCCCCCTTTCCATATTTTTAGTCCATTAGTTTACATGTCAACTAACTTTTAAAAATTTTAATTATTAATATTTTAACATATATAATATTATATTATATGAAATTATTATCTTTAACTTTAGTAATAAAAAGTATTATCATGAGATGCAATGTTGTGATTTCTTAATAAATTAATATATTAAAAATTATTAGTTAAAGATAAACATTAGAAACTATGTAATACTTTTTAAGTAATAATCCCTCCTTTTCTCAATATCTGTCACTTTAACTAACTTTGAATTTTCCATAATATCTGTCACTTTACAATTCCAATACAATATTAATGACAATTTTCTAAATTTACCTCTTACTTTTATCATTACCAATACAAATATATAACCAAAGTAGAAAATTATCAATGACTTTTTTTTTCATTTCCAATACAATTCTCATTTTTAATATTATTTTCTTAAAATCTTCCCAAAACTCAAATGTGACAATTATTGAGGAAAGGAGGGAGTATATAAATTGTGAGAGCTGAATATGATCCAAATTATACTTTCGCATAATTCCCGAAAATAAAAGTCCTTGCATTGGATATTTGAATTGTTATTGATTTTGGACTATTTCAAATCCACATTTAATTTCATTTTCAGTTGTTACATCAATGACCAAAGTATACCCAATGCCCCCATAAGGATCCACAATACATTATATAATTATTGCACTTTATATAACTTTAATTTGACCATTTGTATATAATGTGATTTTCGTGAAGTGTTATTGAAGCTTTTTAAACATAGTTGTACATTTCATTAGAAAAAAAAATAGAAAGAGAAGAAAAAGTCTAGTCATACTCTATTTTAAACATGTAAAATGATAAATATCTTGATGCAAGATGGTTAATAATCATCTTGTATTTCACCTAAATCACTTATAAAGTCAAATGTAAGTATATTTTTATTTTTTTAATAATTTTCATAAATACAAAAGTATGCATAAAATGTGCATTTTCTACTATGATTGATAAAATTAGGTTATTATTTATATTTTTTGACCAAGCTAATAAGTATTATACTCTTATAATTGATAAATATAAATAATTATTAGAGAAAACATTATTAAACATTACAAAAATGTGAAATATGGACAATTCAAGATGTGTATCATTGTCCAATATCATGATTCTATTTTTTGTTTGGGAAGAATGACATTGCGACGGACAGCAAAAGCATTAGGGAAGAGTTCTTCACTTTGCTCTTTAACCAGAGAGTGTACTTCCTTGATGGTAGATCTAATTCATTTTCTAAAACAACAAAAGTCAAAATGAATGAAATGTACGTTTTTCATAGATATATAGGATATTTTTGTTGGGAATGTCCCGTCAATATTTGATATATTTAGAGTTTAAGCCATAGTGATTATATGTCTTCCTAGAGATTTCTATATTTGGTAATTGAATAAGTTTAATTACAACTATATTATTTGGTCCTACTGGGTTACATAAGTCGTTGTCCTAGAACAATGTATGTAGCCTAGATAATATCCTATTATGTTTAGAAATGTTGGGAGTTGATTTCTATGAGAAATCAACTCAACACGGACCAAGTTGGGCTTATCACGAACCATGGTGATACAACACGTGCCGTGTTGGGGTCACCACGGACCATGGTGAGTCTGCCACGGACCATGGTGGGTGTGGCCGACTTAAAATACATTCCGGAGGTTAACACGAACCGTGTTGCCTACAACACAGACCGTGTTGAACCTCCGCGTAGGTCGGTTATTAGTGTTTCCCTAGCCCTTTTTCCCAAGCCGTTTAAACACTATAAAAGGGAGTCTCTCTGAGATATTCATATCGGTGAACTGCTTGAGACTTTTAGAGAGATACTAGGGTGATTTCCTGAGTTCCTCTCTCTCCTAGTTTGCGGTTATTGTTTCCAGAAACAAACTACATCATATCGAAACACATACATCTTAGATAGATTGAGATAAGTCTCGATCGAGTCGATCTAGTAGTCGAGTTCTCGGAGTGCTGCGTGGACCTACAGTAGAGGATTTCTACATTGAAATCTCAAAGGCCAACCTCTGCATCAGTCGGATTAGCGATCAGGTATACTACTAAGTCTCTGCAATAGTTTTCTTTCCTGGGTGATCAATTATTTTATAATCGTTATGAATATTCTGCCAATTAACCTGTGTCTGTTTAGGAAATAGATCATCTAAAACCCAACAAACACTCTCACATGATTGCTAATCTTCTTGACAAATGCCCGATGATCTACTCGAAGTCTTTACTGATGAATAAATTCATTACTCCTTTATCAACAACATGCATCATGGTGCTCTCAACGACTTAAATATTTATTTGGTCTGCTGAAGTCCAATACTTACAGTCGCTAAACTCTCTTTCTAGTTCTACCTTTTCTTTAAAACCCATGCTAATCTAGCAAGCACAAACTTTAGATACCAAGCCCCATCACATAGGAAAGTCCACATGGATTCAACTTGAATTCCTCTAGACCAAACAAATTGTTTGCGTGAAGTATATTTGTTTTGATTTCTTTTAGATTCAAGAAGAGGACTCTTAGGTTTCTTCTCCTTTCGTGATTGTATTACTTGTATTACCTTCTTGATTCGCTTGGTGACTTCTTATGACAATGGTCTACTGTAGTTGAACGTTCCTATGTTCCTCCCAATACGGACAAACCAATGTCTCAAGGAAGGTAACCAGGGGATCAAAACCTAATTATCTTTTCTTGTGTAGGAAAAGAACTCAATTTGAGAGTTAGTCCTATAATAAAATGTTGTGTTGTTCTTCCACCCTGACATAGTGACATTCTCGGATAAGATAGTTAACCGATTCTACACTGGCATTATAAAGAACAACACTCTAGAGTTTGATTTGAACACCACTTCCTCCAAGCCAAGTAGATGTATGATCATAAAGGAATGCTTATCCATCCAACTATTGTTCCAAAAATTTACTTTCAGTTTTACGCGTAGAAATAAAAATAAGACATGCCACAATGCAGCTAGAATAACATTAGCTGATAAGTGTTCTCAATTGTGGTTGGATAGTTTCCCGGTGAACTAGTTTGCCTTTTGAATGAGGCGGTATCTTGGTGTTAAAAAAAGAAGAAGAAATTGATGCATAAAATAGGAAGTGATTGGTGGGCACTTTAGGCGGGTTTAAAGTAGAGTGTGTCTTGTCACCACCGCCGATCTTCCTCCGGCGCTCCCCGTCGCAGCGCCATGAACAAGGAAAACGAAGAGGAATCCCTAACACCCGAACAAAGGGCTCGGATTTCTCTCAAATTCAGAGCCGCCAAAGCTCTCCTCGCTCGTAAAAGGCCTCGCCTTTCCCTTTCCTCCTCCCCACTTGTTCTTCCTCACTCACTTCCACTTCCACCCAAGTATACTTTCTTTCCTTTTCTTTCCTTTCCCCCTTTTGCATATTCTGCAACTTCATTTTATGATGTTATTATTGTTGCAGGACTCCAAATAATGTTGATGGTTGTAACCCCAGTTCGGTCAGAGTCCCCCTTAACAAATTGGACACAAATGCTGAGCCTGGATCAACTGGGTCTTGGCTAAACAGCGCAAAATCATGTGTTTCTGTAGATGGGTCAATTTCAAGGGGGAGCCATGGCCGCTCCGACAACACCGCTCTTTCTACGCCAAGTTCTGGCACAATGATTTCTAGCCTTCTTGATGAAGATTTTGACCAGTCTATTTTGGATGAGATTGATTCTTTATGTGAAAGGAGTTTTGTCAGAAAGTTGGACAGGGAAGTAGACACCAATGGCCCAGAAGAAAGCACACCTGGTGGTGATCGTGAGGAGGATAACACATCTGAAAATATTCATAGCAAGCTTCCAAATGATGGAGGGAATGTTTCTCCAAATCAGGATGGAAATGTAGGTGAAAAGCAAAAGCAGCATGAAGAGATGTCAAACATGCAGGAAGCCTATTCTAAATATATGGAGTCACTAAATGAGGATCAGTTGGAGGCTGCCTCTACTGATGCTTCAATACCCTTGATGGTTGTAGCTGGACCAGGAAGTGGCAAGGTCACTTTTTCTATAATTTGTTCTATAATTTGTTCTAGCATTGCTGATTAATCCGTAATCAAAGCATTTGCAAGTTTCTAGTATTGTGTCATATTTTGTTTTGATATCTGATGTTAATGGTAGCTTCTCATCATCTAAATGTACAAGTTTTAGACTAATTAGACATACATGTAGAAGTTATTTCTCCAATTTGAACACACAAAATCCCTTTATGGCCTAGCCCCATACATTCTTTGTGGTAATGTCCTAAACTTAGGTGTTCTTTCCTGTTATTGTGTGATTCCCCCTCCCTCCCTGTCCAAAAAAATAAAGAAAGAAAGTTGTTGCTTTGGCGTTTGACACTAAAAAATGTGATATTTTATGGGGATCTAGGAGGTATAATTATGCAACCCAGTCATCTGCATTGTTCATATGTTGAGGCTATATCATCACTTTTCGTTGATCTTCATAAATAGATGACAGTTAATCTTTTTATTTTTCAGACATCGACCATGGTTGGACGTCTTCTAATGCTGTTACATCAGGTATTTTCCCTCTATTTTCATGTCAACAGTTTCGGCATCAAGAGGTTTGAAGAAACTCTATAAGCTGCTCACTTCTTACAAAACATCTAGGGTCTTGGTCCATCGCATATTTTGGCAATGACTTTCACAACGGCAGCAGCTTCTGAAATGAGGGATCGAATTGGAGCAGTTGCTGGGAAGGAAATAGCTAAACAATTAACTATCAGCACCTTCCACTCATTTTCACTGCAACTTTGTCGTGCGCATGCCGATAAGTATGGATAGATTATTGTTATTTTTTGTTTTTACGCATGTTTATTTACACCTAGTACGGGCATTTCAGTCAAAGTGTCAAACAGAAGAAAACCTAGTTAGGGTTGAACTTAGAGAAGAGCGGAATAGTTTATTATTATTTTTTTGCAAGAAGTTGAGACTTTCGTTACACTAACAGCCCCACATATTGCGAGGAAAACTTGCACACCTATAAGCACCTATGTTGTCAATGATTGTTTGGCCATGGAAACCAAGAAATTAAAATCAACCATTGACATTGTGCCAGATTGCTATGTTGGCTTGCTTTCTTCCTATGGTTGGAGAGCTAGTCATTTCTGCCATGCCAGATCTGTTGAGTGCTGCAGTCGGGCAAGTAAAAAAATTCCTTCTGATCTAGCATCTTGATTCTTGGTGCTCCTCAGTTTCTGCAATGCTCTCTTTCTAACATGCTGTGCATACAGACATTTGGCAAACAAACGTTCCCTAATCTTTTCCTGATTACAAATAACAGAAACATTACTGACAGAAGAAATTGAGTGATACTGCCCTTCAAGGTTAGTCTGACCCACTAGAGGAGCCACACGAACACTCTATATTTAGCAACAAAACATCTGTTGCATGTAATATGTCCCAGTAGACCTTATCTACTACCTTATCTCCTCCCCCCTGATAATTCAACCCTACTTTGGGCTTGTAAAATTCAAAGGTGAATGGGTCTTGGTAAATATTTGCCAAAAATTACCAGAACCTACTAAATTTACACATTTACTGATACTTACCTTTTCTTTAAAAAGCTACTACTTTATCACTTTTTCCAATAATTACCAAAACTTACCGAAACTTAACTTTTACCATGCCATCTATTTATCTACAAATTTTATAGGCCCTTTAGGAGAAATACTTATCTGTAATTGATAGCATGAGGCATCAAAGTGTTCATCCAACTCTTCAACATACTAATCTTCTTCATATAGTGGCAACTATCTGATTTTGGTTTATAGTTCCACCAGTTTTACAACTCTAGATACTGGCCATGAACCCATAGCACTCGTAAATCTGCCTTCCGTTAAGCTATACGCCCATATATGTTTACCAATAAGAGGTTTATTCTATTTAGATTTGTATTATGTAGCCTATAGTATGCGTGTTGTTTAGACTATGATAAATATGTAGTTTGTCTTAAGTTATCATGCCTCATTAATATGATCATCAAATCTTATTTATTATTTATCTAGGCTGGTTTGTGAACTGTTTTATTTTGCCTTATTCCGCCTCTCCTTTTCCACTCAGTTTCTAATCTTCTTCTATTCTGATGCCCTTATCTTTCCTCATTCTTCTATGTTTCTTTGCTGCAAACATCAACTAGGTATAACACCTTATGTTTGACATTAGCCGCCTTGCTATGAAGTTTGGTGATTAGAACATGCAACGAAAGATTGTAGAACAGGTCTTGAAAGTTTTTAAGCAAAAGATGTGGATTGTGGAGAAATGATGTAGAACAGGTCTTGAAAGTGAAATTAAAACAGAAAACACACACTCAAGCATACAATTTTTGAAACTCTCAAATGATCTCAGCTTAATTCAACATAATCATCCAAGTTTGACTCCCTTAAGCATACCTGGGAGTTTAAATAGCAAAAAACTGCTTATGTGATAAGGAAACAAAATAAGGAAATGGCCTAAGTAAGCCACTAATCACTAGAAGCAAGTGGACAAGTTGCTGAAAACAGCAAGCAAGCAACGAAGTATGTGAATATTTATGTATAAAGCAATCTGCCTCTTGATCAGCCAATCAAAAGGCTTCTTGCTCTTAACTTGCTGCTTCATTGGTCAGGCCTCGTCCTATAAGTGGTCATGGTGTTTGGAAACTTTCATTTTTGGAGGGAATAGTCGTGGAATGCAAATGACCCAGCAGCTGCCCTCATCCGGGTGTCTGAATTGGGCTCAAAATGGCACTTTCTGATCCTTGAGCTGATTTGAGCTTGAAAATGAACCTTCTAGGCTCAACATTGAATGGTTCTTATCAGCTAAGACATGAAACTAAATAGGGAAGCAAGGATCATGATTGGATCATCCTCCCTTTGGAAGATATGTAGGTGATGATCACCACTTGTGTACTGGTGTGGGAACTGACTGAGGTAGTTCTTTCCAAATGGCTTCTTGGACTTCTTGATAGCAATGTTGTACCAAGGAATATTGTATGGCATTGCTGGGATGGTCCCATTACTAAAGGTATAGGAGTTTTCTCCATTATGATATGTGACACTCCTATCAGATAGCCAAGGTTGACCTCTTAGGATATGAGCAACAACTATAGAGATTGCATCATAAACAATCTCATCACAGTAACCACCGATCTGGATTGGGACGTTGCATGTATGGGTGACAATCAAGTGTGTAGAAACTTTAAGGATTGGGGTGAGGCTAAACTTTAAGGTGACATCATTTAATTGCAGACTCAGCTTCAACATTCATGGTGCTGCCTCCATATATAACCATCTTCAACAAGGTCTGCTTACACCCAACAAGAGTATAGAACATAGTTGTGCATTTCCACTCATTACTTTCGGTGATCACAGGACATCTAACAACTCCTAGGTGGGCATCCCGGAAAAGTCTATTTTCAACATCATTAAGGTCCTCAGGTTCAACTATCTTGTCCTCATATTCTACATGGTGGCTAGGTTCTTGGTCTAGGACAAGGATGCGATGTAGCCATTCAAACGCATAATGACCCTTTTCTTGGCAACTGAAACAATGGACAAGGTTAGTAGCAGGAGGTTGAGGTGCACTAGAAGTCACGAGTGTCCTAGAAAAGGAGGGATGACCTGGAGTCTTGGAGGGGATAGCACTTGCATGGGAGCGAGGGGAGGGTGTAGGACATTGTAGAGATTGATTGAGTTTCTCAACCTCTAAAGCCTTGTGTTAGGCATCCTCTAAATTGAAGGGGGAGGAGCGGATTACCTCTCTTTTAAGATTAGGGCGAAGGCCATGAATGAATCCTCCTAGTATGGACTATGAGTTTGATCTAAGCTAAAGGGACACACTTATCATCAGACATTTGGTACCACTAAAAGTAGTCTTCCATGGCAACAATCTAATCAGAGAAAGTATTGGCATCCATTTTACCATCAAAAGTGGGAGCATTAGCCTTAACCCTATGGATAATGTCAGAATAGGTATCTTGGGCAACCTTATTGTCTCCACCCTCTAAACCATGGGGGGGGGGGGGGGGTCAACCTCTCTATTTCTACCTCTATAGGTGCTCACCTAGTGGTCAATGCATGGAGTGTCAAACCTAGGACCTTCAAATCGTTGGGGAATAGGGGGAGGCAAGGTTCACCACGACGATGAACGCCTTGTGTGCTAGACCTAACTCCACTTCTTTAGACTAGACTATAGTTAAGGCGAGGGGATAGTCGAACTACTTCCTCATCTTCGATCCCTCTGCTTGATTGGACTTATAGATGAACCACTTCCTATGGCCACTACCGCTGACCATGAGGTTTGGTCTTATTTTATTTTATTTTATTTTTTTTTTTTGGGGGGGGGGGGGGTTCGTGCTGGTCAAACATAGGGGGCCTGCCAAAGGCACAGATGAGTTGGTCCAGTTTAGACTCAATTTTGTCAAGATGCTCGTCCTGAAGGTCAAGTCTTTTAGACTGTGTCTCACTTTGGGACTGGTCAGGTGGTGGCTGAGGACTATGACATGCTCAATGCAATTAAAAATGCAATGCTGAGACAGACCATAAATTGCAGCAGTGGTAACAGCAGTAAGTAATCAGCAAATGCAAAGCAAAGCAGCTAATTCGTAAGACGGTTATTGATATGGTGCAAGTGCTGGTGACAAAGTGAGTGAGTTGAAATTGGGATCAGATGCACATGTATTCACTACCACTGACTTGTGTATCAGACTAATTTGGCCCTAGAAATCCAAGTAACATCAAGGCAACTAGAGGTCCTTGAAATGGTTCGCAAACACACAGCAGCAACTTCACGGGGCAACAACTAACGACAGTGGCATCAGCAGGCAGGAACACTAGCAATCCTGAATGACGTACTAGCATGACACACGAATGCAGCAAACCTATGCTGATTTCATTCAATTACAACCCCAGATCACGGATTAGGGTTTGTGAAAAGTCATTCAGACACCTTGAAGAATTTCTGGGGATGAGTTCATTCAATGAGCGATGGTTCTGGTGCAAAAAAGTGAGAGGTTGGTTTTGATGTGGGTGAGTGATGATGGCAATTTGGGGCATTTGGGATTCAAAATCTGAAAAAGCGTAGGTTAGGGTTTCACAAATTTGAGGTTGTGGTGGTCGGGTGGGTTGGTGACAGTGGTGGTTGACTGGAGCTGGTGGTTGCTGGGAGGTGGTGAGATGGCAGTTGGTGGCAGCGGCAGCAGCCGTTAGGAGGCAGTTGCTAGGGTAGGTCAGTGACTGATTTCTGGATTTCTGTTCTTTTTAACTTTTTGTTTATTTTCTTAACCGAAAGCTGGGCAGAAAATGACATGAAAAAGAGAAAAACCAGGCAATTTTTAGATCGCTTTGGATCTGATACCAAGTTGATGAAGAACAATTCTTGAAAGTAAAATTAAAACAGAAAACATACACACAAGCACACAGTTTCTGCCTTAAGTGAATTCAATTCAATAATCGTAGTCTGATTCCTTTGAACATATCACAGGAGTGTAAATAGCGAAAAACGGCTTACATGATAAGGAAACAAAATATTAAAAGATAATTTAACGATACTAAAATATAAGAAACAATACTAAAAGATAGGAAACAACATTAAACTATATTGTTTTAGTCAATTAAAACTCCTAACTTCCTTATTTTCCTACTCCTAGAATATCCTTTTTCGTAATATTTAACTGCATCAAGAATTGGCTTCAAACTCTATTTTGGAAGGAATGACCTGGTCTCTCTTTGTCTTTGAATCTATTGATGACCTTTGTTTTGAGATGTAATTGGCTTTGTTTTTAGACACATGATTAACGTCCATCCTTTTTGGTTTTTCTGACTCATACATACATCACCCTTGCCCTCTCCCTCAAGAAAGTAGGGATGTTGAGACTTGGGAGATGGTATTGAAAAAGATCGTTATTTTCTTTTGAAAAAGACAAATGTACAACCGATATCATGTCTTCTTAGAGGTTTGATAGAGAACTTCAGTTTAGTTGCTTGTGGTTCTTGTTTGAATGATCTGTAAAGGTAGCTTAATAAGCTAAATCAGATCTTTTTTGACTAATGCATTGAATGCTTGAATTGTATGTGTGCCTTTGTTAAAAAGTTTTAATTTCTCTATGTACTCCCTCACTTACATCTTTATTTGTTTTATACTTTTATTATTGCTAATTAGTAAAATAATGTTGATTTGGACCAATTGCTGAAGGTTGGAACGTACATCAGAATTCTTGATTTATGGACATGGACAGCAAAGAAGAGCAGTAGTTGAGGCTTTCCGTTTGTGGGAAGTTCAGAAAGGCAATCAAAGCCCTAATGCTTGCAAGATTAATGAGTCCTCAGGTGACGTCAAGGTTGAAAATTTCAAGGACAAGGCACAGAAGTGGCAGAAATTTGTGGCTAAGGTTTGTTTGATGTAACTCTTTCCTTCTTTTCCATTCAACTATGCGATGAAATTTTGTTTAAATATGCAATATTTCACGTCAAGTAGTCAAAATTAAGTTGCATTTGTGAGTCTGGTTGTGGGTGTGGTATTGGCGCAACTTCAGTAATATGGTAATTTTATAACAAATTACAGTTTTCACTGTGAACTTGTCAAAACTTGTGTCAAATAGTAGAATATTTTGTGATATTGGTAGCATTTTAGGTTATAGTAGGATATAATGGTATAGTTCTTGTCATTTTAGCTACGTTTCATGGACTCAACACTTAGGGTTGTTGTGCCTGAGTCAACATGAGTCGACGTAGAATCATGTCGAACCTGCAGAATGGCCGGACATGGTCGACAACATGCCATCACAGCAAGAGATGTGGGGGGAAGACTGAAGAGAGGGAACAAACGCAAATGTTAGATCTAGTACTTGAATGATTAATTGATGGGTGTTCATGGTGGAAGTTGAGGGCTTTTGGTTGACTACAGGGTATAACTCCACCATTGGGTTCTCTCTGGCCACAAGTCACAGGTTTCCCGTCGCTAGCAGTGGAGTTTTTTTGGTTGAGTAGAAGGCCTTTTCCCCTTTTGTGTGCTTGGGGCATTTTTGTTTATGAAGAATTGGAGATATGATGGAGAATGGAACAAGGCACTACTAAAAGAATTGAAGATGGAAGGCTAAGGCATGTAGGCTGGCACTACCCCTTATCTCTCTTTATGTTTCGGCGCAACCTCCTTTAGGAAGTGAGAATCTTTAGGAAGTTAAAACCATATAGTTTTATATGCGATAGTAATTACATTCCCCTCTTGGCTCTCTTCATTCTTCATATGCCTCGTAACATTCAGTTTTCCTTTCTTTTTTGAAATAAATCTCAAGATTTTGGATTGTTACTGTAATTATTAATGATATATATGTTTTCTTGTATATTAGTTAATTATTTTTATGAGGTTTTTATGTTAGTTTTTTTAAAATCATTTTCAATAGGATTTTTTAATGAAAATTTAGCTTGTCTAGTATATTTGAATATTTATGCTATTTATTTTATAATTTTTTGGCCGTATCCAATTTGGAGAAGTGTCCCTCTAGTTGTGTCCACATTTCATACACTTCCCCCACATCCTCAATTTTTATGGATGCCATGTTGGACTCTTAGATCCTTACCCCTTACCTCTGTCTGACCCTTGTATCTGGAGTTCGAGTAACATAGCTTGCTAGTGCTGTTAGGTTATAGATATCCCATGTCCACGTATACAATTTTCAGAGATTTTTTTGTGAATATGATTGACTAGCCTTATTTGAAAAGGATCTAACATCTGCTCATCATATGGATAAATAGATGGTGAGAGAGGAAACCCCATGAGTTGGTGAAGATGAAAATATCATAATAAGCATAGAATAAGTAATGGGGGTTTAAGTGATCTAGGACTCTCAATGAGCAATGCCTCATTGAACAGTTCACTGATGTGAACCCATTTTACTGTCCTAGATGGTCTTTTCTCCTTTTCCATCTCTTGATTTATTTTTGTTTTGTGGTGCAGGCCAAAGCATCTGGTAAGACACCTGAAGAATGCCGCCAAAAGGGTGACGAAGTTGGAGTATGTGACCATGTCACATAGTGTGAATTTCAATTCATTTGCTCCTTTCCTCTGTGTGTTTTCTGAGTCATGCAGAAAGATATTCCTCACTACGTCAATTCTGATTTGCTTCAGGCTGCTGTGTTAAAGAACTACGATGAAATATTAAAGTCTTGTAATGCTCTAGATTACCACGACTTGATCAGCTGTTCTGTCAAACTGCTGACTGATTATCCTGAAGGTTCTTCTCATCTCGATCAACTTGAAACCACATAACTAGTAAATTTTGACACTTCTACTCAATTTTCCATTCTTAGTTTTTGAGGAATGTCAAGCATCATGGAAAGCAGTCATAGTTGATGAATTCCAGGACACAAGTGCAATGCAGTATGGCCTTTTGAGGCTTTTGGCATCCCATGGGCGGATAACTATTGTTGGTGATGATGATCAGGTTGACTAACTCCGTATTATGCCTCACCTTTTTGGTCTTTTCTGTTTTCTTTCCAAATCAGGCTCTCCTTGGGTCTGCACAAAATGCTTAAAAGGCGTGGTTCTCTGCAATTTATATGATTATATCCCATCTACATTGAGAAAATACAGAATGGACTTGGATTTATGTGTAGCATTGTTCACTGCAGTCCATTTTCAGTTTTAATGGTGCTGACATCTCTGGATTCGATTCATTTCGTAAGGATTTCCCCAATCACAAAGAGGTATGTCCAAATGCAAACCTATTCCCCGGAGGGTTGGATTTCATCTCATAAGGTCTCTATACCATTGATTCTGTTTTGTAATTCAGGTTCGGCTAAAGAAAAACTATCGTTCTACTCGCTGCATTGTTGAGGCTGCAGGCTGTCTAATTCAGCATAACAAAAAGCGGTGCCAATTGAAACAAGTTCTTACAGATAATTGCTCTGGCGCCAAGGTAAACTAACAACCCCCCCCCCCCCCCCAAGCATTCACATGAATATGTAGGAGCCATTGCAGCTGATCTGTTTTCTTTGTATCCAAGTACTTATGAGGGTTTGTCAACCACTCAGATAACACTAAAAGAATGCCGTAATGAAGATGGACAGTGTGCGTATGTCGTGGATAAAATATTGGAAGCCATATCTTCCTCAGATATTAAATGCTCATTTGGCAATATTGCTGTTCTTTACAGGAGGCAGGTTGAGTTTCTAATCTTCCAAAAGTTTTAGTAATTCAACCATTTTTGGTTTCAACTAAAACCTGAATCGTTATCCAAATCCATTGTTTTAAGTTTTCAGCCTATCTGCTCGCAGGTCACTGGCAGAATTTTTCAAGCAGCATTCCGTGATAGGAAAATTCCTTTCAATGTACATGGTGTTGCTTTCTATAGAAAAAAGGTTCCTTCACTTCCTAATTCCTATAGTTTTCTATCCAAGAGTAAAGTTCTTGCCTTAAATATAAAAAACAGTGATTTCTTCTGACGGCTTTGCACAGCTTCCTCCTATGAATTGTTGCAACGCTATTAGACCTTTCCTTTATGATCTCTTGTGCATCAGTCAGAGGAAGCATTTTTCTTTTTACTTGTTGGGGCAAAGTTGTTAACGTCTGAATCTCTTCGGACTTCATTTGGTGTGATCTACATAGAGTGTTATTGACAATTGCTAGATGCTTTATCGAAGTTCAAATGACGAGGGATTTGTAATGCATTCTTTCATTGAATATAGATAATCAAAGCGATAATGGCAATGCTTAAGACAACATTACCTGGTTGTGATGATGGCCCATTTCGTCTAGTATTCAAAACCTTTCTGTCATATGAGAAGGAAGAGAGAAAAAGGGTAATGCTATTATTTTGGATTTCATTTTGGTGTCTTTGTTTTGATATCTTTCAGGGGATTGAGATACTGATTGTCCCCATTTCCATGCTTTTATTATTATAACTCAGGGACATATTCTCCGTTCTTGATGGTTGTTGATAATCTTTCCCAGGTTATTGAGCACATTGACAAAATATCAACTGTCAGGAAATGTAGCTTTATTGCTGCTGCATCAGACATTTTCAATGCAAAGATATCTGGTACCTTTAACAGGTTTTGATTTAATTTTTCCAAAAACATCTAGTACTGCTTACAATGTAACTTCCTCTTGGCACCATAGCTATATTAAAACGGATGACCTGTAATTGCAGAAGTCAACTCAGCCAAGGAAGAAAGGTGTTGCTGACGCTGGAAATGATAGAAAAACTTGTTAACAGGGTAATTATTTATCGGTTTTGCTAATTGTCGCCTTGGGGGCGATGGTTAAGGAAGAATCTTATCCACCTTTTTTTAATTATATCTTATATAATTAAGGATATTTGATAAAAGTTTAGTTAGCCTATTTTATCTAATCAAATCTATAAAATCTTATCATTGGCTAATTAACCTATTTTAATTATTTTTAATGCAAATTTTTGGAAAAGAGAATTAATTATAGAGATTTGTTATGTTGATTATTATATCTCAATAGATTTTTCTTTAGAGATAAGTTTAATGATTGTGATTCTGCAGTTTGCCATTCATTTTCTTTTTTTTTTGGTATAACACAAGAGCATACTTTCAAAGTGTATTTATCTGTTACTATTTGTGTTTTGCAGGAACAATCCTTATCATCTATCATTACATCAATTGGGAAACTTCTGCCTCAGGTTCGGTTTTGTGCATGTTCATCATTGGCATTTGCCTTCGCTATCACTGTTGCAGTATGAACATTAATATGTGACTGTATTCCATCAACCACGTTGCTATTTGGAGGTTGAGGGCCTTGTGGCACTTACGGATGCGCTAAAAGGCTTGAATTATTGGGAATGAGGATGGCTAGTATGGGGGACAGGGTGAGGGGTTTAATTACTCTTAAGGATTTATTTGATTCTTGGAAAATGAGATGGAAAAAAACATTGAAAAAGAAATTACTTTCCTTCATTTGCCTTTTAAAAGATAGTTGAAAGAATATGAATTATTGGGAAAGAGGATGGCTAGTCAGTCTTCGCACTTTTATACCCACAATTGAGATAACATGCAATTATGCAAGGCTTGGTGGCGGAATTAGAACACCATTGAATGATGGTGGAGGTATGGTCGTTGAAACGAACTTGCAACGGACAACAGTCGATCTACCAACAGTGTCACCTAAAGCATCATAAAAACTCATCCAACCTCTATTGTTCCGATTGGTTGGAAAGATAATGAAAGTTTTCCTTCCATTTCTTCGGATAGTCGTAGATATTTCCCAGATTGATTCCTTCGGATTCCAGGAAAAAACAATTGGAACCACTGCGAATTTGGTTTCATCAAAATTTAAACTTTGACCTAGAGAATCTTCTATAAGCCCTCACAAGCCAAAAAGCAACTAGTTCATACAACAAAACAGTGAACTTCCTCCATTTTCAAAAAATTTTCAATAAGTCCTCCTTGAAACCAACAAATGATGTCAAAAGACTTGCTTTCATTAGCCAAAAACCTCTGACAACTCCCTTTCATGGCACACCACCAATACCCACTTTCAAAACATTTCCCACCACGGACAAGAGGCTATAGGTAGAAAAAAACAATTTGGAGGTCAAGCTATATTGAAGATTGAGAAGAAGCATTGATTGTTTTTATAGGGATTGACCATGGTCTCTTGAGTCTTCAGTTAATCAGTTTAGTAACTGCATTTGTAAAAGAAACATTGTTATGTTAGATACCTTAGTTGTGCGTGTTATATACTACTGTTCAAGCCTGCACATACACGCTTGTATGATTGTGTGTATAATGGGAAGCATAACAAGATACATGAATGGTAAAATACAGCAGGTTATCCAACTAATTATGTTCTTACACTTTTTTCTGTTCCGTCAATCAAGACAATCTTTAGGACCGTGATTTTGACATCCATACTTGATCCTAATTTACCATGTGAATGGGAAATTGTGAAAACTTTCAGTACTAGTTGCCAAAATTTTGGGATACCTTATTTGTGATACCCTCTATGTTTCTGATTCTTTTTCACTCTTTCTCATTGGACATTTTAATGATTTGAATGCAACAGAAATACCTTCTGGAGAAACAGGCAGTTCTCAATTGCGATGGAGGGAAATTGCTGAATGAAGACAATGATCTTAGATCGGTAGGTTGGAACTTACAGCCAACTTAGTTTCCTTGTTACCAGTTCTTGTAAGAAATGTTCTGTCCCTCCTTTTTGCAGGTGCTTGAGTACTTGCTTGATGATGTAACTGATTTCCTATCCTCAGAATTTGCTCCAAGACAAATCGGATTGGATGGGGCGGAAAACAAAGGTTGTGTTGATGTGCTTAAGGCTTTTGTTGACTATATATCTGAGAGAGAGAAGGAGAATTTTCGCTGCAGGAGACATGATAATGAAGATTCTGTCACACTCACAACTATTCATCAGGTGCTATTATTTATCAAATTTTCAAAGAAGAATTTGCCATTGTTTTAAGTTGATGCTCTTGCTGAACGATGCAGAATATAGATGAAACAATGTAGACTAGTTTGTGTAGCCTGGATATCACTTTTATTTTAGTTTATTTTGTTTGGTTTGACAAGCTGGTGGTGTACTGCGTAGAAAACCTAATGAATTGTCTGTTGCCTGATATGCAGTCAAAAGGTTTGGAATGGGACATTGTTTTCATAGTGAAGGTTAGTTGAGATTTGCCAATTTCAAGTTGCGCCTTTGATTATTTGATATTGTCCATTTCCAGACAACTAAAAAGGCATTTTGGGTGACTTTTTTTTCCCTACACACATGCGTACACACACTCATATAAATATATTTTCTGCGGATTAACTTGTGGTTAATAGTTTCTAAGCCTGGATCAAATTTGTGTTTTTGACCCTAGGTCTAATGAAACTAGTCCTTCTGGCATTCAGGGTTAAAGCTGCCACATTTGATTACCCATGCCTCCCGGGAAATAGGATATGGGATATTCAAATCAATCATATTGATTGGCTTTTGGATTTGGCTCACATGATAACCTCAAAAAATCGTATGTGATTCCTCATTTAGTGGAGACAAATCTTGCTCTCAAAGTTGTGTATATGTTGATTTGCTAATGGTTGCACTGGGCTTGACTTGTTCCTATAAACATCGGACGAGGAAATACTTCATTATGGTCTCAATGAACGAAGTTGATGTTTTGAATATATCAATTATGCATTTCTATTGTCTCATAGGTTGCGCTTAAGTTCTATTGGAACTCTTTTTTGGGTGAATAAATAAAACAAAAGCAAAAACTGCAGAAAGCATAAAAGGAAAACTTCAGATGTAACTCTAGCAAAAATGCTTTGAAGATTAGCGAAGGGCTGATAGAGAGATACAAACAAGTTGACGAGTAGAGTTCAGTATAAGGAACAGAGTAACATATTGCATGAATGGTTCTCGAACTTGGTATAAGTAGGTTCATACTAAGGAAGATGACTTGTATGCTTATAGACTATGGCATGGGCCCTGGCCAAGTTCAGTGCACTAGAGACTTGTCCTTGTTAATGTTGTAAACTGTGCAGATTGCAGAAAAACCCACAACTACTGAGGCTTCATAACTGAAGACATATGATCTTGTCACCTAGGCTTTGCCAAACAGTTGGCTCCAGCTATATGAAAATTAAAATGCCTAATGGATGGTATGAATTGAATTGATAAAAGTTACGCATGACTAAGCATTGAGTACCGGGGCTTCGAGCTTTTATCTTGCCGCTATTGTTTGGTCTCTGAAGCTCAAACTGAAAATGTTGCCCCTGTGCATGTTCCCTTGTAAACAATATTGTCATATCCTATGGTGTTTCTTTTTAGTATACATGTCCTTATGGTGCCCAGGAGAGTGCCTCACTCAATAAAGCTCGTTGTGTTAACCAGGCAAATGAATCTGAGATTCCATTGTTACATGAGCATAATGGCATTGTTACAGAAGGCAAAGCTTCCATTGAGGTAGGCTATTAGTTTATATCATTAGACTTGGAGGTTTAAGGGATGTGTCCCATGGAATTGTACTTTGATCTGGAAAATTACAGGAAGAACGGCGTTTGCTGTATGTTGCAATGACTCGTGCTCGGGCGAAGCTTTTCATATTGTATGTGATCATGGATTCAAACTGGCAGGTTATTTCGGCAATGCTTTTAAATTATGCTTAGTTCTTACTCCCTTCATCCCATATCTATAGTCCCTTCTAGGAAATGAAAATTTTCAAGGGAACATCATTTAATGCACTGTTTTATGTTGATTTTAGAGGGGAGAAGAAATTTAATACTATTAATGGTTATATGGAAAATTGTTTTGGAACAACTATAAAAAGAAAGATGGACTTTAGAGTTTAGATATGGGACAGAGGGAGTAACTGTTTGTCACCAGTACTATTTGTTTGACATTGAAACCTGTAATTCCAGGTGCTTCGTCCATCTCGTTTCCTTCAGGAAATTCCAGCATATCTCCTAGAGCTTCAGGTGAGGGCAATTGATGTTTGATGCAGGCCAAACACAACTTCCATTGAGAAATTGAGTGTGGTAGATACTTTTAATTGGATTAAAGGCTTAGATGTGGTTAGAAACTTAGGATTCTGTATTCTATTAGTTCAATAAATGCACAAGTGAAGTCTTACCTGACCAAAAATAGGAGGCTTTATTGCTATCAATTTGAATACATTTAATTGAATTGAAGACTTAGATGTGGTTAGCATGATGCAATCTATTGATCTAACTAATGTGAATGAAATTTTGTGGGATCGATTTGTGCAATAAGTCTACTTGAACAAACCATGGATGTTTGAATTTTTTCATAAAACTTTGAAATTGAAACCCAAATTTTCTTAATTTTGTCATTAGCTCCAAGTTTTGATTTGTAGGAATGGGTCCAGTCCTACTGAAGATAAACTGGGAAGCAGAGAAAGCTTATAATTTAGGAATGCGGACACCAAGCATTGGAACTTCTTAACCATTAGAAGCTAACTCTAATTTTTTGTGCATTCAGGGTGACATGAATGCAATTGAGAAAAAGGAACAGCTTCCCAGATTCCCGTCGGAAGTTTCTGAGATTGAAGTGGAGAGTGATTCGCTTGGCAAGAAAACAGATGAAGCATCTGAAAATTTTAATGAAGGATGGGATGGGAATTTCTTTTTGAGAAGGTAATATATGAATGACTGTTATTAATATATGTGAGAAGTGTTTACAACTATTTGTGTTCAGCATTACAGCATTGTGATTGGTGTTGTCTTAAATTGGTTTCAGGTTCAATGTGGATGATCGAGGAATGATTTCACGGATATTCCATCAATGGGCCAAGAAAAAGGCTTTTCAGAACCCCAAGAGGCTACTTGATAAGGTGGCATTTTCAGAATAAGTTATCTTGTTCACTGTTAGACACACGAATACAATGAATTTGGAAGCAGTATAGTGCGCTAGCATATTGTGTGAAAACTGGATCATTTGACTTTTAAGTCATAAATGGTATCTGATTCCACAGTTCCTATCAAAAAAAAAAAAAAAAAAAGAAAAAGAGTTACTTATCATACTTAGATAGTGCAGTCACAGAATCATTATGCAATGCTATTCTATTATCAGGTTTCCTTTTGTATGAATGACTGTCCACAGTGCACTCTATAATACTGTTATTCCTAAAAAGTTATGGTGGCGAATTTTGTGTTGTTATTTCTTACAAACAAGCGCCTTGGCTTTGGTGACGGCAAAAGCCAGCATTGCCCCTGACGATAAGCATGGCAGAAAAACAGCACTTCCATATCTATCGCTATCGATTTTGTGATCTCAAAGAATTGCAGCAAAAGTGGCACAACTATACACCAGCTAAGGATTATAAATAGTTGACCTATTAGTTCTCTGCAAATTCACACTTTAGGTATCTTTGTATGTAGTTGATCATGCTGGTGGACAGAAACCCATGCTTTATCACAGTGCATTAGAAACCTGAAAATTGAGCTGGGTCATCGGCTTTCTGGCTTGGTGCAGGCTAGGATGGCTTCTGGACAATGTAATTCTGGAATTCTGTGTCCAGTACACCTGAAATTGGATTAAATGAAAATACTGTGGATGCTATGTGATGTTAAACTTCTTTTAGTTATATGATCCTAATTAACAATCCTGTCTCAAAATAGAAATGTACTTCAAGAGCTCACTGCATGCCTCTATTTTATTTTTTTTCTGCCTTTTCCTTTGTCTTATCTTTTGTGTTTGTTTCTTTCTAATCTCAAAATTGGCATATAGATCTGGTGATGCAAATTTTGGAGCCACACTATGTAGGGATTGTGGTATCGAAATAAGTTTAATTGGTTATAAACAGTAACGACCTCTCACTCTCTCTTATCTGGGGGTTGTCTAAGGACTAAGGTTCCACCATCGATCATTGGAGAGTCCTCTGAGGTCCGCTGGACATTGGGTCTCCTGGAGCCGATGGCTTCTCAGAGAAAGGCTGGCGAATAGAAGCCGTACAGCTAGTTTTCTCTCTCTTTCTGGGTTTTCTAGGACAAAACTTTGTCCAAGCTCTACTTTTAGGGATGTTGTATAGTTAGAGTGGGGTAATTAAAGATGGCAGAAAATTGATTTTTTTTTTTGGATTTTGTTGATAATATTATTGATGAGAGCTTGGAAGCTTGAGTGTTTTTGTATTTGCCTCTTTGGTAAGTGGGTGACATCCCCTTGGTGTCTTTGCAATATATATTTTAATTACTTATCAAAAAGAAATTGCATATGCTTAATGTTTTTACTCATCTACTTTCCTGGGTGTTCATGTTTCTTGGAATAAGGTATGAACAGTGAATGTTGTTAATGTTTGTTATTCCCAATCACTTGCAGGTTCAGTTTGTCGTTGACGAACGCCTAAGGTGCAAGAAATCAAATAAGGTGACATCTCCAATCAATTTCATGTTTTCTTTATTTTACTCTCCTTTCATTTCGGAAAAGATTGATACGTTTTAGGTGCACATGCATTACTCCTTTTTCCATGCTCTTCTGGACAGCTAGATGACTTTTGTTGACTCCAAATTAAACAAGTGACTTAAGCTTCTTGTTTATTGTAAATAAATACTGAGGAAACAAACAACAAAATCCCATCAGCAACAAACAGTAGCAAATTAGTAATACTCTAGATAGAGTCCTAACATACCCCCCCCCCCCCCCAACAAAAGGATCTTGACTTTCTTTGCAAGCAGTTTGCTATGGTGTCCCATATAATTCAAAAGTTGTTGCACTATGTATCTGTTTTTCTCTTCGTGGGGTTTTATAATGTTTAAACAACATCCCCACCCACCCATCCAGCCACCAAAGCATGCATAAAAGAATAAGCACACTTTGTAACTGTGTACTGAGGTGGTTGCATCTTGCAGAGTGCATTGGCTGCTCTAAAGTCATCTTTGAAGTGTGATGAAGCTTTTCAATTTGCTGAGAAGGTGAGTCCCTTTTACTTTATATAATCTATTGCTTTCTTAAAGGATAGAAAGGTTCTATTGAGCTGTAAATTGTTTGTTTGCTTTGCTTCCAGTTAATTCCCCTTTCATAAGGTGTCTGTTATGTTTATGCTCTCTTTTCATGAGGTATTTTTTATGTTGTGCTTGTGATATTAATACCCATCTCACGTATCCCAAAAGATTTTTCTTTTTTGTTAAATATAGTTTCTCGAGGCTCTCCCTTAAACCAACCATGAGCTCTAGGTTGGAGAATATTGAGGTGTTTGGTACATGATAATAGAACAGTCTTAAAGTAGGTGGGGTGATACAATTTCCATGTCTGGCACATAGGAATGGGATTAATTGTGTAGTGAGAATAGGAATATAATGCTTCTATTCCCCACAAATCTATTTGCAAGGAGAGGTGGGAATTGAAAAATGGGAAATGGAAGTAAGAGCTAAAGGACAACAATTGCCATTAATTATTTAATTGTACGTCTATTTTTTATAAACCTACTATTTTCTTTCCAACTTGAAATCTTACAATACTTAGGAGTTAGAGCCTATTTTGGTTCAACAAGAGAGGAATCGATTGGAATGGAACTTGATACATAGGAGAATGGACTAAAACTTGATTATTTGACATCATGTGTTTGGTTCATTAAGAGGAAAAAAATTAATATCATTGTTAGTGTTTCATTTAAATATGGAATGGAGTTATTATTATTATTATTATTATTAATGCTAATGTTAATGTTAATTTTAATATCAATATTTATATTAATATAAATATTAATATATTAATCTTAATAATACAATATTTGTTAATATTGATATACATTAGGATTAAGTATATATTGATATTACTATTATTGTTACTATTACTATTACTATTGATATTTTTATTTTTTTGGTTAGAGATGGATTCAAAGGTGAATAAATGGAAAAGGTGAAAAGCTATTGGTATAAATTACTTTTATTTTCCAAGAAAAATATCAGCACTTTAAGGAATGAGATGTGAAACTCTCCAAAAAGGAGAGGTGTCAAATCACCCTCGAGGCCTCAAATGGAGGGAACTTGATAACTTTGGGTTTCAAGTCCTGTACCCTAAAATATCCAACTAAACACAAAATAATTGAACAGGTATCAAGTTCCATTCCAAAACTAAACAATGTATTCTTATTCCCAAAAATGAATTCCAATTGCTACTCATTAATTCCCATTTTTCTATTCCAATATACGAAAGCCTCGTATCAGAGTTGAAAATGAAGATTAGTGGTTCCTCCATCCAATAATCATTGCTTGGTTTTCCATCAATTTCCATTCTCACTTATTAATGCAAATGACCATGCTTTGTGCCATCTATAGTTTATTGTGATCTTTTGATTTTCTTGATATCCAATTGTTCCTTGTAATGCTTGGCTTAGGTGATACAATGGGAGCAGATACCCCTTGATGATCGTGTGCATTTGCAGAGGGAAAAACAGGTTTTGAATTGCCTATAAATATATTGCTTTCTAGATGATACACTTACAAGAATCATTTTGCATTTGTCTTTTTTTGTTTTTTTTTTGTTTTTTTTTTTTTTGTTTGGGGGGGGGGGGGTGTGGGAAGGGGGGAAGATGGGTAATCTTTGCATTTTGAGGGATGGGGATGGGATTGTACGCTCTATCATGTAGCTCTGAAGATGCTTGCAACTTATCTAAGTGGATGTTTCCTTGGATGCTAGTTCTACCAAGTACCAAGCATTTGCATATGTAATGGGGTGTAATATGATTATCTATGCAATGTAAAATGGTTGCATTATTATGTTTGGCTAATACTTAATAGGTAATGCAAGCACAACTATCATAAATCGATCATACTTATTTTTGCAAATGTGTGTGTGTGTTTTGTGTGAATGTGTACAAGAGAGAGGGGGGATAAGTGTGTGTATGAGAGAGATGAGAATGGGTGTGCTTGAGAGAGAGAGAGAGAGATAGAGAGAATGTGTGTGCTTGTGATAGAGAGATAAAGAAGATTTGGTGTGTTGGAGGAAGAGGTAGATGGAAAGGTGAAAGTGTGAACAAATCACAATTACCATAGTAGAAGCAATGCTTATTACAAGTGATTTCTCATTACAAGGTTGAACTGTGTGTTTGCCTGTAGCAACCACAACGTGACATGTGATTGCTTTGTTTGAGTGCTTTGGTAGTACTGCAACCGCAAGTCAAACCAAGTTTTGAATCCTTCGTCTAGGGATCATGCAGCGATTCTCCTTTTCCTCCTGTCGTTTATCTTTGTTCTGAAATCTTGTGTTTTGTGTAGGAACATTTCCAGAAGATACGTGTAGAGACTGCTATGAGTGCATCAGGCCCCACTTCTAAGCAGGTATAACATATTTGTAATATATGCAACCTTTTGTTTTGGGGGATTTGGACACCAATAATCCCACCTTTGGATAGTTTGAAGACCAATAATCCAACATTTGATGGAATTTGTTGTTAGAACCAATTCTAGCTTCAAAATTAATGTTTGCAATTTAAGTTTCATATGTTTGTGTTGTTTCGGACAATATCACTTGAAATTATCAGTAAAATACAATCCAAAATGACCCAGTACTATTAACATAAATATCCTCAAAGATTGGATTACCAGATGATTTTTTAAAGGTTGGATTATTGGCTTCCAAAGCCTCCAAGGCTCCAAGTAGGGGGTTACATTCAAAAACCGTTCTTTTTATGCTTCAAAAGTTGAAATAATTTTTTTGGATGACGGATTTGTTCGCTGTTTATATCATGCCCATCCGGAATTTAGGATGATGGGTGGTAGAATTTTGCTTATGATAAATAAATTTGTCAATGAATCATACATGCACATGCTAAATGTGGACTTACATAACGCGACCTTTTTACTCTTTATTATAAGTATGTAGAGACTTACAAAGTTTCGGAATTTTGTAAAGCTTTGGTTTCTGCTGCTCTGCCACTGTCTATCCTATTATAGTATGATGATATATGCTCGTTCACTTCAGTCGTTAATATTTAATCAATTTTGGCTGGGCTGATCACTGTGCTGTGCTCTTGTTTTGTCAGATAAGTTACCTGCATAAGTTGGGCTGCACAGTTGTACCTGAATCAAAGCTTCATGCTTCTCACTTGATAGAACAATATAAATCTCTTTAGGGATGGATACTCTTCAAATCTATTGTATTCATTACTTCTATCAATTGGGTACCTACAAATTTCTTGAATAGAAATTTTTGCTTCTTGGGTTTAAATTAAGGATTGTTTAATCCCTAATCTGAGTTGCACTTATACTATTATCTGCTGCAAGATTAGCTACGGAGTTTTCCCTGCTTGCAACTTTGCTTACAAAATTACTCGACTTGTGAGCTCATGTTATTTTGTACTTTATAAGTTTACGGTGAATGTCATCGGTCATCGTGAGTGTTTTTAAATTTTGTATGTTTAACCTTAGATTTAAGCTGATCATATTTTTTATTTGTCAAAATACACTTTATTGATTAGATGTATGCTAAACTGATGTTCTGGGTGAGACATCAGATCAGTACTATTAACATTCTGAACATTTCCTTCATTTTTATTTTAGTTGAATGACAACACAGAATCAAAAAGGTTGGTTAACTGTTGAGGCTTTCGGAATTTTGTGGCTTGGTTAACTGAATTGTTTTAACAGGTTTCATTTATAGTTTGATTTATGTTCTGCGGTCAACTGTTGGTTAACCGGGTTTGGTTATTGAGAAAAACGGCTTTTAAGTAAGACGATCATGAAATCGTGACCCACAACCCTCTCTCTTAAAAACCTAAACCTAAACCTGTGCTGCATGGTGGGTGCGTCACCGGCTCTTTAATGGGTGCGCTGTCTGGCCATTGATGTTGTCCATTGCTTGCAGCCTATGTTGTTAAAACCAGATCGATCACTGAACCGGTTGACCTAGTGGGTCACTGGTTCAACTGGTTAGACCGAGTTAGATCGGTTGACCCAGGTCACAGTTAAACCGGTCAAAACTGGTACGAATCGGTCATGAGTTAAAAAAATTCACACTTCAAAATAATTGAATAACCAAAATAATTAAATTGATATGAACCGGGCATGAACCGGTCAAAAACCGGCGTGAATCGGTCAAAAACTGGATTTTATAATTAAACTACCAAAGTCTCGATTTGACCGTGAACCGGTTCAACCAATTTTGACGGTTTTTGAATGGTTGAACCTACTCACCGAGTTAAACACAAAATCGGACCGGCCAACTGACTAGTTCACGGTTGAACCGGTTGGATCGCCGGTTCGATTTTGAGTATCATGCTCGCAGACCCTATCATGCCGGTGTTTGGTTCGCTTTTGGCCCTTGTTTTCTCTGTGTGGCCTACGTTTCTTAGGGTTCTTTGTTGTCGGTTTTTGCTGTTTTCGAGCGGCGACTCTCTGGTGGTGGTGGGTTCTGCGATCGTACGAATTCTTGTGATGATCGTCTTCATTAGCGGCGGCTCTCTGGTGGCAATGGGTTCTGCGATCGTCCGAGTCCTCTGTGGTGGTCGTCTTCATTGTCAGCGGGTAGTCAGTCTCTGGCTCCATCGATTTTGCTGGGGTGTGTTACCCTTGCCTATGGTGGTGTGTAGGGCTTCTGGGCATGGTGGTAGGTATTTCGATTATTGTGTCTCAATTCTGGTTGGGTTATAAAGGAGAATCTGACTCAAATTCATTTGAGATATGTTGACTTGAAATATGAGTTGACTTCTATTATTTCCTCCATTTTTGTTGGTGGTGATAGGTTGGGGGATGTGGTTTCACTAGCTGCCCTTTCTGCTAGTGAACTTTTAGCTATGCTTAAGGAATTTATTGGGCTGAGTACGGGTTCTAATTCTCTTGTTTGTGCATAAACTTTGGTTGTTTTTGCTGATCATGTTATCTTTGAGGTGCATGCGTTTAATTTTTCTACCCCTATTGTCCATGCATCTCTGAGTGCTAATGGTGTAGGTGGCCGTTCGATACACCCACTGTTGAAAACTCCTGAACTTCTCTTTCACATAATGTCTCACATACATTTCAAAATTGACAAGCTTTGGTATACAATATGACCACTTTAGGAAAAAGTCATTTTCGAAATTGTTTATTTCCTTCCTCCTTGAGGTCTTTCACTTTGAGAAAAGTCTATTGAAGATGAGAGGTTTGCTGCAAACATTCTACAAAATCCACATTAAAATCCTCCACAAACAAACCCATCCAAAAGCAAGCTTAAAATTTGTTGTGCTCGAGATCAACAATGTAGACACCCTAATAAGCGACCCACAAACTACTATAGATACATGAAAAAATGCTCAGTGATGAAAACTCAACTTGTCTACTGCTTCGAACTATACACAACAAACCCAACACAAATGCCCATGGAAAAAGCAAATTAAACTACAACAGAACACAAAGGAAACATCTAGATAACACACAACATAGGCTACTTTATTCAACACCCCCCGTGAATTATGAGAGCAAAGCTAACGAGAACTTTCATCGGTAGACATTCAAGAAAGCAAAGGGGACAATAAAGAAACTTGACCAAAAATAACTCGTCAAATCGTGCTAAGTTCCAAACTACGAGAACAATAAGAACCACCGACCTCATAACACCTTTGTATCGATTGACCCCCACAACTCAACCCAAATCATCGAACACAGCCAATCGCAACCCAACAATTAACTTTGACACCTCTCAAGTCATCGGTTAGTCGCTTTGACTGTCCCAAAGTGCTAAAACTAGAAATAAAAACGAAGAATCAAAAATTGAAAAAGGAAACCTTTGTTCCAGTGCGAAGACGATCGCTACCCACAACATTGGCGATCAAAGCCGAGTAAGGTAACTATGACTTGAAAGGAACATGAGGAAAGTCTAGAGAGTGAATACCCTTTTATCCTTAATAAAAAAAAATATATTGTACAACTATGGCAATATATTAATGGTGTATCAAAATCCAATTCAATCCCAAAATTTATTCCAAAAACTCTTTAAAACGAAAATTAAACTGATTACGTAGAGTATGAATGAATTGAACAGGATTCTGAATCCAGATTTAATTGGAATTAAAATATGAACATCTCCTCTCCGGTAACATTCTAGTAGGTGATCCAAGAAAGGAGACATATATCGGCAATTATTGACATCAAATGTGACTCAACGAACAGCTCTGACCGAATTGGGCATCGTGTGACCGAATTGGGCATCGTCCTCCCTCTTCCTTGCTCGCACCGGCAACGGCACCGGTGGCTTTGAAAATTGAAAAGGAATTGTCGCCGGAAAACCTTGAATTGTTGCTGCCCAGTAATAATGGGCAAGAGAAATTGTAGGGTTACAGTGCCAGTTATAGCGGTCGTGGGTGCAATCTGCTACATCTACTTCACGAGCGTCTTTGTCTTCCTTGATCGATGGTTCGGCCTTTGGTCTTCCCCTGGCCTTATGAACGCACTCGTCTTCACCGCCATTGCCGCCATGTGTGTCTTCAATTATGTCGTTGCTATTTTCACCGATCCTGGTCGCGTTCCTGCCTCTTTCGTCCCTGATATCGAAGATACTGGTAGTCCCATTCAGGAGATCAAGCGCAAGGTACTATTCTACTTTCTGCTTTCTTCTTTACTTCATCGTCAGTATTTGCAGGTTAGGTTGCCTACATTTAGACCACTTCCAAGCAGGACCCATTAGGGGAGTCTTTCCTTTTACTCTCTTAACTTTTCTGTGATTCCATTGTGGGCATGAACAATTGCAATTTGCAAGGATTGTTATGGGCATGTTGTAACTTTAGAGGCAGCAACAGTAAACCAAAGGCAGCTCATGGCCAATTCTAAGGGTCAAGAGGTTGGTCGCCCTAATCCTTATAAACTATAATTCTAGATGCAAGGGTAACAAATGGGTTTTCAGCCTGAATTTCCAAAGGGAAGCGACTGTGATTGTTGGTTGGAAATTTGGTCTCTTGCTGGGTTTAAGTTTGTTGAATTTTCTGATTAAAAAGAAATAGTTCGTGGAATTTTGAAAGTGATTGATCAGTTTCACTTGATCTGTGCTCACTGGATTGGGATTTTCCTCTGTGGGTTTTACGGCTTTTAGCATTTTGTTCACTTTATTGATATCACACTCTGGGAACGAGTCTAAACTGTATCGCACTTTGTATGAAAAATGTGAGCGCTGAATACAGGTGAAGTCATGGGGCACTTATACCTTAAGGGGGCTCTATCCGAAAGTTAAATCTGGTGATTCGTAATCCTCAAATAAGCTGTCATCACATTCTAAGATCTGTTGCCAAGAAACTATCTCTATTAATTATAAGATAATTATTTTGATCATACTGAAGATTCATATTAAACCTCAGTAAGTTTGAAGATATTCTTTGCTATCCTTTGCGATGTGTGGGAACTTGGTATCATATTAAACCTCAGTAAGTTTGAAGATATTCGTAATCCTCAAATAAGCTGTCATCACATTCTTCCTTTGTAAATGGTTGAGATCCCTTGGTGTCTTTGCAATATATCTTTTGATTATGTATAAAACAAAATATTTATGGTGGCTTTTATTACATTGAAGGCAGTTGATTGAATGATAATGTAACTATTTGTTGTCTTGTCCAAATTTATCTTAGACATGTCTACGTGGGGTGGATGTGGTCTAACTCCAAAAGGCTAGATGAGTTTGGTCCAATTGCGCCACACTTGTACCAGATCCTTAAGGAGTGAAGTCTAATTGTCTTTTTGGTTAGTATGTATTTGAATATATCCTATGCTTATAACTCTTTGAAGCATTATCGTGATATTCTGGACATTGAGGTTTTGAATAGACTCGTGAGTAAAGCAAGAGAGATGTGAGTTTTCTAGATGGTTGTCTTGTTAGCAATTTTCCGGTCTTATCTTTGTCCGTGATTCTCTCATTTTTTTTCCATGATAGTGATAAGAGTAATTTGGGATATTTAAGATCATCCATGCACTTTTAAGCTATGTTTGGCCTTAAAGTTCACTTTACAAAAAAAGTTCTCTTATTCCTCAGTGAGATTTCGTACATTCATGCATTGACGATTTCTTTTATTGTCGCGTTGACCATCTCACGTCTTTCTTAGTTGGGTTTTCCTCTTGGAGCTCCTTAAGACCATACTTGTTTTGGACCCTATTGTGGAGGGGCTTAATCTGAAACTGGTAAGTTGGAAATCCAAAATTCTGTCAAGAGGAGATCAACTAACCTTGTTGAAATGCTATGCAGAGCTTTCCTATCTACTATATCTCTTCTCACATACTTGCTAGCATTCTCTATCATGGGAAACTTCCTTTGGAATGTCGAATGCTAGTAGTTGCTTCATTGGGTCAATTAAGAGGAAATTTGTAGTCCTTAAGACCGAAGGTGGTCTAGTTATTAGACATCTATGTTCTATGAATGAAGCTTCTAAGGGGCTTTGGAGGTTTGATAAGGAGGATGTTGCATTTGGGAGAATGTGCAAAATATGGCATCTATGACTTGGGTAGGTGGCTTAGTTTAAAAAAACACAAGGAGTGAACAAAAAAGCGTAGTGAGGTGCGGAGTGGAAAGTCTTGCACTTTTTTGGTGCTGGGGTGTAGCGTAATCATGTAGCACACCCTTTTCTGCGTTTTTTTTTTTGGGAGCGTGAAGCACAAATCTGTGTGCTTCATGCATCTTTTCCTATGTTCTTGGTTTTCTTTTTTTAGGTTTTGTTGCTGCTTCTTTTTCTTCTTCTTCCTCTCGCCTCTCTCCTTCATCCTCTTCCTCTTCCTCGTCCGCTTACTCTTCTTCTTCTTCTTCTTAAACATTTATTTTGGCTTTGCTATGTTTTGCTTCTATCTTTTCTATGGATTTTGATGGGTTGCCCATCAAATTCGCCCTTTTTTGTTTTGCTAAAAGTGCACTCGTGAAGCCCGCGCTTTCACTACATGCACTTTTTTGCAATTAACGCTCTTTTAATCTAAGGTAGGTGGAGTAAGAAGGGCTCCTATACACATGGGGTTAGGTGTTGGAAATTTTCCTCAAGTGACATTGACCCTTCTAAAACCCCTTGTTTATTTTCAGGTGAAGGATTAAGTTAGGGTGCCCATTTGGTGCGATGTTTGGTACGGAAACCTACCTCTTAAGTAACAATTCTGAAATCCTTTTTGATTTGGTTTGTTTCAAGGAGACAATGATTCATTATTTAGCTCTCTTGATTGATGACAATATTCATTAAGATGACTTTTGTTAGAAGTCTTTAATGATTGATTGGAAAGAGGATAATATTTTGCTTTACTTGCCAAGAGGGTTGTTTTGTCTTATGGTTTCTGTGAGATGGTTTGGCCTCTTGACTATAGTGGGTCTAGTACACTTGGGAGTTTATGGTCTACGTGTTGTGAGGCTCTTCATTGTTGGATTTCCTTGCTGAGTCCTCACCCCCCCCCCCCCCCAAAAAAAAACCCCAAAAAAAAAGCTTGTTTCTTTACTTGAGCTTGTGTAGAGGGTAAGATTCCAATTGAGTAGATGCTTAGAAGAAGAGGTTTGGCGGTCCTAGTGGGTGTTCTATGTGTTACACGGAGAAAGAATTAGCAGATCACCTTCTTTTGCATTGTCGGTGTGTCTCTTCACTTCGATGGGCTATACTTTGGCCCAAGTCCAACCATCTAGCGTGAAGGATGTGTCCGTGACTTGGAGGAAAATGATGAAGAAAGGTTAGGTTTGTGGTGTTGGAATTTAGTTCCTTTAGCTATTTGGTGGGTCATTTGGAAGGAGAGAAATTGATACATATTCGAGGATAAATCTTTGTCCTTTGATGATTCCAAGTTTGCCTTTAGAGGACATTGTATTGTTGGAGGTAGGTGCTTAAGGGTGACAGTATGAATTTTGTGGATTTGTGTTGATGATATTATTGATGAGAGTTGGATGGCGTAGTGTTTTTGTATGTTCCTTTTTTGTAAATAGACAACTTCCCCTTGGTGTCCATGCAATACGTATTTTGATTACTTTACAGAAAAAAGCTCTTAAGGTTTAGTGGTGTATTGTTTATTTTCATGATCTTCTATGCAAGTTATGCATTATCTTAGCATGACCTCCTGAGGTATCTTATCAATGTAGGCTTTGGCACTTGTTATTTATCCTTATCAGTTACTACAATTATTTCTTTCCTTAAATATTTTGGAACATTATGTTGGTCATGATTCTATTAATTGTTTTTTGTTTTTGATAAAGATACTTTTACCCTACCACTACCAATAGTCTATAACCTCCACCTATACTTTGTAGCACCAAAAATTTCTCTGTGATTATCTTAGAGACAATCTCTTTGATGTTCATATTAAGGGTGAGACTATTTGCACAGTAAGCTCTAGTTTTCCCTGCACTTATTAGGGTCCTTGTTATGTAGGTTGAAGTATTTCAAGGCTACTACTGGTATAAATTGGTGCTTTCCAGATTTAAAAGGAAACGAAAATGACTAATTATCTGTTTGCAGAAATGGACAGCTTTCATGCATGGCCTTTGTTCTCAGAAGTTTAACCTTTCTTAAGTACAGTACAGGCTGTGCCAAAGACAACTTTTGAAATCCTTAAGCCCTGTTTGATCTTCTGCAATGTATAAGTTATTTATGAATTTGCCTGCTAGCATCCCGGTGGCAGTCTGTTATGCCATAATTTGTTCCTGAATATTTTTAAATCTTTGATGTGCCCTTTTTTCAAACAACTGGAAAAAGTCACCTTGGGGAAATTTTTATTAAGTGGGCTATAGAAAATGACTCACCACTCTGCTCTACTACTCTTGTAGAGTAGTAGGCTGGAAATCAAAAGATTCTCACCTGAGGTTCTGCAAATCAACTTATAGCATTTCACGGGTCAGCCCGCTACATTTAATCCCTCCTGTCCACATCCGGTTTATATGGGCTAGGAGGTATGGATTTGGACTTGGATTTTAGTTTAATTAGTTGATATGGGAATGATGGTTTCTAACCAACTGCATAAACTGGAGAACTTCTAATGTGATCATGTGGATATCAAAAGAAATGAAAGATGAGCTAAGGCAAAAAACTTGAGCAGCTGTCAAGAACATATTAGGGTGCCTGTATTCATCAACTTGGTGCAGTGTATTGTAAAAAAAAAAAACTATAATGTTCTGTATTAGATAAAAGTACATTCATTATTGAAAATGGGGAGATCATATAAACACTGAATTTGACTGATAGTTCGTGCGTTTGAAAGAAGGTTATTTTCTTCTTTTCCCTCAGGTATGTTTTGCGGCTTATCCATTGAGATGAAGCTATGGAGTCCACACTAATTTGCCCTTGCATTTGTGTTTATCTGCATGAGCACCACTCACATATGCAATGCATCCCAAACCTGGCAGAATTGTCCCAACCCTACCTGGCCTGACCCGACCCAGACCCAGACCCGAAAATGCCAAAAATAATTAACACAAACCCGAAGTGACCCAACCCGACTTGACCCGAATTTATCTTTTACCAAAGCTGTTCGTTTTCTAGAGATATCTTATGATTCTGATATGACAAAAAATAAAGTGACCTGAAATCAACCAAATTCGAACCCAACCTAACCCTCCCAATACAACTCGAACCTTGTTCACCTGAATTGACCCAACTCAAATGGATCTAATCCGAACCCATCCCAAGAGACCCAATTGTTGGGTTAGATCTCCTAAAGAGCATATTGTTTAGATTCTCATCACTTGCGCCTTCCACTAAGAATATTTGGTTGCTCAATCTAGTTGGTATACTTTTGACTTAGCCATCAAGGGCGAAAAGAAAACTGAACCTGTAAAATTTATGCTGTCTGTTTCCTGGTGATGACTTTTGGAATCAATTTGCACATAATCATATGTGCCTTTGTTGTCTGACCTTTATGCCCTCCTCCCCAAGGGGCCATTGGGTTGTGCAGATATGTTTAGCTCTGATTCTAGCTCTCAAGTTGCAATTATTTTTCTGTAGGGTGGTGACTTGAGATATTGTCAAAAGTGCTCCCACTATAAGCCACCCCGTGCACATCACTGTCGAGTTTGCAAAAGATGCGTTTTGCGGATGGTAAGCTTAATTGTAGTCTCTGCCTCTTTCTTCCGTATCTGATGATGTAATCTCCTGGATTCATTGAATTGTTTGCTCATGGGTTTCAGGACCATCATTGTATCTGGATCAATAACTGTGTGGGGCATGCCAATTATAAGATTTTCTTTGTCTTCGTTTTGTATGCTGTGATAGCCTGCTTGTATTCTTTGGTATGTTCAGGTGTCACTTAGTAGTTTGTTCTTTCTAAGCTAACTATCACTCTGGATTTATGCTGTTTTTTTTGTTTGCTTTATTCCTTTGTGAGAACGTGAAGGTTCAAATCATAACATAAAGCTTAACCTCTGCTCATTTTCAGGTGCTGCTTCTGGGCAGTATGGTCAGTGATAGTGTAAAAGATGAACCACAGAGTGAAGGATCTTTGAGAACCATTCATGTAATAAACATTATAGCTTTTATGTTTTATTCTTATTGGGTACCAACATATTCCTATTTTCTGTTTTGCTTATGATCCTTTCTGGTAATTGCTCACAGGTATTATCATGTATATTATTATTCCCTTTAACCATAGCTCTGGGTGTTCTCCTTTTTTGGCACATATATCTCACTCTACGGAATAAAACTACCATTGAGGTCAGCAACCATCATGTACATTCAGCATGTTCTCTATTATTTTGGTTTGTGGAACTTACTATACGTCGTGGTTATGAGTTGCAGTATTATGAAGGGGTGAGAGCCATGTGGCTGGCGGAGAAGGGAGGCGAAGTGTACAGACATCCATATGATCTGGGTGCTTTTGAAAACTTAACATCTGTAAGATACTCTATATTAATTTCTAAATGAAGATCGCAGTTGGTTTTGCACAGGCTTCCATAGGGTACCATGTCAGACTGGGCCGCTTTCTGAATTTTTTTGTGCATTTTTGGTTTAAAATGGAGTGTAAGAAATAGCCATGGATGTTGTGTTTCATTGGACTGGGTAGTTTTCTCAACTTTTGGTCTAAAGCAGCTTGTAGGACTAGGAAAATGACTAAGGCAGTTTTGGAATTTAGGTTATTATTAGGTTTGTAAATTAATTTTCTTGGACCTAGAGTTATTCTTTATAGGGAAAAGGGCCATATGTATATTTGGGTCAACCAGTCTGGTATCGAAATTCTTGAACCAGCTTTTTTTTCCCCCGTAAATTCTTTTGTCCACCACAATAGACAAAGAGGTCATTGACAATGAGTTCCTGTGGGCCATTGAACATGTACTAAAGTTCATGGAGGTTCCTTTTAAGCACGTTTGTAGGAATCTTTTCTTTGGCTGTTACCAAGCAAAAAGGGCAGCTTTCATGTCTTTTGGCCTTGGGACAAGACAACTTGATCCTTCATCGATTTGTTTTTGGAAGCTCTTGATAGTGAATTGGAATCCTGAGGCCACACACTAGTGGATCCCTTTGCACATAACATTCTTTTTGTCAAGTAAAACCAATTCGACCTTCTCAAGAAAGTTTAGTTCTATTGGCTATAGTCAGCATTCCGCGACCATTTCTTAGATGATAACATCTTTCAAATGGGCTATTCTAAAAAGATTAGAAATTTGATTAGTGGGGGTTCATCCCAAGACAACACTCTAGATCTATTTTTATGGAATGGGGTTTCGAAAAGCTCCAAACCTGCTAAGATGATTATGCAACCAACCTGAAAGTTTGCATACTGGTCTTGGTCTTTGACTGAGATCATGGATCCAATATGTTTCCGTGACCACTTTTTCTATAGAGCATCCTCACCTTCATCAACCGTCAAAATACTCAGTTTATTTCATGAAGATAAATGCTTAAGCCCTCCTCTCTTGTTTGGAATGAAAAACCTAATTCTCAATTCATCGAACAACCATTAGTGGTTTCATGGTAGTTTCACATAGGCCAAATAAATTGGAAAGCTCATAACATGCTCTTCAATTAAGTCCAGTTTCTTCCACTTTCCTCGTTGGGCCAGAAGCGTTGACTTCTTTACTGCCAATCTCTTGGTCTTAGACATCGCGAAATTGGGCCAGACTGGAACCCCAAATTGAGAACCATAAAGAAACCGACACTTGAAATGGGGCCATATGAAAGTAGCCCCGAAACCCAAGTTGACCTGGCTAAAGTCCTCTTCAGAGATTTTTTTCCATAGCTAGTATTGTTTTACCCAAAACTAACCTGACCCAGCAGTCATCCAGCCAAACTGAACAAAACTATTAAACCTATTGTTGACCGGAACATGACTCATTCCGAACTTCAACCTAACCTGTATGTAGAACAACTAGGATCCAAGCTTGAGAAATATAAGAACCTTGTAAGACTTTACCATTGCACTATTCACAAGTCTTTGTTTTAAATTGGTTTTCATATTGTTGATGTGGAAACCTTTTTGTCCTTTTATGTTTTGAGTAATTTGCATTTTACCACCCTATGGTTTTCGACATCTAATTTTTATTCTCAACTTTTCCATAGTTTATATTTACCTGGTTATAGCTATTTATTTTTCAGTCCCAACTTTCTGTAGTTTATGTTTACCTACCTTGACTTATATGTGATGTATCATTTTTGGAAGATTTGATGAGGGTGTGGAAATATGGGTGAACCGATGGGAATGCCCTTGATGCCCCCCCCCCCCCCAAACCCCAAAGGGGTATATTTGTGATGAAGCCTTTTTATGCTCAAGTACCAAAACTTTATAGATAGGACAATGTGCAGATTTGTTGTTCCCAATACAAGTTACAATCCAATGCATTCAATCGAATGACATCCAACTTGCATGACAGATTTATTCATCATACAAGTAACTACACAATGCATTCAATTGCACGATAGGATCTCCAACTTGCATGACATTTTTAGCTATGATTCATGAAAGTCGTGTAGCGTTGAGCATAAATGTGCTTCATCCTTGTCCTTTAGCTGAATTTCCTCAAAGAAATAAAATTTGAAAATAACCTAATAAAGGATACTTTTGTCCAAAACCTGACAAAGCTTGGTCAACAATATCTCCGTTTGGTAAAAATACCACAATAAAATTTCAAATGTAGACCTCAACAACAACTACAACAGCAACAAACTCCCAAGGGAAACACATTTGAGCATGGTCTGAGGGATCCAGATGCAGGCGGCCTTCCTCCCATGAACTGAAGTTCATGTAGAGTTTGATTCCTGCAGACCCAAAATTTTTTCGAAAAACCACTTTGAAAACTAAAAAGACAATAAAAGAAATGTAGTTAGAAATCCTTTGCAACAACTAATTGAAAGTCCAAGAAACCAGAAAGTATGATGAAGTAGAGAGATTCATACTTGTGTGATCTGTGCAGTGGAGGATGAGATACATGTGCCTATACAACACACAAAAAGAAAACACAAGACGACAAACAAAGGCGAAACATGTGAGACCAGCAAACCTCACTTTGACCTTGATACTAGCTCTCCACACTCCCCTATCTAGTGCCATGTCCTCCTATAAGTCTAGGTGTTTCAGGTCTGCTCTGATCACCTCTCTCATGGACTTTTTAGGTCTTCCACGTCCCCTACGTCCATGAGGTATCCTAATCCTTTCACTCCTCCTAATGGGGCTATCTTCACTTCTCCTAAGGACATGCCCAAATCATCTCAGTCTAGTCTCTCTCAACTTATCCTCAATAGACGCTACCTTTAGTTTAGCTCGACAGATGACATTTTTAATCCTATCTAACCTACTATAACCACAAATCCATCGAACCATCCTCATCTCTACCACATTTAACCTATGGTAATGTATCTTCTTGATCACTAAACATTCTGCACCATACAACATTGCTGGTCTAACCACCCTACGATACCTTACCCTTAAGCTTAAGTGGAATTTTCCTATCAAATAGCACTTCTAAAGCCACTCTCCACTTCGCCAACCAGCCTTAATACGGTGAGTAACATCCGCACTAATTTCACCGTCACTATGCAAGACAGAACCTAAGTATCTAAACTTCTCCACCCATGGAGCGACAAACCCTCCAATGGTAATGTCTTAACTGTGGTTCTCACTCTCAAGTCCACTAAAATATCACATCATATATACCTGAACACTGACCTAAATATTAATAACACACCGGTGAGGGTAGGTGAATATGAACTACAGAAAAGTCTGGATTTTAAAACCATTGGCAGGTAAATGTAAACCACAGAAAAGTTGGGACTAAAATCTAAATGTCGAAAATCACAGGGTAAAATTCAAATTACCCTTTTTTTTCGTGTTGCTCTTAGTAATGATTTCAGTTGGCTTCCTACATGGTCAAGAACTTCATTCTTAACAACTTGCAAATGATATTATGTTGACTAGGGGTGGGAAACAGGCTAGGTCTCAGTTGGGTCAAGCGTGTCAGTCATCAGGTCAAATAAAAAGGGTCAATGGTGGGACCATTAATGGCCTGCATCTATCACAGGCCAGCCTGTTTAAGCAAATTAATGGGTTGGTAAATGGGCCAAACCGGGACTACCTATTATCAACTCAAAATAAGTAATTTTGATAGTCATAAAAATGTTAAATTTAGGTAAATACTTCATATGAAACAATAATTATCATAACTTGGATTTTTGGTATAAATACACTCTATTTTAACTAAAATAGGGTCAAAGTGACCCCCATGAGCTAGGCCGTTTATTTGCTTGGAATTTCGAACTTGACCCTCTATTTTAATTGGTTGGCAACCAAGCCTGACTACCTTAGTTAATGGCCAACCTACAGGCCCGGTCCTGATATTTTTGGGGCCCTAGGCGACATAGTAAACTAATCTGTTGATTGAGGCCCTTTTAAAAAAATTGCGTCCACAATCATACTAAGAAATGATACTAAATTTATGGAAAATGCATACTTGTGAAAGGCTAATTTTTTCCCCCTTGATATTGATACAAAATATAACTCTTCTATGTCCAACAATGCATTGCAAAGGGAAAATTTGAAATTAAATTAAAAATCAAATGAATTAAAGAGAAAATTAATTAATATCATCAATTAATCACCAAAAATTTCTACTTTTTCACTTTGAAATTATGGAATAATCAAATTCTTACCCTAAAATTGATTGTACAATTACAAATAGTAAATACCAAGATAAACCACATTACCACCTTCTTCAGTTCTTACCCCTTTTTTATCATTAGTGGCCTAGCCAAAATTAATTCGACCAAAACATGTGAAGTGCTATAAAGCACTACATTAATGCCCAGATGAGAAAATACATACATAAAGGACCATCAAAAGCTACCGAAATCCCATCCAAAGTACACTAAAAACAGGGATTCAAATAAAAAGCTGAGCAAGTACTCAAAATTTACCTGAGGCTTGCCCATGTATTTGGTCAACAAAGCAAAATTGCTGATTACAAGATGATTTGCAGATGTGGTTTGGACTGATTTTTTGTTTTCACTTTTGTTGATTTCCAAGTGGTATACATGTGTTCCCTCTTCCTTGACCTCCTTCACTCTTTCTGTCTTCTACTCTACCCATCTCCTTCCCCAAAATCAAATCCAACACAAGCTACTAGACTTCAGTCTTCTTGTTTCAATTCCACTATACTAATTTTTTCAAGTGAATGAAGTTTAACTTGATTTCCCCAAAAGTTGCTTGACAACATGAGCCTCGTCAACACTTGCCCCATCACAAACATCAACTGAACATATCAATTATCAAACCTCTCTTCTAAAAAACCATTATTTTTCATTGGCATTCAATTGTCGCCTGCTTGGAATTCCAAACACCAAATTTCACTTAGAACCAAGAACTTACAAATTTCTTCCACATACTGAAAATCCAGAATTCCCAAGTCATAAGAGATCCAATCCTAATTCAGCTTTATGTATCAATAATATCACAAAACCCGCACAGAAACTATTCGATGAAATGCCAAGCCAAAGAAAGGCAGAAAACTGACCAGGCCACAGCAGTCGTCCTCGATCCCAACCCTTGCTCTTCCAACCACCTTAAGCCTCCCACTGGACGACCCAAACAGCTCCCTCAGTTTTCTTTTTTTTGAAATTGAAACAATTTAGGGTTTAGTACAAGACTGAGGACTGTGTCTGTCATTAATTGTCTTTGAGAGACCGAGGAAGAGGAAAAGGTGAGAAGGGCGGTCTTCCATCGACTTCCTCAGTCTTGTTTTTCTAAAATTGAAGCGCTGAGGCCGCGTTTTCGGAGATAAACATTGGGCCCATAGGATTGAATTTGGGGCCCTTAAAACTAAACCAAAAGTTGTCTAAAGTCGTGGGCCCTGGGCGGTTGCCCCTTGGGTCTACCCCCAGGGCCGGACCTGCCAACCTAACCCAAACCTGATGGACCCGATCTGGTCTGCTTCCCACCCCATGTGCTACTTTCAGGAATGGATAGTTCAAATGCCTTCTTCAGAGTTGCTCTATACTTGCAGGCACAAGTGATATCAAGTCTCCTCTTTACAGAGGACAGTGACTATAACCATTGCTGCTCTTTTCTATTGGATGTGACACCTTAGGATGATAACATATGTGTTTTGTATGCTGACAAGTGTGGAGATCGTAAGATATGTTTTCTGATTGAACTTCATCGGTGAGCAGGTGCTAGGTCCAAACAGCTTCAGCTGGATATGTCCAACAACAAGACATGTTGGGTCAGGGCTCCGCTTTCTAACATCATTCGATAAACTTTCAGAGCCGACATCAAAATGAAAAGGAAAGCAGACTGTCATTTGCTTGTTAAGAGAAGCTGTTTGGCCTTGGCTTATGATTGAGGCTTTGTGGTTGATTCTCAGAATTCCAGCATGGAGCGGCTCACCGGTGAAGAGATAACGTTTGAAGATGTCTTCAGTTTGTGTCTAGTTCAAGTCTAAGCCCCTGAGATTGGTAAGCAAATTATACTGCAAAAAAAAGCCTTGATGTTTTATGTGCATAGTTTACTCTTGGAAGTTTATCAGACATGGTTATGGAGATGCTGGAAACTGCATCCAGTTGACACACTTATATGAGATTGGGAATCACGCCCAGCATTGGCCTTCCAACATTAGGGTCATTGAAGTAGTCGTATCACTATTGTTTGTAACACAGGCTGTGTAATATACTGATATATATTGTAACATCAAGTATAATAGTCATGGTTAATTCTTGGTCTCTGCAATGAAGAGCGGAAGTGCCAACAGAAATGAATGATTGAACGATTTTTGTTCTTCGTTTATTGCGGGACCATTCAGTTAAGATGGAGTGTCAATTTGTTAGCCAATCTTTCTCCTTTTTTTTGTGGCAAAGGAGACAACATAGAGATATAACAATCAAGCAATGAAGCTTGAATAAACAAAGGGGCGCTCACTACACTCTGTGTCTGCCCGACCAATTTATGTGCTGATCTGTCCTGTCTCCGTTGCTGTCATAACTTCAGCTGCCTCTTGGTCCTGTTTCTGTTTCTGTAGTATGTTCGGCTGCCAGCATGTTTCCTCTTACCTTTTACTCACACCTAGACTCTGAAGATTCCTGCTAGAATGTTTCCTGCATTGATGAGTTGTGCTACTCTAGAACGGAGGCCTTTTTCTTTTTTGTGACCTTACGGATAATCCGTGCAATGCAAATGCAGAAGCAAGAAGCTAAATTGCGACCAGTAGTGATTTTTTTCTATCTATTGGACCATGACTGTATCTTAGTATGTCGTAATGTCTCGGACAGTAGGCACAAAAACAACCTCTTGGACTATATCGACCTCTTGGACTGTCAAGGAAGCGTTTATGTTAATGTCAAGGACTGTTGTAAACTCCTGCTAAAGTGAAATTGGAGTTAAACTCTCCCCCTGATGTATTTTACTCTCCATTTTGTTCAAGATTTTTCCTTGTAAAATGGTTTTTCAGGAAATAAGTTTTCAAGTGATATTTTCAGTTATTTGGTAGATATATACATACATATCTCCAAAGTTGTTAAAATTGAGATCCTAACTTAGATCTATGGGGTAGTCAGGATCGGAATTAACCCACGTAGGATCGTGAATCGAAATGTAGATAGTAGAATCGCATTGAGAATTTTGGATCACAAAATCGTAGATCAGGATCGGGATATTAATAACTATGCATATCTTTTTTTGGGTGGATGAGATGAAAAAAAAGAAGAAAGAGAAAGAGGAGTCGGATGAGAGAGAAAGAGGTTATATCTAAAAAAATAGTTTACAAGGGAAAAAAATGATTTTCACTGAAATGACTTTCTACTTTTTTTTATTGCCAAACACCTGAAACTAGAAAAGTCATTTTCTGAAAAATGATTTTCCACCCACCAAATGTACCCTAAATTTTGTTATGATTTCTCCCCATTTTTACTCATAGGGGTGTGTGGGACCATGATCCCCAAAAAGAGTTAACTAATCAAGCAATTCCCTCATTTGCTAATCTTTTCTCAAATTTCACAAATCAGGTAGAAAAATCGGTAGTTGGATTAATCAAATTCGTGTAGTACTTCTCAAATTAATCTCAAATCACAAGCATTCAAGTACTTAAAATAATACTCATGAACATGAAGAACACAACTTTCTATTTATTCAAAATGAGAATTCAAGCACAAACCATGAAAATCTAATTAAACTTCATTATTTCGGTTTACAAGTCCCTAGAAAATAGAAATCTACTCACTCATACCTATTAGAAGCATGAAATATGTTCTAAACATGGTATTCAAACCTCAAAACAAATAAAATATGAAAAGGATTGAACGAGCTCTTAAGAGAATTCTGTTGAATCTTTAGATCTCGGGTGGAACTTTCTTTGCAAATGCCGCAAAATTCTTCTCAATTTCGATCTTTTCTTATCTTCTCAATGGTGAAAAGGGATGATTCACCAAAAATACGGATGCCACCCTTTTTTTCTTCCTCCAAAAATAATTGTACAAAAAAACCCAGTGCGTAGAAAAATAGGCCTCCACGGTCAGTGGCCTTCACCACGGGCGGACCGTGGTGGCCACTGCCTGGCCATTCATCGCTCCATTCTTGAAATTGTTACCACGACGTGGTCACCCATGGTGGCGGTCCATGGAGTCTTTAATCTTGCCAAAAATAGAGAAATTGCTAGTGTTTGGCTTTCAAACCTGCAAGTTTTCGCCAAAAACAACAAAAGCAAGCGTAATAGAGAAATAGAGAAATAAACATACATTTGCAATCCAAATGTTCTCTAATCTACTATCAAAACTCCCTAAAATCAAGGCAAAATATGCACTTATCAAGGATCATCGATCATCTTGTTTGTAGATAAGTATCTGACAACTTCCTTTTGCTTTATTGCGTCCCTCACAAAGTGGTAATGTCTCTTAATATGCTTAGCTTTACTGTGAAACTTAAGATCTTTAGCATATTGAATTGTTGCAGTACTATCGCACCACATCTTCCATGGGATCACCAACTCTCAGAGTGAGATTGAGATCCTAGAGAAAGCTCCTAAGCCAAATTACCTCTTGAGTAGCAAGGCAACAAGCGACATACTCGGCTTCCATAGTCGATAAAAATATGCAATCTTGCTTCTTATACTGCGCCATGATATCGCTCTTCCACCAAGAGTGAAAACATATCTGGAGGTTGACCTCGACTCATCTAGCTCAGCACCCTATCCTGCGTCAAAATATCCGCTCAGCTTTAGGTCTTCACCTTGGTAACATAATACCAAGTATGTGGTTCCACGAAGATAGCCATTATTCTCTTGATGGCTTGCCAATGAGAAGGCCCTAGGTTGTTTTGGTAACGACTTACCAATGCAACCGCGAAGCAAATGTCGGGTCACGTACAAAGGAACCTTGCTCATTTTCTGTTTTTTCATCATTTATCTTAGGACATTGTTCAAGACGCAAAGCCATACATTTTTCAACCGAGTGACAATAGGTTTGGATTGATTCATTGTAACCACTCTAGTACTTTATCAATATGTTCCTTTTGGCTTAGACCAAACAGTTTCTTAGAACAATTCCTAACTTTCCCCATGCCTAGGACATACCTGGCTTCACCAATGTCCTTTATCTCGAAGAGAGAGGACAACCAATGCTTGGTATCATTGATCATCTCCAAGTTGTTTCCAGCTAGTAGTATGTCATTAATACACAATATAAGGAACAAGATCCCTAGTGTTGTTCTCTTGACATACTCACAATGGTCTTCAGAAACCATGGATAAGCCAAATGAGGTGATTGCTTCATGAAATCTATGGTACCATTATCTGAAAGACTGCTTGGGACCGTATATGGATCTTCTGAGTCGACAAACTTTATCCTCGTTACCTTTTGATACAAAACTAATAGGTTATGCCATATAGATATCATGTTGGCAATTAAATTTCTTAGGGATCCTTCTAAAGCTTATTTTGCATGTCACACGGTCGTGTCAAGGTACAAATGGCTCATGTTCCATCTCGATCTGTGCAAGACAAAGAAAGTGAATTGGCGATATGTTATAGAGGCGCATCAGCTTGCAAAACAAGCTTCGAAAGGACATATCCTTGATATTGTAATGTAATTTTTTTATTGTTGTTGTCTCAATTGAAAAAAAAAAGAAATAAAAAAACATGTGTACTAACAAATTTATATTTATATAAATGAGTTCCAAAAATAATAAAATAGGTGATTTGAAGGATCAGGTCCCTACTAATATTCCAAAATCCGAATCGTTATTGCATTTTCTCTAAACAAAATATTATACTACATTTTTCTAAAGTAATACGCATTCAGTAACTTTAAATTTCAAAGAGCTAAAAAGATATAATGTCGTTAGCAACATAGCATGTTATGATTAAACTCCCTACCAACACTAATAAAAATGACTTTAAAATACATATTACGGAAAAAGAATTTGGCAAAGAAGGAGAATACAATAAACTAAACATCATTAAGGGAGGGATCTTTGTCTTGTCACTAGGCAAGATCATGATCTCCCTTAACGCTAGCTTTTCTAGCTTTCCTAATACAACAGGGATAAACAACAACAAAAAATTCCTACAACTAGAAAGGATACTTCTACATTCCCACAGAGGTGTAGTCTTCCCCAAGAAGAGGACGTCTCTACATTCCCACAGAGTGGAAGACGGAATTGAACGGCTCTGGTCAAGTATGTGTGTATGTTGATGTTATTGAAACTGAATAAGATTAGCCCTCTGAAGAGCATTCTCTAACAGCTTGCATTTCCATCTAATCATCCAAGAACCCGAAAGCAAGGGTAGAGACACAGAGTTTTCTTTGTTAACTTGAAAGTCATCCCATATTGCCCGCCTAAACGGCCATTTTGTGTTTTTGGACACCAAGTACCATCACATATGAAGGTTGCTTGCAAATGCCCTGACAATCCCAATGACCATCGAAAAGCCAGGAGTTGATCCCCTTGAGGTTTTCCAACCTTCTCAAAGGGTCCAAACCCAGAAGCTTTTCAAGTTTTTATCAAGATTGACTGATGAGTTATTGAAAACGTGGAGGTTCTTGGCAATTTGGCATGCCAGATCATGCATAATGTGAGTTGGTGATTATCCTTTGTTCACCGGCAAACAAAACCTCTTTAGAAAAGGAATAATCTCTAACAGATGATTCGAGGTTTCCGAATGATCTTCACAGAAGATGCAAAGAGTGTCTAAAAGTAAACTCAAGCTCCATTTCCTTGTTTTATACCTTGTGGGGAGGGCATCATGGAATACCCTTCCAAAATAGCATTTTCCATTTGGAGGGTAGCTCAAGAGCCCAAAGCTTCTTCAGCATCTTTTGGTCTTTTGCAATGTTGTGCCTCTTCATCTGCAGTTGATCACCTACCTGCTGTTGTTTCCAACTGTAACAAGTCACTCAAAAGGGTAATAGTTTTGCAAGCTGGCACAGATGACCATTTGCCTAAACCCACCTAGGACTTAATATCAAATAACACTTGACACAGTAATACACTATCAAGCATGGACTTTTCAGCAATCAACACCTGGAAAGCGAACGATGAACACGGTAACGAGTTTCAGAACATTACATAGTGAAACGATTACCACTAATCGTCTAACCTTACATTGCAAAGATACATCTCAAAAATCTCATGGACCCAGCGCACAACATTGGTGAATAAACCAAAAACTACATAAAACACTTGCTACAATCTATACAGAGGCATTTGTTGGACCCTCATTCCCACTGTTATCAGGAGGCTGAGAAGCAGAAGCAGAAGCAGAAGCAGGAGCAGGAGCTAACAACAATGGAGCTTCTTTCTTTTCAGGGACAGAGGGCTCAGCAGTTTCACGTTTAGCAGCCCAGGCCCGAAGAGGAGGCTCAAAATGCTTGCTGGCCACATCAGGGGGTGGTGCATCTTCTCCGGGAAGAACAAGAAGTCCCTTTTCTCTAAGGGAAGATGGCTCATTGTAGCACGCATTCCACAATGAGTCAACCAGCTGCCTCTCTTCCCTAGCAGCTCCAAGCTCATCTGGTGACATCATCGTTATTCCTTTAATACGTTCCTCAAGCAGCTGCTTCATTTTCTCACCATCCTCAAGGGAACTGTCGCTGGAACTGTCAGACTTTCCACGCGTAAGCTCTAGCAAACCCTGAAGGGCAGCTTCTCGCACAGTTGCATCTTCACTAGAGGCAAGGTGCATCAACATCCGAGGGAACCCCAGTTCAGTAACCACATTACAATCTGAGAGGTTTTCCCGTAGAAGATAGTGGAGCAAATTCAATGCTTTCCTGCAAAAATAATAAGCGCTGTAAGGAATTACAAATTCCAGTAATCCGAACTACTCCAAGCATCCCAAAATTATAATGATGCATCCAGCATCCCGCCATCATACTGGGAGTAAGGAATCAGGGGATGCAGAGTGGCTGCTGCACACCTCTAAATTTGTTTCTTATTCTTTCTGGCACTAGATTCTCACCACACATGAATCCATGGTCAAAAAGAAACTGGACATGGCAAACAGACGTCACATTACCTTTGAAATCTTACATTCTCAGAGCTTAAAGCATCTCTTAATGCAGCATAACCATTTGCAAGGCGAAATGCTGCAATTCCTGGCTTGTTGTGACGGATTAAAGCTGCAGACCATTTCCATATCAAAAAAGCATCCATATTACTACCCAGAAATATACACAACCAGAGTTGAGAAAATAATCTTACAGAGAAACCCACATGAAAGAAAAGGCAAGAGGTAATAGGACAAGGAAAGAATACTCACATGATATAGCACCCAAAGCTTGTGTACGTACATTCATTTCAGGGTCTGAAATTAGGTTCGTAAGAAGTGGCTCTAAACCACTTGCTTCCATTACCAGCTGTTGACTCCTAGGATTATTCTGAACAATGGTTGAAACAACATCTGCAGCCTTTGCTCGGATGTTAGGATGCTTGTTTTTCAGATAACCAAGGAGAGGTAACAACCCTCCAATCGAATGCAGATCTGTCATCCAGACACAACCACCATTTCCGTCAGTAAGGCACACAACTAAAATTAGTAGCCCCAGTGGAGATTCCATAAAGTGCACTAGAAATGAAACGCTCTGCAACTTTCCCTTTGTCAAATGGTTTCAATTTTCTGAATCGTTCTGCATGCTTTTTTCAAATTCATTCAAATGTCCAAATGGGCTTTGTTAAATCTATAAAGGAAATTAAATACCCATATGTATTATGCAGTAACTATATTACACCCCAAATTGTTAGCTCTATATATTACTATTACTAAAGGAGGAATCATAGCAGCAGCTGTTTAACATTGTCCATCACACTTTCTCATATGCTTGATGCTAACAACCACTATGCCTCATCCCTCACTCAGACCAACCTCTTGCCTTGTGAGTCCCTGCCCTAGGCTTTGCTAAAAAAAATAGAAACATACAGTATGGCATCACCATTCCTCATAAACACGTTATCCAAAATTAGTGTACTACTGTCCTCCATTATAGCGTTTCTGGCTCCACTCAGTGGACCCTCCTAGTTTCTGTCCACCACTAACCAAATTGTGCTCCTCATACGAGGTATCCAAAATTAGTGAACCATATTCTGTTCTAGTCAGACAAGGACTGACTACATAAGCCAACCCATTAACTCAGGAACTGTGATTCAGAATACTCACATATAACAGCTCCATGAAACTACCTAAGAATTGCCCATGCGTATGGACTTGATTCCAAGAAAATGGATAAGAAATGCCAACAATTCCATGAAACTAGCAAAGCTGGTCCATCTGAAAGGTGCTTGGTTTACAGGAGGGATGAGTGAAGGTGAAGGATCTAAATGGAAACATATTGAGAAGATGTGATAGTTATGAAGGTCATTGAATGGGGGTTGATGAAGACAATAATACCCAGTCTCAAGCTGAATGATCAACTACAGTACCTCTTCGGCTTGGGACCTCCATCATGACAATATAGGGGGTGAGAGAATACTTGGTTAAGGGAGAGAGAGAAAGAGAGAGAGATGACAACAATATCTTTCTTTCTTTTTCCTTTTTTTTTGGGGGGGGGGGCATAATTGAACGATGTACAGATAACAGTCAGGGAATATAAAATCTTTTTTTAAAAAAAATGCTAAAATATAATAGCCCATTGCCATTGCAGCACCGCAAGTGCCAGTTCTTTAGAGCATTAGACACCAACACCGGCAACTTGCACTGAGCACACTCCCCATCATCCAACTGTCTCACGTATAGTTCACGTGCACATACCTGCATCTACTTGCTTTCATGCTCTTACTTGCATTGAACTACAAACTACAAGCTACACTTCTTCAAATGCTCTAGCTCTAAAGAACATGCCCTAAAGATAACTTCACTCTTGAAAAGCTAGGATAGATACACATAGGAAGCAACCAGTATAACTATAACCTATGAATTCCATAATGGCATAAACAATATATGAAACCTACAATTGAAAAGCCAGGAATATAGGCAAGTAGTAACAACCAATGTGGACATCAACTACTATGAATTCCAAAATGGCAGAACAAATAGTATGCCAACAAGGTTGCCAAAGTAATATGATCAGAAACCTACAACTTTTCTTGTCCCTATAAGCAGCGATGGCGAAATTTTTTCCGACCCGAATACCTGAATTTGTACGACCTGGAATAAACCTGGTTTGGTAATAAATTTTTTGTCCGAATTTTGACATTGGACGAATTGACTGAATATCAGACACAATATTTTTCATTATTCTATGGTTCGAACTGAATTTTGACTTGCACTTAGGTTCGTCCGAATTGTCTCATCCCAACTTTAGCATTGACCAACCAGAACTTGACCCGGAACTGAATTTTTGCCTGTGCTACCTATAAGTTTGTTTATAATTCATCCTACAAAAGTTGTTCCAAACAAAGTACAATATAATATTGCCATTTGCCATATCTAATTATCAATAGATTCCAACACTTCTTGTACAAGGCACCAAATTTTCAAACAAAAATAAGGCTAAGGTTAATGCAGTGTACTCATACCATTTGCCATATCAATAGATTCCACATGCTCCTGCAGCTCATCCAACATATCTGCCAAAAAATAGTGACAATAAGCCCATAAGAAACCGGCATACAAGAAGAAATTATAGAATAATGTTCTTTCACTTTGTTGCCGCCGCATCACTCTTGACATTACCTTCGATTTCAGCAGGAGTAACTCCTTGAGATTCCAAGACTTCGTCCGGTGTTTTCATAACTTGAGCGATCTCTTTCATCCTCTTGATAACATCAACGGTCTGTGCTTGCATGGCTTCCATGAACCATTTCCGATCCTCTTCGCTGGTGACCATATCATTCAAATATCATAAGGACAATACATTGCACACTCAGAGTAAAGAAAATTTACAAATTATATTGCAATCTTCTCCGACATTCTAAAATGTTAACATGTTGCCAACTCTCTGACGGGCCTATCATATTGATGAACACAAAACATTCTCAAAATGACCTTTGCTAGCAGTTGGAGTTTATCATTGCGAGGGCCAAACATAAGTTTTCCTTCAAATTCAAGTTCGAGCAAACATGTTTTATTTACCCTAATTCTTGCAGCAAAAGCAATTCGAGATTTCAATCAATTCATTAAGTGAAAGGACAAGAAGCCGAGTTCAAAGCAGCAGAATTGAAAGAGAAAGCTGGGTTGAACCCAGAAAAATACCTGAGCTGGCGTTGAGGTTGAGTGCCGTCTGAATGTGAAAGACTCCATTTTAGGAGACCTTCCCAATTGGGGTTGTCTTGACTCATTGAAATCAGTTGATAGTCGACTGTTTATCTTGTACGCTGCGAAGCCTCTCTCAGAAATTGATGGTTTGGGGGAGTGAGAACTCTTGGTTGTTTATATATGGAGAGGTGTCGAGAGGGTTCGGGAGATCTGTCCTGGGTTCGCCTGTTTCAAGGGAAACAAGAGAACAATGTAGAAATAGAATGCGGTCCATACAATACAGAAAGGAAAACTTTACTCCGCCGGGTTGGAATTTGGAATGGCAATAGAAACGGCTTTTCTTCTTCTTGATTATTACTTGGGTAGAGGGGCAAAAAAAAAACACTTTTGAGTTGCATATCCTCAAAAATTAACCATGTATCCTCAGAAAGTAACCATGTATTGTTGAGGTACCTTCTTTTTTATTTGTCAATTTAATTTCCTTGTCAATTAAATTTTACAAATTTTGACTATTAATATCTCAATGTATATAATATTCTATTATACGTAAGTATTATCATTAGATTCGTAACAAAAAATATTATAATAAAAACATAATATTATAATTTTTTGATAAATAGACAATGAGATATTTTCAGTCAAAAAAGAACATTGTAGACCGCGTAATATTTATTAGATGACAGTTATTGTAAAACGGAGGTAGTATTTCTTTTCCATGAAGTCGTAGGACAACTTTTAGTTACAATTCAACTAGTCTTTATCCTCGTGTAATACACGGGTTATTCTGTTTTATTTGTTGATTCGATTTAATTATCATATTTACTATTCGTCGCCCCCCCTCCTCTTTTACTATTGCCACCCACTTTTTCATAATAATTTTCAATATCATCCTTAACCCTCGCAATTCACTCTCTAACTTCTCTCTAGTTTCTCTCTAGAAAACGCTCTCAAACAACCAACAACGGCCGCCAACACAATAATAATAATAATAATAATATTTACAAAATTTTATTTAAAAAAATTCGACCAAAAAACCCAACAGACACGGTTGCCGCACGCAAAATGTCGCGGCGTGGCCCCATGTCGATCGCGACCCTCACCGCAGCTGAGCTGCGACCGACGTGCGGTGATGCCACGGTGCCGCCGCATTTCGCGTGCGGCAACCGTGTTTGTTGTGTTTTTTCATCGAATTTTTTTTAAATAAAATTTTGTAAATATTATTATTATTATTATTATTATTTTGAATTTTATCTTGAATTTCAAAAACCGTTAATTTATTAATAATAACATTGCAATTTAATATTAATAACGATAATAATAATGATATTATTAATAACAATAATAATAATGATGATGATAATAATAATAATGATAGTATTAACAATAATAATAATTATTATAAAATTTCATTTTAAAAAAATTAATCGAAAAAACCCATCAAATACGGTTGTCGCATGTAATGGCCGCACGTCGGTCGCGGCTCAGCCGCGACTAGAGTCGCGATTGACGTGTGGTCACGCCGCGGTGTCGCCGCATTTTGCATGCGGCAACCGTGTCTGCTATGTTTTTTGTCGAAATTTTTTTAATAAAATTTTGTAATTATTATTATCATCATAATTATTGACATTATAGGTTGAATTTCAAAAACCGTTAATGATTTTTGATATAATTCAATTATTGATTATTGGATGATAATACACTGAACTTTAGGGGTATTGTCGTATTGGACAATAATGCACTGAACTATTTTTTTAGACTCTAATACACTGAACTTTGAGGGTATTGAACAATAATGCATTCAGACCAGTTCAGCTGGTGGTTGACGTGGTTGGTTGTCCTACTTTGAGAAGTCGTTTTTCTATTTTGTTCAGAAAAAAATTTTGTCGTGTAAGAAAGTACACATAAGCAGTATGACTAATGTATTTTTTTGGAAAAAAATAGAAAACGACACATCAAAGTATGATAGTCACTGCGTCAACTACCAGCTGAATTGATCTGAGTGCATTATTGTCCAATACCCTCAAAGTTCAGTGTATTAGAGTACAAAAAAAGTTTAGTGTTTTATTGTCCAATACCCTTAAAGTTCAGTGTATTATCATTGAATAATCCTTGAATTATCTGATATTGAGATAATAAAAGAAGATGAGAGAGAGGAGAGAGAATGATAAGAGCAAAAAGGGAATTTGGGGGGCGACATCAGTAAAAGAGGGTCATGTATAACAATGTCCTTAATTATAAGTATATTTTCTATATCTTTTTTCAATGATGCTCAATTTGTAGGAATTTTAGTCTTATGGAGTGTTTGGTTCATGGAGTTTCCTAGAAAAGTTTTTCAACTTTCCCAAATTCATCAAAATTTTTCATGTTTGGTTGCAAAATAAGAATAGGAAAGTTTTGTAGTGAGTCTCAATATTTTCCCATGTTAAATGGGAAAATGTTTCCCATGGGAGGGGTTGAGAAAGTTTGTTTCCCATGGGAAAGGGAAAGTATTTTAATCAAACTTCTCAGTACCCCAAAAAACTATTTTATAAATAAAAAAATGAGGGTAATTTAGACATTCCTACAAACTTTTCTACAAACTTTCCTATGATTTCAAGTGTAAACCAAATACTGTGAAATATTCTTTCCTATAAAAAATTTTCCCAGTAAAAACTTTCTTTTCTTTCCCATGAAATATTTTCCTGGGAAAGAACTAAACACATCATTAGGGTTTTGTAAATAGGCATTCTTATTTTTCATGCAATCAGATCAAATATATTGTCATTAGTTTTTTTCCTTGTTAAATTTTAGCGTCAACCATTTCTATGATTGTAAATTTTGATTCTTAAACTATATTTTACATATAAGTCCAAGATCAATATTAGTAAAGTAATTAATAAATTGAACTTTGTAATTTTCTCTTTATTTATAGCCATATAAAATATTATCAAAGTAGAATTTTCACATTTGGGAGATTCTACCATAGTTGAAAATGTTTTCAACTTTGGTAGTTGAAATGTATAATTATCCTTAGTTTTACCATTAAAAATTAATATATATATATATATTCACCATATGACTTGTTACAATAAGTAAATCTATATGTTAAGTTATAATTTTTTACAAAATTGAATATTTTTAAGGAAATTTTACCATAGTTGACTTTTTTTTCAACTATTGTAGTTGAAAAGTGAAAATATAATTAATTTTACCATAAAAATTAAAAATCAATGTAGGTTGATCAAAGTAAAACTTGTTACAATAACTAACCATGTTTAGGAGGATATAAATCTTTTTAACAAATATGATTTATTTTTGATAAATGAATGATATAAAATTTCCAACTACTATGGTTGAAAATAAATTCAACTATTTTGTCTTACCCTAATTGTAAAACCCCAGAAAAAAAAATACCAGTAGAAATACCGTTAAGATGATAAAACATGACTTTATTTCGTTATATGTTTACCTGTTGATCACACGGAGCTTTTAGGACCGCGAGTGTATTCGTAGTAATTTTTAGAGTCTTAAAAATATCAGTTAGGAATTTTTGGGACTTCGGGTGAAAAATCTTTTTATCAGTTGAGAGAGTTTTTATCTGTCTTTCTTAAGTTTTATTGTTATAGGGTTTATGAGGTAATATATATTTATTTAGAAATTGCTAGATGGGATTTATGATGTCATGGGGGTGATGTCATTCATCAAAATATATCTGATTTTGTTGTGATTTTCGTCCGTTTTCCCCCAACGAATTCCCATTTCTTTGCTGCACCCACTACCCATGCAAGCCTTAGTACTATCCAATCCTAGGTTGCCACGTGTCCCTTTTCTTTTTGTTTTCTTTCTCTTTCCCGTATCCCTCTTTCTCTCTCTATTCCCTTCCTCTTTCTCTCTCCTTTCCCCCTCCCTCTCCTTATACTCCTTCTACTGCACATTGCTTCGACGAGAACACCCCCCTCCATTTTCTTTTCTTCCTTCTTCTTCCTCCTTTTCTTCTTCTTCCTCTTTCCTTCCTCATCTTCCTTTCTCCATCTTCTCCTTCTTTTTCTCGCCTCGACCCAGTAACCCTACACAGCCACCACCCTTTCACCACCTTGAGCCACCCCAACCACCACCCGCACAGACCGTGACCCCGACCACCTTCCGACCATCTTCCGACCACCTGACCGCCCAGCCGCCCCCCCGAGCTCCCCCACGTCTTTTCCTTCCTTGTCTCCTCGTGCCCTAGTTGCACCCTTCCCTGCTGCCGCCAACGCCGACCACCGCCACCCGGGACCCGCCGGAGTTCACGCCGGCCTTGGCCGCCGCCCGGTCCCACCTCTTCTAGCTTGGACCCATTGTTTGTGCCTCTCTCTCTTTCTCTCTATAAATTAATATGGGTATTATGTGTTAGGGTTAGTTTAATCATGTATTAATATTGCTAATGTGTTATTAGTGTAGTGAGCTTGTGTTTATACTGTTAATAATAAATAAATACATGTTAGTTTGTTAATGTGTAATATTAGGGTGTGGTTAGTGTGTTTTTACAAGTTAAAATGGCTAAATATAAATGGTTATATTAAACCTTGATGTTATATGTTATAATATTAATCATGTATGATTATTAGTATGTTAATGCCAAGTTTATCAAATATATTGCTATATTATATGTTGTGATTATTACAAAGTTTAGTTTATTTTATATCCTATGTTCTCATAGTATTAAGTTAATGTTATTACAATATTACTAGTACTAGTATTTTCTTAAAAGTTTGGTCCATTTTATTATTCTCAAGGTATTTTGAAAGTATAATATTACAAGTATTATTATATTACTAAGTTTATGGTTATTTTTTTTGAAAGGAAATGTTACAAAGTAATATTTATTAAAGTAGTTAATGTGAAATGTTACTAATTTATATTAATATTTTAAAAAGTGTTACCACTAAGTGTGGTGTTATCTTGACATTGTTTTAAGTAATACTAATAGGGTTTTACATTACTTCGTTGAATAAAGTGCTTTGTGTTATATTACGATTATTATGGGGATAAGTTTATCCTTATGGAACTTCTTAGTTATTCTTGAAATTTCAAAGTGGAAGTATTAAGCTTACAAAAACTATTTCATCAAATATTAAGCCCTTAAAATAAGGTTCATATAGTTACTCTCTTTTAAAAGTTATTTTGAATTTCAAGATTTTATTACTATGATTATTAGTGTTGAAAGTTATTTTTATGATATTACTAAGGTACTAATATATAGTTACCTTTGAAGTGTATAATACAAATATCTATCGTATTTTATGATCCTTAAATACTAAGAGTGATTGTGACGTAAAGTTGGGGTTGAAAATATAATTATTATTTTACGAGGTTATTAGGTGATATAAAGGTTATTAAGTTTATTTTTTTTTATAGAGTCCTTATTTATTAGAAAATCTCTTGAGAAGCGTATTAGTTCTATTAATCGAAATATTGGATTAAGTAGTAGGTACATAGATGTAAAGCTTTATGTTTCTACATGTTCTAAGTATCAAGTGTAAAATCATTTCAAGGTTATTCTTGAGACCTAGGAATATGTTTAAGAACCCTAAATATGTGTTGTTATTAATTAAATGTGATAAGAGTAACCTAGTGCGGTGAAATGCATGTCTAGTGGCATATTGGTAAATATAGTGAATAGTGCCATGCAAGATATGAAATAAAGTATCTAGTTATTATTTGATTTCATGCAATATGGTTGAGTATAAATTCTTGGTTAAGTTTTATGAAAGAAATTGTGTGATTTGTGATTAAACGAAATAACCTATAATTTGGGAAGGGTAGTTAGGATGTTAAAGAAATCGTTAGAGCACGTGCTGATTTTAGACCCTTTTACTAGGCTGAGCGAGGAATCGAATCGTAGAGCTCCGTATCTGCTTGTTGATTGAAGTTTGTCGTAGCAGGTAATACTATATCATATTCCCTGTGAATGCCCTTAAGCGTTTTATATTAATATGCATTCCCCGAAGGGACCTTATTAAAGTGTTAAAATTGATTTGTTGAAATGTTATCGTTATTGAGTTTTGGATTTATGATGGTTTTGTCTGTTTTGGATTGAGCTTGTTTGATGGTTTTCATTAAAAGTTTTGTGGAAAGTTGTTTATGACATGAAAGGAATTGGATCTTGATAACCAGGACTTAACTAACGGATCTGAGTTAAAAGCGGGTCAAGAGATCGGTGATGCTTGGTGTTATGGATGTGAATTTAGGCGATCGATCGAATAGGTATATATATTGCAGTCTGGGACTCAGAAAGAAAAGAAAAGACAAGAAAGAAAATGAGTTGTCTGATCGGTCGAATTATGTTGTTTATGCGAGTCATGGGGACTCGAATCATGTTCTGAGTCTTTGACTCAGGGATAGTGTGGAACCCCGCCCGCTATTAAAAATTGGATGGAAGGAAATTATTATTCTGTTTTCACATAAGATTTCGAATTGTAACCCCTCTCCTTTAAAATGTGTTCAAATGTTTATGCAAATGTTTATAAATGCGTAGGAGTAGTATTGCTGAGGTTTCCCCCCTCATTTGTGAAATGTTTTGTTTTCAGGTACGGACCAGTAACTTGGGATATAAAGGGGCGTAGAAGTGAGGAAGAGAAGTTAGATGAGTCAAGAATAAATTGTCGTTTTGTTTTGTTTAAGTAAAGATAATATTGAGACTTGTTTAGATTGTGGTCCAATTAGTCACCTTTGTTAGAACCTTTCGCTTGCCTTGTATCTCGAAAGAGGTACGGCAGTAACGCCCAGTTTGATTAATAAGTTGAAAATCTTTCCGCTGCAATTTAATTTTTGACTTTGATCGATATGTTAGATTTAAATTTCCAGGGCGTTACAGAATGGTATCAGAGCTCTGGGTTGCAACCTGATAGCTCTTAGGAATCTATAGGTTTACCTTTAGGCCTAGGAAGCTACCTCGGAGCGAGAGTGTAGGAGGACGGGGCGAAATCGGTCTATTTGTGCTTTGTTAAAATTCATTTTCGTGTTAAATTACAGGAATGGATCCAGAATTACACCATAGATTTGATGTGGAAGAAGACCTCTTCCACGTAGGCTTCTGGAGGGAGCCCGAGGAGGCTCTGGCCCAATACGTGGAAAGAGTAATTAGGAGATAGGCCAACTGGAGATGCCCCTGCACACCACGTGTCTACGACACGAGGGGTGCATGGTCAACCTCCTCCTGATGACGCTGACGGGAGACACCACCTGGAGGTACCGGGCCTCCCAGCTACTTTCACCCATACCGCCTGAAGACCCCGAGGCGCCCTGGCTGAAAGACTGCCAGTGGTGCAGACGGGCACCAGCAGCACCAACCATCCTTGACCTGGTTCAGGCTATGGTGGAGGCCTCACCGGCCGACATCAAGGAGGTCCACCAGGACGAGGCACCGCCGGTTGACCTGACTGACGATGAGGAGGACGAGGCCGAACCGAAGCAGGATATTAAGGAGGGTCCCGTGGAGATAACCGGTGAGAGTTCGAAGTCGGACTCGGCTGACGAAGAGTTCGATGATCCGGACTAGGACCCCGAGGAGGGGAGAGGTGTTCAGAGGCGTCGTGTTTGATTTCGTTGTTTTCCTTATTTTGAACTGATCCTTTTAGAATTTGTATAAAAGTATGAGAACTTGGTAGTGCCGTGTTTTAATGTTTCTTTTTTTTCATTTTGTTTATGACGGTAATGGTTATATCATGCAAGGTTTAATGTAGTATTTCGTTTATGTTATGAAAAACATGTGTTACTTCACTTTAAACCCTCTTATATGCAGTTTCAATGGTATGAGAGTAGTGGATTTGGGCACTATGAGATGATATGACGAGATGAGAATGTTTATATTAAATGTGAAAGTTGAAAGAAAGTTGAGCATATGAAACATTAAGTGTTTATGTTAATGCATCGTCATGAAAATCCTTTATATTCCTATAAATGTAAAGTGTTGTCTACCTATGTTAGAAAGAGGGATAAGAGTACAAGCTTGGTAAGTTTTGTACCATGTTTTGTTATCATTAAAAATTGTTGGCCTAATGAAATTATTTGTGTTGGTAATTAGAGGTTCTAAAAGAATGGAAAACGATGATGGAAGGTCGCCCCAAGAGACCCCGCCACCTTCTGTTCCTTCCATGGCGGAGCTGAGACAAAAATATGCACCACTCTATGAGGCCGCAGCGAATTCAGTACATAGGGCGTCTTCATCTAATCAAACGGATGGAACTCCAACCTCAGGGCCCGATTTAACTCAGCTATTGATGATGGAACTAATGGCGGCGATCGGGCGATTCGATGGATGGCGGGACAAAAGGAAGGGAAATCCACTCTGTTTCGGGAATTCAATGCCTTGAACCCCCCATCTTACAACGGGGTAGCCGATCCCAAGATCTTCGAGGAATGGGTCAGAGACGTGGAAAAGATTTTTGACGCAATTCAGTGTCCTGAGGACAGGAAGGTAGACTTTGCAACCTATCATCTTAAGGGAGAAGCTGACTTATGGTGGATGAGCATGAAAGGAAGACAGAATGAACAAGGTTTTGGGTGGGAAAACTTGAGGAGATCTTTGAGGAAGTTTTACCCAATGGCCTTACAAAAGGCCAAAGAGAAAGAATTTCTGGAGTTGCAACAAGGGAGCGACACTGTACTGCAGTATGCTTCTAAGTTTATGGAATTATCGAGGTTTGCACCAATCTACATCGCGAATGAAGCGAAGATGAGCAGGTTTGAGGATGGGTTGAACTACAATATCTGAGGAAAAGTTGTCGTATGCACTTTCGCCTCATATCAAGATATCTTTGGAGGTGGTGCTAATGTGGAGCAGGTGCTAAGTAATCGGACGGTGCAATTGACCAAGCAGGCGACAAGAAGGAACCTCCTCGTTTTGTTCCTCAACCACCACCTACCTTCAAGAGGTTCGGGCCCGATATGTGGCAAGGTAATCGGGGGCGACCCAACAACACAGTGCGATGGCTGTAGGGCTTGTGGTAGGCGGGCATTATGCAAGAGATTGCGGAATCCACCGAGTGGTACGCTATCGTTGTGGCGATCCTAATCATGTTGTGGCTTGTCCTCATCCGGTGAAGGATCCATTTTGTGGGTGGTGCTAGCGAGGAGCTCTACCACCGAACCATCGGCGCGAGATTGAATATCCGCGAATCGACGGCCTCGCCCAAATCTGGAGGCTATAATGGCAATCGGGCAACCCAATTAGAGCACTTCCGCCACCACCACCTCGTCGGCAGCAAGCACCACGCAATCTTTGGAGGCGAGTTTATGTGATGAAGAGAGAGGAAGAGAACAATGCTGATGTTGTTACTGGTACTTTTCTTTTGTGCTCATATCATATTTATGTATTGTTTGATTCTGGTGCTAGTCATTCTTTCATATCACCTGAGATTGTGGAAAAAGCTAAATTAGTATCGTCTGAAGAAAAAGAAACTATGGTGGTATCTTTACCTACGGGAGCGGCAGTGCAGTGTGGGATGTTATATAAGAATTGTCCAATAGTGATAGGCGATCAAGAGTTCAATGCTGACTTACATCAATTTGAGTTAATGGAATTCGATGTGATTCTTGGAATGGATTGGTTGGCTAAATATCAAGCGCAGATCGATTGCCGGAAGCAGAGGGTGACTTTGAAGAGTTCAAATGGAAGAAAGGTGGTGCACTACAATAAACAACCCCGCCAAGGGGTGAGAATTATCTCCGCAGTAAAAGCTCAAAAGATGATGGGACAAGGATGTGAAGGTTTTCTGTGCAATGTGGTGGACGCTAAAGCTGAGGAAGCTTCTATCGAAATTATTCCTGTGGTACAGGAGTACTTAGATGTATTTCCTGAAGAAATTCCGGGGATGCCGCCGCAAAGGGAGGTGGATTTCTGTATCGATTTGGAACCTGGGGCTACTCCAATATCTAAAGCCCCGTATCGAATGGCCCCTGCGGAACTCAAGGAACTCAAGAAACAGCTAGATGAGTTGTTAGAAAAGGGGTATATAAGACCAAGTACCTCTCCATGGGGTGCGCCAGTGTTGTTTGTGAGAAAGAAAGATGGTAGTTTGAGGTTGCGCATTGACTACCGGGAGTTGAACAAGATTACGGTCAAGAACCGTTACCCGCTACCACGCATTGATGATCTATTCGACCAATTGAAGGGAGCTGCAGTTTTTAGCAAGATCGACCTGAGATCGGGTTATCATCAGCTGAGAATTCGGGAAGAAGATATTACCAAAACTGCTTTTCGGACCCGATATGGTCACTATGAGTTTGTGGTTATGCCCTTTGGTCTCACAAACGCTCCCGCCGCTTTTATGGATTTAATGAATCGGGTATTCAAACTTTTCTTGGATAAGTTTGTAGTGGTTTTTATAGATGACATCTTGATCTATTCAAAGACACAGGAGGAGCATGCGCAACACTTACGAAGGGTGTTGGAAACTTTGCGAGCAAATGAGTTATATGCGAAGTTTTCCAAGTGTGAGTTTTGGTTGGAGAAAGTGGCTTTTCTGGGGCACATTGTTTCAAAGGATGGAGTTGCAGTAGACCCACAGAAGGTAGAATCTGTTAGTAAGTGGCCTACACCGAAGAATGCTACGGAAGTAAGGAGTTTCCTGGGTTTGGCTGGGTATTATCGGAAGTTTGTGCAAGACTTCTCTAAGATCGCAACACCTCTCACTAACTTGACCAGGAAGTCGGTAAAGTTTGTGTGGTCCGACAAATGTGAGAAGGCTTTTCAAGAGTTGAAAAAGAGACTTACAACGGCACCTATTCTCACCTTACCTCAAGGAAACGAAGGTTTTGTCATTTATAGTGATGCCTCACATGGTGGTCTAGGGTGCGTGCTTATGCAAAATGGGAAGGTGATCGCTTATGCTTCAAGGCAGCTGAAGGCTCACGAAAAGAATTATCCTACTCATGACCTAGAACTGGCAGCAGTGGTTTTTGCTCTTAAGATCTGGAGGCACTACCTTTATGGAGTACATTGCGAAATTTTTACTGATCATCAAAGCTTGAAGTATCTCTTCACTCAGAAAGAGTTGAATCTTCGCCAAACCAGGTGGTTGGAATTTTTGAAAGATTATGATATCAATTTTCAATATCATCCCGGGAAGGCCAATGTAGTGGCAGATGCTTTGAGTCGAAGGCCTTACCCTACGGTGAATCATTTGGTGACCTTGCCAAATCAGCTATGTGAGGAATTCAACAGATTGGAACTCAATATAACAATTTCGGGGAAAGGTGCTGTGTTAAATGCTATGGAGATCCAACCGACTCTTCTGGATGAGATTAAGAATCTCCAAGAGATGGACATACAGTTGGTAAAGATAAGGGAAGAGGTGACCCAAGGAAAAGCACCAGGATTTGTTGTACACGAAGATGGAACGTTGAGATTTCACAACCGGATATGTGTACCTAATATGGAGGAGCTGAAACGAAAAATCTTGGATGAAGGGCACAACACTCCATACTCGGTACATCCACGAGGAAACAAGCTCTACAAGGACCTTAGCGACCTTTTGGTGGAGCAATATGAAGCGATTATGTGTCTCGATATGTCGTGTGAGTTAAAGCTGAACACCAGAGACCGGCAGGGTTATTACATCCGTTAGAAATTCCGGAGTGGAAATGGGACTCAATATCTATGGATTTTGTAACTGGTCTTCCTAGGACCAGGAGAAAGAACAATGCTATTTGGGTGATTGTGGATCGTTTAACTAAGTCTGCACATTTTCTCGCCATGGCTAACACTTGGACGTTGGACCAGTTAGCCCATACTTACGTAAGTGAGATAGTGCGATTGCATGGAGTTCCCAGTTCGATAGTCTCGGATAGGGACACAAGATTTCAGTCAGGATTCTGGAAAAAGTTACAAGAAGCTTTTGGTACTAAGCTAAATTTCAGCACCGCTTTCCATCCAGCTACTGATGGGCAAACAGAAAGAACGATTCAGACTTTGGAAGACATGTTGAGAGCGTGTGCCTTAGATTTTAAAGAATCATGGGACGATGAGCTAACCTTGATTGAGTTCTCCTACAACAATAGCTTCCATGCTAGTATTGGGATGTCGCCGTTTGAGGCGTTATATGGGAGAAGATGTAGGACCCCTTTGTGTTGGCAGGATATTGATGAAGCCCTCACTATTGGTCGAATTGATCCAACACACAACTCAAAGGTAAGGGTCATTCAGAAGAATGAGGGCGCAAAGTCGATGAAAAGTTACGCGATCGAAGAAGACCTTTGGAGTTTGAAGTGGGAGATTATGTGTTCTTACGTGTATCTCCTACAAAAGGAGTCATGAGATTTGGTCAATCAGGGAAATTGACTCCAAGGTATATTGGGCCATACCCTATTTTGGAGCGCATAGGGGAATTAGCTTACAAATTGGAGTTACGGGAGATCTACCTCGGTACACAACGCTTTCCATGTTTCGGTGAGAGGAAATATGTTGCAGATCCTTCGCATGTGATCGAACCAGAACCGTTGCAGTTAAGGGAAGATCTGACGTACGAGGAACAACCGGTTGAGATTTTGGACCGTAGGGAGAAGCAATTACGCAGGAAGACTGTCCCACTAGTCAAGGTACTGTGGACAAATCATGCTACAACGGAGGCCACTTGGGAAACCGAAGAAGAAATGCGCACAAAATACCCTCATCTTTTCAGCAGCTAGGTAAGTTTAAGTTTCGGGGACGAAACTTCTTAAAGTGGGGAATGATGTAAAACCCCGGAAAAAAAAAATACCAGTAGAAATACCGTTAAGATGATAAAACATGACTTTATTTCGTTATATGTTTACCTGTTGATCACACGGAGCTCTTAGGACCGCGAGTGTATTCGTAGTAATTTTTAGAGTCTTAAAAATATCAGTTAGGAATTTTTGGGACTTCGAGTGAAAAATCTTTTTATCAGTTGAGAGAGTTTTTATCTGTCTTTCTTAAGTTTTATTGTTATAGGGTTTATGAGGTAATATATATTTATTTAGAAATTGCTAGATGGGATTTATGATGTCATGGGGGTAATGTCATTCATCAAAATATATCTGATTTTGTTGTGATTAACGTCCGTTTTCCCCCAACGAATTCCCATTTCTTTGCTGCACCCACTACCCATGCAAGCCTTAGTACTATCCAATCCTAGGTTGCCACGTGTCCCTTTTCTTTTTGTTTTCTTTCTCTTTCCCGTATCCCTCTTTCTCTCTCTATTCCCTTCCTCTTTCTCTCTCCTTTCCCCCTCCCTCTCCTTATACTCCTTCTACTCTGCTGCTGCTGTTGCTCGACGAGAACACCCCCAGCCCCCCCTCCATTTTCTTTTCTTCCTTCTTCTTCCTCCTTTTCTTCTTCTTCCTCTTTCCTTCCTCATCTTCCTTTCTCCATCTTCTCCTTCTTTTTCTCAGTCCTTGCCCCGACCCCCAGAACCCTACACAGCCACCACCCCTTTCACCACCTTCGAGCCACCCCAACCACCACCCGCCGCCGCTGCACCGTGACCCCAGCCACCTCCCGACCACCTTCCGACCATCTTCCGACCACCGGACCGCCCAGCCGCCACCCCGAGCTCCCCCTCTTCTTTTCCTTCCTTTTCTCCTCGTGCCCTAGTTGCACCCTTCCCTGCTGCCGCCAACGCCGACCACCGCCGCCACCCAGGACCCGCCGGAGTTCACGCCGACGCCCAGCCGCCGCCCCGGTCCCACCTCTTCTAGCTTGGACCCATTGTTTGTGCCCTCTCTCTCTTTCTCTCTCTATAAATTAATATGGGTATTATGTGTTAGGGTTAGTTTAATCATGTATTAATATTACTAATGTGTTATTAGTGTAGTGAGCTTGTGTTTATACTGTTAATAATAAATAAATACATGTTAGTTTGTTAATGTGTAATATTAGGGTGTGGTTAGTGTGTTTTTACAAGTTAAAATGGCTAAATATAAATGGTTATATTAAACCTTGATGTTATATGTTATAATATTAATCATGTATGATTATTAGTATGTTAATGCCAAGTTTATCAAATATATTGCTATATTATATGTTGTGATTATTACAAAGTTTAGTTTATTTTATATCCTATGTTCTCATAGTATTAAGTTAATGTTATTACAATATTACTAGTACTAGTATTTTCTTAAAAGTTTGGTCCATTTTATTATTCTCAAGGTATTTTGAAAGTATAATATTACAAGTATTATTATATTACTAAGTTTATGGTTATTTTTTTTGAAAGGAAATGTTACAAAGTAATATTTATTAAAGTAGTTAATGTGAAATGTTACTAATTTATATTAATATTTTAAAAAGTGTTACCACTAAGTGTGGTGTTATCTTGACATTGTTTTAAGTAATACTAATAGGGTTTTACATTACTTCGTTGAATAAAGTGCTTTGTGTTATATTACGATTATTATGGGGATAAGTTTATCCTTATGGAACTTCTTAGTTATTCTTGAAATTTCAAAGTGGAAGTATTAAGCTTACAAAAACTATTTCATCAAATATTAAGCCCTTAAAATAAGGTTCATATAGTTACTCTCTTTTAAAAGTTATTTTGAATTTCAAGATTTTATTACTATGATTATTAGTGTTGAAAGTTATTTTTATGATATTACTAAGGTACTAATATATAGTTACCTTTGAAGTGTATAATACAAATATCTATCGTATTTTATGATCATTAAATACTAAGAGTAATTGTGACGTAAAGTTGGGGTTGAAAATATAATTATTATTTTACGAGGTTATTAGGTGATATAAAGGTTATTAAGTTTATTTTTTTTATAGAGTCCTTATTTATTAGAAAATCTCTTGAGAAGCGTATTAGTTCTATTAATCGAAATATTGGATTAAGTAGTAGGTACATAGATGTAAAGCTTTATGTTTCTACATGTTCTAAGTATCAAGTGTAAAATCATTTCAAGGTTATTCTTGAGACCTAGGAATATGTTTAAGAACCCTAAATATGTGTTGTTATTAATTAAATGTGATAAGAGTAACCTAGTGCGGTGAAATGCATGTCTAGTGGCATATTGGTAAATATAGTGAATAGTGCCATGCAAGATATGAAATAAAGTATCTAGTTATTATTTGATTTCATGCAATATGGTTGAGTATAAATTCTTGGTTAAGTTTTATGAAAGAAATTGTGTGATTTGTGATTAAACGAAATAACCTATAATTTGGGAAGGGTAGTTAGGATGTTAAAGAAATCGTTAGAGCACGTGTTGATTTTAGACCCTTTTACTAGGCTGAGCGAGGAATCGAATCGTAGAGCTCCGTATCTGCTTGTTGATTGAAGTTTGTCGTAGCAGGTAATACTATATCCTATTCCCTGTGAATGCCCTTAAGCGTTTTATATTAATATGCATTCCCCGAAGGGACCTTATTAAAGTGTTAAAATTGATTTGTTGAAATGTTATCGTTATTGAGTTTTGGATTTATGATGGTTTTTGTACTGTTTTGGATTGAGCTTGTTTGATGGTTTTCATTAAAAGTTTTGTGGAAAGTTGTTTATGACATGAAAGGAATTGGATCTTGATAACCGGACTTAACTAACGGATACGAGTTAAAAAGCGGGTCAAGAGATCAGGTGATGCTTGGTGTTATGGATGTGAATTTAGGCGCTGATCAGTCGAATAGGTATATATATTGCGAGTCTGTGGGACTCCGAAAGAAAAGAAAAGAAAAGACAAGAAAGAAAATGAGTTGTGCGCTGATCAGTCGAATTATGTTGTTTATGCGAGTCATGGGGACTCCGAATCATGTTCTGCGAGTCTTTGACTCCGAGGGATAGTGTGGAACCCCGCCCGCTATTAAAAATTGGATGGAAGGAAATTATTATTCTGTTTTCACATAAGATTTCGAATTGTAACCCCTCTCCTTTAAAATGTGTTCAAATGTTTATGCAAATGTTTATAAATGCGTAGGAGTAGTATTGCTGAGGTTTCCCCCCTCATTTGTGAAATGTTTTGTTTTCAGGTACGGACCAGTAACTTGGGATATAAAGGGGCGTAGAAGTGAGGAAGAGAAGTTAGATGAGTCAAGAATAAATTGTCGTTTTGTTTTGTTTAAGTAAAGATAATATTGAGACTTGTTTAGATTGTGGTCCAATTAGTCACCTTTGTTAGAACCTTTCGCTTGCCTTGTATCTCGAAAAGAATGCAGCGATGCTTGATTTGATTAATAAGTTGAAAATCTTTCCGCTGCAATTTAATTTTTGACTTTGATCGATATGTTAGATTTAAATTTCCAGGGCGTTACACTAATGGCAAAATAGTTCCCAACTCTAAGTAGCCACTAAACGTGATTCCTTAATGCTAGCTTCTTTAATGTTTAAGAAGAAATAACTATCTAAATCAAAACAAAGTTTTCGACCATACTGAAGGACATCTTTGCATTCCAATGACAGCTTCCAACTTCCTGCGATCCAACCAAAGGAATAATTCGAACTATGGTATCGAATTTCTTAATAGGATTATCTATTAGAAATGAATTTTCTACCATTTGACTCCGTACCACTGAAGAATTAAGTCAAACACTTGAAAAAAAAACTCATAAAGTCGAGGGAATGTTTTGATAATGGATTGATATAGATTCTTCTTGGTTGAGACCTCAGGGGAAAACGGCATTGCCAAAAATTTATAAGATAATATTTCCATTTATGCATCAGAAAAGATGTCCCTTTTGAAGTCAGAATTGATTTTCCTCGATACCTAACATAATGAAGAAAATGATCTTTGAAAAGCCATAAGATAACACGCAAATACTTACTAAAAACTTTTACTAAATATTCTAGCTTTCCGTAAAAATAGATTCATTCAAAAAATTTGTCACCTAAGCCTATATACTCGTGGATCTTGCGTCACCCAGAGCAACCTCCCCTATTCCAGCTTTCGGTTGGTCCTTGCAAAGCAACACTTGAGACAACAAGAAGTTTGTCACCTGAGCCTAGATACTCGTGGGCGCTTTTTAGTTGCATTGGTACAACCTCGGATAGTGGTGAACTGAAAGCAATTATCGCTCTGCTATAGTTATTGCGATGCACTTGGATGAGAATCCCTGCACAGCAAACTTGGTATGTCTCCACATAGGTTTTGCTCAAGTTCCACATCCATAGATACTCCCTCGACATTTTCATTCAAATTTGACTTGGTGGCATCTGGTTGATTTCTTGAATCCCTTCCATCTCCCCTTCTTGACTCTCTGATCCACTTTTATGGGTTCGGGTGTGTTATAATGAAGGTTTCAAAGTTTATTTTCTTAATGATTTGCGACGTAATTTCACTAAGGAATGCTATGTTAGGTCTTAATTAGATATTAGTGAGAAAATTAATTTCAGTTATCTTTTTATTGATCATAACACTTTGATTGTTCCAATATAAGATTTTGTCGCATGTGAATAGTATTATAAAAATGCATCTTACATAAATAACATGGTAATATAATAAAGAAATCATTGTGGACATTTTCCTTTTGACCAAGTTTTCTGGTTCTTGTTTTTAATGAAAAAGTCTGATAAAAATATTATGGGCTTGAAACATGTTAATGAACTAGAGGGGAACAAAGTGACGAACAATCCTGAAGGCAAAGTATCAAAAGTAAATCAAGGACATTTAGAAAGAAAGAATAAGAAAATAGAACTATAGATGGAGCCTGGAGGAATATAATATACAGATAAAGGAGATACAATTCTAATAATCCTTACTTTTGCAAATTGGATGACAATAATCCATACTTTAAATTTATATTTTGGTGGTAAAAAAAAATAATATTGTATTGTAGTGGTACTAAATCCATTACCACATTCTTTTTATTTTTTTCATGCCTACCCTATATTGTTTTTGTTTTTTTCATTCCTGCCTCCAGATAGGTAATGAAGTGTAGTTACTAAAACATTTTTTAAATTATTTTTTTAAGATTCCGAGCAATTATTATGATTTTTTAAAAGAAAAAAAATTGAAAAAATCATTAAAAAAATTGGAAAAAATGGGACAAATGCTGTAAATTCATTAAAAATCGTGGTAAAGTGTTATACAAAGTTTTGAATCAAATGCAACACAAAATCTATGATATTTAGGGTATACTCTCGAATATGTCACACTACAATACAATACAATTTTTTTTTTTTAGACCTCCAGAATACAAATTGAAAGTAGAGATTATTATCATCCAATTTGCAAAAGTATGAATTATTAGAATCCAATTTTCCTACAGATAAATCCCCAATGAATCATTGATACACTAAAATTATGTTGAATGTATTAACGGGTCAACATTATTTACAGTGCAAAGAAGAAAACAAAGGAAATGCATGGTAAACTTTTTACATGTAATGCTGGAGTTTCACGATTTTGCAGGGTGAGGCGCCAGACGGAGCTCAAGGTCTAATTTCGAGTCATGGTCCTTAGTAGTAGGAGTAGTAATGGGGCATCTGTTTTCCTGGTTCCTCGTCAAAGGACGTTCGACAAACAATGGAAGCGCTCGAAGCTGAACATGATCAGTGTCATGGACATCTTTACCAAGCAACAAATCTTGGTCTGATGACGATCGTTTGAGATTGGCGCGGTCTCTTCTGTGGATGTTCATGTGTCCTCCAAGTGCCTGTGCATTCGAGAAGCCTTTCTTGCAGAAATTACATGTGTATGACCTCACATACTCTTCTGCTGATCTCCATGTTTTGGATGTCGATGAGCTTGGCTTCGTTTGGCGACACTTTCCTGCGTTTTCGATGTTCATGTCCTTGCTTCTTACATAAACACATTATACGTACGTGTGTTTCAACAAATTAAGAAATGGCTTTTGAGAGCAAACATTTTATTTTATAAAACTATGGTCGGTGCAAATGTCTTGATCTTGATAGCTCTTTTTAAGACTTTGCCATATGTAGAATTATAATATGCATTATTGGAATCGGTCGGGTTGAATCACAAAACTGCGTAATAAATTACCTCCTAATTGCTATCTATTTGGCAACATGTGGATGGATATTGGATTGTTCTCATTCGCAAGCAAACCGACAAAAACTACGCATTAGATTTAAAAATGATTAACTATTTTGAATTAAATTATGGGATATTGGATGACAGTATACTGACTTTTAGAGTTATTGGATTATAATATAACGACCTTTGCTATTGGATAACAATATCCATGACTTTTATATTTAGGTGAGATTATTATACCAACAGTGACTAAGGGGTAGTGACTGGTTAAGTGGTCTCTATTCTAACGTGACAGGCGGAGGGGAAATAACCGTCCCTTGCCCAATAATCCTGTTAACTCCTCCGTTTGTCTCACTAACCCACGCTAAAAAATATCATCCCTAATACAGTGACTAAAGGGGTGGTGAATCGGTGTTCATACTGACGTGACACACAACCAACCAATGTCTTGTAATGTGAGTTAGTGAGAAAAACGGAGGGGTTGACGGGGTTATTGGCTTGGGACAGTTTTTTTCCCTCCGTCAGCCATATCACCATGGAGACCAGCTCACCATCTCCTTAGTTACTATTGGTATAATAATGTCACATAGGTATAAAGGTTAGGGATATTGGTGTCTAATAATAAAGGTTGATATATTATGATCCAACACCCCTATAGGTCGGTATATTATCATCCAAAAATTCTTAAATTATTTCAAAAGTTATATTTATTTGTATTTAATTAAAGAAAGATTTTTGGACGCTAATATAAATACTGAACTTTTGGGGTATTGGACAATAATGCACTAGTACTAAATTTTGACCTTGGACAATAATGCACTAACCTTTGAGGGATGTTGAACAATAATGCACCCAAAACAATTTCAACGATGGCTGACTTGCTAACGATCTTATGTGGCAAACAGAGAAGATGAATATGTAGGAAAATGTTTTCCCAATTTTCTAGTGTTTGATACTAAAAAAGATTGGAAAATCATTTTCATTTTCCTCTAAAGGAAGGAAATTGACTTTCTTTGTTCAACCTACAAAAAATATTTTCCATCCTGGATTGTTAGATCGATTTTCATTACTAAATGTAGCTGAAATTTGAGGGCGAAATTCAACATCAACGGTTTTGCTCGAAATTTTATAATACGATAGAATTGATTAAAAAAAGCTCAAATATGGATTTTTAGCTCAAAATATTTTTTTCTGATAACATTTATCACGACATATACCATAATTTTTTGCCGCTAACTAACTTAAACTTTAAAAATTTCAAACGGAGCTGTTTGAATTGAAACTTTATGATTTGATAGTATGGACTAAAAAAAACTCAAATATGAATTTTGAGTTCTAAACATTTTCATTTGTAACATATATCGTGACTTTTGTCGACATATTTTTGTGGTTAAATGTGACCGAACTTAAGAGCAAAATTCAATTTCATCGGTTTGTCTCGAAACTTTACAATATGATAGAAATGATTAAAAAAAGCTCAAACATGAATTTTTATCTCCAAATAATTTCATTGTAACATATATCGCTACTTATGTCGATATATATGGTCATTTTCCGAAAAACAATTTGTCTCATACCAAACAAAGGAAAATATAATATGAAACCATTTTCCTTGAAAAACTATTTCTCCTAGAAAAAAAATTTCCTCCAAAATCATTTCCCTTCCAATCAAACACAACCTCTATTTAAGGTTAATAAGAGTTCATTGGTCCATTGGTTATCAAAGTTAAAAACATATATACAATGTCTAGGGTTTGAAACATGGGGTCTATTTTTCCATTTATTGACATCAAATAAGGAAGTTGATGTCTTTTTTTTTTATTATTATAGTATAACGCCATGTGACTAGTACTTAGCCCAATGTACTCTTCCACATAGAAATGCTTTAATTTGGAAGAACTATATATAGATGATTTTACCTTGAATAGATATGATCTCGGGTTGAAAATTGATGATTAAACTTATAATGATTGTGAAAAAATGTGTGATTGAATTATATTAATTGAGTTTAATTTGTCAAAAAAACTTGATTATATTTAAAAGTAGTTATAGAAAATCTTGAATGATAGATTTATTCTTCAAAATTGTTAACTGTTGTATTTAGCTTCGGACTAACCAGACCTCTCGAATTCTTTCATTTAGCTTAGAAATTTCCATAGCTAGTGTATTTTAGGGTCCGTTTGGACTTGGGAAAACAACATGGAAAAAAAATCTTGTGGAAGGAATTTTTTTTGGGTAAAGTAAATTTATTTCTATTGTTTGGTTCAAGTAAAATTTTGAAGGAAAAAAATTGATTTTCCATTCAACTTTCTTTTCCTTGTTTGATTTGAGAAAAAATGTATGGAAAAATAAAATTTGCATGGAAATTTGTAAATGTCAAGCTTCATTTTTCTAGATCATGTGATGTGATTTTGGGGGGGGGGGGAGAGAGAGAGAGAGAGAGAGAGAGAGAGAGAGAGAGAAGACACTTAGAGAGAGAGAGAGAAGAGATTTAGAGAGAGAGAGAAGTGAGTTAGAGAGAGAGTTAAAGAAAGAGTTAGAGAGAGAGAGAATAGATTTAGAGAGAGTTAAAGAAAGAGGTAGAGAGAGAGAGCGAGAGAGAGAACGAGAGTTAGAGACAGAGAGAAAGAGAAAGAGAAAGAGAGATTCAGAGAGAGAGAAAAGAGACTTAGAGAGAGAGAGAGAGAGAGAGAGAGAGAGATTTAGAGAGAAAAAAGAGAGTTAAAGGAAGAGTTAGAGAGAGGGGGAGAGAGAGACAAAAAGAGAGAGAGAGAGAGAGAGGAGATTTAAAGAGAAAAAAAAGAGAGAGTTAAAGGAATAGTTAGAGAGAGAGAGAGAGAGAGAGATTCAGAGATAGAAAAAAGAGAATTAGAGAGAGAGTTAAAGATGGAGTTAGAGAGAGAGCGGGAGAGATAGAGAGAAGAGAAAGAGAAATGAGAGTTGGAGAGAGAGAGAGAGAGAGAGAGAGAGAGAGAGAGAGAGAGAGAGAGAGAGAGCGGGAGAGATCAAAAAATTTTCTGTCAACTTTCCTTTCATTTTTTGAAGGAAAAAATTTTTGTTCTTTGTTTCCCCAAATTTTTCTTGAGTTTTCCGGTTATTTTTTTCCATTCATTTTTTTCAATACAAAAAGAAAAAATTCTCATTTTCTTAATTATTTTTTTTCCACCCTGTTTTCCTAGATCTAAACAGACCCTTAATCTACTGGGATTAGTATTCATGCAAATTATCTTGCAAAATCCTAAAAGAGTACTCCTGTTTCTTTAGTAACACATCGATTTACCAATTTTATTTCTTGTTGAGCATGTAACTTCATAAACCCCTATAAACTCATATTACTCACTTATACTAATTAATAAATTCAAATTATATAATTTTTAAAGATTAAACTTTTAATAACTTAGAATATGAGGAAGGTAATACAACACTAAGGTTTAGGGTTTTTACCAACCAAAGGAAGAAAAGAAGGGGACAAGGCGATAGTGCTGCTTCGGCAGTTGTTGGCGACGCTCAGTCGTCCTACTAGCGGGGGCTAAGGTGGTGCTTCGACGTGGTGTTGGCGCACACAAGGGAGAAGTTAGTAGCGATAAGGGTGGTTTAATTTTGGGCGTGGTAGTGGCAGCGAGTGGCGTTGGGGGCTGCTCGCTGCCCAACAAAGGGGAGAGAGACATGAGTATAGGGCTTGATCATGGTGAAAAATAATAATAAGGGTTTTTTTTTGGGGGGGGGGGGATTAAAGGGTATTTATAGGCTAGCTCAAATTATTTGGAAACTCCACTGCTAATTTTGGACCCACAAGATTAACTTGAAGAAGGACAAATTAATCACCCAAAAGCATAAAAAAATATTAGAACCTAATCATTCATCTCATAAAATAATCCTCCAACGTTCAGTATTAATTTTACTACAGCTCTATGCATGAAATCACTCAAATTACTCTTTTACCCTCAACATGTCAGCACTCACGTTTCTAGAGCTCAACTTAACTTAACGAACCCATGAAGGGGTTAACAAAATAATAATCAAAATTTTCGAGGTTTTACAATATGTTTATATGCCTATATTTTTATGGGCATATATCTATATTTTATGAGCATATATCTATTTTTATGAGTACACATGTATGAATTTATGAACATATAATTTTTCGTTCTTTGATCATATACATATTAATAATTTGAGTTCATATTCTGTATATGATCATATATTTATAAATAATGAGTTTACAATTTTTATTTTATGAACATGCCTATACTTATTAATTTTATGAGTATGTTCATAATTTTATATATGTGTACTCGTAAAATTATACAAATATGCTCATAAAGCCTAATCATAGAGTACATGAGCATGGTACTCTAAGGATTTAATCCTAGCTCTGATCAATAGACAATAAATAAATAATTCAAGCGAAATCCCACTCAATTGGCTCTTTAAACTTAATCTCGAACGCATAATCAAAGCATCAAAAGCATAGTTTGGAAAACAACAGAACAAGTGGGTCTTAAAGTTGAGATTGTGCATAAAATGAGTAGGACAAGACTTGGGAATTAGGGTGAAGCAAAAGTTGCTGAACGTTGACCGGATGGAAGAACACTTCCATCAAAGTAAGTCAGGGAATTTCATACAACTTAGCAGGAGCAGCAACTTAATTTTGGGATACGATAAAAATGTGAGTGATTTAATTTAGACATTGTATATAATTTAATCTAGGCATTGTGTTATAATAATAATTTATGCTAAATTAGGACAGAAATTATAATTGATTATTCATTCTTAAAAAAATAGTCATTATTGACTACCATTCTATTTTAGCGATGAATATTAAATATTACATCCATCTCAAAATATTTATCCATTTGGAAATATACAATATGAAATTACTGTCATTGGAAATATACCTTACTAAAAATTACAATAGTGGAAATTTCATATTACAACTCATAGTAATTTGCATGTTAATCAACGATCAAAACTTAGTTAACTGGATAATTATTTTGGGATGGAGGTAGTAGATTATATTATAGGGAAGATTCTAAAATTTAAAATGAATAAGATACATAGTACTTTTTATATGTAGCCTCTAACAAAATCGTTTGATAAAATTATACTACCTCCGTTCCATATTTATTTGTTTTTTGGAAATTGTACAATCAAATGTATAAAATTTTCATCATAAATTTCTCAATTCTCAATATACAATAATTTATTGAATAAAATTACTACCATTATACTGGTAATGAAAAATACTAATATAAAAGTATAATGTTTTAATTGTTAATAAAATATTTATATAAAGAATTAGTACTCAAAAAATGACATTGAAGACTGTGACAATCAACAAAATGACAAATATTATGAAACTCTGAGAGTAATAGATTTTATAGGGTGTGTAAAATTCATGGGTAAAAAGCAGTTGCGTGAAAGTTAAATTTTGGTAACTTTGGGTAATTTTTGGTAACTTTTGATAATTTTTGACAAATTTACGCTAATATTTCAAAGGATAATTGGATTCTAATAATCCCTATTTTCACCAATTGGACAATGGTGGACCGTACTTTCACTTTGTATTCTAGTGGTCCAAAAAAAAAATAAAATTGGATTGTAGTGGTACCTAATCCACCTCCATATTCTTCTTATTTTTTTCATTCCTACACTATATTGTTTTTGTTTTTTTCGTTTCTGCCCCTAGAAATTAATGAATTGTAGTTTCTAAAACATTTTTTAAATTATTTTTTTGAGACTCCAAATAATTATTATGATTTTTTAAAAATAATAAAAGTGAAAAAATCGTAAAAAATAGTAAAAAAAATGAAAAAAATTGGGAGAAACGCAGTAAATTCATTAAAAATCATTGTAAAGTGTTATACTAAGTTTTGAATCAAATGCAACACAAAATCTATGATTCCCTCGAAAATATCCCACTACAATCTAATTTTTTTTTTTGAATCTGAAGTGAATCTGATCAGTTGTCCATTCATTGGTGAAAGTAGGGATTATTAGAATCCAATTATCCTATTTCAAAATTAAAACTTTTTTATTTTCTTAACTTTATTAATTTTTAATAAATTTAAGTAAAAATTGATAAATTTTAACAAATTGAATTTACTCGGTTAAAAGAATGACCCCATCATTTGGAGGGGCAGTTTACTACTAGTACACGGTAATAAGGCAAGAGAAGCAAAATGATACGCGAGTAATTGACCAGAAAGAGCAGATACGATTATTATCCTCTGGACAGAAAAGGATGAGATTTGTTTACAAAAAAAGGCGGTCTTTATATCTTGGCGTTAAAAAGTAAAAGGAAGAAGGTTGTGGGTTGGGTTAGGTATTTTGAATGCCCGGTAGAGCCCTGAAATGGGGACGACATCCATAATCCTCCGTCGAATTGGAGTTTCCGCGGTGGTGGTTGGTGGGGCGTTGACAACAGCGAACGGCATCGTTTCATGGAGCGACGAAGCCGAAGAAGCGGTGTCACTCCAATCCAGGATCGCCGATCCAAACGCTGTTATCCCTCCTCGGCGCGCCAACTTGTCTGCCCTGATTGGCGCCTCCCCTCAAAACCCCCTCGACATCCTCGTCATTGGCGGCGGTGCTACTGGCTGCGGCGTCGCTCTTGATGCTGCTACCCGTGGCCTCCGCGTTGGCCTTGTTGAGAGGGAGGACTTCTCCTCCGGGACTTCTTCTCGCTCTACCAAGTTAATCCATGGCGGTACGTATAATTCACTCTTGTCTTTTTGATTCTTCTGCTCGAACTAACTTCAGTCCAACTGCGTAAAGTTGCATCTTCTGATCAAATGAAACCAGGCTTGTTTATGCCATAACTGAATTATGGACTTTGTGTAGGGGTGGGAATTGATACCCACCCATAATGGGTGGGTAAAACCCATTAGGGATGTGTAATGGGTAGGGTGGGTATAGATTACCCATAATTTGGTGTGGGTATTTATATACCCATTGATGTCTTAACCATGTGAGAATTTGATATCGAGTTGCATTGCATTTAAGTACTGAAATTTAAGGTAAAATTCAACTTTAATGGTTTGATATGAAATTTTGTAATGCAGTATTATTGATTAAAAAAAAATCAAATAGGAATTTTGAGCTCATAATTTTTTTATCTGATATAAACATTTTTTGCCGCTAAAACTAATTGAAACTTTAAAGTAAAATTCTTTGTGGTCATGGAACGAAATATTTGATATTAGTCGTAGGATTCATATCCAATTTAAACTATCAAACAGTATCCTATCAATTGTTGCATAATTGTATGCCTTGTCTTAACTTTCTAAACAAAATTCTGATGAGAAATAATGTTTAGGGGTGCGGTATCTGGAAAAAGCGGTGTTCAATGTTGACTATGGCCAGCTGAAGCTTGTGTTTCATGCACTTAAGGAACGCAAACAGGTGATTGACAATGCTCCACACCTGTGTAACTCTTTACCATGCATGACCCCATGCTTTGACTGGTTTGAAGTGGTATACTACTGGGCAGGCTTGAAATTATACGATCTAGTTGCAGGGCGAAGACTACTTCATCTCTCAAGGTATTACTCAGCACAAGAGTCCATTGAGCTGTTTCCCACTCTTAGAAGAGTAGGGGAAGGCAAAAGCTTAAAGGGTACTGTAGTATACTATGATGGGCAAATGAATGATTCTCGACTTAATGTTGGACTCGCATGCACTGCTGCATTAGCTGGTGCATCTGTGCTTAATCATGCAGAAGTTGTTTCTTTACTTAAGCATGAGGTTGATGGGCGGATAATCGGTGCACGAGTGCGTGACAATCTGTCTGGTATGAACCAAAATCCTTCAAATATGTGTTTCTTTAGTTGCAGGGATTACTGCCTAAGTTTGCAGCCGTGATTTTTATTCACATAGTCCAATTTGCTTTTCGTTGATCAAATTTTGGTTTGATAGAGTTGCTGACTTCTACTTTGAAATGTCTTGCCTTGAAGGTTGTACCTTCCCCTCATCCCCCCTTTTTTCCCCACCCAACCAAAGAAACAGAAAAGTGAAAATATTCTGGCGTGTTAGTGAGCTTTGGCCATAGGGGCATCCACACATGACACTGACTATTTCAGATTAACTCCCACTGCTAGATGCTTGAACTGAGACTCCTTTTGTCCAAGCTGTACCAAAACTGAAGCCAGAATATACCTTCTTCCCTTGATTTTAAAATGTGGCTAGATAGTTTTTTCATAATTTTTTTTTGGGGGAGGGGGCGTTTAGAGAGTGGGTATAAACTGACCTCAGAATGTCAAAGGTGAACAAAATGTGATATGAGAATGGGAGCTAGCATAGGCCCGCTCCATAGGATGTACAATATTGAGAGTAGTTCAGACTAGGTGAGTAATGTTTGCTGTTTTGGTGTATGTGCTCCATCCCGGACAAAGATTTCTTCTTCCACTTTTCCACTTCTGTTACACTGGTTTGTTCCTTGTTTCTGTGGCTTGGAATATAACTTACTGATGCTAATTGTTAAGTGCTGCAGTTCCTGAAGGAACAAATGGCTTGATTAATACAAATTCTGGAATTAAAAAAGAAATACAGAAGCACAAACGCGAACAAACTGCACTTTCAAAATCATATGTTCTTGAGTTTTGTGCTCTAAAAGTAATATTGCATAAATTAGTAAGCTGGTGAATTACATGGCATGTCTTATTGCTTCTAAACTTACGTGTTGCTGTGTCTATGCCATATCAGGGATGTGCTCTTCTGTGATTAATACTCTTTTAGTATTGTAATTTTACTGTTGACACTACATCCCGCCTCTAGTGTTTTCTTCCTCCTTTCTCACAACCTGCACTCCCTCTGTGTGTGTCTGTGAGAGAGAGCAAGAGACCACATTTTGTGCGTATGGATGTGGTGTGTGAACATTGTCTGTGCTCGTGTGCATGCATCTCATATTTGGTTGAGGTTTTTTGTGTATGTTGGGTTTTGGGGGGGGGGGGGGGGGGGTTGAGACTACTTTTTTGTGTTATATTATCTGCATACATGTTTGTTTAATATAAACATTGTCTTCTCTTTGCCATTATTTTTTGTAAGTAAATAATTATCTGTATACATATCTTTTTTTATAAAGAACAGTCTTTTCTTTGCGATTCTTACTTTGTAAGTAAATCAGGTGAAGAATTTGATTCGTATGCTAAAGTTGTGGTAAATGCTGCTGGACCATTTTGTGATTCTATTCGGAGATTGGCTCGACCGGATACACCGCTCATAATATGTCCCAGCAGTGGTGTTCATATTGTTCTTCCTGATTATTACTCTCCCGACGGAATGGGATTAATTGTTCCAAAAACTAAGGATGGACGTGTTGTTTTCATGCTACCATGGTTGGGAAGGACGGTAGCTGGGACAACAGACTCTAACACTGAGATTACATTGCTACCAGAACCACATGAGGATGAGATTCAGTTTATATTGGATGCTATCTCTGATTACCTCAATGTCAAGGTTGGTTCTTGCTGCTTACTTTCTTGTGTCACTCAATCAGGGTTTGCTTCTTTCTGGAGCAGGTCCATTGGCTTGTGAGTTTTGGTTTTGGATTAATGTTTCTTCTGAATTTGAAAAACAAGAACAATCAGCATAGCTGATTCATACTATAGTTTAATCAAACATTGAAATTGGGATATGGTAGAAAGAGCATGCGTGTTTTTCTTCTTTAAGAAGCAAATGATATTTTTAATCATTCAATGACCATACAGTTGGAGCTTTCTGTTTTCCTTTCTAGCCTTTTTCCTTTTTCCCTGCTAGATGTAAGGAGATTACTGTTCGGTCAAAATAATTGTTATCTAAAGCCAGTTTGCTGGATAAGAAGGATTTACATACTTGAAATGGGATTGTATTTATTTTTTCATACAATGAGTGATCCGTCTTCCATAGAAGAGGCATGTGACTATCCTGTCCTTTCTTTATGACTTCAAATTTCTGTATAAAGATGGGACAAAATTTTACATTGCATCCGACCGTATGTCACTTCCCATCTCATTAACAGGCGCAAAAGTCAGTTTGTGTCAATATCTCAGGCTTGGATTATGTTGGGATACAGCAAAGGGCCTCATGGAAATGCAGCTCACAATTTTTTTTTTTTTTTTTTTTTTTTTTGGGCGGAGTCAGTTCAAAAAGGGTTGAATTAGTATGTGCCTGTTGACCTCTGTAAAGCCAGTTAGATATGTCCAGCGTAGAAACGTAAGAATGTAGAGGTTGTTTTTCTGTTCCCTAATTTGAGTATGTATGTTCTTATATTGTAGATGGTTTTCCCCTCTCCTGATACATTCCATTTGTTGGCAACAGGTACGTAGAGAAGATGTCCTCTCCGCATGGTGTGGAATACGCCCATTGGCAATGGATCCGCGAGCGAAGAACACAGAAAGTATCTCTCGGGATCATGTTGTTTGTGAAGATTTCCCCGGCCTGGTCACTATTACTGGTGGAAAATGGACGACATATAGAAGGTACGTTATATGCTGAGATTTTTTTCCCTAAAAAAGAAAAAGAAAGTTGCTGTTCAAGCACCTTTTAATGCTCATATTTGTGTTTGTTATTTGATTTGAGTGTTGAAGGTAGATGATCTGGCATTAAAACATCATGCAAGTTACTGTTTCTTGACTAACACATAAACTATTTGTTGGTGATGACCTGTGTATTGGGCATGGTATTTCTTGCTATGCACCATAGTCGACATTTAGTTGTGCTAGTTTGAGAGTTGGAGTTATGAAATGTTTGTGAATGCTAGCCCTAACCTTCATACTCTTTTTTGTATGCAAAAGAACAGAACATTTGCAACTGAAAAATAGTTTTTATTTTTTACATGTTTTTCTGTATGAAAAGAATTTGTTCATTGATAGCCAAAACATAACTATAGTACTATACACTATTATGTATGTTCAGAAACAAAAAAGCTTTATATTGACCCGCGTAAGGAAGTGTTGCCGAACTTATGTTTAGGTAATAAGTCAGATCAATCCATTTAAGTAATCAACATATGCTCCCCTTGACATCTACTTTGATTATATTCTTGAACTTGATGTGCTTTCCAACTAGAGATTAAACCAATGACGATGTACACATGGTGGAAAACATGAATATACACCTGTCTTATTTTGTTTTTTGGAAGCCCTACATCAGGGCAACCGAAGCCAGTTGATTCCATGCATCCAATCACCAACCTCCCTTAGAGCATTGAAGCCATCCTCACCCTACTACTACACCAGCTACAACTAGCCTCTGAGATCTGCAGACCCAGATAGAACAGACACTCTTGTTAGAAGCATATCTTTTTTACAAAAGCCATGAAATATTATTATGTTGCTGGACTGAAATATGGTACTAAACCACTCTTCAAAACTGAATTAAGTATTGACTAAGGGTGTTTTCTATACAGATCCCTAATACCCTTATTTAAACTTCTTTTTGATATTGTTGACTTTCAGCCAGCACCAGCACGATCTTGTGGAAGGTTTACACTCCCAAAACTCTTGACCTTTTAGGTACACTTCATTCATTCACTTCACCAATAAAGTATTAGCCACTGCAGCTACTAAGCATACAAATATTCCCATGGCCGCAATATTCCATAATTTGCAGCTTGTAGCATTAAGTCCTCGGCCCCCTTGGTCTACACACCTAATCCCACGCTACAATAGAGTATCTGTTGTGCATAGCCCCCCTCCCCCAACACGCACACACAAAGAACTTAGTTCTTATAATTGTTCTATTTGCTTGATCATAGTTTAAAAAAGCGCCCCTGTGGCGCAAAAAAACCCAAAAATGCCCCGGGGTGCACCCCAAGCCCAGCCCCGTACAAAAAGCCTGGGCTGTTAGGGCTTTTCTGCACTTTTTACAAATGCGTGGCGCGAGACTCGTGGGCTTTTTGCACCTTAAGTTGCTGTTGCTTTCACTCGCCTCCTAATAAGTCTCTTATTGTCCTCTTTCACCCTCCTCCTCCTTCCTCTTTCTCTTTCTAACTTGTCTAGCTAGCTTTCTCTCCCTTTTCTACTTCTTCCTCTTCTGAGTTCCTCTCTCTCTCTCTCTCTCTCTCTCTCTCTTTTCCTTGGTGGACTTCTTTGTTAGGCCCATATCTGTCTTCTTTTTTTTTTTGGCTCTTTAATACTCAAACTCCCTTCTCTAATTTTTTGGGTTTCTAATGCCGCGTCCCGCGTAAAATCCAAGAATGACTTATTTATACCATGCTTGAGAACTTGACTCCAAGTGTCTAGCTAAGCAAAAATTTCAAGAATATAGGGATTCCTCGATTCCTCAAAAATATAGGGATTCCTCTCCTTTCAAGTGTCTAGCTAAGCTCTTGAAAAGTTCTAGCATTACCCTAAAAAATATAGGGATTCCTTTCCTTTCAAGTACATACCACAAGGGGCCCAACTCCTTTTCAACCTTCTTCTCCATACCACCAAAACATCTCTTATAGCAAGAGGCGACCAAAACATCTCTTACAGCCAGAGGCCTCACGCCCTCCAACAATGGACGAAAGGTATTTTGCATTCTCTTGCTCCACTGGACAAATTGGACACCTACTAGCTAATTGGAAATGTTTCTTTTAAGCATGTCCTCTATTGTAATCTTTGCCTTAGTGTCGGCTTAAGCAATAAAAAAAAGAAAGCTTCTGTGGGAGCTTCGGACTTCCAGATACTTAATCCTCTTCCAATAAACATGTAGCGCACCTACTAGACACATTTTTCATAGCTCAATTTGCCTTCCGTTAATAAATTTCCTGGAGCCTTTTTGATGGTCAAATATTTAAGCTAAACTGCTAGCTTGGTGGCCAAAAAATGAATATAAGATGAAATAAAAACCTATCCTTATATACTATATTTTTCTAAAGCTATCTTAGCAAAAGATTACATTAAAAATCTAGTTCTATCTGAAATGAGTTAATGACATTTACCCCCTTTTGAGATATTATGTAATACTTTTAAATACCCTCACCTTTATTTATTTAATTCAACCCCCTCAGAATTCGGCAGTAATAATTTAAAACACGAAAATTTGGCAAGATGGGTACAAGAGAAATGTAATTACAATATTGCCTTCCTTTTATTACTAGTTAATATTTTTGTCAGTAGCCTTAATTGTGGAGAGGGGCTTGAAATCTGGTGATTTTTAATGGCTTCCCCAACTCTCCCCCCCCCCCCCCCCCAACAAAAAAAAGGTCTTTGTTGCTTTTTTTCCCCCATGCTGTTTGAAAGCAGGGTTCGAGGGGAAAAAATGGGTGATTCTTGAGAAATTCGTTTGTTTGATGAGATTATACAGCATAGTTGTGAATGCTTACTATTGTATTACTTACCAATGAAAATCCACCAAAAATAAAACAAACAATTATGGAAACAGCCTGCAAACGGGAGGACATGGCTCATGAGGTTGTCTTCCCTTTTAATATATGTCTCTGTCACTGTCTGTCTTTCTTCAGAATGTAAGCCATAAAAGATGCCAGTGTAAACCAATCTAACTTTGAATGAATTTCAACTATGGTGAAAATAGTATACTAAGTGTACTTTTCTCTACACTTATTTTGTCTGTCCTTGGTATGAGTTAATTGTTATATTCACTCATGAAAAGATATTATCTCAAAAATGAAAGGGTTTGCATGTCCTTGCAAATGTTATATTAATGGTTACATTTGGTTATAATTACAGCATGGCAGAGGATGCTGTTGATGCAGCGATCAAATCTGCTAAGCTAAGTCCAACAAATGAATGCATGACGAACAAGTTGGTACTCATTGGCGGCTACAGTTGGGATCCTGCTTCGTTCACAACTATAGCTCAACAGTATATCCGGATGAAGAGGACATATGGTGCAAAGGTTGTACCTGCTCCAATGGACACTGCTGTTGCAAAGCATTTATCCCATGCTTATGGTACATTTGCGGAGCGCGTGGCTTCTATTGCTCAGGTTTTATTTGCTTCTCTTTACACACTTGCTATGGCGCATCTTTTAAGTTTAAGCTTTGATAGAGATAAATGTATATAGCTTCCTATATTCCACCTTTTTTTTTAATAAGTTAAAAAGAATCATCATCAGTAAATCCTGTCATTTTGCTAGAGAACCTATTATACATCTAACCTAGTACATATCTTTCCGAGAGGATCTTGGTGACTTGGTCTAAACATTAGCATCATTCTACAACTTAAAAAAGGAAAAAAAATTATATAAATAGCCGGTTGCTATACTGCTATTCAGTGTGTAAAACAGGTTTAGGCTCAAGGTTCAGGTTGTTAGAGTTGTGACTGGTAGTTTGTTATGTTGGTTACAGCTGTCATCACAGCTGTACTAGATATTGTTGTAACTCCCAGCTCTGTTCTTTGTTTCTGGCCCTTGCATCCCTTGTGTATATATACAGGGACTTGCTTATCAATAAGATGAGGAGAGCAAAATATCTCGCTCCCTTTCTCCCAAAATCTCAGTCCCCTCCTCTCTTTTTCTGCTTATGCATAAAGTCATCACAGTGAACTTCTGGTTAATGTAGAATATGAATTAGTGAGGCGTAGATGCTTCAGCGCACTATCCATTGGTTGCAGTTCCCTATAGTGCTTTGCCCTTTGCATAACTTGATATGCATGTGAAGTCCTTAGTCCAAGCATGAGATGCAGTGTGTTGAATTATAGGTTTCTTTGCATATGCATTTGTCAGACGTGAGATGGCATACTATATGAAGATTAAAATTAACAGATATGTTTATGAGATGCACATAACATATGCCAACTTCCTCTTGGTGGTGTGGTATACATCTTTTGATTATGTGTGTGTGTGTATATGGCAAGCTAGAAACTTATTGTTGGACTACAGTTAATATCGGAATCGAGGGATATCTTTGTTGTTATCCTTCATATGGTTATTTTTGTTGAATTTACTCTTTTCTTTATAAATTCTTTATACCTTTGCATTAGCATACTAGCGGCGCTCTGGCAGCAAGGATTTAGGGTTTGTGTGCAAACAGTGCTAACCACCCTATATTTTTCTCTTGGCCATAGGAGAAATGTGTATCATAGTTTAAATTCATACAGTATGGTGGCAGCAATGCTCCGTATACAATAGCTGTTTGTCAAGTGTTGTGAAATTGAATTTTTGGTTAGTTGTCAATTGATGTGCCTCTTGTATGTTTAGAATGAAGGGTTGGGCAAGCGTCTTGCACATGGGTACCCTTTTCTTGAAGCAGAAGTGGCATACTGTGCACGTTATGAGTACTGTGAATCAGCAACTGATTTTATTGCTCGAAGATGTCGTCTCGCTTTTCTGGATACAAACGCAGCAAGTCGTGCTCTGCCGCGTGTCATTGAGATTCTCGCTGCAGAACATAACTGGAGTAAAGAAAGAAAGAATGAAGAGCTCATGCAGGGCAAGAAGTTTCTGGAGACCTTTAAGTCATCAAAAAATGCTCAGTTCCATGATGGGAAGCACTAGGGTGAAGCAAACAAAACTTGCTCAGAATGACAATGTTCAGTGCATTGGTGCATGACATGACATTGTCAATTCCCAACAATGGAATCACATAATTGTTGACTTTTATGCATATAGTTGGCTGGAAAATTTCTCATCCTTGTGGTTCCGCCGAACCCTAAAAATGACCTCTGCAAATAAAACGGGTTTACCGCATTACATAGAATACTAGGTTCCCTGGTTGATCCATCTTCTTACTGTTCCTTTCTTCCCATTACATTCCGATGTGGATAGTCATACTCAAATTATTTTTTTTAATCCCTGGTACACATGTATCCTTCTAAGACAAGGATTTAAGATGGTGAATTACAGGAACAAATGATGAAACAATGATTCCGTATGGCCGTTTTCTGGTTTACGACTGGTATAATATTATGTACATGGAATTGAGGCCGTCACTTCAAATAATTTCATTTGGAAGCAATTGAGGTAACTAGCGTTTCGATTCATGTTTATTATGTACGAGTGATTCCAGTTGTACTTGTAAATGTTACTCTACTGATAAACATCAACGCATGTATGCATATACAAAGGCAAAAAGCTCCCAGTTTGTATTGAATAGCATTTCCTGAAAATCTGCCCCTACTCTAAGGGTGGATGTAGCAAGTAAACTTTGTTCAAGGGATTGTAATTGATTGTTAAGTCATGTAGTTATGCCCTACTTGGTGAGCGACCTGGTCCAGTGAGGGGTCAATGGGTTAAAGGGTTCAACTAGTGCCCCATGTACTAGTTGAACTGTAGTTGAGTAAAAAAAAATTTATTTACCATTATGTCCAAATTCATTTAAGCTCTATTATCACTTAAGATTTTAATCGTATGCGTGTTTAGTGATTTAGATTTAATTCTTGCTTATATACACTAAGTGAAAAGTTTAAAGAGCAATCTATTTTTTATTAGGAATACGTTTTGTGTGTTTTCCGGATGATTACAAGTTTATCTCAAATGGCTGGGGTGTATGCTCTTAAGTTATAATCTAAGTTTATTTCAAGGGTTTTCATACTCTCAAAATGGTGAGGGATTGTTGGAATTATTTCAAAAGTATAAGAAGATTATATAGCAGAAGTAAAGTGGAACAAGTATACGAGTCATATATAAGATAAACGTGAGTAATATGGCCAACACAGGTGAGTACTAAACCAGCACGGGTCGTGCTGGTCGCCAGAAAGCTAATATAAGCTTCCTGGGCTTAATAAGGTCCGTGTTGAAGCAACACAGACCGTGGTGACCTCAACACGGACCGTGTTGAGGCCCATGAATTGTTTTAATGCTCCAACGGCTATATGATCTTCTCCATTAAGTTGTAATCTTGATTTTATATCAGATTTAAGTACCCAACAGCTATATCCTCATTAGACCACATGGTCAATAGACTTAGTCAAGGTCAATATACTAATTAAGAACCCTAATTAAGTCCTTTGGCCAAGAGTATGAAGAGGGGGGAGAAGTCTCTTATAAATAGGAGACATTCTCTACCATTTGAACATACCATCCTATAATCACATCTTCTCATTACTACAGCTATACTTGAGTGAATCAAGTAAGATACCATGTTCTTGAGTGTGTTAAGTGCTAAGTTTTATTCCTTTGAACATTTACGGTATAGTAAATAGCTCTTAAGAAAAGTGGGTTTGTCCACTACTCTTAACTACATCCTAAAGCGAGTTTACCATTGTTTTCTATACCATTACTTCCTTTCCTCCTACAGGAAAGGGAAGGGAGAAAGAAGTTATGAAGTATGTGTGGTGGTGTCTTGGTTTTATGCTAGAAAATAAAGGAAAGAGACGCAATATGAGTGTTCATGGCATCAAAGGGCGACATCAAAGAAGAAGCACAATGAAGAAGATAGAGAAGAGTAGGAGAGTGATAGAGACCGAGCCATAGAGAGAGAAAGGTGAGATGGAGGAGGAGTCGAAATAGTGACATTTTAGGAAGAATAACCTGTTTTATACTCAAAACCCAAAATAATATAATATCTGGTGGGATTTTGGCCAAATTTCATCAAAGCAGTACCTGAAAATCTTTAGCCAAAAAAGTTAAGGTACCCTTAAATCATTTTTGAAAATTGTGGGTTGAAAAATTAGTTACAACAAAGGTATCTCAGTGTAATTCTTTTGCAAAGGTTCTTGTAAAAATGCATCAAAATGTAGAAGTTTCTTCTAACTATATTTAAGTGATTGATTACAAAGTTGCTCATTAAGGTTGTGTTTGTTAGAGGTGAAAACACTTTCTAATGTTTTTTCAAATTTCTAGTACTTGGTATGAAAACTTCTGGGAAAATAGTTTCCAAAAAAAAATTATTTTCCCGTAAAGCAAGGAATTAACTTCTTCTGTTCAACAGAAGGAAAATATTTTCTACCTTTGTTTGTTAAGTGTATTTGAAAAAGAAACTTTATAATACAATATGGTCAATTATAAAAGTATAAACAAGAATTTCAAAGTCCGATTTTGTTTTTAATTTATAACATATATGGTGACTATTGTCGACATTTTTCATTGTTACATCTAACACAAATTTAGGGTGAAATTCATCTTTAGTGATTTGACTCAAAACTTTGTAATACGATAAAAGTGATTGAAAAACTCAAATATTTTGAGCTTCAAATATTTTATTTGATAAAATATATCGCCAAATATATAACATTTCCATCGCTAAACTTTAGTGAAACTTTAAAGTAAAATTCAATTTTGATAGTTTATACCAAAACATTATGTCGCCACTTATGTGGTTTGGACCGGTTGTTTTTGGTCTGATCTTTGGTCCAATTTTTTTGAGATTCCGTGTTGGTCTGGCCCGATTTGACCCAATTAACATCTCTAATTTGAACGGTTTAGACCAAAACTTTATAATACAATAAGATAGATTAAAAACAACTCGGATATCAATCTTAATTAGTAATTGTGTTATTGAAAATATAAAAAGGGCAAATAATATGGATATCAAAAGTCAGTCAAGCATACAATTTAAAAGGGATGGATGGAGTAGATTATTTGGACAGAAAACAACGCTTGTAACTTGCTACCCGAGTGACCAACAACACAAGAAGTTCTTGTTCTTTTTTCCTCTTATGAGTTAATGTTTCCTAGTTATTCAATTAAGTTTGAACTATATAAGGCTTAATGACTAATTTTTGAAACTATATATTTTTTTCTACCCATAATTGGGTTGTGCAAGTTTGGACCGGGTCAAATCGGTCTGGCTAGATGAGCCATCGATTTAGTGACATGTCCAGATCTAACAACATAGCTCTCATTCTCTCTTTTCGTTAAAATTTGAAATAACCTTGTTTGATAGGCTTTAGGCAACACTACTATTGATATCTCTCTCTGTATGTGGCAAACTCGTAAATCAGGTATATAGCTTAAGCCTCAGATTGTTTTGGTCATTTCCATTTTGGACATTGTGTTTAAGAATGTGATAATGGACATTGTCCCAATACGTATACGTTACTAGGTTCACCTTTAGCTTGTATGAACAATTTTCTAACTGATTGAATCTTAGTTTCTTTTCATTGCAGGGGCAACAAAAGAAAACACACACATACACACAAGTAGCATCTTTGATCATTTTCAAAAGCTGAATGCCATTTTAACAGCAGCACACGCATGAAAACAGTAGCCATATCTCTGGAATATTTGAATATTACACCCAAATTTCTTAATGTCCTTAATCAGTATCAAGGGTCGGAGGTCCATAGTTTGAATTATACAAAAGATTTGCTATGCTACCGATCACATGAAAAATAATCATATAAAGCTATACACCCAGCATTAACAAATAGGGAAAAGAGAGAGAATAGGGGAGGGGAGGGGAGAGGGAGGAGCAAACACCAGTAATACAAATCAAGTATGAAAAGAGCAGAAGCTTGGCATTGCAAGGTTGATTCAGAAAAGGTGGGTCTGGTCTTATCAGACAGGAATGACATCAATCTTAGAGGTATCTTCACATCTCAAAACAATACCTTCGAGGCTGGCAGGAAGTATGCATTTAGACCACTGGCATCCGGTTGGCAACGGCTCTGGTGGTGGCACTATCATAAGCACGTTCTCGTTTCGTTGAACTACTCCCATCACGCTCACTGTGCTTCCTTCTTTTATATACCTATCGCCAATACAAAGTGTAATATGAAGCAATGTAAAACAAACTAATGAAAATACAGTTAGTTGTGCACAGAAGAGAGTGGCAAGCTGCACTGTGCTTGAGGAAAGTGACAAGCGGCAAGTGAAGCTTGAAGCCATGAAAGAGTTAGAGATGAGAGGAAGCAGCAACAGATGCACACAACAGATAAGTGAAAGGAAGGACTGGAAACACCTCCAAAGTAGACATAATTTCAGAGAGATGAGGGCTGGGGCAGCCTTTTGGATATTATTCCCTTATAGTTGTTAGAAGGGGGGAAAGTTTAACATAAAAAATAAGAGTTGGGGAATGAATGTCTTCTATTTGTTGCCTGCTTGTATTTTTATTTGGTAATTGAAATTGCCAAATATTTTTAGAAAGAAGTAAAGGCTTCGAAAAACTAAGAAAAGTAGCCTTCTTTTACATCACAGAATTTCTTTCTACAGGAGACCACGGAACAGAAACATCAAAGCGCAAGCTGACTACAAAAAGAGGGTGTCCTTTTTCTTTTTTGTAATAAGATTTTTATAAATCAGTGAGCTGAAAGGAAGAGCAGCTTTTACAATTTAAATAAGAAACTATGGATAAATTTCACCTTTCAACTTTTAAGTACACAACCATTAAACTTAGCCAATTGAGATTTGTTGCTGCTGAATTACCAAATGAGTCAGCAGTAATGATAACTAAAAATAGCAATAAGTTGAACAATGAACTTTTAGAAAAGGAAGTGGCTAGAGAGTCGTTTTCAAGGTCAAAATCTAACCTCACCCCTTCACACAATAAATCAAAAGAGAAACAAAAATTACAGCCTAAAATTGAAAAACTATTGAATTTAAAGAATACGCACGCTAATAAACTTGAAAATTTTTCTAATCTAATATAACTTCTACTTTTCCCTTTGCCTCAGAACTCATCTTCTTCCTTATCACCATTTCTATGACTTAAATACTCTTCGCTGGATATTCCAGTATGATTATTTCAGTTATCATTACCAAACGTTGGGTTAACCCTGCCTGAACTAAGTTTGGCTTGAGTTGAGCTTTTGTTGCCAAAGCCAATATACAGCTCACCATACCTAAAATACAAAGCTAATAATAGAAAACACTACTAATACAAAAAAGAGAAAAATTAGCATTTTCACTTGGGGAACTTCAACAAGAAAGATAACAAAGAATTGATAAAAAGACAACTATAGAAAAAACTCACCCTTCTTTCAGGCGCATGACACGGTCATCACTAGAAAGGTTCCTCTCAGCTAACCATCGAACAAACTCAGGAGATAAATCTTTGTTTGATGGATTTATATCAACAACAACAGATTCATCAACATATGGAGTCACTCTAGCCCCGTATCCTGTCTTGACCAGAGCTCTCAACCCGGATTGGAAGTCAGAAATATAAAAGTCAACCACGTGCCTCTGAGTCAGAAGGAACATGACATTAGATGCAGGAAAACAAGCCATTTGATTGATTCAATTTGATTAGTAAATGAACTTAAAATGTTGGCCAGCATTATATGGCACAAAGTACGATCATCAAACATGCCTTTGACAGATAAAGGAAAACAGACACACACACACACTAGCATGAGTAAGTAAATTGCAAGGAAACAGAAAAAGCACAGGTGTTTTCTACAAGACAAGGGGCTACACATGAAACTATACCACCAGTGCTTGTTAGGACTAAGCAACAGATTCACACCAAACCCCCTGTGCGCGTCCTGCTTTGATGGGTTGAGGGAAATCAATGGTCATTATTATTGATGTTATTCACTTTCTGAAAGATCCTGATCCAGGTACAAGAACTGAAAGTCTGAAACTGGAGAAAGTTGAATGCATTGTCAGCCAACTTTTTCTAAAGTTGAAGCCCTCCAATAAACAAATGGGACATTATCCCATTTATTGCCTTTTACTTTTTTTTAAGACTTTCTTGTTTTCCTTCCAGTATGTTTTTGTGGATATTAATCAAATCCATTAAATGAAATCATTAATGACCCATTGGACATTTAGTATTTGCTTTGGAAGAGTTGTTGATCTATTTGGTGTTCGGACTCTTGGTTTTCATTTCCTATGCAACTTTCTGTTTTTAAATGAAGTGGGACTTTGATTTTGGGACATCCTAAAATAGTAAGATGGACTATCATTTTGCGACGGAAGAAGTAATAGATTACGGTCAGTTGTGTCAGTAGCATTAGTCAATTGGAAAAGGAAGAACTTCCAACGACATAGCAGAAACATGGCATAATTAGTGAATTGACAACAAGACAGATGGTTATTGATATTTACTGATCACAAGCTCTAATCAATCAGGTACAAACAAATCTCCAAAAAGATGGAAAATTAAATAGACCATAAACTTCTAAAATTAAATTGAATTAATAAAATATATTAGTGAATAGTGACAATATCAAACAGAATCTTGAGTTCAAACAGCCATTTTATTCACTTCATTTCAAGAAAAAGCTTTTTTGATGAACGACTTCGACTTTGAAGAGGTGACATGATTGTTAAATATATAATGGCAACCTTGGAGCAACTTTTCAATTGATCTAGACTGGAAGGAAATCTGGACAAATCTCACGCGATCACTGCATGCTGATGAGGAGATGCAATACATGGGCATCCCTATAGAACCTCAGAGATTAACCAAAGTTAACAGTGAAGTGGTTGGGGATAGAAATATAGCAATAATTAGGGCTGGGCATTGCTGGTACGATTCAGGTTATTAATTTTGTCATCATGAGCAGTTGATTGATACAATCATCATGAGCATGTTTTCTTATCAAGGAAGATATTCTTTTTTTTCTTTTTTTTTTTTACTAAGTAATCAAAAGGGGGCAGCCAAAGGAGCTTTGTACTATAACAACAAAAATCCAAGAAGGTGACCTTTGTACCATCATCAAAAACTTTACACCAACTACTTCTCAAAAAATGAAGCTTAAACTTATTAAAAGATCTTGTCTTGCTCTCAAAATCTGAAATTCCACAGAGATTATTCCTCAATCTTTTACAAGCCAATAGAGCATCACTTGACTGTTGGGGTTGCACCTAACTAACCCCCATCAAAGAAACAACCATATCTCATAAAGCAGATACCCATCGGCAATGGATAAGAAGGTCAATGATCTCTTCATTTTCAAAACACATCGAATACCTCCTAACCAATTAGAAACTTCTCCGCTTAAGCAAGTCTGCTATAGAAATCTTTCCTTTAACACTGCCCAAACAAAAACCAAACTTTGATGAAAGGACCAATGATAATTGAACTAATAAGATGGCAAAACAGCATTGGATGAAGGATGGTATTTTGGTCTTCCACTAGGAGCTTCTTACTAGGAACTAATAAGATGCTATTTTAAAAAACATGTCATTCCAACTACACAACATGGAAAGCTCTTTCTTCACCTCAAACCTTTAGAGTCTACCTTAATTAGTAAAGGAAAGTTGTTGCCCCTGACCATCCAAGACTTCAATTTTTCCACTGAAGTACCCATCCTATTCTAAGTGCCCAAGACCTCTTTGTTCCAGACCATTAACTTCCTCTTCAAAAAAGAGTGTGTCTTAGCTAGCATGAAAATTGGAATTCCTGAAACTGAAACTTCACTCCACTAACTTTTCACAAGGTCGGAAAACCTTCCACCTCTAGTCACATTTTCAAACCTGAAACGCCTCTAGCAATGGAAAGATTCCACAATCACGAATAAGTGAAGCATGTTCACAAGTAATTTTGGGAACGGCTTCTTTTTGAACCCCCTAAAAATAAGCTTCCCAGTTCCCACTCAACAGGCAGGAACCTCCTCATGGATAGACCTTGTAAATCTAACACATCCCAAAGGCTGATCAACATGATCAGAAGAATTAGAAGAATTGTAAAAGTAGTGAACTCAGACCTTAGTGAAGCCAGTCTTCCTCCAGAAGACCACTTACAAGGAAATCTAACCAGATCAAATCTCCAGCCAAACACCAAAGAAAATCCCATACAGACATGAAAGTATTCAAGTAATCCCAAAGCAAAGATCGTACGCTCTTGTCATTGGGATCATAAACCCCAGTCAACCCCACAAAAAAATATCCTGCAAAGGCGTCAATTCACAACACACTGACTAGTCCCTTATACGAGAATCCACAAGCTCCACAGATTGAAAATTCCAAACTATGATAATGCCCCATAATGACATATAGAAGCACAGAAATGTCAATCCAAACACCACTGACAGTTTGCTGGTCCACCTCCTCCATCTTAGATTCCAAAAGAAATGCAATGTCAAGTGAAGCTGACAGAATTTTGTGCTTCACTTCATAGTTAGTAGGGAACAGGAAAGTGTTATTTGTAGCAACCACTATGAATTTCATATAATCCTGTCAGAGGGAAAGGATTGGAGAACTTTAGAACTTGTCCTACAACTGTTTCAGATAGTTAAGAATGTCGTAGAATTACAATGAGCACACTGAGAACAGTTATTTTGGATAGAGAATCATGATTACCCACACTTGCAAGCTCCTTCCCACTCCAAATCTGCATCCAACCCCTTAGAGGACTCACCATGTGAGCTTTAATTTAGTGGGGGTTTTTTTTTTGGGTGGGGGGGGGGGGGGGGCGGTCGTGGTCCCAAGTAACTTGTTATGTAGATGCTTTTGATAGTTCGGAAAAAAAGATCCATGAATATTTATCTGAAAAAAACAGAAAAAATTGATGCAGCTAGAGGAAAGCAAGCAAAACCAGATTACACAGAGGAAGTTGTGAGCATGCTTTGCGTACATGATACATCTACAAAAAATCAGCATATACTAAAGCAATTTTCCACAATAAAATCATGCGCACAGTGAGAAATGTAATTAAATGATCATGCGAACTTATACAAACAGATGCACTAGAAGAGGCACCACAGGTAGAAGCCTCCGAACACAAATGAACATACTTTTGTGCAAGTTCAACTATACATAAAGTTCAAAAATCCCTCATGCAGCCAACACATCCTAGAATAAATAACATATTAAACAAACACCACTCTGACAGGTGAGAAAAGCTTGATTACCCAGGAACAAAAAAGAATCTTTCACAGGCCTAAAAAATCTGAGCCAATAGTGTTAAAGAGCTGATAAGGTTTAATAAAAGAGAAAATCTCACCTCAAGTGATCTAAGGCCCCAAGTAAAACGTCGGTGACTTGGATTAGCAGCTTTTGAATCCCATCCTCGATACTCGTATAGGCTAGTGGAAGTGTAGACACACCGAGGAACTTTTTGGAATGATGACTCAAGAGGTACATTTCCACAAGTTACCACCTTTGATTACCAAAAGAAATAGTATTAAACTTCAAATGTTAAACCATATGAAGACAACCAATGAAACCATTGTCTGACCAGAAATTAGAAGTCCAAAACAACAGATTAGAAATGATATCATGTTGTCACATGGGTAGTGCGTGTGTATACGAAAGCAGCAATAGGTATGAACTAATTATTAGATACTCATTTTTCTATTACCCCTACCCCATTCTGTCCCCATTCTTAAGATAGGTGACGAGGGAACAAATTACAGGTGGAGATATCCTCAAAATCACAATGTCTAAGAAGCACAGATAGAATCTGGTACCAAAACTATGTTTAACACCACACAATGGCAATTAGCACCACTTAAATAATCATTATATCAATTTGACAACCTTCTTTTGCGTAGAGATGTAGGTACACTCCATTTAAAATCATATTGACTCCACATTCAAAATCATAATAAGCAAGATCTAACGGTGTCAATATGAAGCTTCAAATTTAAAAATACTCCCTCCATTCAATATTAATTGTCCCTTGACGTCATTAATTTCTCAATATATGCAATGTTCTATTATACAAAAGTACTATCATTAAATTCAAAATGAAAAACTACTATCATAAGAATATAATGTAGCAATTTTTTAATAAATATGCTATTAAAAAAAATTTAGTCAAAGAAGACATTGGAGACAATTAATATGGAACAGAGGGAGTAAATAAATTAAGCTACTCAACTAATGATTCCAAACTTGTACCTAAAGCTTCTCAACCTGGGCCTCACATAATTTTAAGAATATCTAAAATTTAGCAATGACAATTTTTAAGGTGATAACCTTCACCAAATCTAACCATATAAGATGGAATGAACAAATTAGTCACCTTTAGACACCATATTTGCGTCATTTTCAGTGAAAAATACATGTAAGAATATACCTATTATCACTGTCCTTCATGAAATGCAAGATACAACTTCACCTATTCCACATTCTCCTCGATGCATAATCTTTTCTGCTATATATGCTGCAGCTTAACACTAGCCTCTATCCCTTCCCAACCTATCTAACATGTAACATCCTGTGCCAATTCCCATAAAACCTTAATCCTTTAGTCACAAAGGCTTTTTCACAGAAGAAAGATTTCACAGTAGTAAAGAAGTGTCTTTATCAGCAAAGTCACAGCTTTGGGGGGGGGGGGGGAACCCTATGCCCACACTAGCTACAAGCCGAATGGACGATTTCAAACTATATCTCTAGTAAATGAAAAAGAATCCAAATCATCATCTAGAATACCATTATTGGTAAAATGTTTCACAGTACCACATCAGCATTTAGCAAGCAAAGTCATTAATTTCCAAAGAGAGCAATGAGTCGCTTTTCAATATACCAGCTAGTATAAGCTCACCATCAGAGAAAATCCTAAGGGATCTTCTTTGGCCCACGGGAATTCCAATAAGAGCCTTCATTGGGTTAAGTGGGACGACATGTACCCTCCTAAAATTGAGGATGGCCTTGGTAGTTGGTATTAGATATCTTTGCAAAATGACTGAAGCACTTAAAGCGAAGTGGCTATTGAGGTTTGCCACAGAAGGGGAAGTTTTGTGAAGAAAGGTGATTATGACTAAGTACAGGGTCGACCAGCATGGTTGGTGGAGTAAGAAGCCTTCTCTTTCCATGGGATTGGTGTTGGGAAGTTATCATGGGTGGTTTCAACAAGTTTCTGTCTATTATGCACTATAAAGTGGAGATGGGCTAGGATCCTGGTTTCGCGTGATGTTTGGCGTAAAGATCAACCTCTAAAGTCGTAATTTCCGGATCTTTTAGGGTGGTCCAATTAAAAGAGGCATATATTCAAGATGTGTTATCTTAGAATGGCAATCAAAACTGTTAGACCATAACTTTCTTAAGAAATTTGAATGATAGAGAAGTGGACGATGTGTTCAATTTGTTGACATTGCTCTCTAATATTAATATAGCTCTTGAAGGCAATGATGACATTCTTTGGCCTCTCGACACATATGGGCAATTTACTTTGAATAGTTTATGTAAAGAGATGTTTAAGGCGACAGCATTTCCTAAGAGAGACTTTCCTCATCAAGCCACTTGGAAGCATAAAGCTCCCACCAAAGCTTGCCTTCTAGCTTGGGCGGCCATCAAAGGAAAGATACCCACAAAAGAGCTACTAAGCCAGATTTTAATGAATTAACCTAACAAAAAGGCATCACAAACAGCAACCAATTCATCATACACAAGGGTCCGCAACTAAGAAGTTGGCAATACATAACATAGTTAACATGCTAAAACTTAGCATAATACATTAATAAGATACTCAAGTCCCAAGATGCAGGCATTTGGATTGTTTTTAACTATAAGAAGAAAAGAACGAATCTGCTTCAAGTATACAAGGCAAGAAAGTATAAACCATCAACAAAGGTGACATATCATAATATAAACAACAGCAATCACTTCTGATATGAAATTATAGCAGATGATTGAGCAATTAAGAAGTAAAATCCAGTGGGCTTCAAAAACAGAAATAGGGCGCTACATAAGTGAAAGAAAACTAACTTTGAGAATAAAAACCTTACGCAACATAAAGAATGAGGAACAAAGTTTGTCATAATGCTCACAAACATAGGACCTACCCCGGAAACCTTAACAAATTGACCATCTCTTGCAGTTCGGAGTTCGGCATCTGGATATTGAGTGATAAACCCTGTTATAGCTCTCCTTCCCCAGCAAGAATTCCACAAAAAGACAGCTGCAACAGCACTAAAAAGAACCACCACAACAATAAGAAGGACAGGGTTGTGAACAGCTCCTAGGATGAAGCCACCAGCTATGAAACCCATTACAAACAGCAGAACCATTGCCCATAATATTGGTTTTGGGAAGCTCTTGTGGAAGGAGTATTCATCCTCTTCACTGAGCTTCGTCACAGCTTGGTTGTTCACAATTGATGAGGCATGGTGCTTTATTGAAGCATTAGAATCTAGGTTGCCAGAAACCTTACGAGGAGCCCCAGAAGAATTCAGGGGACCAGAGGAAATCGGCCCAGAAGTTATCAACCCAGTGGTAGGAAGAACAGGAGCAAGTGGTCCAGAATTTTGCCGAGAAACACCCCCTGCCTGAGGGCCAGAAGACTTCTTGACAGGCTCGCCGTGTTTGTTAAGAGGGCCAGAATTGGATTTCTTAAGAGAAGCTGAACCAGGACCACCAACTGCAGAAGTACTTACTCTACTTGCAGAATTCTGTATGATTGGACCAGAATGAGAGGCAGCTCCTCCAAATGACCCACTCCTTACAGGGGCATTACTGATAGGCCCAGATTTCCTTGATCTTGATCCATCCACTGGTATGTCAAACATTTTCCCAAGCTCACCAGATTTTTTAATATCACCTCCTGTATAAGGCATGGCCACTGAAGTCATAGTAGGCTGCCGTTCCTTTGGCTGCTCAGGCCGCCCAGACACATAGAGGCCATTGCTTAGCTGATGAGATTGGAAGCGAGAACCCATCAGGAAGGTCCTACTTGATAGCCCGTATGAGGCCCCCTCCAAGCTTATGCACAGGTCAAAGTTCAATACACAGTAACTACAAAAGCAGGGCACAAAGTCAGTTGAATAACAATATCATCATTCAACAGGAAAGTGTGAGGGAAAAGAAAAGCAGCAAACATGTCCATGAAAGCACAGAAACAACAAAATCAATGAGCGAAGGTGTAATCGCATTTAAGAGACTCAACGAATATACACACAAGTTTGGGATTTGCATTTAAATGCTCAATCCAAGAGCAGTTGTTCATCACATCCAAAAGATAGACTACGAGGTGTTAGACTGCACCCAGTACACAAGGATCAGACCATTGACTAAATAGGAGATCAAGGACATTTAGTACAAATTACAGCAAAAATGAAGACAATTGCAAGAGACCCATCAATTTCACCTGCAATGGAGATTCAAACAGTATCAAAAGGGAAATACTGCTATGATCTAACCCTATAAGCACACTAGTCAAGCATTTCTTATGTTAAATCTATGATTTTGACTTAGCAAAGTAAAACAGACGACCAGTAAAATCACCTCACGAAACCAAAGTGTACTTTCATAATGTTAAGACTCCATCCATGGAGCAGCAACCCACCCCAAAAACGATGAAAAATAAGAAAACAACAAGCAGACAATGATTACAAGACAGATCCAGGCTCCCACTGAAATCCAAGGGAGAAAAATATGTTCCCATCCCAAAAAAGATTCAAATCAGCTTACTAAAACACCCAAAAACGAAAAAGACGAACCCCAACCACAATGTAAGCATAAGCATTAAACCAACTACCAGTGTTGCAGTCAAACAAAAGGAATCCCAAGTAGCAGATCCAAAATACAAATCTTGGGCATTGCGGAAAAAAGTAGGCAATTGTATCGCTAAACAAGGAAACCAACAACTACCCACTACATTTGGAACAGATTTCAGAGGAATGAGTTGGCATTACCAGTAGAAGAAAAGGAGGGATGAGCAGCTCAAATCTGAACACGAAGAGGCCCAGCAGCAGCAGATCCAATGAGAGAAGAGACTTGGAGGTTCATTTTAGAGGCATACCCATACACATACACCACAGTGGTAAGCAAACCCAGAAAGTAGACGAGGAGGGACAGACAGAGAGTCAGGGGTGGTTAATGGTTTATTGGCTCAAACACACAGATTGAAGGGGAGGAGAAGAGGATGCCGAACGAATAAAATTTTCAAGGGGAAGGAAGGAAAGGGGAATCACAACAATTTTGGGGTTTTTTTAATTCTTATTTTATTTTCCGGTAGAGGATTTACGAGAATTTAGTAGCAAGCAAAGACTGGAAACTGAAAGGAAAAGAAAACACACTCCTTAACCACCCCCACCCCACCCCACCCCACCCCACCCCACCCCCAGTCTTTTCTTTTTCTTTTTAGCCAAAATATCCATCTACAAAAACACGCGTGGGTGGCATCACTACTATACAGTAGACTAACCAAGGTTAACTAGTAGTAGAGCACATTTTATTTTTGGATTCAAAAAAACAACTAATATTTTGATGTAATTATTTTAAGAATTTCATATTTTAACAAATTATTATGGAGTGACATTATTTTTGTGGTGATTATTTATTGGGAACATTCCGACCAATTTTCCGGTCTAAAAATGCACGAAAGAATGATTTTTGTGTTTAAGGTTGTTTTAATTAAAGTCAATTATCATTTTAGGTCTTAATATTTAGGGTTGCTCAAAGATACATAATCCTAATCAACAATAAATACTGCAACTAATATTTTGTTCGCTGGAAAATAGATCGGAATGTCCCCAAAAATAATTACAACAAAGATAATGTCACCCTGCAATTATTTATCAAAATACAGGGCCCTTAAAATAATTGCATCAAAATATGAAGACCCGTTTGTCATTTTTTGTTTTTGGATTTTGTGTAAATAATTTTGACAAATAGAGGAATTATTTCACTTGCAGGCCGAGTTTTCTTTTTTTTTTTAGGAAAAAACTTCATTGTTAATTTATTCCTAAGTACATACGGTTCAATTGATTTCGACAAACCCTCCATCAGACTTGTTTTTGCCTATTGGAATGACTATGGTCATATTAGTTGCAAGATTGCTATTATGTTTCACATGCGTCCGAAAACAACTACGAAAATTGCAAAACATAAAATTTAGGTCGTCTATGACTACATCAACCTCACAAGAAAAAGACACTGACTTATTTAAGTGTGAATTAACATTAAATAATCATATTACAATTTTACAAAATTGCATGCAAATCTTTAAACTAGTTGGGCCACAAAGATGTTGATCTTGCCTTCAGCTACACTTAAAGGCCAAGTTGCTCTACATCTCCTTGAGGCTACTAGGAGAAGCTCTCGAAGAAAACTCCTTATTCTTACACCAAAACAAGTGTAACCCTATTTTGCGAGAGAAGCATCAAAATTAAATTTGTTGTGGTCTCCAACTAAGGGGGTGCCAAGGGCTAGCGTTGGACAACTGCCCGTCCCTTCTCCGTTTCTCATCCACCCTTGTTAACTAGACAAAATCAAGTGTCAGCTGCTTCACCATGTTAGTGATTAATTGGGTTGAGATCTTATGAGAGTTGAATACTTAATCGGTTTGAGCGACCCAAATTAATTGTGCAACAACAAAGCGAGTTCAAAACTCCTTCTCATCACATTGCTCATTCCATTTCGTCACCAATTCTCATGGCTCTAGTTTATTCGTTGGGTTGCAAATATTTGTGTCTCGTATCACATCCCACACTTCTCGAGCATCCTTGCAAGCTACAATAGAATGCCAAGCACTCTCAACCTCCACATCATACATATGCACAAGTTGTTGGGAGATATATGACGATGATGAAGGATAGCTTTGATTGGGAGAATTTGAGAACTCCATTGCGACCAAAATATCTTGGATTTAGGAATACACTTTGAATACCACAACTTTGGCTACTAATACTCAAACTCGTTAACATCAAGCCCCTACCGATAAGGTATGCGGATCTTTCACTAAACATACGCCAGTTGTTAAAGCACCAAGCCAACTTATCTGTTGTTTGTGTAGCACTAAGAGGGATTGCCAAGACCAACTCTCTTTTTGCGAATGTTAAAATTGCTCTCAACAAGCTCAATATGCCAAGCCCATTTAGCTTGAGTAATGAGGTCACTCACCCGTTATAGGATTGAGTTTGGGAGGTTCCATTTTGATAGTCTCGCCATGCTAACCCTAAACCCATTTGTTCGACCAAATGTTTATACTTCTCTCCTCTCCCTCATGGCAATGTAAACTTATTTTCAGAAGAGCCTTGGTGGCTCATTCCTTCCATGTAACTCTAGGGGAGTGCATAAGAGACGCCTCAAAGAAAGTCTTGCCTGGTCGGGAAGTATTTGGCTCAAAAACTTAGTACAATAGCAAATTTTTATCATGCAAAAATATCCAACCTTATTTAGCAAGAAGCATATCGTTGAACACATCTAGACGCTTGAAACCTATTCCCATAAGACATTTGGGCTTGTAGAGGGACTCCCAGTATTTCTAATGCATTTTTCGAGCACCCTCTTTTGAACCTCGCGAAACTTTTGCATACATCATATTAATGTCTTCAATAAGATTAATGGACAATTTGAAGATACTCAAAATGTATGTGGGGATAGCCTATATGACTTATTTAATTGAAATCTCTTTTCCTATGTTGGAAAGTAGTTTTCCCTTTCATCTATGCAATTTTTTCGACGCTATACTCCAAAATGTATTGAAGATAGCTTTCTTGCTCTTGCTGATAAAAGTGGGAGCACACAAATACATGTTATGCTTATATTAGCTTAGCCTCATTCCTGGCAAACTAGCAAGTTCTTCCCTCTTTGTTGCAATGACACCCTTGCTAAAAGATACCTCCAACTTTTTGAAATCGGCTTTTCTAACCTGATGTTTCTCTCATACAAGTTGATGATCTCAACTAATTGTTAGCATTCCTATCTCATATATATGGTGAAAAGCATACTGTCATTGGTATAGAATAGGTGGGAGATACCTAATCCTTTTCAACAAGCCTTCACTCCATGGATGACCCCTAAATCTGCAGCTCTTTTTAGGAACCTTGAAAAAGCCTTAACTACTAGAATAAACAAATAAAGTGGGATCGAGTCTCCTTCCCTGAGCCCCTGTGAAGGGGTCTTAGGAGTAGAAAGATGGTTATTCACTAGAACGTATCGTGGTGGGAATTCGTTGCTTGAGTTGATGGAGGTGATGGAGATGAAGAATCACACACAAACCAATTATGTTGAACAATTCACACAAGATATGAACTTGGGGTAAAGGATAACCACCATCCAATAACAATTAAACCCACCAAGAATCGCTAAAGGTTGCACCACCACAACTTTGTAAAGGATTTGGCTTAAATCACCACCATAATGAAATTGAGGATAAAAATAACAAGACTTGAGAGGAGATAGTTTGAGAGAATTCTCATTTGCATTCAATATCATTCAATACCCTCTTCCTCTTCAATGTTAATGCTTATAGACATTGGAGTGGAAGAGAAGGATGTCAATTACAAATGTACCCACGAACTTTACACCAAATACTCTCAAAGTGAGGTTTACAACAAAGAGGAAGCGCTGGAAAAAGGGGAAAAACACCAGAAAAAATGAGGAAGAGTTCGGCTGGAAAAGGGCGAGCCTGACACTAGCACAGGCGTGTCAAGAAAAGGTCGCGGTCATGCCCAGTTAAATCCCTAAAACTACTTCAAACGCCGAGGGCTGGCACTAGTGTGCCAAGAAGCCGTCGCGGTCGTGCTAGCAGGCCTTCGTGGTCGTGTCAGCTGGTCGTTGTTGTCGTGCCAAAGAAGAGAACATGCAACCAATTTCAACGGTTAGCACGAGCTCCTCATTTCTTCTCCCTTTGCATCCGCGATGAGCTCCCGACCCAACCCCCAATGTCAAAAAACCAAAACTCCCTCAGGACAATCCGACTCGGGTAAAGAGGACCAAAATGCCCTTGGGATTGGTGAAGGTGTGCGAACCACTAGAAAGGCTCGTGGCCAATCCAAAGGATGACTGAGACTAGCTTGGAGGGGTCGGAGTCGGGGTCGAGTGGGAATTGGACCTCCATGCTAGAACGGGACGTGGTGGTCCTCTTGGCTTGGACGACAAGAGAAGAGAAAGGAACCTGAGTCTCTTCATCCTCCCTATCTTGAATGGGATTTGCCCTCAAATCGTCATTGGGCTCAATGTAAGGAGGGAGATCGCCAATGTTAAATGTAGAGGAGATTTCCATGTCCTTGGGTAGGTCGAATTTGTAGGCGTTGTCATTTACCTTCTCCAAAATTTTGAAGGGTCCATCGCTCCGTAGCATGAGCTTATTCTTCTTCCTCAATGGAAATCGATCCTTCTTCAAGTGTAGCCAAACTAAGTCCCCGAGTTTGAAGGTGATGCTCCTGCGATTCTTGTTGGCCCTTGCCTTGTAGACCTCGTTGATCTTCTCAATTTTGCCTGGACCGCCTTGGCCTTTTCGCTAGCCTCAAAACTAACTCTTGACTCCAATGTCAAGGGAAGGAGCTCAACAGGAGTGCGCGGATTCACACCATAACACGTCTCAAAGCGCGAGTGGCCGATGGCAAAGGAAGGAGTCCGGTTGCAGGCGAACTCGGTATGACAAAATTTGACGTCCCAATCCTGCAAGTTCTTGCTCACAAGCCCTCGAAGCAAAGTAAAGAGGGTCTTGTTGCTTACCTCAATCTGCTCATCAGTTTAGGGACGATGGGACGTGCTAACAAGTAGTTTGGTGCCTAGAAGCTTCCATAGGACCCTCTAGAAGTGACTGATGAACTTAGTGTCCCTGTCCGACGCAATGGTCTTCGAAATGTCGTGCAACCTCATAATCTCTCAGAAAAAGAGATTAGTGATGTGAGTAGCATCATCATTTTTCTCACAGGTAATGAAGTGTGTCATTTTGGAAAATTGGTCCACCACTACCATCATCGCATCTTTATCTCGAATAATCTGGGAAGAGCCATGATGAAGTCCATGCTCAAATCCTCCTAAGGGTCATTCAAAATGGATGTAGGAGTGTAGAGCCTTTCGCGGAATTGACTCATGGCATGATGGCATGTGACGCACTTGGATATCACCTCGTGCACATCGCTCCCCATTTTGGGCTAGTCGAAGTGCTCCTTGAGCTTGTCATGGGTCTTGTTGATGCTGAGATGACTAGCAAGACCACAACCGTGAATCTCCTTAACAAGCAACTTCCACAACGGGAACTTAGGGATGTGTATTTTATTCCCCTCGAAGAGGAACCCATCGTGTAGCATATATGGACCACTTTCCCCATCAAGATGAGGTTTGAAGTCTTCATCGTCCTTGTAGAACTCTTGGATGTTTTGAAAGATAAGGACCCAAGCTTCCATAACCAACGACAAAGTATACCTCCTCGAGAGAGCATCAACCACCACATTGACGCTCCTCTTCTTATGTTTGGACAAAAAGTTGAAGCTCCGGAGGACTTCCACCCACTTGGAATGGTGAGTGTTAAGCTTATGTTGGCCATTCAAGTGCTTGAGGGCCCCGTGATCAGAGTGGAGGACGAATTGGTTAAGCCTCAAGTAGTGAGACCAATGGTCGAGGGCGGGAACCAAAGCATAAAATTCCTTGTCGTAGGTAGAGTAGTTCTTCCTCGAACCATTGAGCTTCTAACTGAAGTAGGGGAACAGGCATTGATTTTGCATAAGTACGGCCCAAATGCCCACCCTGCTTGCATCACAATCAACTTCAAAAACCTAAGAGAAACCCGGGAGGGCAAGAATTAGATCTTCACAAAGCTTAGCCTTAAACTTCTCAAAAGTCGTTTAAGCCAACTTGGTCCATTCAAAGGTATCCTTCGTCATACACTCAGCGACGGGGATGGTGAGGGTGTTGAAACCTTTTATGAACCTCCTATAGAAGGACGCTAGGTCATGGAAGCTTCTCACCTCCGTGAGAGTAAAGGGAACGAGCCATAAGAGAATAGCTTCCATCTTGGAGGGATCCATAGAAATCCCTTGATCCGAAATGATGTAATTGTGAAAGGTGACTTGTGAGGTGAAGAAATCACTTTTGTCAAGATTGTCGAAGAACTTTTACTAACGAAGGATCTTGAAGACAAACTCTAAGTGCCAGAGATGACCGCCCTCACACTTAGAGTAGATGATGATGTCGTTGAAGTACACAACCACAAACTTGCCGATGTATGGCCTCAAAACCTCACTTATAAGGTACATGAAGGTGCTAGGGGAGTTGAAGAGGCCAAAGGGCATAACGAGCCACTCATATAATCTAACCTTGGTTTTGAAGGTCGTTTTCCACTCGTCGCCTTCTTGCATCCAGATTTGGTGGTAACCACTGCGCAAGTCAATCTTGGAGAATATGCTAGAGCCATGCAACTCATCAAGCATATCATCAAGCTGCGACATAGGATACCGATAGTCTGGCACTTGATAATAATGTTGTTGATGGCATGACTATCGATGTACATACGGTAAGTACCATCCTTCTTGGGGACTGAAAGAGCTGGGACGAAGCAAGCACTCATGTTTTCTCACACGTAGCCCCTAGAAATGAGCTTATCACCGGTCATTGAAATTCTTTCGTCTCTTACAGGTTGCAACGATAGGCCACTTTGTTTGACGAGGGAGCCCCGAGAATAGGGTCGATTCGATTCTCAATGCCACAAGTGGGTGGGAGGGAGGCCGGGAGGCAAATCCATGGGGAAGACATCGATTAACCGGGTAATGAGAGGGGCCACAAGAGGGTGGAGGGGTATCTCTTTCTTACTTGTGTTAAGCCTCTAAGAGAGTGTAGCGAGGACTTCCTTCCCCTTACTTAGGGCTTACTCTACCCATGTTTCACTCATATGTTTAGGCTTCTCACTTCCCATCCTAAGTGTAGTAGGTAAAATTTCATGTGGACCTAGTGGGACTAGCCTCACCCTCATGTTGTTGTGAATAAAGGCATAGGTCTTTAGCCCACCATGGATAGCATGCCGGTCAAATTGCCACGGACGTCCCAACAAGATGTGGCAAGCATTCAATGTCACAACATCACATTAAATATAATCATGATATCTAGATCCAATTGACAAATGAGCAAGGACTTGTTTCGTTACCTTAATATCGTTGTTATCTTTGAGCTATTTCAAGGAGTAAGGTCAGAGTTGTGGAATGGTGGGAAGGCCCACCTTATCCACATCATGATAGTTCACGCCATATTTGTGCAACTATCTCCATCAATAATGAGGTTAATTACAAACTCTGCCGTCCAGAGTGCATCGTGAACGAAAAATCATCTCTCGATGTACCTTGTCAATAGGAGGTTCATTGGTATGTGGCACTCTCATCACGATAAGTTTTTGCCTATTGTCGCCCTTAACTTCATCATCTGTTTCATCCCAACCCTCCACATAGTACGAAGGCTTTTCTTGTGCAATATTGAGTTCCTCATCAATCTCTTGCACCTCTTGAATTGTTAAAGTCCTCTGGGTCGGGCAACTACCCTGAAAATGTCCATAGCCCTGGCACTTGGAACACTTCTTTCCTTCCATCTGGGTTGGGCTCAAATATCCTCTCCACAAGATTGCAACCACTTCAAGTAATCATCGTGGCCAAGAGACCTATTGAATTTCGGGACCTCAATGTTCACATCATGAAACTCATCTCGTGGAGGTCTTGCTCCCGTTCCCTTCAATGGGAAGGGTGAGTGGAGCCACTATCATCGTCACTCGATTCAAAATTCGGACGAAAAATCTATACCCAAACCTTATTTTTCTGGGTCGAACAACATTTTGCCTCTGTACTCGCCATGCCATAAGATGGCATGCAGCCATTGGCTGGTTACAGCTCATAACGATTAATTTGTGTTTTAATTTCAGCGTTTGGATTAAATTTAGACGGCCAAGATTTATTCATCACTCATCCCATGTGATAAGATTCATCCCATGAAAAAAGAGCCTCATCACATGGGATTCATTCCCTGTACAAACATACAGATATAGTTCCAATGGTCAGATAGCCAATAAGCAAGCAAAGCAAAATGGTAATGTTGTATAAACATATACAAAATATACGGGAATGCTTCTAGAAATGAGAAATTCAGGCACGAAAACCAACTTAAAAGTGTAAATCTTTGCTTGAACTACCATACCAGTGTTCACACAAATGCTTTCTTTTGTCTACAGATAAAAATGAGAATTCCAAAGCAATTTACAATTCGAAACACCGCCCACCCATGTCTTTCAAGCTACCATTTTCACCATCAGATTCAGCAATACAACTCAGCATTATTTTCATGAGCGGTTGGATCACGACTTTCAGTAGAGCAAGCTATAGCTTCACTACTAATGAAGCAGTGACACCTACAAAGCAGATGACACAAGTTTAGCTGGCCATTAACTCAAGGATACAAGAACAAACTACCCTAAAAAAAAAAAAAAAAAAAGGAATTCCTGACATACTACCCTGAAAAACCTGTTCAAGCTGAATCTATAGTCCCATATTGGTGTTCTGGAACTAACCATCCAAGAGGCATTCCTCCTGGAATGTATTCACATACAGCTAAACTATGTAATAAACCTAAACTATAGAAGAACAGGAGAAACTCACATTATCTGCAGCTTATAAACTACAGCTCACTGTAGTTGCGCCAGACTGCACGGAATTCCTCCCGGAATGTATTCAGGCGTGCTTTCAAGTTGGGAGTTCTAAAGCTAGCATGAAGCAAAGTGGCTGATAACAAGGTGTGAGTGAGACAATTTTCAACAAATAACGAGCCTTAACGATGTAGGTTTGTTAGAAAGCAACCAAATAAATAAGGCACATACCGAGAAGTCCAACTGCAAAAGCCCACAGAACAGTAAGCAGACCACAAGAAGCAAACCAAAGAATGAAACTTGCTGCAAAACAGGGAGGGAGAGAAGAGTCATATTATATAAGCAGTGATCTACCTCAAACTACAATAACTGCATGAAAAGTTTCAGCATACCAATTGAGAAAGCCAGCACAAACACCCAACGAGGCTGCCCGCAGATGTATATTGTCCGTTTAGCTGACGGTCGCCCACGAATTACAGGCCTGCACACTTAATGATTAATAATACTCATGGTGTAAAATTTTTGATAAGCTAGACACAAGGCCAATAGACCTACGTGTGTGGAGGTCTCATTTTCGCAGCCAAATGTGGAGAAAACTGCCTCACAGTTCTTGTTACCTTCTCACTAAAAGTACCTGCAAAGCTGCAAACAAATGTTGCAGTGTTAGCTCATGGGAGTGGATATTATAATCCGGGAACACAGGACTTGCTTCCAATGTGGAGAGTGCAACTACCATAGTCAAACTCCTTCCACACAAAATCAAAATGAGCAGAAGCTATTTACAAACACATCACTGACAATTGGAGACTGAACAGATGATGAACCCAAGTGATCCTATCAGCTACAACTTTGATCCTAAACTAAAAGCAAACAATACCACATACTGCTATTCTGCCTATGTCAGGGTTGTGGTCTCAAATGTAACAAGTGAAAACTGACCCATTAGTATCGAATTGTTAAGCAGCAGTCTCATTTGGACACTAGGTTTAGACTGTACTTGGACTTTAGAACCCATTTGGGAGGGTAGGGTGGGGGGCTATCAAGAGTAACTTTCACCTAGTGTTTCAATCAGTATGTAAGGATAAACGATAGTGGAACCATCTCAACCAAAAGCCTAAGATTAAATTGATGGTTGAAGACTCAATGATGATATTATACTTACACGCCCCCTCACGTAAATGCGCTTTCGGCTTGAAGCGTGGATGCTGCAAGGTGCCCTTCACCTTACGCATTTGCAATATACGTAGAGGCTACTGTGATTCGAACTTGAGACCTCTTGCTCTCACCGGCTCTATTACCATGTGGAACCATATCAGCCAAAAGCTTAAGCTTCAACTGATGGTTGAAGGTCAAATGATGATTTTATACTCTAATAATGACGTTATGATATATCAATGAACAAGATTGGGTACAAAGGCATTAGGCATTCTTCATAAAGTTCAGCACAGAGAAGTCGAGCATTGCTTGAACAAGGGGTCAACAAAACAGATGCAATAGATGCCAGTTTGTTTTAGAGAATTTTCAACTGAACATTTTGTTTTTATGTGAAATCAAACGACTGCGTTAGATAGATACCAAGGGGCTGCCACACTGCTAGCCACGTACAAAGGGGCAACTACAAAATCATTGTAGCAGCAAGCTCTCATGCATGAGATAATCTACAAAATCCATAAAGACTCAAGTTACTTACACAGTGAAGCACTCTGCTCCAATGACAAAAATTCTCGAAAAATAGAGCTTGAAATTTTGAAAGCACAAAGCTTTATCCTCATAGACCCAGCAATTTCTCACTTTCAAACATGCCACTAAATTGCCAAAGAAATCATACTCCAAACATCTTTCACCCAAGCAACCTTCAATCTCCTCGAATCTTTATCAACATTCTACACCTAACACTACATTTTTTACTCAACAAGGTCGAACCCAACTAACACTCGTTAAAGAAAGAGATAAATACCAAAGAGACAAACCCCAACAGCCAAGTGTAATAAAAATCAGTACGCTGAAATGCTGATTACAAGATACAGGGTTAACACTAACCAACACAAGACAAAGTTAAAAGTGTGCAGCGAGCAAATCACTTGAAACAAAATCACAGACATTGCAACAAACTTCATGGTCTTGTAGAGGTGCCTTTCATCATACACTACCAAACAGAAGCTCAATAACAGTAAGGGAAAGTAAGACAGCACACAGTCAGGCATGTAACAGAAGAAGCTGACAAAGTCATGCTACACATTATGGAAAGATGACCAATGTTCCAAAATGAACAATATCTAGATGTCACTATTTTGAGGCAGTAATGCTATTAGAGGCTGTGCCACCTGGACTTGGGCGGAAACAATGGTCCGAATCCCACTGTCTAACTCGTCAACTTACAAAAGTTCCAAAAGTTAGGACACAAGGATTCGTTAGAAAGAAGAGCTTTTATCCTAACCCTCAAAACTTTCCTTTTTTCTAAATTTCTGGGTTCAAGATCCGTGAAGCGCACAAAGCGTGCGCCTTGTGCTTCACAAATACACTCAACAATGTGCACTTTTAGCCACGCTTCTGGAACAGGCTTGCCTTGATAGTAAAAAGCGCACCCGCCTATGCCTTGTCACCCTGTGCAACTAGGCGCGCACCTAGGCGTATGGAACTCTACCAACACTCCTCTATAAACACTCCTCAAACAGAAATTTGGAGTTTAATTAAAGCAGCAAAACCCTAGTATCCAACTGAAAACATACGCCACCTCTGCCCCCTTTCTTTCCTCTCTCTCGTCTCTAACTGGCGACCAGAAACCAATGAGAGAAATCTGTCAAGGCAAACAAAAAAGATACACTTTCGGCGACCGGAAACCGGCAACTGCTGGCAGGAGAAAACCCACCGGTTGGGTCGCAACATCCATTCGACAAAAAGCCCCAATTACCCCTCCAAATACCCACCGATTGGCAGTCCAATTGTTTGATATAGGGTTCGTCATGACTAGGGTTTGTTCTTGGCCGTGTCCCGCAATTCCCCCATGGATCCGTGTCGGATCATGTCGACCCTGGTACGGCATCCCTAATTGCCGAGTCCAGGTAACATAGCCTGAGGGTACATACTGAAGGCCCATTGCCACTGGGAAGGGAGGCCTAACACTTAAAGAAGTTCATGATATATGGAAAATGTTTAATGACGAGCTTCGTGTACCCTTGGTGATGCATGAACCGTATATACACTAAGGCAAAGGATAAGCCTTCCAGTCAACCTCAACTAGGGAAGAAACTTTTATCCAGGAGGATTCTATCAAGGATGATGGACACATAACTCACAATACACTGCACATGGAACCCGAACTTCTACAAGAGCCCCTCTCCCCGAAAAAATAAATAAAGAAAAGATAATAGATTAGGCTCAAACAAGAGAAGAAACTGAAAAAAGATGCAGCACCAAATAGCCATTAATGCATTAATAATAGGAAAATTGGATTCTAATAATCCCTACTTTGGCAAACTGTATTCTAATAATCCGTACTTTTTTTTCCGTAATTCAATGGTCCCAAAAAAGTCAAAATTGTATTTTAGTTGAACAAAATCTACCTCCACATTTTTTTTCGTTCTTGCCCCATAAAGGTTTAAAATGTAATTACTAAAAGAATTTTTAAATTATTTTTCGAGAATCCGAGCAATTATTATGGTTTTTTAAGGAATAAAAGGGGAAAATCATAAAAATTTGAAACAATTTGGGACAAACATTGTAAATTCACTAAAATTCGTGGGGAAGTGTTGCACTAAGTTTCTACGATATTTAGGGTATACACTCGTTGGTAGTACCACTAAAATACAATTATGATTCTTTAGGGACCACTAGAATACCCCAAACAAAAAAGTAGGGATTATTAGAATACAATTGGCCAAAGTAGGGATTATTGGAATCCAATTTTCCTTAATGATATCTGCAGTTAGATATCACGAGCAAAACAATCCACAAAACTCCAGAAGGGCAGTTACTTCCAACCCACACAGTCAAAAAACAAAGGTGTCCTAATGCAACAATAGTGAGGAATATAGGACTATGACTAAAAAGTATTACCTGTCATTTAGAAAAGCAATGCTAAGGGCCGTTAAGGCAGCAGCTAAAATTGCTAGTGGCCTCCGGAGAAAACCCAAAGCTGCATTATAATGAATGAACACATAAATGAATACACACAGACAGAGAGTGAAACTTTGTAAAATGGTATTCTATAATGGACAGCATGACAAAGTAATACTCACCAAGAACGGCTACTATCATGATAAAGTAGTTTGTTCGATAGCTGCACATGACCACAAAAACCAAATGCCAAAATAAGCAAATCTCAAAATTTAGTACATATGCAAATACAATATTACAAGAAGTCTCCACATGTTTTCAGAATTCAGATTTTGTGATATAATTTGTACAGATACAGAAGGAGGTAGTTGCAGAGTTCATATGCACTCATCTAGGTAAAAGTAAGAAGGCGACATGAAAAGAAGCCAATAGTCAGGTGTATCTTTCAAAGATTCCATACGTTTCAAGATCACAAAGGAGGACTAATAACCACCAAAGGCAAATTCTTTCAAGTTTATGCTATCTAGGTTTATTTATAATCTGACCCCACATCTCCCAATCTAAAAAAACAATATAAAATACAAGGGACCAACCACCAAGAAGCCATGTATGCTAAATTTATTCGTTACAGAAGGAACATTGTACAAATATATATGATTAAAATTATCGGCATAACTAGACAGCCAATTCTTGGAAAGCTGCCTGAACATAATCCTTTTAGCTCCACACCAGCACAATACCATCCAGTTCCCTTCCTGTGTATATTGAACAAACTGAAACATTTCTCTTCCTTCATATTATAGAATCAAGTCAAAAAGGAAAACAGACTCCAAAGCTAAACCCCAAATCCCTCCTCATACTTCTATATCCTACAAAAACAAACATGAGAATATGGGCAACATGGGATCCTTTGATATTTCCCTACCCTGTCTCGCCTAATCATCCAAATGAAAGTTGCCACTACTTTCTTCCCATAGCCCTTCAATTTGCCTAAAAAAATGTTTCTGCTTGTGTAACAAAAGTATCCTCGCATCTAACATGACTATCAAGATTTTCCAACATCAAACCCATCTTATGCATTTCAATGAAAACTAGAAAGCATGCACTCAAAGAAGAGCAGGTGCAATTGAAAACCAAATTTTTATTCACATTATGGTAAACACACCGATTCTCCATAGGCTTAATTGAAGCCTATGGATGATTCAAGCACAACCAGACCACTGTGGACCCTTCGAACAACCATGAATTATGAAGTGAAAGTGCCAAGAAGCCTTAGAACTTGACGATCATATAGTTTAAAGAAAATTAAAAAACCACTAAAATCTTCAAAGTTCAAACTTCTAAGGGCATACACACACAAAGCCCCACTAGACAAATTAACCTTTTACCTGAAGCATAGAAAACCTCAAATTTTCATATAAAATAATATTGACTTAATTTGCATGGTTAACTTTCAATTACCATTTGGTTTGATGCTCCCAAACTGGCCAACAACTAGTTAGAAGTACCAACTTTGCACAAAATACAGGGAAACGAAAAGGCAAAGTAAAGGTTTAGGGGAGAAAAAAGATGAGAAAAAGACCATCCACGGCATGTCAAATTACCCTTTAGAAAATAAATTCAAAGATGGATTAAACTTTGAAACATGATATCTTCGTCATTGAGCAGGAAAAGTTAATTAGAAACTTCATATATATATATATAGCAAGATTTAAGCACATAAACTGCAAGCTTCCTCCTTAATATAATACAACAAGAACATTAACAGCTAAGTTATTCTTGTCATAATAATAATCTACATTAGACAATTATGTTAGATGTATGCAGTCCATCATATGCCCTTTAAAAAGCAAAACAAACATTTCTCCTCCAAATTTATCAGATCATCACAGCCTATATATTTCTCATCAACCCACCTATTTCACTCACTCATTTCAAACTTCAGACATGCAAATCGTTGTGCACTATACCGATAATCAGGTACCCACATATTTGTAATATAAATTGAAAGCACACACAAAGATAGACATTGATCATACGATCTGATGGGTTATCAACAACCTAATACCCCGTACAAAGTTGGCAGTGTATGGGTTAGTGATACTTGTTATGCCCGCTACATGAGTTTGCTACTATTCAGAACATAATCAAATCTATCCCAATTGAAGTCCAAGTTACAAAGTTCATCATCATTATCTCCGCCGGACTCAACAACCAAGGCAGACTAAAACTAAATGAAATAATCAGCTAAAAATGAGAAGGGGAAGAAAACATACTAGTAAAGATTGCATTTAATACGACTCTCCCATTTAGCTAAAGAGCGGGGCACAGTGAATCGGGAGAAGAATTCAGAAAGAGGTCGAGGGGGAGATGACCAGTCCACTTCTCTCAGCGCGTCGACCAGATCTTCAACCGTAACGCTTCCCCAATCCATTCGATTCAATTACACAACGATCTTCGATGGGGAACAACGAAGAAAACCCTAGAATATAGAGATTGAGCAAGGATTTGACAGGGAGATGAGATGATGGCCGATGAAAGAGAAACCCTAGAGTGAGAAAGGTAGAAGAGTGAAAAGTATGTATGTTTGTTTGTTTGATGCAAAGATGGAGACTGGGTGGCAATCAAATGGGAGAGAAGACCTAAATGGCGTGTTTTCGTGTTATGAGGTAGACAACGCCGATGGAATCGAATTTGGAAAGGTAACTTAAACTGGAGGGCGATGATCAAAAAAGGTTCCAATCGTACGGATTTTAGTTTTGGCTGTCTTTCAAAATCTCTCACGGGAACCAAAATATTTCTCAAAATATAATTTTTGTGCAACAATGGCTTTCGTATTGGAAATAAATAAATAATTTATTTTAGATATATAATATTTTATTATATGAAATTATTATATTTGATTAATGGTGAAAAATATTATTATAAAAATATAATATTATATTTTTTTATAAAATATATTATAAGAAATTTTCAGTTAAAGATATTATTCAAAAGATGTGTAATATTTGTTAAGCAAAAATTAATAGTAAATAGATAGAGTATAAAATTACCAATTATGTTAGACACAAGCTAGATTCTTAAAATTTAGTGACATAAATCTCTTCATATATTTGGTGGTTAATCTTTTCATATTAATTTTACAAGAAGTCACAGTATTTGTAGCAAATATTTATTAATAAGCAAACTATAATTTGAAAATGTCACCATAACTGTTAAATAAATTAATCTTTTTGAAGGAAAAAAGAAAATTAATTGTCATTGATGGATAATTTGTTAATCAATACTCCCTCCGTTTCTTTTTTATCTGTCATTTACGATTTTCAGCGTCAATCTTTAATCAATAATTTCTAATATAAAATTTTTATAAAAAAAATATAATATTATACTTTTTTAATAGTAATTTTTATTACGAATCTAATGGCATCAATTTTGTATGATAAATCATTATAAAAATATTAACAGTCAAAAATTTTAACACAATTTTCTAGACAATAGATAAATAAAAACAAAGGATATATAACTAGAGATTTGTTTGTGGTGGGCACATCCCAAGTCACACTTGTTTGAATTTACTAAAATGACCTGTGCAAGGTGATGGGTGGTGTAGTTGTCTCCCTCCTCACATGAACTCATCTACAATAAACAAAGGGTTTACTAAGAAATAAAACATCTAAAACTAATTAAGGAACACTCAAAAACGACTTAGGATCATTAAACTTTTGTATCAAGTAAGAGTGACAATGGGTTGGGTCCGGGGTCGATCCAACTAGTCCCTGATCCGAACCCGCCAAATTTTATTGGACCCAAACCACGCTTTAGACCCATAGGGTCTATCAGGCTCATATCTAACCTCGTCAGGTCCACGCGTCCTTAGTGGATCCAACATTCTAATATTTTTTATTAGTTTACCAACTTTAGCGTTAATTTCTATGCATAAACATATGTAATACTAAGAATTCTAGCCAAATGCAATTATTTTCAATCACCGTGATCATACAAACTAGCAAGTTAAAAGTACGAACAAACAAACTCAAAGATGAAAATATTACAAACGTTAAGTATAATACCACAGTGAATGAAGATTTAAGATTTTTTTTTTGAATAATAATAATTCTTTAACATCCAACACATTTTTAGTAGAAATATTCACAATGGAAACTCACATTCTTCATTTTATATATGTTTTTCCACTAAAATCTTAAATTTTAAAATTCAAACTTTTATGTAAGTTATTTCCACCAGATCTATTGGTCGGGCTCATGGGTCCAAAGGCAAGCCCAAGCCCTAAAGTTTTTTTGCGCCCAAATTCACCTAAATGGCCCGATTCCAGGATCCACCACTATCGCTAGTATCAAGGGAGCACAATTCGTTGGTTGACATCAGCATTTTCACCGACCAATAATATTGGTCATCGTATATTAGTCACTACTCATATCTCATACCCATTTTCATCCCCCATCAAAGTTGTTTCTGCCTCGACTATCATGGGCGTTCATCGCGCCCTATAACGTCTAACCGCAACACCCACCACTTCTCCAATGTTATTTCGGATAATCACCCCCAATCCAAATATTAGCGTCAATGTGAGCATCTAGATTAATCTTGGCAAAGTCGGTCAAAGTGCCTGCCACACCTGAGTGATAGTGTTTGCTGGACACTCCTCTTATTTTCTTGGGCTTTCTCAAGCTGATGGTCCAAGAGTTTGCTTGATTCTCGTGAGGGTAGTATCTTGATCGTGGAAAACCTTAGGATTCCCACGGCACCATGGCATCCACCCGCTCAACATGTGATCTGTGAGTTTGAGTCCTCCACTTCATTGTGTCACTTGACCAGCAACTTCACATGGCAAGCATAGTTATCCTTATTGATCAAAGCTTCTTCTACCACGTCATCCCAAAGAGGTTTGATGTGAGGGTAGTGAAACATCGCATGCCACGCACCCTTCTCCACCATTTACCTCTCACAAAGCTCCATCTACACAAGATATTTACATTTCAATATATAGCACCCAAATTGGAAGTCTATCAGTACTCATTTTCACTAAAAAGACTTGGCCTTGGGAATAATATTAACCGTCTAAATCACGTGCCAGTAACTCACAACATCATTGCCACCATGGACAGACTCAGATAATGAACAAGATTATAGACAGAAAATAATGTCATTACATTTTTTTAGCCCAAAAAGAGTTCCTAACGAAGTTAGAGACAAACACTAGTATATTATTAGTACGGGGTCCTAGTGGATTTTTTCTGTAGGGATCCCAGCTTATTTTGCTACGGGAGTCCTAACGAATTTTTTAGATGGGTCGGAGACTCTTTGGTAAAGTCAAAGTCAACTACTGGTCAAACATATCAACTGAAGCCTAGTGGATTTCAATTTGGTCAGGTCAATCTTGGTCAAGTCCAACACGGTCAAGTCAAAATCGCTAGTCAAGATCAATTACCGGCGAAACCAGTTAAAGGGTCCTACTAGATTTCAAGTCAAACTGGTCAAAGGATTCCTGGTGGATTTTGGGTCAAAGTCAATTCTTGGTCAAGCTAGACAAAGGGTTCTTAGCAGATTTTGAACCTAAAGGGGCCTAGCGGATTTGAAGCAAAGGAAACTTAGCGAATTTTAATTGGGTCCAACCGGATTTGAGTTCAAGCGTACTTTATCAAGTAACCCAGTAAGCTCTACCAATTTCGTGTTGACCTAAGGCCCAAAAAACCCTAGTGGATTTTTCCTAGCACAAACAAAACGAGTTCTCCAAGGAGAAAGTAAAAGGGAGCTCAAGCGGATTTCTAAACTCAGGCCAGAGTGGAGTTCTAGCGGATGTTGACGGCCCAAACAAAGGGGAGCTCTAGCAGTTTTTCATCTCACGCCCAGCAAAGTTCTAGCGAATTTTAGTCGACGTCACCCCAAAGAGCTCTAGAAGACTTTGAGTTATGATAAGTCATGTGGGTTCATTGGCCCGAGGCAAAGTGGTAACGTTTAGGCAACCCATGAATTCCTGACGGATTTTTAGTCAAAATAAGCAAGTTTAATGGTAACTGTAGTCAATAACCGTAGGAAACTGCCTTTTACCCTCACAAAGCTCTAGCGGAATTTCAGTAGCAACTGTCAAAAAACTGCATACGGTATAACTACAGTCAAGAACCGTACAAAACTGCCTCTGACTCCTACAAAACTCTGGGCGGATTCTTGGGATAAAGGCGCCCCGGGGTTCAACTGTAGATAAAATAACTGACATGTGTCACTAAGGAGCTCTAGCAGATTTCTGGGGGTTGCATCATGAAACTGCCAGTCAAAGAACCACCCATCATTACTTGAAAGTTCTGGCGGATTTTTTGGAGTGGAATCGGGAAACTACTCTCTAAACGAGCTATAAATAGGAAAGTCTATCAACAATTTTGGGGACGATTTTGGAGGAGTATGGTTTAAGTTACCTAGCATACAAAAAGCCAAAAATTCATGAGTGTTGGGATAAGATAAGCAATCTTCTCACAGTTTGATAAGATAAGCAATCTTCTCACTGTTTGTGGATATTTTCATATTGGAAGAAAAGTCATGAGTATATTCATTTAAGTGAAAAGAAACAAGTGGTTCAATCATTCTAAGTAAACAATATATACAACAAAGGCACACAAGCAAACAACAATCTAACAATAACAACCAATCAACAAGGAATAGCCTTATGATATGCTTTGTCAAAGAAAATAAATCTTAGAAGATTCTTTGTTAAAGAAAAAAAATATGGGTGTCAGATCCATGGATTATGAGATACATAAGAGTGAATTTTATCAATCAACAGCACCAAAGGGAAAATAGTAACCATTTAGCAAAAAACCATGTCAGCTTCTAGGAATGGCAGTCCGTTCTGAATCCGAAACAAATCCGCTTCGAACAGAAGCAGAAAAGTGTCCAACTCTGATTATAATTGGAGCGGACATGAAGGTGACCACCTTTAATTTGATTAAGTCCTATTGGAATAAAAGTCAATAAAAACTTTTCTAGATTTATTATTGGCGTTTTATTTTTCTACAAGCATGATATATTAAATTACAACAAGAATGTTGTCAAAAACAAATACTGAAAAACTTTAAAAAAAAAGGAAAATAGTAAAAAAGCTAATTAGAGTCGAAGGTAATCAGAGGACCTCCACTTCCTATTGTGATAAGATGTTATAGTATAAAAGCTAATCGGAGTCGAAGGTAATTGAAAGGCCTCCACCTCCAATTATAATAGGAGGTAATTGGTCGGATTTGGAAGTGGATACCCCCAATTAAAATCGGAGGTGGAGATCTACTCGTCCTCCGATTAATCGGATTTGGAGGTGGACCTCCACCTTCGAGTATTTAATCAAAGCAGAAGGTGGAGGTACTCACCTCTAATCTTTTGCTATCCCTACCAGATTTAGAAAAGCAAGAACACATCTAACCTATCAAGTTGAACCATTATACCAATGAGGATTGGTCTTAGTGGTAAGCGACTCAGACTCACTTAATCAAGTTTCGTATTTGAGATCCAATGTACTACCTCCGTCCCTTAATGAGTGTCAATTTTCTTAACTATCTTATCCCTTTTTATTTGTCAAATTTACATTTTCAATAATTTAAATACCTATATTACCCTTAATTAATGAATCAAATTTTTATTTTACCTTTTAAAATTCTCTTTTATTCATCTTTTCCCTTAATGAGGGGTACACTTGTCTATACATAATTTTTTCACCCTATTTCCAAGATGCATTGGTTTTGTAAAGTTAGTTTATTTGACATTCAAAAAGGGAAGGAGAGAATATGTAGCTACAACCGCCGAGAAACTCACCCACCACAGCTAGGTGCGCGAACTAGATCCGTGGGTCAGGCTCGAATTAATCCGTCGGGGCTAAGTTGTGGATATCTGAAGGGGAACCAAAAAGAATTCAAATCGAATGATTATGTCATGGAAGAAGAGACAATGCTAGAGAAATAAATGCCTCTTAAAGAGCATGTTCTCCTCAACATTTGCGCTTTATTGGTGTAAGCAAAAAACACACACAGTTCGACACAAAAAAGGATATAGAAGAACGAGTCAAGAGTAATCCAACACGCCATAAGGAAACAAGTTGAAGTAAAGAAAACTAACAGCTCAAACCGTTGTCTAAAGCGAAGGTCCATAGCTGAAATAACAATGTATCATGTTACATGTCTGAGATCTAGTTTACAAATTTTATGTCCAACTGAATTTAATTTAACTAGTCTTGATCCTACAAAATTTTCATTAGCTAATATTATAGTTATAATTGAACATTCGAATGTATATTGTTTGGTGATCACTTTTTCTATGATTTTTTATTTTTATAATTCTGTCTCAAAGAAAAAAAAAAAGATTGAATGTTTGTTGCTCGAACCCAAAAAATTAGAACCCCCTTTCTATCCAAAAAAAAAAAAAGAAAAGAAAAAATAGAACCCCCACAAAATAAAAAGAAAAAAAAACAACGGCTGTTTTGTATTTCCCGCGTACGATCTATATATATCCCATCGATAACGTTACTCAAGTCCAAATCTGGTGGTATCCTGAACTCTGCTTTTAACCAGAATTCATCAAGATCGATATTTCCATCCCATCCGTGTTAGGGCTTTTCTTGGTTTTCCCTCACCCCTGAGTTTTGTGACGATGACGAAGATCGAGTCTCTCCGGCGCATCCTGCTCCCCTGTTTCACGATGTCCCCGGCAGCAACCACGGTGTCCACAGGCGGGATGACGACGACCAAGAAACGCCTGAGCGCCTCCCTGAGAGACGACATGGACGAGGAAGAACCCAAAGGGCACCATCATCATCATCATCATCATCATCATCATCAAAATCAAGATCAATGGGGGTCCTCCCCATGCTCGACGGACAGCAGGGTGTCCCACACCCCACACAGGACCTCCAAATCGATGGTGATATGCACCTTCTTCGGCGAACGACACTCCCACGTCTTCTTCTGCGTTCAAATCGACAGACTCTCAACCAAGCCAGCGCTCCTTCTGGAGCTCTCCATCTCGACGCAAACCCTAGTGAAGGAGATGCGATCTGGGCTGGTGAGAATCGCACTGGAGTGCAGCAGGTCGGAGCTTGGGGCGTGTCCACTTCACTCTGTCCCGGTGTGGACACTGTACTGCAATGGACGACGGGTCGGGTCGGGTGCACGGAGGAAGCCCACGGAGCATACCAGACTCATGCTCAAGAACATGGAGAACACCACCGTAGCTGCTGGGGTCATGCCGTCGGGTTCTGGTTGTGCAGAGGTTATCTATATGAGGGCGAATTATGAGTGGGTTGTTGGAGGGCAAGATTCTGAGTCTTTTCATTTGATCAGTCCTGATGATTGTCCTGGTCAAGAACTCAGTGTCTTCTTGCTTAGGTCTACGTGAAATTCGATCCATGGGCTTTTTCGTTTCTTGGGGATTGAGTCCTAGAAATGGGTAAAAAGAAAAAGGTGAAAAGTGAAAACTCTGCGTTTTCTGGGTTTGCTTTGGGTGGCACCAATTTTAACTTTATGGGAATTTGGGTTTCTAATTTCTTGTTTATTCTTTTTTTTTCGACTGTCCCTTTTTTTAGGTTGGTATAGGAGGAATGATGTGAAAGCATGTGGGATATTGTTAGGAATTGATTGTTTATCCCAGTTGTATTTGTTGTAAAGATAGGAGAGCAGAAGGGAAATCATAGTATGGGGTGTGTACAAATGATGATTTCCTGTTGCTGTGAGTTGTATTTTTGTTTTTCAATTTTCCTGGTTTATCTTTTTCGCATTTCTGACTTGTTCAGTTCATTTACCCTTTTTTTCTTGTTGACTCACTTTTGTCAGTCCTTGACTCTCTTTTATCATTTCATTTGTGGCTTTGACGAGTTTTTGATCGCTTCATTTTACTGCTATGACGACATTTGTCATCTTCTGCCCTTTTGCATTGCCCTACAAAGTTTTTATTGGTCAAATGTAACAGTGGTCTTTTAGCACCATGTCTTGAAAAGCATTATAAAATCATTTTCTTTTTATGAAATATCTTTTATCACAAAGCTTATAGCAATATTCACATAATCTGATACTCATCCAATCTATTGAACGATCTATTCAAACCTGGTGGTAAATTGACATGATTATCAAATATATCAAAAATCTACTCAACCAACTTAATGAGTATTCGTTGCGTCATATTTATCGGGAAGCTAATTTTACGGGAGATTAAGTGAGAAACCAAAGCTATATGTTAGACGCCACAATCATCTGGGACAATAGGTCGTTTCCAGGCTTCTTTTTTTTCTATTTTATGTGTGGATAACTTAGGAAGATGTCTTGACAGATATGATAATTAAGTTTACCTGTTTATACACCCATGCATGCTGATACCCAAGTGTAGTAGAAGGAGGGAGCATTTGTTTGGTATTTCTTAAATTTCCTCAGAATTGATAACCAACTTTTTCCTAACATTATGTTATTCAAAATAACAACTGAACTATATATGAATGTAGGTAACTTGAGATTGAGAGGCATGATGATCCAACTCCATAATGTGATATATTTTTTTGTTTTTTAAGTATGTAGAAGACTTATAGCTTAGCTTCATGAAGAAAAGAAGGAATTGGGCATCATTATCAAAGCCAAACCCTATGATTGGAATCACTTGGTCTAGAATCACGAGGATATATTCATGCAACTCTGGCGTATGATTAATGTCATTCCGCAATTGAAAAAGATATAAATGTTGGCGTAAAACACTTCTCATGTATCTTACTTTAATACTCCCTCCGTCCCAAATAATTTGTCCCAGTTTGACTAATGAGGTCAAACTTTATAAAGTTTGACCGTTAATTTATCAAATTATATATTGAGTTATCGTGTAAAACTATTATTATTAGATTTGTGATGAAAAATACTTTCATTTAAACAAAATATTACAAGTTTACTAAGATAAAACGTAAAATATTAATAGTCAAAGTATAACATCGAAGACTGTGAAAAAGCAAAGTGGACAATTTATTTGGGACGGAGGGAGTATTAAATTTATATATTTACAGATTAAATTAAAATAAAATCATACAATTAATTTTTATAACTATAATACGATATATAAATGGTATAAAATTCTACTTTTATTCCTAATTTTTAAAACTTACAAAAAATACTAAAATTATATCCATGATGTTTAGTCGATAAAGGTGTCATGTATAATTGTTGGCATAATCAACACATTATAAGCTTCTAAAATCAATAGTATTTATCAAAAAATTGATGTCAGAAACTATGATATTTATGAATTTCAAAAAAAAAAAAGACACTTAAATAATATCTTACTTTAAAATATGTATCATCACTTATCTATTTACGTAATTAATGTCTTTTTGGGTGGGAATGAGGTACCTATTTGCTTATATGGCAACTACATGATAAGTTAGATAAGGTCATTTCGTGTACCTCAAAACTTAAAAAGCCTCACAATTAAATTCTAGATATCAACATATACGTTAAAAAAAATGTTTTCATTGTGACACTTTTTTCATTCGTGACACTTATTTGTCCACTTGTTAAAAATTGCTTTGTATGTTCATAAAGATTATTCTCCGTGATATTTTTATAGGCAGTTTTGTTCATAAAGGTTACGTTATTTCTTGCATTATCTCTTAGAGTGTATAATGTATGATTGTTTTAATGAGTAAAAATGGTCATAATAAGCATTTTGGTTTTGGTTATAACTTGGTTCAAACATCACAAAGGGTCCAAAGGAAACGCAACCAAAAAAACAAACCCGAGGTATATAGGGGCTGTCAAAGAGTGCTTGGATAAAAATGCCATTAAACTTTTCAAAATAATAAAAAATGCCACTAATTTTTACAAACTGTCATTATTGTCATTTAACTTTCTAAAATAGTAAAAAATGCCACTGAAACCTGCTATATCAGGTTATGAACCAGTTAAAAGATTCATTGATAAAAAATGTCACTCAACATTCCAAAAATATCAAAAACGGCACTTAACTTTCCCAAAAAGTAAAAAATGCAACTGCCATAAATTATAATAGAAAGAATGTTATTTGCTTTCATTTATTTAAATTAATATATAAAAATATTTAAGTTTCAACTGGAGATTCGCTTGAAAATAATTTTTTTATAAATCATGTAATTCTAAATTTTTAATGATTAAGATTTTATATAGTATTGTTGAATTTTTTATGTTTTCTCCATAAAATTATATTTTATTTTATTTTTTATTTTATTATTAAAATATTTATAATAATATTTTCTATATCACTTGTTCTCTGTCACCTTTGTCTATATGTAATACATCACTTTAACATTAACTTATATACACACGTGTGTGTGTGTGTGTGTGTGTGTGTATATATATATATATATATATATATATATAAAACATTAACTTATATACACGTGCGTGTGTATGTATGTATATTTATAGTAAATTAACTACTTGTAATATATATATATATATATATATATATATATATATATATATATATTATACAATTATATATATAATTCAACGTTAAAGTGATATGCTAGAGACTATAGTAACGCAAAGGTGACATAGGGCAAGTCATAGAAAAAATATTATTATAAATATTTTAAGAATAAACTAAGAAATAAAATAAAATAAAATTTTATAAAGAAAACATAAAAAAAGTCAACATTACTATATGAAATTCTAATCGTAAAAAAAATAAATTTACAATAACATGATTTTTAAACAAAATTTTAATTTTTTAGCGAATCTCCAGTTGAAACTTAAATATTTTTATTATTAATTTAAATAAATGAAAGCAAATAACATTTTTTTCTATTATAATTGATGGTAATGACATTTTTGACTTTTTGGGAAAGTTGAGTGGCGTTTTTTACATTTTTGGAATGTTGAGTGACATTTTTTATCAATGAATCTTTTAACCGGTTTATAACGTGCTATAGCAGGTTTCAGTGGCATTTTTGACTATTTTGGAAAGTTGAGTGGCAATAATGACAGTTTGTAAAAATCAATGACATTTTTGATTATTTTGAAAAATTTAGTGGCATTTTTATCCAAGCACTCGGCTGTCAAAAGATTATATTTAAGTCTAATATTGAGATTCAAGGTTAAAGTATAGTAAGAATAAATGTTTGCGTTTAGTAATTTGCAATTCTAGTGTGAGAATGTCTTATGTGAATTTATTGTGAGATGGACTCTTTATGGAATGATCTTTAATTTTTAATATTGTACATTGATTATAAGTGATACTAGAATGATTTTTTAATACAAATATGACTACTCGTTTATCAAGAAATGTCTTTTATTACAGTTAATCCAAATAATTTATTAGTCGCTCCTATATTGATAAAAAGTTACCAGTACTATGCCGTGTGTCTTACGATAAATTTATGATGAAATGGTTCTCACATAAAACATACTGAAAGGAAAAGTGACTAAACGAAATAACAATTAGCTATTAATTCTATATATGTCAGCAGCTTACACAGAACTAGGACCATACTCCTAGGAGTACTATGCTCCTGCACTCCCACCTGATAATTTTATGAGCATATGTGTATATTTTACGAGCATACTCAGCTCATAACAATTGCACACACATGCTCATAAAGCTATAAATGTATGATGATAAATAAACTATGCACTCAAATTACAAATATGTATTTTAAAGAATGAAAAATTACATGCTCAAATAGTTATACATGTAAGCTCATAAAATTATACACATTTGTTCACAAAGTTCATTCCGTGAGTATAAGATCGAGCATGTTACTTCCGGGAGTATAATCCTATGTTCGCAACTTATACATTCAAGAATTTGAGGATCTATGTGCCTTACAAAGTATCACTCTAAGCATAAACGTTTCCGCTTAAACATAATTCGAACTTTTGATGAATAATTTTGTCTCAAACAAGTAATTTTAACCCCTTTCAGTCTTCTATTATCATCTGAAACTGAAGAGTGTCTTGAATCAAGATGGTTATTCATCATCTTGAATTCTAGTTAAATTAATCTTAAAGTTGTAGTTATACATACTTAAATTGTTAAAGATGTATGTTTCATTACTTTAAGGATTGTTACCGATCATAAATTATATAAACTCTATTATTTATTTATATTTTTTTCATAAATATAAAATTAAACATATATTGTGCATCCTCTATTATGGTTAATATGTTTAGGTTATCATTAATATTTGTTAATGCAACCAATAAATGTTATACTCTTATACTTTTTTATGGGAGCTATGCTCTTATAATTAATAAATATAAATATATGAATTACTAAAAGCCCAAAATATGTTATCTAAAATCATAAAATATAAATTGTAAGCATTACATATATCATAATCCTATCATAATATTTATTGCAGAATATTACAATAATGAATTGGAGTTACCTTGTAATAATAACCGTTGAAAGTTGAAACTAGCATGATTCAGGTAGGCGCTATTGTCGGCAAGCAATAGACCATCTGCATCCTGAGGCTCATTATTTTCTATATATTAATAGTAATATATAAAAGATGAGCCTCAGGATACAGATTATCCATTATTAGCCACATCCCACACAAGTACTCCAACAAAAAACAAGGAAAGTCCACAAATGAGTTGTAGGAATGGAAATTAAACAAAGGCAGATAATAGGTCGAATGAGGAAAACAATATGTATTTAACATATATATCCTTAACTATGTACTAGTAGGGTTGGAGATAGTTGGGTTCATGAAAGTAACTGGAGGAAGAAATTTATACTAAATCGTAAGGTGCAAAGTAAATGTACAAGCTAGAACTATCTCAACCATAAGCTTACGATGGTTGAACACTCAAGAACTATCTTACTCACCCCTTACGTACATATCCTTTGAGCTTAAAATATGAATGCTGCAAAGGCTGCATGAGGTTGTTAAGGTTTGAATATGAGATCTCTTATTCAAAATAACTCAGATATGCTAGATGGAATTGGTTGAATGACCAAGAATGGTTTATACTCTTATAGTAAATCTCTATCGTTAATACAAGGATAAAGGTACTTGATGATCTTGAATTAATCGATGATCAGGATTTTATTTTTCCCTAAACCAATCGTGAAGTGACTACAAGGTTCCTTTGTTTTTATGAACAATAAAGTGTAGATGTTGATTGACGTCGACTCAGAAGACAACATATTCTTTAGCATCTTAATGATAAGGCAAATTAGTTTTGTTTGTGCGAATTTTAAAAGTATCAATGTAATTGAAGAAACACTTAGAAACACTTCTAAGCTTATCTTTGAGCCTAAGTCCCATCAAAGGATTCTAATATTCTTGCATCAAATGGAAAAATAGACAATGCAAGTAGATGAAATAACACTTTTATATCTCTAGGGTTATATGCTATGATACATTTAGGTATATTCTTGTTTTCACTTACAGTAATTAGCATGTAGAATATTACACGCATGAATATGGACATGATGTTAATGCTTGATACATTGAAGAGACACAAATGCAAAAATATATACCAATTTCTTGAAAATTTTGATTTATCAGATAATGATCTTTACACAATATCATGGATGTAAGGTAGCCAGTATGCTAGTGAGTGAGATTTTTTTTCCTTAAAATGTGGTTTTGGGGTTGGGGGGGGGGGGAGGGGTTGCCATTGTCATAAAAGTCAAAGCAACTACAAACAACAAATGGAAATTAAATCAAGAACGCCTAATTTTTAATGTGAAAAAAAATTCACGGAATTGATGCATTGGAGTGATAATGACTACAAGTGTTTACGGGATTTCTATCAATCTAACTTTCTCTCATAGTGATTGAACAAATATGTCTTTAGGTGTAGACCCCGAAAAGATCTCCGAACGATGATTTTGTAGTGTTGAATCAATTGAGAATTGAAAGCAGTTGCTTATTGCTTAATTTATGATCAAATAATGGATTAAAATAAAATTTATTTCACTCCTGGATTTCAAACAAAAATACTCGATTCAGTTAACAAAATTCAAATTGATAAAATTATGATAAAATTCTATAAAGAAAACTGAACCCGGACCAATTTATCAATTGAACAATTGGCCTACCAATCAATCTGTTCAGGCCAAAAGCGGGCTCAAGTCAACAACAAGAATCTCACACAATTCATCGGATTTATTGGCTAGTCAATCCTATGGTCAACACGTTGTTGTGAATTTTTAGAATTAAATCATAAATTATAAATTTTCAATACAGTTAATTAATCACAATCTTCCAAGAAAAATCCAAAAAAGAAATAAAGGGTTGCCAGTTAATTTTGAAGATAATTTAAGAAACTTTAAAACAAACTCCAACCTGCCAATGGTAATTGGAACCATGGGTAAAATTATAAATCTAAAATACGATATCTCCGACTTACCCACTTAAACTAGTGAGTGATCTTTACTCAAATCAAGTAATTTTTAAAATAAATAAAATAGAATTAGGTATGTTTCAATTTTATTACTTATGCATGTAAAAGAATTAAGAATTCATATCAAGGTTATAACTCGACAGTTTCAATACTTTGGGAAATTCTATAAAAAAAAAATACATTGGGAAATTATAATGTGAAATTTATGACAGGGAAGGCATAGTATTTATTGAGAAAAGAAGAAGAATTCTAGAAGGATAATAAAATATTAAAGGAGATTTTAGTTGGGATGTTGGGAAAGAAATAAATGAGAGACTAAAAGAGGAGAATAATTCAAATTATTGTTAAATAATTAGGGTAAGAATAACAAAGGGAATATTATGGGAAAGAAAAGAGAAAAGAAAAAACAATACCAGTGAATATATGTCACTATTGACCGACAGGACAATATTAGGAGGGAAAAAGCAAATCAACGAGGGAAAAGATTGTACTACCTAGACATCATCAAGGTTGCTCGATCGGACAATTAGGAGGTTCCAAGCTCACTAGGTTGGGTTGATTCATTTTCTTTTTGTGTGTTGTTAGATTGATATTGATCTAGTTTATTTGTTCAGTTATTACGAATTATATCTAACATCGAGTCGGAGACAAAATCCAGTTGCTAAAATGGGTTGTGTATTTTCTCTTAATGATAGTGGATACAATGAACAAAACTTACTATCAAAGATAGATAACAAGAAATTAGTTCCAGCCCCATAGAAAATAAACCAACTTCAGCAGAAAACTGCAAACATTGAATAACACAGATCGTGTCTCAACTACGATATCCCATAAGGAGTGACAATAAAACTCGAACTTGACTTCACCCCATTCAACCCAACCCGAAAAATAGCTTTAGATGATGAAATTTTGTAAAAAACGGATTTTGGTAGAGTGATATTGACTCGAATGGATTAAAAAAAAAAACTATATTACTATTAGGGTTTTTGGTTGCTAATATACTAAGTTTTTGAGGTATTGGACAATAATGCACTGAACTTTAACTTTGGATAATAATATATTGTACTTTGAGGGATGTTGAACAATAATGCACTCAGAACGATTTCGATAGTGGCTTATTTGATGGCAAACCTATGTAGTAGGTGGAGGAGATGAATTGATCCAAAAATATTTAAATTTATGACATGTCAGCTAATCCAGACATAAACAAAGAAAATCAACTTTGAAAAGAGTAAAAAAAAACATAAAATCTCATTTGTTTAAACGTGTTTCCGCTGAGAGAATTGTTGTTGTAGTTGTATAAAATCACCTTTGCTTATATAAATTAGCTGACAAGTCATAAATTTAGATATTATTTAACCTACTCATCTTCTCAGTCTGCCACGTAAGATCGTCACCAAGTCAGCCACTGTCGAAATTGTCCCGAGTGCATTATTATTCAACACCCGTCCAAGTTCAGCGCATTATTGTCCAAGGTCAAAGTTCATAATATTGTTTTCTTTTTTTTTTTAATTGGATTCTCTTATTTTACTATCTTTAGACCATACTCCCGCGGGTATGGGTCTTCTAATTAGTCTCGCGGTCCGGTCTACTTAGATATAACAACTTGCAAGAAAATGGCATGTTTGTAGCACTAACCTAATGATAGTGTGCAATTGATGATGTATTTGAGTTCATGGGTTTGAACCCATGTTGTTTTATTTCTCTTGTTAACAATTTTTCTTGTTTGATTTTTTCCCCTCCCCTTTTTCCCCAATTTTTGTTTCTCTTCACTTTTTATAAATAAAAAAAATATGATATTAACCTATACCTAATTAAATTAATTTATTTCTTGTTACACACCATATAAATATATTTGCAAATTACTATAAGATTTATTGGTACACTAACATAGATTCATTTGCACACTAACAAATACTCCTTTACACACTAGAACAAACTCATTTGCACACCTGGACAAACTCTTTTACACACTAACTATACTCCTTTGCGGACCTGAACAAACCATTTTGAACACCATAACAAATTCTTTTTCACACTAGCACGAACTCCTCTACACACTAACATATTCTTCTTTGCACACCATAACAAACTCCTTTGCACACCACCAACTTCTTCGCACACTAGCACAACTCCTTTGCACATTATCATATACTTCTTTGCACATTAGCACAAATTTTATGTGGCTGGTTTGTTACGGTTCCACACGCACCACAACTTTCCATATTCCATTACAACCCACCACAATCCATCACAACCCACCACAATCTACCATTTCAATTTTAGTTTATCTTTTTATTAAAAGTTATACTTTATAATATACTAACCCACTTACAATTATTTACACAACCTTCCACAATCCACTACAACTTTTCACATTCTACCACAACTTTCCCCAACCCACCACAATTTTCAAATTTCTACCGCACCGCACCGCAACCTACCGTATAAAAGAACGATGAAGTTGGCATAAATTTTAGTTAATTATTTTTTTTGCCAAAGAAGACAACACAGAAACATATACAACAAACACAAATAAAACCAACTAAAACAACTAAAAGAAGCAGGTGCTGGAACACGCCGGGAACCCTGAGCTCCCTCAATCGGCTTGTTTCGCCGACCAGTAAGCATGATCCACCACCTATCTGTCCATCGTCCTCACACCATCGGACTGGACACCCTTGCAAATTGTTGGTTTGAACTTCTTGTTGATAAAGATTTGGTATTCAGTCACTGTTCCCAAGTTAGCCTTCCTCTTTCTGCTCCGCAAGTCCTGCTTTTGAACTTGTACATGTCCTTTCCTAAGCCTCTTCCACTTGACAGTCTTCTGTTCCTCCTGCCGATACGAGTAGGTAGATCCCTTCCCAAGATTGTCGCGATTGTGGACCATCCTACCCTGTTCCCTGCACCAAAAGCCAGTCTTACTTGAAAGGAGGACCTTGCCACTCTTACCGATTCGTGGTAAAGGGTGATGCATATCAAGATTCTTGTTCACCCTCGGAGCAATGTTGCGACCAATGGTAAACTCTAAAGCTTCAGGAATTGGTTTGACACTCCTACCTTCTTCCATACCACCTTCCTTCTCTACAAATTCTAGATTTTCAACTGCACTAGGCTTGGCACTATTATGTGATGATGGCATTTCCAGGTTTACTTTGACTTTGATTTTCATATAAGTCAAACTAAGTGGGTCAAAAACTTCAAAATACTTTCCTTTGAGCAGTCCTTCGTAGACTTCGACGTTTAGGGACAAGCTTTGACCATCTTGCGTTTAGAGAACTTGAGCCTTGACCTATCTTTTTTTTGATGACGCCTTCCAAAGGCAGGGCGTCTGCCGGAGATTTCATAGAGCTACAACTAGTCCTACCCTCCACGCATGTCATGAATTCTTGAAACGCAACTGAAGGACAGTTGCAAGACCGAGGGGTGCCCGTATATCCCTGGTTATTGGGATTGTTAGCCACCCCTTCTCCCACCCGCTTCTCCTTTCTTTTCTCCTTTCTTTTTCCTTGAAACTCAATTGACTGCACCACATCGGCCCTTAGGCCTCCATCCATCTCATCTCCCTTCCTTGGGTCATTAAGCTGATCGAAGTCATCGACGTCCATAGAATCCCGAATCACCTTGGTAGTGGGTTCCTTGAGTATACTCCTTGGACATTCAACCCTCTCTTCCTTGTCACTCGTACCTTTATTATGAACAAAATACCCCTTCTTTGCTTCCTCATTGCTTCTCCCTTCCTCCCTGAAGTGTTCCTCTACCCCCATATTCGTGCTTGAAGATTTCCTATGCAAGTCCTGCTTAACCTTCTGAAGCTCCTTATACACTTCCTTATTTTTCGGGTCCAACTCCATTGCCCGTTCCAGATTTTTAATGGCTTCTTCCATGCGATCGAGTTTCACCAAGGATGTAGCTCGTCGAAAATAAGCCTTAACATTCAAAGGGTCAAACTCAAGAACAATTTGACAGAAAGTGGGGGTTGGACTGAATTTTTCTAACTTCAGACTACAGGCCGCAAGATTCAAGCTAAGCGAGGTACCCACTTCCACCATCAAACTAGCATCATCTTCACACAAAGGCTCCCCTGCACCGAGGAATTGAAAGGCTCTATCATAAGCCAAGGCTGCTTCTTCGAACTCCTTCTTCCTAAATAACTTGTTTCCTTCTTCTTTGATCACAATCGCTTTAAAAATGGCGTGTCTAGGATGTGGCATGGAAGCCACAATCTGAAGAACTTCCTCATCAATATCATCCCCTATAGTATGGAACCCGATGCTGACTATATGACCTTACGTGACACAAAATAAAAAAAAAAACTCCACCAACTAACTAGAACTATTAAACTCCACACAACGAACACCAACTCACCACACACAAAAGAACAACATCAACGCACCAATCACAATGGAAAAGCACCCCTTCAACATGAAAAGATGGAAGAAACAACACCCATCCCTCACCTCACACCAGCTGAGTTAAAACCTCACACGCGCCAATATCACAAACATCCAAGAAGCCAGCACTACCAACCAAACTCCTAAACACAAGGCAACCAAACTTCTGACCAAACCCTATTACATCAACGAGAGACTATCCTAACACAAGAACGAGACAGCCAAAACAGTCGCCACCAACCAAACTCCACACAACGGCAGAAAAAGAAACGAAGAAACACACACCTTACAACATTCTTGACCAAACTAACGGGGAAGATCGAGCAAAGGAATGACGAACGTCGGGAACACCAACGGAGACCGCGACCGCCGAACACAAGCTCCCGACCACCTTGTCTTTAACCTCCCGACTTGGTAATCTATGACGGTGAAGAACGATGGAAACCCAGCCACCCCACCTACCGACCACAAACTCTAAAAACAAGCAGCAACGCAACCAAAATAGAAGAAACAGGGTAAAGGACTGAATAGATCGGGTGAAATTTATGTAAGCTTTGAATATGAATTGCCTCACACGTCACTTACGGATGAAATGGACAGGATAAAGTTGTTTGACGGTCCCATAGATGCGCTTGCCAAATTAATAGGGTCATGCTCACACTTGCTAACTGAGTTTAAGATTCCTAGCAATCTCTTTTTCTTGATACAACCACATTTGGATAAAATTTGAATTGATAAATCTTCTGTTTGGGATAATATTTTTAGTACAAAATAAAGTTTCAAATTTGTTTTTGGATAAAACTCTCAAATTCAAGAAGTCTGGCCATACGAATTCCATACGAATTCCATAGCATCGTGAGCCCAAGGCTTGCCTCCCTCCCTCTATCAATTTTTTTGAAAAAAATTTATGTAAATAATTATTTTTAAATTTAACGGATTTAGCATAAGTTGTAGGACATGTACAATACTATACCTTCAGTAAATTTTCTTAGATATATTTTATTTTTCAACTTTTTTATTTTCGATTTTCTTAATTTTTTCTTAGTAAACTTAAACTACGAGAAGGACGATGGTGAGCCTGGGCAGACGTTGCTCGGTGAGCCCAGCGCCCACCATCGTTTTTAATTTTTATTTATTTATTTTTTTGTGTAATATTATATTTTTATGTTTTTATTTTTTTACTACAATATTTATAACCTACAAGGCTAATGCTTATAAGCCTTAACTACTAACTATTATGCTCATAAATTATAACTATTATGCTTATAACCTACAAGGTCAATGCTCATAAGCTTCTACACCAAGACTCATATTGTATAACTACTATGCTCATAACTTATAACTATTATGCTCATAAGCCTCTATACCAATTCTCATACTATATAACTACTATGCTGATAACTTATAACTATTATGCTTATTACATAGAACCATAATGTTCATCAAGCTGAACTACAATGCTCATTACCTATTACTACAATGCTCATTACATAAAACCATAATGCTCATCAAGCAGAACTACAATGCTCATAACCTATAACGACAATACTCATTACATGAAACCATAATGTTGATCAAAGCAGAACTACAATGCTCATAACCTATAACGACAATGCTCATTACATAAAACTACAATGCTCATTATCTACAACTACAATGCTCATTAGTCATTACATAAAACCATAATGTTCATCAAGCAACACTACGGCTGTGTTCGGCAGTAGCGTTTGGGTTAGCGTTTAGCGTCTTGACCAAGTCAAAACTCTAATTGCATAAATATTGGTGTTCGGTAAGCTTGCGTTTTGAGGAGCATTTAGCGTTGTAAGGAGCGTTTTGTGAAACGTTAATAAAGTTAACGTTTAGCGTTTGGAGTAGCGTTTCATATTTTTTGGTCAAAAAATACCCTTTGAAAATTTTATCTTTGGAAATTATTGATATCCTTTTATGTCAATTCACATTAATTTCTGTTAATTCAACCGCTAAATTTACCGAACACAATTCTCTTTTGGACAGTCATCCGCTATCCGCTACTTAAACCACTATTTGCTGCTTAAATCGCTATCTGCTACATAAATCTCTATCCGCTATCTAAAACGCTAATTTTGACGAACAGGGCCTACAATGTTCATAACGACAATGCTCATTACAAAATATATTGAAGTATTATATTAAAATAGCCTTATTATAAATAAATAAAAGATAAAAATGGATTAATTAGAAACATAAAATGATTTAGGCCCTGTTTGGCAACGGTGATAGTGGCTATTAAATGATTAGCTTGTGGTACATTAGTGATATTTGTTTGGATTAAATTGTTGACTTTAGCTGTTTAGGTTAGTTAATTGCATACAAGTGTTTGGTAAACTAGTTTTTTGTGAAAAACTACATCAAAAAGCTTCCTTAAGTAGCTTTTTGAAAACTAGCTTATTGGATCCAAAAAGCTAATATGAAAAGCTTGTTACCAAACACCTCAAATAAATTTTTGTCAAAAGCTCACAACCAAACACACCCTTAAACTAAGTAGTGGAGAAGTGACAAAAAAACAAAAAAAGAAAAAAAAAAGTAGCCCGACCGCACAATGCATGGAGCACCCGGGAGCATAATCAAATTTGTAGACGGATGACCCCCAAAAGCCTTCCCCCTTATGTGGTTAGTGGTACAAACAGCATAAAGAAATGGAACCTACAGTTTTAGTGGAAGATGAAAACTGAAAGTCTACTAAATTCATCATGTTGTTCCAAAGAATCAAAACGGTCAGTTATTAAAGGAATTCCTACTCGACTCTCTGTGAAATATTCATTTGGTCGAGAACTTCTAAACACATCGTAAGCTAAACCCGTGCTGACAAATAACCAACCCGCAATGAATAGGGAAGGTATGATAATGATATGAATAACCCAGTATCGAATACTGGTAATAATATCAGCAAAAAAATCTCCTGTGCTTCCAGATTAATAAATAGGTTGCTTAGCCGTCTACATTTCCGTGAAGTTATAATAGGATGATGATTTCATTTCAAAAGTAGTCTTGCAATTATATTTCATCATCCCATAACTCGTTAAGACTTTTGTATGGCCCCGTTTCATGAACTGCAAAATCCCCACGTAGAAGTCTCCGCTGCAAATCAATAAAAGAATGGCAAGAATTGTGGGTAAGCACAATAATAAAAGAATGGCATGAATTGAGTCATTTGAGTGGTGAGGGAGATTCAGATACTGACTTGTTTGATGGTAGAAAACTTGGGCATCAGCTGTGGAGGAATTGACCACCCAAAAACATCAAAGTTTTCCTTAATTCTCTTCTCATTTACACTCTTAGGAAGGATACTGTGCCCACTTTGGATTCCCCATCTGAGAGCAACTTGTGCTGGTGTCTTGTTAAGCTCCTTAGCTATATCTATCACCACTGCTTCTTGTAATATTTCTCCTTTCAGAAATGTTCCCGGAGATCCCAATGGAGAATATGCCTGCAACAATGATTTGGACAATAATATGGGATGGACCTAGACATGTCAATTCGGTTGAGCGGGCGGGTTTCGGGTCGATCGTATATCGGCTTTGGGTAAATACAGGTCAGAAGTATTTCGGGTTCGGGTAAATACGGGCGGTGTATTCCGGTTTCGGGTCAACCCAACGGATTATGATCACGACCTTTTTCCGTTTTTTCTTTTAAAAAAATGGTCTCTAATATTACATTTTATACATTATACATAATAAAATATGATTATCTTCTACTAACGATAGATTATTGTAACTATTTTAACTTAAATTAGAGAAATAACAAATAAATGAGTTGCGCTTATAGTTTAATAGTTAAAAATTCCAATGAAAAGTCACAAATTTTAATAAAGTTGAACTTAAAAAGTTAATTTTCGGGTCAAACGGGCGAGTCGGGTTTAACCCGTTAATTTCCGAGTTCAGTGTATTTCGGGTTTAGTTGAAGAAATCGTGTTCAAAACCCATAAATTTCGGGCAGGTTCTGGTCGGGTCAGAAATTGTCAGATCTAGATGGACTAGTAATGCAGTTTATGAGTCTTTGATCTTGTACTAGAATTATCAGACATTCATCAGAGGGTTTAGACATGCATTTAAAACTTCTACAAGCAAAGCTCAAGTTTAGACTCGTTGCCAAAACGCAAGAATAGCACAATCTGACTAGTAACATTTGCCTCCCATGCAATTCCCTTACAAAAGATACTCTACAGTCTGCACCAGATTTTGCAATGTATGTATCCTTTTGGAGCATCCAGATCACAAAAAGTGAAGGAATAGAAATTAGGGATAAAGAGAGACTTACAGAGAGGTGGACTCCAGTAGATTTACAAAGGCTGTGAAGAGCAGGTTGTTGCCAGGTCAAATGACATTCAACCTGGTTCACAGCAGGGGGCACCTTGGCATACCCTAGCAGATTTTGAAGCTTCTTAGACGAAAAGTTGCTCACTCCGATGGCGCGTGCCTGCCCAGATGCATATAAACCCTCCATTGCTGCCCATGTTTCAGGTAAACATAAAGGAAGCATATTGTCAGCACTAAAACCTTCTGACCAGGGTTTCGTTCTGATCGGCCAATGTATCTGCAATACACAACAGAGCTCTCAAATCAATACAGTTCCTCTTCTGGCTTTGAGAAAAAAGAAACACAGAAGACTGTGACAAATAAATAGTTAACAATCTCATGTCATGGATTCAACAAGTATAGGTGAAGAGTCTTATTCTGGGGTTTGGTACAAGATAAAGGTCAATGTAATCAAGTTGCAGATCCTTCAATGTTTTGCTCAGTGCTTTGGAGACATCCTCTGGTGCATGGTCACTACACCTGTATTATTCACAAATTACTCCATAAGCACATTGAAATCAAAGTAAATGAACTGTTGTTTTCCTTTCTAGTAAAATACTTGTTACTTTGAATCTTATTCTTAGGAGTAAATTATAAATAAGTAAAACAAGAACAATCACCAGAGCTTTGATGTGATCCAAAGTTCCTCTCGCCTGACTGTACCATTGTTGAATAATTCCTTAAGAGCAGCTCCAACCTGTAAATTAATATTCCTAGTTAGGCTTCAATACAAGGAGGAGAAGGAGCTATTAGCAAAACACCTGAATTCCATATCCATGAAAATGAAAGCTCAGTCACAGTATAATTAAAATAGGACAACCCAACAAACATGCACTACATAAAACCAGTAACTTTTTTTATGTGATCCACACAAACATTATTTATGATTCAAAGGGGTAATAACTAATAACCTATGTCATGAGCACTAATATTTTGTAAGGTAAACGTAATACACTCATGACACGCAACGCTATTGTGTTTGATAAGCAAGAGAAGTGATAAAATAATTGAGGGCAATATATTATTAGACCATACGCATAAGCAATTGAATAAACAATTAAAGGTGATTTAGTATCAGCGCCGGATAAATTTGGGTCGAACAAATTCGGACAATGTCAAAATTTGGATGAGAAATTTAGGTCCTGAGTCGGTTTTATTTTGATTCGGACAATTTGAACGAAACTAAATTTGGGTCAAAATCGACTTTGGACAATAGATAAAAAGAAATTTTATGTCCGGATATTCAGTCAATTCAGTCAGTATCAAAATTCGGACAAAATATCTATGCCTAGACCTAGCTTTTCTGGGTCGGCCAAATTTTTGTCAATTCTACATAAATTCGGACAAAATCGACTTTGGACAATAGATAAAAAGAAATTTTTTCATTTTTTCCTTTTATTTCAAAAACACAAATTTACCCATATAAATTTACCTAAAGTTACCATAAATTACCAAAAATTACCAAAATTCATCATTTACCTTACCTCAAGATACCCATGAAATTTACAGGCCCTTAGTATCACTAATGGTCCTGTCAAGGCATTGTGCATTGTTAAAAGTTTGTTGGTTTTCACTTAGGCCCTGTTCTTTCTGCGATATTTTGCGGTATGGTGTGGTGTGGTGGAATTGTGGTGGGTGTGGTGGAATTGTGGTGGGTTACTGGTACGTGGGGTAGGTGATGAGAAAGAATATAAAAAGTAGAGGAAAAAAGTGAGGAGAGTGAAAAGTAATGATTTGTGGTAAAGTACGGTGAGTTATAGTAAACTGCGGTATATGTTATATGATGTTTTTGCAGAGGCATGCATATGTTTTATGATGTGAACTTTTAGAATGATTTAGGTATAGAATAGTAAAAAGATAATAAACAATTAAAGAAAAAATGAGAAGATTACCTCTGGTTCATTGCCATAAACAGCGGCACAGTCAATGTGTCTATATCCAGCCTGCGCAAGAAAATTTCGTAGATTAAACGATCAAACAAAGAATAGGGTTGCAAAATATGCCCAATGATTGAACATCCAGCGTTTCATCGTGAATTAAAACCTAAAACCCAAAGGATTTAAGAATCAATTTAAAGAGGATGCCCCATTGCTGGAGAATGATGACTGTCAGAATTCGAGAAATGAATTTAATAATAGGAAGATAAATGGTAGTCGAAGGAAAGAGTACCTTGACAGCATGAATTACAGCTTGACCTACTTCACCAGGTGAAGATTTCCAGGTGCCAAGACCGACTGAAGGGATTTTAGTGCCGCTGTTCAATTCGAAATGGGTTGGCCCCCACTCACTCATCTCTCCCATATTTCCACTGATTACAAACAGCCAAAACAAATCACACTAGAATAAGCGCAAACATACGATACAAGTAATACAATACAATAGGCAAATGGTAAATGGTAAATCCAATTAATCATCAACCACTTGCCCCAATTCCCCTCACGAATCAGTTATTATTCCCATACTTTGAATTTTGACTTATATTGTTGCTTTATCTCCTATCTTTTTGGGAGAAATATTCATCCGATATACATAAAATCTGTAATTTTTTTATCCCAAATTATACCAAAACACTAAAAAAATGTTCTTTTAACGGCGATGCTCTTTTAATGGTAACTGGATGACGTCGGTGCTCTTTTAACGGCGATCGGAAGGTGGATGATGTCGGTGCTTTTTTAATGGCGATCGGAAGATGAATGTCATCGCTCTTTTAATGGCAGTTAGAAGCTAATGTCGGTGCTCTTTTAACGGCGAAAAGAAGGTGGATGTTGTGTTGCTCTTTCAATGGCGACCGGAAGATGGATATCAACACTCTCTTAATGACAGCTGGAAGATGATGTCGGTGCTCTTTTAATGGCAGTTGGATGATGTCCCGGTTTTCCCGATATCGGTGATGGTTCCCTGCACAGAAACCAAAGTAAAATGTTAGATCATTTTGAACAATGGTTGGATATAGAGAATTACCTGTCTGGCAGATTGATTGCAGTTGATCCAAATTTCCTTTTTCGATGCTACTGTCGATGATGCCCAATGGAATTTCCAGAGGTGGATTGAATTACTCCGAAGCAAATGATTCCCAATGGATTTTCCCAAGGCGGATCGGACTTCCTCAATGTTGATGATGCCCAACAGATTTTCCCGAGGCAGATTAGATTTCCCCGATGTTGATGGTGCCCAACGGATTTTATCGAGGCGAATCAGATTTTCTCGATGTTGATGATGCTCAATGGATTTTCCTGAGGTGGATCGAATTTCCCCGATGTTGATGATGCCCAAACAGATTTTCCCAATGCCAATCAGATTTTCCAGATGTTGATGTTGCCCAACGAATTTTCCTGAGGCGGATGAGATTTTCCCAATGTTGATGATGCCCAGATTTTCCCAAGGCATATCACATTTTCCCAGTGTTAATGGCGCCCAACGGATTTAATTAAAATTTAAGTGGGATTATATTATGTCCCATAAAACCATGTCATGTGTCAAGATGATGTAGAAAATAAATATGTATCCTTTTTTTCTTTTATGGATGATAAATGGGCCTAGAGTCTAACCCAATCTCTCTATAAATACAGAGTCCCCCCTTTCAAAGAGAGTTAGGATTGGTTAGACTCTGAATATTCTCTTAAGAACCTCTGAAGACCCTCTGATGAATCTCTGAAAACTCTTCGAAGACTCAAAGGAGACTAAAATACTCTCCCGCAAAAGGCATTCAAACACATCAAAGTTCATGTCGCCGGCTCGCAGGAAGTTAAATACTCGTCTTGATTAAGATAAAGTCTTCAAGACTATTTTTCGAGACTGAGTTCATTCAAGTTCGTTCAAGAAGATTGAATCGGAGGATGAGTTACTTTTGCTTGTAACTGTCAACCAAAGAATTATACCCAGAAATTCAAAAAATCAAGTACAAATTTTATTTTGTTACTGAAATTCCTGCTTACTTAAATTCAACTCAAAACTTGTGTTTACAGACCCTCATCTTGATTCTTTCATGTGAGGTGTTGACGTCGCCTTGGAAATTAACTTCCAACTCCCCCACAACTGTCGTGTTGTGCTTGGAGTACACTTGCTCGACTGTGTTTCAACGACAACCCTTCCACTTGGATCCAAGGGGGTGATGCTAAACTTTATTCATTCCGGATTCCATCATCACTATAGTACTTTAGGATGAGAAGGAATCCGTCTAGCACATCATTATGAGCCTTAAACAAATGTTGCGAGTCCTCCTATGTAGCAACTGTGTTGTTGAATAGGAAATCATCTTTTTCCAACGATTTCACTAATGAGCCCCTCATTAGACCCTAGTATTTCGAGATAATTGCAGCTATTTGTGAAGGTTTCCACTTCCTTAAGTCCAAAACTAAACCCGGGAAAGCGTGGTTCATGAGATGGCGTAAGTACTCAATTGGTTCACTTATTTCTATTTCAAGTCCTTTCCGAGAAAAAAAACACTCCTTTTTGTCCACAACATTATAGGACTACTGAAGAGGGATTCCATATTTGGGGGGGATTTTCTGTTTATGGTGTGGGATGTATTTCTTGCCTACTACCGCATTTGCTCTCCACTATAAATAAATAATAAACTTAAACTCCTTGCATACAACAAAGGGTTATAGCTATATCAAAAACTTAATACTCTGTCAAGAAGATATGAGGGAAGATTACTTGGGTCGTTGCCCTTTCCCGGTTCTCGACAAAAATCCCAACTGTTGCTAACATGTGGAGCCATTACTCTCCCATTGCAGGCCTGGAATCCCAGCTATATTCCCTTTCCATGCTTCGCTCTCCGTCAAGTATCTTTGAGTAATTAACTCCTCTCTTACGCATGGTAGATGGACAGTCACCTCAACCGATTACTTCACCTTCTTGGGGTTGGTTTCTCTTTCCCCATCAAATCTCATTAAACTTGATTTCGGCTACTCGAACTCCTCGAAATTAAACTCTGGCGTGATGAGTGTGTTCTAGAAGGCCACATTCACCGTTAGATTTCAGACTGAGGAATTAAGTTTAGGAGTTAATGAGGGATATTTCCCTTTTTTTATGTCACTTGGGTGATGCACACTAAGCTCAAAAGCTTTGGTTTTCCTGAGATTATGATTTTTGGGGTTTGGATCTTTTGAGAGTTTCTCTCTTTAGCATTTCTCCCTCTACTTGGAGTGTACTATCAGTCAATGTGGTTGAGGCTTATTTCAATTACCCTATTTTATAAAGCGAAAATAATAAACATCTTAGGGCAAGACACATCTTAAGTATCTTGCCATTATATAAAATCTACACACTTGTAAATTAAATTGAAAAAAATTACATGATTGACTTTTATAGCTATAATAATAATACATACAAATGGTATGAAATCACATTTTTATCTATATTTTTTAAAATTTACAAAAAAATATCTAAAATGTGTCTAATAGATAGAGTTCATTCGCAGCCAGTACATTTCAAACTTCTTATAATTGATAATTAATAGTAACTGTCAAAAAATTGAGATTAAAAATAATAATAAATATTAATTTCATACTAAGAAATTTCATAATTGAGTTGCTCCAAGACATACATCATCACTTTTATAAAGAAGGTAAAATAAAATTTTAGAATGAGTTATCAATTAGTTTGAAATTAGAAAAAAAAAAAAAAGAAAGGTGGAGAAAGTGAGAGGGAAATTGGGGTTGCTTTTGGCTCCTATGAGGCTATGATGAATCGACAGTCATTGTTGTCATCAGTGAAGAAAGGTCGTTGGCTGAGCTGGTATCCAAGGTAAAATCTTGAGCCGCAAACATTTTCAAGTTCCTTCCTAAATTCCTAAAATCCTAATCCTACCTGATAGAATCTAGATCTCCAGTTTGGTTTGAAACCTCTCCATATCAATTGTTGGTTTACACCACTATTATGTAAAGTAAATGCAATGTTGTGTTGGGAGTGGAAGGATTGAGCTTCTTCGGTGGGGATGAGGAGGGGCTGCCATATCTAGGGTTTGTTGTTATTGTTCGAGGAGAGCTGAAAAAGCCGAGGATGAAGGAAGTGGTTGGTGGTCCAGGGACTAAAACTGGCTTGATTCTCAGATTAGGGCAGTCTGGATTTGCAGCTGCTTCTATTGCTCTTATGGTTTGCGCTGCTGGCTTCTCCAACTATACTGCTTTCTGGTATTTATTACCCCTCTATCTCTCCTTAATTACCGTCGTTAATTGTGTACTTGTCAACTGTAGTGTTACCTGGAGTTAGTTTCTACATTTGGGTACATGGTTTCTGGATTCAGAAAATAATTGGATTTTTCAAATTTTGCAACGTTGGTTATTGTTGGAATGACTTGGCAGAAGGGGGAGCTTTAAGCTCTATTTGCTTCTGGGAAAATGAGATGAAGGATTTTTTTTAAAATTTTAAATGTGACCTTCTTTCTTTCATTTGGTATCAAGAAAATTAGAAGAATTAGTGTTAGATGGAAAATATCATGTAAAATTTGATGGATTTGTCTACAAAAACTTCCTTTCCAGATTGAGAGGAAAGTGGGAGGAAAAATTGATAAGATAAGTTGGGAGAGAGGATTGGGTAGGGATGGTTAAATGAGAACTTTTAAGCTAAATTAGTAAGGGGGGCACCATCTCAGGATCCTTACTGACCTGATTGCCTGGTGAAAGAAATAAATTATGATGAAAATCGGGAGAGAGTGAACAAATTCATCCAGGGGCTTCAATGTGGTTAAGATGCATTCAAATCAACTCCTTAGTGATGTAAGGTACATGAGCACTCTGTACTACTGGGATAGTGTCTTGAGTTCTTTATGTCAAGAATATGAGGCATAAACACACAAAGACACTAGCTCGTATGCAGGAGAGTTGCTTTCATTTGGGAACAGTTACAATATTTAATTTTGACATCTAGCAAGTTAGATATTCCATGATTACAAGATAATTTAGTGGATGGCAAAATAAGAATGACTAATTAATAAGCTGCACATATGCTTGGGAAACTTTTTTGTTGAAGTTTAATGTCATTGGGTTCATACTGTAGAGGTTGTAGTTAGTGCTTTCAAGAGCAAGCGCATAGGTTTTTCTTGGCTGGAATCATTGAGATCAACAGCAGCAACGCTTTGTGGCTGGTTTACAAGGACTCCATTTCCATTATGAAAATGTACAATTCAGCAATTGTAATCAGTCTAATAATGATTTATAGCAACCTTTTACTGGCAAATATTTGTCCTAAACTCCTATCTTACTCCTATATTAGATAAAAAGAAAAGGATAAAAGATAAAATAAAGTTCTAGCATGAGAATTCTACACCTGCTGAAATATGATTTCTTGTGAAATATTTATTCAATCAAAATATTGTCCTAAATAATAATTAGAGGAAGCTGTGATTAACACCCCCCCCCCCCCAAAAAAAAAACACCCAAATAAGTACGGAAATATATAATGCAGCTAAGAGTCATTACTGTATTTCTTTATGCATACGATTGGGTTTTTCTATCTCTTTCTAGTTTGCTTTATAGCAATTCTAATTACTTTTGCCTCAGCTATTTGATTGCATCTATGGGGTTACAAGTTCTCTGGAGCTTTGGACTTGCATGTCTGGACGTGTATGCATTGAGGATAAAGAGAGACCTTCAAAGTCCAGTCCTAGTGAGCCTATTTGCTGTAGGTGATTGGGTAAGCACCTCAAAATATTTTTTAATTTTCCGTTTTGTTTCCCCCCATCCCATCCAAATATGATGCCCTCTAAATACCAACATTAATGATCAAAAGGACTACAGTTCAACACGTGAAGTGGCATTACCTTATTCAGGGAAGGTGCTAGACTGCTAGTTGGCAGTTGCTGCCAAGTTCTCAGGAGTATATTTTTGTGGCCTTTATTTGAGATTTATGTTGTGCAATCAATGTCTTCCATGGTGTAGCTTCCTTCTGTGTCTATATTCTGTGTCGTAGGTTTCAATCTCCATTTTTGCACATCTCAGCACGATCCACTAATTTCTGTTGGTGCGCTCTTTTTTTATGGCCCTTCATTCCTTTTGTGTGTGTGTGTGTGTGTGTGTGTGTGAGAGAGAGAGAGAGAGAGAGAGAGAGAGAGAGAGAGAGAGAGAGAGAGAGAGAGAGATCTTCAGAATATCTTTAGTACAAGTTTACTGTTGAGAGAATTGGTTGACCCATCCACGAACATTGGAGCATATCTAGATCATCCCTTTCCTGTTGGATCAGTTTCTCTTACAAACATTTATTGATGTTGGATTAGTATCATAATTGTTTCCGTGACATTTAATGTAGTTTATATCATATTTCCCATCTAAAATGGTGCTTAATCTCTCTAATACTTCTGTTGGTCTTGGCTAGTGGAAGCTTTATCCTATTTGCTTTGTAGGAGATGTTTATGTTGAATACACATAAATCTTCCTGGAACTTGCCTTGTTGGCACTTGGCAGGATCCTTGTTTTGTCTTTTTAACTTTCACTATATTTTATGTGATTGGTTTTGTCAAGTTCCATCTTTTAGGAGCTTCATATTATGGTAAATGTGTAAAATGTGAAGAATAATTTATAATCGTATCTGTCTAGGCCTAGATACATAAAGTATGCAGAATGGGGTTGTCATGGAAAGGTTGTCACTGATGATGACCTTGCACAATGCAATATTCTGGCTTTAAAGTGGTTGCAGATGTCTGTTAAGATTTCAGAAGTAGATCAAACGTGTATTGTCACAAAGCTTTTACTTGTAGTCCTAGATTAAATAAGCTCTAGGTGCAAAAAAGCCCAAAGGGTTCTGGGGGCTAGGGCATGGGCTTGTGTGATGCAACTATGCAAGGCACATTTTTCTCAAAAATATTTGAAAGTTATTCCCAAACCATATTTTGCTTGCAAATAAGTTGGTGTCATGGTTTGGATTTGTGGATAAGATTTGCAGAGAGGTTAAAGGCTTGAGGCTTTGTGATCGCCTGTTTTTGTAAATGGATGACATCTCCTTTGTCTCTTAATACAACTTTTGATTAATTATAAAAGGAACAATTAAAAATTGGATAACTCACTTAAAAGATGACTGATTAAAATGCAAAAAGGGGGGAAAATAAGACAAATAGAAAATTGAAAAAAGGCAAGCTACTTTTGTGTCCATTAACCTACTTACCCATTGAAAAAGGAGGTAAACATAGACGAAGAGGGATGGAGAGTGACCAACACAGAATATGAGGAACAGAACAAGAATCCGAAAGAGAGCTGCAGGGAGGAGGAGGGGGATGAGAAGAAGAAACGGGTTGGTTTTTGTATCAGGAGTTGCCAGCGGCAGTCTGGCCACATTCCCTTTGGGCAACCAACAGGCAACAGCACCGGCCCAAGGGCCTCTTCTGTACCCTGTGGAAGGTGTCACATGGTTTCTTTTCCCTGCAATCTGCAGATTTGCATCTTAGGGTTTATTTTCCTTTTTGATCCAAGGTTTGTGAACTAGGGTTTCTAAATTCTATGTAAGACAATGCCGTTGATTGAGGCCTTGAAGGGTGCAACTCAAAGTTACCAGTAATGACCTTTGCGCTTCTGTAGGTTCTAGTTTCGAACAATTGTGGGGATTGTAATGCAAAATATATCTTCAAGAGGTGCACACACTGTAGCGCCTTTCCCTCATCTGAGCCTCTCCTATCATGGGTTTTGGAATGGGTTGGATTATTGTTGTCTTAGCTGCTGATCTCATATCCTCGCACTTAGGCTCTGCGAGTTTTTTTAAAGAAAGCCGATGACCATACTTCTCCTTCATGATTGCCTCGCGTACCAAAGATGAAAGCATAAGTTTTGCTTTTCTAACTCTTCACCATGTTCCAACTTCTTTTGCTACTTCATCATTCTTGGTGGCTTCACTAGTTGTTTGATAGATGTCGATGTCGTGCACAATGGCTAAATTCAGATCGCAAAAGCTTTTAAAAGATAAATAAATGAAAAGGGCACCAGGTTTCAGGGACACCAAAAGGCATGCTTCCTGAAATATGGATAGAAAGGGCAAATCTTAGCTTAAAAAGGCGCAGCACCTATGCCTTGTGGGATGATTGGCGCAAACCTTGGCGCCTTAGACAAGGTGAGGCGAGGCTCATCCAACAAACCTCAAAAGGCGTGCCTTTTGTGTCTTTTGGATTTGGATCCTGATGGAAAAAAGAATTATAAGAAAAAGGATCTTTTGTTATGTTTCCTTCTAATTCGACCCCCTCAATCCTAACATGCATCCAATACTCACCACTGACATTTTTCTCTAGTATATTGATGTAGGAAGGATTTTCATGCAAAGAATGTATATGTGTATAATCCAAAAGGCTTGCCTTCATGTCAAAGCCTACTCCTACCTCTATGACCCCTTTAGAGCTATTTGCTCCTCGGGCTTTTTAAATCTAAGGGGCAAATTAGCTGACGTATGCAAAAAATTAATTTTCTGCAAGATTTTGACACTCCACTAACATAATTTAAGATATGTGCTTCAAAAGTACTTGAATCATCGTAAGCAGCAAGAATTCAGCTGAAGAATTTAGCTATTAGTTTGGGTATAAGGCATTGTTGACAGTCCACATTTTTTCCTGAAAAGACTAGGACTTTGCATCATCTTGCACTCCAGACTCAAATGTAATGTCTTTTCCTGCACTGCAAGTATTTTTTCATAGTTTTAATCATATCTATTCACGCATTAATATCTTCACTTATTGATGGTTCAACCAAAAAGATATAACATAGATAGCAATGAGGTGCAATAAGGGCTATGGTGGCCATAGAGGAGGTGATGTGTAGGACAAGCGGAACCGTGGCTTTAGGAGAAGTGATGTGTGTTCAGTTTGTGACGCTGGTAGCTGTGTGGTGGGCATTGGTACATAATGCTTGGGGGTCTGGAGGCATAATATTATTATCCTTCTTTCTGAAAATTGGTCAACATGAATTTTAAAGTGATATTCCATCTTATTATCTTTAGTATGACACCACAAAGGATCTTCCATATGCAAAGGTTAATTTGGAACAATATTTACAAGCTTTATCCTGCACTTGTGTTGACCTATGTTACACAGACTCAGTGCTTGGATCCTTACCCATGCGTCACCGGTGACCTGAATCTAGGTAAAAGTCATGTTAAAAGTTCAAGGAATGCAAGTGTCGAAGAAATGAACTGGACACTCCATGCAAATTGGGAAGCTAAGGATTTTGTAAAGGAGTGAATGATTGAGGTAGAGCTGCTGGTGAGAAAATATCCTTTCATCTAATGAAAGAAGGATAGAACTTAGAAGTAGCAAAACCATGTCGATAAATAAATAAACATATAAACCGTGAGACAAAAGAAAACTAAGGAAAAATGAAATCATACATCAGGTCCCAAGTACCTTGTTGAGACCATAGATAGGCTTCTCAAGTTTAGAGAGACTCAGTAGGGTTAATCAAGATGCACAAAGCTATATGGACACTTTAGGGAGTTAAAGCAGGATGTAGAAATAAATTTTGACATTCGACTAGCAAATAGTTCACATTGTAAGAAATAGTTTTAGTTGGTATGATATGATGCATGTATATGGAATTGCCAAGTGAATGTGTCTAATGAAGAAAATGGGTGCAGGTGACAGCGACATTGTCACTAGCAGCTGCATGCTCGTCAGCAGGGATAGTGGTGCTCTACTCCAGAGATCTTGGATTCTGCAAAACTGCGCATTATCCGTGTGTTAAGTTCCAGCTGTCTGTAACCTTTGCCTTCATCACCTGGTTTTTCATCGCCATTTCTTCTTATCTCATGTTCTGGATCTTGGCTTCCATCTGAACTCTGTATTCGACCTGCTTTTTCAACCAATCTCTTCCACTGCTTTCTACCATTGTAAATCACCCTTGCTTTTTCTACCCCTGCGTTTCTGTTTGCAGTGTCTCCTTTTTTTGCCACTTCTTTTGTCTGAAAACCACGACAGATGCACAATTACATTTTGTTTGACACCTAATCTGTATGTTGTATGTCACTACTTTCTATTCAGCTCTTGGAAAACATGTCAGACAATTGATGGCTACAATGCCCCATTTTTAAACTTTCACCAATGTTCAGATTTTGGTGGAAGCCAAAGATTTCCTTTGTGCAAAAAAATTGAGTTAAAGGGTTATGCTTATCATTGTTAATTTGATATCTAATCTCTGATTAGTATGGTTTACTGGTTATTATCCTAGTAATTGTGCAAATTATACCGTCCATTGTGGTCTATCTATCGAGGTACACCACATGTATTCAAGTATATCTATTTTTTATGTGATGAATTTTTTGTAAAAATTTGATAACATCTCAAAATATTGATGAATTTTGTAATAATATTGATAACTTTATAATGATTTTTTTTTTTTTGAAAACCAACTTTATAATGAATTTGATATATAATATTGATGATTTTTTTTTAAAAACTTTAATACAAGTAGTATACTTAGTTAGATACACCATGGTGGACCATATAATGATTGTTGTAATAGGGATTTAGTGGATTGGCCTACTCTGCATGATGGCGGAAATATTGTAGGCCCTCTTACTAGTCCGTGATAAATCACACCCTTATAAATTAAAAGTATTCAAAGTGAAGGAATGGTGAAAGAATTGATAAAAGAAAATCTTGTAATAGTCGAAGATTCAGATGAATTTTGACATTGGTTAATTTAAGCTAAGTTCTATACAAAGTTTGCAGTACACATAGAAAATGAAATACAATTTGAGTTTCTGAGATATAAAAATGAAGTAGGGATTATTAAAACACAATTTCGTTAATTAAATGGCTGTCCCTTTTTCCATTATTTTTATTTTAATACTTGTGATAATTATGTCTTTTTTATATATTTAATATATATATATATATATATATATATATACACACACATTAGGCTAATGATATCCTGATATGTCTATTTGGTGTCAAAGATACATTAATTCATCAGAAAAGATACATAGGTTTTGCGTGAAATACATATTAGTTTGTTATGAAAGATACATTGTTACGCATGAAAAGTACATTGATTTGTTGTGAAATGATTTGTTGTGAAAGGTATGCCTAGAAAATTTTAAAATTCAGACGTATACTTCCACTTCCAAACATTTGTATGATGCGCTTTCACCTAAGGAAAATTCATACCTAATTGTAAAACTTGGGAGGTTTAGTTGCTTCTACCAAAACTTGAACCTTGGTGGGTGGCATACAAAACAAAGATCATTACCACTTGATTACCAACTCTTTGGTGTCCTTATTGTTACATACAAAAATAATAGTTTATCTATCATTTTCCAAGTGGAATGATTATAAGATTAGTATATGCTACACGAGGGTTAATGAATGATAAACATATTCTGATCAACAAAAAGTTTTAACACATAAATCTCGATAGTTTAATAATTGACAATCTTCTCGTGCATTGCACGACAATGCCCTTCAAATCATTTGCTCTTAAAACATGATATGTGCTCATTGGAACTATAGAAAGAAGCCAAAATTGAACGTGTACAACCTAAGAGACATAAGACAATTTAGCAAATTAGACACCATTTGATATAGACTTCTGTTCTTAGCCAAAATCAAAGACCAAATGTATAGATTTTCTACCGGAAAAGAATTAACTCACAAAGCTAGAAATTAGACTTCCATGATCCAACATCATGGTTCAGTAATAGTTTGAAAAAAAATTAGTTTGATTCTCATACACATGTCCTTACAAATCATGAAACTACAACTAAAATAACCCAGTAAAGGACAAAACAAAGAGCAGATTTAACTTGTTTCTACTATTTGATCGTACATTATTTTTTTTGAATTTAGAATTTAACTTTTGACTATAAAGCAACATTACACAACATTATGGATCATACATCTGTATATTTTTCTGCCATTGGCTGCTTGAAAGGAGTCTTGTCATAACTCATTGAAGTTGCTTAGATCGTTCCTCTACTCTGAGCTATGGTTGGATGCGGTTGGTATGACATTGAATCTTGGATTAGTGGGAAGACAATTTTTCTACTATTGCTTGATTCTATCAAGCAATCTTCTATGTCGCACTCACTGTCATGGTTAAGGACTTCACCGCATGAATTCTGTTGTTACGTGACTTTCTGGTTTGCCATTTGACATAAATTTAGTCGCAACTACAAATAAAAATCACAAGTCCAAGCAAAATCCATATAAATGTTCCAAAAATCAATATGACCCACATCGCAATCAATCACACAGGTAAAAAGTAATAGCTTACAACAAAAGAGGGCGATCAAAATCTCACAAGATTTGGTTAAAATTACACACTAAAAAGATAAGTTAATACAAACAAAGCACACTATTGCTTCTTCATTTCCCTCCTAGCATACTATGAGAGAGGTTGAAGTACAACCAATTATTCCAACACATTAGAAAGCTCTATGTTTAGCTGCCTTACTCCACGGCAAATGGACACTGCTTTGTAACCAAGACATCTCCTTTCGTCGTGTGTATACCTATATCTCTTACCATTTTAACAAAGATGGATAACTCAAAACCCTAAAACTCGAACACATCAACAGAAGTAGATTTGACCAAATACATATATAATATAGAACCCACCAAATAATTATGAGAAACAAAACCCCTACTAAAACTCAGCACCATGCTTAAAAAATGACCATAATCTTCGATATTCCTATATCATAAGGTTTCATCTTTCAACATAAACTATATGTAATTTTACATTTAAAGGGATGCATGATCTTTACATTTCCTTCCCTATTTTATCAAGGTACTTTTTGAATGTACAAAATAGAGTAGCTTTAGTCATCAAAACAACCTCTCGGAAAAATTACATTGGCAATCTCAAATTGAAGTTCAATCCAGCACTCAAAACCCAAATCTCAGGACTAATAAGTTATGCAAATGTCACAATTCAACAAACCAATTCCGAATAATTACAATGATTTAGGCAAACGAGAACATCCACAAAAACCCTCCATAAATCTTCAATACAATAAAACTGCCACTTCCTACCAAAAAAAAAAAAGACTGCAACTACAAATAAACCGATTAGAATTCTGAACAATCATGTGGTAGTCTAGATTCTCAAATTAGGCCAAAAAATCAAAATCTAGAACTTATTCAAAATGAGAGATGTAAAATTACACTGGTGATTGAGCTCCAATTCAAGTTCAACCCAACACTTAAAACTTAATTTCAAGGACTAACAAGTGCAAATATCCCAATTCGGTAAACCAATTCTGAATAATTATCATTAGTTATTTTCACAAAAAATCAAACCAAAAAGAAAAGAAGAATCCTAAATGCAACAAAGTTGTTATGACAATTTAGACTGATTAGATGCATCACTCGCTAGTACAAATTCAAATTGGGAAAACAAATCTGAACTCAAAACTTAGTCAAGATGAAAACCACAAAATTACATTGGCAACCTCCAATTCAAACCAGCCCAACACTCAAAACCAACCCCTAAGATTTATATAACAACCATCATAATTCAACAGACCAATTCCAGATAGTTGCCATGATTAAGCACAACAAAACCGTTAACTTCAAATTAGACTGATCACAATCACCAATGCCAATTCAAATTGGGCAGAGTATCGGACGTTGTTTATCGGTTACTGGTATCGGTCGCTATAGGCCTGTTATTTTGTAGTGCCATGAAGATGTTCGAACAATTGATATTTCTTTAAAGCTAAGTGTGTACTCTTGAACTGTTCAAGGGCCTTCTTAACTTCAGGTTACTGGATATCAATTTGGTGATGACCCCTCCTCCACAACCGATTAAACGAGCCTGCCACTTCCAAGATAATATTTCAAGGATGAATGTTGGCTCTCAACCCGGGAAGTCCTGATGTTTCCCATGTGGGGGATTTCGTTGATGAATGCACAAACAAACTTCTCCTTGTACTTCATCAGGTTGTAGTTAGATACTCCACAACCTTGGGGTTTTTCCTAGTCTACTAATCCTCCAATTCCCTTCAGCTCCATTCGAACTCATCAAGTGTCCCAACATAGACGATGCAGTTCCACTAGTACTTTCTAAAGTAGGACCCCTGCCCATTTTTCTTCTCTCTTGTAAGGGAATTCACTTTGTTCTCCACATCATTTCCAATATGTTAGATACATAATAGATGAGGAGCACAAGGAAATACTCGGCCTATAGATCATGACAAAGCTTCCTCCCGATTGGTTATGAAAACATTTGGTGTCAAATCGAGGCCCAATAAATTATGCAATCTTTCCAAAACCCATGCATATGACTCCTTCTGCTCATCTCTCATTAATGAGTATGCAACAAGGAAGTTTTGGTTTGTAGGTGTAACACCCCGGGTATATGGTTCTTTTATGGTAGCTCATCCATTGGGAACTCCTCAGTTAAGTATGCTTGGCTGGGAGTAGTCTCATGATGGGTGACCTTCTGAGAAGTTTTTCCCAGGCAGCGTGTGAGCGAGGACAAAGCACGCTAGAAAGACTCGTGGTGATTTGTTGAGCTAGTCAGTGATCCTTGAAGCGGTTATCAGTGGTATCCACAACCCACGAGGGGCAGAGGCATTACAGTAGGAGTGACCCAACTATATCACAAAAGGGCCACTTCGACTTGTTCGTCTTCTAAGTCGTGTCAATGAGTAGAACATACGAATGTGTGGAGGAACTTCACTAAAAATGGGTTGCACATAAACAATTGTTGTAGATTGCCATCATCATCAATGTCGGTCAATGACAAGTACTGTGCTCACATGCCAAGTGAAGACATTGTTACATGCGTGTCCCACCATCCATGTCATCCGTTCGCAATTTGCATATATCGTTTTAAATTTGTACAACATTAACATTAGATTCCGAGAAATTATGCTTAGCGATGCGTTCATCATAGCAGGAATACATCCGGTGTAAATCATTTCCTGAACATACTCTTTCATACCGACTGTCAAACGGTGTCCTAGTCGGTGCCCCTCCTTGCACAGAATAAACCCATGGTTGTACATAATGAACCCATGGATAACATCAAGTGAATCAAACAACTCTTTGGTAACAAAATAATTTGAATAGTCTACACCATTTCCACCAAATTACTCTAACAGAACCTACAGTTAAAAAAAAAATAAAAATCACATTAGTCCAAACACTAATAATAATAATAATAATAATAATAATAATAATAATAATATTACAATCAAAATAATAATAACAATGAAGAAAATGGGAACATAAATATTTTGGACATCTGGCCGCCCTAGGTTGAGGCCAGACCAAGGTTGGATGCCCCCAGATTGCGTCCTACCTTGGTTTAGGCACGACTCTAGCGCATCTACTCCTGGTCTAGCTGTCTAATTTGGGCGTTTCGACTAGGGTCCAAATAGGTTGAGCTGCGATTTGAGGGCAATTACAAGCTGTTCGTAATTCGAAACAAAAAATTAGCCTCTTCATCATCCGATGATATATCACATGCATTTTAAAACTAATCCCAAGTTAAATTATCATAATTGATTTTATAAAAGTTTTTGAGTTTGGAGAGAATTTTTGGGTTTGGAGAGAAATTAAGGATGAGTGATTTAAGCTAGGAGCATAATTGTCTTTTAAGGGGCAATGCAAGTAAAAGGAGACGATAAAGAGTAACGACCAAAATATATAATAATAAATTTATAATTAAGCCATCTATCAATTTTTTAAAAATATTTGTTCACCTAAATTAACACGGGAAAAAAACTAGTATATCAAACAATATATATTTATAAAGTAAATGTAGCCATTGGAATTTACCCTTGGTACATGTGCCACAATCCCACATTTTCAATTAAATGATATTTTTTTTTGGTAAGTCGGGCCACCCACTAGGCCCCTTCAGGGAAGCCCAATGAGTCCACTAGCCCATGATGGAGGGGGTAAACCAGGCATACACGCCTGTTGCTGCTCCCAGGAATCGATCCCAGGACCTATAGTATACCACAGTGCAGCTCATACCAAATGAGTATTTTTTTTTACACTTTAAGAAAAGAAAAATAAAGGTAAATTTGTATTTTAGGTAAATAAGATGAAATTCTAATAAGTGAAAATGATAGATGATGTTGAAGGGGTGGACCTCCACTTTCATTCCAATATGTAGGATCACTATTACATATGGTCTAAGTGAACAATTATAATAATTAAAGTGTACAATCTAATATATGTGGTGAACAAATATCTTGAGCACCGGATGTACAGAATAAAACCAAATAAATTGCAGTATTTCAAATTTGAAATAGATGGGCTTATTTTTCAATTTTTCCATCCGTTGGGAGTTGGGACAGTCGTTTGCGTTTTAATGTGCCCTAACCCTGTACTTGTCTCTCATTTCGCGCTGGGTCTGGTCTGTTCTGCTGGCGGTAGCCATTTAGGGTTTTCGGCCCCGTCAGTGTTCTTCACGATGCGCTATTGAAGGTTTCTGGCAACCATTGAAGGTTTTTGGTACCCCTGATGCGCTATACCCGGTATGTATGTGTTGTTTTGGGCGTTTTTTTTTTATAATGTGAATTTTAGGGTTTCAATTTTTGGGTTTACCTCGTTTAATTTGGGTTTGTGAAATATGAGTTTCAAGTTGCAACTTTTGAGTTTGACAAACTGAATGCAAGTTGTGTATGTTATCGTATTAGAAATGCTGCTGTTGTAGTGCATACTATGAGGTGCTGTTGTAGTGCTACGTGGAGACAGTGTTGTCTACCAGACTATTATGAGGTACCCATTGGATTCAATGGTGTGCAAAGATCACTATGCGAATCTAATTGTAATTGTGCATATTTTTCTCAGTTATATGTGCATTAATCTTACGAGATTGGTATATGCTCATTAATCTGTTGTCTACCAGACTCTTACTAGTATTATTACTTGTTCTTTGCTTGAAGTCATGGGGAAGTGTATAAAGTCATGAATTTTGAGGGTGAAAAAGCTAAGAGTGTAAGTACGTGACAAAAACATGTCTAATTTACTTGATATCTTATCTCCACAATAGCAATAAGTTGAATCCCTACCCAAACTGTTCATTGGATCCCCTATAGGTTCTGATTGTATTTTATTGTTCCACTGAGAAATCAGATGCATGATACTATCTTTGGGCAGGTGCTATGACAACCACAAACATGGGGAAGGCTATCAGAGACGACTGCAGATTCCTCAAAATAGCTGATGCCGTTGCTGCGGTCAACCAGAAAGTCAATTTAATTGGCGTGGTTGTTGAGTATAGCCTCCCTAAACGAAGTAAAGGCACAGGTTTATTGCTGACCTCTTAGTTTTTCTTTTTGAGGAAAAGAATCAATTTTGTCCACTTTTTAAATTGTGGCCCCCTTTCCGGATGTCCTCTTTGGAGTTTATGAATGTTCCCTTGCTGGCAATGATGTTGAAAATTTAAACCCTGAAAGATCAGGTCTATGGATTCCCCTGATATCACATTGTAGTGTTTTGGAAAGGATATACTGCTGTGGCTGCCCTCGAAAATGAGCTGGTAGTAGTTTGATGGTAAATTTGGAGATAAGGTTGCTCTCAGCCACATTCTTTACCCATTTTCTTGCTGAATCAGTTTTAAACTATCATCGGACTGAGCATTATATATATATATGTGTGTGTGTGTGTGTGTGTGTGTGTGTATATGTAGATGTATGTATGTATGTATGCATACATATATATATGTGTGTGTGTGTCTATATGTATATAAACACACACAAACACGCGCACACACACACCCCTATCCCTATGTTGGCGATGATGAGTAAAAGGCCGGACTTATGGCTGCCCTCAGAAATGAGTTGGTAGTAGGTTGATGATAAACTCGGAGTTAAGGTTGCTCTGAGCCACATTCTTTGCCCAATTTCTTACTCAGTTCATGGACCAATTAACACTATGTTTTCATTTTTTCCAATCAATGTGTGTGTGTGTCTATATGTATATAAACACACACAAACACACACACACCCCTATGTTGGCAATGATGAGTAAAAGGCCGGACTTATGGCTGCCCTCAGAAATGAGTTGGTAGTAGGTTGATGATAAACTCGGAGTTAAGGTTGCTCTGAGCCACATTCTTTGCCCAGTTTCTTACTCAGTTCATGGACCTATTAACACTATGTTTTCATTTTTTCCAATCAATCACTATGTTTTCATCTTTTTCCCCTTTCAACCACTATGTTTATTTTCTTTCCAAAATACCATGATGTTACTACTTTAACACCCTAGATGCTGTTTGTTTACCTAGTGACCCACTATAATAGGTTTTCCTCCCAGGACTGCTTAATTATACTCAGAAAAAATTATTTCTCAGTTGATTTTATTAAAACTCTATTAATAGCAATGGACAAAGAAGAAAACAGTTAGAGTGGCAATATCAACATGGTTTTTACTCCACCTCTCATTACCATTGATGATAGTTGTTTCCATGGTTGCATGGAAGTTGAAGATCAATGGCTGAATAAAACTGTCCAAAGTTCCACAGCATTACTGCCATCACAGCTTGCATCAAGGAACTAATCACCATCACTGCCGGAAAAATGCATGCGAACCATGCCATTTGTCCTCTTTGGTTTATCTCCCTTGAATCTCCTTCCTGCTGTATCCTCCCACTTAATTCTGTCTTCTCAAACAGATCTTTCACCTCCCATGAGGTGAACTGTCCTTCACTTCACCAAATCATTGTTATACCCCATCATCCTATTCAGAAATGCTAGAATGATATACCTATGTGTTGTGTGCATATATATAGTCTCTGGGATAATTGTGAAGTTAGCATGACTATGAGTTGGATAATTGGCAAGGCTTGCAATGGCTAAGAAATTGGATTGTATCTCACTTTTTCTTGCCTATAGGTCATCAATGGCAGATAGTTGACTGGTAACACTTATCTTTTCCTTTTCTTTTTAGGTTTATTTAAATTAGTATTTGAGAAAGAACGGGGTGACTTAGGATTTGTGGATCGGATGAGGTGGTGGTAACTGCTTAGCTGTGGCCTTGGCTTGTCTAGGAAAGTATGGGGTTTGGATTTTTCCTTTTTTCTTCTATGCATTAGTGAATTTCAATTTTACTAATGGAGTGTTTGGTTATTCAAGTTTCCTGGGAAAGTTAGTCAGACTAACTTTCCCAAGTTGACTTAACTTTCCCATGTTTGGGAGTAAAATAGGGATAGGAAAATTTTTAAATGGGACCTATAATTTTCCTAAGGTTCATGGTAAAAACTTTCCCAAGGGGGGCTTGGGAAAGTTTCTTCACCGAGTGAATGGGAAACAACATTAAAAGTGAGTTACCAAAAATGCCTCCAAAAAAAACTAGGGTTCCCTAAATAAAAATTAGAAAAATGATAAGGAGGGGAAATGAAAATAAATAAGGATAGTATGGACATTTCAAACATTTTTCCTTAGGAAAGTTAAAGTTTCAACCAAACACTGTAAAAACTTTCTTACATATTTTCCTAGGATTTCAGATGTAAACCAAACACAGTGAAGTACACTTTCCCAGGAAAATTTTTTCCACGAAAAACTTTCCTAGAAAAAATTTTCCTAGGATTCTATCAAATGCAACGTAAAAGCAAAGGAAATGTAACATACGGCTTCCAGTGGTAGATAGGGTCATCAAGACCAAACACATTGGAGCTTTAGGGAAACAAAAGAAATAAACATAGACTACATGGTGGTAGATTAGGGGGAAAAAAAAGAAAAATGGTGGTATTTAGTCCATGAACTTGTTTGTTGATGGATCAGTTTTAAAATATGTTCAGGACTGCGCATTGATATATGTTTTCCCCCTTTTTTTGGCTGTTTATGTACTGGAGTTGGGTATATACTTTTTTTTGTCTCTTGGCAGATTGGTTCTGTTCATTGAGAATAATGGACGAGTCACATGGTAGCTGTGGACTTCTGGTTAATCTTTTTCTTGAAACTAAAGAGAAGCTTCCGTGGATTGATGCGTTGGGAGATATTATCGAGCTTTTTCAAGTTCAGGTAGCTAACCTCTTTCTTCCTTGAGCGTTTGGTTTCTATTTGCAGTGTTTTCCTGTGGTTATTTTTCCATATGCATTACAAAGACACATGACAGTTTTGCTTATACGGGTGTTATTGATAGTTGTTTTTTTCTTAATGACAGATATTCATATTGTTTTATTTCTATTTAATTATGCTTCTAAAATCTTTGCTACTTAATAGTACTTGCCTAGGACCCTCCATCCTTGTCTTCAGTTTGGTTCAATGTGATATCACCTGGATGAAATGTTTGTGACTTTCTACAAGTGGATCCACAATGGAATATTTTCTGCTATGCTACTGGACAGTAACATTTCTATAACACTCGACTTGTAGAATATGTAATGCTCTATCAAGTTTACTGCCTGTCAATCCGTGTAGCTGGCTGCATTTTGAAACCTGAGGCATGTTTTGATCTAATATTATCAATCAAAAGAGAAATATTGATTGGCTTGAATTTAACATTTCTACCAAATCGGATGAAAACTTGCAATCCGGAGATCTATGTTTTTTCCCAACAAAGAAATGAAAAATAAAATTCTCTTGATTGTCTTTCCTGTATCTGCAGATGAAAACTCATGGTACAGAGATCTATGCTCTTTTCAACAAAAAGTTCTCTGCATTCGCTCTTTATGAAGGGAAACATGGCCAGAGCTTTAATCCATATCAAACTTCTCCCGGATCTCGACATAGAGATGAGGGCATGGCATTTGTAACTCGCCTTAGAAAATGGGCTAAGGGTTTCCAGCTTGATACAGGTAGTCTTATGCAAGTCAGTCAATTTCTTATCTGGGCGGATAATGTGTTTTCAAAGGCGTGCCCGAGGCACAAGGGCTGGTGCCTTTCAAGGGTGCAAGCGCAGTATATTCCAAAAACCCTGGAAGGGCATGCCCTTTGTGCACATCCAGTGAGTTGCTGAGGTGCGCCTTATGGATCCTAAAGTCTATTGCTTGCTCAGATTTTCCTTTTTTAAAGAAAACAAAATCAAAGCTTCTTGTGATAAAGAAGTTGAGATCCAAACCCTAATTGTTTGCTGATAAAATGTTCATGACAATGGACATTTTTCTTTACTGAGACCATAGTTTTGAGGCTGAGAGATACATCAATTCTCCTAGTTTTTTTTCCTTCAATCTTCAATCTTCAATCTTCTTTCTTCCTTCTCTCCTTGCTATTTGTCTTCAATTTTCAAAACCTACTTGTGGATTTTCAAGGTTTTTCCTTCGATTTTCTGGTCTGTTTGAGCATTTCTTTCGATTTTCTGGGTCGCTTCTCCTCCGATTTGGCTTTCTGGTTTTGATTTACCATGTAATTTTTCTGGGCTTCTTTGTGTGACTTGTGCGTGTGTTTCTAAAGTTGTGGGTGACTGTCTTCTTTGGTTTTGAGATGATTTTTTCAGGGCTGTTGACCATGTGGCCTGTCATGCGTGTAGCGGTTTATTTTGTTTTTGTTTTCTTTTAATTGTTCTGTTTTAACTTTCTTTAAGTTATGATTATGCTTGCTTGTCTCTTTTAATACTTATATGTTGGTTACTTGGTTTAATGATTTGTGGTTGCTACATTATGATTTATATTCTCGAGTTACTGTATTTTAGGGCTATTTATGGTGTTTTTGTTAGCACTTTTGATGTGTAATCCCTTGTTTGATATCATAATCTAGCATATTTGTCCAAAGTATGTTCTCGGAATGATTTTCAAGCATTTTCAAGGAAAAATGCACCTCGTGTACGAAAATCCCGTGGCGAGGCTCCAGGACCCCCTTGTGCTTTTTTGCGCCTCTGGCTTTTTTAATCTAAGGGGTGGATTATAATGTTCAACCACATGTTGCACTTGTGTTCTCCTCCATGTCTCCATGGTCCTCCATTTGCTTGGTTTACTTAATTTCTCAATCAACTTCTTGGATATTATATCTTTTATCAAAGCATTTTTGCTATGTGTTTAAGAAAGCACCCTGAAAGACAAGAGTGACAAATCACCCTACAGAAGGGGGTCAGTCAATTGACATTTCAAAAAGCTGCAGCAAGCATGCACTTTTATTGGTCATCAATATGTGAAGCTAGTCAAGCATGCGCTTTCTAGACATTACACACTCTAAGTTGGGTATGTACAAATATTTAAATGTCGCATCGCATTATTCTGTGTGAAGTCTATACATTAAGATGTCTGCTTCATTTTCTTTTCTGGTTTTTTGTCTTAAAATTTTTCCTTATAATGGTAATAATTATGTGTGCGTCTAATTGAATGATTATGGGTTGATCTTGCCTCTCCGGAGATGGTTGATAGTTTAGGGGGGCCCAGGGTAAATGGAAAGATGCCTAGGATCATCTCGTAGTATTTGATCTAGAAATTCAAGTCTCATATTATGGCTAGTTTGTTCTCTTCTATAATTAGTTTTATATGCTTGGCAGGGTTCAAGGAATCTTTATTGTTGAACCAGCTCAAGGAAGGGGAACATTTTGATCTTGTATGCAAGGTAATGCTGCTATACTTTGTTGTTTCTTTCAGTGTCTCCAACACCATTTTTGTAACCCCTATTTTGTTGGGAAAATTGAATAAACAGTAGTGTATTCTTTGTTAGTTAACTTTTTTCTTATCTTTTCTCTAAGGTAGAAAAATTGAAGAGACACACACAAACATGCACATGAGAAGGCTAGATGTGAAGATATCATCGTACAATAACACTATATACATTATATGGAAAATATCCATATCAGTAATATTGTTATGAAAGTTCTAGTAATCCAAAACTAAGAGTCCTGATGCAGTTAAATATGTAAACCCTTATGTACCTACACAACTGTTGCAATATAAATATATGAGTAGACCAGGGCTCTTGCTATCTGAGCCTTCTGTTGCCTATATTGTTACATGGTATCAGAACACAGACAGTGGTTGAAAACCCTAACAATATATTTCATTTTTATTTATTTATTTTTCAATTTTCGGCAATTCAGAAATTATCTTTTTCCCCCTTCTCTTTCTACGACAATTTTCTGAAAACCCTAGCAGTTAGCAGCACCACCCACAAACTGCTCCCCCGCGGCCACCATCATGGGCAGTCACCATGACCACAGCAGCCCTGTGTGTTTTCCGACCACTGTAGCACTCAACCACTGCTGAGAAAATCACTGCTGCGGAAACTGGTGTGCCTCCTATCACCCACAATCTCGTCCAACAAACCCCGTCCACAGGCATCAATCCCCTAGCCCACGAACCTGCCTCCTTTGTCGGCCACCCAGAAACAGACATCAGCAGCCCTACGCTGCCTCACATAACCGCGCCACCACAAACCACCGCTGCGCATTCCCTGTCCCTTTTCCTTTCCATGCGCGCCATCTTCACCAACCGCCACCCATCCACTCAACGGACCATCAGCCACTACCCCCTTCACCGCTGCCGTTACCTGCCATCCCCAACTGTCATCATCAGTCCCTCCTACTCTGGTGAGTGCTGTGCCCTTATGCAGTCCCATCTTCTATTCCCTCAAACCCTAATCCAAATTCATCCTTATATTCTTCCTTGGCCTACTACTTAATCCATGCATGAGGGAAGACTACATACATCTAGATCCCCCCGAACCTCGTGTTAGCGTGACTACACTGAGGATTGTTGTTGACATAGTTCTCAATCAAGTGCTAAACAAAGTTGTCTTTATTTCATGAGCATTATTTTTATGTTTCTCTTATGTTAGACATCCAAAGGATTGCATGCAAAAACACATTAATATGACATCCTTCTTGTTAGTGTCCCGAGTAAAGCAACCTTAAGGTAGAAAATGTAGGTTTGAAGCAACCTTGGAAACTTCCAGGGTTCTAGGTAGGCAATTAAAGGTTTGGTCCTCCAGAACTCTTTTAGATTGACAATGAAGCAATAATTGATTAGGTGATTCCAAGCTGGCTTTAACGAAGCGAGCATTTATTGACCATATCTTTTCTTTGTTTGAGATACAACAACAAAAAACCCCAGTATAGTCCCGCTAATGCGAGGTTTGTCTCAGAAGCTAATGAAAAACTTTAAAGGGGCTAAAGGCTTCCATGAGAGCTCCAAGGAAATCCACCTTGCAAAAGGTCTTGGCTGGATTTGCAGAAGAGATAGGGGCTTCAAACAGTGAAAGAATTGGAAGGATTGATAATTGATAGCCAATCTACTAGATCATGGCTTATTTATCGTGTAACAAGTGTACTGTCATCAACAAAGGTGTCATGGATGAAAACATGTGAGTGGTGACCAAACACAAGATATTCGTTTACAAGAATAAGCTCCTAGAGCATCTTTATCCTTAGGAAATCATACAGTAATGGGAAAAATCTCTTTAAGAACCCTCCTTTACATCATGGCCATTCCAAAAGAAGATGAAAGCACCAAAACCAACCTCAAAAGAGAATTGGGGGAAGATTTCACTCTCCAATTATGTACCTCCAAAGAATTTTCTCTTTAGAATCATTTGATCTAGAAATATGCCATTGGTAACCATCCTTGCTGTATTTAACTTATCAATCTTCTCAATGGTTCTCTCTCTCGGATGCATGGTGGGATTTTTCTTGGCTATGTTGTATGTTATCATGCAAGCAGCACATGCATTTGGCGAATATATATTTTTTAATTTTTTTTGATAGGAAAAAGATATGCATTAACAATAGGATTTAAAGAACTGATGCTCAACTAGCACCATACAAAGTTATGTACAATCTAGAACAAATTGTCTACAAAATTTACCGCTTCAAAAGAGGAAGAGCTAAACTTCCCGTTCACCCAAAAGAAGAGAGAATTGACAAAATTGTCTTGCAGTCTCTGAAGAGGGATTTCAACTCCCTCAAGAATCTTTGATTCCTTTCTTTCCAAATTACCCAAAAAATCACATGTGGTATAGCAAAGGCTTCTTCTTCTTGGGTGTCCTGCCAAAGAAACTCTCCTAAGATAGGAGATGACTCCTAATTGAATAGGAACAACCTAAGAAAGCTGAAGGCTAAAGCCCAAAGAGACCTAGTGAAGTCACAATGAAGCAGTAGGTGATTAGGCGATACAAGATCCCTCTTGCAGATGCTTCACCTATTAGCTGTATCTTTCCTCTTTTCTTTTTTGTTTTGTAAATTATCACAAGTCAAGATGCCCTCGTGTGTCGCTTCCCAAACAAAAAATGCAACCTTCAAAGGGGCTAAAGACTTCCCTATAATGGTAGATGGAAAGCTTCAGCCTCCAAAAGATGCAATTGGGAAGAATCCATGCCGTGAGGATTTGAATAAAAGGAGCTCACAGAAAAACCCCAGTCTTACTCAAAACCCATCTCACCGTGTCTTGTGAAGAGTCCCCAAATTTGGCCTCATTTAAGGCATTGCAAAAACTAACCAGATAGCCTTCGTCAGGAAACCCATCCCGAGCAAAAATTGGAGAATGATATCTGCTTATTTTGTTAGAATGGGGGAAGAATAATATATCTCCAAAAGATGCATTGGGTTAATATGTTAGAATGAGGGAAGAAGAATATCTGCATCCATATACATATGCATAAGAAATATGAATCATATCATGTCCATGCATGCAAACTTTAATGATCACCTTATTTTGTTTTAGATTATTCACTTGCTGGAGGTCAGAAAAGATGAGTGGATAATCTTTGTTTGGGATGGAACTGATGCCCCTCAGCTTCCGATTCACTCGAAGTAAGTGCGTTACTCTTTTCTTTCATAAGGGCATTGCATCGAAATTGTATCGTGTTTAATTGTTTGCTGGGACATCTCGTTTGTGGGCATAGTTCCTTTGTGTCTTTGGTTTTAGGTAGAACAAGTAGAGCAGAGCAATGTCTTATTTATAAAGTAGAATTAAAAAAAAAACTCCGTCTATCATAAAGTGATAGTCCTTAGAAAAGGAAATTTTCAAGGGAATATCATTTATTGTACTCTTCTTTATTTCAAATCAGAGAAGAAATACTCCATCCTTCCATTAGTGGAAATTCCATAATGATTGTGCATTTACGTTTTCTAGATCCAATACCCCAAAATTCTGCGAGACTGGTGGTTCCCATTATAATGGACTAAAGCGAAATGCTTGTATAAACCTCTATTTTTTTCCCATGGTGTAGACGCTTTTGAAACTTTGGGTTAAATCCGAACCAGTCTCTCTTAATATTCTAATTTGGAAGGTACTGGATTTGAAATAGTTAAATATACGATCATTTTGGGACTTCCACTAAAAGAAGGTTGGAGTATTCTTTTCTGGTATGTCTTGCAGTTGTTCAATTCTGAAGTGACTTCCACTGAGAACTATCCCTTCACCATCTATCCGGTTAAGCATGGTTGTTGGTGAGAGTGCTTTAGCTCTGATTCTGACTGTGATTTGACTTGTAGCTTAGTACCTTACGCCATTAAAAAAAAGGTGGTAGTGTGTAGCTTATCTCTCTAGATGGTCATTGTTGGCTGCAGCTGTTGAGTTCAGGGCAACAGTGCAGGGCTCAAAATTTTACAGCATTTTCCTTTGCATTTTTGTGAGGAAACTCATCTTTCGTTTTCTTGAACTTTCTTTGAAGTTTTTACCTTCAATTTTTATGTTTCTTTTTTCTTCACTTCAAACATGGGGAACTTCTAATTTTCGCTCGCTCCCCGTCGAAGGTTTTCTCTAAGGTCCAAACAATGCCACTAAAAACAAAAATATTTTTGCTAGGTTGTACCTCCCATGGTAGTGCTTGAATTGTTCCCTTTCACAATAGGCATGAAATAATTTTCCACCACATGGCATGCATTCAGGTAAAGTTGTTTAACGATGCTAATTAAGCAGACCAAGGGCTAAGATTGAGGATGAGAATATCTGTGATGATGTTAGATTACTCTCAAGGACCAATTTAATATATTTTAGCATTATCTTGCTTTATGGTAGAATTTTTTTCTCCGGAGTGTTTCTTTTTCCAAGTGTGGCACTTTTGAAAGGTTCTTTTCAGCATATCCCCCCCCCCCCCCCCCCAAAAAAAAAATAGAAAGAAGGAAAAGAAAACAAAATAGCCTAGTTTCCATTCCCCGACCTGATGTGAGGCAGGTAGTGGTGATTAATGATGAGCACTTTATTAAGCTTGTGATACATCATCAATAATGTGGAGGCATTTCTTTGCAGGTCTAGTGATTAATATCTAGGGTGAAAATTTCCAACCCCAAACAAAACTAGTTTCCAACTCTTCTATCTAGAATCCCATCATCCATCACTTCAAAATTGACTTACCAAGGCTATGTATGTGACCAATCCTGTGCTTCTAGATTCTAGACCATCTTTTAGTAGTCCACTTTTCTCACTGAAAAAGCCTCTCTTGTATGTAGCTGGAGATTCATATGTATTACTTTTCCCCATATTCTATAGCTACTCTAAGGAAAAAACCTTCTTTTGTGTTGAGAAAGAAACAGAAAGGGGACAGTAGTAGCTTGAACTGATTCGTTTATATTAAACATGCAGATTGGAGAATGAAGTGGCACACCCACTTCCACTACAGCTGGAACCTCAAGCATTGCCCAGAGATGTCCTGTGTACATTTCCTACTGTTGGAACTGTATTAAGAATATTTGTTGACCAGAAGAACGTGCAACTTAATGTTTCATCTTTGAGGACAGATAGATGGGTAAAATTTATCAACCTTAAATCTGAAGCACATGAAGGCATGTGGCTTGGTGTCTTAATGTCGTCTTCAAAAGTTCATTTTGTACCAAAAGAAGGCCACCTTGTGGTGGAGCACGAAAGGTTGGTGTTGGTTTTTTTCCATTTTGTGTACTTAACTCACTATTATGCTATGTTACGTGGAATCGTCATTATTCCTCAAGTACTCATGTAGGGCATTAGGTCATGTGTGTTCTTCCTTCACCTCTTGTTATTTTTTCCTAGTCTTCTTTCATTATAGTTCTGAAATATAACCAGAGGAACTTAAGATACGTTGGGAAAAATTGTAAGAATATATAGAACAATAGCTCTACTGTCAATTGTGTCCATGTGGGATTAGGGATGGTCCACTTGTAAGAAAGATTGCTTCTCACTTTACAAGCAAAGAGGGTGACGCTTTGGGGACTGGGGAGGGTGAGAACGTTTCGCAAAGAAAACATTATGGCTCTGAAGAATGTTGAATAGAAGAAATAATCTTGAGCAAATGCATAAATGATAGATAGACAATAAATAGGAAGGAAAAGCTAGATGCACGATAGGCACAAGGATGACCAGATTAGCTGCTATTGTATGAAGAACATGGTTGAACCAAATTATATTTACCAAGATGCTAGTGCGTCAATGGTGTAAGAGTTGAAGGTTTGTCCTCCCACAATTTCTTTGGTCAATATTATGGTATAGCTCACTGAGCCTAAGTGGTAGGTCGAGCTACAGAGTCAAGCTTGAGCTGGGCTCGGTTTGTTTATGCCCTTATGCAACAATCTTCAGGCGTTGCTTTTGCTTCCGTTACCAATTCCAAGGCGATAGTCTTGTGATGATAGGCAACAATGTCGAGGGGGACGCAAATGACATCTGGGGTAAATATTTGACAAAGGCAGCAATTCAATATTGTTTCAATATAAGACAACAAGCACAGAAACTTGCCTTTTCCATTGAGAAGCAAGGATGCTTAAGTAGTTCACAGTGAAGAGTTACTGTAAAGAGATGTTTAAGGAGCTCTCTGCAATTGATGAAGTCTAAAGTTCCTAGCAAAGAATGCTTTCTTCTGGTTATCAAAGGAAAAATTCCCACCAAAGATATGATTGAAAGAAGAATTTTTAAGTTGGCTAGCAGATGTTCTATTTGTTTTGGGAAGGAAAGAGTCCAATAACCATCTTATCATCTATTGCTCATGTGTTTGAGCTTTTATGGCATTTTGTCATTTTATTTGATGCGGTTGGTTGGAAGCAACCTCAAAGGTTAAGAGATGTTCTAGTGGCTTGGAGAAGATGATTGGAGAATGGTTGGATTCTGGTTGATACCTTTGATTCTCAAGGGCAGGACGAGAACCCTTCATGAATTGAACTTTCTTTTATACTTGGTGTCAATTTCTTGATCATGGTACAAAGGTCACTCATTAGATATTGTTGATAAGATTTTTGTAGAGAGCTAAGGGCCTGAGACTTTAAGATTGCCTTTTTTTTTTGATACATTGAAGCAAATATTGTAAAAATGTTTCTTCTTCTTCTTCTTCTTCTTCTTCTTCTTCTTGGGATTCCTCAAACATGAAATGAATTTAGTTCCACCTAAATTCTTTTGATATCCAAAGGTTTCTAGTTCCATTGTCAAATTCCAACAGTTCATTAGTGGTTTCGTATTTACCTTTTTTTGTCTAACATAGCGATGCTAATTTTTCTTAGTGGTTTCTAGTTCCACTGTGAAATTCCAACAGTTCATTACTCCACATTTTCTCTAACATAGCGATGCTAACTTTTCTTAAAAAGTTGAAAAATTCATGCCTGCTTAGACCTACTGACATGACATTAATTTAGTAAAGATTTTAATTTTTTCCTCCTCAGTCTACCACGTAAGACTGCTACCGAGGCATCCACCATCAAAACTAGTTCCAGGTGCATTATTGTCTAACATTCCCAAAGTATAGTCTGTTATTGTCCAAGAAAAAAGTTCGGTGTGTTATTGTCCAATACCCCCGAAGTACAATATATTAGCTTCCAAAAGCCCTTTTTAATGTTTTTGTTTGATGTTTTGGAAAGGGGACTGGGGTGTTGAAGAAATAAGAATAAGTGCCTTGATAGCAGGTAGTATTGTTTAGTGTTTTGTTTTTGCATACCTTGTTAAATTGAAATGCCTGCATTTTCTAGCCTCCTGTTGTTCGTAGACCATGAGTGCTTTATGACTGAATGAGTCATGTTGTAATTAGAACACATCTTGTACTCTAGCCTCATTCTTTGAGGGCATCTTATCATCTTAGGTTGTTACATCTTGGCTTTTGCTAATGACATCCTTATCCTGTCATAACAAAAGCAAAATTCACATTGTTTGGTATTCTTGCTTTGTGTGTTCTAACTTCTTGGCATTGGGTAAAGATGATAAGGGATTTGGTTTTGAGTTTCTAATCCCTTTTCTTTTGGAGTCTTTGTTGCTTCAAGTTGTGAAGTGCCCAAGAATTGTATTGTTGTATGGATGTCCAAGGGTTAGATTGGTAACTTATTTTCACCCTCAATGAAGAGTCGGATCATCTGAATATTTCAAATCAGTTGTGTTGAATTTTATTTTCATTTGGCCCAAATTGTAGTCATGAAGTTTGATGGATCTAATAGGCAGAGCGGAAGACATAAAGTTGTGGGATTTACTGAGAAGTGTCTTGCTAACTGTAATTTTGGACATGCATTCTCATAAACTTAGCATGCACCATTGTGCGCTTTGTTGCATAAATTGTTGCTTCTAAGATGGTGTATTCTTGAGATATAGGAACTTTGAGAAGCGGCTTTGTGGAAAATGGGACAGGATGCCGTCGTCTAGTTTTCCCTGGCCTTCTCGCATTACAGGTTTAGAGATGTGCATCTATTACAATGTTAAATATTTATGGCTATCGTTTTATAATTCTTTACTTTTAGGTATTATTGTCTAACATGCTTTTTTAAATAATACCCTCTAACAGAGATTGATCCCAAACTTGAAGAGATACCTCTTGTTACACTAATGGACATTATAACGTATCCCCAGGTATTATGTTTCCTACCTTGCTCTTGGCAGTTTGTATGTTTTACTAGCATCTTTGGAAACTGAGCCATGCTGGGATATATTTATTTTTGAGAGCCAATAAGATGCAGATTTCAATGCTATTCATTGTCATACGAGTATATTTTGCTCGTGAATTTTCACATAGTTAACAAAACAAGGGCGGGCCTCAAACACCCCCTCCAATAAAAGGGGAAAAAGAAAGAAAAGTATTGATAAAAAGTGTTAAAGAGTATAAAAAATCATCATTGGTCAGGGTGTCCAAGAAAAATCGAAACAAAAAATGCGCCTAATTGCATCTTTTGCGGTAACCAGTGGTTTCGGTTTGGTTTTGGTTTCCAAAAGCAGTTAACCGCATAATATGATTTAGATTTAGGTTTACAAAATTTGTAAACCGCAAATGGCCTTCAACCATCCACTTAAGTTTTTGGTTGAGATGGTTCACATGGTATCGGAGCCGAACTCAGTCAGAGGTCTTAAGTTCACATCTAGCAGCCCCCAAGTTTATTTGCGCAAGTTGAAGGGAGCCTTCATAGTATCCACACTTCAACTCCAAATGACATTTGCGTGAGGGGGCTTGTTAGATTATAAAACCATCAAACCTTGAAACATAAGCTTAAACTTTTGGTTGAGATGGTTACACATGGTATCAAAGCCTGGCTCGATGAGAGGTCTTGGGTCTGATTCTTAGCAGCCCCCCGTATTCATGTGTGCCAGGTAACGGGGGGCCTTTGCAACCAAGCTTGAAGCGCAAAGGGCATTTGCGTGAGACTATAAAAAACTATCCTTGTGTCTTCAACCATCAAGATAAGCTTTTGGTTGAGATGGCTTCACAATAGGTCTTAAAGCCTTCCTTTACGACCATTTCAAAAGGATACTCGATGATAATTTTTGCTAAATCAAGGGTAATAGAATCAACATCAAATGACTAATTAGTGAGTGTAACACTATGTGTATGTGGATCTCTAACCAAGGAGAGCTTCTTTGGTTTTCATCCATTTTGAAAGGAGTTTAACAACATGCTTTAAGATGTTTAGACAAAGTAGAAGTCCCATTATTAATTGGTGCACCGAATACATTGCCATAATACTTGCATTTTGCTTTCTCGGTCTGCTTGGTTTGGGGAATTATGGTGTCCATAAAATGCATCCAATAACTAGACTTTCTTTTTCCTCCGACTATAAATTTTATCATTTCAGAAGAGTTCAGTTTGTTGGAGAAGCAGGTGATGCTATACCTCCAAGTATTTATGGTTTGTGGGCCCTGTATGTTTTCACTTACCAAACTTGTTTGTGTTGCTACTTGTGGTGTTTTCGTTACTTTTGCAATTAGATTCCCTGAATTAAGCATCGCCTTATGGAAAATTTAGCTACAAGTGTCATTTCAGAAGAATTAAGTTTACTTTTCTGGAGAAGCAGTTGATCCTATACCTGTAAGCATTTGATGATTTCAGGACCTCTATGATATCTCTTACCCAAACTTGTTTGTATTCCTATGCCTGGCGCTTTGAAGTCTTTTCTTGTTAGGGTCCCTGAATTAATCACTGGCTTATGGCAAGTTTGGTTTTATTTCTAATGTTTGTAATTTACGGATTGCAGTAGTAACCATAATTCTGCAATGCAGCACCTTAGAGCGTTTTTCTAATTCATATCATGTACATGCGGGTATCTCCAACAAGTGATTCAGTTACTCTTCCAGCTATACATTAGCATGTTTTGCATGTGGGATGGGATTTATCTTGCTGGGCCATGATGGTAACTGTAATCAGCATGTACAATCTAATGTCAGGTTGCTTTTCTAATTGAAAGTGCTAACATGCTAAGACTCTTAACTCCTACTAGGTGAAATAGTCATGCCCTCCTAACGAATTGACTTGCTAACAACATTTAAATATGCAACCTCTTCTCTTACAAAAGAGCTTACTTATGATGGCATGAGCTTGTGAAGTCCCACACCAGATTCTACTAGTCTTCTATCCAACCGCGCTTACTCTTGTTGCAAAGCCTATGCCATTGGTTAAGAGCTTCCATAGGTGGTTAATGAAACTTGAAAAATTTGTCTTCTTGACATGGAAATCGTTGTGAGACAAATATGAACACTTCCTATTTATATGAGTATTTTGAAGTTACATGCTGTCTAGGTTTCCTTGTCTTTGACTTTTGTTTTGTTTGGTACTGTCTTGTTATTAAATACTAGCTATTAACTACTAAGCAAAGAAGTTGGGTTGCATTGTGCAGGCCCAGCCATGTAGATTTTGAAACCTGCAGCCTCACCCTTGTTTTTCTATTACAAGTTACATTACAGCCTGTCACAGCACCTGGGATGATTTATTAGTGCTGTGTCTTTAACTAATACACAAGTTAATATGAGTGAGAGTGAGTATACTTAAGTAGTTTTCTTGATTCTTTTAGGTAACTGCAAAGTTCAAGTGTATAGCTCGCGTTGTAGCAGCAATCCCGTGGAAGGTTGAGGATTTCGTCTCTCCAAATGGGACTTACCGTGTAAGACTTACTCTAGAGGATCCTACTGCAAGACTTCATGCTTATCTATATGATAATGATGGGGTAAGGACACCTCCATATGCTTCTCTCTCTCTCTCTCTCTCTCTCTCTCTCTCTCTCACACACACACACACACACACACACACACACACACACACACACACACACACACATATATATATGTATGTATGTGTGTATATATAAACACATACATACACATACATACTCTAGGTAAATTAGGTGAGATGCAAGAACTTTACATGTACAATGATGCCAAAATTCTGAGATTATGGACTAGACAATTCCAGAAAGACCAGAACCATTCGTTTGATTGATAATTGACCATAAATATCATTGTTCTGTGACTTTAATAATGACTACTATCTGCTTAATTCAACCTTTCAATTAATTTCCACAAATTAATTGAAGCATTGAAGACTAAAATTTGAGGTCTAAAACTGCAGCCCACTGTTATGTGCTCTACTATGTTGAGTCTCAGGGTAAATTGTCAAAGAAGCTGTAAAGGAGTGTTTGTGGGTAGTGGGTCAGAGGCAGACATCTGAATTCTGCCAGCATTTGACCCTTAAGAGAATGGCGTAGGGCATCGCACTGCTGAGCATGCATTTAGGTGGATTCTCGGACCTAGTACAAGAACCGAGGGCTAATGGGCTCAAGAGTCTGGGATGACATTGAGGGAGTGTTCTGGATAAGTGAGTTGAGGGTTTTCCCTTCTTGACAGTTGAATCAAGTTTTGGGGGCTTAAGATTCAGCTCGAGCTAATGCTTGGATCTGGATGGGTTTGCTTTCTTTGGCCAAGAAGGGTCTTTCAGACACTAGACGTGTTGGATCAGCTAAAGGAAGCTCCAATCATCCAACAAGGTGTTGAATTTCTAGTTTGGTGCAGGAGTTTATTGTAACCTATTTTTGTTTTTAAAATGGATGAAACTATATATGGATGGACCCCTGGACCCGAGGTTCAGTCGATACCCCTTCAATGAGTGAATGTCTGCAATGTCTAGATACTTTGTAAAGTCCTAATGGTATTTTCGCTTTAGATAGCCCAGTAACTATGTTCTTCCATTCAGACTTGGATTGATTGCTGTTAGTTAGATCACAAGGGACGGGCAATTAAGCTTGGTCAGTTGATGCCTGCGGACATCTTTCTTTTGTCTGGCAAGAAAGGAGGGAAACCACCATGTAACATTGCAGCACTTTAGTAGGGGCCTCTCTGGTCCATGTCTATCTAGTTTGGGTTCATTATTTTCAGAAGTTTGATGTGGTTTGGGTCATGCAAATAATATGTTCCAATACAAAAACACTTTTCCTAAATCAAGATGCATATTTCACATATGCTAATAATGGTAGATGGTGCCCAAAAGTGCTTTGGATGGACTATAGTTTTGTTTTCTTATTCTGTCGTGTTTTGGATTGGCAGGAAGTGTTCTTCGATGGATATCCTACTAATAATGATGATTTTACTAGAAGGTGGAATACACTGCTTGGACTTGCTCCAGGTCCAACTTCAACTCCAAGAAATCCTCCATGGGTACAGTTGTGTGTTAAATCATACTATACCTCGAAAAGTCACGTTTGGAGTAGTAGAAGGTTTCGTATCTTTGGGACCAAGATGTTCTGCTGCCCAAGCTCGACCATGCTGTAGTCCATCCCATGGCTGCTTATCGCTGTATAGCCTTTTGAGGATTGACAGGGCACATGATAATGTTGGTTAGGTTTAGGAGTTTTATGGGTCCTGTCGATGCAACTGGATTTCTCAAACACTTGACCAAGTTTAAATTTGCTCGCTTTGTTTAGATCTGTACTGGAATGACAAAAGGACTAATAGAAAGCTTAAATTTGTTTTTGTTTTTCAAAGTACAAGAAAGCATAAATTTGATCAAACCGTAAGGTGGGGTGGTTGAACTTGAAAGCTCGACTGGTTGATCTGGGAGCTGATGGTACTGAGACAACTCAATCAACACCGAAACTCATTCAGCTGCTTAAACTGCAAAATATCATTAAACCTTGGGATCACAGGAAACAACAGAAGTCATTCATGGTTTTGATTTGAACCAGACAAGGTATGGAGTAGTAGGCTATAGTTGTCTTGCCCCAAAATTTTAATTTAGAAAGATTGGTTCCACCTTGTCTAAGATTTAGGATCTTTTTTGTAACTTACAATTCTATAGAAAAGAAATATAAAAGGTTTAATGAGTCATTTTACTTTTAGTTCATAATAATCTAAGTTGAAAAATATGATCTTTTTTAGCTGCCTAGATTATGGACTCAATTGGCTAGTCATTTTACTTACTTTAGAGAATATTGCTTTGCTTGTGTTATTCTCTGACATCTCTCACTATCAACAGAGTTTAGTAAATAAATTAATTTACTAATGTGTAAAATTGTATATGCGTGCATTTCTTATTTTGGATCCCTCGCACGTACGTCCACACACACACACAACTGACATACATACACACACATACATAACTAACATAATACATAACAAACATACATACATAAATTACACACACACACATGAACACATGCGAACACACGTATGTCCCTGACTTTTGAATGCGGAAGGCGCTAAGATACAACAGTATGAATCAAATTGACTGACAGGGAGAGTAGGTGCCTAACCTACGGTCTAATATCAGTATAGCTACATATTAAACAATAAAGAATTGACTAATCGAAATATAATTCCGATACTTACAGAATTTGTCGAGAGAAATTCCATAGATGAACCCATGCCCTATTGGTCGAGGTCGAGGGGTAACAGAATTTTTCAAGATGTCATGGGTAACAGAGTCTAGGGTTTTAGAGATGGTATGTATATATATATATATATATATATTTAGAAGAACTAGGGTTTAGAGTTAAGACTCCGCCTAAAATTAGGAAGAGGCTAAATAATTAAATGAATAAATAAAACCTCTTTTTTTTTTTTGGAAGACGGGGTTTCACAAAATTTCCAATCGTGATTGTTGTTTTGTTGTTTTGATCTTTTAAATTGCTTTTCCAAATCTGAAGAAGAATTAGCACTAAGGCAAATCAGAAATGTAGAAAGAGAATTAGAAGGGTGGTAAAGGATGCATTGGACCTCACAAAGGAGATTGCTAGGCAGATTTGGAACAACTGAAACAACATAATTCACAAAGGTAAGGATTGGAGTGCTGCAGTTAACACATCTACTGGTTGAAGGATAAGATACTAGCTGTTGCATGGTTCCAAAAAAAGCTACTAATTTTTATTTTTTTTTTATAATCAAAGAGCGAAAAACATCATCTGGGGCCAAAGCCAAAGAGACTTCGGGACCCTCCTCCAACCAAATTTGCTCTTGCGAATCATATGGTTGAAGTTGAGCAAGGGAGTGTGCTACCTTATTCCCCGCTCGAAGTACATGATTCCATGAAATAGAAGAAAAAGAGCTAGAGAGTATAAGGATTTCTCCAAAATAATCCCTATGGCGCTTCGACCCCTAAACCCTTTTTTCAGCTTGAATATGAGGCTGAGACAATCGCCTTCTACCATGATGTGGGTGTACCCAGCAGCCCGAGCCTGCTGGAGTCCGTAGAGGCAGGCCTCGGCTTCGACTATCTCAATAGTGGAGAAACCCATAACTTGCTTGTGCTTGTACTCGTGCTCGTTGGGCTTCCACTTGTGCTCATGCTCGTGCTTGTTCCTCGCGGAGACGAATTGCCCCAATTCTGGGTGAGCGGCGAGGGGAAGAACGTAATTCTAGAATCACCCCTCTCACTCCGGCTACGAAGGTGATCGGGTTTACTTGACCTTCCATAACACTCGACAGCCTCACCACGTAGTAATTTCCTTCGCTTGGTGCCATACGACCGTTCGGATCTCTAACCCGATAGGTGTTGATACCTCGAACCCGATCACATTATTATTTTTTTTCTAAAAAGGGGTCACATGACCCCACGTGAACTCACTTTAGCTCCGCCCCTGGTTGTACATCCTAACAACCCAAGTAGAGCAAATGTGGCATTTGGTACCTAAAATTAGTTTATATGTTAACATGATATTGTTTATTGGAGTGTAGAGAAGACTTCGTTGGTTGCTTAGTGCAACAAGCTTCAAGGGCGGAAACTGACATATATGGTCCAATCGAAGTACAAGTAGACGGTAAATGTATTTGCTATGAATATATTATTAGTTAAAATATTTCCTTTTTACCATTAGCTTATGAGTTATGACAATTAATTGTGGTTTCTTGTAGTGTTTTCCAGGCTTTATGTGGTGACTGAACTTTTAGAAACTGTTGGATCAAGGTCCTTTACCTGAGTAATTGCACGAAGGACCTTATACGGAGTTTTAATGAAAGACAAAACAAGCCGTCCAAAGGGAAGTTATTTTATTTAGCAAAATCAGTGATAATTATCTTCAAATCTCTTTATAAATAAACTGATATTATAGTTACCATTCTTTTCGCCCCGCCTAGCCTTTGTTTAATCCCTCTTTTATGATTGAACCTTGACGATACAAGCCTTGGCATGTAATAATTCATATCCTTTGCCTTGCTTGGATGTATGAGAGTTTGTTATTTTGAAGGGAGATTTGGTTTGGTGTATTTTGAATGAAAGTGAAGAGTTGGGGAGTGATTGTGATCACTATTATAAATTTAATAAGCTGAATTTCCCATCTTTTGGTTAGTTAGTGATTGGTTTTGTTATTCGCATATCATATTAAGGTCAAAGCTATATTTCCATGGTTTTATTCTCCCTTGATCATCCACCAAAAAAAAAAAGAGAGAAGTAGTAAAATAAAAATAAAAAAAAGAAAAAGAATTCCAAAAAGAAAAGGGTGATTAGAGAGATTCAATTTAAAGTTCTGGAAGCTTTTGACCTGGTTGTAGAGTTAGTTGAGTTGTTTGATATCAATGAGTTGGAAAAGTGAGTTCCTTGCACAAATTAAGCAAGAAGGTGAGATTGAGAGCAAGGTTGTTAGAATCGGGATCCTAATTAGGATTGGAATCGTAGAATCAGATCGAGGATCGTAAGATTCTAATTCAATAGGAAAATATCAAATAAATTTCTATAATAGTTAAAATCTCAACATTTTATTCACTAATAATGAAGCAATACGTTATATTGTATATTAGTTTATAACTTCAATACAAGATTTATATTGCTATGGCAAAATTTTAAGGAAAATTGGATTCTAGTAATCCCTACTTTTGTAAATTGGATGGCAATAATCTCTACTTTCAATTTGTATTCTGGTGGTCCAAAAAAATATAAAATTGTATTGTAGTGGGATACAATCGAGAATATACCCTAAATATCATAGATTTTATGTTGCATTTGATTCAAAACTTTGTATAACACTTTACCACGATTTTTAATGAATTTACAACATTTCTCCCAATTTTTTGATTTTTTTAATTTTTTTATAATTTTTTCAATTTTATTCCTTTTAAAAAATCATAATAATTGCTCGGGATCTCAAAAAATTATTTAAAAAATATTTTAGCAACTACACTTCATTACCTATCTGGGGGCAGGAACGAAAAAAACAAAAACAATATGGGGTAGGTATGAAAAAAAATAAAAAAATAAATGTGATGATGAATTTGGTACCACTACAATACAATTTTTTTTTGGACCAGCAGAATATTGTCATCCAATTTGCAAAAGTAGGGATTATTATAATCCAATTTTCCTATATAAAGATGATAATGTGCGCAAACATTACCAAATTTAAGTAGGATCGTGGATTGAATCGTAGAATCATATTTTGAGTCTAACATATAATATTCAGGCAAAACCAGGATCGTACAATCCTAACTACTTTAAGATCTTAATAAGAGTTGGATCGATTGAAAATTTTTGGATCGTAAACTCGTAGAATCGTTGATCCGGATTGGGATTTTAATAATTATGATTGAGAGCAAGTTTATGTTGAAAATCAATCCAAGCATGGCTCTTTAGCTCCTCATACATAAATTTTACCACTCCTTAACCTAAGCCTCGTTACAACCCCGAAAAGTGCTCTTGATTGTCACTTGTGCATTGCATACCAGTAGTGGAAAGTAAGATTCTTACCAAACTTATGGTAGATTGTTTCTTTTGGTCTGAGTATGAGAAAAACTCACATATATATATTCAAATTTGAGTGTTTGAGTGTTCATATTCTTTCCTATAGTGAGGTTTGCTCTTTTGATTGGCTTACGTCCATAATTAACCGCGCATATTTGCATTATTCTTGAGACTGTTGGCGGATTTGTACATCTGAAGTACTTCTTCTCTTTTCTTGGTTTCAAAAACTTCATCCTATCTATTTTGAACTGATTTTTATTCTCTTCCAGATTGATCTTGGTGTTTGCTTGTTGAACTGATGTGTTTGATTGGTTAGCCTGAAGGGGTGTTTAATTTTGTTTTTCTTTTCAACCCTATCATTGTCACTCCTCTTTTTTCCTAAGTCCCGTTTTTCCTGTTTGAGCCCTTTCTCCTATTTTTTTTATTCTGACTTGCTTGGGAACAAGCAAGAGCTAAGCATAGGGGGATTTGATAAGTGATTTTTATATAGTATTTTTTAGGGCTCAAACACATGTTTTTCATGCCTTTTATACCCGGATTTCCATACTTGTATACCAATTTCTGTGATTTCTTCACTTGATTGCGAGATTAGTGCATTTTGTAGGGATTATTGGAAATACACCTAAAAACATGAAGATTTGATGGAAAAAGGGAGAAAATTGAGATAAATTAGAAAAAGAGTTGAAGGAAGAAAGATTAAAGAGAAAGGAATGACCCAAGCTCCAAAGCCCGGCCCAAACATTGGGCGGATGATGGAGATGCTGCCAGTGCCCTGCTGGACGCTGCCAGCGTCCCTGGCAGAGATTTTATATGCTGAAGAAAATCTTGAACGTTGCTCGAGTAAACCAAATGCTGTCAGCGTTGAGACACAGAACAAGTCTTTTACGCCAAACGCTGCCAACGCCTATAGGGACGCTGACAGCGCTCCTACCCTAATCGAGTCTTATAAAAGAACTCGTCAGCCGGCCGTTGGGAGGTATATTTTAGAGAGAATTTCAAAGAGCTTTTAGCGGATACTTCTTATTTTTCTTGAGAGTTCTTTCATTAAAGTTTTAGTTCTTGAAGATTCTTAGTAGTTTAGATTATTGTAAGTGATTGAAGGATACGAAGAAGATTGATTCGGGTGACACGAAGAGATTGATTCCACCACTTCAAACGCTCGGTTACTTCTATTTTCTCTATGTTTTCTAGTTTTAATTCTGTTTGTGTTGTTTATTTCTAGCTTTATGAGTAGCTAAATACTTTTGTTTGGGGGATAAACTCGATGTCCTTCGATTGATTTTGAATACAATCTCAGTGTGAAGTTATTCCTTTTAATCGTTTAATCTTCGTAATTTGTCTGTCATAGTAAAATCTGGCTAACCGCCTTTTGCTTGGTATTAAATTTTTAATAACATAACGAAAGTTTGAATTTTCAATCGGAAAGACATAGATTGAATAGGTTAGAAAACAGTTAGAAATAATGGTTTCTTGCATAGGGTCAATTATAATCAGTTCTTTTCTTTGATTAGGTTAAATAGCCATGAAAATAGGTGTTTAGTCTAATCACTGTAGCTCACTTCGAATCGAAAGATTGTTATGATATACCCTAGGAAGGTAATAGACTCCGAATCCTTTTATCACTTTACACCGGGATTGTTGATCAGTTAATTGATTGACTAGAGTTGACTCTCCTGAACGCTTTTAATTATCTGATAAAACCCTAAAAATTCATGCTTTCTTAGTTTAGTTTTCTGATTCGTTTCCCACAAATATTTGATCGACCTAGCATCCTTTGTAGTGAACTAGTTTAGTGCGTAGTTGAACACAAATCCCTAAGAGAGAACGATATTTTATACTACACAGACCCGTACACTTTCGGTAGACGCCTATCACATTTAGGGCCTGTTAGTTGGTTAATTCAACCAATGTAGAAATTCAGGCAAAGAAGTTTGTTACTATGTTGCTTCCGGTTGAACCAAGTGAGACATAAATTCAGGTCTCAATCACGTCTGGATAATAGACATAAGAGATATTACGCCCAAATTTTTTGCAATATCATAATACAGACAAAATTCTATGATTGTATCAGGTTTGGACAAGGTTGAACGAAATTTTGTCAGCTATAATTTTCCTAGGTTTACTTTTTATATTGTGATTAGTGGGTAGATAATTGTAAATTTAATTCAAAATCCTCGGTTGAGTAAAAGGGCTTTTAAAAGTTAATTTTTTAAAGAAAAACAGTGGAAAACATTGATTTCAAAGCTAGAGAAACAGAAAAGTTCATAATTTCAAAGGTACAAAGTGTAAACTTTCCAAAAGTCATGTAACCACAAAAAATGGTTACCCAACTACTATTCTAAACCATTTTTATTTAAAATATTTACAAAAGCTAATCTCCACATGCAAAATGATAGGACCGGCACTCCGCTCCCTTGTATGTTTGAGATTGTCAAATTCTATGAGTTGAATAATATTGCAAACCTAACCCCGTAACCCGTAGACGAGGCGATAAGCATGAAATCAGAAACCAAACGAAAGAACGACAAGGATACCCTTGAAAATATATATGTGACTTGATGCCCAAATATAAGTATATATATTTACAATTTGAAGATGAAAAAGAAAGAGATACAGCCTGTTGCGGCCACATTTACATTTACACAACCCAAAGGGCCAATTTGATGGCATCTTTGAACGTTGACATTAAGAAACAAAGACAGACATGAACGCTAGCGCATGGGTAGCCTTTGGCTGTCAACTGCACTAGACTCGACCTTTAAATTATCAACACATTAACATGACAACTACTGATGGCATGCCACACACAGCATGACTAAGCTAAGAGAGCCCCCCTTGACCCAGTTGAGTTGTCTGGAGTTCCGAGTGGTATGCCAGGAGGTTGTTGGTTGGGAGATGAGACGAACAGGGTGATCCCTTGGAAGCGACCAGATTCACCACTTGGAAGCCTGGAGTAAGACCCTGCTGTGTTTAGCCATGAAGATCCCATTTGATCACTGTTGTTGCTCTTGTATTGGACGATGGCTTTGTAAACGTATGGAATCAAGCCCTCCATTATTCTTGATTATCTCAATCCACCAACTAATTGCAGGGAATGGAGCAGTTGGTGGTTATATATAAGGCAGATGGCGTGGCACTGGGTCAACACCGCAGCTTTGCAAGCAAAGCCACGCGCAATGTGTAGACTTGAAAACAAATATTAACAAGCAAACCCTTGAAAGCATCATCTCAACTGTCGGGATATTACATATATTAATCTTAGGTCATACATCCTCTATTAGGCTTGCCTTACCATTCAACCCATTAGTATAATATTATCCATTGCAATAAAGTAAAATATCTAAAACTAGTTGATAACTTCATCGTTTCTGCTAAGTTGTAAAAAGTAAAGGGAAATTGGACATAAATATTACAATTTTTGGTGGTATGACAAGACACCCGTCCCTTTTTTTTTTGACATAAATTTTACAATTTACAATCTTTGGTGTTATTCCATATCAATTTTTTTGAATATAAATAGTATAATTTTTTGATATTTTTCTTATAAATTTAATTTGAACTCACTAGAAAGAATACATGAACTATTGGACTTGGACATGTGGATATCAACTCAGCAAAGAGAGTTTGATCCCTTGTCTACAACAATCCATCGTCCCATCCATTTTTTTAATATGTGAAAGTTTTAAAAAATCAATAAAATTAAGGAATATTAGATAGTAATATACCAATCTTTGATGATTTTTGATTGATATACACCAACTTTTATAATTGGACACCAATATATCCGATCTTTATATTTAAGTGTTATTAATATACTTCAACTGACCTAAAATAGATATGTTTCAGTACATTAGTGATACCTAAATATAAAGGTCCTAAAATATATCGGTAGGTAAGGTGTCCAGTTTTAAAAGTTGATATATTACAATTTAATACCACCAAAAGTTGACATAGTAAGATCCAATATTCTTATAATAAAATCTATAAATAATACCCCTAAATATCATACTCTATGCGTCCATAAAATATTTTACATATTTTCATCCAATAACCACAGAGATGGGGTATTTGTATCCAAATTCCAGATTTTGATTGAATCCGTGGATTAAGAAACAGAAAAACAAGAGAGAGAGAGTGTGTCTCAAATAGTGTGAAATAAACTAACAAGGTAAATTATGTTCATGTCATATAAAACCATAGCCACTAAAGTGTCGTTAGGTTCATTAAATAAAAATTAACTTGTTTCTAAATCTATGTTTCTGTGTAGGCCATTGTATATTATATCTCATTTAGGACATGATTATGTAACTACTTAGAGTTGAGTTCTTATTTTTTAAAAGTATTTTCAATACTATAATTAAGGACATTGTATTTTATATTAAGATAAATTGATTTTTCACACGTCACCGAAAAGTGTAGAATACTATTGCATGTGCCAACCAATTGTTGGTTTGAAAATGCTATTAGACCAAACTCTTTTTCTTTCCGTTTTTTTTTTTTTGGGAAAAACCCACTTCATTTTATTATTTTTTTGAAAATTCTTAACCGAGCTGTTTTTTACAATTTAGGGGACATTCTTTAGAACAATTGAAAAAGTGCAGTTTGTAGGTGAATAGAGGTAGGTATAGACTGATGCACGTTGGCATCAGTAAATACAAGTTGGTGCAAGTTTGATGATGTAAATGTAGGTGATACAATATAAATGCAAGTTACTACAATTTTTTTTTTTTTTCAAACCGTAGGTTATTGCAACTTATGAACTTTTAACGACGTTTTTATTAACATAATGATCAATATTTATATATTTATATATTAAAAACTTACAATTACTACAAATTTTTATAATTATCTATAAAATTAAGAAAATACATAAAAATTATAGGGAAATTGGATTTAAATAATCTGAACTTCGGATCATAATAAACTAAATAATCTAAACTTCAGATTTGGTTCTAAATAATCTGGACTTTGGTCCTCTTGAATTCTAGTAGCACATCATCGAATTAAGTGAATAATATCTCGGTGACGTGCTGACGTGGCGACAGAAGATGGTGAGTTGGCTTGTCCCATCAGCTTTGACTTGACACATCATCATCCCATTTCTATTCTCTCTCTTCCAACTCTTTTCTCTCTCCTCCCTCTCATCTCCTTCCTAATTGCCATGGCCATGGCCATGGCTAGGCTGCTTCTCCCTCTCCTCTACTGATTGAATCGGTCAAAACCGCCATGACCCGATTAGATTAAAAACAATCAAGTCATTACTAAAAAATATTGAACAAAAAAAAACAAACATAAGAAATATAATTAATCCACTAATTATACTAGGTTTTCATTTCAGTTCTTAGGAATATATATGCCTTATGAAGCCATAAGTAAATAAAACTGAATCTTTGTAATCTACATTGGTAGTACAAATAAAAAAAAAAAGAAGCTTTAAAAGGAGGGAAAAGTGATTACTAATAAGTAATAACCGACTTTTGGCACCGTTCTTTTATGCCGCAACTCACCACAAATTACCATTACATTTTTACTATTTCCACCGCAACTTAACCGCATAGCCTAAAGCCGTCTATTCCTAACCCTAAATCTTCAGTTTTCATTTAAAAGGAAAAGATTGACAATTAGGCTTAGGGCCTCTCTTTATTTCATTCTTTGGTTGATTAGTGACACCTTGACAAAGATAGGGACGCACTAAAGTAATTACTTGAGAGATTTTTCTCATTTTTCAGCTCCATTTCAGTTTTTACTTAGCAAGCCTGAGCACTTCCAAGAATGGGGAAATGGGGTTTCTATTGATTTGCTAGCTTATAACTTTTCAATCACATGAAACAGAGTACTACACGGTCATCTTCATTTCCAAACAATGTCACCCAAAAATCTAAGAGCTGGAACGCCTCTGATCTCTACATCAACCAAGGGGGACTGGATCAAGGTCAAGGAGGCGAGTTCGGGGTCATCCTTTATCATATCAAGGGCACGCGTCTGATCCTGAGAACAACAATTGTCAACAAAAAATTGCAGAGTTCAGTACTTGAAAGATGATTGCATTCATGATGCAAGCATAGTAACTACTGCAACATCAATATGTATGTCACAGCATCAGTTGGCAGGTTCCAGGCAGGGGCGGATCCCCATTGACACCAAGGGTGTCCACGGACAACCCAAGCTTCGAAAAAAATTTTAAGCAACCTATTATATTTTAGGAGGTTGTTGTATATTTATGTTAAGTGAACACTCTAAAAAAGACTCAAAAATATTAATAAAGGGTGTCCAATTCAACACAACAATCCGACTATCCAAAATATTATTAAGTCAACACCACTAATTTTGTAGTCTAGATCCGCCACTAGTTCCAGGAGACATTCTAAAGCCAAAACTTTATCAAAGTGTCATTCCTTGGCTACTTTGTCAACTGAAGAATTGGACACAAAATACAGAAAGTGCTGAGGTGGTATTCGTACCTTCCTCTTCATTGCACAGAATTTGCAGTCAGACGCTGATGGTGGAAGAATTTGATTCACAATAAGCCGCTTGACAGGTACAGACTCCTTTTTCAGAGAGGCACACAGTCTTGTTGATTCACTAATCGCCATGACCTGCATAACCAAAAAAGCAAAAAGCCCACTAAATAATGCTATTTTCCAAAAGGTTTGCCATTTGGTAACAGGAACAGTTGCTAACTGTTTGTATTTGTTCAGCTTAATTGTATAAGCTGTTTTGGAGAAGAGTGAAAAGCGAGGAGAAAAGATTTACATAAGGCAGCCATATAGATTCAAAAAAGCAACACTTTCATATGAATATATTTATGTAATGTTTTCAAATATATTATGTTACAACAACAAAAGGCATCCAGTGGAAAGTCAACGCTGGAAATGTAGGGATTGCAAGGGTAGAGGAGAAAAGCGAGGAGCAAGAAAGGGAATAATGTAGCAGGCAACTGGGTTCATGAGGGCAAACTGTAGACAGTCCAATGTTTCCCAACAAGCCCTGGACTTGGCAGACACAGCTAAGGTTCAGGCCAACAGTGCTGTCAGTTTTTTACTTCTAGTAGAACATATACATGTCACAACAAAAAACTTTAAAAGAGAACATAAGGCTGTGGAAGACATTCATCGTCTGCAAGCAGGTAATGATTGAATCCCACATTCTCACAGCCAGTACATGTGCCCTGGCCTGCAAATCAGCCATTATATGTATGTGCTCATTGCACAAAGGACCACTGCTCGTGATGGACAAGACATTCATTCTAAAATATAGTTCTCTAGAATCAACTATCAAGAGAGTGAGCCCTTCATAAGAGCTACAAAATTTCTAGGAGGTCAAATTATACCAATAATATTGGAGCATACCAACCCAAAGCTACTACTATGGAGGATCACCAAATATTGTTTCATATGCTAAAAGGGAAACCTACCAAACAAGATGGCAATCTCGAATTGCCCATGGTGAAACCAAATCAATAAACTTTGACCATCCATAAGCTACTACAGTACTATAGTAATTACCGTGGGGATTGTAACAATCACAAATTCCGTGGACTCAGTGTCCCGAAACAGTTCACGCACTTTCACCATTCTCTCCCTCAGCTTCTCCAATTTGCTAGACTGAATAAAATGACACAAATTAGTTTCACAACCAATGGGGGTTCAGGGTTGGAGCATGTACAAAAAACAATAAATAAGATTACTGCATCTTGCTGTGAACCCTGCTCCTGCCCAAAGACAGATTTGATTGCTGATGTGGCTGATGCAATTTTCTCCCTGAGCTGCACACGAGGAGCACAATGCAAACAAATCTCAGTTCATGAAACAATGACAAGCAAAACATACCACCAGGGGGGAAACCCCTAGCTGAACTTAAGAAAAGATTACACAACAGATGTCTCAATAGTTGAAATTAGGAAGAATCCTCTTAGTGTAGGACACTCAGCCAGAAATTCTTACACCCAAAGCTCATAGAAATTGAAGATAACTCAATTCGAACCAATTCATGTCTGCCTTCAATTAAATTAATTAAGGATGAAGACGCAAGTAAAACTACGAAACCAGAATGATAACCAAAGAAACAAAGGCAATGCATAGTCTACCAGAGGAAAGGCAGGAAAACAAAGGTATCAATTGATTCACAACATTCTAAATATTGGTATATCCATAAATTCGACTCCATAGCATTAACCAAAGAAACAAAATAATGGCAATGTATTTAACAATATTTAAACTGAGAAAAGGGGTATAACATCCAAGAGACATATGAGTTAAGAGTTGAATGAGTTGCAACTTATAGACTAAAAATGCAAGAACAGAAAAATAAAAGAGAATAGGATAGGCCAGAAATTTGCGAGTCGCAAATTTAGAACAGCCAGAGACACACCTTCAGTATCTTACCAATGGAGGCATCCAAAAAATCTGGCAGTGACAAGAGCCGCAGCGTGTGACCCTGACAAAGCAATTCCAAAAACTTGTGAAAATCAGCTTGAGCCTGCTAATGCCTCAACTTGGGTCACAAGGAAGTTATTATGACCCAATAAATAACTAAGAAGCACGGACTTGGATATGAGACACGGATACGACACGACACGGACACGAGGGCACGCAATTTTTTGAAAAATTAAGGACACGACACGTTGTCTGACACGTACCTTAATTTTTATATAGTACTTCAAAAAATATTAAATTCTATTTTAAAATGTTTGTTAATGAATATAATTTCTCTAATAGTTTATGAATCATAAAATTATATAATATAAAACATAAAATCTTATAAAATAATGGAAGACGGACAAAGTTGTATGAAAGAGAGGTATGTGTAAGATGGTAAAGCAACAGGAAAAAATAATGATGTATAAAAGGAGATCATAGTTGAGGATGTTTATGGATGTGGCTAGCCGAAAATGTGATGCCCGTCAATGATTCGGGAGTGTTCGAAGGTTGGGATACGCGTGTCCACCAAGAGTCCTCCAAGTGTCAGATGTTTATTTTGATAATTATTTATGGGACACGTTTTTTCGCGTGTCCGACACGTATCCGAGGAGTGTCGGTGTCGGATACGTGTCCGACACGGATACGTGAGGCTAATAGAAGTGTCTGTGCTTCATAGATAAATAATATAACTAAAACAACCAAGCCTTTCAATGCGAAAAGAAAAGAGGAATTCCGAAATGTTGTGCCTCAAACATAACGATGAAAGAACAAAGTGCACAAATTTTTGGGCATTTTGTTGTGAACAACAAGTCATCCACTATCAAAAGTAACACCAAAACCAAAATAATTATATAGACTTTAGGAACCATGGATTCAAAATGTAGCCAATCCATGACGAAACAGCTGCAACAGAGGCGTTTTAAAGTATGCAGTTTGTGTTCTCGCCCCACAACATAAGCGATATGAAACACAATTGCTGCATTGTAGCGATTTTCCTGCGTCGCCACGGAAAACCCATTTTGAATCCCTGGTATTCTATACTATAGGTTGAAGTCTCACCGTTGGTGCAGTGTCAAAAACAATCCGAGTGAACATACTATATTCTTGTGCCTCAAGGAATTGCATCACCTAAGAGAGAATTTAAGGTCAATATTCTATAGCATTATGTAAACAACTTTGTAAAAGTGTATACAGAAAAATAAACATGAACGCCTCTATAAAATTATAAGAAATAGATTAGACCTTAGAAATTGCAATAGCTTCATCCAAGCCAGGTGGCGGTGTGTCCAAAAGCTCCCCGAGTTTCAGCTCTCCTATCTGTCACCCAAAACAAATCCAACAAGTTCAAAATAGCCAGCATTATAAAAGAAAGCCTTAGTGCGTGAAATGCTATAAGAATTAAACATTACACTTTTTCATATCCAAGTCAAAGAGTCATGTGTCATCACAAGCTTTAGTGTTAGTGTCATCCAAATTCTAACGTTATTTAGTCTAAAATGAAGGATGAAGTGTTTACTTGTATCCCTAGCTGATGGTCGAGGCTTTCAAATTCAACCCTTTACTCATGGGTTCAAGTATTGGTACCCTCCCTTCTTATCAAAAGAAAATGAAGGATCAAATGTTGGTCAAAAGTGAAGAATCAAGCCTTCATATGTATGTGGGACGGTAATGTCCAATGCAAGTCTCACAATGCAACAAAGAAACCAGCTACCTAACACTGAAATCTATTCAGCATCCATAAACAAACTAGTATGGCAGGACAAAGTAGGAGAGAAAGGAAAAATCCCTGCATGAGAATTCAAAGGCTTACCTGTTCTACTAGCATCCCAAGACCCATGCTATCCATAAAATCCTTTACTCCAGATCCTCCACTGCTTTGACTCGCACTACGGAACTCTTCCCTTGCTTTTTCTGGGTTTATCTGTCATATCTCTATCAATTAAATTTTCTAAGTATGCATAAAAATGTATAACCATATCGCATCAAAAACATAATAATTACTATTCAGATATACAAGCAGCACAGCAGTTAAAGTGAAATCAGTCAGTCACCAACCATACCAAATTGCTCACATCATAACGTACGCACTTGTAACATAATCATTAGTACCTCGAGAGCAAACAGTGGAGAGTCAAGCCCTTCAACAGGCACCAAAGTTCCTCCAGCCAAATCCTATGAATGAAGAAGGCAGAAAACATCCCCAGAAGAATATTAAATAGGACTTATTACAAGAGAAGAAAAAACTTCAGTGACAAAATGATCAAATAAAATGTCAAGGACACATAGTAACCTGTGCAAAAGAGTCACTCAATGAATGGGCTGGATCTGTTGAAACAACCAGAGTAGGATGACCACTGTTTGCAAATTTCACAGCTAGAGATGCTGCACAACTAGTTTTTCCAACACCTCCCTTCCCTCCCAGCATGTAATATTTCCTTTTGGTTCCAGAAGCCATTTCCTCGAACCCAGCCGCAGCTTCAGCTGTGGCAGCCACTGCTCTTACTGGAAAAAGGCACCCATATCCTTGTTAAGGCAATATGCAGCTCACAAAATTAAAGCTCACTATCTAAGGCTTCCCCTACTTAATTACTCATAGCTTGGAGCATACAAGTATGAAGTTTCTTTCTACCTACTTCTCTTGTTCCTTTAGTTTCCAAGTTGTTTTTCATCTTGGTTTTCAAAATGCTTTTGTTTTTTGGTTTCCAAAAGGCTTTTTTTTTTTTTGGTCAATCGAAATCAATCTCTTCATGCACTCCCACACATGGGGAAGGTTGCCTACATCTGGAGACCCCAAACCTAATGTTAGCAGGACTACACTAGGATTTGTTCTTGTTAAGGCTTCCCCTTTACTACCTCATGAAGGAAATCAAGGACTTCAAAGCAAACATACTTTGTCACCCATAAGTTCTCTTCAAGCTAGCTAGGCATGGTTATCCTTGTTCATTTTCAAATCAGATTTTGGCTAACTTCTCTCCTACCTTTCAAGTCGCTCAACCAGGATATCAGCTCGGTCATTAGTTGACTTGACTGGGTAATTTTTCAAACAGAGCAAGACCCAAGTCATTGAAGGTCATTGGGAAGCCCAAAACAATCAAATAACTCAAGAACAGATAAATAGCAGCAGTAAACAAGAGTAAACTGTGTAGTAATTCCATCATCCTGACTAAAATCATAAAGGGAAATTAAAAACAAGGAAGAATAAGAAGATTGGGACCTTGAAATGAGCAGTGTTGAGGTGTTATTTGAGGAGGGAGGTGCAAGGGCTTGAGAATGAAAGTAGAATTGAATCTTATAAAAGGGATAGAAACATTAGAATGGGGTGCGCGGTGATGAAACCCAACCATTGACATCGACATCGAGGAAGTGAACGAACGAACTAAGGAACTCGCCATCGTCGCCGTCGCTCTTCAGCTAAGCCTCTGGACTCTGCACTTTCCAAAGCCACCAAGAAATTGTCACAAAAGCGGTCGGTGCTTCGGGGGGGAGGGCAGGAGGAACGAAATCCACGCCACTCGGCAAAATGGTTACCAGCAATTTTATTTTCCATTTTTAATTATACTCTTTAAAACAGCCATAATTATCTATGGAAAATTCTACCCTAATTCAATTTTATTTTTAATTATAATATTTGACAAATTTAAAGAATTAACTGAACAATAACAAAATTCACTCAGTAAAAAAAAATAAAATCACTAACTAGCTTAATATAAACAAAAAATGACTAACAGGTCCTCATATTTGGATATAATTATTTTAAGGGTCCTATATTTTGACAAATTATTATGGGATGATATTATCTTTGCGGTAATTATTTATTAGAGACATTCCGACCAATTTTTCGGTCTAAAAATATGTGAAACAATGATTTTTGTATTTAAGTTTGTTTTAATTGAAGTCAAGTATCATTTTAGGCCTTAATATTTAGGGTTTGTCAAAGATGCATAACCCTAATTAACAATAAATATCACAATTAATGCTTTGTTCGCCAGAAAATATATTGAAATGTCCCCAAAAATAATTACAACAAAAATAATGTCACCCTATAATTATTTATCAAAATACAAGGCCTTAAAATAATTACATCAAAATATGAGGACCCTTTAGTCGTTTTTTGTTAATATAAATATTCTCCCCTCTCACAACCACTATCCGCAACTTAGACCACTCTCTCCACCACCAAATTCCATTCCTCCTCTTCCCGTGTTTACTTTTCTTTTCCCCTGTTTTACTTTACGAATCCTCATATAAATAATGGATATTTCTTTTTCCAAAACAAAGGAGACCAAGAACTACATAGTAAATTATCGTAATTCTAACACATTTAATCCACCACAAGATCATAATTAATTTTTTTTCAGAATCATGAATAAAATGCTTAACTTTTTTCACAAGTGCAATTTAATTTTCAAGTTAGTTTTTCTTTTAATCACAAGCTATGGTTATTTATTATGTAATTCTTCCATTTAAACTAGTATTCATCATCCACTTTTCATGCATAGAGTGAAGAATCACACCGTTAATGAAAAAGTAAATAATTTTGAAACATAACTCATTATCATAGAGAATGATACGTTGACCTGATGAATCAGTAACCTCCTTGAACTGGCAGATGACGTGGTTGGATGATGCTAATGTAGGAGGATGGTGTGTCAACCAATTTCTTCCTTTCCCATGCACGTTTGTCTTCCTTAAGAGCTATGTAATTAATTCCGAAATTTGAAATTCCTCGGTAATGATAACTGGCAACTCCTTCCTTCCCAATTACTCATTTCCACCCACTACTCGAATATGTAATTTCTATGCTACTTTAAATTTAATAATAATAATTTAATTTTGTAACTATCTGATGAAATGTAAAAGTTGGTGAATACTCTTGTTAAAAGTTTATATAAGATTGTCAAGAATTGAACTCATAACTACTCACATGCAAACCCTTGTTTAAAGGTTATAACTTTATAAAATACATTTTGAAAATATTTTTTTATTATTATTAAGTTTATATTATTTTATTATGTAACTTAGTGAAGCATCCTAGGTTCCTTTCTCGGCCCTTGTTACGTGGGCAAAGCGGGTTGTTTCTCGACCACCCGACTCGCTCCAATTCCACATCGACCCGAGGGCGAGCCGAGTGATCACGGTCATCCAATGGATGGGCCATAATAGCTTCTAAAGGGGCCTTATTTTCATACCTACAAGAATAAGGAGAAGAGAATCGAAGAAGAGGTGAGGAGAAGAAGTGGAAAGGAGAAAAGGGGAACATCAAGCCCATCACAGCCATGACTCACCTTGTCACGCCTGTGACAAGCCTTAGGAGGCGTTTAGGGCTAAAGAACAAGACATCGCGGGCAGGACTACTCTGGTCGCGACCGCGACCCCTGTTTCCCCCCACCCCTCTTTTTGGCCAAGGTTTTCAGCTTTGCGTCCCAAGGGTCGTCACGCTCGTGAAATTTGTGTCACGACCGTGACCTCAAGCCAGTCTAGGGCATCGCGCTCATGACGATCCTACCACGACCGCGATGACCTTGCTCTCTTTTATGAAGAAGATGGAGGCTAAGGGTCGTCACGCCCGCAACAGGGAAGGTCGCGCCCGTGACGTCTGGAAGCAAGCGCGATCGTCATGCCCACGATGATCGAGTCACGACCGGAACATCAATCCCTCATATCGCCGTCGCGACTGTGAACTCCTTAGTAGCAGTCGTGACTCATGGAGGCGATTCGCGTGTGGGATTCCTCTCATCGGTCGTTGCAGCCACTACACCAGCCGTCACGCCCACGACGGTCCATCATGGAAGGTGCCCCCTCGTGCAAGACAACACATCGCGGTCGCGACGTCCCTGCTGTTTTCGGCTTTTCCCTTTCTTCATTAAGGGTAGTTTTGTCTTTTCTTTTCTAGTCAATGTTACTATGTTTTAAGCTTTTTCCTTCCCAATATATTGTTGGGTTAGATTAGGCTTTGAGATGTAATTAACTCTTGGGTTAATGGCCCTTTTAGTGTTAATCTCTCTTGGGGTTCTATCCCTATCCTTACCTATACATGGGTATTTGGAAAAGTGAGGGACTTAGCTTTTAATGAATGAAAAAGATATTTTTGAGACCTACTCAAAACTCTGTCTAAAATCTTGTGCTCTTTATCTATTGCTTTGCTAATGGTGGTGAAATCAAGTCATTCTTTTATTGATTAGTGGTGGTTTTCCATTATCTAATCATGGTGGGGCGTTAATTTTTGGTGGTGGATCATCCTTAACCTAAGAATATATCAAGTTTCTTTGGTGTTAAGTTGTTAGTGTGTTCCTCTTTTGGGTTACTATTATTATCTTCATATTCCTTCAAGATTATTATCATCCATCTCTCAAGAACAAGGATATTATTATGATCAAGCATGGAATTCTATCATTCCCATTACACACACGTTCCATCTAGTATCAGATCTCTCAGGGTATCTCTTGCATGGTCTTTGTTGTTGTTAGTTGTTAAAGTTATTCTCTATTGTATGATCATATCAGTGACCCCCATTCCTGGTGTGATTACATTGTTGGATTGGAATTTTGACATTGAATGAGTGACTATTGGAGTATTGTGGGTTGTGGCTCTATTGTTGTTATTGAATATTGGAGTTTGGTGTTCTTGGTATTGGTGTGTATTGCTTCTTCATCAACAACGTGTCATTTATTGTCTCTGTTGTGCATAGCTAGCTACAAAAAGCCCTAAGCCAAACACAAGCCAACTACAAATCACCCAGCTCCTCAAAAAAATTCCCAAACACAATCCGTCCTCTACCTATTCTCCTCGGTATGGAACATCCCAACGATCCAAACCGAGAGGAATCTAGCCAACATCAAAGGGCTTCAGTGGGAAACCCACTCGAAGAGACCCCTAACCCGGGCTACGAGAGCCGATTCTCATGCATCCTTGATGCTTACCACGAGACTCACTCAGGTTGACGCACACCTCCATGTGCGACCGCCACCTACGAGGAGAGAGAGATCTTCCCTGAGTCCCATCTGCCTTCCTCCTAACTTTGAGTTGAGTAATGACGATGAAGCATGGGGGTTTGTATAAATTTTGTGTTTTGAGTCCTTATTTTGGTTTTTAGGTTAGATCACTTGTATAATAATTTGCATCCACCTAGATTGCATTATGTAGCTCTTCCTAGATTTTTTTTTTAATTATTTTTTTGCATCAATTTTTCTAGTTTCTAGTCTTTCTTTTTCATTAGTTTCACATCCAAAACAAACAGAAAAAGTTAAAAAAATCAGAAAAATACAAAAAAAAGTAAGATTATGATAAGTTAGTGAATAATGATCCTTCTTGTGATGATTTGTAAACTAATCAGTCTTTCATTTGATCTTATGTGACCTCGCATGATCCAGATATAAATATAAAGTTTTTGAAATTGGGTTTGTAAATATGCTCTGATTTGAGATATGCATGTTGAGAGTGTCAAGTAGCCACTTTGATAGATGTAGTGGTGTAAAGCTCATAAGCCCCCTCCCCAAAAAAATCCAAATTTGTCCAATTAGAATTACAAATGGATATGAGGGCTGGATATAATGCCTAAACTAAAAATTTTCTTATGGCAACTTTGTCATAATTCCCTCCCTACTGGAGAGACTATCTCCAATAAGAAAATTCCATTAATCCTAATTGTCCCTGGTGTAATAATATCCTTGAAGAGGTTAGCAACCTTTTTGTCAAATGTCAAGTTTCAATTGATACCTGACATTTGACAACTATCCCGCAACCACAAGTGGATCAACACTTTAGTGTACCTAATACGAATGAGATCTTCTCTGTTTTTTCTTTGGAATAAAGGCTAGTACATCCTCGTCAAAATGGGATAGAATTATTTCCCTCCTGTGGAGCCTTTTAAATTAAATTCTAAAAGTATAAACATAAATAAATACATAATTATGATAAAATTGGTGTTCTTAAATAAATACTCCCTTCGTTCTTTTTTATTTGTCATTTACGGTTTTCAATGCCAATTTTTAATCAATAACTTTTAATATAAATATTTTGCAAAAAAATATAATATTATGCTTTTTTAATAGTATTTTTTATTACGAATCTAATGACATCAATTTTTTTTATGCTGAATCATTGTATAAATTAAAATATTAACGGTTAAAGTTTTGACACAATTTCCAAGGACGACTAATAAAACTAAATAGAGGGAGTATTTTAACGTAGAAAAAATAGGAATGAATTCCTATTGTTGTATAATAAATGAAATGGAGTTTCAAAAACTAAACACCTGCATTTCCAAAAACTTGGATTGCTAATGCACATGCTGTAAAATAAGTCTGATAAATTGGGCGGATGCAGCTCTTAAATCACCTCGGCCAACCCAATGAAATGTGCGTTGCAACCAGAAAGATGATTACCAGCTAATACAATTGGCAAAATTATACTACTGACTACAATTAGCACAAGATTATCAGTCAACTGTTGGCCGCCTAATTGCTTTCTGGAGCAAATGTGAGCTATACACTGATCAAGGCAACCCTAAATACTTCATCATTCATAAGCTCCCCAAAATCAAAAAATGTAATGCAGTACATTGGATAAAAAGTACATGTGAAGATTCACACTATTGATGATGTTCCTGCTCTTTATCCCACCCCTGTTAACAGCAGCATATGTTCCAGTATTGAGAATCTGAGTTGCATGTCATAGTTCATTAAAGCACTGGAAGGCATCATATGTTAAAGGCATACCTGCAAACAGATTTTGATATTTAAGTTACCCAACCTTGTGCACATTTGCCATAAAGCAAAATGCATTCTATTGTTTCCTCTTCTTTACTGGGTTATTTGTCAGCCAGAATCATTTCGTATGATCCAATTGCAGCTGATACATAGTCCCAGAAGGAGAAGCTACAAAGAATTTAAGGTAAGAGATCATTAAATGCATGTAAGCCTATGAAGCACATGTCTATCGACATTCACATTTCAAATTCAGCACAATCCCATGGATAGTTTAGTTAAAGATTGTCAGGCAGGACATAAACCACACCATCATCGGCTTTGATAAGCCACGGGGTATTTGATAAAGACGTGCCACAGTAACCCAACTTATTTGTCAAAACTACGACATGGGAGTGATTTTCAAGCATTCTTAAGTAAAATGTGTGCCTTGCATTCAACGACTATTCGGTCATTTTCTATGGTATGCTTGAAAATCGTTCCCTTATTTTTCAAAGCTAGGTTTGGAACTGAAGGAGTGGAGGAGCAACACTCTTCTTAGGGTTTCCCATAGTCAGCTAGGAGAGCTATGAAGTAGGGGAAAAAGAGGTGTCGAGGGACCCAAGCAGGTTTTTGAAATTTCTGTTTTCCCAATGCCAAGACTTGAGCTTCATGAAGCATGCTCCTGCAGCTAACACCACAGTACAAAGTGCACAAAGCATACTTTCTCCAGGCTTTCAGTATGGTTATTACTTGACCCCAGCCAAGGTGCCACCCTGACACCTCTACCTTTAGTGTGCCTAGATGCATGCTTTTTCAGACACAAACTAGCATCAAATATTGCTGAATTTATATCTACTCAACCACCCACATCTGAGACCTTTTCCATTCCATATTTTCTCCATTCACAATACCCAAACTTAAAGGAAAAAGTGGCACACCAGCTGAAACCTTAGTTTTAAATGAGGGTTCGTGGTCCAAATCACATTAGGAGACTGGGGCACGTGAATTTCAAAATTTTGTCATTATCATGGTCAACAGCTCTCTTCTCTCCCAGTCTCCCCGCAGTAACTTCACTCAAGAATTCCATAAAGTGCTTAAGCGTTGCGCCTAACGCCTCGTCTTGGGGGGCACATACAGTGGGACTTGGAATTATCTGCACCAGCAGTTAAGGGACGGAGATTCGCACCTTCCACCAAAGCGCTTTTTTAAGTAGGATTAGATATCTCTAAAAACTTTCTACAAACTATTTAGGCTTTATCTAATGTAGTCTATCGAGTAAAAACATTTGCACAAGGCTCTTGTATCTTCAGCATTTGATAATTGTGAACTCTTTCCCATGTTAGAATATTCTTCTACATGAAGGGGATTGATTGGCTCAAGGTCATATGGCAAGCGAAAAGAAAAATAAGGTAGGCAACAACTCGACACAAACCCTTGCACCAATCTGTTCACAAACCGAATTGTGTTTTCCAGAAACATGGATCAAGATCATCTTGGATCTCATGGGATAGCTACATATATGCCAAACACAATGATCCTAGCACAAGTTATCCAAATTTACAAATTGTTGAAGTAAACATCAAAAGCTTGTATGAAAGATCAAGTCATAGGGCTGAACATGGAGCATTTCACAATTAAAGGTTACGAAGACAGTACCTGAGGTAGGTAGGCAAGTAACACTAACACCTCTGCAATGCAGTACAGAACATCCTAGTGTAAGTTTTCCTTTCTAATTAAAATACACAAATTGGTCCATTATGATCCTACCGATGCTCTGCTTAAATACAGTTCCTAGAAAAGATTCAAAAGTGGGCCTATTCCGATTCAAAAATAGGCTTACCCATACCATGGTTCAAATACGACTGCAGTCAAGTTGCGGTAAGGTCGCTATACTGTGAATTGCTCTACATGGCCCCTTCTGAGGTTGATTTCCACTTGTGGAAACAAATTGTGATGAAAGGACCTCAGCTCATTCTTTGGAATTTGTTACACGTCTTGTAGTAGTGAGTGTAATTTTTTCTATAAGTAATCAAAAGTTGTATCAAAAGGCACCAAGGGCTTTCTCACAATTAAGTTGATAACTTGATTATGCAATGTCCAAAATCTTATGATTCACAGATAGGGTTGATATTTAGTTCTTTCCTAAAACTACATATAATTTTCTCAAACTCAAAATGTATATTGTCCAGAATCTGACTCCCTTAACAATCAATTAGAGACCCTGGACAGCTAACCTAAGGCAAATACAAATTTAGCCCCAGGCATTTTAGTCCTAAACCAAGTTTCTAAGGTAAGCATCTCATGTTAAAGATATACAAGGGCAAATCTAGCAACCTTTAACTAGAACCACAATTTTGCACATCACAAGCTATAGTCTCAGAAATTCACATTATAATCAGTAATCATACATGGGCCAAAATAAATACCGAAAGACAACTGGCAACTTCCAACAGTCAGCAAACTTCAAGAACGAGATCTAGCAATGAATTCTTCTAATTTACTCCAGACTTCAAGAGCTGCAGCTCTGTCTTGGTGTCGCTTGTTTTTGCTGATCTGCATGATTAGATTAACATCATTGTGATACCAGGGATATCACCACACATTTACACATCCAGCAGCATTTAAAATGGTGAGACGGAAAAGATATAACAGAAACAGGAAAATGAATTAACATCTGAGTACTATGTTTCAGACTATCAGCTCCATTGGATACTAACCGAGATTATCTTTACATTCCACTGCTTCACAACCTTAGCAGATTCAATACTATCATCCTCAAACCGCATGAAGAAACCAATAACTGCAAGAAGAAAATATACATCTTTTCCATCAGGAACTAGAAGAATCATTTGAAAAAAAAAAAAAAGAAATGATCATTACCAACCTAATCTTACATAGTTAAGGCATAGTATTGAGGCAAACATTCACATACATGTACTAAAGAAAATGCCAGGGTTCTTTGGTAGTGATTTCAAGTATCCCTAGGATGGAACATTGACTCACAAACTTTGTTAACATAATGTTCAGAGTGAAGGACCTACAGCTTTGTAATCTGGTCGGAGTCCAGTTGGACCAGACCCATTGCCATGCCTAGTTTCAAGCATAACTTCTTGACACTGCTTTACTTTTGACAAAAAGGAACTTTTGTAATCCTTCTCTTTAGATCTTGTGGATAGTATAAATTTGGGAAGCATTTAGCCTTTTGTAAGGTGCTATTTGGCATGCTTTTCCTTCTCTTTGAGGGGTAAATTTATTTCTTTTCCTTGCCCAAAAAACTATAAACAATTTAAAAAGAAAACTACCCCATGATAATACAATCAGGATTTAAAACATCGTCAGTCCACGCCAAAACAACCTTATCAAAAAGGTTTAGGAGCTTGACAAACTGTACTTTTGCCCAGGAAAAGAGTGATATGGAACACGATAACGGAATTTTAGTGATTTTTCCGCATTGTGACCGAAACCACAATTTCAATCCTTGTGTTGCTTCTGATATTTTCCATAAGCAATAGTCCCTTTTGTTGTGGTGGGGTGAGTGAGGGTCTATTAGCTTTCCTGGTTAAGGTAACTTCAATTGTCAAATTTGTCTTCTTTCTCTTTCTCACACACACGCACACATGCAAATAACATACAGAAAGAAAAGGTGCCTAGTTTCAAGAAGTCATACAAAATAGTTGCCCCCATTAATAACACGTCTTAACCTTCTTACTAAAAAGAATTAAGTCTTACTTACCAATACATAATGCTTAACCCTATTCACCAAAAGTACACAAACTTAGTCAATGATATTTTGACTAGCTCTACTTTGTCTCCACCAACACCAATTTCTTCACAATAAGCCAAGATGAGACATTCAATACCAATGCTATGCTGTAGGCATGGGCGCCAATTTACTCTCAATCACCCTTGTATTATATGCTACAGATATCAAGAGAAATGCCGACAACCAATCATAACGATAAAATAACACTGCAGAAACAGAAAATAAACAATTAAGCAATGCAAAGAACAAACAGAATTTCAGCTGACTCACTCTTATTGAAGATCTCAACATGGTCCTTGAAGGGCCAATCTTTGAACTGCCATTCCTTGCCCAACACAAAGACGGCCACCACACGGTCCCAATCATCAGCTTTCAAGGTGGAGGGCTTGTCTCTGACCTCATAAGCAGTCATGACCTTATCTTTATCCCTACTGAACTTCTTCTGAACCGTGACGCATTCCGGCTTAGGCCCCTTGCTTTGCTTCATCTTGACATCAGTCGGAATAAAAACACCATCCTCCAAAAACTCCTTGACATTGTAAATAGTGATCAACGTATTAGACGCACTGGGGACCAAAATGATAGGAACCCCCTCCCCAATCTTACTCCCCTTGAGCATTTTAGCCTTGGGTCCGGCATGGAACCCATCATCCTTATCACTGGGTCTACCCTTTGCCCCAGGCAGACCATCCTTCCTCTGCTGGGGCTCAGCCCTTTGCTTCTCCTGCTCCCTCCTCAGAGCCCCAACATAAATCTTGTAAAAGTCACGGTTCCGACACTGAAGAATAGCATTCCTATCCCTAAGCGGCCTCTCAGAAGCCCTAATCAACGACAAGAAATCCGCATTCTCTGACATCCTGGCATCCGGGTTGTTGTCAAATCCAAAATTAGAGGCTGGGTCATTACTGGGAGGAGCAGAGCGAAGAGAGAGGAACTGAGGGTCCTCTGGGCGGTACTCCTCGACATCATTGACGGCATGGGGAAGGACGAACTCGATGGCCTCGGCAGAAGAAGAGCGACCCTCAAGGTAGTCGAGGAGGGGCTTCCGATCGACGAAGGTGACAGTAGAAACCCCCTGATTGGTGGCGCTCTTGATGTACTCAGGCTGCTTGATGTGGCGATTCTTCACGAAGAAAACAAGGGTTTCCAAGGTGTACAGGTTGCCTTGCTTCGAACGGTAAGCAGTCTCGACCTTACAGGGGAAGATGTAGTCGTTTCCGAAGCGAAAGTCATCGCCGACACGCTGTATCTTCTCGAGCTCTCCTCTGATTGTGAAGTCACGCAGAGCAGACAAGGGATCCATGGTATGCACACACCCACGCAGGGAGCTGGTGTTCACGATTTCGGGAGCACAACGACACTAGTGTCACACTACAGAACAGAGTTTTATTTAGGAGGTTTAAAAGGTTTTTTTTTCTTTTTGCGTATTGAGGTTTTAGCTTTTTAGTGACAACTGCATTCTCCGTTCTTTTACGCGGTTGGCTGCGGTGTCATGTGGTGCGATTTGGTAGAATTATTGTGAATTGTGGTGGGTTTGGTAAATTATAGTGGATTGTGGTAAGTTTTGATTTTAATAATTATAAATATGTTGAAAAATATGAAATTATAATTAGGAAAAGTGAGATAAAGTAATTAGAAAAAGTAAATTGTGGTGGAATGTGACAAGTTGTGATGCAGTGTGGCACCGCAGCCAACTAGCCGCACAAAAGAACAGGACACCATAATTTGGAATTTCAGATGGGACAATGATACACATTTTTGACTCAAGATGGTTATACATCTTGACTCAAGGTGATAATAATAATCTTAAATTGTGCATCATTCATATTTTTGTAACTTTTAATAATAGTTTTTTAAGTAATTATATATATATACTTATCAACTATAAGAGTATAATACTTATAAGATAGGTCAAAAATTATAAATGATAACTTAATTTTATCAATCATAATAGAAAATGCACATTTTGTGCATATTTTTATATTTATGAATAAGTATAAATAAATATTTATATTTATGTAATTTATTAGTCATAATAAACCTTAAAATAATGAAACTTACCTTTATAATGGTTTAAATATACTTACATTTAATTTTTTAAGTGATTTAGCTGAAATATAATAATTATCTTGCGTCAAAATATTTATCATTTTGCATGTGAAAATTATAGAGTAATTTGGAACCCTGTATGTGGTATTGTGGTAAGATTTGATTTAATATGTTTGTTTCATTTATTTAAAAGAACTAAATATCAGTGATTTTAAATGATGAACACCACATTTAATTAGTTATTGTTAAAAATTAAAAGGAATTTTGGACGCTAATATATTGAACTTTTGAGGAATTGGACAATAATATGCTGAACATTGACATTAGACAATAATGCACTATATTTTTGGGGGTATTGGACAATAATGCACCCTGAAAAAGTCTGGCGGGTGACTGACTCAGTGGCAATCTTATGTGGCAAGTGGACCACGCACGAGGACCGAGTCAGCCATTGCCGAAATCGTTCTAGATGCATTATTGTCTAACACTCGCAAATGTACAGTGTATTATTATTCAAGGTCAAAGTTTAGTATATGATCATCCAATATCCCAAAATTTGAGTACGTTAACGTCCAAAAACTCTTCAATTGTGTAGCCTGCTCAAACAAATTTTTCGGCCAACACTCTTTTATTGTGTAGAAGATTTGCAATTAACCGCAATCTTCCGCAGTAGGTAACATTCCAAAATACACAACCTACCCACAGACACAGTTGGTGGATATAGATACTAGATAGGTATCAAGACCACCACAAAATTAGGGAGAAAAGATCAAAATTAGAGAGAAGAGAGTAGAATAATGAGGGAAATAGCTCTTGGTATATAATGATAGCATCTTCTTACAAACATACATCCCAACCATGGACAGCTACTGAAGGTGGTAACCAATCACATTTGGACACATTTTGGTTACCCCCTTAAGAGTAGCAGGATGATTCCATTCTTCTCAAATACAAAATTTGATTAGGGCAGCATGTTACTCCTAGTCATAATAAACTCAATTCTCTCATCCAAACTCCCCCAGCTGGAGCCCTGGAGTGGAGCTGTACCGTTTCTCATCTGCTCACAAGCGGTGATCAGAATCTCTGCAGAATCACAGCCACTGATACGAGATTATTACCGTTAACTTCACCGTAGCCTCCTTCAGTTGCAAGTAGAAAAGCAGGGACACCTATACTGCAGCCACCACCCAGCATCATCAAACAAATGTAACTCATCAAGTTGCTCCAATGCATCCAAAACTTCTTTAAATTTGCCACACAATGCAAACATACTTTTTTAAAAAGAAAAAAACCAGTTGCGCAACATCTTCCACTTGGTCATGCTGGTCAGTAAATTGACAGTTTGCATTCAGCATGACAATTGCAAATGTAGAGATGAGGCACATACATGTACATTCCAAGGGAAAAACAACTATTTGCACAAGTAGAAAGCGGAAGAATAGTAAGGGAAGAAATAAAACAAAAGGTGCATGCTGAGACATGCTAGAAAGAATGGCACTAAGAAAACATTTACGAAAGCATAAATCCCATCAAGGCAACTACCCACAAAGGAAACTGGGGGAAGAAATAAATCGAAGGGTGAGGCTGAGACAAATGCTAGCATGGAAACTTTCATAATAGAAGCTCTTTTAAGTACAACCCATGACGTACTTCTTGAGATAGGCAGATCTTTCATTGTAGATTTATCTTGATATGACGCTACAATTACAATTTCTATCATAGACCTTTGCAGCTTAATCCACACAACTTTCAATGCCCCCCCCCCCCCCAATACACCAGGTCAGATATCGCATAGCCAACTTCCATACACCAGGTTTGACTAGTGCACCTCCATACACCAGGTCAGATACCATATAGCCAACTTCCTAGCCCCAGTCCCATTGTCCCAATGTATTGCCATACATGTTTTAAGGTGATTTCAAGTTGTATGGTTAACTTGTATCCATCCAATTGACCTAGATTTATCAATTTGGGCAGACAGGTTAAATATGGGCCGGTTGTACATCAGGTTCGGGTAAATACAGGTCATGCGTATTTTAGGTTTAAGTAAATATGGCACAAATGTATTTTGTTTTGGGTCAACCTACCGAATTATGACCGCGATTTGTTTTCGTCTTTTGAAAAATACTCTAATTTGTTCAATATAAACTAAATACACTATTATCTTCTTGTGACGATTGATTATATCATAAATATTTCAACTTAAAATAAAGAGATAATACATGATTCATAATTGTATTTCTAGTTTAATAGTCACGAATCCCAATCAGGAGCCGCAACTTAAAATAGAATTCAACCGAAAAATTCGAATCAAAGGGGCAGGTCGGGTTCAACCCGGTAATTTACAGGTTTACGGGTTCAATTTTACGGGTCCAGGTCGAGAAAATCATGTTCAAAACCCAAAATTTCCCGTAGGTTTGGATCGGGTCAATTTTTTTCCATGTCTATTAAAACCGCTTAGAGGTTAGTTCACCCCACTATCCCCTTTCCTAACTCAGAAACTCACTAGACACCTCTGCCCCCACCATCCATTTGATCATCGAGAGGTTAGTTCACCCGCACTACCTCCTTTCTTGACTCCCAAACATACTTGACACGCCCATCTCCACCCCCACCCCCACCCTCCTGTCTTCCCAAAAAAAAAAATAAAGTTGTGTGACACTACATTAGAGAATCCACCCGTCTTTCATCAGCAACAGTAAGACAACTAGGTTGCTGGGATTCCCCCGGAGCTCTAATTCCCAATACCACCCCCCTTCCCTTTCTTTTCCCGACCTTGGGCTCATCCTTATTACCTCTCATACAACATCTGCCTTTCGATGTCTCTCTGGCACCCAGCAAGGTGTGTTCTCTAATCTCTGCTGCCTTTGTGCAGACCCTCATTTTCCACTCTTCTCTTCCATTGAGTTTACTCATAGTCTTTTTTTTTTTAATTTGAAAAAAAAAAAAATTCAGTTGTGTTCTGCATTTGTGCAATCAGAAATCTGGATTTGAACATTGGGATCAAATCAAGTCCAGCCAGACTATTGAAAAGGCTTTCAAGAAATTCCACAGGTTGGTCAAGACTATGAATATAATAATAATCAGAACTTACTGCTGTCGCCCACCTTTGTCATTAAGATCAACGGAAAGGGCAGGATTCTTCGGCTGCTTGTCCACACAACCATATCCTGTGCGTGATATCCCAACTTGATCTGGAGAGCTGCTAATGCTTTGTGTTGGTTGTGATGGCAAGTCCATCTGATGATTCAAATACATCTCCAAGCCAGAAGAACTTCCTGTTTTTTTCTTAAGCTTGAACTTCCCCCTGAAGATGTAAAAAGAACAAGCAAATACAGACAAACAACTTGAGACATTACCAATTGAATCAGTCTGCTGCTTCCATAGTATATCCCACAGTATACCTATCTTTTCTCTTCTCAAAGTATCTTTGCAGCGAGACTTGCCTATTCGTCTGACCATCAACATCTAACATGAACAAATAGGCATGAGTCACTAGCATGTAATGCAATTCAATCAAGAGAACAATAACTCCCATATTTCAAACCATAATTCGCATCAATAATAATTAAAGACAAGGAATATGGAATACTCTAATTTTTATGAATTTCATAAAAATTGGTAGAATGTCTATGAATATTTGTTACAAGATGATCAAATAAATGTTCCTCTAATTCAATATCTAATTTGCAACCTGAAAGAGGACTGGAACAACTTCAATTTCGATCTTAATTCTAGACTCTTTCAAAATTTTCATAGGATGAAAGGGGTGCTGGAATGTTTACAGACACTATTTGCCCACCTCCTTTCTAGTCAAGCTTGTGACTTGTTACTCTTCTTTTGGTCGTCTCCTGGGAGTTAAGTTGGTAGTTCATTTGGGTGAGGGACTTTACAGTCCATCTAACTTTGGCTTGGGTTGGGCTTGTGATCTGTCATTCTTAGGTCCTTCTACTTGGGAGTTGGTATCCCATTTGGCTAGTAACTTCGGAGTCCATTTGATCTTGACTTGTAATAATTCAGGCATTGATTGACAGTTACTTTGAGCCTAACTCAAACAAACCAAATTGATTAATTTGGATCAACCCCAATAATCAATTCAATTTACTTTATGATGTAGCCCCATTTTATTAATTTTTTAGTTTGTACAAAATAGACCCTCAAGGCTTGAGTCACGTACAAGATTTGTGTTTTAACGTGGCCGACGTCTCGACTTACTTGGTGCCCACTCATTGTCTTGGTGGACATTCAACTTAATCTGTCACGTTGTCAACTTGCTGCATCACACCTCACTTGTCATGTTGTGCCCACCAATCTGGAATTTGTTGAGTTGGAGTGTTACTTTTCCAATCTAACTTGTGTAGCCAACCTCACTTGTCATAACGTCAACTCCGTACTCAACTCCAACCTAACTTGCTGTGTCACCAACCTCACCTGTTGTAACGTTGATTGGGTAATGGGTAGTCAATTGACATAGCGGTTGTGTAAACTTTCTCAACCGCATCTCCAAAAGTTGTACCTCCAGTGAATTTGGTCTGATGACATGGAAGCTTTTTCTTTTCACACCAAGAATTCATGAACCAAATTTTGCCAATATGTGACACCATTCAAAAGAGGCTCCCAACAGTGCTTCTATGCTACCTTTGCATGTCACCTTACCTCAAAAAAAAGATCCCATTGTGGCTCCTGAAAGGAACCCCTATAGGGATCATGAATACAACACAAAGCAGTTGAAGTTTCTCTGAGGTTTAGGTAACTTGAACTGCCACCTTGTCTCATTTTCTAGAGTGATTACTTGTATAATACTTTCGCTGATACAAGAAAAAGCACAATTCTCCAAATTCCTTGGACAATAATATTAGCTAGATACAAAATTGAACTCAATTCCACAATTCTCCAGTGGAATCGTGTATGAGTGTGGTCAACATTCTTTTATTACGGTGCTCTATTTTATTCTTTGTAATATACCCATTCACGTTAGATTAAAATGAAAAAAGAAATACACCATTCTAGAGAAAGGGGAACGTATTAGGGTCTGTTTGGTAGAATCCTAGCAAAGGTTTCCTTGGAAACTTCCCCTATCCCTCCCTTCGGAAAATGTTTACTGAGTTGGAGAATAAAATAACGAGTGCCATACTAAATTTTTCCATACACCAAGTACAACCAAACATGGGAAAATTTTCCCTGAAAACTTTTCCAGCCAAACGAGCTCTATGCAACTACTAAAATGAAAAAATTGAGCTGCTAAGTGATAGAATAGTAGTAAATACAACATCCACAACTCCACTTGTAGTAAGACCTCCTCCCGCAAAAACCATCAAACCCAACACCCCCCGCCCCATCTTTTGCAACAGATAATTGTCTCCCCATCTGTGTTCTCAAAATTCTTCTTCATGCCATTTCCAAGTCTCGCCTATGACTTCCATCAGTATAATTCTAGAAAACTATGGTTTCTAAGTTACTCTCAAGTCTTCCATTAATTAGATGCTACCCATGGTACCACGATACAAAACTTAAGGGCCTGAGGCCTTTTGAGATTCGAGAAATTATGGTTTGTAAGTTCCTTCCTCAGCAACTATCCATTCCAAGTTGTTGCGCCTTATTTCTCGATTCATAGTACAATCTAAAAGTGGGTCTACACGGAAAATTGGTATGCTACTCATGGTGAATCAGTGGACTAACAAAAAGTATTAGAGCCAACATGGCCAATGCGGGTACGTGGAGATTACGAGCGAATCCAGTAACTATGATCACACCTCATCACATAGCATAATAGTTAGTTTGGTGATATTAACCTTGTTGTTAGATCGATGTTTATTATCCCATAATATTCCAAGATCCAACACAAACTTCTTGCTCTTGATTTGAACTCTATAACACCCCCCAAAATTAGAACCCAGAAGCTAGAAACTCTGCTAATCACTCATACCAAACCCTCCGCCCCCATCCCAACTAAAAAGAAGTTAAGGAATGCGGAAAGTGACTAGTGGTATTGTATAGCTTATCTCGATGAGGCGTGATAGAAAATAAACCAAGTCTGAGACATATAGATGAGGAAGAATTACAACGTTTATGTTATACCTGATACCATGGACACAATTGTTGCATCTGGAGCACCTACATTAAATTTAACACTTGAAGCAACCAGTTGGCGTGGTGCGGTCCACTGCATTGAGTTTCCACTACTAGGCTCATCCTGACAAAAGTGAATAGGGCTCGACGCCAGATGCATTATTGCATGGGCCTGCTGAACCATAGTCAATCATATTAGACGGGGAAATACCAAAACTATTTTCTGTTATCTAAATGAGAAGGAATACCTTTTCAACAGGAACACCATCGTAGACATTGACCTTGCCACTGTAGAAGATCGTCATTTGTCCAATTGGTGAATCCTGGCAATTTGTACTTCTGTAACACAACAGGTGGGAAGTAAACAACAGTTAGATTCTGGAATATTTGGTAACTGTGATGGATGAGGGAGAAATAGGACAATTAGAAAAGATTTTCTATCAAATCCAGCAATGACAAAACAGCTTCAAATCCAACATGATGAAGAAAGGGAGAGATTTATTCGATGATGCCTAACTATCATAAATGAGTAGAGTATCTCATCTTTAGTGTATCTCCTCTTTAGTGAACATATTTAGAGTTTAGAGCAAACATTGATTTGCCCCCATCAGAAGATGTGGATAATAGCTGTGAGATCCAATCTGTATATGAAGATTATTTCTAAAGGGCATCCATCAGATCTAATCCATGAGCAGAACACCTTTCTAGTCTGATGTATTCAGGGGGAGGAGTCGTTTTGCTTTAGTCCATAACAATCTAATGATAACACCTGTTGAAGAAGTGGACATTATTTGATCTGAATTGCCTTGATTCAAGGATGTAAGGTATGATTTTCACCAGGGCCCCACAGAAAATCTAGTGACTAGAAGTCTAGAACAGACAGCAATAAGTAATAAGTAACAAGACGACATATTTCAGAATTGAAGGATGGAAAAGATGTAATATAAACTACCACACAACTCATAACAAAAGAAGATGAAACATGGATCAACAGCTACCAACTCCTAAAACAACGACATAACAGTAGCTAACAGACAAAAGCATGTACAACACCGACCACCGTAGTCAAAGGTGAACATAGAGCAACAACAGTTAATGCATGAGCAAATGAGCACACTGACACAGTATACAATGCCAGGTCAAAGACTACTATAACAAATTAACAAACTAACCCCATTTCAGGTCCAAAAAAAATAAATTGCTTTCAAGCTTTTAGGAGAATGTCTAACATGACAAGTTAACCCATGTGATGTGGAGCAAGGCACAATCCAAAGTGTTACCCAAAGCTGAGGGTCAAGTTATGGGCCCTTCCGTCACACATTCACTCTTTGCTTGTCACTTCAATCTTATGGTCCACCTTTGAACGTTGTTTTCAAAAGTATTTATCTTGGTAACTCAATAGTGTCCTGTGGGGTCTTGCTCTATTAGACAACTTAAGATGTCTAGTCTATCATGACGGAGTCGCATTAGGTCAGGAGTTGTCTGTGTTTTGTCCGAAAGGCTAAATCAGTCAAGAGCTCAGATTACACCAGATCTTTTCAGTTGAAGAAATGTAGCTAATCTCAACCTGATTTTGAGTCAAAATCATTTTCATTTGAGGTGCTACGTAATGTCTAAGGGAGCCTCCCATGCAAGTAGGGTGATGGTGATCAGCTTCCGACACAATAAGTCATTAACCAGGTGCTTCATCTTTAATTTAAGCAGTTCAGCATTAGCGATTGCTCACCACTTTTTCTCCTAAGTTTATCAAACCAAACTGCGGAAGTCAAGGAGACATTCCAGAAGCTTTTCATACGAAGCACTCAGCCTTGGAGGGGATAATAGAGATCCTATCTTCACTTCCACTGAGTAGACATGGAGAAATCACATGACCCCTTTTGTAATAGAGATCAAGAATGGGAAGGGAGACAGAGAGGACACATAGACAGGAAGAAGGAACCTAGAGGGGGGCATGGAAAAGCTTAGAAGTAGGGAGAGGCAAAATCAGTGCCTGTGAGCATCATTCAGCATTCCTGTCACATATAGTAATGGGTGAAAAACAAAATTCACAAACCACAGGTACATACCAATCTAAACATAAATCGGAAACCAATTCCTGAGAAGAACAGAAAACAAGTATAAAGTAAATTCCTAAAGCAGGTAATATCCTAAACAACATAAAATTCCAAGTTAATAAAATTTTTAATTAGTCTTTCTACCACAACCTTAAACACGCTTTTGTGATTCCACCATTTCTCCAAGAATTGGACAAACTCATCTCTGAAAAGCTGTCATGGACATACTCATCCCACAAAATCATATGCACAAACCAAAGAATTATCATATTGATGAGTGAGGACAACCTTTCTAAAGGACTAGATACTAGATAGCATCGAAAACCTCAGTTTACAGTGCCAACAACGTTGTAAGATAATTTCAACATCTTTGATCAAAAATATGCCGGCACCACAACTTAGCTTAGGCACAAATGACCAGTGACACTCCTAGAAATTGTGAAGGCTCAACTCAAGAGTAGTCTGGCAAAGCATCTTCATCTTTGAGATAGGAGGAAGTCTTCTGCCACTTTGAAGGTTTCGTTCTTTGTTTGGGAAGCAACACACGACAACATCTTGACCAGTGACAACTTACAAAAAAGGGGAAAGATTTTGGCTAACAAGTGTAGCATGTGATAGAGGGATCTTGAATCTCCTAATCATCTTTTGCTTCGTTGCCAGTTCACTAGGTCTTTTTGGGTTGGCCTTTGGCTGTCTTGGGTGGTATCCTATTCTGCCAGGAGTCATCTCCTATCATGGGACAGTTTCTCTGGTAGGAAGTCCAAGAAGAAGGCCTTGGTTATACCTCATGTGATTTTTTGGGTTATCTGGAAAGAAAGTAACCGAAGGGTTTTTGAGAGAATTGAAATCCCTCTTCAGAGATTAAGAGATAATTTTGTTAAGTTTCTCTTCTTTTGGGTGAATGGACAGTTTAGCTCTTCCTCTTTTGAGGTGGTAGATTTTGTGGATAGTTTGGTTTTTGGATGTGTATAACTTTGCGTGATGTTAGCTGAGCATCTCTTCTTTTATCCTATTATTAATGCATATCTTTTTCCTATCCCAAAAAAAAGGAGCTTTTTTGAATTATGGAAAACCTTTAGTATGAATTGGGATCATCACATAATGACTCTAATTAGACCCTATCTTCCTATGATGCACATTAGCAAAGTTTACAATGTTCATTACTTTGTGTGATTCCCAGAGAGCATCAACAAGCGAATAATGACAGAGTTTAACAAGATTCTCTGCAGATTCAGCAAGAATCAAAAAACAGCCAATGGCATTCAAACAATAGAAACGCCAAGGATGACATCTTGCACAATATCAACCCAAAATATTCCAGTGGAGTTGTTCTTTGCTGCTAGCATTGTTGTATGGCAGTGATGACCAAATTCCCAGCTCTAGGTTTCTCTTCATCCAAGCACACAAGATGGTTACCTAGTGTGTCATCTGCATGTGTGTGTGAGTGTTGTCAACACTAGTGTGGAATATAATTCTTTGTTTTCTTTTTTTCACCCATGAAGTTTCTCCAGCCAAAAATACCATATCCTTCACATGCTTTCCCTTAGCCAAAATAAGCTGTTCTCTTCAACTTTAAAAGTTGGACCTAAGCAAACCATGCACCGAATTCAGTCCGTCCAGTCTGATGATCCTTGTCCTACTACAGATCAGTCTCGTCTTTGGTCGAATAATGTTCTTCCCTATCGACGACAACCACAATCCATTACACAATTACAATATTATTCAAATTGGTGAATCTTTCAGAGCACCATTAAAAAAAAAAAAAAAAGAAGAAGAAGAAGAAGAAGTTTGAGGGCATGTTCGGAGAGAAAAATGGAATGGAATGGGTATGGAATTAGATATCTAGAGGGTTGGGAATGGAATTTGATTCCAAAATAGAAAGTGTTTGGTGAGAGAAGAGAATGGAATCAAACCCTAATTTGCACCCAGAAATCGCAACCCACCAGACACCACCTTCCGCCATCACCTTCCTTCCGCCGCCACCTTCCGCCACCACCTGTTCGCACTCGCCACCACCACCTGTTCGCACTCGCACGACCACCACCTGTTCGCACTTCACACCAACTCCCACGACCAAGCCCAGAAATCGCAACCCCCAAAACGCCATGTAAAACCCAAATAGACACGACCACCACTCACCTTCCGGCCGCCTCTGATTCCGCCGACCACCACTCTCTGCCCATTCCCGCAGCAACCATTGTTGGAAGAAGGCAAGGGTTCTAATTCCACCCTTTTGATACCCCCCATATATGGGAGGGTTCTAATTCCACCCTTTTGAGGAGGATTAGAAACCTGGGGGTTTCCTAATCCCATTCCAGAAATGCTTCACCAAACACCAACAAAAAGAATTGGATACCTATCCCACCCTTATTCCATTCCATTTTTCTCTCCAAACAGGCCCTAATTGGCTTCAGACTAAAGCTAATGAATCTATGCTTACTTGGAAAGTGGAAATCAGGACCAATCACAATCATATGCAAAGGGAATGGCGCAAACAATCAAAGAAAATTTCGACAAAAAGGAGAGAGAATCAATCATATACAAAAGAAGCCATTGAAAATTACCAATGAAGATATCACACCATGTTCCATGTTTCATCATATGTGATGAATTCAACCAAAAAAAAGCGAATCTGTACTCAGTTTCAGTCTTAGTTTAAGAAAGCACCACGCACACTCAGGAGCAAAGAAGTCTCAAGGCAATAGCACACGCCCCAAGGACGGGAGGCACACTTTTATTAAAAGTCCTAGTAGTTTTATCTTATAAGAATATTTTATGCTAATTAAGGAGATACCATCCTATTTATGTGGTCTTCTACACTAGTACAACCCCCTCCCCCCCCCCCCCCCAAACAAAAAAAAAAAAAAATCTTGCTTGTGTCAGCTTTTATGCAATGTTGTATAAGGAGACAAAATCTCTCTACATTATGCAACTAACATTTGCCAATGAGGGTCCCACTTTCTTTTCTTCATAAAACAACTTGGAGTAGCAAATCATCTGAAAACCAGTTTTGGGATGACTAAGTCTACTATATGAAACCATTCGTAGTCAAAAATCCTTGTATACAAGTATATAAGATAATAGCAAACCTACCTGGCATCAATTATCCTCGTTCCTTTTTTTACTTGGCATGCCCTACAATAAACCCATAAATCCAATTTATAGGTGTTAAATAAGAGCATGTATGATGGTTGAATCTATCTAATAAAAATGGATGTTCTTCCCTCTCCCAGTTGTCACTCTTCTCTTTCCTTGCCATTCATTTGGATATATGAATGGCAGGAACATTCTAGAATGTATAGAAATGGGAAGGAAAATAGGAGAGAGAGAGAGAGAGAGAGAGAGAGACGACTAGGAAAGGGAAGGGGTGTGGGACCCATTTGATGTACAACCCATTCCACCATTGTAATTCCATTGTAATTCCCTTGTTTGGGTTTTGCTGAAAATGCGTTTCGCATGAGTGAAGCCCCCGCTTTCACTCCCCGCTTCAAGCCTCAAAAACCTTGGAACATTTTTGCGTTTGCGCTCCTTTAATCTAAAGCTTAGACTAAAGCAGCAATGTCAAAATCTTTGATCAAGCAAAAGCCCTAAAGACTCAGCCCGAAATGCCATTAATTGATGCTCCAATTTGTAGTTCTAGCATTTTTTTAACAAAACCCTAACCCTTAAAATAACATCAATTAATTGATTGTATGAAGGCGACTAGCATTGGATTCAATCATAGAGGATGATTTCTTATACTTATACATAGGTGGCTTCATTTCATTTAATGGTTTTGAGTCAAATTCCATAAGGTGCGCTTACACTTGAGGTGCACACTCCATTGGGCATTTGGAATCCCCTTTGAGGCATGAGGAGCCCACCTCTCACCGAGGCATTCGTAAACTAAGGTTTGAGGCCCACCTATGTTGGCCTTTATGCATCCTGTAGAATAAATAAAATAGCAGAATAAAAGAACCACCATAATGTCCCTGCTGAATAACAGGTCTCAAGATTACAAAAGCTCCTAGTAGGCACGGTAAATCTTAGGCATCGTGACTTACTACAGGTCTATCTAAGACATGAAAAGGACCTTTGTTGCACCAAATTATCACTTCTATTCAATACAGGCATGAACTTATTTTTCTTGCCTGCTAAGCATGAAGTTATTTTTCTTTTCCATAGTAACACTGTTTTTCAAATAAGGCTCAAAGTGGCACTAAGGAAACTAATAGCCTGATGTTCTAAATATTGTTTTATTGTCATGTTAATTTAATTTTTTTGTTTAACTTAAACCCACGGAGAGTTACTGGGAAGAATATAAGTACTCCCTCCAACCCAAAATACTTGTTCAGTAATCCATTTTAGGATGTCCCACAATGATGTCCCTTTTTTAAAAAATAGAATTCTTAAAATTCTTAAAGTTCTAAGAATACCCTTAATTTAAATTTTCAAAAAACAACTGTGAAAAGAAGAGAAAATAACAATTCTAAATTCTAAATTAAAAGATATTTTTGGTATTTATCTTTAGAAGTGATTAATTTCTTAAAATGCGTGCCTGCCTAATGAAAAGGGAGAAATATTTTGGGATAGAGGAGTAATCAGCTTCAACATGGCAGTTAAACCCTTCAAGTGCCACCGAGAACCAAAATGGAATAACATAGTGCTACTACAGAAAAGAAAAATAACTTGGCGCCATGACGAGAAAAAAGGTAACTTAGTGCTAGGCCGCTACTAGCCTACTAGGAGCCAAGAACTAATTCCAACTCCTATTAAAACAATTAATCAATCATTTACTCAAATTTTGAAATTAGGTGATGCAAGGATAAAATCTTTTGTTTAACATTCGAAAAACCAGTTCTAACAGCCATCATAGATGCTTATCCTTTTGTACATGACATGAGGGAGACACTCATACAGAACAGGAAAAGATGAGGGATCAGAAAGGAAAACGTTGGAACAGAATAGAATTAAGAATGAAAACATGCACAACAACAATTCTTTATTCCTAGCATCATCAACTCAGAAAAGATAGAGTTTGACTCGGACAAACCAGTTGGAAGGAGACATTTACTCAAATGCATACCTCAACGCTTGAATGATACCCTAAATTCGTGATTCTTTTAGGACAAAGCCTTGTCTTTCAAAATTTCAAGCTCTAATTTTTGAGAGCCTTGTATAACTAGAGTATAGTACTTCCTGTTGGAAGTAACATGAATTTTCTAATTTGGTAGATAAGATCATGCATGAGAGCTTAAGGGCATGATTTTACTCTTGCCCCTTTTGTACATGGATGGCACTCCAACGGTATCTCTCTAATGCAATATTTGGATTTTTTTTTTTTTTTGTTTTGGTTTTGGTGTGCATTGCTCATGGGCTTCTTTGGTTTTGAATGTTTCCCTTCCATTGACGGGGTTTTTTCTTGGATCCAAGCATGAAGTGTGAAGGATGTGTTGGTGGCTTGGAGGAGAAAGATGAAGATAGGTTGGACTCGCGATGTCCTTTAGCTATTTTGTGGGCTACTGCCCACTGGTAAGGAGATATATCGATGGGTTTAGGGGGGCAAAGGTTGGCTCCTCAATTATTTCAAGCTCTACTTTTTTGAGGATGTTGTAAGTTGGAGTTTGGTGTTTAAGAGTTCAATCAGAGCTGGCAGGCACAAGTCTTGTTGTATTTGCCCCCTTTTGCAAGTGGGTGGCATCCCCTTGTTCTCCTTGCAATATGTAAGTCTGATTACTTACCCAAAAAAAAAATAGTATATAGATTTAGAATAATACTTGAGCATTTTTATTAGTTCAAAGTTCAAACACACTTTAACAGTGTGAAAGCATTTAATACTAGTTTTCACATACTCCCTAGATGTAATTAGGAATATGGATGAAAAGGAGTATTAGGTAACTCCCAAATACATGCCTACATAGAATAGAAAACTAAATCTAACCTACACATATCCATATTTCCTTATTTGAACTTAGTAATGAAGCCCATAAATAGACCTATGATACTATGATATCCTTTTTAAATATTAGAATATAGCCCACAATCCCTATCTTGGGCATATACCCTTTTTCCTTCAACAGCACAAAGAATTTCTGAAACTTCCCATCGTGTGTGCTTTCAGGACTCCTCGCTCAAATGGACTCAACCTTGTATGCTTGAACTCAATTTCGTGAAACCACATGAGATGTGGCATTAACTTCTTGAGGTAACCAACCATATGAAATTATGGTAAGAGAAATGCTCCCAGGAAGTGTCCAACATGCTCATTTACAGAATCTGCATATGCCATGACATCATCATTGATGTATGCAAAAGGATGCAAATTTGCCTATTATAAGAAGACATGATTCATCAGCCTGATAAGATGTTAGGTGCATCACACAACGGGTTGCTCATGCAAGGGTCCGTTTGTTTATAACTTTATATGCTTTCTTCAACTTATCATCCTTTCTTATCTGATTAAGATAAATCATTTAGGACACTAGAGCTGCTTCATGCAAATCCTCTAATACTCAATGAATGTTATCAAGTTTCACAACAAATTCCCTTAAAGAGCAACAAAGTTGAACATGTTTCCAAGAATGTAGAAGTTAAATTAGGGAAATGCAGCTAGCTAGCTCCATGTAAGACATGAGATTCCCAAAAGAAAAAGGAAATAATAATAGTGATCCAAGAGAAACAGAAGTAGAAAGATGTTGGAGAAGGTAAAACCTGAAAGGGAGAGGTTTAGAATCCCCATGTCTGAGAGACCCGGAAGCAGGAGCAACAAGCTGATTAAGGGTGGCATCAACATCTCTTGCACTGAATTCCTTTATAGAGCTAGAAGAACTAGAAGTTGCCTATCAGGAAAGAATATTGCATTCAACATCAGGTGACTATCACTATTAGCATAGGCTAGTATAGTTGAGACAGACAGACAGACACTCACAGTGGTGGAAGTGGTAGGCCCTGGCCCAGGAGTAGTAGTAGTAGCAGCAGCAGTTGGTTCAAGCAAGGATTTGAGAGAAATAACTTGTTGAATCGCCTGGGATTTGTTCCAAGAAGGCCTTCTCATACCTGCAATTACTAAAGCTTAAACAGTAGACACCAAATAATAAGTTGATTATAATGATACCATTATCATCCTCCATTAATGATTCAGATAGATTGAGGAAGACGACCTTTTTCTTTGAGGTAACGGCGGCAATCTTCGCGGGTGAGCTGGGAAATGTCATCTTCGGTGAGCTCGTGCAAGGGTTTATCTAAGATGGATTTCACGGCGGGGGCGCCGGCGGCGGTCGTCACACCGCTGTTCATTGGGAGTGACTAAGTGTGACTGCAAACTCAGATTTCCGGGGGATTCCTAACCGTAGAGGGAAGAGGGAGACAGGGACAGAGAAAGTGAGAATGAATGAGAGAGTAAAAAGTAGAGGGAGTTGTGGAGTGAGAGTGGGAGTGGGAGGGAGACAGCGCCCCCCAGCGTGTTCTCGTGAGCAGTGAAACCTGAGAGCTTAGATGTCACCCCACACCACTTCACCCTAGGCCGCCAACTGCGAATTTTTCCTTTTTTCCTCTTTTTTTTTCCCTTTCAATAAATATTTCTCTGTTTTTTCCCCCTAATGTCATGGATAATTCATGGATAATTCCAATTTATCAAAATTTATCAGTTTTTGTCTAAATTTACTAAAATTTATCAAAGTTTACTAAAAAGATATCAAACTTTAAAAAATAAAAAAATAATAATATATAGGTGTAAATTTGCCAAAAGTTACCAGAATTTACTAAAAGTTAGTAAAAATTATCAAAAGTTACTTTTACCCAACTGTTTTTTACCCATAAATTTACCCATGAGTATTACTCTTTCAGTTCTTTTTTATCTGTCATTTCCGATTTTCAATGTCAATCTTTAATCAATGACTTCTAATATATAATTTTTATAAACAAAATATAATAATATACTTTTTTTAATAGTATTTTTCATTACAAATTTAATGACATCAATTTTGTATGATGAATTATTATATAAATTAAAATATTCACGATAAAAAATTTTAATACATTTTCCTAAACGACACATAAATACATTCTTACTTTAACCAATTTTCTTAATTTTCAAATTCAAACACAAAACAAATGTCTTTTTCGATTATTTTTCTTAATTTTTAAATTCAATCTTCGTGCGATTGTCACCGCGGTGCCGCCTCAAATTTCATGCGGCAACCATGTCTGCTGAGTTTTTTAGATTAATTTTTTAAAAAATAAAATTTTGTAAATATTATTATTATTATTATTATTATTACTACTACTACTACTATTATCATTATTATTATTATTATTTACAAAATTTTCTTTGAAAAAATTAATCGAAAAAAACTCAACAGACACAGTTGCCACGCAAAATTTGAGGCGGCACCACGGTGAAAGTCGCACAAAGATCGTGGCAACTGCCGCGGCTGAGCCGCGATCGACGTGCGGCAGCCACCATGGTTTCGCCGCAATATTCACGCGGCAACCGTGTCTGCTGAGTTTTTTCGATTAATTTCTTGAATTTTTGTAAATGTTATTATTATTATTATTATTGTTGAGTTATTTGGGATTGAGATAATTAGAGAAGATGAGGGAGAGGAGAGAGAATGACAAGGGTAAAAATATAATTGGGGGGCAACAATAGTAAAAAGGGGGCGACTTATAACAATGCCCTAAAAAAACAATAGTATTAATATCATTATTATAATAACATCATTATTATTATTATTTATTTATTTTTTGGTGGTAACAGTGGTGGGGCAAAGAACCCCAAATTTATTCAAAACTTAAACAACTGCATTACAAAACATATATCTTACGGGCTCACATCTAATCCACATGGAGGAGATGTTGCACCTTGGTAGGAGGTTCATCAAATCAAATTACATTAGGGTTATCATTATCTAGAGTCGATTTTGCAAATTTATCCGCTACTTGGCTTCGCTTCGCGGTAACAAAGAATCACGTCCACCATCCAACCATCCATATTTAGCTAGAGCTTACATTGGGGCACGAGGTTATTCAGGCCCGCATGGTGGTAGACTCCTTGCTTGATTATCATATGATGGGCTACTCTAGAATCCACCTTTAGGTCAAGGTTTTGAATACCCAAGCCCTTTGCAATCTTGAGGTCTTCTACAATCGCATGTATTTTTGCCATTAGTGTCGTTGTAACGCCCAAGAATATCGTGAATCCGCATACCTAATTTCCTGCTGCTCCACGGATCACGCCTCCTGCCCCGCTAATCTTTAGGTTCCTTTCTGCTGCGACATCAATACATAATTGGAATCGTCCCAAACCAATGCAAGATGTGTTCACTGGGATCCCCAAAGAAATATCCACAGACCATGTTCCTTTCTTCTCCATCCATGAAATCTTCATGGACCCGGGCTATGTTGTCCAGTAACCGTTGCCCGAGATTTCTCGGGACTTTATTTTACTGCCCAAAGGTGCGTGGGTTCCTCCATAACCAAACATTCCACAATATGACGGCAAATGCCACCGGATGTTGGTAATCTCTAGAGGCTGGTGTTAATCGACTCCGAAACCGTCCTCGAAACGACCGTCGCAACGCGCAAGTCCGGACCATCGAACCTAACCGTCTCCATCTCATTCCAAATCCTAGCCGCCTTTGGGCATTCTCGACACAAGTGGTTCCAGTCTTCCGCTGATCCACCGCAAACTGTACAGATACAACTATTAGTGAGACTTTTTTTTACTCGGTTTTCTTGTATGAGCAGTTTATCGTGCCAGAGCAACCAAAGGAAAACACAATTTTTTTGTGGCACGTCGAGCCGCCAAATGTTTTTCCATTCCTCGGGGTTTCTTTTACCTCCGGAGCTTGTATAATCTCGAGCGTCGCTTGTACTTGAAACTCCCCAATATGCGTGTTCAACCAAAATAAACTGCTGACCACACCCTCTTTAACTTGCTCGAGCTTGACTATCTTCAGCAGCATGGCGTTTGGTAACTGGGCGGCAAAATCCGCCCATTCCCAGCCAGTGTTGTGGTCCCAGTAGTCGGCCACCATCTTTATGTTTTCCTCTTCAGTGATCATCGATAGAGCTGCGTCAATGAGGGGTTGGGAGTCCGCCCATTTATCGAGCCAAAACCGAGTTGTTTGCTCACCCCCTGATGAAATTATCGTGCCTTTGAAAATGAAAGTTTGAGTGTTTGCCATCCCTTGTCAAATGTTGGAGGCTTTATAATGAGGCGTGAGATCTTCTATTGCCAAAGAAGGAGGATTTTTGCAATACTTTCCACATAGCACTCTCGACCAAAGAGCTTCTTTGTTTGTCATGAGTCTCCAAATAAGCTTTGTTAGGAAGGCCATATTAAGATTACGCGTGGAATATAATCTCAATCCACCTCTTTGTTTAGTTTGAGTAACTAAATCCCATTTTGCAAGGTGTATCTTCCTTTCTCCATTTAAACCTCCCCAAAGATATTTTCTTATTTTTCGATCAATATCATCACGTATTGATCTCATAATCTTCGTCGTTTGCATTTACATAGCCCGGGATTGCATTGATGGTCGATTTAATTAATGTGATTCGACCTGCCAAAGAGAGACGCCGTACTTTCCACCCTGTGAGTCTTGCGTCTACTATATTTAAGAGCCCTTGAAAAGTTACCCGAGTAACCCGTTTGGGGAGAGTAGGAACCCCAAGATATATCTCGATATTATCTGCTTTACTAATATTGAGGGGCCTACAAATAATCTCACGCAAGTCCGATTGTGTATTCGGAGAGAAAAAGACATTAGATTTTCAGAGACTCACGTTCTGCCATGAGATATCACAAAATCTATATAAGCAATTTTTTATGACTTCCGCTTGTTCCCGGGAAGCCTCGACAAAGAGCATGACATCATCGGTGGGCCCCCACGGCTTGTCGGAAAGGCTTTCCACGTTCCACTCCTGACATCAAGATTGATAAGCCGGGTTAGCCGCTCCATGCAGACTACATATAAATACGTGGATAGTGAGTCCCCTTATCTTATTCCTCGAGTGGGTTGAAAGGTTCCAGCAGCTTCTCAATTCCAAAGGATGCTCATACTACATGTCCGAACACAGGTCATTATGGTCTCCACCATTTATCTTGGGAGTTGCATATTAATAAGTGTGTCCTTAAGAATGCATCAGTTAGCTCTATTATAGGCTTTTTCGAGATCGAGTTTGATTGCCATCCACATTGCTTTTCCTTTCTTTCCCCACATGGAGTGGATGATCTCCTGCATGACCACAATGTTGTCCCCAATTTGCCGACTGAGGACGATGCTAGATTGGGTTGGAGATATCAGTTTGGCCATAACCGACTTTAGCCTGTTGACAATGCACTTGGTAATAATTTTGTACACTACATTACACAGCTAATGGGCCTCAGCTGTTCCACCGTTTGTGGATTAGGAACTTCAGGAATGAAGGATGTTTGGGTGCGATTGAGCTGCAATGGGATCTCTCATTTTTCAAAGGCCTCCATAACTAATCGCGTTATCGATTATCCAACCTCCGGCCAAAATTTTTGGAAGAAGATGGCATGGAACCCGTCTGCCCAGTGGTCTTGTTAGGATTCATCGCGAAAAATGCCTTCTTGATTTCCTCTCCAGAGTATGGTCGACAAAGGCCTCTGTTTTATGGGTAGAGTGTAGGAAACATCCGTTCCTTGGAGTTTTGGTTCCATTCCAGTTTCTCACCAAACAACTTGAATTTTGGGTTTTAATTCCGATCCGTACCCATCCTCATAGTTTTCTAATTCTATACCCACTCAATTCCTAAATTCTCACCAAACATGTCCTATGACTATTTTTTGTTGTATTGGTGAAAAAGGGAGATAATCACCCCACTTTGTGATATAGTCATTTTGTATTACAAGCTTGGTCTCTTTTTATGGCACTCCCTCCGGTCAATATTAATTGTCTTGTGACGTTATTAATTTCTCAATATATATATTGTTCTAATATTCGGAAGTACTATTATTATATTCATAAGAAAAAATACTATTAGAATAATATAATGTTATAATTTTTTGATAAAAGATATTATAAGAAATTTTTAGTCAAAAATAACATTTTGAACAATTGATATGGGACATAGGGAGTAGTAATCATCTATGAAGTTGCAAATAGCCGTTTGTTCATGAGAGAAACAGGAATGCCTGTTCCTCTGTTTGTTAATTGAGTATCGTAGCTCAAATCAAAACCCTAACTCATCACTTCCACTCCGCACACGCGCCTACTTCTGCTCTGGGCTGCCTTTCTTTCTCTCAATCTCTACACTCTCATACTCAGGTTTATTTCATTACAAATTCAAACTTTTTTCTATTTTGCTTCAGTTTGTTGTTCTCGTTCCTGTAATTCTCGTTTCTTCCGCTATCCTGTGGTAACTTGTAATTCGTTTCTGAAATGTTAATGGAAGTTTGCTGCGGTTGCTCCCGATTCAAATTAAGCTGAATTCACAAAATTAAGTTCCTGCAAGCACTGTAATTCCTCCATTGATGATTCTCCCCTTTTTTTCACTTGTTGCAGCAGTTCCGTGTGGTCCGTCGATGGAGGTCCAAAGCCTCCGGGCGTCCGAGCTCCGTCTTCTCCGGTGTTCTCTACCTTCTCCTTCCCCGCAGACCAATAGCCTTCAGCCGGAAACTCCTAGCATGGCGCAGTTGGACTCCATTATCAGTCTCATAGAATCCGGTCACTATGTCGATTGTCTCTCATCCGACGCAGCCCGAGACGTTTTTCGCTCTTTTGACTCGTTCAACTCAGTTGAGCCAGCATATTTCTATGCCGGATTGGAGCAGGCTGTGGAGTCTTACTTGATGGATTCTTCCAACTTCCTCCTGGTTGTTTCGCTCGCTGTTGCTGCTTTCCTTGCCTTCATTCAGTGCAATGTCACTGGGTTCGTTTCATACTCCATTCTCCAATTCACCTTTTGGTTAAACCTCATTTCTGGCACTCTAATCATTATGTTCCTTTTTTTTTTGTTTTTGTAGCCCAGTGATTGAACTACCTTCAGTGCCATTGCCGTGGAAAAATGTGAATGATGGCAATGACTGGGAAGCATGGGCGAAAATTCAGTTGATGGCAGCTGGTTCTGATTTACTCGCCAAAATATCTAACTTGCAGGTACTTTTTAGTGCATTCTAAGCTTAAGGCCTCATTGTTTGTCCACTTGATTCTTGGACAATAACAGGGAACCAAATTTTTTATTTTATTTATAAAATGGTTTTATTTTCTTCATTTTGCTTAGAGAAAATTGACTAATGGAAGGTAGATGGAAATTTGACAAGAATACAGTGTGATTGGAAAGAAAATTTGACCTTTTCTAATCTAGATTAGTTAGGTGATTTTTTTTTTCCATATTATTTTCTGAGAATCGAATGAGCATAAAGAAATCAGTGGAGTACACAAATGCAAGTTAGTACCAAGATAAATTTGTTATCATATTCCTACCAAAATGTATAATTTCATTCTAGGGTGACTTTGAAACCTGATTGTTGGAAAAACATAGCATTTGCATTTATAGGTTCGTTTGGTATGATTTAATAAATGGTATAAAGTTTTATGTAATCCTACACGCTAAGAAGCAAGGTGAATGACATCGGACATTGTATGATGCAATACTGTCATACTGACACAATTTTTTTTGAAATGTTGGGATGCTAAATGTAGAGCGGGCTCGTACTAATAAAAGAAAAATAAAAAAGATCATAACTTCTATATTCTATATGTTTTCACTCTTGGGGAGGATTGTGCGTATGAAAGCAATAGCACATTGCTCATAACCTGTGCAGTCTAAATCACAAATAATAAAACAAGATTTCTTTGTGCCATGGGTGTTGGGTGCACTAAGATTTTGTATGTGAATTCAAGCATACTAACGCGTGAAACAACTCCGCTTGGGGAGGATGATCGCAAGACCGAAACTCAAAGGAATTGATGGGGTCCTAGACAAACGGTGGCGCATGTGGTTTATTCGATTCTACATGCAAATCCTTAACAGTTATAGGCTCATTTGCTGAAGGAAAAAAGTTTGGAATTTATATTATATGCTTTATTGCCAACACTAAAATACATCTCACTTAGTTCATCCTTAAAATACACCTTTTGTACCGAACTACACACACAGATACCCATAAAGTACTGGTATCATAATTGTTGTGAGGTGAAAAAAGTGGTTTGACTGACCCCCAAACCTTTCCAATGGTTTTCCCATGGGTGGGCCTCTGTTTGAATTCACACTAGCGCACATGTGTTCTTTATTTTAATTTTTATTTTGAAATTGATGTAAAGCTTGTCATCCTCGCAGTATTTAGTGTTTGCAAAGACTTTGCTCACCAAGTCAAGAGATCTGTTATTCAGTGGCAAAGCACAAACTATGGTGCAAGTTGGAACTATCAATTGGTGGTTGGCCAGACTTCTTCTCATGCAACAACGAATTTTGGATGAGCGCTGCTCTTCTTTGCTTGATTTACTGCAAGTCTTGATTAGTGAAAGTTTAAGCTATTTTGGTGATGTGGAAAAAGTAACAAGTTATTGGAGTGCTTTGTTACATAATGGAGAAGCTTTGACTATTGTCTCGACTCTACGGCTCGAAGCAGGACTGGTTGAACATACGTTTGGGCGTGTTGATCATGCTAGGTAACATTTATCATATGGTGCTTTCATTTTGCAGGCTATCCTACATCTGGCATGTATGTTTAGTTACACTTCTGCAATAAGTTAAAAAATGACCAAGCTGAGCATGATCCTTAGCTACAAGAACCTGCATTCCAATTGATAGTATGAATCATATATTTGGCGAGAATTTATGTGAATCTAATAACTGTCATTTATCTGAATATTAATAACATAATTGTAATTCACAAGCAAGGAATAGTAGACTGGACCCAGATGTCACGCGGACAATCCTTCATACAACACTTTGAAGCTAAGAAATTTATTCTACCATCAACTTCCCAAATAAAGCAACAATTCAAGAAGTACTGGAGGGGTGTTTATACCTCAACACCTAATAAGAAAAGGAGACTACTGTAATATCTTTACATACCTAAAATACTAATATCCTAATCTTAACATGAGTTATGTTTGAAAATATACTATTTTATAGATACCCTTAAATTTAAATCCAAAATACAAATTGAAACAATAACAACCAACCTCAGTATAGTCCCGCTAATGCAGGGGCTAAAGAGATCCAGGTATAGGCAACCTGCCCTTCATGCACAGTAGTGCATGAAGAGGCTAATTCCAGCTGGCGGAAAAAAAACTTTTGAAAAACCTAAAAATAACCATTTTGGAAACCAGAGGGAAAACAACTTAGGAACCGATAGAAGAAGAGAAGCATGGACAAAGAAACGTCATACTTGTATGCTCCAAGCACTTAGTAGTTAGTGCATGAAACATCCCTGGGAAAAAAAAAAAAACCAACTCAAGGAAAGCACAAAAAACACTCAAAAAAGGCAAATCATGGTCCTACCGGTAACCTCTCACCCATTCACCCAGTTACCTTAATCCTAGCCAGCTATGCACCCCTATCCAGTGCCATGTCCTCCACTAACATTATATGCTTCAAATCGGCTGTAATCACCTCTTTCATGGACTTCTTAGGCCTCCCATGCGCACATTGAAAAATCCAAAAAAACAAATTTATCGAAATACAATTATTTCCAAAACCTTGTACATTTATGCAATAAATATAAATATGTTATGTCCTTCCTCTCAAAAGATAAATATGTTATGCTTTCCTTGCTGGATACAATATTTTTCACCTGTTAGAATTAAGTTGGCTGCGACATTTTTTAAAGGAGAACCAAGAGCATGAATTGACAGTTGATCATCGATATTTGGCAGAGATTGGGCTCAGTTTGATGTACGGAGCAAACATTATGGCTTTTCCAGTGAAATGAAGCACTGATGCGTTCAACTAGCCGTCACATTTCATCTCCTTTATAGTAAACTCACTGAGAAGCATAGGCTCCTTTTCTATAAGGTTGACTACCTTGTGTTCAGCATACTCATCTTATTTAACTAGTTTCCACATCAACTTCTATGTCTTTTGCCTCTTGATTTTAGTAGCAGTTCCAGGCCTAGCCAGAGCCTATTCAAACTGCACTGTGTCTTTTGCTTCTGTTTGAGTTCTTTTAGGTTTAAAATAGTGGACAAGGATCTCTGTTTTGACAGTGATTTCATAGCTTTGGAAAAGTGTTTTCTGAGCAAATGTTAACAACAAGATAATATCGCAGTTGACAGTTCAATTTAAAGTGATGTTTAACGTAACCAAATATCCTTAGTTAAAGTTTGACTAACATTGTTTTTTCTTTTTTGATAAATAATCAATTTATATATTCAAATCACAGCAAGGGGATGTCACCCATTTACTTAGTAGGCTTATACAAAAACCCATTCAAGCGCTCAATCTCTCAACAATAATAGCATGAGCAAAATGCAAAAACAATTAATTTTCTACTATCCTTAATTACCACACTCCAAGTATACAACATCCTTAATTTGCTTCTGTAAGCATTATTCAATATAAATATAAGCATTGTTCAATTGGTTATATTTATACTGAATATGTTTACATAAGCAAAGAAGAATTTATTCTTCCACTATAAATTGACTTTCTGATTGAAGTGTAAAAGATAATCTTGGCAATATAACAGGTGACCAAACAAGGGGCAATTTGCATATATCCTCTTTCAGGTTTATGACATTTATAAATTAAACCCTGACCTTTTTAAGTTAATATTTACCTCCCCTGACCTTTTGAACCAATTGAATTTAACAAACTTTCCGGTGAATTTAGCAGCTTTTCCAGTGAAGAAGTGACTTATGATGAAATTTGTTTGCTAAAATTGTCGTCAATTTTAGCAAATAAATGTCATCTCCAATCACACATTCACCAAAAAAGTTGCTAAATTTATCGGAAAGGTTGCTAAATGAAATTGGTTCGAAAGGTCAGGGGAGGTAAATATTAACTCAAAAAGGCTAGGTTTGGAATTATAAATGTCATAAACGTGAACGGGGTATGTGTAAATTTTCCGTATAACAAGTATTAGACATAGAAACATTCGAAATACCCCCAAAGATGTTAGAAATTTTGCTGGTCGGCCTGAAATATGTTTACTTCTCTGATCTTTCTGCTCAATTGTGATCTTGTTGAGGTTTTGGTTCACCCCCAACACTAACTTTACCAATTTGAGAATTTTGGCTCGCTTTTTCACAACCAAATATTCTAATTTTATTTTGAGCTGCCAGTTGTGTCAGATATTGCTACTATTTGTTTTTTTTCTAAATTAGAATTTCTTGTTGCAGATCCTGTGGAGTTTTGAAATCTTATTTTCTTATTCAGCTAACATGAGATGATAATTTCAGGCGGCATTTTGAATCAGCAACATCAGCAGTTGGGCTTGAGCTTTCTGTGACTGGTGCTCTTGGTTTTCGCACTGTCCACCAAGTACATCTCTGAATTGTTTGTTTCTCACAACATATTGAACATTTCAAATTTCTTAGATATGGTTGTCATGAACAAATATAGGTGGAGCCAAAGGTACAGATGGTGCTTGTTGCCAACAGAAGCTCATTGCCGAGTACTAATAGTTCTGCATCGGAAAATCGGAAGGATGCTTCTAGCCTTGAAGCAAATTGGCATCAACATCATGAAGAAATTAAGGAGGTGTCTGACATCCTGATGGCCCCTCGAATCATGGATGAAGCTGCAAACAAAACAGATGGTGTAAATGTGATTCAGAATGATGGAACAGCTGACGCAGAATTGTCAGCGATTCAACAGGCAGTGGTTCTTGCTAAGTGTCTCTTAATAGAAAAGAGTGCTCGACTTGATGAGTTACAAAGTAAGTTTGCATTTTTCTTACATAATTTTTTTCTGTGCTATTTTTCATTTTGGTTTTCAAAATGGTTTATTCTTTGGTTTTTCTAAAGGTTATTTTTTTTGGTCCGCTGGAATTAGCTTCTTCATGCACTCCTATGCATGGGGGAAGACTGTCTACATCTAGATCCCCTTAGACCTCCCGTTAGCGGGAGTGCGGGACTATTCTAGTGGCTCTTTTTTTATTTATTTTTATTTTTTTTATATAATGCTATTTAAACCTTGTTTTGTTGCAAATCATTGCCAAATCTCAAGGATCTGTGTAACATTGAATACTACTAGGTTCCGAAACTCTGCTGTGCACAAGTTATTTTTTCAAATATGTACAAGACAAAAAACGTTCAATTCTTTTTGAGATTGCATGATATATGTTATTCTATACCTCTAAATTTTCAAATAGATACAAGGGTGTCGAAACTATTAAAAAAACACTATGTTGGAGATTAAGGTACAATATTACTTACACGGCGATTAGGTACAATATTAATTTCATGGATCTTGTGGTCAACTCTGGAACAATATATTAAATACATTTACATTGCAACGGCCTGGTTGTAGGACAGGTTGATAATTTAAGCCATAAATAAGGATTGCAGAAAAGCTAAGAGGAACTCAACTGGAGGAGTTTGTGACATTCTTAGAAATGAAATCGTATTTATCAATTAGGAATTCATAGGCTTGTTTGTGAAAAACACGGGGACTGGATTTCGTTTCAGAATTCATATGCTTCCAAGCAATTAGAGTACTAACTTGCAGACTTGTAACCACAACCGAACGTGTCATCGTCAATTGAACAACGATTTCACCCAAAGTCAATGTAAAACTGGTGCTTAACAATATTTAGAAATTTCTGGATAGCTAAGTTCCAAAGTATACAACTATTTCTTTAACGCAAGCATAAACTGGAAAGTACCACTTTTGGATTTTCCCAAATCGATGTTCTAGACGCGGGGCGTTCTTAGGCTGTTGAGTTGTCCCACATCGGCCTTTGACACCCATATTGTGGTGTTTATAATGGCTTGGGTGCCTCAACCTCCTAAGCTAGCTTTTGGGGTTGAATTGGGCTCAAGTCCATTATTTTCACATGGTATCAGAGCCAGTGTCATTGATGTTGGGGCCGCGCCCGCAGTTGTCTGCGCCTCGTGGTGAGGGGGGCGTGTTGAATTGTCCCACATCGGCCTTTGACACCCATATTGTGGTGTTTATAATGGCTTGGGTGCCTCAACCTCCTAAGCTAGCTTTTGGGGTTGAATTGGGCTCAAGTCCATTATTTTCACATATATGTCATGCCGAAAGAGTAGTTGGAAGCTTCTTTTATGGCTGCAATTGTCGTAAAAGAAAACATCCCAAGGTTGTACAACATGCAGGAAGCAACCAACTTTCTGCATGACTCTAGCTCCTTTGCTCTTTATGTATGTTTACCATTCATTTTACCTATGCATACCCTGCTGCTTTTGACTCTGGAGATTAAACTCTAACATGAGGATATGACACTTGAATATTTGAAATTTGGCTGAAAATCTACCAAATTTCTTGAAAGTAGTTGAGTTCCAAAATTGGGATAACTTCTAGTAACTTTGCTTCATTTTTCAGCTTGCTGAAGTTCATCTCTTCTGTGACTCTGTGAGATGTTTATTCTTGTTTCATACTATTTTAAAGTGTGTTTTTGGCTTGCACTTGGATCTTTGTCGATGCTAGTTTTAATTTTGGATTTTTGGCATGACTCCACATGTAATTTTGGTGCTTTGACTTATGATTAGGACGTCTTGTTTATGTTGTTTTGTTTATTTTAACGTTGATGTTTAATGAGTTCAAGTGTTCATGTTTGCTTCTTTGCTAAGTCGTACTTTTTTGGTTCAGGATGGGAGATGGCTCCATACATAGAAGCCATTGATTCTCAGCTGTCATCCTACTTCAGTGTAAGTTTAACATTACATGGGATGGATTTGTCGTTCTTCTTGTCAATTCTTCAACAGGTCTATTATGTAGTCTCACTATTGTTTAAGGCCTTGAACATCAGGCCCTAGTTGACGGCATAGTCATAATAGCAGAGGTTGGGTTCCCCCTGGGCCTTAAGTCCTTTTTGTTGCTCTAAGGGGCGGTGTTTGATTTTGAGATGTTTTGTTTACAGCTACAACGATAACTACCCATGTGGGTTTCTATGGGAAATCTCGATGTTCAAATCTCGATGTTTGATTTATTATAGCTTAGATACTTGCTTTATTGGTTTCAAGTCCAAATGAGGTCGTCTGGATTCGTACAACTATATGATGGGTGTAAGCTATGCTACTTTTTTGATGTATCTCTATTTATATTCATGATGATTCTTCCAAACCATTTCCTTTTGTTCATTCTTCAGCATAGGGTTCTCCTTTATGTCTCGTGTGTGATAGCTCTGCTTTACAATTTCTGTATCATGGTTATGTGATTACTGAGTCTAATAATGCGATTGATTTCCCAGATTAGGTGTTCCTGTAACATCTTGCGTATTAGGTGGGAGTCTACTCGTAGCCGGACTAAAGAGCGTGCTTTACTGATGATGGATAAAGTGGTAAATGGTCATATTTCTGATGCTGAAAGATTTTACTTTCCAGAATAGCAATGACCCCCCCCCTTCCTTTTGGGTTGCCTCATTGAGTATGTGATCAGTTCATAATAGTTATAACCAAAGGAAAAACATTGTTTCATGATTGTTGTGTTCATGTTGTTACATTGTCACATTGCTTGTTATTTCTATTGTTTTGGTGTGTTCCTTCCTTTCAGTCGCTGCTTGAAGGGATAGGACCCGTTGTTAATGCCTGCTTCCTATTCCATGCGCATTGTTTCAGGTACAGGATCTTTATGAACCATCACCCCAAGTGTCGGAGAGGATTCATTGCTGTTTTGGGGTTTATATCCCAGCTGTGCCTGTTCTAAGAAAGTATGTATTCTTTATTCTCAAGCCCTGAGATTCAGACTAACAGCAGCCAGGATTGTCTGTAATTTTATCGGAAGTATCTTCTCTTAATTTCTGTTTCAGAGACCATCTGATTTGATGCATATTGGCCCCTGTTTTTCTCTTTTTTCTTCTCTCCCTTCTCCGGGACGTGTACATCCAAATGTTCGCTACTTGTTAATTTTCTTTAATTTGTGTTCTTTTTCCCCTACAGGGAATACAGTGAGCTTCTTGTCAGTCGTGGTTTGGTAGGGGAGGCTCTCATAATCTTTGAAGAGCTGGAACTGTGGGATAATCTGATCTACTGCTACCGGTATGAAAACAATAGGCAACTCTGACTAGGTTATTGCCGTTTTGGCTTACTGACTTTGCTTTCTGAGCCAATCAGAGTTATGATGCAAATGTGTATATTGCAGTTTATTAGAGAAGAAAGCAGCAGCAGTTGAATTGATCAAAACACGGCTGTTGGAAACACCTAATGATCCAAGGCTGTGGTATGTCATTTGTCGGGTTTTGTAGGTTTCCAATTGCTATAATGTGGTGTTCACTGTTCAGTAAACGGTTTGGGCTTTTATTTAAAAAATGCCTTGTTTGTTCACTACTGAGTAATCAGTTTTATGTTTTCATTTTACCCTCTGAGAGACTCTATATTCTAATAATTTCTGAAGTACCCTTATTCACTATTCACCCCTTATCTGCGGAAACATGTTTATTAATTTTTTACAGTTAATGAAGAATAGAATAGAGAAAAAAGAACAGGGTTATGTGCTCATGGCTCAGTTAACTTTAGACTGCTGTAGAATCTGGGTATCTTGTTGACAGCACCACCCCCTTCCCATGCACAGTGGAAAAAACTTTGTGCCACTTTTGACAGAATTAGCCATCTTATAGGATTGGGTTCTGGATCCAGGAGTTTAGGCTATGTGTGTTTTTTTTTTATATAATTTATTTGAAGAAAAGTTTTTCAAAATTGGGAAGTTGGCTCACCCACTAGGCCCCCTCTATAGGGTGTAAACACAGCAGGTTGGGGGGGGGGGGGGTAGTTACAACATCATAAGGCCCATAAGGGACCTCAGGAACACCAACTATTCCCACCAAGGAAATTGTGGCCACCAGGACTCGAACCCTGGTGGGGAGGATAAACCTCCTACTCCCATTCCACTTGATCTACAAGCTCTTTTTTATTTTTTGTTTTTTTACACACGACATGTGCGCATGTGCATCTCTATCTATTTATATGTATATGTATATGTATATGTATATGTATATGTATATGTATATGTATATGTATATGTATATGTATATGTATATGTATATGTATATGTATATGTATATGTATATGTATATGTATATGTATATGTATATGTATATGTATGTGTGTCGCGCACGTGTGTGTGTGCATGTATATATGTACATGCACATATGTATGTTATAGCGTCCATAATACACATTTGTGTGTGTATTTATACGTGTGTGTGTGTGTGTGTGCGCACGTGTGTATCACAGACGCTATAACATACACACGTGCATGCTTGCGTGTACACACACACACACACACGTATAAACACACACACACACACGTGTGTGCATGTCTATATACATTCTGCTGATTGCCAGGAACTTATACTGATGATCTGACATTTCCCCCCAAATGTTCATCTCTCTAAATACTGCTCTTGTGGCACTTTCTGACTCTTTCTATATTAAAAGCATGAACATCTTAGGTAATCCCTTTTAATATGCATGTTTGGCAGGTGTTCATTGGGAGATGTGACAAATGATGACGCATGCTATGAGAAAGCTCTGGAGGTTTCAAACAATAGGTCTGCACGTGCTAAGGTGCTTTCTCAGCTCTGGATGTTGTTTACAGTTATAGATGTTGTGACATTTTTTTTTGTGGTGTTGATCATTCTTGACCACGTTCAATAGTGTTTTTCCTGGGAGTTTGTTGTTGTCATAATGGTTTTGATAATTCTTGCTTGCTTAGATTTCTGGTTGAGTGCATTACAGGGATGGCTCTGTTTCCTATTTAGTGACTTGCTTTTGGTTATGAATAAAATTATTAGTTGTGTTTTTAGGATAATTTCGTTTCTTTTAACGACTGCTTCCTGCTCAATGTATTGTTGTGAGGTTCTTGTACCGAAATGTAAACAGTTGAGCTTTGTCCAACGCCTGGTCAGCTGGCACAGCGTTTAGTAAACTTATAATCTTTATATTACTCATTCTGTTGCTATTTGGATGAGTTTATGGGTGACATTTCTCATGTTTGTTGGCAGAGGTCTCTCGCTCGTAGTGCATATAACAGGGGGCAGTATGAAAGGTCTAAAGCTCTATGGTATGTTGTGCAACAGTTTAAGCTAGCATGTTACTCCCTATCCCAACAACTTGTCAATTTTTGGAAAAGTACATATATGATGTCCTATGTTACTCCAACTCGGCACTTTGCCCAGCCTTGTCGACACGACATGACACGGACACCGATACATAATACAGGTCGGAGCCCGCAAGGGGCAAACAGACATGACATGGTTGAAGAATTCAGTATGTGTTTCTCCTCTTTCGATTTGCAGAGGTTGATACTATAGAAATGGAGAACATGCCTGGGGGGAAAGTTATCTTCATGCAAAGCTAGCATCATATCAATCACCATCTTCTCTGCATTTTTCTTCATGTCCTGAACTCTCTTTCTCTCTCTCTCATCAGTGATACAGCAGCTAGGGTTGCCGCCTCTCACTAGGGGTGTTTTACCCTTTTATAATTGACGCCACTTAAAAAAAGTCAGCTGGGCCATTTATTTTTAAAAGTTTGAAGTGCGCGCACAACAAGGGGCATTTGTTGGGGCTTAGGTTGAAGCCCGCACTTATGTTTCCTACAAATGCTTACTCATAATCTATTGTGTTGTTTTTCTTTTTAAACTTTTGTATGATTAAATTTAAAGACTCATTTTTCAATGAATCCATGAAGTCGAAAATTTTACTGAAACAAAGTAGTCGCGTCCCTGTACCAGTATCCAACTTTTGGACAAGGTTCCAGTGTCCTACAATTGATTCCAAAGCGAGTCTGAGTAACATAGATGACATCTTTCAAATGAAAAATTACTTTCCCTTCTCTGGAAATATATTTTGACATTACTTACTGGACATCTGTTAAAGATATCATTGTCAAGTTTTTGGGATGGAGGAAGCACTGATTTTGTTTGTAACTAAGACATGGTTTGGGCTGTAGATGCCCGATATTTCTTCGCTCTCTACAACTGCCAGTACTATCTTTGCCGCAGGGAATCTGCAATGGCATTGAATTCGCTTTATCCAGATGGATGGTTTGCTTTGGGTGCTGCTGCATTGAAGGTAATTTGTGGTTTACTTCTGATTCATGTAGTCTTAGTTTGTCCCCTCTGTCCTTTTATAGCAAACCTGTGGCTGTTGTAAATAAGGAATCTCATGTGTTTCACATTTGTTTGTGAGTTGTGTGTGTTCGTCATGATTCAGTTTTAGAGTTGTGCAGGCTAGGGATATCGACAAGGCATTAGATGGTTTCACCCGTGCAATTCAACTTGATCCTGACAATGGAGAAGCCTGGAACAATATTGCTTGTTTGTAAGGACTTGTTTAAACTATTCTTTTGATTTATTCAGTAGTTTCCATATATTGACCCTTGTCTGTCTTGATTTCCTTTCTCTTCCCTCCTAAATTCGCCCTTTCGTGTGATCTACTTTGAATTCATTCTTTACAAGTTGCAAACAACAGCATTTGGTGATGGGCTTGTATCTTTGCAGGCATATGATAAGAAAGAAAAATGAGGAGGCTTTCATTGCATTCAAGGAAGCATTGAAATACAAGTTTGTCATCCATGTCTTTTTCTCAATCCCCCCATCCAAAAGGAAATACTGAGAACCCAACACCCCCAAAAAGCAGCCTTTTGTGCAAGCATGTCTATTATTGTGTTTCTTTGCTGTTGCACTAAATTGCCTGCATTATGTATATATATTTTCCGCAGACGAAATAGCTGGCAAATGTGGGAGAATTATAGTGAAGTAGCAGTTGATGTTGGCAACTTTTCTCAGGTCGGTTGAGCTATAGGAGAGTTTATGATATACCTTAATATTGACCTATTGAGATACTATAATGCATTGTCCTGAATATTGTACGAAAAAGCTTGGAAGGAGTCTGAACCCCCCCCCCCCCCCCCACAACACTCACAAAAAAAAAAGGAAGATAATGTAATACTGCCTTAAAAAGAAAACAAAATCTATACTGGACCCCTGCATTGCAGTAGTCGTGATTATATATACAATTAAGTCACCTAGTTGGCTCTGGGTTTCTGGCTGCTATCAATTTTCAACAAGCAAACTACGTTGTATACCCAGGATTCTGTGGTTGAAATTTTTGTTCATCTTTTTTTTATCCCGCAGGCTATAGAAGCAACAAAGATGGTGTTAGAGCTTAGTGGAAATAAAAGATATGATCGAGAATTGTTGGGGAGAATAATGCAAGAAATGGAAAGGAGGCTTTCATCTCAAAATTCTTCCATTTCATCAAATGATAAATCCGTTTCCCGGTCTGATTCGGCAGATTTACGCGAAACAGAACGCTTGATGGAGTTATTTGGGAAAGTTCTCCAGCAGGTAAGTGTGATTCTTTTTTCGATCTATCATCCATTCCCAAGTACATCCCCCCAAGAGCATGAGTTGCATGATGTACTGCTGTACTTGACCCCTGTGCTGTGAGTGTGACCCTTCTATTGGAGTCTTTTTTAGTAATTTGTGCTACTATTGAGGTTTGTTTTCTGGTTGGTTTCGGCTACATTGTGTAAACCCTCCCGCTCCATTTTCAGTTATTGTTTATGATATCTTTTTTCCCCTTTCAATTAAATAGAAAGAGAAGAGGTAAGCTAAAAGTTATGTAAATGGAGGGAAGGATACATTGTAGGAGTGGTATAGTGCCCTCATGGAGAAAGGATAGCAATCGGCAAGTACAAATCTCTGTGAGAGCCAAAAAGCCTTGTCCCAGTTGTAGCATAATGGAAGCCTTATAAACCATGGTATACGAAAGATGATGAAAGAGACTCCTTGTTGAGAATGTGCATCACCCAGCTAAGTACTAAAAGTTATTAGAAGTGATGTTGCTCAAACTCGAGTGATGGGTGTCAGCACCAGTATATATCCATGTTTATGACTCAAATTCGAGGAAAACATAGGACATGGAAACTTTATGCTAAAATTAGATGCAGCTATGGGACACGACTATCTTTTTTAAAATGTTATTTTCCATAAGTTCTTCCCAATTATCTCCAATAAATATTAATTTGTCTGTAACATCTAAATTTCAATTTGAATGCTTTGGTAGTGGACAAGTTTGAAAAAGGGCAGAGACATACATGATTGGTTCTAAGTGACAACCCCATTGTATGTTACTCCCTCCGTCCCAAATTAATTGACACTTTCACTAAATTTTGACCGTTCATTACTCACAAATTACAATAAATTACAATATAAAATTACCGTCATTAGAAAGATACTCTACTAAAAATTACAATGGAGATAATTTCATATTATAACTCATTGTAATTTATGAATAATTAACGATTAAAATTTCGACAAAATGTCAATTAGTTTGGTCAATTGTAGTCGCTGGATGAGCCCATTGTTAAACGTGGTAAAATACTGATCCACATGTGGTTTTCAACTTCTCATTGAAATGTCCTATGCTTGACTTTGTGCTTGTAGACCATAGCACCGATTTAATCTTGCTACACATGGTGGTTGTTGAATCTTGGCAATATCGGTAATCTTGACAGGGCTTTTATTTCCCGAAGTTGTTTTGATTGTTCAAGTCAAAGAGAACTAGGGAAGTAGTGGGTCTAAAGAGAAAGGATACTTTGCCAATAAGGTTTTGTGTAATAAAACCATAGGAGAAAGTAAATTACATCGTCGTCTGCAACAAGTAAATATGTTTCTCCATTTAAGCAGACTCCACAAGGTGCTCTAGATAAAAGCTTAGATTTCTAACCTGGCAATCTCTTGTTAAACCTTTATACTATAGGATCCCACACTGCTAGGTTCTTACAGGATGCCCCAGATGAAGACCGAGATAATAAATAGGGATATGGTCCACTCCACAGCCAAAAAAACCAGGCGAGCTGCTGAATGTGACGAACCTCACCTACAGGAATGGGTGATTATTTTGAGAGGTCTACACTTGGCCTCGACATAGCTTCAAAGAGAAGAATAATGTATCTAACCCAAACTGTTGTAGTCGAGATTACAAAAAACTAAGGTATCTTCAGCAACAAGCTGATGGCAGACTAAGAAATCTCTATTAGTGGGATTTCTAATAAGACACCCTTCTAAGCCTACCCAACTCGACAGCTGCGTTTACCAATTTTCCAATGGTCTCCATCACCAAAATGAATAATGATGGTGACAGTGGATCACTCGGTCGTAATCCTATGTGACTTGAGAAAAAACCGAACGTTGCACCATTAATCCACAGTTAGATTAAAAAAAGAGCATGAAGCGCTAAAAAGCGCAAAGGCTTCTGGGGCTTGGGGCGCGAGCTCTGAAGCGTGGGCGCGTGCTTTTTGTACGCGGGGTGCAACATTAGAAACCCAGAAAAAATAGAAAAGGAAGTTTGAGTATTAATAAACAAAAAAAGAAGATAGAGATGCGATTAAAAAAGAAGTCCACCAAGGAAGAAAAAAAGAGAAGAAAGGACCTCGGAAGAGAAAGAAATAGAAAAGGCAGAGAAAGCTAGCAAGAGAAGTTAGAAAGAGAAAGAGGAGAGAGGAAGAGAGTAGAAGAGGACAAAAATAGACTTGTCTGGAGGCGAGAGGATGCAACAACTTAGGCTTGCAAAAAGCCCATGAGCTTTGCGCCCTCGCTTCGTTAAAAAGTGCAAAAAAGCCAAAAAAGGTCGGGTTTCTGTACGGGGTTGGGCTTTAATGTGAAAAATGCATGGGGGTGTGCCCCGGGCGTGCTTTTTCAAGCATTGAAAACCTCACATTGGAAATACTGAAGCACAAACACTAATTTAGCCTCGCATGTCCGTGTCGGACACGTATCTGACACCGACACTCTCGGACACTCCTTGGACACGTGTCAGACACGCGAAAAAAGGTGTCCTTTAAATAATTATCAAAATAAACCTCTGACACTTGGAGGATTCATGGTGGACACGCGAATCCTAACCTTCAGACACTTCTGAATCATTGATGGGCATCCCATTTTCGGCTAGCCTACCTCTAGAGACATTCTCGGCTTTGATATCCTTTTTTCAATGCATCATTGTTCTTGCTTGTTGCTTTACCATCTTACACATACCTTTGTTCCTCTGTCACATAACTTTGTCCCTTGTCCATTATTTTATTAGATTGTATGTTTTAGATATAGTTTTACAATTCAGAGACCATTAGAGAAAATGTATTTATTAACAAACATTTTTAAAATATAATTTGATATTTTATGAAGTACTATGTAAAATTAGGGTTACGTGTCAGACTACGTGCTGTCCTAATTTTTTTCAAAAATTGTGAGTCCCCTTGTCCGTGTCGTCTTGTATCCTTGTCTCGTGTACAAGTCTATGCTTCTTTGGAAATACAAAATGACACCCAATTTCTCCACGTTTGTGTTAAGCCCATCTTTTCGAGAATGACCAAGAGAAAGCTCCAAGAAACATGATTATATGTCTTCTCGATACCGAGCTTCATAGAAGGCTTTGGTGACCAAACTTGATGTAGACGTCTATGCATTCATTAGCAATTACATATGCATCTAGAATTTGTCGCCCTTGAATGAAAGCATGCTGGTTGGGACTAACCAATTTACCTTCCACCTTCCACAACCTCCATGCTAGAACTCTGGCAAGAATTTTACACACTTCCCGCCAAGCTAATTGGCTGAAAGTTCTTGTTGCCATTCACTTTGGGAATCAAGGTGATAAAATAGCATTCAAACTTTTCTCAAAAGCACTATTGCCATGAAAGTCTGGAAAAAGGCCCATATTATCGTCCTTTACAGTACACCAAAAATGCTGAAAGAATGCAATGTTAAAACCATTGTGTCCTGGAGTGTTCTCATTCTATAGTTGAACAATTGCCTTGGTTGCTTCTTCCTCCGATAACTCTCTAACCAAAATTTCCTCATCCTCCGAGCTAATATAATCGTAGGATATTCCCTCAAGAAAAGGTTTGAAAGGCTCCTCCTCATGATAGAGATTGGCATAGAGCTGAACAATGGCACTTTGTCTATGATGCATCGAAGTACGGGACACTGTCGACAGAAATGCCTAGGATGGTATTAAACTTTCTTCTACTATTAGCCACTTGATGGAATAATTCGGTATTATGATCACTATCAACAGACTGGGAAATTCGGCTGTTGGAGACATCCAATGACATGACTTTAGGGCTAGCCCTCACGGGGCCAAAAAACCATAGGCTTCACCACCTGTTGACCTCGTGAAAGTTGTTGATGTGGAGCTTATAAAGATGAAATCCTGTGATTAGTCCTGCATGGGACTATATTCAACATTAGGCAAAGCCATTTGTACTTCTGGTGGCTTGGTTTTTTAGAGGTGTTTGGTTCTTGGACTCTACAAAATTGCTTCTTGGACTCTATAAATGCGAACCCAAATTCCTGAAGCAAGATAATTGGTGTTGAACCCCATATTTTTGCTTTGTAACAACAAAATATGACCCCCACCTCTTTTCACAGGCCTGGGGGAAGTGAAGAACCAAATAAAAATTCAATTTTGAATTCACTGTAGAAAATGGTCTTAACTATTTTAGATGGATCTTTCCTATTTACTATTTTGAATTTGCTCCTCCAAAACCAGAATTATCTTTGATGTAAATAAGGGAGTTAGCTCGCTTAATCAACTGTGGTGCGAGCAGAAGACAGTGGATCATATCATTTATTGATGACAAAATCAATTCCAACAAATCTACTACTCTTTTAGGCCGTGTAACTAGTATATTGAGTGGACTCTGGCTTATCCACGGGGCATGAGATATGCTTTAAAGTTGTCATTTATGTTGTTGGACTTTCTTGAGCTTTGTTTGTTCTGGTTTGATTCACAATGAGCTGCTTATCTGTTTATTTCTCTTTGTTGCAAGACGATAAATGAAAATGGTGAATTCTTTTCTGGCAGATTGTTCGGAGTATTGGAGATGGTGATGTGTGGGGCTTATATGCACGGTGGCATAAATTAAAGGGAGACCTGGTAATGGCTTCAGAGGCCCTACTAAAGCAAGTTAGATCCTACCAGGTACATCTATGCTTTCCAACATAACTCTTAGCTGGTAACTAGGAGTAATGCTACCTCAAAAATGCCTTGTTTTTCTTTCCAACATAACTCTTAGCTTAAGCTTTGCCCATTACCCAATAAGTACTGATCTCCGACCCTTGCCCCCCCCCCCCCCTTCCTGTCCCCAAAAATCACCATACACCCCTCATAAGAAACATGCATTTTTCCAACTTAAGGGATCTAACATTAGTGTTCAAACGATTTATCGACCAATTGTTTTATCAATTCAATCAATGGAGCTGGGAATTGGGACCATAGTTACCAGCAACGCTACCCCTGTGGGTGTGCTTATGAGAGGAGACGGAGAGGAAGAGTGGAAAAAAATTGACCGTGTTTGACTATAATGTGGTTTAAATAAATGAAAAAAAAAATCAGAGAAAAGAAGGATGGGAAGTAGCATATTTGGTTTTTAGGAGTGTTGGCCTTGGACAGATGTGAACATAATACTTCCTATATGACCATCATTTTCTCTTTTTCTTGTTTTTAATGAACTTTAAACTTGCTTCTCAAACTTAAAACTAATATAATTGTTAAAGTTTTCTAGTACATATTAAATCATTTGGTAAATTGTAATATCTTACTAATTTACAATAAAGTGGAGAATAGTCTAAGAAAAGTAAAGGTTAAAGTTTACAAGTATCTTACTAATTTAGTGCTTACATTACTTTTGGAAGTACGTACTCCTGTGATATAGGCTTCATTGTCAGCTGTGTTCTTGCATGTGGCTTTCTGTAGGCTATCTTATTTTCTTTTGCCCCCCCCCCCCCCCCAAACACAAAAGGGCGTGGAAAAGCTTGGACAGTGTTGCCTAACCACTGTTCTTCCTTCCCTATCCCCCTGCCTCCTGGATTACTTTCTGACTGTATCAATAGTTTTGCTTTATTTTAATTATTTTTCTGCACTGCTCACCACTCATTCTATTTCAGGGATCTGAGGTTTGGAAAGACATTGCTCGGTTTAGAAAGTATGCCAATTCATCCTTGGAGCTATGTAAGATATACATGCAAATATCATCTTCAACTGGAGGACTTGGGGAGCTTCGCGCTGCTGAAATGCACCTTCGTAACACAATCAAACAGGCAAGATTACAGCTCTTATGTAGTAAAGGAAAAACTAATAATATGGGAATGACCCCACCCCCTTCCCAGAAAAAGGAGGGGAAGTTTTTGTTTCATTCAACCTCCCCAACAAAAAAAAAAAAAAAAACTCAATTTCATTAACAGAAAAAGAAAACATTTCCATCCAAGGCAGCAAAAAGAGACTTAATCTATATGGTTTGCAGGCTAGTGCATTTTCTGAAACTGAAGAGTACAGCAATCTTCAAGCTTGCCTTAATGAAGTTGAGACTCAAGTTCAATCAAAGTCATTGCCAACTTAGATGTGCTTTGATATCTGCTGGTTTTTTTTCCGAGGTACCTATCATTCACCGACTTGTGGATCATCATATAAGTCACTTTTCACTGTGTACAATTGAATCACAAACTGAAATCCTTAAGATTGTGAAACATTTGTGCAAGTGGTTTGGTACTTTAGATGGCTCGACCTGTGAAAAGTGTTCAAAGAAATACCTCTATGAGCTTAAACATGATTGTCTAAGTTGATATCTTGCATCTTCAGTCCTGAACTTTTGATTGCCCCGGAAATCAAACGGATCGAATAGAATAGCTATTATCCTAACGCTGGAATTTAAATTCATACTACATCCGGATGACACCAATTATCCACACAGAAGAGCTATTTTCCCGAGAGTTACCTAGTTACTGCAAGCCACTGGCTTTAATTAAAAGATGCTCTTTAGACTTAACAATGTGTGGCTTGATAGTAGTCACTCAAGTTCAATCAGTTTTGGAGGATAAATTCTGTAAGGCAAAATCTTTTCCTTGGCAATTGTCATGTTTGTCCTGAATTTCACTGCTACAAGTATGGAATAATCCATGTATTTGGACATTTTCCTTCAAAATTCCACAAGACAATATTATTGTATTTAGTTATTTAACATAATATCACTAGTTGAAGGTAATTCTCTGAAAATTTAAAAAGTTAAATGGATTATGGGAGTGTGTGACTTGAACTATTGTGGATTTATGGGTAAAAAAAGAGGATCACCTTTTGCGGCTCAAACTGCAGTGGGAAACGCTACTCGTACAGTGGTAGAGCAAGGTATGCAACGAGCAGAAGTCATGATTAAGGACATGCTATTTGTAGAAGTGGTATACATACTATTAAGTATGTCATTAGTAGTTGAGTGCTCTTTGTTGTTTGGATCTTGACCGAGTTTGAGCTTCCCAAGCTCTATGCTGTTGGGAAACTCTGCAAGGGTCTTACCACTCTCTTGATTTACTATATTTGAGTCTTTGGATTACGTTGGGATTATATTCCGAGCTGAGGATTTGTGCTTGTGGGCTAGGGTGAATATTGCAGACCAGCGGATCTGGTAGTCGACCTAGAAAAAGAATCAAAGATTTTTGTTTGGATTTTAAATTAGTCAAAACCTTAAACTCAATTTGAACATTGATAAACTAAGTTTGTCTAAAAGTTAAGTAGAATCCAGCTTTTCCATCCCAGTTGAAGCCGAACCGGAAAAGGCGGAAAATTATGGCATCTCACAGCATAATGAATCTAAACATTTGTGAAATAATGGAGGTTGAGCCCAATTCAACCCAAAAGCTAGCTTAGGAGGTTGAGGCACCCAAGCCATTATAAACACCACAATATGGGTGTCAAAGGCCGATGTGGGACAACTCAACATGCCCCCTCACCACGAGGTGCAGACAACTGCGGGCGCGGCCCCAACATCAATGACCCTGGCTCTGATACCATGTGAAATAATGGACTTGAGCCCAATTCAACCCCAAAAGCTAGCTTTTGGGGTTGAATTGGGCTCAAGTCCATTATTTCACAACATTCCACGTATGCTATTCATCTTTTTTAGTTTTAGAAATAATCATTGCTCCCATTCCAAGATCTGGTCATTTTGTGGCTGTACTTTATGTATTTGATTATGCATAGACATAAAGCTTCCTCTATCTTTTGGGATTTTCATAGGATTTCTTCCTTGAGCTTTTGCTGGTTGCTTGGTCATAGAAACCCAGAACTAGTGTCTTCCGTAATTGGGACTTTTGCTGATTGTCAGACTGATAAACAATTTTATCTTCCTTTTGAGGCATTTTGCGCTGATGGATTAGAGTTAGAACGCCTCGATCTATGTGATATTCCATCCATGCCCCGAGACTGATATTCCACCCAATCTAGCTCTGACATTCGATCTAATTCGATCTGACATTCTAACTCTGATCAGAGTTAGAATGTCAGATCGAATTTTCCATGTTGAAAATTGTTCAGATTCTGTTCTGATGTTTATGCATCCAATCTGAAACTATATTCTTAATTCTGTTGGTCATGCCCCTTCCACTTGAACTAAATGCCGTGTTGAAGTTTTCCACTTTTATCTATGTGATTTGCTTGGGTTAATAACATTGAGGTTGTATCCCTTGTCTTTTCTTTATATTTTTACTAGTTCATCTGGTAATCTTTTGAATAATAATGTTAATGTGAAATCCTTGTTCCCTTTGCCGAATGACAGATGATCATGTTTTGTTAGTTTACAGTACTAAAACGAAAGAACCTGAGGCAACTTAATCAGTGGGGACATTATCATTTTCAGTAGTCAATGATGGAGCTGGTTTTATGTGGTTTGAACAGAGAGCTTGAGTGCTGCAAAGCATTGGATGCCTTTCAAACTTTGTAAGCTGTGGTGATCAGTTATAGGCTTATAGCTGATGGGGTGCAGCATATTTGGTGGTAGTCGTCGACATCATGGGTAGCATCAGCTGTATGATGCCATGCCTTCACATTAACAAACTGATGAAGAATACCAATCTCACCACTGCTTGCTATGTATTTTGAGATGATTATAAACCCATTCTTTCATGTGTTTTTGTTCACAGGGGATACCCATAGATGTGCCATTGAAATAGATTCTAGCTGTCAAATTTTCCTCATTAGGTGTTTCATTTTTAAATTTTATTAATCCTTTTTCATTTTGTATTAATTAATTAATGACTAAATTAAGACATCATGCTATACTCTCCTGACTCTTATTTTTCTTTTATCAGCTGAAGAACTCCCTTTTCTATCTAGGGGGACATTGATAGTTATGGAAAATGTTTGATCTTTATTTACTCGAATTTGTCCGCAAGATTAAGTTTTGAGTTCCTTATCCAAAATTATGTCCATACATAATACCGTTTTTTTTCCTACATTAGTGAATTTAATTTTGATTCGGTTAACACGAAAATAATGTACGATACAAATAGGGTTTTTAGATGTTGATACTTGATATATTGTATTTTACTTAGGAACATTGGATAGTAGTGTACTGAATCTTTCTCCTAAGACAATAATATACTATATTTTAGAGGGTGTTGGACAACAATGTACCTGAAACTGATTTTGACGGTGGTAGACTCATATGCAAAGAAAGAAAAAGTTACGGAAGACTAAATGAATGTCATGTCTGCCCCATGTTGTCACACATTAAACAGTCACTAAACCTGTTTACCTAGTGGATTAGCAGGACATTTACTATCTGTTCTTGATCCACTGCAGTGTTCGAGTAGATAATCTTATTTTATTTCAAATCATAGTAATATAATAAAATATTAATTCTATTTTTGAATCATTTATTTCTTGAAATTTCTTTAATTTTTATTTCTACACATGTCTTTTTTTAGGAGGTCTATAATTATTATGTGGCATAGGGGTTAAGTCTTGCACAAAACTTAATAGTATACCACTTCTACGAATATCCCGTAATACTGCATCCCTTTCGAGGCCGGGACCTTTAATTATGTGGTATGACTAGTTAGATCTGCTTTGATTGGTTACCTAAGACATCGATTGAGCAAGTCAAAAGCAGTATGACAAAGATTCATATACTTTCGAAAACATAATAATTACTAAATTTCCATACACTAGCTTGAAGAAGTGTTTACTCAAAGAAAGAAAAAGAAAAGAAAAACTTAGGGAAATGGGCTAAGTCTACAAGAAAAATCAAAGCAAATGAAAATGAGAGAAGAAATGAGAGAAAAGGGTAAAAAAATAGGAGATATATGTAACTCATAATCTAACGCTAGTTCTCATAACACACAACCCTTGTTTTTTTAATATATCTCTTTGAGCATCCACTCACTCTTTGACTCTCCCTCACTAATCATCACCTTGTCACCTAACCATCGTTGAAATAAATACCCCAATGTTATCTTGTGTAAAGGACTTTTGCTCATTATGGTTATGAATAAAATGCTGAAGTTAATTGCTCTCATTTCCCCCTAAATCTCGTTTACCTAATAATGGATTGATAGGTCTCAGGTGATGGTTAATTCTTTACCACGAGTTCATATCTAGCTCTTTGGGTGCTTTTAAGGTCTATGTTCGAGTGTTAAACAAATCAATCATTTTACGGTTTGATTATCGTGGATTTGTAGTGGTATTTTAAACAAATCAATCTTTTGGGCGTTCGCATATTATTTTTGCTGTGTTGATCATCAATCGCTCGTAGAAAATCATCGATCGTTCCCTCTGTCAACTCCAATAGACCGAGCCCCACCGCGACACGCTCCAAGACTTAAGCCCATTTGGAATCCAACAAATTGCCAAAGACCTTCATACATCACAACACAAATCATAATGAGGAGACAAGAGTATAATAAAATCACAAGAACCTAGTAAAAGACTAAATAATAGGCAGTCGTATAGCATAACAATCAACAATCTTAACTAGAAAAATGAAAAATCTGACAAAAAAACAACTAACAAATAGAACTGAATATAAAGTTTGTAGTGGAAAGACAGACTAATGGGCGACATTGTCGTATCTCAGAAAAAATTCAAGGCAAACGGTACATAACCAACTCAAACCACTAAACAATCCAACTGAAAACAAACTAGACAATCTAAATTAGAACTCAATAACTTTTATTCTTATAGAAACAAAAAATATATATATATATGTCGGCCTCACAATATGCCCTGAGTGCTTCATTACAATCAATACTTGAAAACAAAAAAATTTAACAAAATGAGACGACACTCGATAATGTCTACCCCTAAATGTAAAATACATTTAAAAGTTCATTTCACACATTTGCAGGCAAGAGAGAATAGTCAAACAGTTTTGAAACAAAGTTAATCTCATCACGAAGGGAATTAACGACCTATCACTAATATGATCTATTAGATGTCAAAATCATATCATACACGCCTACAAACTCATCGCAAAATGCGACCGAAAATCACTCAATTTTCTCCACATCATCGTACCAACCAACTGTGCACATCTTACCCGAGGAAGTAATCACAATCAACCATCAAGCTCGACAACTTGATATTGGGTCGTTATTCGTGTAGGAATAGATCTTGGCCCCCAGGGACTAACACCCAAACCTGGTTTTGATCTTTCGCTTTGATATTTCATTGTCTTATCTTATTAGATTAATAAGTCATCATTCTGAATTCAAGTTCCTATCCCAATTCAAAATATACAAATGAAACAACAAGTACTTAAACGTGAACTATTCTTCTCAACTTATTAGAACACACATCTCAAAATATGAATCTCGATATAAATCACATACTTGAAATAAGAACAATTTAATTTCCATGGAAACAACTCAGCGGGGTACATGCTTCATCAAATACTTTAAACTAGGGATGACTCACTCATTTTACATCCTACCACTCATTATTGATAATGTGACGGTTACATACTCCTAAAACCATATTTCACTTTAAAAGAAAAACACCAACAACATTACACATCATTCCATAATTGACACACTCAATCACAACTTCCAAGCATCCATTGATATCACAACTCTTAAAATATGTAAGACACAAAATTAACACATTGATATCCTATTCAATATAGTGTACTGCAACTGCACATTTTCCAACGCCCACTGTACAAAATAAAGGAGTATAAATGGTTAAATGGTGAAACATACAGATAAATTATTATATCCAATTACATTATCCAAAATTAGTAACTCCAATTCATTAAAATGGTTAAACATAAATGTAAAATCTAAATCCAAAGATCAACAAAAAGGGCTACATACCCCAAATACAAAATGACAAAACAAAAAAGTAACATCCAAAAATAGTAAAATACAATACTTTTTGTACTTTCACATACCATCTCGCTTGAGTGATACGGAGTAGTCTGATAGAAAAGAAAAAAAACATATTAATAAAATGCAGCGATAATTCTTGTGGGCAATCTTGAATTCTTGATGACCCGAGATTCTGTCCAGCTCAGCAAGCTGCAGGTGTTCTAATGGCGGACTTGTTACGCACCAAGCTCCTCCATTGTCGCTCCTTCTCTTTCCCACCCAGCTGCTCTCCACACCCCTTCATCATTCGCTTCGCTTCTCTCCGACGCTGCAGACCTTCTCGCTCCTCATCACTGCTCGCCAACAGATTAGGCATAATCTCCACCGCTGGTACTTAAATCTTATCAGAAATCCAGAGTTTTGAGTCTGTTTTTCTTCATTATCAATTTGATGCTTTTCTTTCTCTTTCGCAAATGCAGAGCAGGCGGATGGCAGCGTTGTTTTCAAGTTCGGGGACCTCTCTGAGACTGAGACTTCTCAAACAGTGACAAATGTGAATGGCAGTGATGTGCAATCGGATAAGATTTCTGTTTTTGATGACGAACGTAACAAGTCTGAATTGGTGGCTACTGCAGATGCCGAGTATGAAGTAAGTTTCGAGAGCGATAGTGTTAGAGAAATTGCTGAGAGTCACAAAACTGAAGCACTAAACAGCAAAGGTGACGATAATCATAGCATTGGAGTTGAAGGTTCCACAGTGAATGAGAACGATGGTACTGAACAGGAATGTCTCACAGAAAGCAAAATTGAAATTTTGTTGGAGGAGAATTCCAGCATTTCTGCGGAAACCAGTAATCTTACTGCGACCTCTGATTCTAATGTTGATTTGGTTGTGGAGGGTTCCAATGATTCTGAATTGGTGATGCATGAGATTTTTGTTGCAACCTCCAATTGTAGTGAAACTTTGATTGCGGAGAAATTGAAGGAGATGGGTAGTAATGGTGAGGTTGCTACTGCTGTATCAACTTCCCAGCTTGAGTTGAGTGGGAGTGAATTATTGGAGATTTCTGAAAAGACTTCATATTTGGAACCTTCAGAACTGGTAGCGTCTCAAGTTGCCAACAATGCCCATAATTTGTTTCATAAAGAAGTGGCTGAAAGTTGTGGCACAAGTTCACCTATTGAAGCTTCAGTTATGACATCATCTTTGGGGGACGTAGAACTTGACATCAATGGGAAACACATGGTCAATGAGGAGGACGGTGACAATGCTGCATTCGAAACTGCTCAGTTATGTTCAGCTATTGAAGCTTTAGATACTACAGTGTCTTCGGAGGATGATAGGCACCACACTGACACTGGTGTGGAGCAGTTGGCAAATGAGGAACATGATGAGAATGATAGTCTCGAGACTAATTCACCTATTGGAGCATCAGACACTGTACAATCCTTGGACGATGGTAAGCATAACATAGATGTTACTAATGTAGTGAATGTGGAAGATGACAATAATGATATGCCCGAAATCAAAGAGACAAATTTAGGTATTGAGGCTTCAGAAATTGCAGTGCCTTTGGAGAGTGATGTGACACAAGTGGTGAATGAGAAATATGGTGGCAATGGTGTGCTTGAAATTGCACAGACGAATTCACCAATTGAAGTTACAAATATTGCAGTGTCATTAGAGGAAGATGAGCATGACAAGGACGCGAAACAAGTGACTACAGTGGAAGATGATGACAATGATGTGCTCGATGCTGCAGAGGCAAATTCATGCATTGAACCTTCAGAAATTGCTGTGTCTTTGGAGGATGATAAGCATGTCAATATTGTGGAGGAATCAGTGAATGAAGAATATGGTGATTATGAACAGACTGCTGAGAGAAATTCAGCTATTGAAGCTTTAGATGGTAAAAGCATATTGCAGGAAATTGCTTCCATCAATTCAGTAATTGAAGCTTCAGATATAGCAGTGTCTTTGGAGGGCAATGAAATTGACAGCAATGTGAAGCAGGAGCCCAAAGAGGATGATATTAATGGCAAACTGCACAAAATTGGAGGTGCTGACTCACTAGTCGAAACTTCTGATGTGGTGGATGGTGAATTTGATAGAAATGAGAAGCATGCATTGAATGAGGTTGATGATTTGGTTGAACTGATGGATAAGCCTGTCCCACAGGAGACACAGCCAATTCTTGATGAAGAAGCAAAATGTAAGTCAGAGGAGGATTTTGTGGCTTTGGAGCCAATCTCAGGCTCCAACATGGTTAGTCAATCACCATCTATCTTTTCTAGCCTTCTTTTTTCTTTTCTTGTCCTTTTCTTTAGGAGGGAACGGGGTTGTTACTCTTGATCATTATGTTTGGAGTCCTATCCTATGGAGCCAAAGTGCCAATGTGATTGTGTGTCTTCATTTATGTTATTAACTGATAAGGATTGCTTCTCTGACCTTTGCCATTGTGTGACATACACATGCTTTCTCTTTTGGCTTTTATTAAAGATGGCTTTCCCTGGTCACATTGGTGACTTCCTCAGTATAGTAAAAGCTCAAATTTCCAAAATATTTATCTAGACTCTTACCTTTGTTACTTTCGAACTTGTTACATATTAATTTGCATATCTCCTCGCATAGCTTGCATTTTGATCGTGGTATGGTTGTAATTGTGCAGTTCCTAAAGATAGAATGATTGTACTTTTTGTGGTTTTGTCTTATCTACTCTGTCTGTGTCATAGGTAATTCTTGTTATCAACCTAGATGTTTAGAGAGTGCTTCCCCTTAGAAAGAGGCTAAGCCATTATTGAGTTTTGAGTCACTTCTGGCAAGCAATCATTATTATTTATTGTTTTGATTAGCAAATGCAATTACTGTCAGAAGAAGCAATCATTATTTGGTCTATCAGTTGAAGTTCTTCCAATCTCATCTCTTTTTCAAAGTGAAATTTGGACGCTTGAGCTGTCTGAGAGTTGTAATCCTGGTTTGCCAAGTGATTGTCAATAAGGCCATAAGTGACTTTGTAATTGGGAAACCCAGTTGTATGTCACCTGCCTTGTTCTGCCATATCAGTTGTTTGATGGAGATAATTTTGGAAAGTATATTTTCTTTTGGTTTCGACCTATCCAGTGCATTATCTGAATTTCTTTTTTTAAGGTTGATGAGGCTGCCGCTCTTATCATTGCACAATCTGATGATGATCTGTCTGGGGTTGATTCCTTAGAAGCAGCTAGTCCAGAATCATCAGAGATTGCTGTGGCAGAAGCTAATGTTGATAGGTACTTTCATTCATTCTCTTTAACATTTCTAGTCTTTGACCAACTTATTGAGGCCTTACATATAGCTCTGTCTTTGAAACTTTTCATTTAACTGAAAAAGTTGCCTTGTAGCAATTATTTCCAAGCTCGAACTGATGTGGACCGTAGTAAAAATGCCTTTCAATTTTGTTTCTTGAGTAGGCTGCCAAAAGGTTGTTCATTTAGGGTTGCACAAAGCAGCATTGTTGAAGTTCAGTACATTCTAGACCTCCACACCAGATTAAGTGGAACTCTAGGATACAGACAGCATCATAAACAAACAGTAAATCAGCATTTGAAATATGCTCCTAAGGGAAGACCTGTAAAATAGCACTCTGATGTTGTAGGAGAAACCTAGATCAATTGGAATGATTGAGAGAGGAATTCAAACAATCGAGATCAAGATTCCGATAAACTGATTCAAAATTGAAGAACAAGATCAAAATTGCAGATGAGAGCTTTCAGATCGCCTGAGTTGCTCTGATACCATTTAAAGACTCGAACCAGAATTTTAAAGAGAGAAAGAGGAAGTTGTAGAGTGAAAATCAAATTTTCATTTCGGTAAAACTTGCAGGATCTATGCAAAAGAATGTAGTATATGTACAGAAGGCAGCTTCATAAATATCTACTAACAGCCTCTACAATCTTCTAACTAACTGCTAACTATCTGAAATCTTAACTGAACTCTATGTTCATTCTTCAACTAGTCCCTCTGATAGAAACTCCATCATCAACTGGCTTTTCTGCCTTCAAAATCTTGTCTTTCAAAAGCTGTTTGTTTATATAATTACATCTGGTGTCTTTGATTCTTTCAAGTCCTTACATTGTGATCATCATGCCTGAATGTTTTATGTCATTAGAAGCTGCTATCTTAAGTGTTTTTGGCTTGAAAAATTTAGTGAGCAATAAAAGATTTCATTGAGACACTGATGCTGTTTCACCATTGCACAAAAGGGGTGACTATAAGATAAAACAGAAGTCTTCTCAAGTAGGTGAACTTCATGGGAATGCATTGGTCTAACTTAGTGATCCCTCCCCTGAAAGGATGGAGCAGCATAAGAGGAAGTGTACAAAGTTCCCTACTCGCCTATTCTATTGATTTGCCTATGGTCCTTTCAATAAAAGAAAAGACTTATGACCTCTTGTCTTTTATGCACATTATTTGTATGCCATTCTGCTGAGTTCTGATTCAATTGTATCCTCGTTCATTATTTTTTGATAAATTTTTAGTGAGTTATTTTCTTGCAAGTGGATCCCCAGAAATTGAGGTATACTGAGCATTTGAGATTATGATTTAATTTCATCATGGAATCAAAGCTCCTGTCGTATACCATTGAGACCTTGGAGGAACCTTCCCCCCACCCCCCACCCACCCACACAAAAAAAAAAAAAAAACCGAGAGGGATATATATGCCTTTTTTCATTTTTTCGTGTAATTAGTTTGTCTTATGTTAGGGCAATACAATTTTCTCTGATGATGCTCATTTTTTGTATTCTATGCAATCCAAAAATACAGTGAGAGAAGTACAGAAAGCACATCACCTACATTTAACGTTTTCTCAGCTGCTGCGTCATTGCCTCATCCTGGAGAGGTATGGTTAGAGGACTACCTTAAATGTTTATATACGTTGCTTTCCATATGTGGACTGTAATCCCATCCATGTCTCAGAAAAATTTCAAAATTGAGCCAATCACAGAATTTTATGTGAATCTCGTGGACAGCAAGATTGTTTGGGTTGTCAAGGCTGCAGAATATCTTTAAAAGCAGTTAGTTACAATTTTATATATTAAATAAAAGGGAAAATGTACTCGCAACAAAAGATTTTCTTTCTTCCAATTGCGCTTTTATTTGGATAGAAATGATTGATTTCTAGTATTGTTTGCTGCATATGTTGCTACATGGCAACCTATGAGTGTTAGACCATTTGTATGAGTTTGTCAAGAATTTGAGAATTTATGGGTTGAAGCTGAAATATTGCGGCTGTTCTTGAATCACAAATACCTCATTGATATTTATTTATTTATTTATTCATTTTTATCTGATCCTTACTCAGTTATTGCATTCAGGCTTTCATTTACTAATGTTATATTCTGAATTTAGTCAATTTTGAACCTTATAAAGACACAAGATAGCTAATGCAAGAAACAAAATAGCATTAACAAACTGACTTTCAGATCTCTGGTCTGCATACAGTCTAGTAATTCAATGATTAATATTAATGCCAGGCTTTGACAGGTGCTGAGGATGCCTGTTTTGTTTGCCAAAAATGGTTCGGTTTGGCAGATGGTGTTGGTCAATGGTCATTGACAGGTAACCTATCTTCTGCTACTTTCTGTGTTCACCTAGTGCTTCAATGATTGTGGAAATGAGTGCTTGATAGTACAACAACAACCCGCCTAGTATGGTTGGTACATAAGTCAAAGGAGAGTAGGTGCGCTTACGACTCTCTTGGTTATCTAAGAAATTCCCATCCTACAACCATCCTTTTCTTTAACATTTGCTTAATATGTGGTGAGCATTGAGAGCATGCCCTTACAGAATATTGCGTGAATAGCGTATTCTAAATGGCTCAGCTTCTGTTTTCAGGGACAGACACAGGAAGATATTCTCAAGAATTGATGAGGAACTTGGAAAAACTAGCATCAAATACACTGGATGCTGGATCAACTGATGTGAAAGAAGTTCTTCAGAAAATTGCTGACGCAACCGAATTTAGTGGATCAGCTAGAGTCTTAATTGCCCATTTTTCTAATCAGGTAGGTATTCTGGCTGATTTGGTTATCTTTCGTGGTGCAGAAAAAATGTGTATTAGGAGTCTCATTTGATCTTCTTGCCCATCTACTTGTGTTATATCTTCACATTGGTGGTCACGTTTTTTAAACTGAGTTTTTGAATGCATGGATTGCTAGTTCCAAATCCAATTACTAAGCTGTATAATATATTGTTTTTAGTTGTAATATGGGAGGATGCTTGTTTTGAGAGGATAACCTGAGGGGACAGTTTAAAGCATTCACAATCTTGGTCTCAGTTTTGTTCCAGTTGCTCAAAATTCATCAGTTTGCCATTCCATTTTTCGCCTTTTACACTTTGGGGTGATGTGTAGATATCTTAAATTTTCATTTGGAAAGCAAGTCTTTGATGGCTGATAATGGAGAGTACTTTCTACATCCATGTTGGTTACATACATACATCATACATTCATACATGTGTGAGTGTGTGTGTGCGTGTGTGTGTGTGTGTGTGTGTGTGTGTGTGTGTGTGTGTGTGTGTGTGTGTGTGTATATATATATAGGGAACAGATCCAGTAGGACGAGAGTTTAGATAGGAAGGTGAGAAAAACAAATCACAATCCTTGATTTTGCATCTGACAATGTGTGGTCATGGATATGAGGGAGTGTGGTCATGGATTTAAGGGATTGTGGTCACGAAATCCATGACCATAGTCCCTGATATCCATGACCACACGCCGTCAGATGTAAAATCAAGGGCTGTGATTTGTTCTTCCCACGTTCCTACCTAAACTCTCTTCCTACTGGATCTGTTCCCATATATATATATATATATATATATATATATATATATATTCATTTCGAAAGCAAGTCTTTGATGGCTGATAATGGAGAGTACTTTCTACATCCATGTTGGTTACATACATACATACATACATTCATACATGTGTGTGTGTGTGTGTATGTATTAATTGGTTTACTAGTTTTGATTGTTCACTGGTTTATCATGGTTTCTGGGTAATATTTTAATCAAATAGAGTGCTGCAGTTTGTTTAGTTGTTTGGGCATACATAGCCAGAAGCTAATCGAACCTCTGAAGGCTTCTACGGGGGGTTTAATAAATTCCTTCGGGAACTGACCAAAAACTGGGGGGGGGGGGGGGAAAGAAAAAAGAGCACTGAGTAATTGAAGTCATGATGCATTCTGAGTTTGTGCTTTCCTCATCCAATGATGCAAGTGAATTGATGTATGTCTACAGACTCTCCATGTGGCGAATATTGGGGACACTGGATTTGTTATAATCAGGCATGGGGCTATCTTCAAGAAATCTACTCCGATTGTTCATGAATTCAATTTCCCTTGTGCAATTGGATTTGGTGTTGATCCACTGGAAGCTGTAGAGGTATGTTGTGATGAAAACCTCAGAAAAGTCTTATGAAGTTATGATAGAGGACAGGAACATAAATATAAGCAAAAGATAAGAATTTGGAATTCAGCATTTCATGCTGGATTCAAGAAAAGATTAAGCATCCTTGTACGTAATTGGCAGTAATTCTAAATATTCAATAATCAATGTCATGTAATGTGTCCTACAAAGGTTCACCGGCCCCTTAATTATAGATAACAACCTTCTCAGTATGAAACCTAATGGAAATGGGAAACTAGCATAATATTTCTAAGCAAACTATGAAAAGTATAATATTCCTAACTAGAATACGAAACCATTACAAAATCATAAAAGATAGAAATTATTATTATTCCTGAACTAATACTATTTATCCACCACCATGATTTTGGATAAGAGGATTTTACCCTCTTCCCTTGAGAAATCACATAACCCTACCTCACCTTTGTAGTTGTAATGGATATCTACCAAATCCGGGTTGGTTTTATGGAATAGATGAAAATGCCCCTGCATTTTATGATGAAAATACAAAAATGTCCTCCCCTTTATCTTCCTCTTTCCCCATGAGAAAACCTGGTTAGAGGGATGGAGCCTAGGACGATTGGAAAGAGCAGAGGTTGTGGTGGTTGTCATCAAATTCAGAGGACTCCAATTCGGGCGTGACCGGGCATGACGCTTTCTCTGACACTGGCAAATCCGTTCTGTGGACCATTCTCGGACAACTCGATCAATTAGGTTACCTTGACTTTGCAGCACAGAGAGACAAAGCAATCATGCCGATAGTGGCAGTGAACTAGATACAAGGAGAACAAGTGGCGCATCTGCCACATCCCCATTACTCACAATCGCCACATGTATCCACAGTGGTGCTCAGAAGCAAACTCTAACATGGAACATCGATATAAGACTCATTACAGTGATAAAACGTAATTTCTACTATAATGCCACACGTTTCAATAAGGTTTCTGCCATCAACATCGAATAAGGAAGCTCGAATCTTGGTTCTTGGGCTTGACAATGCTTCTGAACAAGTTGCAGCAGATGATGGAGATGGAGAATCAGAGGATGAAGTTTGCAAAGGAGTTGGAGTTGAAGAGGAATGCAGCTGGAGAGCGAGAAAGAGGAAGATAAAGGGAGGACAATTTTGTCTTTTCATCATAAAATGCAGTGACATTTTTGTCTATTCCATAACCCCAGCCCGGATTTGGTAGATATCTATCATAACTATAAAGGTGAGGTAGGATATATGTGATTTGTCAAAGGTAGAGGGTAAAATCCTCTTATCCAAAAACTTGGTTGGGGATAAATGTTATTAGTTCATTCCTGAATATACTAATACTTGATTCCGTCATTGTTCCTAAATATACTGATTATTATTTCTAAATAAAAAGTAAACATGAGAATTAAACATCCCCATATTGGATTCAGGAAAAGAATTCAACATCCATGTGCTTTTTCTAGAAATGATTAACATCCTTGTGCTTAATCTGTAACAATCCATAATATTCAATACCTATTGTCATGTAATGTGCCTAACTATGGCTACTGAAGTGCTCATTTAGTGCAAACAATCTTTCTAGTACTAAACCAAATAGAAATAGGAAACTAGAAAAATATTTGATATGTCCTGATCAAACTAGGAAATTATACTATTTAGAATCAGAATAGGAAGCCATAACATAATAATGAAAGATACTAATTATTATTATCATTCCTTAATTTCTTCCTAAAATAAGCCTTCATGATTCCATCATCTTGCCATTCATACATTCCTTGTTAATTCTAAATAAAATAATTTGATAGCACACGGGTCGTTGTGGTGGACCTGGTGGTTTGTTGCTTTTGTACTTACATTGGCATCATGTATGCTTCCTTTAACCTTCTTTAAGAATTTACATGGAAAAATTGCTTCTGATATTACCATCATATGTAGCAGGAATATCATATTCAATTAGAAGATGGTGATGTGATTATTGCAGCAACTGATGGCCTCTTTGATAACCTTTATGAGCAAGAAATAGCTTCCATAGTTTCCAAATCTGTAGATGCTGGAATGAAGCCAAAGGTAAAATACTTACATTGCTGTGTGCTTTACTTTAAGTGATTGCCTATCTCTTCTCACTTCTTAACTCAAAGTACATTTGAAAGTTTTGGATCCATATGGATGACCATTTTTAGGTTATTTCGGCTGTACTTATCTAACCATTCTTGTAAAGGATTTTAGCATGCTATTTGTTTTGTCATGTACCTTCAAATAGAAGAAGTCTTCTTGAGCTATAACGATGTGATAAACTTTTGAGCTATCTTGGAGTTGTTGGGGTCTTCATTTGGTGGTGCCTAGTTCCATGAGACATCCATTGCTAGCTAGAGAAGGTTTGTTTTGGAATAAAGGTTAAAAGTAAAGTTCTTCAGCTGTTTCCCACATTAAAACCTAAAATTAGTTCATGCAGAAGAGGGATTTTCAATAGAGGCCTGTACCAATTCACCATGTTTAGGCCAATGACATCATTAAGTGATGAGTTGCGCGAATGTTGTGTGGAGGTTTTAGCCTGAAAGACTTTGTACCATGTTTAACGCAAAGAGAGCAGCGATGGTGCATTGTGTGGAAATGTGAGGAGCAGGATTTAGCCTGAGGAGGATAATTTTGTGGAGGTAAGGGAGTTGAAGTGAACAGACTTTATAAAGGCAACAAGATAGCTTTATCAGAAGTAAAGGGAAATTGGCCAATCCTGTGGGTTTATGTCCCTTGTGAGACCTGAATTATGATCGTACTTACTACTTTTTCAGCGTTTTGTCAGGGAAAACAACTGCATGTGTTTAGGATGTGTTATATCTTCCGGAAACTTGGCTTAGAAGCAAGAAGAGGGTAGCCTAGACATCATGTTGAGAAATGTTTATGATATGCAGAGCCTTCATCCAATAAAATGTTTGACCTTGAATCTGTCTCTCTCTCTCTCTATCTCAGAAGAAATAACTATTTTTTCCTTGCCCACAGTTGATATTTGGAATGGAAATGAATCAATGATCATATCCTAACTTCTTAGCAAAAGCCAAGTCTAAAGGAGTCTAAGGAGTCTTCTTCATCCTCCTCAGTTGATCATTGTGCATCTTCCTCCTAATGCCCTCCTTTAATACCACCTTCTATATCTCCAATAACTCAAGTTTATATACATGGGCCTTGCATTTATGGCTAAGAGTATACCTGTTATCAGATTAGGAGAGGTCCTATGTTCTTCTTTCCTCAATATCCTGAGTAGTTAGTGCCGTTCCAGATCTTCTTGTTCTCTGATTATAGTACCAGCTTGTGAAGAACTACTTTGTCATTGGCTATTTGGCTGTAGAGCTGTATCTGGTGTTTTGGTAAGAGATGGGAGTTCTAGAAGTAGCATTGTCTTGCTACTAGAAAAAGTTTGGATGGGTAAGAAGGGCTAGGTTTATCAAAAATAGGCTTTGCTTCCTTCCATAGAGTTTAAATATCTCTTTCTATTTCACTATTCAGTTCACTCAAGAAGCGATTAATGGCATGGGAAGAGTGTAGGTTGTCAATTTTTGGTCGTCATGCGTCAAAAGAATCTTGATAATCCTTAACTGTATTGGTTTGCTTGAGCTGCTAAAGGAGGATCACTGAGAAGTTGCTTGCCAAACCTTCTAGCTATTTCTTCTTTGTGCTTCATCCAAGATGTTCACGGACCCGCCATGAAGGCTTTCATGTAAGCTTGATGCCAGAATAACGCTGTGTGCTCGATGTGTATTGAAGCAATCTTTAGTTTGCTGTATCCAAGGTTCCATCAATCTCAAAGAGTTGTTCACACCTGTCCACCCTTGTCCATCTTTTCCATCAAATTTTGGGAATCCACTCTTGACACCATGAATAAATTAGTGTTGCCACTTCCCATGTGGCTTCGTTGAGTTGGTGGAAATCTGCAACACTGAATTGATTAATTACTGTTTTCTGTTGCTCTTGATGTACCAAACATCAGTATATTAGCATCCAATATTCCTTAGAAAAATGATCAAATGAAGTTCTGGGTACAGAAAACAGGATGAACTGATTGCTTTGATAGTCCAATACCAGTTGGTATGGTTCTTCCTGGAGTTCACAACTCGGAGATAGCATGGAGATGGGAGGGGTAATTATAGAGAGAGATGTGAACATTTCATTAATTGTTTACAGATGAAATTTAACAAGTCAGACTTGCTATTTTAAAGTTGTTTTCAACTATCACTTGGCCAGAAAAAGTGGTTTTAACAGCCTCTTTGATGGACTTTAACTGCTCGCACTCAACCTTATGTGTAGCTCGTGTGTCTTTTGACTGCTAATGGAAGCATTAGTAAGTCAACCAATGAATGATATAGTAATTTGATGGCATTGTAACTTATTTATCATGTATCAATAATAATGAACTTTATTTTTTTCTCAGGGTTACCATTTACTTGTGATTAGTCTACTGCAATGCCATTGCATCCCTAAATGTTATGAAATTTTGTTTATACAAATGCCTAGGTATAGATTACTTGGACTCGTCAATTTGTTAGCAGATAAGTAACAAGATCATTAAATCAAAACTTCAGTCAAAATGTATTTGACTCGATGGTACACGGAATAAATGCCATTACATTAGGGCCTGGGGAGCACTAGACTAACCTTAACCTATGTTTTTAAGTGTGAACTATTTGGTGGTTGGTATCAAATGACCCCAAAATAAGGGTTATCAGTTGAAGAATCCTTTTTATTTTATTTGTTTTCTGGCGAGGGATCTCAGGGGAACATCTTTGATAAATGCCCAATTACATGTCGATTTTCTGCGTATTTGAAGAATGGTTTCTTTTTCAGCTTAGATTATAATGGAACAAATCAAAATCTTAGGTTTGTTGGAATGGCTCTCTTTGAATTTTTTTAATTTTGGAGTACCGCTGCTACATCAGACCCCTATTAGTTGGGAAAACTGTCTCCCAAGATTTGAAACCTAAACAAATGTCTTGAACCCATACCCAAATCAACATCCAGAAAGGTTAACACAATATCTGCCAAACCAGATGAGAAGTTTTTTCAATGAAAATCATAGTGCAAAAAAATGCGCTTTAACTCTGACCCGAAACTATGATGAACTGAAACATCCAGACTCGAAAATCACCTGACCCAAAACTTAACCCAACCTGTACTTAAACTTATGACCCATTTGCCAGGTTTACCCCCTACACCCAATTTTATAGAGGGACTTTTGGGTTATTGAATTTGGAGCCTATTGGACCATCTTATACTGCATTGAAGCTCATAGGATGTCTACTATTGAAGATATGTTGCTGATTACATAAGGGCTTTTTAATTCAATACCAGAAAGCCTTGCTTCTGGGTATTTGAAAGCTTCCTTTGGAAAAAGGAAAAGAGTTTTTTGGGTGGGGGTTCTTATAGTTATCACCTTAACTTGTCACGAAGATGAAGTCAATATGAGGAAGAACTAGGCAGATTGATTTTGGCTGGGTAGGTTCAAATCCAATTTCAGGCATAAGGGTGACATACATTTTGACACAGCTAGCCTAGCATGTTATCAATTTAGTTCCGTCAGCATTGCCATTGCGTGTATGGCTAAAATAACAAAGTGTTAGTTGCCATTTTGGTTTTCAGGAGCTGGCGGAAGTGTTGGTTAAGAAAGCACAGGAAGTGGGGAGCTTGGCATATGGAAGAAGTCCCTTTGCTGATGCGGCACAAGCAGCCGGCCATGCTGGTGTTATCGGCGGCAAGCTTGATCATGTCACTGTTATTGTGTCGTTTGTCCAAATCAAATGAGTGTTATTTTCACACTGGATTACATGAAAATGTGCAAGTATATGTTCAAGTGTTGTCAAGTGTGTCTGCTTCTGTCCTGTATTTATCTCATATGAAAATTAGATATGTACGCATCATTGAATTGGCGGCGTGGATGTAAATAAATACAGGTGATCTGTATAGTAAATATTGATAGAATAAATTGAATGGAATTGGGTGCACCAAATTTTCTAATTATAGCCTATGTTCCCTCGGACATGTCACTAAACTGGTAATTGGTTGAATTAGTGAGTCAATGGATTAGCTGGTCAAATCACTTCAATTGGATTTAGATTGGTTGATTCAGGTTATTAGTTGAACCAGTTAAAATTGAACAATTTTTCATCTCAATTCTAAAAATAATTACTAAATTGCTCAAAAGAAATTACAAAATCACAATTGCAAACTAGAAAATATGTTAATATTTAGCCATTGCCATTTGTTTTTTTTTTTTTTTTGACAGAATTGTTATTTGTTAATAACAACATTTTAAAAGATAACTAAAAAGTAGAAATTAAAAAGATAAAATAAATAAAAGGATTGTTGACCTCAAACCTTTGCAATTTATTAGGCGCACCTAAAGTATATGCTCCCGCTTTTATAATTATTCACTCACATATATTAGGTTGTTCACTCTGATTATTGTAATAATCGTTTACTCGCAAATGTCTAGAGCACATATTTTTGCAGTTGAATCAGTTGACTCATTGACCAATGACCCCGGGCAGATCACACTCACTGTTTTTGGCATGTCAATGTAGATTAACTACTGCTGTACTAAGTGCCAATAATTTTCTGATAGTGACCTCAAACCTTAGAGAAATATAGGGTTAAACATAGTTACAAAAAAGAGTTAAAGAAGAAAAGATAGAAATTGAGTAGAGAAAAGATAGCTACATGAATAGACTAATCCGATGCAATCTGAATAATCTGATACAAGGATCCATCCAGCAGGGATGATAAAGAAACGCTAACACCTCCAAGATATGGCATGGCAAAAAAGAATCCAAATGAATGTATGAAATCCAAATTACAAGAGGCCACAAAATGATAAATCCAATGATACATAGAAGACATAATCAACATGAAGACAGACACAACATCATATCCAGAGGAAAACTGGAGGCGGCAGCTGAGATCGCCTTAGAATGCCAAAGCCAGGAGAGCACATCCCACGACCGAGCTTCCAACCAGCTTCGACACCGTCATCCTGTCTACTCCACTCTGCATTTTAACACAACAATGTCAGCAATCTAAATACAGGCTGCCAGAGCATTATATAACTAACGGTATGCTCCATTTGATCGGAGAGTAATCCATAAATCCCGCCGTCCTTGGAGGTCTTGATATACAACTAGTTTAGCATCCAAAATACCCACTACCACTTTCCACAGCCAATAAACATATGTAGTGGTACTGTTGGGATTCACCCATGAATAAAAATGTGTCATATCGGAAAAATAAAGTCAAGTGCGCTACTCCTCTTAACATTAATTGGGTTTAAGATGGAACCTCATTTGACTTGTGTACCATGGGTCTTGGCTGAAGTGGGCTCCCGTCTTGGATCTCCCCATCAGGTAATATATAGGTCATCTTTAACCATGATCCAAGTTGGATTGCTCGCTGACGTGGCGAGTGATCCTTAAGTGATCTTGGAACTTTAAAGGTGATCCAAAGAGGATTGATGTGAGAGAAAAAAAAATTTGGGATGGAGGTGATCTTGTGGATTGGAAAAGAAAGTGATCCATGAATGGATCATGAGTAGATCATGAGGTATTTCCCTTTTTTTTTTTGCCTTGAAATTAAATTACCAAACTCAATGTTTTTATTTTTCCATTTTTTTTTTTGCTTGTTGGGTGGTGAGTAATCCTTAGTTTTGGATTTTCATTATTTGGGGTTTGCTCAAACCTAATGGATTGCACCACTTTTTGGTGGTGGACCCCTGCCAATCCAATCCATTCATAGATTGCCTTTGCAGATGGCCTTAGGGAAGCCAACACAAAATTTGGTAGTACATATGGATAAATACAATAAAAAGAAGTTAATGACAGAAAGAATGAATGTTTACAAGTTGGGTATGTTTGGTCAAGATTCAAGAACCATGAAGCCTTCAGTTAAGTACTTATATATCAAGTGTGGGTCTTCCTTGACTCTTGGATGTCACTTTCTTAAGCCTACTAAAACAGGGAAGGATGTACTATTGGATTCCTGGGTCAGCCTCACATCCATTCCACATATGTCAAACAGATAGATCCACATGTTTTAAGTTAACCAAGTCCTTTTCTTTCCAACCTCCAACCCTACTGGACTACAAAATTGGATGGATCTAACAACCAAATCCAAAGATAAAATGACACCCCTAACCAACCCAATGGATCTGTTTACCCGGTTTATAAGTTTATGTAGATGCAGACAGATTTGGGAACAAGATGATTTGATCCAGTCCACACAGACATTAATAACAACAGACAAGCAGTGGATCTAACAGTATAATACCCAGATCTGACATTTTGGTTAGAAAAAAACTAAAGAGAAGAGAGTAGTATGAGTGTGTTAGTTACTTGGTCATCCTGGGTAGTAGCAGGGCCAGGAGAAGCAGCCTCAATGCTTGGGCCAGGAGCCCCAGTAGGGGGAGCAGGTGGGCTGGAGAGGAGCGGCGAAGGAGCCTCCGCCGGAGATGCCGCCGCCGCCTTCTTGCTGGGAGCCGGGGCGGGAGATTCCAAGACAGCCGGTGGTGGTGCAGACACTGGTGGTGGGGTTGCGACTGGAGGAGGTGTGGCTACTGGTGGAGGTGTGGCCGGAGGAGGGGCTGAGACTGGCGGAGGAGTGGCGGGAGGAGGGGTGGCGACAGGTGGTGGGGTTGCAGGAGGAGGAGAAGACTGTGCTTGTGGTGGTTGAGAAACTGGCGGAGGTGTCTGGGTGGGTGGTGAGGCTGCCTGAGTGGGAGGAGTGGCGGTAGGGGTGGCTGGGGGAGATTGGGTGGGTGAAGCGGCGGGGGATTGGGCGGCGACGCCGGCAACCGCAATGGAGATGAGGCCAAGCACGAGCGTGGCCTTGAGATCCATCACGGGTGAACGAGGGGGTGCTGGGACAACGTGGGGGGGGGGGGAGTCTCACTGAGTTTAGTAACGAGTGAGTGAGCGAGTGAGTGAGTGAAAGTGAGCGAGTGTGAGGGGGAGGGATGAGTGACAATAAATAGTAGAGGACAGGGGGGTGGGGCAGTGATAGCAAAAATTTAGGTATGGGTAAATTTAGGTCGGACAATGTTAAAATTTAGATAAAATATTTATATTTGAATCTGATTTTATTTTGGATGTTGAACAATTAAAATTGAGTTTAGACAATAAATAAAAGAAAAATTTAATACTAAAATATTCAGTGAATTTATTTAGTATTAAAATTTGGACAAAAAATTTACATATAAATCCACCTTTTTCGAATCGGACTATTTTTTTTTTATATAAAATTCTGCCAGGTGGGGGATGCCTTTGCGGCAATATTGTCTCAGCCAGGTTGCGTAAGGAAGGAGGAAGGAGGAAGAGGAGGAAGGAGGAAGGAGGATTAGATTTAGAATTAAGAGTGAGAGTAATAGACTTCACATGTCTACATTATGCGAGTACCAACCAGTGGGCCTTTTCTTAACTTGGCCCACCAAGGATGTCTCAACTACTGTCACCATCATCCCAATAACTTTACTCTTTACGCCTTTTCTTTTCTTCCACCTATAAATAAATTAATTAAAAAAATTAACTAGATCCATTTTTACTGGATTCCCTCGTAAGTCGTAAAACGCAACCCAAAGTTTGTACTCCATCCGTTCATTTATGATTGTCAAAATAATTAATTTTATAAATCCAATTTTCTTTGAAAATATAGTAAAAAATTTGTTTAGAGACAAATATAACCTTCCACTAATTTTGATGCAAAGAGAGGAATAAAGAAGAATTTTAAAAGGGTAAATAAAACTAAAATTCAAAAAAAAGGATAATTTGGATATTTTAATTATTGAAATTATAAATTTGACAAATAAAAATGGACAAGGTAGTTAGAAAAATTGACACTATTAAAAGACGAAGGGAATATATTTCTCCTGCATTTTCATCAATTTATCATAATTAATGTTCATGTGTTTTGATTTTTTTTTCTTTAAGAAAGTACAAAAGTTAGGCAGCTCTTCTCTCAAAGATTTTGCTTAACCTATCTTTTAGAATGATATAAGATAGATCCCAATTCGTGGAGGGCAATAATAAAATTGTCATTGATGCAGTTCGTGGACTTTGTGATATCCCTTGGACTATCAAAAAGCTCGTGGAAGATATTCCTACATCAATTTAATCGGCGTTGTTTGATATTGACAAATTAAAAAACTAAAACTTAAAATTATGATTTAAATGCCTGTTAATGCTTAATAATAAGTATTCGTGGTAAATAGAAAATAATCTTATGCTAATTTAAATTAATCGTTAATCTAAATGTTAATACTTGCAAATAAGAATTATCTGTTGTAAAACACTAAAACTACAGCAATTGTCACAACCGTCGATAAAAATAGCGTTTTTTGTTACATTAATGATATCACATTTGGTCCCGTATTAGTAATTCACACAATTTACTCTAATACACGTCTTATTTTAAAAACTGCTCTTATTTGTTTTGAATATCGAAATTGTAAGTTATTATTGTATATCATTAAGAGTGCGTTTGTTTAGTCAAAAATCTCGGGGAAATGGTCAATTTTCCCGAGTTGACTTATTTTCCCCATATTTGGTTGTACATTGACCTCGAGAAAGTTTTTACAAGGGACCCACCATTTGCAAGGTTTTCTTAGAGAAAATTTCCCTTAGGGGGGTTATAGGGAAATTTTTCTCGGGAAATATTTCTACCCAAGGGAAATTTTTCTCGAGAAATTTTTCTAATGGAAAACTTTCCAGGGAACTTTTACCCGGGAAAAATTTTCCTAGGAATCTTACCAAACGCACCCTAAGGGAGTGTTTGGTAGGAACCCCAGGGAAATTTTTCACGGGGAAAATTTCCCAAAATTTCCCTTAGCTCCCCCAAAGATAATTTTTCCTAGGAAAATGGAGGAAATAGTGGGCCCATCGTGAAAACTTTTCGAAGTCAACCCGCATTCAAACATTGGAAAATTAAGTCAACTCAGAAAAATTGATCATTTCCCCGAGATTATTGACCAACCAAATGCACCCTAAATTTCTTAAAAAATACAACACAATATATACATATCATTCAAAAAAAAGTACATTTAAAATTTCCCACTGTTCAAAACTAATGATATTAGTGCTTTATTTTCCAAATTAAATTAATATATTTTTCATGTCATATATTAAATAATTTTTGTTAGAGTATTTCAAGAGTTTAGAGGCATAAAATTAGAAGGTATAAGCATAGGATTGACCGGGAGATCGAATAAGAGCTTAACAAAGAAAATGGACTCAACACGGATCCGTGTTCAATATGACACGACCCGTGTTGGTGTCCAGAGAGTTTAAAAAATGTGCTCAGGATCAACACGGACCGTATTGATCCAACACGGGTCGTGTTGGCTTCAACACGGACCGTGTTAATTAAACACGGGTCGTGTTGAGCACTGTCGGAATTAAATTTGTAATCCCTTGATTTATGCCTTGTGGTCAAATGTATCTAGGCATGTTTTTGGATGATATTGACTGAGAAATCAGTCTTGATTTCTTATTAATATTGTTCAACTCAAATCCGTTGGATTATGCCTAATACAATTGATAAGTTTTGACTCCCTTTGACTCCAAAAGCTCTCTATATAAGGTGGATGAATTGTACATTCATCCACACCCTCAATCTTCATCTTTTCTTTCTAGAGAGCATTCAACACATACTCTTAAGGTGTTGACTGCAACAGCTCTTTGAGAGTACTTTGAGAAATCTTGTTACTTTGCTTACAAGAAGTTGGGTTTTACCCTTAAGTCTTTTCACAGTCTAGTGAATAAGTCTTAAGGGAAGCCGGTTTATCTGTCGACTCCTAGTCACCCAAGTGATCTTCCATCTTCCATGTGACCGTGTTTTTTCATCTCATTGTTTTTTCCAACAATTTTATTGTTCTATTTATTGGAAACATTTTTCACATTCAATTAAACTCTTACTATATCTTGTTAAATTATCCACTGAAAATAATTGTAATTCTTGCATGGTACATTTACTCAAATTTTTTTAATGACATTTTAAAATTACTAAGTAAATAAATTTTATTATTTGTCTTATTTAAGTATTATTATTGAATAACAAGAAAAAAAAATATTTTATTGGTAATGATCTATATGGTTAATAATTTTTTTGGGATTAGATAAATGATGTTCTAAATAAATATTCTTGTCAAACTTATATTTTTTTTTTCATGTTCTAAATAAATTTCTTTTCTGTTTATGGTAAACTTATTTTTGCACATCCAATAAATTCTTACTATATCTTCACGTTTAAGTTCATTAACATCAATTAACAATATTTTAAATTCATATTTTAGGTACATAAATTTTTTTCATATTTTTTAATTAATTTTGTATTCAGTCATCTCATTTGATAAAACCACATCTAATATTATTTTTATAAATAGTTTATCTGTTCAACAAATATTTTAATTAGGTCATGCTTCATGTATTTTAATCAAAATGTCTTTTTCTTTGTAGTTCGTTTTTTTTTATGTTAAAAAAGTAATAATAAATCGAATATATAGATTTAGCTTTCTATAATTCTGATAATTTACAGCAACTAATTTTATGAAACATTAATAATGTATTTGAACAATATTACTTCCATTGCTGTAGTTAAACTTAACATTGTGAGTTCAAAATATAAGTTTATTTTTTTCTTAGCCAAATAACAACAAATAACCATTTGAAAGTTTTCATATATTTTATTTTGAACATAATCATTTGTTATCCTGATATATATCTTTGTTATAATTATCTATGGACTAAAATCTCATTGTTTTAAACAATTCTCCTGCTAAATAAATATCAATGGATAATGTATTCTATATAATATTTCACAATTATTATAGCTACTTTATTTTAGTAGCTTTAGCTACATAGCTTCGGTTAGCTAGTTACTATTAAACACGTCATGTAACATACTATGTAACCAACATTTGGATATTTCTAATTAATTATTATTTTATTTTTTAAAAGATGATATCTTGAACAACAATCTATGTATCGTTTGTATATACTAATACTTGTCTTGTAGACTACAAAATGAGTATCGTGAATAACTATTTTTTGTTGTCGTAGCTGTTGTAATTTAATCTACATGAGGATCATATTCTTGTCACGCATCTGATTAACAATTTTATAATTTATAACTTAAGGTGATACACAGGGAATAATAAGTATTTTTCTTGAATGGTTTGTTACAATATTCCTTAACTATTTCAAAATAAACTATTTTACATTTTTCAAATAGTTCATTTTGAGAAGACATTTTTAGTTGTTTATATTTACCTTTTTTTTTGTATCTTTGTCTTACATGCATTTCTTTCATGTGAGGACTATTTTGTTAAAAATGACTTAAGTTTAATTCATTACTTAAGTAATTGTGCTGTATAATTCTGAACAATAATGCTTACAACTATTAATAATTATAAATATACATCAATTGTCATTTATTTAAATTAATTACACCATTATGCATCATCTATTAAATATATTAAAATAAGTCCTTCTAAGGGAAACAATTTGAGAGGTTTGGGTTTTCCAAAGCAAACTCCGAACCTATGAATAAATGTTTTAGAAAATATATCGCTTACAACAATATTTGAACCTTGGATGGGAGTATATATGGAGTACTACTAGAGTAGTATGTAAGCAACTCCATATATGTTTTGGTATTTTTCTTTCTTGAGTTTTAAGGTACTGGGTCCAAGTTTTGATTAGAGAAATTTTAAGTTGAGATTTTTGACATCTTTATAAAGATTAAGATAATCCAAACAATGTATATATGTTATATATAGTGCTTTGGAAAACTAATAAATATGAAATACTTTTGTAAAAATAATTAAAATAAAAAAGGTTAGAGATTACAAAGCGTTAGTATTTAGTAGTATATAACTAATAGTCACAAATTAAATAATAATCATTAATTCTACAATTTAAGTGTATGTATCAAATAATCACAATATTAATCAAAATAAAGTTGTATTACCTTTTTATAGCAAAGAGAGATTGATTATTTTTCTAAGAATAAATAATTATCTTTTTGTAATTATAGTCGGTGAGACCATTAAAATATGACTAATAAGAATCTTCTTTTTATTTTTATTTTTTGGAGATGAAAACTAAGGTAAAAGAGAGGAAATTTAATTACTTATAATTTTAAGTATAGATGGAATAGGGTATTGATAGTAATTAAAATTTGATCATATAGTAATTCTATAATTTTAATAGTTGACGTCATTTACTTTATGTATTTATTTATTTTCTCCTTGAATGTTTTATATTAGAGTTTTTTTTTAGGCAAATGTTTTATATTAGAGTTAGTGTCCCTGCATAATGTATTTATTATTATTAGATTTGTATAACTAACCAAGGTGAACGATCAACTATTTTAAAGTCTATTTTTAAGAGCGTACAACTTTTATATTCAGTAGTGATCTTATCTGAAGTTTATTCATCATTTTTTTCAATAAAAAATAATTTTACTTGTTGGAAATAATGATAAAGATCTCAATCTTTTATCTTATACGTTGAGATAAACTTTAGTACTTAGCATTTTACATACATTTTGATGTCATATGATGCTTGAATATGTGGAAAGATAATTATAAGAAGAGTTGTGGACACTTTGCAATTGAGAGGCATTGGGTTTATGTGTATGCGCGGACGCGTGCATTCGTGTGTGTCACAACTAAAAATATGTGTATTACCAACCACTTTTTTTTCAATCAATTTAAATGGTTGGAAAAATTAAACCAACCAGTTTAGTAACCATTTAATATTCCAACTATTTTTCAAAAGATTATGTGGGAAAAAGGGTTGGAAATTTCAACCACTTTTGCTAAAATAGTTGAAAATTTTTCCTACCATCCTTTTTCTTACTATCTGAAAATGGTTGGAAAAATGGTCGGATTACGAACCGTTTTCCCACTTTTGCTAAAATGGTTGAAAATGGTTGGAAAAATGGAAAAATGGTCGGATTAAGATACATAAATTCCTAAAATTTTTGCCAAACTTTATCTCCATAAATGAAAACTTTACGGACTTTTGAAAATTAAAATATTTGAACTTTTAAACTAAAAATAAACACCAAAACTTATACCAGATATAGTCACAAACTTCAAATTTATAATGATAATTTAACTTCGTCTACAAAACTATCTATGCCGGCCATAAAAGTAATTCAATTGCAAATAAAAAATTATTACTTAGCCTTATAAACTTAATTTTCAAATAAGGCTTTTGAAGAACAGAAATAAATTTGATGATAGATTTTACTCATGATTTTACCATTGCCAACAATCCAAAATTACTGTCCCCCAAAGAATAGAACGAAACTCAACCCACAAATTAAAGTCAAGTGACATAGACTAAAATTGAATAATTGGAAAGAAAAAAACGTATTATTAAACTCGACATTTAAAATTTGACAACATTATTTGCTACTTTAACCGGATAGTAATTATTTAACTTATAAAACGGATGCTTTGGTTTGTAGCATCTAATTATGGCATCTTTGTGGGTCCAAACACATGGTGCAGATCACAAATATGCCTTATCATGGTTCATAATTTATGCCTTATCATCATACAAAATAAATTATGCACCGACTCATTATTTGGGGCTCTGTTCCCCAATTCGAATTGAAAATTTATCATTTAACCCTTGGTATGGTAAAGGGGTGTTGTAAACCAATAATTTCAACTGAAAATATTAGAAGCCACTATACCGAATTTTAGGACGGAGAGAAAATGAATTTGTCATGATGTTGGTATTGGTAATGTGGGTTTGGTACAAAGAGAAATGTTGGGTTTTATGGTCCATTAAATTCTTCTCAGGGTCCAGTTGAGCTCAAGGCATGCGGATCATCCCACATGCAAGAGACGCGGACCGTGTGGTGTTCTCCATGGGTCGTGTATTCAACTAAAGCTGAGTTTTGAGTGTTTTAGGCCAACACGGGATGTGTCATATATGATACGGTCCTTGTCATAGGGAATATAGTTCGTATCATGTTGACACGGTCCGTGTCAGTTGCGGTTTTTTTATTCTGTATCGATTTACTTCGCGAAAGTTAGGGTTTTAATGTATATTCCCTAATTTCACCTTTTGAGTAGCAATTCAGTTACTTTTAAGAGGGAAGAGAGAGTTCTCCCCTTTATAATCATATACTATTGAAGAGTGAGAAATTTGTTGAGATTAGAGTGTAATCTCTGCTAAAGGATCAAATCACACATTGTGATTTTGATTGTGTTGTACTCTTTTTTTAATGTCTCATAGTGGTTATCTTCTGGCTATTACCATTTATGGACTTTTCTTCTAGCTCTTGGACTTCCCACGTATTCCTGATGTTTGTTTTCATTGGTTCGGTTACTTGCTTGATTTTTTTCATAATTTCTATCATCTCGATTTCCCGTATGTTTTATCTGCAATTTATAGATTGCACTCTGAATTTACTTTCAAGTGGTATCAGAGCCTTGTTTGAAATGACTTCAATCATTAAATATGAAATTTCATAATTTGATGGGAAGAGAAGTTTCACATTGTGTAAGGTGCATATGAGAGTGGTTCTCACTTCTCATTCAGCACAACATGTGGAAGTAGACCTGTCATTGATGAGCAAAGCTCAAATAGTATTAAAAATACCATCTTGTTGTTGTGGGGCAGTGCAGTAAAACTCCCTATTCTCCCATCTCAACTCAGCTCCATCTATTCTCCTCTCTCGATTACTCTTATATTTAAACTTTCATAATACACTCCTGTTTTAGATTGGGTGTCTGCAGGGAACTCTCAAAAAAGCGTTGGCATCAGATACATGAATAGAAGAATAGGCAAGATCATTTAAGCAAGCAATTTTCATTCAAGAACAAAAACAAGAAGCTTGAAAGGGAACGAAAGAACACCTACATTAGATATATATAAGCTAACAAATATACCGTAAGTTGCCAGTACACAACAACAATTGAAGTCTATGAAGCTCATAGGCAGATCCAGCTCGCTTCTGTTAATGGTTCATCCAGCTGCGAAAAATTTGGCCAGAGAGACTGGCATCACATCTGAATAGACGAGTTTAGTGGTAGTTTATAACAAGGGGCGAGCTTTGCTTCATAAGTCATTAAACTGCAGTTGGTTTCTCCAAACTTGCCATATACGTCATATACACAGTCCATACATACGAAAAGGAATTGCTCACCAGAGGCTGCAGACAAAGTGCATAACAAACAAATCAGATAATTCAGCATGAACATGGTCGAAATGTTGAAATCAAATATCATACTATCATCAGACTTGGACAAACCCGCCTCCGACTCACCTCCTAAACTAACCCCAGAAACAAGTTTTGCAGCTTACTGTTATGTTTTTATAACAAATTCATTACTAACCGCCAACAAACTCAAAGTCGACCAGAAGCTGCTCAAATGGCTCATTGTTACCAGGTCTAGACCCAACCCCCTTACCTTATTAAACCAAGAAGGCATTTTTGTTGAGGTTAAATGGGAAGTCTTAAGTAACAACGCGTCAAAGCCTTGCACTTCCATAACCAATAAAATACAATGAATGAAGCAGTTGCTGATGAGAGGTCATATTAAACAATAATCATGGATATTGACACCATAGATTAAATTACCTGCAAGTAAACTGGAACAAATTTGAAAGTGATGAAATCACAGAGTGGCCAGTACATAACACCATTTAGCATTGTTGGGAGCAAGTCCCGTTTCAATCTAGCCATAATTTCCCGCGCATCTTCACCTGCATAAATAAATAAATACAATAAACATAGGCATAATGAATGAATAAACTAAAAGCAGCACATTCCTTTAGAAAATATCAATTGAAAATAATCAGAAAAGACGGCACATAAAAGTAAGGCAAAAAAATATTCAGGAGTAGCAATCTAGATACAATATCCAAACAACAGTTGTTTCCAATTGAAGCTAAAATATTTGTAACTTGGTACCTATATTGTTTGAATTAAATAGTTGAAAAATGCAGTGTTCAACATGCTATTGCTGATGCTGCTGCTGGCACTACAATTGAAGACATTACAGCTTTAAGATCCACCATTATCTACTGCCTCGCACTTGTTGATTTCTTTACATTTTTTATGCTTGGCAGGGACACAATTTCTTGACAGTAGTAGAACCAAATCAAGCAATACTATGGGAAAAGTTTCCAACTGTACCTTGCAGAGCAGCATTCAGTGAGAAGAAAAGAACTGTCATGCATGGTCCATAAACTGTTTGACCCAAAGCCATTTTCTTCACAGTTGTCAGCATATCCCGTCCAGGAAGAATCCTTGATATAAAATTGAACCAGAAATGCAGTGATGGTCCTAAAACCACCATACCATATCCAGCCATACGTAATGTCCTTACGATGTCATATGCCTCAGCAGATGGCAACGCAATTGCCTGCAAAAATCAAGTTCCATGACATCAATTATAGCAAACATGTAAGAAACACAATGAGGAAAATAGAAATTGTATCCATGAGATAAATATAGAATAATATCCTATTTTGTCTTTATGAGTTACATAAATGTCGAAAAGATTACCTAACATCTTAGGCACATTTCAAGTACACACCATTCTACCTCCCCCTGCCCCCAACTTTTTCTTTACGAAACCTCAACCATATGTACTTCTTTCCTCCCTTAACCAACCAATTTGTTAATATTTATTTTCTTCACATCAACCTTCACATATCCCACCCCTCCCAACCTAAAAGTCTCTCATTATATCTTCTTCATGTCAGCCTTTAACCCCCAACGGACACACGCCAACAAAGGCACAGTCACACCCTTAATCCACCTGCTCAACATTCAGAGGAGAAGCATCACTATTTTATAAAATGTAAGGTCATCTAGAAGATGTCTCTCTCCCGCCAAGGACTCCATCTAATGCAAAACCTCCGACAATCAGGCTCATCGGTATGCTCATCAAGGCTTTGAAACTACTCTATGAAGACTTGAAAGATTTTCTCTTAAACTCATCCACAAAAGAGTGTTCAGTGCTATAATACAAAAGAGCTTAGAGAAACATAGACCCAGGGAAAAGCAAGACATCAACAGTTGTTTGATTGCCAAGTGTTTCTGAAATCAGAACTTCCTTTACATGAATGAATATGCATCTACTATTAATTCTGAGGGGCTCTGCCGCCACAACAAAACTTTGAGCTTCATCTAACAACTTGACAAGATTATCAGCAGATGAGAGAGTTAGCAATGGAGCTCGAATCTTTGATAGTTGAATGGGTAGTTCTTTTTGCACTATCCGTTCTCGTTTTAATCGTATCATCATACTGAATACACCATACCGGAATATGACAATTCCAGCAAACAAAACAATCAGATTGGAGGAAACACGGACAGAGTGAACCACTGTGACAACAACAATGGTCAGCAATCACAACCCTATAACACCCAGCAGCAATATGCAAAATCCTCCCCCTTTTCTGTAAATTGTCCTACGCAACCAAATCCAAAATCCCAAAGAGACCAGCAAAGTCACAATGAAGAAATAAATGATCGGGTGATTCAAGATCCCCTTGCACATAAAGCACCTATCTACCAAAATCCTCCCCCTTTTCTGTAAATTGTCACAAGTCAAGATGCCCGCATGCGTCACTTCCCAACAAAGAACGCAACCTTCAAATAGGCCAAAGACTTTCATATAATGGTGGAAGGGAAAGCACCATCCTCCAAAAGATACAAAAAAAAGAAGGTTGGAAATTAAGAAGTTTTATGTAAAATGAGCTAACCAAAAAAGTCCCTTTCTTGCTCAAATCCCATCTCACCATGTCTTGTGAAGAGATTCCTAAACTGGCCTCATTAATGATGTTGAAGAAGTTGACCAAAGAAACTTCATCAGTAAAACCCTCCCACACAAAAATAGGAGACCAAGCAGGTGACCCAGAAAGATGATATCCATCATCAGCAAAACCATTTCTTGTTCCTCTCTCCATTCTTCAAGTTTTTCTTCCCCTTTCTTCTTTCTTTCTTTCTTTCTTTCTTTCTTTCTTTCTTTCTTTCTTTCTTTCTTTCTTTCTTTCTTTCTTTCTTTCTTTCTTTCTTTCTTTCTTTGTCTTCTTCTTCTTCTTCCTTTGTTGTTGTGAAGTAACTATGTTCATTTCCTTTCCATTTTGGTTTTGCTATATTCTACCGCCCTAATTTATGTTTTTTTCTTAGTTTTGCTAAGTTGCTATAGAATTTCCCTTTCCGGGCCTTACTGAAAGTGCGCCTCCGCATGGACACACTTTTGCTCCAATGTCTGAGCCCCAGGGACCCGCACTTTTTTGTGCTTTGCACTCTTCTAATCTAAGGGGTGCCAATTTTGCGGCAATACAAGAAAAGGAAGATCTTCAAATTAATCAAATATCAAAACACATTATATTAGTAACTATTAGCACATATTGATGTTTCCCATATTTTATCCTTTTACTAGTATTATTCTCCATCACAGGCTCGCCATGAAGGGTTCTTATGGAGTTATTTTATGAAAAAAGTATCACCTTTAAAGATTACGGGTTTAGAAATCATGTCTATGTGAACATTGTGAATCATGTTTACTTAGGTGTAAGACCATCACAAGCAACAAAGTGACCTATAGCTCAAATGATCACTCTAATAAACCAACATACAATGTGAATTCTTAGCATTTGCCTAAAAACATATTTGCAAACCCCATGTCAACATAATATCCCATCCCCTTCCTCAGGCTATAAATCACAAAAGTTTCAAGACGATACATAGCACCTCCCATAAGTCTGAATTTCTTTTTATAATATCTCCTCCAAAACCTTAAATATCTTTTTCACAATGCCCATTATTACTTATCTAAGCATCAATGTTTCAAATATTGTTATTCTAACGAACATGTCTATCTATTAAAAGCTCAGTTTTCATACCCAGACAGATCTAGATGCATTATATGGCATGGACATAGGAGACTAACAAATTTCCAACTTAGCTATTCCATAGTTCCCGTACCCTGGAAAGGCCGATGTATATGAAATAAATCCTCCTTCACGGCCAGGGCAAGACAGCATACATCTGAGTCCTCATTGGATCATGTTAAATAAGACTAGTGGAAAAACTTTATAAGTGAGTTTTTAAATAAAATAATATTTATGTGAACTGCAACTTGAAAATCATTTTGGGATTAATTCTTACACTACTGTTTGCAAACAGCTTAAGATCTTCAATGTTGATCTTCAGCTCCAACAATCAGCACCATAACAACCTATATTACTCCAACTCTTTATATTCCATGTCGTACCCATGTCGGACCCTCGATACCCGAACAAGGGCACGACACTTGACACTTCAAACTACAATGAAAATGTACAATTTTTTCTTAAAATTAGCCGAGTCCGGCACCCATATCCGTGTCCGGATATGGACACGCTGACCCGAGTCCGAGTAACATAGATAACAACTAGCATGGCCTAGTCCATATTTCAGAAATACTCTAAAATCATCATACTCCTAAAGCACATCAACAAAAACGTCCAATTGGGCACCTGAAATTGTTATTTATGGTACAAACAGGCATCATTTGAGCCTTCCTGTACCTTGAGCTACGCAAGAAGCTAAATTTCAGAGTAATACGCAAAGCGAGACAGTCCAACAGAAACCATAAGACAGCATACAGTCGATTCGTTCACGCCCAGAAAACCTCAAAAAACATGATCCAAAATCACAAAGCTCAAAAAGTTAACAACAGCGTAATGAAATCAGTCACCTGAGAGGTGAAGTCAGCGGCAATATAGATGAGGGAGCAGGTGACGCTCTTGGTAAAAATAGGGCGAGATTTGACCATCCCCAGATACCATCCGACAAACCCAAACGAGGAAAACGAGGTAGCAGATGAAGACGAAGAAGATCGAAACAGAAATGGCGGGGGTGAAACATCAACGGCCTTGGCATCCCTCCTGAAAATCCCGGACCACCTCGAGTAACCCTCATTTTGGTGCCAACAATGGCTGTTTTTGCTGTAAATTGAAGGAGTTCTACGAGCAGAAGAGCTTATCAAACTTTGGAAGATGCCCAGATTCTGCCTCCGAAGGAAGGCGGTCGCCATTGTTGGATCTCCTGAGGCTCAGACGAAGGAGGGAGGAGTTTGGTGGGGAAATGAGAATGAAGGGAGGTTTAAGGTTGTGTTAGTTGGAGGCAGTCAGGAAGAAGAAGAGAAGGGTTTTGGGAGTGGTTCGGTTCTATTGAAACACTAATAAGAGGAAGAATTACGTGTTTAATTGGAGGAAGAGGGTTTAATTTGTTCCAAGAAGATGGTGGGTTTACTGCCACAGAGGGTCTTCTTTTCTTGCCACGTGTCGCTTCTGTATACGTGTTCTCAGGGTTCTTTCTCTTTTTTCTCCAATTTTTTCTTTCTTTCTTTGTTTTTTTATTTTCGGTTTTCAAGTGTTTATTTCGTGTGGTCGAGGGGTGTCATTAACATTGCTTTCTTTATTTCGTGCAGTTGTTTGGGTTTTGATTTCTTTGACCACCGCCCCAATGGGGGATGGAAAACCTTGTTGGTGTCGTGCGCTGGTGGCACCTAGTAGCTGGCAAAAATTTGGCTTCGAGTGAATTTGGATCAGACTAATTCAGACAATGTTAAAATTCGGACGAGAAATTTATGTTCGAACCTAATTTTATTTTGGATCAAACCCGGGTCGAACAATTCGAATGAAACTAAAATTGGGTTCGGACAATAGAAAAAAGAGAAATTTTATGTCTGAATATTAGGACAATGTCAAAATTCAGACGAAAAATCTATGTCTAGGCCCAGTTTTTCCGGGTCGAACAAAATTTGTGCTCTCTTCTTCCTTTATTTTATTTTTAATGGGTTTAAAATTTAAATATCTCATTCTTCTTTACTTTCACTTTGTTGAATTATTTGCACTTGATAAATTTGTTAGAAGAAAGTGTGATGGTGGTAAAGAAAACAATGAAATTATTTGAACAAAATTATGGGGGTTATGGATAATATCACTTTGTTTATGAATTATTTATTGTACCGTAAATATTTCAAAAAGATAGTGCTTAGTCTGAGTTAAAACACTAAGAACTTGTTTCTTCTATTATTAAACATTAAAAGAGCAACAGAACTCATGTAATTCTCGATCATTAAACCGCTTAAAAGAATGATCAAACAAACTAGATTTTAATGATAAAACTCATTACTAGGAAATTTGAATCCCTAGATTCTTTTATCCATAGGCTAAATCTTTGAGATATTTTCAATTTTATGTTGAATTAGATAATTAAAACAACAATCGAAACCCAATTTACAATCTTGAGGAGATGACTATTGATTTTGCTCCGACATTACTCATGCACTTACGACCTATCATTCAATATCGTCTAGTCAAACCACACTCATTTACCAATATATTTCTTCTTCTTTACCAATAGATTTCTTCTTCTGTTAAACATAATTCGCTACTTCGATCTCATCGATGTTCTCATTTAAAGAATGTTTGCATTTTAGTTATAATAAGCATAATGTTATTAGTAGCTATATCATCTTGTTTTTTTTTCAAATATCTCTTAAATCTCTTATAAAATATCATTTTAGTTTCTAATATTTGGTGTTTGAGTTATAAGAACCTTGTTCACACAAACAAGTTATGCCGATTTAACCCAACCAAACTAGTAAACAGGTGAAACAATCTAACCCGATCCAAACAATTAACCCAACTCAACTACTAAACATGTGAAACAACCTAACCTGATCTATACAATTGAACAAGTTGAGCCATTGACTCAATCTTCCAACCAAGTCGCTCACCGAGTTGGTTCCAACAACATAGCCCAGCAGTAGTTTCTTCTCCAACCAAGTGACCCAATTGACTCATATATCAAAACAAAAAAGTAAAAAATAGAAAATTCATAATTAGGCTAACAAAGAATAGCTACAAGGAGCAGCCAGATGCAAGAGAGAAAACCAAAGCTAGCGACTAATTTAGTGAGTGAGAAATTACACTATTTACACGCATCAACATCATCTGGACCGAATACAATTAAACAAGAAAGATGGATAGAGAAGAGGAAGACAGGATATGTGAAGATGCCGCTACTAAAAGGCAGGAGACAGACAGAAATCAGCAGACAAAACGAAACAACATTTAGGCATTCAATTACGTGAAACTAAGTCATCTATCCTTGCTTATTATCTCCAGGCTCCAGCTACTACTGCCTCCCTCACCATCAGAGAAGACCCATTTCCTCCATTTGTGTGTATGTTAGCGGTTCTTTTTTCATTCCCAGTTGAATTCAATTGTCAATTCCGAGATTAGTAGTTCTACTACACACGTGTTGTGTTGTGTTGTCAGGCTATTGTTGACCGGTTAAGCTGCAATATGTGCGTCCTCAAGCTACAATCTTTCACCTGCTTCTCAAGTTGGTAACAATTATGAAAGAAAGAATTAGATTGATCTGATAAGGCGTGCAAATGCACTACGTGGGGGATCATAAAGTCTAGAGATGAATCGAACCTGCATGGCTCCTAACATGGATAATACTTGCTTGCACCGTTCCAGTAACACCCTTTCCTTTGCAGCAACATTTGACAGTTCTGCCATCAATGAGTTCACTTCCTCCACCTGTGAATGGTGCAACACTCTTCGTGAGTCCCCAAAAACCACTAGAATGAGGATCAAGCATCATGTTTCAGCACTTCAAACAGCTTTTCATGTATATTTTCCTTAATTCCACCTTTAAATACCCATGTCAGACACCTTCATAATCCAATGCCCATATCAAGAAGCAGAAGCTCGGGCATGGACTGGTCAGAATTCGGAACATCTTGACATCAACAATGCTGGTAAACTGTTTCAGGCTTTGAGCAAGTTTCAGTGCCGGGGCAGGAAAAGAAAAGACCGAGAAATAGGGAAGTAGGCTCCAATCCAAACAACTATTGAGTTGCTTTTCAACAGAGAATGAGCTATACAATACAAATTCCTTTTGGAAGAATACAATATGCTCTCATGTCATCCTGATCATTATATAACTTGTTTACCAGCTTGTTATCCCGTTTGTATGTATTTCCTTCTTAGTTTGTTTTCAGCTCACCAATCAATTACAGTTTGTTCTCATTTGTTTTCCTTTTAAACGTTCAAAACTCCTAATGTTGTTACCGCTGAGTTTTTACAAGGCTTTGCAGATGCCTAATCATGGGTTTTATGTGCCATGGAATCCATCAAATGTGAAGAAATTTTTAACTGGCCTCATATTTAAACTTGCTTATTGATAATAGCAAATGCAGTTGCAGCAAGTGCAACATATAGAGGTGAAAGGATACCTTTGACAAAAGAGAGCATATTGAAGATGCCATTGACTGCATCACATCAACAGCCGAACAAACTGCTTCCTTTACACTCTGGATATCAGCCTGAAAAATATCAAAAAGAAAACACCATTCATTAACCGGTGTAAAATATTCAATCATACACTTAAATACACAGGCATTCATCAACATACAGTTGCTCCTCCAACCACAGGAAGACGGAGGGTGCTAGCCTTTAAAGCTTCTGTAGCTCCTTGCAAAGAACTTGAATGATCTATGTCAAGCCGGGACCATTCTTCCAAATAGCCAATCTAATTTTAAGGAATAAAGTAGGCAAATAAGTGACTGAATCAGTGACTCAAAGACTCACATGGCATGATTATTTCATACATCTGCAACAGCTCGTCCAATAAGACAAGTTGGTCTCACAATTACCAATACAACAAGAATACTTTCACATATCACACAACGCAAAGGTTCAAAATGACTGATCCTCTTGAGTCGTATGAGTCTTCTTTTTCAATATTTTTCTTATTTATTTATTTATTTATTTACTATCATTATTATTAGGCCTCTCTAAATTGCAAATTTTAGGGTAAGACTGCTAAATCTAAACCCTCAACACCTCGCCTGTGCAGGATTTTGGAGTACTGGTTTTGGTGTTATTATGATTTTCAAAAGTAAACAAGTTGGCCATAGAAAGTTTTCACACAGCTCTTCATCTAAATCTATTATGAGAATTCTAATATCAAATATGTACCAAATACCTCAGCATCTATGAATTCTATGAATTTGAAAACACATAATTAACATCTGTCACTAATTACACTGAGATGTGTGAAAAGTTAGAGAAATTTCTCCTTGTACTAAATTGAAAATGTGAAAATACTGAAATGGTCACTTTGCAAGACAGTTTCAACAGTCCAGAAGCATTCTATGTGTACTATATGACTATCATTTTGCAGAATAGTGTGAAGCATAACTCCAAATATACACCCACCGCAAACAATCTGGCAAGTCAATCTACAAACAAGGCCAAACATGATTCCAAGCACTAAGAAATAAAATCAAAAAGGGTAACCCAGTAAACAGTAACAAACAAATTTCAAAGCTGAATTATTTGATGTAGAGAAAGCAGTGCTTTGGAAGACGACTGCATAGTACTTACTTGTCCCCTAAGAATGGAACTGAGTTTCAGTTTCTGCTTCAGCAATTGGACTTGCGTTCTTTTATGTCTGACAGAGTCGCGTAGAGCAGTTATTGTTATCCATGCATTCCATAAGTTCTTCTGGACCACCCAAAAATACTTCATCAGCAATTTATCAAAATACTAAACATGTACAAACTTACTGCTTACTAACATGAGCAACATCACCAAGAAATGGAAATAATAACAATCTTTTTAAAAAAAAATTCCAATATATGTATCAACTAAGAATAGGAAAATCAAATCCATCGAATGGAAATTATCTCAGCTGCATTATAAGACATATACTTGTAATCGAGAATAAATCCATGCACATGAACTTGTTCAAGCTTTGAATCTGCCTCCAACTACACATGTCCGCATAGTGATACACAAACAACACTTACAGGCACAAGGAATAAAAAAGACCAATAAACAACCCACTAAGAAAGACGTATATGTTCATTTTTTGGTTTGCATGATAGATTCACTCAACCTCATCTCTCCCAGGATGCATATAGGATCAGATGACCATAATGGTTGGATACCTCACATATCTTTGGAAGAACATCCATCATCAATTTTTGGATTTACACAACTTCAAGCTTCAATCATGGGGAAGTGAAAAAGAGGGTTAAGTGGCACCATGCCAAACGCGAAATGGTTGAGATGTTAACTAGGTGAGCAGGGAGGAGTGAAAGCAAACAAGCAATTTTCTTCACCAACGCCCATGATAAATCAAACATAGAATGAGCTATGGGTCAGCTGCAATATGAAACCGAATCACTTCCTCCTGCCTCAACTTCAACAGAGTGGCTGTTGCCTCCAGCCCTCTATCAAGCCATGGATTTTCTCCATGTAGTTCAAAAATAGATTGCTTCTCCATTGATCTCTCCTACTCATGCTCAAAACTCTCACACTATCATTCCAAGTGGTGAAGTGTCCAAATAAAGGAAGCAAAGCACACAAAAGAAAGGAAAAATGAAAACAGACTAACAAGAAAGCTCACTTTGCGCCTTCCTAAAATTAATGGCATGCCTTGATATGCAACAAACAAACAAATAAGTAAATAAGAACCTCATAAGGAATGCTTTGACGACCCACTTCAGCCACTTCTAGGCCCCTAGAATGATGCAATGGCATTCGATCCCTAACCTCATAAATCAGATGTGACCATACATAGAACAAAGCCTTAGGTCCCCATCTTTTCCAAGGTAGATAAATCTCCAAGTACAACTCCGCACAAAATCCTTTCTGATTTCTAACAGAAAAGGAAACTAGTGCAACTACAACATACAAATAGGAGATGAAAACAGTGCACAAAGGAAACCAGCTCAAGATAGGGAAGGAAGAAGACTGAAATGAAACACAACTAAAGCAGTTGCAGTTTTATGGCACTGGGACTCGACCATAAGAATGTCAACAACATATGGGTCAGCCTCTCCCTTTTTTTTTTTTCTGGGACACAGTACATTTTTGGTTTAATGAATGGTCGATTATCCATATCTACATTCAAATCTCCAAACCCAGTATTGGAACTTGAGGCAACAGGAAGATTCCAAGTAACATAAGTTATCAGTAGATTTATTCCTGTTTTTCACATAAGGTATTTCCCATCTCAGCCCTTGTGTTAGATCCGGATTCTAGATATAGAAACGACAATCCTAACAGGATTTGCTCATTTTTAATATTTGGCTACATGTGTGAATACTGCAGCTCCAAAAAAGTTGCCATATTTGCAACAGGCTTCAATAAAATCAGTCAGCTGGAACTCCAATATATTTGGGAAGTATCACATGGACAACACACACTACGGGGATACAGTGGTAAAGAGTGGCCAGAGACTCTCATGAACTATATATCTGCAGTTATTCTATCTCTCACATGCTAATTGCCAAGAATGAACAAGCATGCAAATGTCTGGGACAAAATGTACAGCAACGTCCACTACCAAAACCAACTTACATTCTGAAATGGACATGTTTAGACCTCTATGAGATCCAGATCACAACATCCCTAAAAAAAATTGATGCATGGATGTCCTAAATAACAAAAAAACCGGATATAACCCATGTAATGAGTAAATTTCAATGAGGCTGCATCTAATAAGCAATTAAGCAGTGCCATAATTTTCCAGTTTTGTATCCTTCAACCCTCTAGAAGTTCCTGATAAACTTCAAACCATTTTCATTTGTGGAAAAGGCTTTCCATTACACGAATATCCAGCAAATCAAACGTCTGCATTTCTTGCTGTTTTCATTAATGAAGAGACAGACTGCAGAAGATTGGACAAATAGGGAAAAGAATGAAAGATGAACATGCACATGTCTGGTGACAAAAGAATGAAACAACTACCAAACAATCCATGTTTGCATGTTAACAACAGTACAGGATGTAAGGCACAAGCATCCTCTACTCATTAACTAAAATCATTGCCCCACCTCTCTTCCATCATGTTAATAAGCTTTCTGTGGACAAAAATGCTGTGAAGCCCTAATTCCATACAGAGAGAAAGATGCTAATTGCAGAAAAAGTTATCACATATGAAACACTAGTTTATGCATTACCTTACATTAGTTTATGCATTGGGATTTGGGAACAATAATTCGGTTTACAAAATGGAAAAAATGCAGAGACAATTGAATCATACCTCTGCATTTCGTCTTTGCACTGACAAAGCAGCATCTGCCCTTGCATTGACGAACCGCCACTGCAAATGTCTATTATAGAGAAGTCTCAACTGGTGGGCATCAGCAATTTGATTCTCCCCCACCTTCCCTCTTCGAACATCAACCGCATAACTCAAAACAGATGGAGTATCCCAAGGACTACCAGCCACAGGGGCACCAATGGAACTTTTGACCCTGGATGGACTGAGTCCCCTCATAGGTGATGATGCCCCCGATGTCATCTTGCTAGGTGATGCCGCCCTAATTGCCCCTCGAACAGGCGACGACATTGCCCTAGGAGACGACGTAGGGCCATCACTGAACTTTCTTGATTGGCTTACCTTAGGAGGGGCGACAAATTTGGACACGGGGCTCGACGACAACCCCAAAGCAGGATCCTGCAGCCGCCTTAGCCGCATATTGGTCTCCTGCCAGAACCTGGCTGAGGCAACCATACCACGGGACCCACTTCGTGTGAGGGACCCACCATTTGTATCCTGGGCCCCAGAAGTACTCCCAGAAGAAATGCTCTCGGTATCTGAGGCAGTAAGATCAGAAGGCACACAAGATTCATTTCCTGAATTAGCATCCATGGCACCCCTTATCCTACTCAGAACATCGGCATTGGTTGTGTCAAGATTCAGTATCCCATCAAAGGATGCCCTCCTACTTTCATCAAGTAATGAATCATGCAATGCCCTAGCCACCACATTAGATCCCATAAACTCCTTACTCTCACCGTTGGAACAATCCAAACTCCTTGAAAACATATTAAACTGGCGGGTTCGAGCAGGCCATCGATGCTGATCCCCAGGCTTGGAGTTGTCAACCTGATCTCCTCCTCCTCCATCAACCTTACCCCTCAAAGGGGTACTCCTCCTTCTCTCAGGAGTCGCTTTTCTAGCATTGTTTGAGCCCTGATTCACAGCCTTGGTCTTACTAACTGGAAGAGAAAACACCTCCCCTTGAAATGAGACGGATAAACTCCGAGCAGAGGTGACAAGGAGCTTCGTTGCAGCTGAAATTTCAGCAGCATTGGTCACAGGGGTAGGTTTGGGAGTGGCAGATCGCCTTCTATCCACAGATTGGGACCTTTTAGGGGTTGTTGATCGGTTGCTATTAGGGGTTCTTGCAACTAAAGGGGATGGAAATCTCCTAGATATTGAGGAAGATGCCGAAGAACTTGAGGTTGAAGTAGTAGTTGCAGTAGTTGTACTGGTAGTTGAAGAAGAAGGGGACATAGACATGTACCTTGAAGGAACTTCTCTCGCTCTGGGCCTTCTACGCTGCTGTTCTTGATGAACTCCATTTTCTCTTTCCGAGGGTAACAATGGCGGTCTAGTATTAGTATTACCACCTTGTGAATGTGAAGAGGCTTTAGGGTCTGGCGGAGCAGTCGAAATGGCAGCCACCATTATCATAAAATATCAGCACCCAGCTTCTTAATCTCACTCACATTGCAAAATTAGAGGCAGAAACCTGCAAAATCTGCAAAACACTCAAGAAATCCGACCAAGATGTGTGATACCCAGATGAACTTTACGACAGATTCAGCAGTTCCGGGCACCAAAATCAACTTTTTCTCTTTCTTCAGCAAATGGGTACACCCTAAACGGCGAAATTTACACTCAATGTGAGGTTAATTCCGATTATAATCGGAAAATGGGTATAGAATAGTACAATTTGGAGACTGTTGGGCTGATTTCCGGCGAGGGAATTAGCCTGTGGGTAGGGGAGAGCGAAGTGAAGAGTGGGGTCGGTGAGAGAGAGCGAGAGAGAGAGAGATTTGGGTGGGCAGAAGACAGAAAAGGTAGCACAGTAGAGTTCTTTTGGTTTGGGTTTTTGTGAATCTTTGTATAGACGTTACGTTAATGACAATTAAGTTCTTCCTGAATGAAATATTTTTCCATTTGAGTTTTCAGGTCTTTTAATGAAGCATAGATATACGGAATAAAGTACTCTCCCAGTTTCCCATTATTTGCTACTTTCAAAATTATACCAGCTAAATTTTTTTAATATATATCAATCATGAAATTACTATCATGAAAAATAGTATCCTAAAATTATAATATTATAATTGTTAATAAAATATTGTATAAGAAATAATTAGTCGAATAGTAATATTGGACATCATGACAGTAAAATAAGTGACAAATAGAGATTAGGAGTAAAAATATTAGTCTATATGTTGTTTACTATGTCATTTTTTTTTTTTGAAGAGGCGGAGAAATCAATATCAATGTAGTACAAAGGTCATGTTCTTTAAATGGTAGGTTAGGTTTATCCCCGTCTAACCTTAACTTACCTTGTTTTGTATGATTCCCTAAAAAACACTCAAACAAAAGTCAAAATCTCAACGACATATTATTGAAAATATAAAAGTGACAAAAATTTAAGGATATAAGATACTACTTCCTTCATTTTTATGACTTTTTAACTATTTTTCTTTCATTCCATATTATCTATCATTTTACAATCCCAACGACATATTAATTTTTTTTTGGTTTACTGGTGACAAACATCAAAAGTTAATTTTAACTAAATATATCTAAACAATTTTCTTATTTACCATCCCATTTATTTATTTATTTATTTATTTATTCCCATAACGACAACACACATACATAATTCACAATACATATAATTAGGAATCAAACAAGAAACTAAAGAAAAGGAAAAGGCAAAGTCAACAGGATTACGCTTCGGGATTTGCCAGGATACTCAATCCACCTCTATTGGCTTGTTTCGCCAACTTGTGCGCTGGTTCCACCTCTTGCTTGTTAACCTTTTTAATAGTCCCCTTCCTAAAGCCTTTGCACTTCAACAAACAAAACAAGGCCAAGCTTCTGCACTCCACTGGTGCCGAAAAAGGTTTTTTCAAAAACTCAATAGCTAGTTTTGAGTCTGAATAGATATAAACCTCTTCCAACCCCCTCCTCCCAGCTTCGAATAAGGCCAACAAGATGGCAAACAACTCCATCTGTGCCACACTCTCCACACTAAGTTGTTCATACTTGAAAGCAACACTCCCCCTCCCCCCCCCCACCCCCACATCCACCAAGACCCACGCCGCAGTCGCCTGAGGACTCTTTTTCTTCTTTGCACCATCAACCAGAAATACTCACCCCCCGTATTCCCTTGTTCCTCACCCTAAGCATATGCAAGCTCATGATCACAAGGCCCTTGATGAGAACCCATGCTATGAACCACCTTCCCTTTCAACCATCTCAGCTCCTCCTCCTTGTAAGCAGCAATCATCCTTTCCATTAAGGCTCGGTTAGCCCCCCCCCCCCAGGAAAATAGCATTCCGAGCCTTTCAAATGGCCCACATGGCCCCAAAATACTGTCTAAGCCTACACATCCCTTCATCCTCTGTCCCTCTCAACACACCAAACCACCCTTTCAGCCATTCAAACCATCCAACATTGTGGTTGACCTCAGAATTAATTCCTAGCACCGTCCCTCTTCATATTCGCTTTGCAAGCTCACACCTCCGAAACAGATGATCCACGCCTTCCATACCACCACCACACCAACAGTTTCCCTGTTCCGTTAAGCCCCTCCGCATTCTGTTAACCCCAGTGGGTAAAGCATCTACAAAATATCTCCACGCAAAAACTTTCCATTTAGGCAGCATATCAGAATGCCATATCTGTTTCCAAAACCTTGAATCCGACTTCGACGATTCTGTTCCCCCGGCCAGTTTCCGGAAGTAAAAAGAAAAAGTACCCCTCTTTTACCTTATAATCAGATAAAGATTTCCCAGGCCAAACCAGTTGATCCCCACTCCCTGACTGTGGAGGGAAAAGTTGAACGATTTTGTGCACTGTGCTTTGTGAGAAATACTGATGGAGCAAATCCCTATCCCACTCCCTTTTCCCAACTTCTTGCACTCTTGTTAAGGACTCCAATCGCATCTCATGAAGGTTTTCCCTTCTTGCTCCTCTCGAAGCTCTAGTCTATTCCCAGGAATCCATCTATTATCCAACACTCTTATTTTCTGTCCATCGCCTATACACCACCTAAGCTTCTGTCTACATTTAGCCACCACTTGTGACATACCCCTCCACGTGGCTGATCCCTTTGCAATTGGGGAAGAAGCACCATATCTCACCCGCCACACTTTAGAAATCAATAGATCCTTGTTGTTATCCCATTTGTTTATACAACATTAATTTTACCTCAATCCTCCAAAACTACAAAACAATAAATGGATATAGTAACCAAGCCCACATTTAAAATTGTGGAAAGGAGTATATCACCATCTACTATGATAATTTCTCTCAAGAATCATGTAATTTTTATAAATAATTATCTTTTGATCAAAGTTAAGTTTTTAGCAAAATTAAAAATGGATAATTTTTTTTTTTTTTTATCAAATTTGGAGACAGTATCCTTTAAAGAAAGTTTAGAGGTGGTGAAAGTAATATTTGGTAGATAGTTGGGTAAGTTTGACTAAATATTAATTAAGTTAAGTTTGACTACATATTAATTAATTTATAATGAAAATTTATAAATAAATATAAGTAATGTGTAAATTGATTTTTATGTTTAGTTTGTGCAATTTATAAAAGGATTTTTGGAGTATAATATAGTGTACTTTGGGCATATGGACAATTATGCACTATTTTTTTGTACTATTTTTTGTATTGTAATATACTGTAATATGGGGGTGGGTGACGCATGTGCACTGAGAATGAGTCCGGCAACAATGATTCATCAGAGATCCTTCGTGTCAACGAAAGGAAGATCATTTGGCTTTTTTTGAAATTTAACTAAGAGTACGTTTGGTTGGTCAATAACCTCGGGGAAATGGTCAACTTTCCCGAGTTGACTTATTTTCCTCATGTTTGGATGCGGGTTGACTTCGTGAAAGTTTTTACGATGGACCCACCATTTTCTCCATTTTCCTAGGGAAAATTTCCCTTCGAGGGGCTAAGGGAAATTTTTCCCAGGGAAATATTTCCCATGGAAAACTTCCCATGGGAAAGGGTTCCTACCGAACACTCCCTAAATATATGTCGAGTAATCCAAAATTCACGTGTTTGACTTAAGTCTGACTTTAAAAAAATAAAGCAAGAAGAAATGACTTAAGTCAAACATACGACTTTTAGCGTACTCGACATAGATGTCAATGATTCATCAGAGATCCTTATTGTCAACGAAAGGAAGATCATCTGGCCTTTTTTTGAAATTTAACTAAATATATGTCGAGTAATCCAAAATTCATGTGTTTGACTTAAGTCTGACTTTAAAAAAATAAAGGAAGAGGAAATGACTTAAGTCAAAACAAATTTTAGCGTTACTCGGCATAGATTCAATTAAAATTTTAAAAACTTGCCAAATGATTTTCCTTCGGTTGATTGGAGGATCTCTGATGAGTCATTGTCACCAAAACTCGTTCTCAGTGCACAGGCATCGCCCAACCAAATATTACAATATACTAGAGTTTGAAAAAATACTGCTGTGCATGATTGTCCAATAGCAACAAAATGCGGTATATTATAGCTCGAAAATCTTTTACAGAATATTCTTTTAGGGTCCGTTTGGACCTAAGAAAGTAGCATGGAAAAAAATAATAATTTGGAAAGTGAGAATTTTTTCTTTGATTGGATTGAAGAAAAATAGTAGGAAAACTACATGGAAAATTTGGGGAAACAAAGAACAAAAAATTTTCCCTTTAAAAATAAAAGGAAAGTTGAGAGAAAAATTTTGGATATAAAAGCCAACCTTTCTCTCCTTCATCTCTCGCGACTCTCTGGACTCTCTCTCTTTCTCTCTCTAACTCTAACTCTCTTCTCTCCTGTCTCTCTCTCTCTCTCTAACTCTAACTCTCTTCTCTCTCTCTCTCTCTAACTCTCTCTCTCTTTCTCTAACTCTCTTTTGTCTCTCTCTCTCTCTCTAACTCTCTTCCGTCTCTCTCTCTCTCTCTAACTCTCTTCTCTCTCTCTCTCTCTCTCGCTCCTCTCTCTCTCTCTCTAACACTCGCTCCTCTCTCTCTTTAACTACCTTGTCACTCTCTCTCTCTCTCTACCTCTCTACCAAACTACATCATATGATCTAGAAAAATGAAACTTGACATTTACAAGTTTCCATGCAAATTTTATTTTTCCATGTATTTTCCTCAAACCAAACAAGGAAAAGAAAGTTAAATGGAAAATCAATTTTTTTCCTTCAAAATTTTACTCAAACCAAACAACGGAAAGAAATTTACTTTACCCTAAAAAAAATTTCATCTTAATTTTTTTCCACGAGATTTTTTTTCTTTACGGCCCGTTTGGACCTAGGAAAACAGTATGAAAAAAAATCTCGTGGAAAAAAAAAATTAGGAGGAAAATTTTTTTGGGGTAAAATAAATTTTTTTCTCTTGTTTGGTTTAAGTAAAATTTTGAAGGAAAAAAAATGATTTTCTATTCAACTTTCTTTTCATCGTTTGGTTTGAGGAAAAATGCATGGAAAAATAAAATTTGCATGAAACTTTTAAATGTCAAGCTTCACTTTTCTAGATTATATGATGTGATTTGGAGGGGGAATGTGTGTGTGTGTGTGTGTGTGTGTGAGAGAGAGAGAGAGAGAGAGAGAGAGAGAGTTAGAGACATACAAAGTTAGAGAGAAGAGAGAGAGAAGAGACTTAGAGAGAGAGAGTGAGAGAGACCTAGATAGAGAGGGAGAAAAGGCTTTTAGAGAGAGAGGGGGGGGGGAGAGAGATAGAGAGAGAGAGAGAGAGAGAAGAGAGTTAGATAGAACGAGATAGATAGATAGATAGATAGATAGATAGATAGATAGATTGCAAATTATTGTATGCTCCTGGAGCATGTGCTCCAGGAGATGACATGGCTGCCATGTCATTTTTTTATTTTTAATTTCATTCAATAGGCGGTTATTAGGGCAGTTAAGAAGAAGTTACCAAGTATATTGAATATGCAGTTACATGCGGTTATCGACAGCTATGACCATCAGATCATTTCGTTCATAGACATTGATTATTCACTAGCTATAACGTAATTGTTCACTATATATCTTGGTTGTTCATTAGCTATAACGTAATTGTTCATTATATGTTGTTCATTAACGTGACCTATGTTGTTCATTGGGCATTTTATTTCTGTCAACCGTTATTGATTCAAACGAAAGTTCCATAATTTTATTTTTCTGAATCTCATGTTGATATGTGCTTCATTTAAACCAACCACTAGTAGTATCTTATAAGTTGAAATTGATATTGAAGTTATGGACGATATACATTGCGATTGTTCACTGACATTAACACGACTGTTCACCAATGTATTATTCATATACTCCAATTGCGTTGTTCACTTCAATTATGTTGTTCATTTACTGTAACTGCATTATTCACTAAGCAGTATATTTCTCTTTTATACAAACACTTTGCCGAATAATTGTTCATTGACTTATTCAATATCATTCACTTACAAGTTTGCAAGTTTAACTTAGGTTTGAAAATAGTTGAAAATCTAAAGATAAATTAAATGTTTATCTCAATATATAAGATGAACAACGACAACATATACAGTGAACAATGTAAGCATGTTTAGTGAACAATCTAAATATATTAGTAAACAATGACATGTTGAATAATAAAAACATTTGCATTGAACAACCAATAGTTATATGATGAACAATTGTAACATATTTAGTGAATAATCTCAACATATCTAGTGAACAGTCTCAACACACAGGATGAACAATCTCAACATATATAGTGAACCATCATATCCTGTTATGAGTGCACAAGGGCTCTTCATGGGTGAACTACACCATATATCCTTGTTATACAGACATTTCGCCGAATCGCTCCAGTACTCCTCGACATTCATCCCATCGACGGTAAAGTTCTCGGTGGAGCTTCCAGTGACGAGTAAGTAGAATCTGGGGAGGATGGATGAACTGAGAGGTGATAAAATTGAAGGACATAATGGTATTTGCAGCAGTGATGAAGCTTGTGTCGTCGAGCACGAAAATGGTGACGAAGAATGGAGATTATAAGGGCGAGCAGGTTGGCCCAGTCTTGGAGCTCCCTGGTAGTGACTAGGCTATGGTGAAGTTTGGCGAGGAGGAGGGAGAATCTGGGGAGGAGGAATGCTAAAATCGAAGGGCACGACGGTGTTTGCGGTGGCGACGAAGGCTGCGTTTCGGGGACAAAGACGGTGGCCGAATGGATATTGATGGGTCAAGCCCAACTTCGAAATTCTCCAGCGATGACCATGGAGACAATGGGTGGTGGTGGAAGGAGAAAGGGAAGCAGTAGCGGCGGCGTAACCCATGATGATGGTGGATCGGTGTTTAGGAGGAGGAGAGAGAGAAGGTGGAGGCCATGAATGGAGACATGGAGTTTATGTAGCTCATGAATACAACATGGGTGGTTATTGAGATTTTTAATTTTGATGAAATTCTAAATCCTAAAGCCAGATTGGAATTTAATCTGCCACGCGGGATCTGGAGCATGTGCTCCATGGAGCATATAATATATATTGTAGATAGATAGATAGAGAGAGAGAGAGAGAGAGAGAGAGAGAGAGAGAGAGAGAGAGAGAGAGAAGAGTTAGAGAGAGAGAGAGAGAAACGAGTTAGAGTTAGAGAGAGAGAGAGAGAGAGAATCAAGGGAGTCATGAGAGATGATTATTATTATACATGTATGTTAAATAATTAAATATAAGCATATTTAAATTATTATAAATGTATGTTTCATTAATTTGAGGGTTATTATGACTTATGAACTATATAAATAATTATTTATTATATTTTTTATAAATATAAAATTATACATAAAATGTGCATCAGCTATCATGGTTGATAAAATTAGGCCATCATTTATTTTTGTTGGCCTAGTTAATAAGTGTTATGCTCTTATAGTTGATAAATATATATAAATATTAGAAACAATTTTATTAAAAACTACAAAAATATAAATTATGAATAATTCAAGATATTTATTAATTATCTTGAATCAAGACACATATCATTGTCCGTGGTTGTATTCAACTTTAGTAGATAGTTGATGACAATTTATTAAGTTATTTGTAATTAATATGTTTAGCAAAACTAGATCCTTGATTAGTTAATAAACATGAATCATTGTTCGGTAAAACTAGTTTCTTGATTACTACCTCCATCTCAAAATATTTGTCTTTTTACCTAACTTCTTTGTCCCAAAATATTTGTCCATTTTCAATCTCAACAACTGTAATTCCTTTTCTACCCCTAGTTAATAAATTCATTTATCACTTTTTACAATTCCAACAACTATTATCTTCAATTAAAGTAAGGGTAGTTTGGGTAAGTTACAAACATTTTACATCAATTCCCAATATGCATTGGTCTTCTCAAGTTAGGTAAATGGATAAATATAATGGGACGGAGGTAGTAGTTAATAGTACTTAATAAACTTGAACTGATGAGAAGGAGCATTGTTGTTGTTGTTCTTATTAGTTTTACTATTTTATTTATACCTCCGTCCCAAAATGTTTGTCACCACAACTAATTCATTTGTCCCAATTTGTTTGTCACTCTTACAATTCCAACAACTATCATTCCTTTTTTGTCCATAATAAATAAATTTATTTATCACATTTTACAATTCCACTAACTATTCTCAATTAATGCATGGGCAATATTGACAAGTCATAAAATTTTCATCCCAATTTCAATATGCATTGGACACTCCAAATTAGTTAAATTGACAATAAATTGGAACGGAGGTAATATTAGAAAAATGTTAATTATATGTCTTTCATTGGTACAAGAAGAGAAGTTAGATAGTGTCATCATTATGATCAAAGTTGTCCATCCAGATGCATGTGTGGTTTGTGGAAACATTGTGTTAGAACTTAGAAGATTAGAAGAGACATAGCAAATTTACCAAACATAAAAGAAAAACATAACTTTTTATACTTACATTAATCAAAAGGTTACTCTATTTTTTTTTAAATATATAATTGATGTTTAGATTTTCATATTAAAAGTTTTGATCATTCAAATTTTAATTTAAATAATAATTTGTCAAATAAAATTAACGTTACTAGATTCACAATAAAAAATATTCTTAAAAACATATAATATTATTTATATAAAAAAATATCAATTAAGATAAATCTTAAAAAGTGCGAAAGTCTTGAAAATACAGGTTATTAACGTTGTATTCAGCACCACAAAAAGAAAACAATGTTTATGAATATCAGCATTAACAAAGTGAAAATGCCTATGGGATGGTGATGACGGCATCAATGATGGCGATTTATTGGCGGCTTATGGTAGCAGTTGTGGGTTGAGGTCTGAGGAGTTTTATATTTGGGATATGATTGTAATTTTAAAGTTTGTTTCGTTGATTGCAACATCTCAGTATGCAAAGAATCTTCCATTTCTAAACAATGTACATGGAGACACATTGCCATTAGCAACTCTTTACTGAATAAATATTTTATTGAAGCTAATGAAATGCTTTTATATTAATGAAACCAACACTTCATCTACTTTATCCATATTATTTTGTTTAAGTGTTAGTTTTGGTATATGTTTAAGTCATTAACAATTTTGCGTTAGATGGTTAAGAAAATATTTGGTCTTGTTTATGAGATATTCCATTATTTTTTACGTCCAAAAGATATTCACTTTTTTCTACGATAAGTTTCAAAATTGTGATTTAATTTCAACTTATTATTAGTCTTTAATGATTACAATTGTTACTTTAGTTTCACAACTCAATAATAAATTCATAGGTTTTATATATAAGTGCGCTCTAAATCTTAATTTGTTGAAATGCTCAACACTAAGGGTCTGTTTGGAGAGATTTTAGGAATGAGAAAACTCTACAGTGCATTCCATTGCTGCCACCTTGAGGAACTCCATTGTCGTCACTCGGACTACCACCGCTACGACCACCTTTATCGTCAACTTTTCCCGCGACCAAGCCTGAAAACAGAACCTTAAAATTTCCAGCATACCAAATATATATTTAAAATCCAACCAACCTTTTTGATTTCAATTACTTCTGGCAACAGCTACGTCGGCTATTTTCTGGACAACCCAACGAATTTCCTTGATATTGCCTTGATTATTTGACTTGTTTATTGCCTTGATATTGCTGTTAACTTGTCCTTAGAAATCATGCTCGAATTACTATCTTATCTTTACACAGGTAAAACTGTGTGTACCTCTCAAAGCCTTGCATAAGAAATTGGTGGATTACTAGATCGACAAATACAAATGATTTGACCTAATTGACTCATTTGATTAGTTAGCAAACCCAACAAACATCTGGTTTAGTCCTAAGTACAAAAACACTAGCAAGATCTATTTGTGGGATTCTTTAGATCGCAAATAATAAATGACTAGACACTGAGATAATTGAATAAAACTAGGTGTCATGTTCATACCCTCCTTTCCCTTTAAAGAAAATGGAGACTCTATAATTTCTTGTGGCTTCCATTAGATTCGACAATATTATGACAAGGAGTAACCCAACCTTCCCCTTTCCACCAAATCAGGAAAAACACTTAGAAAATGGAGGAAATATCCAATCTAAAGAAGCAGAAGCATATCCATATGGAATCCATCACAGCATAATGGATGAAGAAAAACGACAAGATATCAAGAAGCATTTGATGGAAAACCCCCCAAATTCAAAAATTAAAAGCAACTAACACTAACTTTCAAGTATTTGGTAGACAAGATGGGAAAATCCCAAAGTTATTGTTGAAAAGGAAGAGAATATGAAAAGCAAAGATGCTAAAGAAAGCCCGAGGGGTCGATAGTGAGGGGCAGCAAGTGACGACGATGTAGGTAGGTTATGTCAGGTCTGAGTATGATATAAATTAACGCATTATTTAGAACGACATATAAAAGGCTTGGTCTGTCGACTGGACTATTAACCAACTCCTCCAACTTAATATGGAAAAACAACTACTAATCAATTATCGTAACAAATCATACAAACTTAACTTTAAAACTACAAGAGCACGGTGTAGATTGTAGTACTGGTAAGTTATGTTGATCCCACGGTAACTACTATTTATAAACGAAAAAAGTAAGGGAATGTGTATAAAGGATCATTGTTTAGGTGTGATGAGTAGGTGTAGGAGCCAAGTAGGGGTCAAACATGCAAAGTTATCTACACTCAACTGAGAAAAGACTAAAACAAGTATGAATAACAAATAATTCACTAGATTTGGGCTAGACATGCAATTGCTAAGCAATTTGATACATGAGGGAGAGAAAAATTGAATAAATAAAGGAAAATTGGAATCTAATTAACCAAACTTTATGTTCATTTTGATCTAACAAACCAAACTTAGCTTTTTGTTAATGGCAAACTGTACTTAACATAATATTTTTCTTAGTGAACCTCCACCAATTTCCGAAAAATGATATGAAGGTTTTTTTGCTGATTGAAATGAACCTAATTGAAATGAACAATGTGTTGGAAGAAAGGCTCGAGCAACTGTTGTCTGAAGTGACAAGAATGGGAAATGAATTACAGAGAATGAGGGATGAGAGTCAAAATTTTGAGCGTATGGATGAAGAAAATGTGAGGCTCAGAACCAAGTTTGACAAGGAGAAAAGGAAGAGAAAGCCATCATCATTTTCCTTTTATTTTTTGCCTATAAAACGCTCCAAATCAGCAAAAAAACCTCCATGTCATTTTTCCGGTAACCGGATATTGATGGAGGTTCACTAAGAAAAATATTATGTTAAGTACAGTTTGCTATTAACAAAAAGTTAAGTTTGTTGTTAGATCAAAATGGACATAAAGTTTGGTTTATTAAATTCCAATTTTCCATAAATAAATGAAAAAAACATTATACAAGACATATGAACACTATACAAAAGAAGCAAGAGTTATGCAAATAATTGTTAATCTGACTTATATCTTAAGAAACAATGTGGGTTGGGAATAAGATAGACGAACATGCTTATTATAGGCGTGTTAAAAAGAAGGGAGACATGCCAAATAGAACATGATATCGCTTTTGGCGACTTATAGTAAATAAAAAGAACAATGAAAAAGATGTGATGTGACTCTATAAGAGTGACACACTTAACCCAAGCCTTAGCTTTCAAGTCCCCTAATTATCCTATTTTAGATTCCTGAAAAAATTCCAAGTGTCCTACGCTATGTTTGGCGAGTTGAAAGGCACGTCTTGTCTTTTAGGAAATTTAATTGAATTTTATTCTTATTACTTGATTTTTCTTTATTATAATGTTCAATTGAAATTCTGAATTTTATTTGGAATTTCAGAAAGTGTAATCCACCCAGAGAACAAAAACGCGGAAAATAAACAAACCCAAAAGGCTTGGGATTAGATTCGAGTCTTTGGCCTAGCTACTGGGTAAAGGCTCGTAACTGCTCCCGAGGCTGTTGGCCAGACAACATGCTTGGACCCGATGCTATAGGCCAAAGGTTCGAGATTATTCCCGAGGCTACATGGCAGACAACATGCCTGGAGGCATGGTATTGAGCAGAGGCCTGAGACTGCTCCCGAAACTCTTTTTCAATTTGTAGATTCTCATTTTTATTTCCTCTAATTTATTGTTTTGTTGTTCCAATTTAAATTCCTTTTTTTTGGCAAAAGAGTAAAATCATTCCATTACCAAGGATTTCCCGATGTGGGAAAACCAACCCAATACAACCAATCGACCACACCAAAAAATGTGAGGCCTTAAGTAAGAAGAAAATCTATACAATTACCAGATAAAATATTGTTCACACCCACGACAACCAAAATCCATCACAACTCAATCACGCAGGTAAGAAATCAATAACTTCAGTTTAGTGGATCATCGAGGACTCGCACGCCTATATCTTTGCCAATAATCCCAACTATACGATCTATCTTAGCATCAATATCATCAAGACTGTCAACTTCCAAACTGGTCGCACATCTGGCCATCCTAACCTTCTGAACATCCTTTTGGCCACAAACATGTTCTGTTTTCTTAGCTCTAGAAGTTGCTTCTTTGACAAGCTGCCACTTAGATATCATCAACATATTTTGTTCTCTCTTACCCTTAGCTTTTTCCTTTGAAGCCTCAAGGATGGAATATTTTTGAGCATTTTAAACGTTTCAATAGTGATATTTTAGGTAATTTGCTATTTCTTTACTGAATACTACTGATTATCTATACTTCTTGGTTTTAGAATTAGTTAACTTGACAATAATTTTTTTTAAAAAAAGTGGAAGCAATTGATAATATTTGCATATTATGTTTTCCTAAAAGACAGACGCAAATGCGTCTACATCAAGGAAAACAAAAGAGGGAGTGGAAAAGGAATTGAAGAAGAAATGAAAAGAAGAAGACGAAGAGGACAGCACATCCTAAAGAAGACTAAAGTTATCAAAATCAATTGGTTAAATCTTGGCTTGCAAATATCATAACAGAGCTATACCACCTTTTTAATTTCAATCATCACTCAGAAAACTTGAGCCTTATTAATATTCTTATACTTTGCAGCTCCCCTGTTTATTATTTGCCATTTTCTACATGAGGCTGACATCGCTTCTACCCTTGCCCCCGTTTTTAAAGTTATTAAGCTTTTCTTCAATTCAATTACTTGTATAATCTTGTCACTTTCTTTAATAATAGTATTTCAATTCTCTTCTTTTTTTAATGCCACGTCCTTTCACATGATACATGCTCTTATAAATTATAGTTTGATGAACAAGGTCTCTTATAAGACCTTCCAAGGATAGGTATGTAAGATATAGGTAAGTAAAGCATAAAATGTAGGTAAAATTGTGTAAGTATTGGTAGGTGAAATAGTGCAAGTAAAATAACTCACATTTGTTACATCACTTAAAAAATGAATTTTTAAATATATATTTCACAATTTTCAATCAGACTGTGTAAGGTATGTCACATTATTCATATTACTTATTGAATGCATGAATTTTAAATATATATTATGCAAAGTATTTTAGATAGCGTACGTAAGTAAGATAAGTAAAAATAGATAAGATATATAAATATAGGTAAGATAAATAATTTCTTACATATCTATCTAAACAGGACCTATGACATTTTATGAATTTCGTGCAAATGTTTTATTCATAGACATTTATTTCCTGAATTGTTATCTCAATGTAAAATACGACTCTTAATTTCTTGAAATTAAAATCTAGTTCAATTTAAATTAAGATTCCTTCTAAATAGTAAGGATATGAGGACTTGAGGAGGTAAAATGTACTACATCCGTTACTTTTTCATTTAGTAAAAATTTGGAAAGCCAATAAATAGAATTAATTGGTATTATATTACATGAAAAATTATGAAATATTAGTATAAAATTGTTTGTGTTTACATCTTCCTCCTACTTTTTCTATTTTTGTGTCAAAGAATCAATAGAAAAAATAGTTAGTTGAACAAACTTATATTAAAATTGTATATCGGCAAATATTTTAAGACAAAAAATTAATTAATGTAGCAACTATTATAAAATAAGGATAGTATCACTTTTAAACTCACTTTGTACGTAGGTTTGTCTTGGTAAATGGTAACCTATATATACATTGCATACCTTGGACTCTCAGGAAAAAAAAAAGAATAAGAAAAAGGAAATCTTGCAGTGACATTTTATTTTGGATGAATATAATGACAAGCTAAGAGAAGTGAACCAACTTAACTTTGAAATTAAGTAATTCCCATATTGGAAAGGAATTATTTGTTAGCTTAGCATGATTAATTAAATTAAGAGGCCATGTACTTACTTTAATTAGTTGATGGGTTGTTACAGCCTTCCTTTCACACCGACCCAAGCAAGGGGAAAATTGATTAAGCAATCATAATCATCATCATCATAATAAATGTAATTAAGCATTAGGTTGTAGTTTATATACATGAAAAAAGCATAAGTAAGATGTGCAATGTAAAGATATGTGTTCCTATCAGTCGTTGTGGATGCTTTGACTAACATAAAATGAAAAACGTTGTCTTCTCATAAATCTGTCTCTATGAATGGGTTATTAACTAATGTAGTTGTGCACGAGATGCTGGATTCTTTTGCTTCACATCTAGAATTGACAAAATTTTGTCTGATCCGAAATATCATAATTGTCCGACCCGGAAAAAACCGGGTCTAGATATAGATTTTTTGTCTGAATTTTGATTTTGACCGAATATTCAGACATAAAATTTCTTTTTTTCTATTGTCCGAAGTCGATTGTAGCTTCGTCAAATTATCCGACCCGAAATAAAATCGGGTACTGAGATGAATTTTTCGTCTAAATTTTAGCATTGTCGAATTTGTCCGACCCAAATTTAACTAGAGTTGAATTTTCCGCCAGTGATATTCGCATGCTAATTTGATATACTTTCTAACAACATTGCAAGGTCTTGAAAGCTACTCCATCACTGATTTGTCACTTACTTATTTGCATTTATATAATGCACTCTTGTGCGTTGAATACCAATCACATGATATTTTAAATAATTGAAGTAGTTAAGACTGATTCATTATACGATAATTAATAGAGATGTGTAGTTAAGGGAACATGTAGAGTTGGTTTTTGATTAGGAGACTGAAGAGCCAATATAAACTAAATATGTGTAGACCTTGGAAATGGGCATGGGCTCTTGTGGATAGTGGGTCAAGACTGTTGAAAAAGGATTGAGGCCCACACTACAATTGCAAAAGGGTCACCCTTTTATGGGAAATAATTAACTGCTTTAACCTGAACAAAATAATTAATGGGGTGTTTAGTATTTCCTCCCTTCGATATTATTTGTCACATAATTAATTTTTATATGTTGATTGGGGTTTGCTTTAGTGGCAAATTCACTGGCCTTCTTTGTCATTCCTCCAGGGTTTGATTTCAGAAAAAAAAAAAAAATTTGTCGTGTAAGAAAGTACACATAAACATGATGGATAATATATTTTTTTTAAAAAAATAAGAAAACGACACCTCAAAGTAGGACAACCACCGCGTCAACCATCAACTAAATTGGTCTAAGTGCATTATTGTCCAATACCCTCAAAGTTCAGTGTATTAGAGTCCAAAAAAAAAAAGTTCAATGCATTATTGTCCAATACCCCTAAAGTTCAGTGTAAGATCATCCAATAATCTGTTTTTTTTTTTGAAGGTATTCGTTGAACACTTTACCTCTAGGTTAGAACCTAAAAGGAAGATGAATGCAAGGAGCTCAGAATGGTGTCTTATATGATTGTGAGGTAGATGAATACATGATGCACCTCTTTTGTGGATATACTTTTATAGATAATATCTGAAACGCAAGTCTTTTAGAGATTTAGATACAAGATAATTTGATTTGAACTAACAAGACTTGGCTTTTTGACTAGTTTGTATATCTCTACAATCAAGACTTCAAACTTTAGTTTAAAAAAAGTCCTCTATGACACACTCTCAAAAAATTGCTGGGAGGTGCCATGCATTTCTAACAATTGACCAGTTGGGGACTGCATTTTTTTAATATATTCAAAGGGGACGAAGTTGTTAGACAAATGGCTAGCAAGTGACTTTCAGGCCATTTTTTGCCGGAAAACGGCAACAGTTGACTAAAGTTGATAAAATTTTGAAATTTTAGAGTTGTTGTGCCGAAAATACCCTTGACTGAAGGAAGCCTCCCCCTCTTAACTACCCACAAGCTTCTTCTTCAATTTTCATCTGTCATCTTCCTCCTTCTTCCTCCCCAGTGAGAAGTAACAATCTTGTTTAGCTACCATAGCTTGAATCCCAAGTGTATCTAACATGTTTGTAACTTTTGGTTTGTTGCTCTGATATTACTACTAGAGTTTTGGATGATGGAGATCGACTGGAGAGTAATGTAACATTTTTAAAGCTGAAAAAAAAGCTGTGAAGAAATAATGATATAGTATAATCACTATCTTAGCTATTGTCAAAAGGTGTCAGCTTTTTTTTCTCAATTAAGGATGAAACTAATGGGAATATCCCCGAAAAAGAGAAAGGAAGGTTCAAATTGCAATTCTTCAAGAACATTTCCCGCAAGAGTTGAAGATTCTGAATTTGTGAAGAGCAGCTTACTTGCCTCCAATAATGAAGATTTTGATGATTCAGGTATATATATGTTACAACTTTTGATTACTCTGCTTGGAATTTTCTCACGTCACCCTTTTTTTTTTTTTGGTATTGTTTTGGCCCTACATCTTGAACCAAAGTTTTTAATGAAAATCTGGGTATCGGTAGCTTAGCTCAACTGGATATGGATACTGAATACTTGGGTTAAATACTCCCTGCATTTGATTTGTGTCTTGTTTGCTTGTCTACTTATGCTGGGTAAATTTAATCACAAACTTTACTCAGTCAATTTGGCTTTTTGAAATGGTGAGATAAATACTGATTTAGTCTAAAATGGTTTCACAGTTACTTAGGATGAATAAATTTAACCCATGTTCTAGTTTTGAGTGTCAAAGACAGGTGCTGGTGTTTTACAATTGCACTAGGTAATTTGCTCAAAAATTATGGGTGGTTTTGTCTGAATTGAAGGTTTTACTGTACATATTCGATTCTTTACTGTGTCATTGACTTGGGTGCTTGAGTTGAACTGGAAAACTCTCATATGATTGATGGAGAGTGTTTTGTTTTGCAAACTAGTGAAGTTTTGGTGTATGTTTGTGTGCTGATTGTATTGCAGCTTCAAGAGCAGGACCTATGCCTGTAAAATCATGTGGACAGACACCAGAGTCAAGCAGCATTTTTTTTTTATATATATATAAGGGTTACCCTCGTCATTTCACATACATCCTTAAGGGTTTTTATGTCTTTTTATGTATTCCGGCAAAAAATGGCCGGAAAGTCACCTACTAGCCATTTGTTTAACAACTTCGTCCCCTTTAAATGTATTAAAAAAATGTGGTCCCCAACTAGTCAGTTGTTAGAAATGTGTGTCACCTCCCAGCAATTTTTTGGACACACTCTGGGATTCAAGAAGCTCAAAATGAGCTGGTTTTCTGGAACATTAAATTCCCTTTGTTGCAAGTTTTGGAGAAATTTTAGTCCAAATAGTAAGGACATAGTTAAAATATTTCACCTATATAAACAAAGAGGTGGTGAGGCCTCTAACAAGAATGTCGAGGGTTCATTCTTGTAATTATTCATGAAATCATGATGAGCACATGACCATAATAGTGCTATAAAACAATCTAAGTCTTATGTGAAGTAAGTTCGAGGTTACGTGTGTAGTATTTTCAATTTCATGTATGAAAGCTGGTTTAAACATGTAGTCATCTATCACTTTGTTGAAATTTAATCTAAAATACTTACACTAATTAAAGGTCTAAATCGAAAGATACATTTCTATATTCATAACCCAAATTTAAAGGAAGATACTTATCAAATACAAAACTAGTGAGAGATTGTTGATAATTTTGGCATTTAAAAGTAGAGAGAGCGGAAGGTGAAAAGTCCAACATTGGTGATGGAAAAAACTTTTCACTAGTTTATAATAAGGAGTATTACTTGAACTAATACTTAGTTAATGGACAACTACTTGAGCTAGTAGTGGTACAAGGTTCAATGCTTTGTATTGAACCGCACACGCACACGCGCGCAGTCGGTTGTCGACTTTTGACGACTTATTAGGCGGCACTTAGCACTTTGCATGCTTGTGCGCGGTGCTGGAACACAGAACATATATTGTACTCACCTACACCATATAACATTCGTTATTTCATTCACAGAGATATCAGAGAATTCTCAATTTTGCTCAACTGAGTTTTCCCAAGGCTTGATTAATCTTAGAGGGATATTTGTTAATCTAGAGAGCATCTAAGTGATGGAGGGCAAATAATTCCTTAAAGACAGTGAATCCAATTCAGCTCAAGCTTTTTTTCTCAAAATCACTCAACAAAAACAAGGAAATTGGATTATAATAATCCTAACTTTGAGTGATTGAATAGTAATAAATAATAATTCCAATTTTAAAAATGTATGTTAACAATCTCAAATTTCGATAAATGATATTTATTTTCGAGAAAAATTGGATTGCAGTAAATCAAACTATATGAGTTGGGATGGTAGTAAAGCGAATTTTATAATTGTATCATTGTAAGTTGAATACTGAACATTTGGATTTCATTGTACTGTTACCAAATTTACAATCCAAAATAATAGTTTAAACTAGGGTTGTCAAAAAATTAGGTTCGGGTCAATCCAGATTCGGACGATTTGGTCATCGGGCGAAAACTTGATGTCCGATACCGAGTTTTTTGGAGCATTTTTTGGGCCAGACTCGGGTCGAACAAGCATAAATTCGGGTCTAAACCGGGTTCGATCAATAGAAATTTAGAAAATATTGTATACGAATTTTCGGTCAATGTAAAAATTCGGACAAAAATTCTATGACCATACCCACTTTTTCCGGGTCGAACATTTTTTTGACAGCCCTAACTTAAATTACTACAATCCAATATATAATAATGTAGAAATCAGGCTTTGTTTAAATTTTGATGACTGAGAACTCCTAAGATACTAATAAAAAAATAATGTAAAATGCTATGGGCAGGAGTAGGATCAACTTTGAGCGATTAATATCCCCATTTCCCGGCCTCTTGGGTTATACCCAAAATATGTTTGTGAAATGATTATCAATGGTATATTTGAGAACGTGGATACAACTAAGGACATGAAGTTGTGGAGGCAATTTTGGCATAATAACTTCCCGCCAAAATGGAAAATGTTCATGTGGAAATGTGCAAATAACGCTCTTCCCTTGGGAGACTTGAGATATAAACGGGGAATTGAGAATGGAAATTACTGTTGGCATAATTCGAAGATGGAGACAGTATCACATTTATTTAGAGATTGCTCTATTGCAAGACATATCTGGTAGGCTAGTAATATGGGGATTACAGATACACAAACGGATTTGGGATGGCGTACATGGCTAGAGGATTGGTTGAGATACTTAACGAATACAGATAAAGATGATGGTACCCGATTGTTGAATTTTTCGGTTGTATTGTGGGCAATCTAGAAGCTTAGAAATATGGCCAAAATATCGGATGTAACTATCACTACACAAATTATAGAGAATTGTTTATATGCTGCTATGAAGGAGATAAGATATTGAGGTGGGTTGCATAGAATGCCCAAAAATAAACATGAGAAGAATCTGGATATAGAGTTTTCTTATGAAGGGAATGGTAATACTTCACTAAGTAATCCTTCTCTAAGTATACATCTTATAGTTGATGGTGCTTGGAAGACACAGACGAATAAGGTGGCATCAACATGGGTCATAGAGGATACACATATAATTAACGGAGTAAATTAGGGAGGTATGGTTTTTTGGGCATTATCAGCAATACATGCTGAACTTGAAGCTGTCCGCTAGCTTTGCAGGTTGCAAAAGAAGTTGGCTTCACTGCTGTCGAGATCGCAACAGACTCAGAATTAGTTATAAAATATCTTAAACAATCACGTCATTGTTTGTATCAATGTTCAACATTAGTGTTTAATATACTAGAGATACTTCAAAGTTTTCATAGGTATAAAATTTTTAAAGTTCATAGAGATAGAGTGCATAATGCCCATAAACTAGCAAAAACATGTTGAAAAACTCTGATGTATAATTTCCATTATTAAATGACTATTTGTTACAAATCAAACAGAAGAGCTCATCCCAAAAGACTAGTTTGACAGGAGAGAGAGCCCATTTGATCTATAAACCCCACACCGATATCCATTATACCAATGTGGGACAAGTCCCATACCTTGCAATGGCATAAGACCCGTAACACTATTTTGACAAAAAAAAAACGAAAAAGAAAAAGAAATGATTATGAAAATCGGAAATCTGAGCAGGTTGATAGGTTGGGCACCTGGGCCTTCCTTCTCAAGTATCCCGGCCGGCTACGAGAATACTCGCGAGAGTCCAGGCAAGTCAGTCTGTCGTCTCCCCCCTCTCTCATATCTAATCAACTAATCAACCTTTCTTCTTCTTCTTCTTCTTCTTCCCGACGGTGTAAATGTCTGAGAATCCATGGCAACCAATTTTCCAAAGTTTCCAAAGAATTTCAAATTGCATTCAAACCCAACTTTCCTCACTCACTGCCCCACCCATCCATCCTTCTCCTTCTGAAAACCCTCTGCTTTCTCTCTCTTTTCCCTCTAAATCAAAACCATCACATGCTCCCGACGTCTCTACCCAGGTATATACTTCAATTCACTAACTTACCACTCTCTTACTTCTCTGCATGTTAACACCTTCATTTACTTTTTAATAATTAAGCTTATGCGCTACTGTAGTGATTACCTTTGTATTGTCAACCTTACTTTCCAAGTCTTGTCATCTTTCTGAATGCATTTTAGGAGCCAGGAGTCACCAATGCCTTTGCAGCGTTGTATACATGAACTTTTTTCAAGGCTGCCCATCAATATGTAGAAAGGGTAATTGACGAGGGGGTTTAGGAAGGGATGTAGAAATGTGGGAGAACTTATTCGGGTTTATTTCAAAAAGATAAACTATTGAAGGAATTCGCCTACAAGCAACCATATGGAATTCAACAGCAGATGGGAAATGTGGATGATGTTAATAGAAAGCATGTGAGAAGAGTCATATACTACTGACAGAGGGGTTGTGTAGTCGCTTAGAGAAGAAATTTGTGCTGGCAGCTTATCTTTTTTTGTAAACTAAAACATGTACGAGGGAGTAAGGATGAGCTTTAGGATGTTACAAGGAGGTCACACTTCAAAATTGGATTTGAGGGATTTTCTTCCTACAATACTTTTGAATGATCTTATAAATTGGAGTCAAGAGAAGGTTCTATGATATATGTTATTTGTTGGTGACTACAGAAAGAATCATCAAGTTGGAGTGGTGGAGGTGTACTTTGGAGTCTAAGTGGTTTAGATTGCAAATTCAAGGAAAAGGAAGACGAAATTTAGAAGTAATCATAAATTCATAATTGGCGGTACTGTGATTTGGAGGTTATGGAGTTCAGATATTTAGATTCAATTATTCAAGACATGGGAATTGGCAAGGAGATCATTCACTGGAATGGAAAAAATAGAAAACATTTATTTGGAGGTGTCATGTGATAAGAGGATATCATAATTATATTATATGATTGTGGGGAAAAGTTTGCTGTATGGTAGTCACAGAAGGCCTTTTTGTACACCTCATAGTGCTGACATATTAAAAAGTCTCAATCTTGATGGTAGTAAAATCGAAATAAGGATGATTCAATGAAACTATGTGGTCTTTCTTGATTCAATACAATCAGTGGTGAAGTGATTGGAGAGAAGTTAGAGGTGGGCTAATGGAGCATACAATGAGGGTGGTAAGATTAAAACATTTTGGGCACATAAGGGGTATAACCCATATGATGGTAAGGCAGGAAAACGGGGATCGAGCAGTTGACCTTCCAAGCTATAAAACAAGTAGATGAAGGCTGAAAAAGAACTGGAATAAGGTGACTATATAGGATATCTGTACCAAATTTTGGGACAAAATGGCAAACAGTTACTTGGATTATTAGCCCAAGCAACATAGATCTGCCACTAGGGTTTTGATGTGCAAGCACTGTGAGTTTTTTTCCCCTTTTTCCCCCTCCGTCATAGAAGCTTTTTGTCGTGTATGGTTTGGTGGATACTGTACCTTGGCCTGGAGATTGCTCTAGAAATGGCGATACCCGTTAACTTGTTTAATAGTATCCTTTATTTTATCCTAAACTTGTAGTCGTAGGACTCGGATTTTATGTCAGTGATGTCTTTTGTATTTATTCTGTAAAACTTATTTGTTTATTGTCTTGCTGGGTTTTTTCACAATGGGTTATCATAAAGTAAGTGGTTCTTTTAGGTTTTGAACTGACCCGCTTCTTTTAGGGCACAACTTCGCAACCTGTGACTAAGGAGGAGCTTGGAAGAGCAACCTGGACTTTCCTTCACACCCTTGCTGCTCAGGTACTGTTGTACTTGCCATGACATCTTCACATTTTGTCAATTTCATTGAACACCTTGATGCTGCTCAAAATTTTTAGGTTGGATTTAGTTCAGTCAATGCTACCAAGTAAGATGGGTCTTGAAATATTGTGTTCTCACTTTCAAATGCCTTTTTGGGTATATGCCAATATATTGTAGTATTATAGCAAGTACTTTCAGATATGTTTTCTAATGGAAGCATGGTTTAGGGATGCAATGCCAGTAAGTTAACATTGTTTTCTGAACTGTTGAAAAGTCATTCTGAGTTCGTCAGTGTTGCGGTGTTTGAATTCTTTATGTTATCTTTTGTGGATATTCATCTCAAAATTGCATTCTGACTGGGTTTATCCATCCATGAAATCTCTTCTAAGTGGATTATGCATTTTACTACGGTCAATATAAGTGCCAATACCAATGGACACTGGAAATATTCTTTGTATCATCTCTATGGATGAAGTGTGCAATGTTTCTGGATGCTGGTCGTTTAATGCAATAAATTTTGCTGGAAATAGTGCAACTACTTAATTATTGTACTTTCTTTCACTAGACCGTGCTGAGTGCCCAAAACACCATTTTGATCTTTTCAGTATCCTGAACGTCCAACTAGGCAGCAAAAGAGGGATGTTAAAGAACTGGTATGTAATATCATCCTTTGCAAGTTTCTTTATTATTCATTCTGAAAATAGTTATGCAAAGAAAAAACTAGTTACTTGGAACCGGTTTCAAAGGCTAAAAATCAGTTGTCAATCTCTCTGTGCATGCTTTTTTCCCTGAATTTTGAGTTTTGGAATATGATGCTTTGTTTCCCAAATATAGCTGCAATGGAAAGAATATCGTTGTACTGCAGTAGTGCGGAACCAGCTTCAGAGGTTAAAAAACTGTTGGTAATCTTTTTGTTTATGCTTAATTCTAGAAGCGTAGGTTTATGGAAGTTTCCGCTCTATCCCTGCAAATAGTTATTAGAAAGACGAAGTCATCTTGGACCATCTTCAGAAGCCCAAAGACTATTGCTTATCTTTTCTTTATATGCTTCATTTATCTCCTGAAGGAAGGTCTCAGAAGATAATAGGCCAGGACTGGTTGCACATGCTTATGTTGCTTGTTTTTTTCCCTTCAAATTGTTTTTCCTTTGAATTTGAGGGTTTCTGAAGAAGTAGGGTTGGTACTTCAGGCTACTTGTTTGATGTGGTTTTTGGATATCACCATGAGGTTGGATATTTTATAATTTCATATGATTGTTGGTGAACTTGCATGGAAATTCAAAGAAAGGGCTGAAAGCTCTTTTCACATGGCATGCAAGAGCTTCTGCTATAGACTATGGACTTAATTTGGTTTCCAGTTGAGGTGTAACTATAATTCTGTCAAAGGTGAAGTGGTGAACTCAGAGAAAATGAGTGGGATGAAAAGCACGATTTGATGGCTGTTGTTCTGGAATTCTTGATCTCATGATTTACTTATCCAATTTCCTTTGATGCGTTCGTTCAATGCCAATCATGTATATCATCTGCTTTGCTAGTGATGGCTCATGGATATATGACAACCGATGATGCCACGGTTCAAGTCATTTTTTATCTTCCTAATTCTTTCCTTTTCCCAACATACTTGTGCACACTTTTTGCCCAGAAGTCTTAGTATGGACTCATTGTTATATGTTTGGCAGTCCTGACTTTTATTTTGTTCTCAATTTTTAGAAATTTGTGGGAGTTAGCTACAAAGTCATGGTTGCTCAAGCATTTGTTTGTTCCATGCAGATGGCAATATTATCTCGTATGTACCCATGCAAGGAATGTGCTGACCACTTTAAAGAAGTTTTAAGGTGCACATTGTTATTACTTTCACCCTCTTTTGAGAAATCTGTTCAACCATGATGTTGCACTATGTTTTGTTGTGTCATTTTTTATCTTGTTAATGAGACATTTTCTAAGAAGCATATAGACTGATATACGAGACAGATATGACACGACACAACACTGACTTGTGGACGCTTGAATTTTCAAAATTTAGGATACGACTCATATATTGGACACACAGTGCTGAAAGTAAATATTTATTATATGATGGATGTGTTTATGACTTAATTTAAGTTTTCAGCCTTGGAGAAGGTGTGTTTGGAGAACACTATAGCGAATTCTTCATCATTTCTTGTTCAGTGAGAAGTCATCTTCTTACTTGGCAAGGTGACTTTGGTAGGAAACTGAAGATGATCGCCATGGTTCCTCCACAGGTGATATTTTGTAGTATTTGGAGAGAAAGGAACCAAAGAGTTTTTGATGGAGTTGAAACCCTTCCTTAGTGCTTGAAAGGCAATTTTAGCTTCTCTTATTTTGGGTTGATTGGAAATTTAGCTATTCCTCTTTTGATGTAGTATATGTTGTGAATAGTCTATATTTTGGTTGTACATAAATTGGTAGATGCTTCCTAAACATCTGATCTTTTCTATCAGTACTATATTTGTATTTTTCTTATCAAAAAAAAGTTGGTGTTCACCTTATCAACAATATAAATTCATTTTCCAAGAAATTAATATTCATTTTCTCAGACCTTGATGTCATTTTTTAACATATCAAAATTCATTTTTGCAAAAATAGGTATTCATTTTTACGAACTTTTGTAAAAAAACTGGATATTTTCACAAAGGTTAATATGATATTCATTTTCAAACCATATTAACAGTTATTTTCTCAAATCAAAATATTTCTTCCCAGCTTCACTCCAATGCCATTTCTTCCCAGCTTCACTCCCCCGTTTCATTGTTTCCTTATCTCACAAAGGTGTTTCCAATATGGACATGTACCGTAGGTGGGGGAGTAATCCCACCAAGATTTGTGCTTGAGGTATCTTGCATGCATCCATTTGACCCAAAGGACTTCCTTATGATTCTGGATGTCCCAGCAAAGTTTGGCTAAATTTGCCTTGTCCCACGCTGTGAGATTCCGCATTCCGGAGACCAAGGCCCCCTAGCTGTTTAGGAAGACAAGTCGTGTCCCAGGCCACCATGATAGATCTTGTCGTACCGAAGTCATCCCCTACATACACACACACGCGTATGTGTACATATGTAAAGATGCATGGTGCAATTTATTACATGCTCCCAGAGCACGTGTTCCAATTATGGTCATTGTTCATTCTCAATAGCATAATTGTTCACTCATACGTACCCGTTGTTCACTCTCAATAGCGTAATTGTTCACTCATACCTACCCGAAACACATGCTCAAGGTGCACGTAATATGTATTGGATACATTGCGCACGCGCGCGCACATATATTTTGTGTGTGTGTGTGTGCATGTATACACAGAGGTGACAAAACAGGTTACGCCGGGTAGTTTCATGTTAGATATTTTGGTCTTTTTTTAATTTCAGGCTATTTTGGGTAGCGGGTTATGTTCGGGTGCATCAGTCATTTTCATGCCAAGTCACTTTTTGCAAAAAAATGTATTTATCTTTGAATAGTTATGCTTTTGTAATTGTTATTATGTTGTCGTTCTCTAGATTTGACTTGCCTTCTGTGAACAGAAGGATTGTCCGTCAATGTATATTCAAAAAATATTATTGTTCTTTGTATGCTATTTTATTAGTTATTTTATTGGTTAGAAAATCAATTTTATTCTTCGTCTAATTAATATGTTATCTAGATTCACATAATTTCTTATTAGGTTCAACCTAACTTGAACATTCTTTTCCAATAGAGCTATCAGATATTTAATTAAAGAGAAAGTCCATTTGATAGGCTTCAACTTTTGCCTATTCCAAATTGTCAACCGCTTTTGAAATTATTCCAAGTGGAAGGCTTATGTTGAAAATTATTCCAAATGGTAAGCTTATTTGAAAAACTTTAAAAATTATTACAAGTTTATTTCTTTTCCCTGGAAGAAGTGGCTTATCCCATATAGGCACTTCACTCAAAATTTCTGTTCAATAGTGATACCATCACTGACTATGAAGGTCAGTTTACATTGTCCCTAGAAGCCACTAATGCTTTTGAAAAATCAAGCATTACATAGGCTAGGCACCAATCCTTTAATCCCAGATTTTACCAAGGGCACAATCTCATTCAATTTTCAGAGACAATTAATGAAAAACCTAGAAACAAATGAAACTGAAATAGAATCATAGTTGACTCTCTTTGTTTCACCCTTGTTCTTTTGAGTTAATGGGAAGTTTAGCTCTTCCTGTTTTGATATGGTATATTTTTTTGGATGGTCCGTTTTGCTTGTACATAACTTTCTACGATGCTCGCTGAGCATATGATCTCTTGATCCTATTATTCATTTATATTTATGTTTTCCTATAAAATAATGACTTGGAAAAAATCATCTCATAAATGACATTCATATGGAAAATATTTGAAGTTTTGTTTGCTACTGATTCAACAGAGCAAATCCTGTACATGTCGGATCTCAGCATGAGTTCTCCCAGTGGTTATGTCACGTGCACAACGTTGTTAACAGAAGGTAAGCTTCATGTTCACCATGATCTAGTTTACTGTTGCCCATGTGATGTGGAGTTGTTGACTGGTATCAGAAAACATGGTTCAGTGTCAATCTTTTATCGTGATTCAATGCTTTCAGATGTCTGTTGTTTGACATCAAATAGGTCATGCTAATCCTATTGATTGTGTTAATGTTGTTAATCTTTTTCCTTAAAAATGTGGATCTTTAGGATTTAGGGTTTAAAAAAAAGGAAAATTGGATTCTAATAATCCCTACTTTTGCAAATTGGATGACAATAATCCCTACTTTCAATTTGTATTCTGGTGGTCCAAAAAAAAAAATTGTATTGTAGTGGTACCAAATCCATCACCACATTCTTTTTATTTTTTTCATGCCTACCCCATATTGTTTTTGTTTTTTTCGTTCCTGCCCCCAGATAGGTAATGAAGTGTAGTTGCTAAAACATTTTTTAAATTATTTTTTTGAGATTCCGAGCAATTATTATGATTTTTTAAAAGTAATAAAATTGAAAAAATCATAAAAAATTGAAAAAAAATTGAAAAAAATTGGGAGAAATGCTGTAAATTCATTAAAAATCGTGGTAAAGTTTTATACAAAGTTTTGAATCAAATGCAACACAAAATCTATGATATTTAGGGTATACTCTCGATTATGTCCCACTATAATACATTTTTTTTTGGACCATCAGAATACAAATTGAAAGTAGGAATTATTGCTGTCCAATTTGTGAAAGTAGGGATTATTATAATCCAATTTTCCTAAAAAAAATGTGGATTTACGCCTCCGAGCTCTCAGTGGTTGAAATTTTCACAGATCTGGGCTTCTAGGGTTTTCTTTTTAAATTTTGGTTGCAGTACAAGTGTTCTGCCCAGGCAGGATCCAGGATGTGGTTGCTGTTCGGTTATTTTTGCAGTTTTATAGGAGAAGTGATGACTCTTGATAGGAAAGTAGCTAATATTGGAGTCTAACATTCAAAAGTTGAATACCTGCATTTAATCGTGGATTAACAAATTGAAACACTTGGGTTGAAGAAGCCCTACTAAATGTGATAAATTGCGCTTCTCCTGTATGCTAAAAGTACTTAGCTGCATGGTCCATGGTGATAATTGACTAGTTTGTGGTGGAAATGTTGTGATGACAGCCTAGGCAAGGTCATATTCCCCTGTGAGAGAGTTGATGCAAGATGGGGTAAGCTGGATTGTGAGCAGCGTCTTTGTGATTTGCAAGGAAGTACAGCTTTTGGAGATGACATCCGTTGAAGCTTAGCTTCCTGGAGTGCTTGAAGCCCCCTCCCTAGTTCTTAGCAATTACTCGTATATTTTACTGATCGCAGTAAAAGCATGTTTCCACCCCAACAACATCCATCCAAGTGATGATCTGCTGACTAATGTTATTAATGTTCAAATTTGAAGTTTGTCAGCTTGATGCAGTTGATTGTAGCATTCTTTGGAGAAGTGTCCCCCTGTAATTATTTTTATGTTCAAAGTCTACATTGTATTACTGACCAGATGCTCTCTAGCCATGCATCTGCGACAGTGCAGGTATACGATTTGGGTGATTTTGTGCCGGCAGTTTGAATCTATTCATAATTGAAAGATACTGTGTTTTTAATACCGATCAAATCAGTATCAATTTTGGATTGAAGTTTATGAGGTATTACAGGTATGGCTTCTCCAGCTCCATGGTAGGAAGATCTGGGTGTAAGCAGGTATGAGAGAAAGGAGGGGGCAGCTGGCAGGGCATAATCAACAATGTAGATGTCTGATTCGCACAATTGCATTAAAATGATTTTCGAAAACAAAAAATAGCAAAATGAGATGAAAGACTTGGATGACTTGCATAGTTAAAAATTAGGAGTTTAATTAGGAGTTTGATATAATGAATGAGGATAAATGTGCTTAATTTACCTCTATTTAGAAGTAGTGAAGAACTAATAATTTAAAATAATACCTCATCTTTCTTTCACAGAGAACAGCTAAATTAATAGTCCATTTACTTATGTTGACATTTACTTATGTTGTCAAACTCGGATAGGTCACTTGTTTGGTTGACTCAATGAGTCAAAGGGTCAAATGGTTGAATGGATTTGACCGGGTTAGTGCGGTTGAAATAGTCGAAATTTTGATTATCGTGTTGAGAAATTTTATTATGTTTTCAATCATCATGATTGAGTATATTTTAATTATCTCAGAATTTGTGAGCCGAAAAATGGTGTTTGGTTAGATTTTCATAGTTAGTGCTTGAATTCTTAATTTGGATTAATAGAAAGTTATGTTCTTCATGCTTACCGTATGTGCAGTTAACCACTTTTGTGGTTTTTGGATTTTGAAAACGTAAACCTAAACCGCATAACCGGTTAACCACATAACCGGTTGGCGGTTAACTGCTTTGAAATCTGGAAACCTAAAGCAAACCAAAACCGCCGGTTAACCCCATATTATATGCAGTTAACCATAGTAAAGGATATTCACTTTCCCAGTTTTCCGCTTGGAATTCTTAAAAAAAAAAAAATCACTCATTTCTTAACACTAAAGCGGCACACAAGAGGCTTAGACCTAGGGGTTTTTTTCATTAACTAAAACCTGCCTTCCACGTAAAATGAACTATGGAACTCTAGTGGTATCATCACTGTGTATACTCATAAATTTTTATGAAAAAGTGAAAACTGGACATAGCATACCTGAAGTACAGTAATGCACAGCAAAAAATCAAATCAAGGTGTTTGCAGTTCAGGAGTCATCCAAGGAATTCAAAACAAAAGCCAAGTTGTATATGATTGTCCTTGATGTAATATAGGGAAACTGCTGACAAAATCATTTCAGAGAAAATATTCAACTGGGGAGGAGGTTTTTTTTTTTTTTTTCCCTTTTATGAAACCATATCATATACACAGGGTCTTCTTATGAGACCGATATTTCATATTTCAGAATCTGGGTCAACATAAGATTTTTTTTTACATGAAGCTCTTAATTTCACCGGCATTCTGTCAGCTCAAAGTGTACCTTCTACTAAAGTTTCTTCTTTCTGAATTCAATCTAAATTGGAAAGGAGGAATTAACAGCTCCAGTGTCCTCCAACTGCATGAATCCAGCTGCACGAACTGGTGGCGCTTCTCCGAATTTCAGTATGTAAGCCGTCTCATGCACAACACGTAACTGGTCAATCACTTGAGCATCCAAGTATGCCTCACAATTGAAACACCAAACTGACAAATCACTGTCAAAAATCTAAATTAAATTCAAATTCCATCACAACTGCTAATAGAGAAAGAAATTCCACTTCGAAATCTCGCCATTCCACATTCATTGTTCTCAGGGGCAAAACAAAGTTCTGCTGAGGAGCTACAGTGACAACTGACAAGAAATTAGAGTGCACATGGAGGAATGTGCACCTACTCTAGTAGGAAAGGTAGACAAATTTACCTGTAGCTGAGTGCTAGGCAGTGGCCTTTCTGTTCATAATGTTCTAGCATATGCTTGTTTACGAAACGGCTGCAGAAGACATCTTTACAGCACAAGCACAACCAGTTTTCAGCAGGATTATGGCACCTTCAAAGTAGATATATCAACGGCACATTAACAGCAAGAAAATACCATTCACTTATTCACAAGGTTCAGCTTCTGCACATTCAAAAATTCAAAACCCTACATAAAGTTTTCTTAATAGCCTACCAAATGATAAAAAAGCAAGACAGGCAGCACGGGCAATAATATCTCATGGGTGGGACTAGATTATACATAGAGAAGGAACCAAGTCACCACAAAATGTTTAATCTTGGGCTCATAATGTTGAAGTTTGAATGGGACCCGACACAATCAAATATTTCACTTCCCTTTCAGGAACAGAAAATGAACAAATGAAAAAAAAAATACAGGGAAAATAACCCTGAAGATGGAAAAGAAAAAGGTTCTAGTAGCAGTTAACCTTATCAGAAATGAAAAGGTTCTAGCAACAACTTTCCACTATTTTCTTATAAAGAAATGCCACATTTCCAATTAGGAAAAAGAAAGGGGGTGTCAATAAGGACAGGTAAAACAACCTCAAGTCTATACCTAGTGTTTCAAGAATTTAGGATGGTTTTGCAAGAGCAAGTATCTTGTAGATTCAGTGAACTCAATGAAAATTTAAGCACCCCAATACGTTTCCAGCTATCAACAAAAGCTTAAAATACATTTTAGTTAATACTAGGTTTGTACATAAGAGGCAGCCACATAAAACCATGTCTCATGTCATGACAAGACTAGAATGATATAAATCACCACACAGAAATGAAGCTGCTAATCAATTATTACAGAAAACCAACAGCCGTTAAAAAGCGGCTTAGGAACAACATCTACTCCTTGATATAAACAACTTGATCTTTTCCTTAGAGTCCCATACTAATCTATCCCCAATATTCCCAGTTTATATCAAAATAAATCACTATCAAGATCAACTCTTACCAGTGACGCCAAAAAAACCCAGCAAAACTAAAAAGCACAGTCCATAGTTTACGATTAACGTTACAAGTATATAATTATGGATATTGATCTGGAAGGGATCATGGTAGAATAGTAGGTATAACATAGTCCTGACCTAAGTGCACCAGTTTTTTTAGCCTTTTTATTGGGTGTTCAATACCACAATATTGAATGTTCATTATCACAATTACTCAATATTCATTTAATAGAAACTTATATAATAACCTTACATACATACAATAATCACTACATTTTTATTTCCAGATTTACTAATAGTTCATCACTAGATTTACTGAATGCTCAATTAAGTGATGCTCATATAGTAATACAACAACAACAACAACAACAAAATCCCAGGAAAAACATGTTTGAACTTTGAACGCGGTTTGGGATATCCAAATGTTGGTAAGTTTCTCCAATGAATTGAAGTGCATGGAGAGGCGAATTCTTACAAACTAACAAAAAGTCTTTCAAAAAAAATACTACTTTGAAAACCAGTTTAGAAATTAAGTGAAACTCAATTGGAAAATCTTTGACAATCACTTGAAAGACCAAAAAAACCAAAAATACGAAAGTAAACAGATGCATACATTTATACTCCATGCAGTTGAGGAGCAACTAAACGTACCTGAACAACATATTCAAGTAGACGACAAAAGACAACAAACCAAGGCAAAGCCCATTACCCTTACTAGCAAACCCCAGCATAATACCTTAATGCTAGCCGTCCAAACTCCCCTATCTAGGGTCATGTCCTCCGCTAAGTCTAGATGCTACAGATCTACTTCAGTCACCTCCCTCATGGACTTTTTAGGTCTCCTCACTTCTTCTACGGACATGCCCACACCATCTCAATTTTGTATCTCTCAACTTATCTTAGATTGTCGTTGCCCTTAATTTAGCTTGATAGACAACATTCCTAATCCTATCCAACCTGGTATAACTGCAATCCACTGAACCATCCTCATCCCCTCCACATTCAACCTATGTCAACATATCTTACTGGTCGCTCAACACTCTGCACCATACAACATTTCAGTCTAACTATCCTTCGGTGCACTTTACCCATAAACTTAAGTGGAATTCTCCTATCAAACAACACACCTGAAGTCGCTTTCCAATTTTGCTAACAAGCCTTAATTGGATGAATAATATCCTCACCAATATCTCCATCACTTTGTAAGACAAAACCCAAATATCTAAACTTCTCCGCACATCGAATGACTACCCCTCCAATGGGAACTTCTTGATTGTGGTTCTCGTTCTCAAGTCTACTAAATGACACATTATATATTCTATCTTAAACCCCTAGACTCCAAGAAATCTCTCCAAGGCTCCACCTTGTTTCCCTCAACTAAAATAAAAAGCACTATATCATTTGTGAAGAGTATACACTACGGTAACTCGTCCTAGATCTACTTAGTCAACTCGTGCATCACCAAAATAAAAAGAAACAAGTTAAGCGTAGGTCCATAATGCACCCCAATATCAAGTGGAAACTCTCCCATGTTTCCCACACCGTCCGGATGCTAGTTCTAACATTTTCATACATGTCTTTAATAACCCAAATATAAGGGCATTTGTACCCATTTCACTTCCAAGCACTCCCATATCACTTCTCTAAGGAATTTATCATAGCTTTCTCTAAATCAATAAATACTATATGAAGATCCTTCCTCCTTTCTAGATACTGCTCCATAAGACAACAATTAATGCAATGCAAAGCACATTACTTGAGATGGGAACTAAATCTGACATAATTAACATCATCAAGTGTTGAGGTGAGGTAGAACACAGATGGGTCTCTAGTTCCTTACTGGCATTGTGGTTTTCTGGAATTCGTAAGCCTCAAATGAACTAGGAATTAGGGCATTTAATGTGAATGCAAGCTTTGATCATGAAGCATTACAGTTGCATAAAATCATGTCCAGAGAGAAAAAGGGAGCACCTGAGACAGGGAGTATCGAGGAGGGGAATGTGAGAGAGATCGGAAGACAAGGAGTGCAGATGATCGCAACATGTTCTGGGCTCCACCCAACCTGAGCCACCTCCGTTTAACATCATCATCAGTTCTTCATCATCTCCAAATTGCTCTTCCTTTTTCAACAAACAAATTCAAATATCAACATACCAAACGAGATTCAGTCAGCTGCTTCAGTTTCTCAATCAGGATAGATACGAAACAAATGAAATTAGGATGGATACGAAACGAGATTAAGTCAGCTGCTTCAGTTTCTCAATCAGGATGGATACGAAACAAATGAAATTAGGTCTCTTCAATTGTATCAAGTAAATTATGAGTAAGCAAGCTTTAAAAATTGAAATGACAAAGATTCTGATTCTCATACCAATGGAGCAGAGTTTGAGGATGAACAACCTGCCTCCTTCGACATGCCCACCTCAGCTACTAATATGTCACACACTTGACGGATACCTCTATCAGACTATGATCAAATTCTAAATGACAAATTTTAGAGACAACTAAGGCCGTGTTGTTTTACAGTATGTTTGTATTGGGGTTAAAGGAAGGGAAGCGAAGGAAGGGGAATTGTCTAATTTTTTATATTTGGGAAAATAAGATTGAGGGGAGGGGAACACTTAACTCTCATTCCTCTCCGTTTCCCTACATTTTCTTAACCCTCAACATGAAGGGGAATGAGGGGAAGGGAAGAATTTTAACACTTGCCCTCCCCTCCCCTTATTAATAAATCTAAATAAGGTTAACCTTAATCACTTTCTTTCCCTTCCCCTCCCCTCCATTACCTTACCCTCCTTTCCCCTCACTTCCCCCTCCTAAATTGAATCCAAACACACTGTTAGGGCATTTGTTTGATGGGAATAGTCACTTAGGAATGGGAATAGAGGATTGTGGACTATAATTATCATGTTTGTTTTATGATAATAAAAAAAAGGTTTTTGGATGCTTATATACCGCACTTTTGGGGTATTGCACAACAATGTACTGAACTTTGACTTTGGACAATAATACACTGTACTTTGGGGGTTGTTGAACAATAATGCACTCATAACGATTTGACAGTGGCTGACTTGGTGGCAATCCTACGTAATAGGTGGAGGAGATGAATTGTTCCAAAAAATTTAAATTTATGACATATTAGGTAATCCACACATCAGCAAGGCAAATCAACTTTGAAAAGAGTAAAAAAAACATAAAATCGCATTTGTTTAAACGTGTTTCTGTTGAGAGACGGTTGTTGTAATTGTATAAAATCACCTTTGTTTGTGGAGATTAGCTGACATGGGATAAATTTGGATATTACTTAGCCTATTCATCTTCTCGGTCTGCCACGTAAGATCATCACCAAGTCAGTCACCGTTGAAATTGTTTCGAGTGCATTGTTGTCCAACACCCCTCAAAGCTTAGTGCATTATTATCCAATGCAAAGTTCAGTGCATTATTGTCCAATACCCCAAAAGTTCAGTATATTAGTGTCCAAAAATCCTTAAAGAAAATAGGAGAATGAGAATGGGAATAGAAGGGGTGAATTCTGAACAATCTATTACCATGGGGTTGTGGTAATAGACTTTGGGAATTCATTAGTCACTCTTAAATACCGAAACTACCCCTATTTAAAAAAAATAAAAACTAACATTTATTCATTCCTTTTGCTTATATTAAATAAAAACTCTGGTTTATTTTCAATCTTGTTGGCTACTATCACCTAGACATGATATTACTTTTGCTTATATTAATTAAATATTATTTTATTACGTATCCTTAGGTTGAGATATTACTAATGCGGTAGGGACCGTAGGGTTTAAGCATTTTTCTTCTATTAATTAAATATTAATTATAATTAATATATTAGTAAACCCTCATGTATATATATATACACATGTAGCCATCAACAATTGGTCTATCATGTCGATTTATTAAACCATTCATACTTTGAACGTTTATATACTTGTTTTTGATTTTTAATTCATATTTAATGCTTCATTAATTTTTATTAAAACTTTTATGAACTTAAATTTTTTTAAAATTTTTTTCATATGGTAATTGATTTTCTAGAAGTAAATGTGTGTCATTTATGGTCTTTTATCAATTTCAATTTATTAAAACATTCATAAATTAATAAAAGAGTATTTTTATAAATATGTATTTATTCCGAATCATATTTTGAATTACCATAAAACAAACAAAAAGATTGGTAATTTATAAAAATGTATTACTTCTCATTCCCATTATGAATTTACATTCCCAATATCATTATGAATTCTCATTCTCATTCTCATTCTCATTTCCATTCCCATTGCATGCCAAACGGCCCCTAAAATTCATACCATCCTAATTACCTTCGAGTTGGTAATCAGGATTAACTTGTCAGCTATACACGTCTTCTCAATGTAAGCTAGTCTACTCCCAGAAAGAGTCTTGCAATCTTTTGTTCCTTAGCCCTTCTGCTGCATTTGACATGTAAAAGGTGGTAAATGATAAGCACATGTGGTACCTTATTATTTTACACTCCTGCCTCAAACAATTAGCCCTTGGCTGTATCGCAAAAGTCATAACCTTGTTTCTTAATACTATTGTTAGTCTGACACATTCAGTCAAATTCCAAAAAACAAAGGGGAGAAAACCCAGCTATTCAAGGCTTTTTGAGACCTAATATCTACAGCACTACCACATTTAAACTTTTACCTTCCCCTCAAAAAAAAAAAAAAAAAAGAAATCCAAAAGAAAGTTCGTCTTTTTGGTGTTTCATATGATATAAACTACTCTTTGTGTTCAAAATTTGAAGAAAGAGCTTCATCAGTACTATACTGCATCTGCATTGAAGGAAAAGATGTCGGCAGGAGCACTGGTGCAGCCAAGGGTAGATGGTTTGAACCTTGCAGTGCCATTACTACTGTGATGGTCAAGATAGACTACCACAACTGAGATATCATCGTGGAAATGGCGTCTAATCCCCTTCTCAATCTTCTTTATGTCACCATATCTCACTTCTCGCTTCTTTGCAGCTTCTTGAAGGGCTGCTCTCACCAGTCTCTTTGCAATTCCCTGTATGACAAAATTCATAGTCAGTTCAACTGTTACCGACTGTTGTCTTATCATGATAATTGATAAGGACCGTCTAGTTTCCATTTCAATGCGACAACAATATTCCATTTCACCTCGACTTAGGCTACTGCATCACTTGGGTTGGCTCAAACAGTGACACTGTGAAGCGGGTTAACACTTAGCTTTAGCGATTATCCAAAATTCTTTACTTATTTCACGTGTGCCTATGTGGGTTTCATTCATCTGAGCATACCATTGGGATGCAGAATGCAGAAAGATATTTGGAAACAGCAACAATAGATGAAGTCAGTGGTACTCACATTTCGGGGGTTTTTGGAAACAATCTCCACAGCAGCTTGATCAGATAATTGCTCCCAAAGTCCATCTGATGCAAAGATTAGAAATAGATCTTGTGGTTTAAGCTTTCTTCTAATTATTGAAGGTTCAGCTGTCATGACAGGACGTCTTAATGGAATAGGGTTCCCAAACTGCTGAAATTCTGGTTTCTTCAAATAAACATCACCAATAGATCTTGACACCTGAAAAAAGGGGGGAAAAAAGGCGAATCATCAGAATAAAATATAATGCCTTTCCTAGATAGGAGATCTAGGTCTGCGGTCTTAACAGCACAAAGCGAGCGTGACAGGAATATTTTGTTTAACACAATCGTTGATAGAAGCATAAAAACAGTCTTTGAAAAGCTGAGGAGAATATCTCCCACTGCTAAATATTTAAAAGCCCTGTAACAAGACATGGGCGAATTTAAAAACATATGCAGATGCAGAACAATAAATTAAGGGCAGGTTATCTTTACTGTCAAGTTCCAGTAAACCCAAAATTATCCAAATTTGTCAGACAGAGAGACAGAGAGAGGGTGGTGAATTATGGTAAAGCTGCTACCGATCAAAGATGGCGAAGGCTTTGGCTGAAAACAACCCAGTCAATTTATCTCACAAACTCAAACAAAATTTACTTCACATTACGGTTCTTTTCAACTTATTTTTAGAAGGTTGCTCAAAAATTGTCCATAGGAGTTGATGAATGCATGGGAATTCAAAGAATAGCACAAGTTCCATTTACAGCAATATATCGTGCCCATTTATTTAGTGAAAGAGATTTGTATGAACTGTATTTGGATTGAGTCTCTTCCACTAATGTTGTAGTTTCAAATTTCTGCCTCACAGCTTCTCTTTTAAGATGTAAAAGCATAAAACTTCTTCCCAAATTAACTGATTACTTCTAAAAGCACTATTGACAACTTATGATTACAGATGAGGTGCTCCAAATGAAACTGAGGTGATACCCCGACTGCCAAGGGAAGGATATTTTGAGGGAAAGATTTATGAATGCAACTTATGATTACAAACGAATAGAAAGGACACTGTTTCTGTTAGACACTAGATAGAACATAGCGGTTGCTCCCTCCCGAAAATAAACAAAAATAAAAAATTGTGCCATTGGAAATTGTAGTCTGGCATTGATGCCACTGCAATGTCCCTCTGACATTTGTGATTTGTTGCCAGCAGTGAACAATGGGGGGTGACAAAAACAATGCAAATATCAAATGCACAAGATGCCTAAGAAATGACAAAGGGAGATAAAATGATCATTGATGCCCATATTATTAAATAAATCACTCATTTTCCTGTTTGAATCAAACCTACAACCAAAAGAAAATACACAAATACATCACCAGCAGCACATAGACAGCAGATCTCCCCAATGAATGGTCAGAGGCATACAAAGCACCAATCATACTAAAATAACTCCTCCATGGAAGACTAAAACAACATACATAAAACCTATGTTATTCCGACCCTTCATTTTCCCTGCCGTACCCATGTAGGACCCTCGGTACTCAGTACAAGGGTACGACACTCGACACTTCAAATTACTATGAAAATATACCAAATTTCTTACCTGAGTCCGAATAACATAACATAAAACCATAGCACTGCTAAGGCGTAGTAGAAACATAGCACATAGAGATGAAAAGAATCAAAGACGACACGAGACCGTGATCAATCTTAAAACAAAGCAAAAGTTCAATTCAAGTAGTTACCTGAATGATTCCCTTAATCCTCCAAACACCACGGCTAAGTATGACAATGTTGTTATCATCAGGGTGAAGAGCCTCAACCTCCCTTCTGACCTCCTCAGCAGAGACATTGTGATCAGTAGACAGCCTCTCTGCAACCACAGCACCCTTCCTCCCCGAAACGCTTCTGCCCAACACAGCCCTCGAGTCACCGAGATTGGCCACAAAAAGCTCATCACTTGCAATTGCACCCACAAGACAACATGATCCAACTGATGCTATTCTTGGCTGAACAGGCAATGTCCGTTTCACTAAACGCAAGAACTCATCTTCAGTTGCGCTGAATGCCTTCTTTATCACATCTACTGATAAACCCCCATGCTCAGACGCGAATTCTAACATCACCAAACAACCACTTCAGAAACCACCCTGATCCCTCGTCTTAAATCAATAATTGAACGGCTAAACATGGAAATTCAGGTGAAATCAAGGTGATACATACCCAGATCAAAGGATCCTTAATAGAACATGTGAATTAAAGCATAACCCAATTACTGTAGAATGAATTGATTGATGAATATAAAAGAAAGGAAGAGATTTACTGTTGAGGAAAGGGAAGAGATGAGAATTGACAAAACGAGAGGCTTCAGGGCCGCCATGGCCATCATAGACACCAACATAAGTGGCGGATGGAGAAGTGTAAACCTGACTTTGATCCTCCAAAGAGGAATTGGCCTGAACAACAGCGATTGAATAATCCCCAGAAGCATGAGGTTTAAGGTCCATATGCCACATCAAACCATCCCCTCTTCTTCCCAAACACCTGTAGCAACTTCTTAACATTCTCACACACTCTCTCTCTCTATTTCTCTCAGTGAGTTTGTGCTTGTTTAAACTTTAAACCCAGAAACAGAAACCCTTCAATTCGCAATAAAACCCTGGATCTTGAAAATGGAGTGAATTGTCATGCGTATGCGCGTGTTATAGTTATATGGGATTGGAGGAAATTATTATGAAGCAAAAGAGAAGGTCTGCTGGTGTTAAACGCTTACTTTCCCTTTGAGTTAACGTGGGTTTTGGGTTTTTTGCAATGAATTGGTGCCCTGGTATTCTCGGCAGGCTCTCTCAGCAACAAGCAAAAGGAAACTACCCCAAAGCGCGTTTGACTTTCATGTACCACTTTTCCCTTTTTTGCTTATGAAGCGCGTATCTAACATTACATGTGAACCTATAATCAAACATTACATTTCGGGTGTTGCAGCTTGTATTATAAGTAAATTTTTGCCAAAAATCAGACCTTGTGTTTTATATGCAAGTCCACATTTTTCTATATCCAAAGCTTATAGTTCAACTGGTATGAGAGCATAAAATAACTCTCTTCAAAAAAAATCAGTCTAGAAGATGTATGTTACATAGGCTAAGTTTCAAAAAAATCAGTTTAGAAGGCTATCAATTGTCTCAAAACTCGTTCAAAAATGGGTTCCCAAGAAGATTGATGGTTGTGCTTTTCTTGTCGGGACCAAATTGCACAACATGTCTCCTGTGTATGGGGTTAATATTGGGTCGGATACCGTTGTCGAAAATACGATCGTGGCCAACTCTCTTGAGCCTTTGGTCGATGGCGGCTCTGAATCTAGTTAGACTATCACATACCCTATAAAGGTTTGCACTAACGCTATGAGTGCAAGTAATTTGTCATCTGAGGATCTTTCTTTTGTTTAGGAGTCAGGTTTATTGGTGGGAGACTTGCGATTAGAATTGGCTACGATAGTGTCACCATCTCAAAGAACAAAGGGAAGAACAAACACGCGGGATGGATGCATGGGCTTATTAGAAACAAGTTTATGGGTTGTTTTCTGGTTTTTTTTTTGTTTTTTTTTTATTTTTTGGCTTTTTTTGTATTTTTTATTTTTGACTTTTGCGTGCTAATTTATTATATTTGTACAATTTATCTAAAATATCTGGTATAACTTCCGGTATCTATAGAGACCCCCACTTTGATCGAATCTGATTAGGACGAAGGTCAATGCAGCATGATGTGTGAGCTGCCTTTTTGTGGATGCCCGACAACCTAACGTATCATCATACTGTGAACGCCCGATGATAGGCGTATGGATGTCAGTGCTCTTTTCATGGCAACTGGATGATGGATGTCAGTACTCTTTTAACAACAATTGGATGATGGATATCTGTACTTTTTTAATGACAGCTGGATGATGGGTGTCAGTGTTCTTTTAATGGCAACTGGATGATGGATGGATGTCAGTGCTCTTTTAACGACAACTAGATGGCGGACGTCAATGCTCTTTTAATGGCAACTGGATGATGGATGTCATTGTTCTTCTAATGGCAACATGACGAATCATTGTATTGTGAACGTCTAATGATATGCGCGTCGGTGAAGTCAATTCTTCAAGTCTTTCCCGGTGTCAGTTCAAGTTTTTCCCGATGTTGATGGTGATTTCTCAATCTTTCTCGGTGTCGGTTCCAGTCTTTCCCAGTGTCAATGATGGCTTATCCTGTAGTAAAACCAACGGAAACATTAGTTTATTTTGAACAATGACTGGATATATAGAGAATTACCTGTCAGACAGATTAATTGCAGCTGATCCAAACTTCCCTTCTCCTTTTTTTTGGAGGTTGTTGTCGATGTTCTAGTCTTTCTCGGTGTCGATGATGATTTACCAGTCTTTCCGGGATGCTCAACAAATTTTCCCGAGCCAGATGATGCCCACGGATTTTTCCGAGGTGGATCATATTTCTCGATGTTGATGATACCCAAAGGATTTTCCCGGGGTGGATCAGATTTTCCCGATGTTGATGGTGCCCAACGGATTTTCCCGAGGCGATTTAGATTTTTCGATGATGATGATGCTCAACAGATTTTCCCGAGGCAGATGATGCCCAACGGATTTTCCCGATGTGGATCAGATTTCCCAGATGTTGATGATGCCCAACGGATTTTCGTGAGGCGGATCAGATTTTCCCGATGTTGGCGGATCGAATTTTCCCGGTGTTGCGCCCAATGGATTTTCCCGAGGCAGATAACGCTCAATGGATTTTCCCGAGGCAGATGATGCCCAACAGATTAGCTCGAGTCGAATCGGATTCTCCCGATGTAGATGAAGTGATAAGAGCTTGTCGGACTTCTCCTAGCTCTTTTTCATTTCAAGATCGATTTTAGTAGAATCTGTTTTTAAACAGGCGAACCCGAGAGTAACCTTACCAGCGGGCTCGGAATTCGGGTTCACAGATCGGAGTTTTCTTCGCTTTCTTTTTGGTTCGTTGATTTTATCCTAGTTTGCATCATTCATTTTTTAGACTTTTTCTTCTATTTGATTAGCTAAAATGGTATTTTTCTCGGGACTGTGCCAAAGAGCCAACCAAATAGAAAATGGGGTAGAAATTGAGCAACACCATACGACTTTGCTCTCTTTCTATCCCATTTTCCCAAGCAATGGGCCTAGAAGGCCCTTGGCTCGGCCCAAGCAAGGTCATTTGCCCTACTTGGTCAGTCCATGGCCCCACTCCCCTTATGGCCATAGTGAAGGTCCCGAGATGGATGTGGTAGTAGCACTCATTAACCGAAGTGATTGTCCTTAAGTGAATTTACAAGTTTAGGATACTTAAAGAATCGAAAAATTCTATTTCAATCTGAAAGCATACTTATTTAAGGATTAAGCAACAGGAAAAGTCCTTTCTACAACCCTTTTTCTAGGGTCCTACAACTATCCATTAAAATAATAATATTTGCATTTGTCATACCTCAAACCAAGTACCATTGTTGTGAAAAATCAATCCTACTCCCATGAGTAGGGTTCTTTTATGCGCTTGCCTAAGAGGTCGGTCCAATGCACGTCCTTGTTAATTTTTTTTATTTTGTTTATTTCTAGAAAGGAATGAGGCCCAGCTCATTATTTCAGCCCACATAATTTATTATTGAATCGAACATTAATTTATTTAATATTTTTTCTTCTTTTAATTTATTTAATGGTAATAAGAAAATTTCTCAAAAAAAATGGTAATAAGAAAAAATACTTATAATTATATTTTCTGAGTGAGTAATGTTTTTGATAAATAGAGACGTTCATTTTCAAATAAAGGTACTAATTTTTGAATTAGTAATTCTTTATGAGCATTATTAATATAATCATTTTTTTTCAAATTTATTGTTTATTGTCATTAATTATTAGTATGTTTGTCTATATAAAATTTTAGGGCTAGGGTTTGAATACTCACTAAATAATGAGGATACTATAATGTTCATAATTTTAAGGTGGATGTTCATAATGTCTAATAAGAGTATTCGGCAAATAATAATGTTCATAATTTCTAATATAGATATTCAAAAATATACATTGTAATGTTCATAATTTTTATGGTGAATATTCTGTTTAGGAGCATATGATATTGTTTCAATAGTTTTAATAAGCATTTCATAATGATTAAATTTAAAATAATAAACTTCACTTAAAAATCTTTCTTCCATCGGTGCTACCATATCTAAAGAATATTGATGAAGATTTGAAAAAAAAAAGAAGAGGTTAACTTTGTGAAATGCCGATGGGATTTTTGTCTCATCCTAAAAACAACTTGTTATTCTTCTGTTTCCAATGCTTGTAACCAATGCCATTTCTTGTTAAGCATACCATGTGACATGTTTGCTTCCTCTTGCTCGCTTTAAATCATCAGTCGTCCAATCCACACTGAGAAATTGGTCGTGAAGTAATCCAATTTTGTGAAATGCCGGAAATAAGTAATGTCAAATCGGTCAAAAGAAGGCGGCAACCCAAGTAGAAGAAGTCAAATTCATTAACATGTTAGCTAGATCTATCCATTCGGTTAGGGAACGGATTTCGGGTAGGTCGTATATCGAGTTCGACTAAATACAGGTCGAATGTTTTTTGGGTTCGGATAAATATAAACGGTGTATTCCGGTTTTGGATCAATCCAACATGTTATAATTGCGACCCTTTTCCGTTATAAAATGATATCAAAGTACTACATTTTGTATAATATACATAATATAATATAATTATTTTCTAGTAACGATAGATTATGGTAACTATTTTAACTTAAATTAGAGAAATAACAAATAAATAAGTTGCGCTTATAGTTTAATAGTTAAAAATTCGAATAAAAAGTCACAAATTTTCATAAAGTTGAAATTAAAAAGTTAATTTTTCAGGTCAAACAGGCGAGATGAGTTTAACCCGCTAATTTTCGGGTTTAGTTTCAAAATCGTCTTGAAAATCCAAAAATTTCAGATGGGTTAGAGTTGAGTTATCGAGTCGGGTAAAAAAGTGTCGGTTACGATGTAAGCTGACTAGCAGAGCATGTATATTCTATTTAACGGAGAACCTCAGCAAAATAATTTAAAATGTATTGTGGAAGTCAAGATTCTGGAAGGCAACGACTATTATTTCCAAGACATACTCTCTGCTTCAAAAATCAAAGGTGTGTTAACTTATCAAACCCGGCGTCCAGTCACCATTACCATAATCCATTAAAAATATTAACACCTGCACGTCCTCCTGGACCAAATCGAAATCCTCATACACATACATCTGGGTATCTACCTTCATTAATGAACAAATAATTAATCAAAAATGGCGTTGATAGAATTATTGAAATACTACCTGTCAGAGCATCCAGCAGTGTCTCAGTTCCGATGGAGTCCAACAGAGACATGGTTCTCAACGTGGTCGTTTCTCATCAGCACCATAGCCTCGTACATAGTGGTATCCTACACCCTCCATTTGACCCAGCGGTGGGTGCTTCGGGTGAGGGTGCAGCGGGGTGCACTGGCAGTGCACAGCCTGTTGATCTGCCTGGCATCGGTGACGATCTTCGTAGGGACGGCGGCGTCGACGGTGGCGGAGATGAGAGACGAGAAGAACAGGTGGTTGTGGGGGAGGACGCATCTGAGGACGACGCCGGGGAGGTGGCTGCTTTGCTTCCCGCCGGGGACACGACCTGCCGGAAGAGTGTTCTTCTGGTCGTATGCGTTTTATCTGTCAAGGATATTTGTGCATCTTCCACGCACGTTTTTGAAGATTTTGAGAAGGGGTCAAGTGTGTGTTGTACACCTCCTCAACCAGGTCTCCTTACTTATCATGTCATTCCTCTGGCTTGAGTTTTCTCAGTCCTTTCAGGTATGCATCGTCTCTTCCTATTCTAAAGAATGTGGTATTTAAACTTGACCCAACCCGATAGTCCGATCCGAACTAATTTTATGAGTTTTGAACATGATCTTTTCAACTAAATCCGAAATACACCGAACCCGAAAATTAAACTTTTTAAGTTAAACTATATATTAAAATTTGTGACTTTTCATTGAAATTTTTAACTATTAAACTATAAGCGCAATTTATTTATTTGTTACTCCCTCCGTCCCAAATTAATTGACACTTTGACTAAATTTTGACCGTTAATTATTCATAGATTATAATGAGTTACAACATGAAATTACCTCCATTGTAATTTTTAGTAAAGTATTTTTCTAATGACGGTAATTTCATATTGTAACTCATTATGATTTGTAAGTAATTAACGGTCAAAATTTTATCAAAGTGTCAATTAATTTGGGACGGAGGGAGTATTTCTCTTATTTAAATTAAAATAGTTACAATAATCTATCGTTATTAGGAGATAATCATATTTTATTATGTTTATTGTACAAAAAGCAGTATTTAAAGACCATTTTTGAAAAAGGAAAAACGGAAAAAGGTCGCAATCATGACCCATTGGATTGACCCGAAACCGGAATATACCGCGTCGTATTTACCCGAACCCGAAATACACTCGACCCGTATTTACCTGATACGACCGACCGACCGAATTGACAGGTCTAGTGGTATTGTATCGAAGTTCCTTTAAAACCGAAGCACATTACGTAAGCTAACTCAATTGAGGTGATGTGGTATTGTATCATTTGTATGTTGACAATGTGCTTACGCTATGCATGATGAATCACTTTGTTACAGGTGCTGGCTATCTTACTACTAACCTTGCTATACACTGTTGTTTACGGGTACCGATTTTGGGCCGCAATTGGGCTGCCAAGGGCCCAATTCCCGTTCGTGGTGAACTGCCAACTTGTGATGTTAGGTTGCAACTTTGCTTGCCATATTGGAGTTTTGTTGCTTCATTTTTGCAGCAATAACAGAGGTGGTTGCAATGGGATTGGAGCTTGGTGCTTTAATTCAGCATGTAATGGTGTCATTCTTCTTTTGTTCCTTAAGGATTTTGACAAGAGGATCAAGGGAAACTATTTTGATGATGATACTTCTAGCCATTATTTCAAGTACAATTTGGATTCAGCAAAGGGATTGCATAAAAGAGAGAAAATCATGTAAAAATAATGTAAAATTATTTGTAAATCATTACATTTATACAGTTTGACTGATAATATAATATAAACCTTTGTTTCCTATGAGGCTAGGATGTTATGGAGCTCCCAAACCCTGGACCTTCACAATATAAGAAGCTAATAGTGATGATTAAATTGTAAACATGAGAGAAGATGAAAGCAATCAGTAAAATTAAAAATGAACATGAGAGACGGAGGGAAAGGTTGAAAAAGATAATAGTTATGACTGAATTGTGAAAAGCTTGAGGAACAAAATTGGAAGAGGAAATGAAAGTGGAGAAGATTGGGGCAGTGAATTGTTAGCCACAGAAAAAAAAAAAAGAATGGACAAATTTACCCTTAAGATATTGTAGATTGCTAGAGTATGGTCATTCTCACTTTTATAAGGTTATAGATTAGTTAGAAATAACGTGTAGAATGAATTGCTTGAAATGACTTTGAGTCACTGTTTTAAGAATTTTACATATAAGATTTGTTTATTGTATTATAAATAATTTTAGAAAAAAAATATTGAATTAAAAAGTATAAAGGTTTAACTTTCTTGTCTAATTCAATTATATTTTTTGGTGGTTAAAATTTCTTTAGTAAATATTATAATGTTCTTAAGAGCAATAACAATGCGGAATGAAATTCAAGGAATTCTGACACTCTCTTTCCTACTTGGCACACCCTCTCTCTTCCTTTTTTCCCATTCCTTTGAATTCTGAAATGCTGCAGTTTTCAGAGCTCAAAGGAATGAAGAAAAAGAAGGAGAGAAGGTGTGTCAACTAGGAGAGAGGGTATACAAATTCCATTGATGGAATTTTGCATTGCATATGCTCTAAGGGCTATTTATAGGTCTCCTTCTAATGATAGACCTTCATTGATTCTAGTCTAGTGTTCGTTATGTGTGTGTGCACAAACTAGGTGTATATGCCCGTGTTGTACATGGGTTGTTGAACATTATTCTGATACTTTATTTGTATACAATGAAAAGTCGTTTGGATACAATCTCCATCAAAAAACAATTTACATCAAAAAGTATCGGTTGCATCAAAGGAGCTCGCTTATCTAACAAGCAAAAGTAGTTGTTTGTTGGATATGAACAAGCGGTTGCCACTGAGGAGGTCAACTTGTTGCATGTGGAGAGTGGGTAAACACTATCAAAAGAGCTGACTTATTGCACATGAGAGGGAATGTACACCAAATAGAGTTGAGCGATATTAAGGAAGCCAGTTTGCTGTACATCCAAAAGTGAGAACTGGCTGGTCCTTATTAGGTTAGGTTTTGTTACTTGCTACTTGTAGAGGCATCATATATTATCTCCAACACTGAGTTGATGTAGAACTTGATTGTTACTTGTGTGCATGAGTGCGGTGGGAAGCACTGAGGAGGTATATGTGCTCGCTGGTTGTTGAAGGAGAGTGTAGACGATCCTGAATAAATTGGAACATTTTTTTAATTTTATACAAAGGTAAGCGAGTAGACGATCCTGAATATAGTGGAACATGTTTAAACTATGATATTTGTAATAATCAAATGGGTAAAAATATCAACAACTAACATGAAATCAAAGTGTTTACAACATGTGAAGTATGATATGAAAATAAGTATATAGCTTGTTTGTAAGAGTGCTTATTGTATTTATTATTTGGCATTAGTAGAATGTCATTAGATATTTTGGAAAGATTTGAGAAAGGTATAGTTATCATTGTAAAATATAACTAAATCCCTCCTGCTTGTTTTTGTAGAAGTTGATTGATATTGTAGAAAATACTTTCTGAGCATGTGCACTAAATATTATAGTTATAATTGTTCCAGATGAGACTTTCAGCTCTATTTCAATACAACATCTGCATAGCCAATCAAGAAGAATAAGTGTGAAACATTGATATGGAACAACTGCCTAATGAAGAAAAATTAAGAAGAACACCAATTTAAAATTGAAGAGATTAAACTTGAACAAAACGAGTGTGCTCATACTTGAGTGCAACCGTGATAGTGGTTTTGCATTTTTGGTAGTAATCAACATAGTTAGCGTCAATTGATCTTTCACATTTGTCACAACACATGTAAACAAAATATTTTGCTTCATATTGGTGATATAGGCATGTGCTTGAACTTTAAAAGTGTCTCCCTGTGAGATTAATAGTTGTATATTTATGTGGAACAAAAAAATATTGATTTTTTGAATAGTAAGTTGATTAACAGCGTAAGAATTCAATCTACTCTAGTGGTCAAAATATTCATACACGGAATTAGAGAAATCATACACTAAAAACACGCATGTCCTTTTCTTTATTTCTTTTATTTTGTTTATTGTAAAATGAGTCATTTTGTATGTTTAATAAATTAAAAATAAGTGATATCCACGTGTCCCTCAATATTAATACCATGATAATGTCTTATCTTAGAATTTGAGATGAATAAATACTTTTAGATAAAAAAAAAGGTAGAAATGAGTTTTACTTGTAGGGTTAGGGAAGTGAAAAGAAGTTGGAAAAAGAAAGGGAAATTCTATTTGGCAAACTTCAATTTTTGCTTATTCCAAATTTTCAATCATTTTTGAAATTATTTTAAGTGATAAACTTATTTTGAAAATTATTCCAAATGGTAGACTTATTTTGAAAACTTTAAAAATTATTTCAAGTTTTCAAGCACTTTAAAAACTATTCCTAGTTGTCAAACACTTTAGATATTATTCCAAGTGAGTGAATCGTGAGATTGATAGAGAGGGCTAAAAGAAATTGAGAAATGAGGAAAGTTTTGCGAGCAATTTTTTAACAACGATACAAAAAGAAGCTCACTAAATAAAACAATTTTTAAAATAAATTTACTACTTAGAATAATTTAAAAAATTAATAATAATTTGAAATAGATAAAAGTTCGAGCCTACCATATAAAATTTGACAGATGACTTGAAAATTATCAACCAGGCTCCCAATCTAAAAAAATCGGAATGGACATTGCATGGAACCGTGCCCATCATGAAAAAGATAGTTCCCCGAGTCAGAAAGGTTGGAACTTGGAAGCCAAGGTCATTGAATCGAGAATTTGGGTAGCGAAACCTCGTTGTATGTACGAGTCTGAACTCTGAAGTACTGGCGAGGATGAGTTTGAGCATCTCGGTGGCTGAAGCTCTGTGGAAGGTCATCGACTCTACACTTTCAGGTTTGATGATGCCGTTTTTGAACCACCAATTCCAACCATTTCATCTTTGCTTTCCATTCTCTTCCTTTCTTTCTCTCATTTAATTTCTATCAACCATGGAATTGGAATTGGCAACTTTGATGATTCCCGAAGCTTCTGTTTGACCAGTCACTGATGATCAACTGGAGATGTAAGCTCCCTTTTGCTGAGCCCTAATTATTCATGTGTGTTTAACTTGATTGTTCCGGTGATTTCTGTTTATGAAATGCCCAGACTGCACTTCCTGTTCGGCAAAAACTTTGAGCGAGCAACAAGGATAGTCGAACAAAGAGGGGTTAAAAGAATCTGCGGTGAACCCAGCGGCCGTTCTATTTTTCAGGTACTTCCATTCTCTTATTCATAATCATAAATAAATTGGGTGTCTCATTCTTTGATTTTATTCAAGCTAAAGTTTCCTGTTTAGCAATTAAATTGTGCCGCATTTGAAAGGTTGGGATAGAATGTACCTAATGATGAAGTTATTTGAATAAAATTTGGCATTTGTAGGCATCACCTGTGGATAGAATAGGAGTTATCAATGATTTGTAACTAAGAATTTTACAGTGTGTCATGGCATGTCAGTTATGTCAACGAACGAAATCGAGGCTAACTGCTTGCTGGCTGGGAGATGTATGAAGCTATGAGTGGTAACTTCTGTTCTATCTCCATGGGGGTGGTGAAAAGAGGGCCCCAATTGGTAGAAAAATACCCACAATCCATTGGGGTTATCTTGCACTTGGCAGGCAGCCAAACCTTCACAATTACATAGGTAACTCCATCAATGGCACAATTGGTATGAGGGAGTGGGAATGTACAAGGTAGTGTGAATGGGAATATGAAAATTGGCAATGTGATGAATCTATTTGGTGAGTCCCAATATCACCCCCACAATGGGTATATATTCATTAAGAGCATAAGCTCAACCTCACATGTCGTAGGGATAGGAACATAGTTAAAGTTGGCATGAGTTTGTTTGACCACAAATGGGTATCCACCATATCACTTCAAGTCATAGGTATGTGTTCTATCCATCTAGCTAGTATTACTCACCTTGGCAGTCCTTTAGTAAGAGGATCTCCCAACCTATTCTTGGATCACATATAGTGTACATATATGACGCCATGTTTAACAATTGTCTCGCTGCACCATGTCTCATATGGATTTATCTCTTGACAACCATGGAAGCCTTCTTGATTTCGTAAAAGATAATGGACCACCGACACAACTAATTTGAAGGAACTAATGCAACTTTGATATCTTCCCTATGTTTAAAGTTCTTTTGGACAATTGATAGGCATGGACTTCAACGTCTTCGACTCACTCTCTCTCACCCTCTCCCTCTGAAGCAGTGCTGCATACAAATTAAGGTTTCGTTTATAAACTGTGCCCTATGCCTCAACCTTAATAAGAGTCTACTTTAGGAGGAAATAGATATATAGAGAGATGGATAGTGGCTACATGCTAGATGCTTTTTAAAGATGTGCGTAAGTAGTATTTTTCGTTGGACCTTACTAAAAGGTTGAGTTCAAGTGTGATAAAACTTTACTAAATTATATGTAGCACGTTAGTCCAAAGTTATATGTTTTGAATTTTGTATTATATATAATTTCAGTATTGTTTTATTTCAGTTGCATTTTTCTATTAAGAAAATCTTTTCTTTTTCCCAGCTTATCACAAATACCCATATGGCCGTATCCCCATTTCGTGTCCAAATTTTTGACACAGCCAGATGATTTTCAGAAAATAGGTGTCCGACATACGGATATGTATCCATATCCAAAAGCCATACTCGAGTCAGCAAAATAGGTGTTATCAGAATATGGTATAGGCAGATGAGGACACAGGTGTCTGCAGTTGTCACTCTGTCGAACCATTTAAACTCTCTACAATTTTATAATTCTTTTTTATTTTTGGAAACGCATTCTTCCCTGCAAGACACTTCCTCGATATGAGATGGTCAGAGCTGCTTATGTGTTATTCTGGCGTGGAAATTTTAATGTAAGAAAGGAAAGCTTATATCCTTGAAATGAAGTCATCCTGGAATTATGGCTTGCACAGTTGCAGCCTGTACTGGTCTTGTGCCAAATCATTCCACATCTATAGTGGATATGAATTTTTGGCGAAAAAGTTTCTCATGTTGAACATTTTCTCTGGTGCAAGTAGGTTACGGGAGAATCTCGCAGGAAGGACGAGTACTTATGCTTTGCTGAGCACTTCTGTGCATGCTACTCATTTTTCTATGATGTAGTAAATAGAGGAGAAAAGCTCTGTGTAAGTTGATACTCAATGGTTATGCTTAATCTATAGATAATACCTGGCTATGCCGTGTCACGCAATTCAAGTACTTTGTCAATTCATGTCAGTGCAAGCACCAGATAGCTGCCAGACTCGCCGCTGCTTTAGGAACATGTACGGAAGTTAAGATACCTGATGTAGAGCTTGCAGAACTGTTATCAAAACTTTGACACTGCTGATTATATGCTCAAACGCGGGCAGCAATTTGTTTTTGGGCATTGGAGAGGTAGTGGTACTACATCCTCAAAACTGCCAGTATGATGAATGCTATGATCTGAAGCAATGGGACCCTGATCTAGACTGAAGACTGTAAAAGCAATCTGTGTTGCTGTGGACCATTTGGTCAGCCATATTTGTCTTATAGTTGTTGAACGGTTTATGTCAGCCATATGCAAGTCAACACATAATATTTACCAGATTCATGTTAAGAAATATTGTCTCACAGTTTCAAGTGTGCTTACTTTGAACCTGGAACCTATTTAGCTCGGGTAAGAACTTTATGGTACTTCTCTCGATCCCTAGGACCAGACTATTTGGTCAAGTTGGTTTTTCTTTCCCCTTATGTAGTGCTATGTTTCCACATATCCATGCTGGTATTATCACCCTACTTGCATTTTCATTTTTTTTTTTTATGTTCACCTGTTAACTGGCAACTGCTGCTTAATTGAGATGATTTGGACACCCTTGTGCTATTTTTAGCTATTGATTGACCCCCAATTTCATGTTTGTGCATAATGTTCTTTTGCACATGGATCTGGTCATATTTGGGTAAGGTGCGTACCAGTGGTACCATCATCTGCTGCATAAACTACTTCACAGTTCTTAATCCAATTGTATTTTAGAATATGCCTCTGCATCTTCCTTGATTTGTGAATTTTGAGCTTGTAAGTATAAAGCTAACTACATCTAGATGTTTTGAAGCCCAACTTTGTTGGAATCCACCTTGAGAGGTGGTAGTTTTTGTTGGTGTCACACGATGCTTCATTTGGACTCGAAGTTAGTAAAAAAATCAACAACATTCGGAAGTTTCTTGTGTTTACACATTAAAGAATGATGATTGTTTCTTGACTGAAAATTGAGCAGGTGCTTGCACATATGCCGGCTAAGGCTCACCCCAGAAATAATGTTTGATTGCAATGCGTGGGATTTAACTTGTAAGGAAGAATTTGCAGATCAGAAATAATGTTTGATTTCATTGTTATGGGGTTCGCCATTGCCACTGGTTCATAGAGCTAGTTAATGTACGTGGAAGTCGTTAGGATCCTTTTGCTGCATTTAGAGGCTTTATGATTGTATCATGGAATTTGAGAGCCACTCAATTAGATTGACTGTTGGATTGTTTTCCTGCAAATTTGATGATTTTTGGGATTAACTGGGAGGTGAAAAGTGGATATCTCATTTGCTATCAATTGTCAATTCTAATGCAAAACCCTTTGCTTTTTCAAGTGATCGATGATAGTTCATGAGAATTGACCCATTTACTGGTTTCTTTGTGATGTACTTTCTCATCATTAGAGCGAATCTGCAAGCAGTATACCAAAATGGTCATGTAGTAAGTAAATAGAGTTACAGATTTTTTTATTTTTTTATTTTTTGGGGTTGTGGGGATGTTGAAACAGTTTTCCAGTTTGTTTTTAATGATTTTGAGATGAATATACTTACTTACATGCAGAGCTTCTTTTTTTTTTTTTTTTTTTTTTTTGCACATTAGATTTTGTTATCTAAAGGAATACGTACCCTTTCGCTTACTTGCCAAGAAAGCAAGGAGAAAAGAATGAAACAAAGGAATGGAAGATTCTGGCCTGTGTAGTTTTGTAATTGAGGTTAAGAATCAAAATACAAGTGAAGCAAGGAAGTGGTGATTGTTTTTACCCAGTAAGATACTGCATGTTACCATTGTGTTTTTACTGCATGTAAATAATGTGTAAAAGGTTGTATCATGTGTTAATTTCTGTTCACCATGTATTGTATGGTGGCTTTGATGTAATACCTTTATGACTTTAATAATTGGAAAAAAAGAAAATAGATCGGGTCATAAATCAATTAGGAGCAATACCTACACGTCCTTTTTTTCTATAATATATATACACACGCGCGCACGCGCGCATGTGACTCGTCGTTTTTTCCTTGCATATCACTCCATACCATTATCCTTAAGTGTATATTATTTTGCATTATAATTTATCATATTGTTTGGATTCATAGTTGATATTTACTTACGTTATATGCTTTGACATTTTCATCATTTTCATCTTTATATTTCATTTTCCATCAGTCTACCTAAACAGTTACACATTCAAATGAACAAGCATGGAAAAAACCTAGTACATGAACAAAGTAAATCTCCTTCCTAATTCAAATTGCTCAACTGCTGTTTGATCAATTGTATATAGCTCTAGAGGCGCCACAAACAACTATTAACCGTCAATTGAGGGGGAAAAAACAAAAAAAAAAAGAATGCAATTTATTACATAAACATACTACAATTATTCACTCTTATTATTTTAATTATTCACTGCAAATATCCTGGAGCACATATTCCAGGTACATATAACATATATTGAAAAAAGGAAACATACTTGCGCCCTAACTTGATCAATCCTATTCCGAAACTAAATTATTATCGCATTCAAACAATGATGAAGGCAATCGCGCATACATGGAAAGGGGACTCCCGCTGCGGATGAGATGAGGGAACCATTTTATACATTTTTTGCCAACTAGACCCTTCCTTATCTTGCCTCTCTCAACTCATCATTTCCTCCAGGTCCACGGTATGTAACACTTGTTGTACAAATTCCACAAGCTCAACCTGGAATTAATTGCTGGCCCCAAAATTTCTCACAAATGCATGCCTTCCCACCTAAACACATCCGAAGCTCGGCTCTTGCTCCCCGGGGTGTCTAGCGCCGAATCAGCATCAGTGTGTTCTTTTATGCGGTATTTTGCGGAATGGTGTGGTGAGGTGTGGTGGAATTGTGGTAGGTTATTGGTATGTAGGGTGTGTGAGGAGATAGAATGTAAAAGGTAGAGGAGAAAAGTGAGGAGAGAGAAAAGTAATGATTTGCGGTAAAATGTGGTGGGTTGTGGCAAATTGCGGTAGACTGTGACACCGCAGTTTGCCAACCACAGAAAAGAACATGGCCTTAGTGTAGCCTTCCTATCCAGGAAACCTCAACGCCAGCTTTTGATATTTGCAAATTGTTGAAGCAGCTTGGCAGACTCACCCAAGCTAAGATAGATATGCCTTTGCTGAACCTGCTTCAATAATACATCCTCTGGGATACCATTCTCAATCAATCAGAGCCCTCCTTCCTCAACATCAACAGACGCCATTCGCCCACAACATTGTGCCGCATTTCACCATTCTCAAAGGAGCTTTCAGTTTCACAAGATTTGTTGACCCATCCAACTTAAAAAGAAAAAAAAAAACCTATGGCCAGGTCACATCTGTTAACTTGGATAACTTGGCTGAGCATCTCCAGGGTCAACCACACCACATTGGGTGTATTCAATGTCATACTAAAAACTGCCATTCAGATTGCCACAGACCTCCAGGCGTCAGCAAGGATATTTCTGGACATACCAGTCAAACTGACGACAAGTGCGACATTTTGGGAAGGCCATCCTCAGTTCTCTGCAACAATCTAACTGCAAGTAAGGACACTAGGCATGGGCTCAAACTGGGAGTAAAAATGCATAGAATTGAGATCAACAGTATTCTCATTTATTTATATTAACCAAATCAAATACATCTCGAAACCCCCCAATTCAACAAACAAAGCCAATTCCTAATTAGCATGACTTTTAGAGAGACATTTTTATTTGGGGGAATAAGGTTGGGGCATTATTGGGTCCTAATATAGACCTCATATACACAAATTGAAATTAAAAATTAAAAAAAAAATTGGAAAAATCATTTAGCACTACTGACAAAGGCTATAAATGGAATTCCACCAAATATTTTTTTTCATACACGACCAACATTACCAAGTACTTTTTTTCAAACAGTCAATCTAAACTATCAATCCAAACAACTAGCTCAAAGAACCAATTAATGAATAACCAATGCAAACAGCCAACAACTTTTTACCAAACATGACTATTATCGCACAAGACAGAGCCTCGAAGGCAACTCAAATAATGTGAACACCAACTAAGCCCGAGTGTTGCTTCTTATGTAGTCCCAAAGTCCAGTATTAGAGAGCATAGCGAGTCCTCTCTACAACAGTCCAATTACGAGTTCCCTTTAAAATAGTCTGATCGATATGCTACAACTTCAACATGCTAAAGCTTCCCAAGTCCCAACACGTGTTTCGTGTCTAAATATGATATTCACCACGCAAAACTAGGTGAAATAAGATTCGCACAATTATAAGACCATCATCACTCTCCTAAGCTTCTTCATCCCCTCCTACACCTCATTCTCAAGAAAAGCTTTGGATTTCTTAAATATGGGAAACACCTCATTTTTATGTCTCAACAAATAAACCTAGGCTTCGCAGAAGAATCATCAACAAAAGTCGACATATAACATTTGCCTCCAAATAGAAGGAATCAGAAGGGACCCCACAAATCAGAGTGGAGGTAATCTCAAGGGACCCTATGTACAAAATGCTTTACCCCAGAGAAACTCACTCTCTTTGGTTTCCAAGACACGCTATGATCACAAAATGTAAGTTTATTCATACCTTCGCTACCTAAAGAACCTTTCTTCCTTATGGTAGGCATCATTACCTAAAGAGATCAATCATATCATGGGTCAAATTAGAACTGTGATGAACCTTGGACAAGGTCCCAACATTACCACCATGGGTTTCAATCTCTAAACAATAACAATCCCAACAACACTACATGTGGTGTTGTTGCCAACACTCCAAGCTCTCAGTAGAAAGCCAACTCCTATTACCATAAAAAATCATAATCTTAGTCATAATAGAAACAAGAAAAGCATGACCTATAATGGCCACTTAAATCTCAATGACTTACATCAACCCCCCCCCCCCCCCCAACAACTCAGCTTACTCCTCCCTACCCCATGCAACTAGAAAGTAAAACTCCAGTAAGAAAACATCCCAAAATTATTTTCATATTTGGTGGCCTAACCAAAGAGATTTAGCATTAGCCATTAGGTTTGGTTTTTTTTATCCTCTTACATATGTTTATTCTTTATTGTGTTATATATGTTGTCACTTAGGATTTCTAGTGGTAGATAGCCTCTCTCGTAAAACCCTTTTGAGACTAGAATGATTATTGAATGGAGATATTTGAGTAGTATTTGTAAGTTTTTCTGTGAATTTACCCAGTACTAAAGTGCTCTCAGAGCTTCCTACATCAACAGAAAGTATACCAGTCACTGAAACCACCCACCCCACCCCACACAACTACACCACACACAAAACCCAAAAAGGGGAAAAAAAAAAAGAGAGAATAATGCTCAATAAGCATAGAAAACCAGTCCACATCCAGTAGATTGAATTTGACATAAGTAACAAAAGGAATACTGTAACCATGCAGTTTTAAACTTGGAATATCTGACCACAAACACCATGCTATCGATGGCTGAGATAGCAGTGAAGTACAATAAATGCAAAGTAATTTCCTCCAACCATGTTAACACAGCTACCTGTGTAACTGAATCTCCCTGTTCAATTTCAGCTAGCTCTAGAAAGAAGTCGACTAAGACATCTAAAAAAGCAAGGAGTTGTTGTCTACATCTGGCTCGGCTGGTATCACACACGTTGTCCTGATAGCTAAACATAGCATCAGAGAGAAAATCCCGCACTCTATTCGCCAAAAGCATGTCAAGTTTTGCAAGAAGACGCTAATAATTATCCTTTTTTAATGAGTAATCAAGATATGTGATACAGGACACCAAGGGGATATCACCCACCCATATACAAAAGGTGGCTTAAACAAAAAGCAAAAAGCCTCAACCCCTTAGCTCTCTATGATAATCTTATCAAGAAAATCAACTCTTTACCTGATGGAAACCTTGACACCAACTGCATAATGTTCGCAAAACTTAAAAAGTTTGAAATCATTAATTGTTCGAGCCCTGTCCTCAATAATCCTAGAATTTCTGCTTTCCAAGTGCACCCCCGCATAGTCAAAGAAATCAACCTCCACACACTAAGGACCCAACTCTTCTTGAGTCTTCTTGTTTAAGCTACTAAAACATCTCTTAAACCTAAAACATTTCACCCAACTAACCCCCATCAATGCAGTGTCAAATGCCAAAGAGTAAAGGCCCAACGACAATTAATAAAGAGGTGAGTAATGGACTCTTCCTATTCCCCACACAACGAGCATCAAGTTGCCATACAAAGATCTTCTTTTTAAGCATGTCATCAGCAGGTATCTTTCCTTTTTTGCCAACCAAACAAGAAAGCAAGCTTTAGTAGGAGCTTTGTACTTCCAAATAGCATGATGCGGAAACTCACTCTGAGGCAACTCCTTAAACATCCCCTCGCAAAACTATTCACAACAAACTGCCCGCTAATATTAGGCATCCAGATCATGTCATTGTTACCTTCAACAGGTACCTTAATACTAGAATGCAAAGCCAACAGATTCAACATACTTTCCTCTTCCCAATCATTCAGGCTTCTTAAGAAAGTTAAGTTCCAATGGTTTTGATTACCATTCTAAGATACCACATCCTGACAGATGCATCTTTCAGCTGCGCCTACCGAAAATGATCCAGAAATTGCAATTTTGGAGGTTGTTCTCCACACCACACATTATGCCAAAACAAGACCCTATCATCATTCTCCACTTTAAAGTACACCATAATATCATGCTATAAATAAAACTTGCAAAGCCTTGCTCGTTTTTGTTTAAGTACTTCTAATCACATCAATAAATAACCAGGATGCCACTAGAAGAAAAAAAAATAGCAATTCTATAGAGAAAAAGGTGAAGATGATGAAATTGCAGAATGGAACATACCAAGTTAGTAATGATTGTGAAGCCAAACGCATGCACCTAAGCATCACCTGCGTTCCTGGGGATTAGATGAAAACGATACTAATCAAAATACAAGCTTGAATATGAGTATTAGCATATAGAAAGTAAAGAATTCATGTCTAGTCACTGCTAAAAAACAAGCTTAACAGAGGCATACATCAACTCTGCACGATGACAAGGTGAATTTTTTCCACCATTAAAGCTGAAAGCATCACTATTAGCCATTGGCCATTCTTGTTTCACCACACAGTCCTCGATTCTTGTTGTGCAATAGCAAGCCAATCGGTCTCTCACCAATTAATGGTCAAATGGAAAATCTTCTCCACATTAGAAGGTTACACTCTGTTTGCCAAACCTACCACAAAACACAGCAATAGGCTGAAACCGTATCAGTGGAACAGTTGCAATAAGGAGAGAAGATGCTCGGTAGTTATTGTGTCATGAAAGATGAATCCTGTTACATAGGGGAGCAGCCAATGAAACATTTCATCTTTAGTGTGGATGAAAAACCGAAATATTTTCAATGAACAGATCAAAACTACACAAACCAGCAAATAAAGCTCTGCTTCTCAAGAAAAAAGCCTTATTTACACAAACACTTTTGCTAAATTGTAGTTTCACAGAACAAGCCCCTCTTTTTATACAGGGAAAATGTGTTGCATATTTGAATAATCAAGAAAGATGCATTAGCCATTAGGCAGCATCAATTTACTAGTGAGTGATATGCAAACAACACATAACTAAGTTCAACATCAAAAATATATATATATAATCAGTGCAGTATAAATGAATACTTAGAATTTTCACTAAAATGTACAACAATAACAAGAACAACAAACCCCAGTCCAGTCCCGCTAGTTCGAGGTGTAAGGGAGTCAAGATGTAAGCATCCTTACCCCCATGCACGGAAGTGCAGGAAGAGGTTGACTACGGCGGAAATTTTACTGGAATGCAAATTCAAAATATTGTAAATTTGGATCTCCTCAATTTGACCAGACCAGTGTCTACCCACTAAAGCAGCATTTGACAAAATCTAGATGGACAAAACTTAACCTTGCAAGCACCATAGGGAGCATCCCAGTCAGAAGATCTAAAAAATGGGGAGCTCCGATCTCCTGTGGGCTACAATCCTAACTTTCAGTTTTTCACTACAAATGATTTAAAATTAACAAGTGACAGCCATGGTGGCTCACGCAAAGTGCCAAGGAGGCAAAGGGAGAGAGATAGAAAGAGAGAGAAAGATGAGGCATTTTGGCAGCAGGCACAGGAAACTGGATGCAAGTGGTTCTTCGGCAACCTTCAAATATGATTAATAACAGCTTGGATCTAACATTCCCCTTATTTCCCCTTCATTACTTGCGAGGTTTGAGGATATTTCTCCACGACTTATCCTGCATCAGAGCATCAACACTGTTCTTCCAAGAATTTCCACCCCCATGGGAAATGCAGCGCTCATGTCTAGCAAAATTAAACACACACTAAGCAAAAAAAAAAAAAAATTAAAAAATCTATACATCTAAAGTAAGGTCCTCAACTCTGCATGGTAGTCCAACATAACAAGCAAGACACCAACTCAAGGTCACAAAGGGAACAATGCAACTCTTTGAAGCTTTTATGTGTCTCCACAACTATAGGGAGTACATTAAACATAGACTATTCACAGGAATTAGCAGTTCCATATATACATATGTAGATAAGAGAGAACATATAATACCTTAGAAAAAACAATAGTTTGGACCTGCGCCACAAACCAAACGAAAGGCAATGATCATGTCTTGTCCGATTGAGCTCATAATGAGAATGATCCACCCTATAATTTAGAAACGTATGGACCGATGGGTCCCTTCGTTTTTACAGCACGGACCAGAAGGATGAAAATTATCTATGACAGCCATTTCTTATTCGCTCCAACAACCTTGATTCTTCATTCCTTGAAAAAAGGGGATCAAGCTTGTGAAGGCTATTTATAAACATGGATGCCTCATCTAACCGATTGTATTTGCAATAAAAATCTACAAGGGAATTGTATGTGTTCTGGTTAGGTCTACAGCCATCATGGATCATACAGCGGACAACTTCAATGGCTTCCAGAAACATGGCATTTGCTGCATAACTTGCAACAAAGATATTGTAAGTTATTACATCAGGCATGACTCCTGAATCCCTCATTCCTGAGAAAACTCTTGAGGCATCCCTCAATCGACCATTTCTACAATAAGCATATATAACAGTGTTATATGAGATGACATCAGGCCTTAATCCTTTCACGATAATTTCTTTCAGAAGTTCTTCTGCCCTCTCAAAAAATCCTGAAAGGCTGTACATGTACATTAAAGCGTTGTATGTCGTCAAAGTAGGAGTAAATTGGCTCTCCATCATGAAATCCAATATCTCACTAGCTTTGCTAACCATCTGCCGGCGACCGTATATAGAAAGCATGGCATTCAAAGTAGTTATATCAAGAGGGCAACCTCTCTTCTTCAGCTCCCAAAATGCTTGTTCGGTTTCCACTAAAAGGTCAGTTTTACTACTTACAAGAACTAACGTCTTAAGGAGTACAGCATGGAATGGTATCTCACCAGAATACACCTTCTGAGCAAAAGTAAGCATACGATCAATCTCATTTCCATTGGCATAAGCATGAAGCAAGCAACAGTAGCTGAGCTCATTAGGTTTACAATGTGCATGTTTCATTTCAGCCAATACCTTTTCAGACCGTTCCCAAAGCCCACCTCGTGCTAGTGCTGCTAAAACTGCATTATATGTTGAAAGATCTGGGCTGACCGCAGCTTCCAGCATCATTTCGTAAACATCCATGGAATGGTCAAAAGAACCACATCGACTATAAGCACTAATCAAGGTGTTGAAAGTATCCCTCTCAGGGACAAAGCCCACCCTCTTCATCTCGTCAAACAGTCCTGAGACTTCGGTGTACATTCCATTCTGGCCAAAAACAGACAAGAGGGAGTTCCAGGTGACAATATCAGGGCAACAACCACAACTCTTCATTTCTTCAAAGACACTCATCATTTCAGAAAACCTTCCTCGATTGCCATGCATTTTTATCAGGGCATTAAAGGTACAAGTGTTAGGTTTGCAACCTACCCTTCTCATCTCCTCAAAAACCTTCATTGCACAATCATCTTTTCCAGACTTCTCAAATCCAGAAAAGAGTGTTGTGTATGTGAAAACATCAGGCTTGATTCCTTTTTCTAACATCAGGGCCTTTAGCTCCATCGCCTCCTCTAACAAACCATTCCTCGAATAAGCAGAAATCAAGGAGTTGTAAGTGACATCACTCGGAGCAAACCCGCGAACTTCCATGTCCCGAAGAACCTCCATTGCTTCTTTAAAGCGTAGGGACTTGCCATAAACATCCAAAAGTGCATTGTATGTCACCTTATCAGGCACGAAACCCGCTAATCTCATTTCTTGAAAAACTCGGGCAGCTTCCTCACACAAAGATCCTCTGCGGCAACAACTGATAAGTGTATTATAAGTGTACAAATCAGGGGCAATCCCATCATTCTTCATATGATCAATCAATTCAGTAACTTTAATCCAAGGCATACCCATCTTTCCATAAACACTGAGGAGCACATTGTAAGTAATCAAAGTGGGTTTACAACCGACTTGCTCCATTTTGTGAAAGACTGAAAGAGCCTCTCTATACCTGCCATTACTAGCACAAGCACTGAGCATGGCAGTATATGCATAAACATCAACATCAAAACCAACCTCTTCCAGCTGAGTAATCAAGGAAGCAGCAACAGGTACATGGCCTTCCTTCCCAAGAATACTGATCATGACAGCAACAACAGGCCCATCCAATAAAATTTGATAATCATGTCGAGCACGAACCCAGTTGAAGACAGCCAAAGCCAAGTCACATTTCCTATAGAACCCTAAACCCTTGATTATACCCAAAAGGTCAGCATTGAGTGACTCTAAATCAAGACCCACTTCATTTATCACCGAGTTTTGAAACAATTGAAGCAAAAGTTGATGTAACTGAGAGGAATGAAAAGCTGGGTCAATAAGAAAGTGGAAAATACGGTGAGCTTGAGGGGAAAGGCGGGTATGGGACCAGGGTTTGCCACGGTTGGGGTCTTTGTGCTTGCCGAGAGGACGACGTCGTCTCGGAAGATGTAAGGATGGGTTGTTGGGTGGTTGAATTGCGATGAAACCGGGATTCTTCTGCTTGTGGGTTCGGTGAAGGATGTCTTTAACGAGAGGAGGATGTGAAGGTGGAGGTGGTAAGGAAGAAGATTGATGGGTGGGATAGTGTTGGTGGGAAGTGGGTCGGTCTTGTAAAAGGGGTTTGCTCAGTGAAGAGCATGGTAGAAGAAGTGGTAAAGCAATCTTCTCTGCCATCTGCACTCTGCACAATTGAGTTGAGTAGTAGATAGATAGAGGGGGAGACAATGGCAGGGCGGGAGAGACACTCACTTTTTACGTTGGATATGCCATCTCACCTTCTCTACTCTCGAATGATGAATATAATTAGTTTAGTTATATTAATTACTGGGTGGAGGTCTATAAAAAATAAAATTAAAAAAAATGTGTGAGCGCTTCACCATTTTTCTCATTTTGTGAGACCTCAACATCTATCTTGCAAGTCTGTTCATATTTTCAGCACTAAGGTGCCCAACACAACCTCATTTTGCATCACCCCCAACAATGAGTTAAATTTTGGCTCACCATTGCAGATAGTCTTATGATCTTATTTATACTCTTCATATTATTCTTGGTGAACTTGTCAATGAGCTAGTCACTCGTTTGGCTTTGTGCCTTTGTTGTAACCTTTTACATTAGCCAATGAGAGTCAATTATCAGAGTTGAATGGGTCTATGCTAGATATGAAAAATTAACTCTAATCGACGAAAAGGGGGTTACAGGAACTTCTCAATTTGCAGATGTGTCAGAAGAGGATATCTCGCACTTTCAATAAGATCAGGGATTTACAAAAAGGAGATTTGGTGTTGCGGGAAACGAGAGCACTCTTATAAGACTCTGGGGGAAATTGGCACCTAATTTGAAGGGTTCGTATGTGACTAAGGAAATACCACCCAGTAGGGTTGTTCGTTTAGTTATGATGGACCGAGAAGAACTCGTACAACTCGAGAGGTTCCGTTCCAGGTCTTTAAACACTATCATCTGATATCCACTTATTATGCCTTCCAACAAAGAAGAAAGAAGTACAAGAAAAAGACAAGGAGAACAAAGGGTAAAGTCGACCAACGTACTAAGATGGCTAAAGGCGCGACTCAGCCTAGCAGGAGGTATGTCGGTCGGCCTTAATCATTATAACTCATGTCATGCCCATTCGGACCCTTTGTATTTTGAAGCCCATTTTATACAAATCATACATGTAGCATTCAAAGATGTTAAAATTATACTTTTATTATTAATAAAAAAGAAACGTTACACTACAATATCACAGTCTTCTCAAAGTGAGTACAAGCACCCTCCTTGTTACTTATTAAGGCTCAACATAACAAGCAAAAAATCTTAATAAACGATAACATTAAGATAAATCTTGGTCGATAGCTTCGGTCTTGCTTCATCTTCGTTGGAGCTTCAATTTTCTCTGCTTCTGCCTTAGCTCTTCTCCCTTAGTCCCGCTAGGGCCCGTCTCTTTGTCCTTAGGACGATACCTCTTCTTAGTGTTCTTTTTAGGGGGCACTTGTGCTTCCCCTTTCCCTTATGTATGGTAGACTTCATCGATGTAATGTTTTTCCTTGGTTCTCGAATCACCACTCTTGGTTGTATGGGTCCGAGCTTGCTCTTTATGTCACTCATAGGCCCCAACCGAGCCTTGATGTCTCTTTTGAGTCCAAAACGTTGTACCACATAAGTTTTAGGACCCAACCTGCTTTTCGCATCGAAAGATTCTCTCCTTTCTTACCAGCTCGCCTCACCTCTGTAGTTGTGATGATCCACGAATCATACTCTAAAGTAACTTGTTTCACAACATTGTCCCTCGACGATGCACAATAAGGTTGTCATCTTCTCCCGAAATTTGTGCCAAGATTCAACCATAGCACGGCGCAATGTCACTAAATCTAGGGCAATGCATGCAGGGGGGATACATTGCTACCTTCCCATTTGATGTATCACCCGCTCGGGGAAGTAACAAGTTAATTGTGTCATGTTGGCTAAACAAACATATGCAATCCATCAACTACGGAACGTCACTTTCTTTTACATTGACAATAGTTTGCCAACGTTGACGTCGTTTGAGGCTCCTCAATCAAGCCTAACTACTCCATCGACCAGATCTGTTCATGCAAATACACGGGTTAGGGCTACCATATTTATTTTTCAAAATAACAATATGACAAATTTATAATGGGGAAGAAGTGTCATAGCCTGACCTAAACTAAGGTCAATTGGCTTAACTATTGACATGTCGAGTTTAGGAGTTACTGTTCATAACCAGAGAAGCAAAAAAAAAAAAAAAAAAGATTGGAGCAACGTAGGTCGGATGGCCTAGCGCCACTCAGAAGCCCAATTACAAGAGAAAAAATATATAAAAAAAAAGAAAATGGAAAAATGACATGTAGGTCGAGCGACCTTATCTGAAGCAGTAATGGGCTCCCACATATCTCACTTTCTGGATTTGGGCCATTTAGGCCCATTAGTGTCTCTGCTACCATCACCAGTGTCGGATTATAGTCATTTGTCATCTCGTCAACTACACGAAGCAAGTTCGTTGGACCCATTCTTCGACCATCCTGGTAGAAATAGAATTCACATAGCATACACAATACTATGGCCTAACCTTAATGACGCGACCCAACTGCAGTGTTTTTGAGGCTTGAGAGTACTTCACCACCTTGGAAGTGAACCTTCTCCCCAATTAATATGTTCCTCAATACCTTATATGGTAGGTAGAGCAGCTCCTTACATTCCCTGTTTAAGTTGGTGGGCAAAGGAGGCAAAACAAGAGGGGCATAATGATTAGTTCCTAGAATCAATGACTACTCCAACAATGGCCACAACTCTCGTTTCCCAAATTTACACACGTACATCTTGGAATCCTAAAAGGTTTCAATGACCCTGAGTTGCTCTTGAGACTTTGTTTGAAAGTGGGTAATTGCATGCGTAAAGGTATCGCTTCATTGATGTGGGACAACTTAGCGTGCCACCTTTCGAAGTAGTCAAGGAAAGGTTCATCATCCCTTTGCTTAATTGTAGTCAAGTCATCCACAGTGGCTTGCTTCTTTTGGATACGACTATAGTGATCGATGAAGGCTTTAAACAACTCGTTATAGTCAACCTTTACTGGAGGTGATAGGGCATGGTACTACTTTGGCTTCTCCATCTAGGGTGAATGTGAAAATTTTAGAGTATAAGTCAACATCGATCCTGTTAAGAGGTGCTAGCCACATGAACTCTTCGATCTGGTGAGTAGGATTTTAAGACGACTTAAACTTGATGTTGGGTACCTCAACTTTGTCAGCCACCTTCATGACTGGATGTATAGGCAAGGGGTACATATGTGTACTTATCAGCGAATGCTGGAAACTCATAAACATTATTGGCTAGTTTTAAACTATGTGGCGCACATACAATTGTTGTAGACTTGCAATAACGTTAACAGTAATAAGAAATATCCGAACACCGCTTATTAATTACTACTTGTGTATTCACAAAAAAGTAAAGTTCTGGCCCACTTGTTTTGGGAACAAACCTTTCATAAACTTATCCATGAAGGCCACCAACTATTTCAGTTAGCATCCTTTAACCCACAGACTAAATCACGTAACGTGTAAACTTATCTATTTCTCTTGTTTGCCTATCTATTTCTCCATTAGAATCCATCCTATTTGGAGCCTTCCTTGCTGCTAAATTTAAGAGAAACAAACAAATCTTGGAAGATCCTAATGTCCTTTATCCCCATAACAATCAACTTTGAATAAAAGGCATGCAAGCTCTCAAGACAATTAACTTTGTGCAAAATACCAAAATTTCTATTATTTATTTTTGATAGTATAAATGTATATTAATTTATATTACCTTTGTCTCTAATTATTTGTCAATTTTTCTAAATACCTTGTCCCTTTTTATTTGTCAAATAACATAACTTTTACAATTCAAACAACCATAATATCAATTTTATCTCTAATAAATGATCTTGTTACCTCATTCCAAAAGATATTTTTAAACGTATTTTTGAAAATTTGTAAACTTTTCACATCATTCCCCATATTTATTGGTTTTGATGAATAGTTTTTGAGATATACAATTGGGGACGAAGGTAGTAATACTAATGCAGTAGGGTTTAGGTATTTTCCTTCTATTAATTAAATATTAATTATAATTAATATATTAGTAAACCTTCATATGTATATATATATATGTAACCATCAATAATTGATTTATCATGTTGATTTATTGAATCATTCTTATTTTGAGCATTTATATACTTGTTTTTAATTTTTAATTCATATTTAATGCTTAACTAATTTAATGTATGCCATTTATGGTCTTCTATCTATTTCAATTTATTAAAACATTCATAAATTAATAAAATAATATTTTTGTTAATGTGTATTTATTCCAAATCCTATTTCCAATTTGAATTACTATAAAACAAACAAGAAGGTTATTAATTCATAAAGCCATGTTAATTCCCATTGAAAATTCTACCATAGTTGAATTTATTTTCAACTATGATAGTTGAAAATTTTATACCATCCATTTATAAAAAATAAATCATATTTGTTAAAAAGATTTATATTCTCCTAAACATGGTTAATTATTGTATCAAGTTACTTTGATCAACCTACATTGATTTTGAATTTATATGGTAAAATTAATGATATTTTCACTTTTCAACTACAATAGTTGAAAAAAAGTCAATTATAGTAGAATTTCCTTAAAAATATTCAATTTTATAAAAAAATTATAACTTAATATATATATTTACTTATTGTAACATGTTCTATGATGAATATATATATTAATTTTAATTTTTAATAGTAAAATTAAGGGTGATTATATATGTTAACTACCATAATTGAAAATATTTTTAACTATAGTAGAATCTCCCAATTCTCATCCGTTATAAATTTCTATTCGCAGTTTTATTATAAATTCTCATTACCATTCCCATTCTTATTACATGCCAAACAACCCCTTTAGACATCGAGCAAATTGCATTCCACAACCTCCAACCAAACCATTCCTAACTTAACCTAACCTAACCTAACATTCTCTCGTGCTCTGTCTCAACCAGGGGCAAGGCAACCTCTCTCTCCCCACCCTTTGCCTGCCACCGGCAGCCACTCCTGGCCGCCGCCACCGCCTCCGATCTGCCGCCGCCGCCGGCACCTACCCGTCGCCGGCGGTGACCCCTTTTGTGCTCCCTCTTCTCTCCTTCTCTACTTGCTCGCTTGAAGGTACTTTAAAAACTCTCTACAGACAACTTTTATCTATGAATTCTCTTGTTTTAGGTTTGAAAATTTCTTCTTTGTTTGTTGTTTGAGTAATTTCATTGCGGTTGTGAATATGGACGCCTGGGCTTTTGAAGGGAGAATTAGGGTTTTTGAGGTTAAATCTTGCCAGGGATGTTTGTGGAAATCAAGGATGAACTTGATAATTGCAGACATGTTATAATCTTTCCTGCAATACGCTAGTCATGAAGATTTTGCTACTGTTGTGGAACTAATTGAATTAAATTGAAAGAAAGTGTGGAAATTGGGGGAATTAGAGATGTTGAAGGATAGAGATGATTAGGGCTTTGAATGGATTGTGCTAGGAATGCATTCTCAGTCATTGCATGAATGATCTTTTGTGTGTGGTCTTTAAGTTGGAATGCAGAATAATGTGATGTAGTTTGGGGCAAACTATCATAGAGTTAAAATATAACAACACCTGAATCTTGCTCATGATGTCAATCTATGCTAAAAGTCGCTGTTCTAAATGTTTGGAGATTTGATTCTCGTGATGATAGAAGAAATTTAGGCTTTGGGAATTGTTTTTAGCACTGATTAAAAAGGGCACTTAAGGCTTTATGATGCCAGAAACTGTAGGCTGAATCACAGATAACTGGGAAGTCCCATGGCTAAATTATTTGGTGAAGTTATAGCCTTATGTGTTAGCTTTCACATGGCTTTGGAATAAAGGGATTTCATCTTGTATAGTCTGAGTTATGGATGTTTTACTGGAAATGTGCAGGGTATATACGAAATCTCGAATTGATTCATCTCGGCCTCTTTAGTCAGGTTCCAATCTTGAAAACCTAGGTTTGTTTCTTTTCAAATTCTAACTCTTTTTGCTTCAATTCATTCTACTTGTTTGTTCTTGTATTTTTTTTTGGATTCTTCTGTCTCAACTTGTTACTTTAATTTTGCTTCAATTCGTTCTTTGTCAAATGGGGGGAGCTATATGTTATTACTTCTTTGTATATATTTCTGAGGACTTCTTCACAAATGCTGCTATTTGTCAATGTTAAGTTTTATTTTTTGATGGCACCCAATACTTGTATTCATTTTGTGGATACATTATATCCATTAGACGTCTTTCTATTTTGAACTTGGATGCTTCTGAATCCTTATAGAACCTTGTTGTCTCTGTTCATTTGTGAAATTGAGAATCTGTCTTTTGGATGTTATTTTGCTGTCTGCCTGAAATTTTAAAGTAGGATGGCATGTTTCTTCTTTCAAGATCGTCCATTCATCCTATTGAGTGAGGGCAATGCTTATTTTTTTTTTGCAATTGTCTTAAAACAATTGCAATGGCATTTATTTATCGGCTTAATGCAATCTGTAACTTGGACTCAGGACTCTTGTCTTTTGATCATGAGCTCCTTCTCTAAGTTGAAGTATTTAGAGTGGGATTTTCATGCTTCAAGAGCACCCCTGTTAAAGTCTTTTTATGATCGCTATGTGGACGGTGCTGCAGCAAACATTTCCATTTGAAGCTTATCTTGAAGTATCTTTCAGCCACTTGGAAATTGGTGTATATTGAGATAGTCTTCATAAAATATGGTACCTCCCTACTAGAAGCTTTTATTCAGTTTAAATTAAAATAATATCTGGTGTATATTTATTTGACAGATTTATTGTATTTTTAACTTTCTAATATGTAGGGTGGAGATGAAAGTGACTACAGCTGGAGCAGTGATGATGAACTAGAAAAGCAGGAAAACAAGTTTGATACTAGTTCAGCTTTGGCTGAGGTTAATGGAGGGGCTTTTACTGGTACAGCTGAAGTGAGTAATATATCTTCTAGCTTACTCAAGTATACTAATGCCATGTTATGAGTCATACGTAGCTGGGAATTCTGTTCACTGCTCATCTTTTGTCTGTTGATCTGTGTTAGAATTTACTCCTTCGGAATTTGTATTCTTGGGAGAGAGACTACACTATAGCCTTTTACCTACAGTGATCTGTGAGGAGTTGTGATAATGTATATTAGCTTTACCCATATCTGAGACGAACTAAGGCAATGCTGTAATTGAGCAAGAAAACTTATCTTCTGTTCTGTATTCTCCTCTATGACCATGGGTTTCTTAAGTAACTTGAAAGTGGGCCCCTTTTTGTGCCAATGCACCCAAGTTGGATAAGATCCCTTCCCTTTTGTTTGTATTGTGCTTATTGCTTTTCTACTGTTTGCCCCATAAGCAAACTCTTATGCTGTATCAACACATGTATGAAGCTCTGCTCAAAGGAAAAAAAAGAGAGATGTCATGGACCTCGAGGTCAATATTGTGTTTAGCAGTTTGTTTTGTCAATTTTAATTGAACATACTGCGCCTTATTCTTTAGCTTTATAAACTATATATGCTTACACTACCCTCCTCAGTTCTAACTTTTTCTGCTGCTGGAATGCTGAATGCTTGCTAGAACATTCAGACTTGATGAGAGATTTTCTTATGTTTCAGCCTTTCAGGCATTCTAATCAGGCAATGATTGTGTTGTCCCTGGTTTGCATCTCTGAGGGTTGTGAGGCATTCTAATCAAGCAATGAGAGTTTTTGGACATCAATGTCCAAGGCAACGAGCATTGCTAGCTTTTTGCCGCATTGAACCCTCAAGAGATAAGCCAAGGATTTGGCTCTGACGAATAAGATCAAAAACTTGTTTTGAGGATTCCTTAATAAGTTTTGGTGGCTGTGCTTCAAATGTTAGGAGCATGAGTTATCCAGTAATCATTGAGGCTTGGCATTTTCAAAGTCTTTACTTTCAGTTCTTTTTATTGCTTCTAGTCAGGAGTAGTCGATATGATTTTGAGGTACTAACTCACCCTAATGTCTTTACGTGTTGGGTCATGGACGGGAAGTGGGCATACCTTAATTTTGTTGGCTTTTCTTCTTTCTTTTATTAGTCTCCATCTTCATCCTTTTCGGTGTTGGAAAGTTGGAGGCAAGGCTGCTTGCCTGTTTATCTCTCCATCCATATCATGTATTTAGGTTTTTCGCTGTCTCCTCCCCCTCTTCCTTGCTCTTATTTGTTAGGCCTCTTGCCTTGGACCATTAAGTTTTCCATTCTTACATAAGTCAACTTGGTGGTTACCCTCTGGGTGTATATGACGAGGGGGAGGGAGGATAAAGAAAGTACGTGTATTGAAAGAAGGGCAAAGAAACAAGCTGATGTACTTTTACCATAATTTGGTTATCTTGGTGAGGCGGGAATGAGGATGAACTGGATCTTTAAAAATCTTCTCATCAACCTCATTCATACCTTTTTTTTGGGTTTTGGGGGGGGGGGGGGGGTTGAGTAGAAACAGTTCCCCTCCTTCCTGCTGTGGATGCGGCTTGATTGTATATGAATAATGTTTATCTTGGGATGTGCGGTTGCATTCAAGTATGGAATTCCAGCTTTTACTAGCTGTCAAGTTTTTGGTAGAATCTATTGCCATTTTTCTGTACTCTGTGGTGTATCTAAATATTCTGAAAATCTGCGTTTGTAACCCTTGGCTGCTTTGTTAATTTTGCATTTTTTACTGATGAAGATAACTAATACCATACTTTCTATACCATGCTTGACCACGTGGTCTTTGATTCACTTATTTCAATACGTGAATGCGCATAGTGAGTAAATGAGTTGCTATGCATTGAAATGCATGCTTGCTATTGCAAGTATCTATTTTATTCAATATTTGATCACTGCCCTTCAATTTTTGGAAATATGGTATTTGTTGACCATTTAAGGGACATTACTTAATACTGTTTTGAGAGAGTTGTTACATTCTAACTACTACACTTTACAAGAGTTGGGCCGCATTTGGTTATCTGTGTACAACACATTTTTTTAAGGCTAGAAAAATACTTGTTTTGTCAGTACAATCAAGTTTCACTCTAAAGTCTCAAAGTGATACCTTTTGTTTTCTTTTTCCTACTATTTATTGCAGTATAAATTTGTTCTGCAATTTGTCGGTTTCTTTGCATTAATATGAGTTTCATTCTAATAATATATCTACACCGGAGACAACATGGGATAACCCATCCTTTCATTACTTGTCTATCCATCATCTGTTAATCTCTACTTTGACAAGTATGAATTGTTGTAGTATTTTGTCTCTCGTGCTAGGGATTTCACATTCTTTCGTCATTCCTCAAGCAATGGTTGTAGCGCAAAGACTAGGTAGCGCTATTTGTAAAGCAATGCTATGCTTTCGAAGTGATTTCATTATATGCAGAACTGGCTCTTTATCACTTGATTTCTTTGAAGTATCAAGTCCAATTGCGTCCTGATTTCTGAAATTCCTTTGTCCAAAAGCAGAAGGCATTGCTTTTTATGTTCTTATTTGCTAGCATGTGCACTTTCACTAACCCTAAATTCCTTTTTCTTTTCAAGGCAAGCTCCTCTACTGGGCCATCTTCGACATTGTTTCGCCATTTTGTTGGGGCTGGTTTTCCTGAAAACTTGGTTGCAAAAGCAATTGAAGAAAATGGCAAGTCTGCTCACATCTTTCAGTGCTTTGAAGATCTATGAGCCTTTTTATAATTGACGTTTTGCTCATTCTGCAGAAGAAGGAAATATGGACGCGATTTTGAATGCTCTTCTTACTTATGCGGTGGGTTTGTGATTCAGGCTCATGTTGATGAACTCTGTTTCAGTTTTAAGTTTCGTGTCTTGATGGTTTATGTATATAGCCTTTTCATGTCAGAAAAATGATTAATCCTATGTTGCCCATATACAAAAAGAGGCAAATACAAAAACATTGTACCTTGAAGCTCTCGTCGATGATATTATCAACAAAATCATAAAAGTCCAAATTACTATTACCCGTAATCAACACTCCAAATATATTCATTATCCTCGAAAAGTAATCCTGAAATCATGAAGGAACAAAGCATTGTAATCAAATATCCGTGGGTTTCTCTGCTTCCAGTTAACCCATCAAATAGCCAAAGGAAATGATTTCAATGCTTTGCAGACCCAGGATTCTTCATCCTTCTTCAAGCCACCAACACATCCTTCATACTTGACTGTTGTACTCCAATTAATTCCGATCAAAGTATGGGCTAGGTGCCAAAGCCAAGACACCCACAGGCAATGCAAAAGAAGCTGATTATGGATTCTTCCTCAAAACACGTTGAACACCATCTCGTGCTATTGTCATAAACACTCCCCCTTTATCTTTTTTAATCTTTTTTTTTTGGCCGGGGGGGGGGGGGGGGGGGTTTTGCACTTATGCTGTCAAGCTTCAGTTTTCAAGGACCAACTAGTAATTCTTTTGGTCTGGAAAACTTTTCTAGCAATGCACATATCAGTAGAATTGTATGCCTATGACAATTATCCCAAGATTTGAACAACCCTTGGATTTATGCTTGCTTGTTTAGTTTTGTTAAGTCACCTCTTTTGTTCGTCCAGAAAGAGTGATCATATATTACATTACTCTTTTTCTTGGGGTGGGGTGGGGGGGGGGGTGAGTTCATAGATGTTAGATAACATTGGCAAGAAATTGCTAGGTGCAGTCATTCTTCATTGTTCCTGTGTTCAGTTGATAAAAGTACAAGTGTTCAGGAAGAATTGTATCTTAAACTATGTCCACTGTTTATGTTTTTGTATCAGGTTATACTACTTTCAACAAAATTTGTAAATTCCATTGTAATTTGAAGTGTCAGTTTATACACATGCTTGTTTGAGTGTGAAGGGTCCAACATGGATGGTTATGGTAAGGTAAGATGAAGAGTTGGAGTAAAATAGATGTTAAGGCTAATAGGAAAGCACAGAATATGTACATATTTAGGTTAACATGTTCCATTCGCAAAATGGGTACTTCATTATGTTTCTTTTGTTATGTTGATATGCTCTTTTCTTCATTTTAGGCTTTGGAGAGCTCCCCATCTGCGGAACAAAATGCAGAAAACACTGTTGGGCATGAGGCTACTGGAGACCTTGCTGATCAAAGAACTGATGAACTATTATATCAGAATATAGATGCCGAATCTGATCCGAAGAATGATGAAGATTCTGATTTTTGGTCCTCTGATTATGAAGAAAAAACTCCTGAGGATCTTTCTGATTCAGATAACTGTGAGGGACTTGAGGTGACTGACATTGCCACTATACTATAACTGATGCTGGCTATTCTATGGTAGCTTATGTAACCCGTGGAGATATTCTGGTGGTCTTTTTTTCTGATATTATCTTTTACGAGATCTGCCATCTAGAGGGGGCTTGTACTGCAGTATTGCTTGTTTAGCTAGGAGTAAGATCTTGGTGGTCTATTCGAATTGATGATTATGCTTGCTCATAGTTTATCATGTATAGACAATCTTCTCTTTGATATCTTGATAATTATGACCTCATGCTTGCTTTCAACAAATTGCAGGAATTGTCTACCCCTTCAGAAAAGGATCCGAAGTTCTTGTTTTTAACTGAGATGGGTTATCCAGCTGATGAAGTGACAATAGCTATACAAAGATGTGGTATGAGCACTCGGGACTGTTGGTTAAGTTGTAAAAGAGATTGACCTTTTTATTATTGTAATTCAGGCACACCTTATTTCATTCTTAAATTTGAAAAAAAATTAAGACTCTTTATTCTCTGCTGGTTGCGAGTCTTCCCTCTTATCTGTTTCTAATACCATGTACTATAACTGTTGTCTATTTATCATTTATTAGCCATATCTTATTGATGTTCAGGTCCAGATGCCTCAATAGAGGAGATAGCAGACTTCATATGTGCTGCTCAGATATCAAGGGCGGCAGATGCCACTTATGTTGATCCTCCAAAACCAAAGAGGAAGATGCTGGAGTGCCAGTTATCTAAGAAGAAAAGGCCGAAGACATTGTTTGAAGATGAGGAGCAAATTCGCCTGCCTAAACCTATGATAGGGTTTGGTGTTCCCACCGAGCCTTTTATTCCTGTTCATAGGACACTTCCAGAGGCAGCCCGTGGTCCTCCATACTTCTATTACGAAAATGTGGCACTAGCTCCAAAAGGAGTGTGGGATACCATCTCCCGTTTCTTATATGATGTGGAGCCGGAGTTTGTTGATTCAAAATATTTCTGTGCCGCTGCAAGGAAGAGAGGATACATACACAACCTTCCAATAGAAAACCGGTTTCCCTTACTTCCTATTCCTCCACGGTCTATCAATGAAGCTTTACCTTTGACTAGGAGATGGTGGCCGCATTGGGATACAAGAAAGAAGCTCAACTGCTTGCAAACTGCTGTTGGTAGTGCAAAGCTAACAGAGAGGATCCGCAAGGCACTTGAAAAGTGGGAAGGTGATCCACCTCTTCATGTCCAGAAATATGTCCTTGATGAATGTAGAAAATGGAATCTCGTCTGGGTGGGCAGAAATAAGGTTGCTCCTCTTGAGCCCGACGAGGTGGAAATGCTTTTGGGTTTTCCAAGGAATCACACAAGGGGAGGTGGAATAAGTAGGACCGACAGGTACAAATCACTTGGTAACTCATTCCAGGTATTCACTCTGCCCTATCTAAATATTGAAAGACTACTATCTAGAATTTAAAATCTAATCCGCAATTTAAAAAAATGAATGAATGTTGAATAAAATTGAGGATCCAGATCAACCCAAGTTTTGATGAATATTATTATGGAATTGCGGAAAACATATAATAGCCAGCCATGCCAAGCGGCCAGGCCCATTGTTAGTTTAGGTTGCTCCATTTCCTGTTTATTTGAGGCGATTCTGGGAGATAGTTTCTAATTTGAGGTTGGCCACATTATCTATTTATGTCTGTCAGGTTGACACAGTTGCCTACCATTTGTCTGTCCTGAAAGACTTGTTCCCAAACGGTATGAAGGTGTTGTCACTGTTCTCTGGCATAGGAGGTGGTGAAGTTGCTCTTCACCGTCTTGGCATAACTTTAAAGGTTGTTGTCTCGGTTGAGATCTCTGAAGTGAATAGAAACATTATGAAGAGTTGGTGGGAGCAGACAAACCAAAAGGGAACCTTGATAGACATTGCTGATGTTCAGCAGCTAACTGGTGATCGGCTGGAGCATCTCATTGCCACATTCGGTGGCTTTGATCTGATGATTGGGGGAAGCCCCTGCAACAATCTAGCTGGTAGTAATAGGGTAAGCAGGGATGGTCTTGAGGGTAAAGAGTCCTCACTATTTTTCGATTATTGCCGCATTCTCGATCTGCTTAAAGGTATTATGAAGAGACGGCAGTAGCTAGTTGTGTCTTCCAGTTAACTGTATAATAAGGAGATAAGACTCTTAAGTGGTCCTAGCTTACTTATCAGGAACCTCTCGGTTTTTTTCTTCCTTTTTTCAAAGTCGTTGCTACAAAACTGGACAAGCCTTGTGTAGTAATCGACCCGACCAGCCTCGGCCAACCAGTCTTAACAGTTGGAAATTGTGTTCATTTGTAACTTGTCAGTAGTGACCAGGTGTTTGCTTGGTGATCTCTCTCTGTCTCTCTAACCACTCATGCACTTTCTTTTCTTATTGTGGTGATGATGTGCTATCAAGGAAATGTGGAATTGCATGAGGGAGAACTGAGTCTTGAAATCTAATAAAACACCATCTCAGAACTTTATGCAAACGTTATTTTTATGGTATGAAAAAATAAAATAAATACATCGTTAAGCTAACTTTAGGAAATAACATAGATAAGCTAACACAATTATAGCTAAATTCTGGTTGAATTTGACTTTCTCCAATTAAAGAATTGATGCTTTGCTGAAACGATGCTACAAAGGTCGCATTTCCTTGGCATGTTATGTTGTTTCTAGAAAGTTTTTATTCTCGGAATGTTGTCCTTGGATGTAATCCACGTCTTGACTTATAGTCTTCCCTTTTTATTGCATTTAACTTGGCCCCTTTGATCCTTGCTACATCAATGTTTGACTTGCTTGTCTTTTTATTGCCTTTGATTTGGTTCCTTTGCTCCTTGTCCTTGTTGATTCTTCTACTGTAATCTTCCAGCATTTCAACTCCATCATATGGCTCTATTTTCTTGTTTAAATCTACGTTGTTCAATTGTGAACCGGCAGTTTGACCGGTCTGGTTCCATGTTTAGCTTGAATGACTGGTTCAACCGGAAAAAAGTGCCAAAACAGGTTCGACCGGGTGAACCGGTTGAAACTGGCGGTTCACGGTCATACCAAGATTTTGGTAATTTAATTTAAAAGATTCTAGTTTTTGACCGGTTTAATTCCGGTTTTTGACTGATTCAATCTGGTTTTGACCAATTCATGCCTTGTTCAGGTTGATTTAATTATTTTGGTAGCTTAATTATTCTTGGAGTATATGAAATTTTTTTAACTCGTGATTGGTTCATGTCGGTTTTGACCGGTTCAACCGTCACCCAGATCAATCAGTCTAATCTGGCCAAACCAGTTTGATCAGTTGAACCATTGACCCACTGGATCAACCGGTACAGTGACCGATCCGATTCTAACAACATAGGTTTAAATAGGCTTCTTTGTTGCTTGGAGTAGACACAAAGAACAATCCTCTTTCTCTTTTCCTAGTTTCTGAACCGGACAATTGTTTATTGCATTGTCAAATTGTTTATTGTATTCTATCTCCAAGCTTCTAACCTCGAGTGCACTACTTTAAGAGTAGCTATTTGACCTTAGAAGGAGAAGATTTACTCTGATTTTCGTAAGTGTCAGAGCCAAAATCACTGTGGCATTATCACGACTTCCTCTACTTTGAAAAACCCTATTCTATCAATAAACGTGCTTAATTATTGTAGTTTCTGATCTAATCATAAGTTTCACCAAGAAATAATTTATATATCCATAAAAAAATAATTTATATATTTATAAGGAAAGTTTAGAATGCCTTTAAAGATGAAATGCTAGATTCGGGAAGATGTGATTCATGAATATGAATCAATTGGTTGATCCAAGGAGCTTAGACTCTTTGGACTTTGGGCTGCTGTTGTACTTGCATGAGTCGCTTGGAAGTTTTAGATTAATGAAAAATTTCCCCTTCTTTCTCGTGGAAGAACTTTGGTTAACCAGATATGCTCAAAATTTCCTCCTTGTGGATCTCGCCAGATGGCATGATAATTTCGAGGGGTGCGGAGGATGTCATTCTAGCATTTAAATGGGGGATGGTGAGCCACAAGGCCTTGATCCAATGCTACCTGGGGTATGCGTATTGGTGCTTTCACCATAGATGCCAATGAGATGATTGAGTTGCGAAGAACCCTGCACCACAAGGAGTCGCTAGTCCCAACGAACTTTGGTAGAAGCCAATAAAACATGCCTTCTGTTCCGGAGCGGTTTGAAGCCCCCGGGCAGTTTGACGACCTTCCTTGGCAATTTGTAGGATTTTCCTAGAGGGTACACAATCGTCCATAATGACTAAGTGCTCTTATGCCTAGTTGCTAACTTGCTATTACTCTTGCTAGATTCATAAGCACTTACATCGCACCACCATGGCAACATCCTTCATTGATTACGACTCACGTTGAGACCATGAACACTCATGCATGTGCACCTGAAGACATGTTTTAGGCTTGGATCCCATTGAATCCAACTTTCTTACACGTTGTGTCTTAAGGAATGTTTTTTCAAGTTAAAGTTTGCATAGAAACTATGAACACTACACACATGTGCACCTAAGGCCTGTCTATCGGCTTGGACCCCGTATGATCCAGTACTTTTACGTGGCACGGTCTTAGTGTCGTATCTGTCGTGTAAGGATCTTGCCGAAATCAAGAACACTTACGCCAAATGCCTTAACTCTAATGGTCATTGACGAATTTTGTTGGAAATAGCCCCTGGAGACTAAGTGCGCTTGAGGCAACTTTTTCAACTCAAATTGGCATAAGATGAGATTCTTTCTTTCTTTCTTTTTTCTTTTTTTTTCTTTCTAGCATCTAAGAGGCAATTGGGGATTGGGGAAGACAAGAGTGATAACTAAATATGTTTATCTGATTGAACTTCAAAAGATGAGTAGATTTAAAACTGACTCAAAGTTGTCTATAAACGACTTCAAAAATGAGATGCTTAAAATTGAAAACCATGACCTAATTCTTAGAGCTTTCTTGGTATCACCTCTTCTTCACTTTGATGCCAACATTTGCAGCATATGTCTTGAAGGCTGAAGGATCCTTGATTGATTGCGCTTCTGTGCTGCTTTTGGCGGGCACAATTTTCTTGATTAGAACATCACTTTCACTTTATTTTACAAGCTGACGTAATTTTCTGTATCATGGCCCCTATGACTGTGGGTGTTCAAATATTGGGTAACATTCCAATTTTTAGGATTGATCTCCGGTTCGAGATTTAGCTCAGGTAGCTCAATCTTACCCTTCTTTAGGAGGCATTCTAAACCGTAGGTATAAGTGCCATTTATGGGGGGGGGGGGGGGGTTTAGGAGTCATAAATGTGGATGACATGGGCTTCTACATTCTTAGGTGGGTTGTTGAATGTACTAGTTGCCCTTATATTAGGACTAGAGTTCTTTATTTTTAGGCACAACATTTTCAGGTATCTAAGGCTTCTATCACATGTAGCTGGTGTAGGTTTAGGTAACAAGAAGTGCTCAGTTTGAGGCCTTAGGTGAACACTTGAAGTTGGAATTTTAGGGAATTGGTCGCACTAAGAGACTTAGATGTGCATGGAATTATTGACATACAAAAACTGAAAATAGAAATTATTATAATTGAATTTTCATAGATAATCAGATTTAACCGGTAGCCCCACACCAATGATCCATCGACCCACTCTATACCATTTGACTCATTGATCCATGCATGGAGTCAACCAGATTCATGACTGGTTCATGTCTAACAAGACAACCTACTGGATACAATCCTCCATTCAATAAAGTACAGGGCACCGTTCCAAGTACATTGGCAATTTAATTTTGAGCCAAGACCCTATCCAAATCCCTAAAAAATCACACATGATTCCAAATTCAAAGAAATGCATGTGTGATTCCAAATTCAAAGAAGTGCAACTCAAAATTCATCTAAAATAATCATAAAGATGAGGGAAGCAACATCTTATGAATCTAAACTCAGCAACAGACTTGAGTAACAAAAAACCAAATAATGATAAGAGAAATAGAGGTTGGTTTATGCACAAGGTACTAATACCACAGCCACAGGTAATGTAATGAATCCTGTCCAAGCAAGCAGGGAAAGAACTGCCCAAGTCACTACAGATGATGGGAATGTCCATGGTGCCACAACCACAAAAGTACATGACAGAATTACCCTAACAATGTGATCTAATAACAATAATCCAACAAACTAACTACTTAGCTGTCTGGCTCAGAAACTAGAGAAAAAAACACCCATAATGAGAGAAAGGAGCATGGCAACTGAGATTTGGATGGATGATGAAGACCCTTTCTGTGCAGGAGCTGCAGCTGGTGTTACCACTCCAGACATCCCCCCACTCATTGGAGGATTCGCACCTGGAGAAACACCTGCATTTTCCAAACCAAACCAAACCAAATGCATCAGCCACTCACACTTTGTCAAATACAGTCAAATTAAAATCCCTGTTCTATACGGCTAGTTGCAGTGTGGTGCGGTATAGTGTGGAGAAAATGTGGTAGTTTGTGGTGGGTTGGGGAAAATTGTGGTGGGTTGTGGTGGAATATGGAAAGTTTAACTTTTAATAAAAAAATAAATTAAATTAGAAAAAGTAGATGGTAGTGGGTTGTGGTGGAATATGGAAAGTTGCGGTGTGGTGTGGCACCGCAGCCTGCCAGCCACGGGGCCCATCGTCAAATCCACAACAGCATAAAACAAGTGTTGAGCTATATGATCCAGCTATAGGTGGTCAGTTTGTTCTCTACTTTATGAGGAGGGTTTTTTTGAAAATTTCTTTCATACTTCAGGCACTTTTCACAACCCTAATTTGTTAGACATCTTCAATGAAGTTAAGGAGCACGATCAAGGCTTGTAGTGTATGCCCTTTTCACCTTGATCTTCATAATTTGAAATAAGGGGTTTGAGGTTTAGAGATTTTTGGGTGCAGAGGATGGGATAGGAGAGGAAAAGCATAATCTAAGCCTTATAGTGGAGAGAAATTTTTATGTAGAGTAAGATATATAAATTAAGCAATTCTCTTTCCATCAAGGGTTCTACCTAAATTGTCATTTGAAATTAGGAGTTTGAGGTTTAGAGATGTTTGGGCGCAGGGGATACCATTGGAGAGAAAAAGGCGTCGTCTGAGCCTTCTATGGAGAGCAATTGTTTCAAGGGTAAAATATATCAATTGTAAGGGAGCAATTGTTTTAAGGGTAAAATATATCAATTAGGCAATTCTTTCCTCCAGAGTTCTACCAAAATTATTGGTTCGGATTTTTAGGGAACATGATAACCATCTTGACTTAACCATCTTGAGTTATTCATATTTTACATTTTTGTAACTTTTATTAATATTTTCTTTAATAATTATATATATTTATCAATTATAATAATATAAAACTTATTAGGTAGGTGAAAAAATATAATAATAACCTAATTTTATTATTCATAGTAGAAAATTCATAGTTTTATATTTACGAAATAAACATAAATAAATAATTATTTTTAACTTGTTTATAAGTTGTAGTAACCTTGAAAATGATGAAATATACCTTTAGAATGATTTAAATACACTTACATTTCACTCTATTAGTGATTTCAAATGAATGCAAGAGGGTTAAGAGTCATCTTGTGTCAAGATGTTTATCATTTTCGTATTTCAAATGTCTTCCGGGTTCGGTTAACTTTCAGGTTGTGGTTTGACTCGATTTCAAATCAGTTTGATCCGGGATTCAGGTAAAGACCGGGTCTGCACATTTGGGCGCGGTTCGGCTTCGGGTTCGGATCTGGACGGATCGGATTTCGGATATGTTTTGCCAGGTCTAAGTCAAGATATTCCCAACAACAACAACGATAATTTTTTTGACAAAAGAACGAGATTTTTTCTTCCTTCACTCTATTCCTAACTTTTGGGTTTTTTTTTTAAAAAAAAAAAAAAATTTCTTTGGGATTTTAGATGCAAACATACCATACATTGAAGAAATAGGACAACGTTGCAGTATATGATTTTCTTCTACGATTAAAACACCGTAGAATTTAAAATTTAGCCTATGATTATGTTAAAACTTGAAAACGCCTCAAAGTAGAATATCTTATCATATCAGAAAATTGAAAACTGTATAGTGCAGCATCCAAAAACCATAACATTTTTTTTTATTCAAATTTGTGATTTGGCGTCTTTCCAAATGGTACCGAATGATCCGATTAGAACAAGAATGCAATGCACAAAAAATAGATGGAACCAAAATCGTTAAAAATTCGAAAAAGAAAAGAAAGAGTTGGAATTACCTGGAGCAGCAGCAGGAGAAATCGCTGCACATTTAGTAACAGAGGGAGCATGGACTTGGCAGAGAGCAGGGAGAGTGAGAGCCTTGGAGACATTGACAGAGATGCCGTACTCAGAGCCGCTGGTGAAGGCATGACATAGACATGCAGGTTTGGCTTTGAGGACGGTTTTGAGGCCTGAGCAGCAATCCGAAGTGGGTTTGTCGACGGTGGAGTTGGTGACGAACGGGACACAACCAGCCATTTGTTGGACCACCAGGGTCATGCAGTCGGTATCCTTTCCTCCGGCGGCATCCACCGCAGCGGCAGCCATGGCTACCAACACCAAAGCCATTGCTATCTGCTTCATCGCCATTGGAGTAGAGAGAGAGTGTGAGAGTGAAGCACAGACTACAGAGGATGTGATGTGAGGAGGAGAGTGAAATGTCTGCGGGTTGGGGGGTTCAAATAATGGGAGTGAGGGGTTCAGGGTGGTGGGGAAGCAATCCATTGGACACGTGGCGAGAATCCGAAGGATCCAGATGCTTCCACATGGGTCTCTCTTCTCTCCAGGTCCAGGTCCAGGACCAGGACTGCCTTTTTTCTTTTCTTTTCTTTTTTTTCACTCCGGTAATACCAATAGGGTTTCACACACCACATAAAAGTTGACGGAATGTTGACTGCTGTCACCAACATCAAACCTCAATTTCTGTACAAGTAACAATCTATCACGTTACTCAGCCCATTTTTTTTTTGAATTTGTTAGCTTCGGTTTCTAGAAAAAATATAGGTCATATTATTTGATTAGATTGGATATAATCCTTTCAATTTATAGTTTTTGGATATTAATATACTGAATTTTTAGGTTATTGGACAATAATACTTAATATACTGAATTTTGACATTGGATAATAATAAACTGTACTTTGAGAGGCGTTGAACAATAATGCACTCAGAACGATTCTGGCAGTGGCTGACTCGATGGTAATCCTACGTAGTTAGTAGAGGAAATGAATTGACCCAAAAATATATAAATTTATGACATGTCAGCTAATCCATACATTAGCAAACGGAATTATCATTGAAAAGAAATGATAAGAGTAAAAAAACATAAAATCACATTTGCTTAAACGTGTTTTTACTGAGAGATTGTTGTTGTAGTTGTATAAAATTACCTTTGCTTGTGTAGATTAGCTGAGATTGTCACCTAATCAGTCACCATCGAAATTGTTCCGGGTACATTATTGTCCAACACCTTTCAAAGTTCAGTTCATTATTGTCCAATGTTAAAGTTCAGTGTACTATTGTCCAATACCCAAAAAATTCAGTATACTAACGTCCAAAAATCATTCAATTTATCCTAATTTATCTTACCTTATCCAAACCCAACATAATTCCCAAAAAAACGACTCTAAAAGTACAGTTCCCCAAAAAGTATCATTACTTATCCTAACTTTTCCCAACTTACCTAACTTATCTAGGGCTGTTCATCGGTCCGGACTGGACCGAATTGGACCGAAGACCGAACTAGAAGACTAAGCTGGACCGAGGACTGGATTGAACTTTTTTCGGTCCGGGATTGGACCGACCGAACTTTGTTCGGTCCATTCGATCGATCCGGTGGACTATAAATAAGAAACCCTATAATTTTAGTAACTTGATCCTTGATGCGGTCCATGGATGGACCGAGGACCGAACATCAAATTTTTTGGAGTGAGGATGGACCGAACTTCCTCGGTCCAATCGATCCGATCCTCGGTCGATCGGTCGATCCCTTTTGGTCCGGACTGGACTATGAACAACCCTAAACTTATCCATCCAACCCTGAAAAATAATTCAACCAAAGAATAGGGCCATAAATTAATATTATTAAGTTAATATTAAAAAATATTATTAAAAAGTATAATATTATTTCTGTCCCAATACATTTATTCACTATTTATTCTTAGATATCCCAAAACTATGTCAACTTTTTTAAAATGGAAATATTTATTTTATTGAAATTATAAAAATAGTCTTAGTCTAAATTTCAAATGTATTTAAATATGGGATGAAGAATTATAAATAGTATTTTTAAATTTAAAAATAAGAGCATTTTGGTATTTTGTTGTGAATTGAGATTAATTTGTTATTTTTTTCTTAAAATTGTGTCAAATTAAAGTGGACAAATATTTTTCAAACGGAGGGAGAATTATAGTTTTTTTTATAAAAATCTTATTTGAGAAAATATTGATTAAAGCCAAATCTTAAAAAACGTAAATGACACATAAAAAGAACAAAGTAATTAATTTAAATGTCGTGTTAGGCTATTAGTAATGACGTTTAAAATTTGGAAACAAATTAAATAGCACAAATAGTATTATTATAATACGGAGCGAGGTATGTTCATGAATAATGGTGTGAAATATGGCGTAGAATTAATAGAGTGAATGATAATATTTAATCATATAAATAGTAAAAGAAAAAAGATAAAATAAAATAATTTTCGTTTCTCTCTATATTTTGGAACAACCCAACATTCCAATACATATTGAAACATGCAATTTTCTTGTTTTCCCTCGTTTTCTTTGTCTTGATGTTCCAAGATTTTAGAACTCTAATGCTTATAGTCTTAGTAAAATACAGTGCGGGAATTATACACATAAAATATGATACATGTTTTATTCAGCAAAATTGTATAAAAATATGGTTAATTATTTGTCGATATAAATATTGGTTTTTTATTAAATGTGGTACATGAGAATTTCGTGTTTTATACGATACCTTTTTATTCGAGAATACTGATAAAATCTTGTAATTGTACTAATTTTATGGCAACGATCCTTACATTCTTCTTTAAAACTTATAATTTGTGTATTAAATGTATATTAAAAGCTACAATTAGGAAAGATTAAAAAAAAAACTACCCTTATTATTCAGCAATCTCTATAAAAGATGAGTTTGTCCTTTTTAAATGTTTAATTCATCTGTATATGCATCATATGTATTTTTATACATTTAATGAACGGTTTTTAACTAACAGAAATTTGATGTGAGACAATCTAAATGACAATTTTTATTTAAAACATAATGGTTTGGTTGCATAGGAGCGTATAATCACACGTTTGTGTTTCTTTTCCTTGAATATAACATAATCGGGAAAGTTTTGTTATTTCCCGAAATCCCCAAAATCTCTATTATTTTGCCAACAAAATAGTTGATCTTGGATCATATGCTGTGAGGTGATTTTTTCACATGCTTCCAAATTCCAATGATGGCAATTGAAGGCAGAATCACGATTATCGTATCTCATATTCAAATTGAAAGTGATTTCTTTGACATATTTAGTTGATTTTGGTTTGATTGTTCTTTGCTTTCACTAATTCATAACTTTATTTGACCTTTCCATATCAGGCTACTCGCAAGGTTGTTAAAATCGGGATCCTAACTCGAAACTATGGGGAAGTTATGATCGAAATTTAGCCCATGTAGGATCGTGGATCGTGTGTAAATTGTAGAATCGTTTCGACGATTTTGGACCATAAAATCGTAGGATCGTAAATCAAGATCGGGATTTTAATAACTATGACTACTCGTCAATGATGTTCTCATCCAAAAATATTATGCTGACAAGTGACATGTTTGCAAATTATTTTACTTTGTTAATCAATTATTTCGTTTATCAATAGTCTTATTCTACAGGTTGAATTCTTGTTCTATGTTAAGTTGGGTACATTTGACTTCTAAATTCACAATATGTCTCCTTTGATTAAACTATAATAACTTTTATGGTCGAATCGTCTTATATAAATGATGGATGTGCTTTGGGTGAATTTTCGGATGTATTATTGTAATAGACGTTGTGTTCTTTTCGTTAGAAACTAGATATAGAGTGCGAGTACTTTATCTTGTTTATGTCATGGTAGAATGTGTAGATGACGTAGATAGAGGTAGAAGTATATAGGGTATGTTTGGAGAGATAAAAAGGAATGGGATTAGGGTGGAATAGAATCTAATTCATTTTCTTGCTGTTTGGAGAGTATATAATGGAATGGAATTATAATTCCAAGGGGTTTCTAATCCCTCCCAAATGGGGGGAATTAGATACCTCCCACTTATGAGGGGAATGAAATACATCCCTGAGGGATAGCTCCACCGTCAACACCTACTGCGTTGTGAACGCTGTCAACACCTACTACTAGCTGTGAACTCCATTTTTTTCCGGCGAATGCACCTGTCCCCCACTAATCTCCATCCACAGTCTACCATCGGCAACCAACCTTGCCCATCTGTTCTTCTACTTTAGATTTGAGAGAGAGAGAGTGTGTGTTTCATGGATCTCTGCAAATAATTAGGGCTTCCATGGTAGTCTTGGAATTGAGAGGAAGAGAAGATGGAGAAGAATCTTGATGATCTTAATGATTCTTGATGAATCTTATGGTAGTCCTGGAATTGGGATGAAGATGGATTTGTTTCTGAATTGGGTTTTATGAATTGCAACAGTTGAGGAGGAGAATATGGTGGGTGAGTGGGTGGGGGAAAATAATAATAATAATAATAATAATAATAATAATAATAACATCCATTCCATTCCACTTTCTAGTCAAACAATTCCACTTTTGGTATCTAATTCCATACCCATCTCCTTATGATTCTAATTCTATACCCCTCCTATTCCTAAAATTTCTCCGAACGCACCCTATAATGTGTAAGTTTAAATGTTGCATTTACTTATTAAATAATGACAAATATTTTCTGGAGCTGAGAAGCATTCGGGAAAAGAGGTTCGTGAAGGCTTTTTTGGAACCATTGAGGCTTTCTCAAGGCGAAACTCATCTGGGCATGGTCTGCATGGTGATTCATCAAGATTCAAGTCGATTGATATCGTAAGCTCGAGAGATCTTCCCGATTTTGTGAGGGGTTCCACGGGAGCGAGCCGCACGAATAGAAGGGTGGTTGTTTCAAGCAACAGGCAGTTGTTAGAATCGGGATCCTAACTCGAATTCATAGAGCAGCTAGGATCGAAAATGACCCATGTAGGATCGTGGATCGGAATATATATAGTAGAATCTCATTGAGGATTTTGGATCATAAAATCGCAAAATCATAGATCAGGATCAGGGTTTTAATAACTATGCCAACATGTCAAGGTCGTCCACAGAGCCA